>CP144695.1:22739298-24141298 GCA_036885675.1 Vigna mungo
CAAAATAGAATCAAGAGATGAGGGGTTAATTGCTACTCTGAAACTAGATACTCAATTCTAAAACCTGTTGGCAAAAGGGCAGAGAAAAAACCAATGCTCCATAGTGTCATCATGTTGCAAACAATGGCTGGACATAAAAACTAAAGTTTCGAACCTGCTATGCATAACCTCACCAGTAGGAACCTTGTTATGATCAGTCTCGTACTGAAGCAAATATCCTTCGACCAGCTATAAACAGGACCAATTTGGCTTTAAAGGAATATGTATCCTTGGAAGTAAAAATTCCATTAGCAATGTGAGCCCACTTGAGAGAATCCTGAACATCTATCTTTGGTATTATAATTTTAGATATCTACCCGACAGTGTCCCTATGGCTGTCTTGTTAGTATTTCTATTGCATTGAGTTGTGCTTCGTCGTTTTTTCTTCCTTAATTGGTTTCTAAGCTAACTCTGTTTTCTTTCACAATGCAGGGCCTGGCGCTCCAACGATCTTCAATTGTGTAAGGATGACTGAATAGTGAAGTAATCATTACATTTTAGAGTCTAGGGCCCATGTAGTTTACATATACCTAGAAGAGTAAATTTCTTCAGAAAGGGTTTTAAAGGTTAGAACCAAGGAATTTGTTGGATAACCAAGGTTTTCTGATGAAATTAATATGGTCAAATAACAAAGAAAATGCCCTCTGCTCTCTGTTTTCATTTATTCTTTCATGCTTCTTTTTTCCTCAAATGCTATCGAAAAAGTAGGTATAGACTTTGTTGTTTAAGTTGTAGATTGTGAAACAAGAATTTGCCCCCTTCAACTTCTGATACTACCCTGGTAATACGAATTTGCATGTTATTTGTTAAGTTGTGAAGTTGCAATATTGTTCTGTTTCCAAAGGACAGAAAAATTAAGATCTTTTTAAGTTTATATTTGAGGAATTTTGTAATGTAACTTGACTGAATAATGCAGGTGATTGAGATAGGGAAAGGAAGCAAGGTGAAATACGAGCTGGATAAAAAATCGGGACTTATCAAGGTTGTAACTTGTAATAGTTGCTCAGTTATTTTGGCTTCTGCAGTTACTAAATACTAATCTATGCACAGATCGATCGCGTGCTTTACTCATCGGTTGTGTATCCTCACAACTATGGTTTTATCCCACGTACTATTTGTGAGGACAATGATCCCCTGGATGTCTTGATCATCATGCAGGTATTTATATATCCATTCATATTATCAACCTTTCGTTGAAAATCAGCGGCGTCGTGTGTCTCTTTTTGGCAACAATCGAACTTCATTGACATATACATCCCTCGATTTTCTGCATCTCATTTTCTTAATGAAGTAATCTCTATTAATGTTCAAATCCATTTTAAGCACGACCTTAAATTTATTTTACTATGTTATGCACTGGTGGTTCAAATTTTATGCTAGTCAAGTTGATATCGTATAATGAATTTCTCAATTTCAACTGATGAATTGAGTCTTCTACCCAAGCAATACATGGTGATCAACCTACATTTACGGATCTTATTTATCTTAGTATTAAATTTCTCTCATTTTTGTTGCGTATGCTTTGTATGATACTAAACTTCCCACGTACTTGGGCAGGAGCCAGTTCTTCCCGGCTGCTTTCTTCGGGCCAAAGCAATCGGTCTCATGCCCATGATTGATCAGGTATAGTATATCAGACATTAAATTTACCACACGCCAATAACTCGTCTTTTGATTATTGAATATTGAGTATCCACTAATTGTGCTGATTTAAAGGGGGAGAAAGATGATAAAATAATCGCTGTCTGTGCTGATGATCCTGAGTATCGTCATTACAATGATATCAAGGAGCTGCCTCCACATCGTTTAGCTGAAATTCGTCGCTTTTTTGAAGACTGTATCCTTCCGAAATTTCGAATTCTGACGCCTGATTCTCGATTTTTCTATTTTTTATGGTCTATAGACATAATGAAATCATGAAACGCATTGGTCATTTTAGTGCAGCATGTAATGAAAGCTATACATTTTCCTTCATAAAGGATTTATAGACAAGAAGAATGAAAACAAGGAAGTTGCTGTAAACGACTTTTTGCCTGCCTCAGCTGCTTTTGAAGCTATTAAGAGATCCATGTAAGTAACACTAGTCTTTACTATTTTACTTCAATCATTACCGGTTTGGAAACTCAAGTGGCCCAAAGGTTTTGGATTGAGTTATTAAGTTCTTAGTTCCACGCAATGTTCTATTGTCTCTGAAATGGCTTTTTAAATTTGTAGAAACTGTCTTTCAAATTCCCCTTCATTTTAGTTATTATAGTTATTTTATTGGCATATACAATCAGACCGCAGTATTAGTTTCTTATAAAACTTCTCTTTGTTGAGAAGGAGCTTGTATGCGGACTACATAGTGGAAGGCTTGAGGCGGTAGCCGTTGATGAACGATTCACGTCAAGGATTTTGAATGGCGGAACAATTGATGATATTTGCTTGGAAAAAGGCCGCATTATGAATATTATGTTGGAATAAAAAGAAAACATTTTACTTTGGACAGGTGTTCCTTCCTCTTAGCGAATGCGTTTTATACATGTGCTTAATTTCAAATTCAAATATGCATCCCGCAATTCAGTTACATTTATCTGCCTCTCAGCATATGCATAATCTTGTCCTGTACAATTTCGAATGCTTTATCCGTGTATAAATTTGTATTCCCTCTTTTAGTACTAGAACAGGATCAAGGTGTGTTAAAATCTTTATTGGTTTTGTTAGGATGTTAAGAAAACAATAGTGAAATGAGTTTATGCACAGTAACAACAGTATGCATTAACCAGTGCTGATATTAACATCTTTGATAACTTATGGTTTGTGAATTGGCTTGGAATCAGATCAAAACCTTAGAGGTTAAACGAGATCTCGCATTATTAAATAAATTGCTTTATCGTTTTATTGTTAACTTGGGGTGAATTTCCCAACTGCGTGTCTTTCTTTTGAAAGCTTTTGCCTATATAACAAGTGTCAGTTTACTCGTGTAAAGATAAAAATGGGTTAGGTTATCTTCCCTTATTTCTTAAATTTACAATTTAAGCTTAAACTGTTTGCTTATAATAATATATTTAAGATCCAAGCAAGATGCATGTATTTGTTTATAATAATTTTAATGTGTGATTATAAATAAATCTTGATTTGATTATAGAAACCACTTCTCATGCTGTAGCCATTCCTAATTGATATTTGTAGTTTTGATATATTTTCCATTGTGTATTAGCCGTATTTTGATGTTTCCTATCTTTTATTATGCTTGTTTATATGTTATGATGGATGTAGGCCATTTTTTGTGATACTTGGTAGCTATTTTTATGTTATGCAGTGTCACATTGGAATTAAAGTAAACAAAAGTGAACGAGGAATAAAATTATTTGGTTAATTTAAGATGAATTCTTCGTTAAAACTATACAACTGAAAATGTTTTCTAATTGTGAGAGTCGTTTTTAACACAAAAATTAATTGCAAAAAGAACTTGGAATGATTTATATATTGATGTTATGGATTTTTGAAAATAATTATTGATAATTGAAACTTTTGAGTAATTATTCTCAGTTATAAAATAATTATTGATAATTGAAACTTTTATTTTAAATTAACATTTCAATTAAATAATAAAAATAATTCTAAAATATAACTGTAATCGTGAGATGCATTTTGATTAGATGCGTTTTGTGAGTTTGAGAGAAAATCGTGTCTTTTTTTATTTACAGCGTTAAATACATTGCAGTTTATAGAATTAAATATAGCCTTTTCATTATCCTAATGAAATTTTATTTATTTTAGCCGGCTGTTAAATAGTGATAAGTTGTTGTAATTATTGTTACTGAAACTTTTAAATGATTATTCTCAGTTATAATTTTTAAACTTTTTTTCACAACCATATATGTTAATATAAATTAATTTTTATGTATATTAAAACTCCAAGCTGAACTTCTAAAAGCATTGAATAAATCTTAGAAAATATAGAAGTAATATATTAGGTAGGGATGGTAAAAAAATCCGTGCCCGCGGGTATCCAGATAAAATCCGCTACGGGTATTTAGTACCTCCGGGTATCTTTTATCCGCGGGTAGCGGATATTTTAATATCCGCTTGTTAACGGGTCGGGTTTGGGTATCACACTATCCGTGCCCGCGGGTACCCGTTACCTATTAAAAAAATAAAATTACATATTTATTCCATATTAGGTTTAAGAAACTGAAGGTTTTCTTTCATTTTCAATACTAATTAATGGAAGATTTTTTGATGATCGAAAAATGGTTCCAGTAATAATGACTTTTCTTTCATTTTCAATACTAATTAATGAAAGATTTTCGAAAAATAGTTCCAGTAATAATGACTTTTCTTTCATTTCAATACTAATTAATGGAAGATTTTTTGATGATGGAAAAATGGTTCCAGTAATAATGACTTTCAATATTGGAAGATTTTTTAATGATGTTGGAATAGGAAAAGCCCAAAACCTTTTGGACGGCTGATGTTTCTTATTTCCTTAATGGAAAGCTAAAATATTTTTTAAAAAACATAAAATAATTTTTTAATAATATTTGTGAGTATTTAACGGGTATCCGCGGATTGAAAAAAATTCGCGAATTTTTTTTATACGGATTTCCGGCGGGTAACGAAACGGGTACGGGTACACTTTTTTACATACGGGTCGAGTTCGGGTATCACATTATCTGACCCGAACCCGACCCGTTGCCATCTCTAATATTAGGCTTGGATTTTGATTTTTTTTTTAAATAATGTTCACTTAACCTATTCCTATTTCTGCCTATGTGAACTGAGAGGAAATTTTCTAATAATTTCTTTAAATTTACTAATAAATATTTTATGGAAGTGAGTGATAATCAATTGCAATTTCTCAAAGTCAATTTCATTCTGGAAGAGATTAGGTATCTTGAAATGCGTAAAAGGAATTTTCAAAGGATATGTTAATTCAAAGATATTAAAAAAATATTTTTTATCCATTAGATATTTTGTATAAATAAAGTAAATATACTTTACTTGTTTTTTTAAACATATTTAAACGGGCAACCCAAACCCGTTTTGTCCGGTTAGTTTCCCGCTCCATTATTAACAAGTAGTTAATATCAAGCAATGCACGAATGTCAAAGGCGTGACGTGTGGGTATAAATAACGATAAAATAACCCATAAACCCTTCACTTCAGAGTCTACCCTTCATTATTCCCTTTCATTCTAAAACCCTCATTCTGATTTCGTTCAGTGCGAACTCATATCAAACACCATGAGTGCGTTCCCCAACGGTTCCAACTCGAACTTGGACAACCTGCTCCTACAAACCATGATGGGAAGGCTCCAGCTGCGAGCTCCGATCAACAACCCTTTGGTTACGCAGTCTCTCGAGGACTTCCTATTCAACGACCTCGACGAGGACGACGCGGACGAAGAGAGCTTCGAAGGGAAGTCGGAGCTGGCGAGGGAGGAGGCTAAGCTGGAGAAGGAAGTGATCAAAATCATCCTCAGCGGCAACGGCGAATCCCTCTTGAAACCCAATTCGGGCCAGGCGGTGTCTGTTCGGGACCACCACATCTGCGTCGCGTTTCAAGACGAAGAGGCTTCTGGTTATCGCGTGTGGGAGTGGCACGGCCACATCATGGCTTTCGACGAGGAATTCGGTTACAATCCTGAGTATATATACGGTAATTACTTTCAGTGGTTTAAGCCTAGACCTGGTTGTGCCTCTGCTGCTGTTGCGGATCCTGTTGTGAAGAAAGAGGAGGAGGAGGAGGAGGAGGAGAAACAGGAGAACCAGGGTTTGAGGGAGTTGATTGAGACCAAGGATTCCGCCGATGCTCGCATTCTTCACAGGAACATCAACGCGGCTTCTCCTAGGTTTGTATCAACTATCCTTTTTTCCTTATGCATCTCACTTTACTCCTGGGTAGCTCTGATTTTTCAAATATTATTCAAGTAGCTTATTTATTTAATGGGGTGATTGATTGCCTGAAGAGGGGGGTGCATAAGGCAAGCCATGCATTCATGGAAGTAAAGTTCTTCTAAGACAAGGTTTTTCATAAAAGGCTAGTGCCTTATCGTTTTTTCGTGTCAATCTACATTGAAGTGTTGGTTAGCTTTTTATTTTTCCAGACTTTACTAAAATTGAGGGTGAAGGAGGGTGTACCTCAGTGAGGGTTTATAAAATTGGCTTTTAATGATATTGATTTTGGTCGAAATTTATTTTCAAATTGTGTGATTACGTGTGGAATTTTTTAATTTACATGCACGTTACTGTAGATATACTTTTTTTTCCAGTGCAAAATCTATCTAAAGGTGTTTCAACTCAATACCAATTTGGAACATAACAAGTACATGTTTTGAAAAAAATAATCATGTTAGCGTTTTAGTTAGAATAACAACACGATTCTATGTGATTTAACATTATTCGAAATACCCGCTTCAAATTGCAAATGGTGAGTTTTAGTCTTGTAGATGAGGTTTGCTGGGTGCAAAATTGCAAACTGTTTCCATGAACGTAGGGGATGGATCTCCCAATGCTGGGATTACAGTTTTTGTCCTTTTAGTTTCATTAGATTTGGTTTTGGTTGCCCTATTCCAATTATGGTAACCTCTACCCAGAGTTTTGAACATTGATGCAAGTCGGCTGTTCTTGATGCAATTGTATCTTCGTTTAAATGGCTGTCCTTTTTCTTTTGCTGATTTTTGTAGTTTTATGGCCTGAGATTCTTAAATGATGATTTTGATGTGAATATGACATGGCATTCTACAAATCAATTAGTGACAAAAAATATAATTGAATTTGTTAAATCGGGGGGCGGGGGTCGAACTTCAGTGAAACTAAGAGAATAACAGTGTAAATAAGCCTTGACTTCAAAAATATACTTAGTTATGCACAGTCCTTAATGTTAACTTCTTTGAGAACTTGTGGTTTGCGCATTAGCTTGGATACAGTTGAAATTCTTGAATGTTTAAAGGAGATGTTCTCATTAGTAAATAACTTGCTTTAGTTTAATATTTCTAACTTGGTGTGACCTTGCTAACTGTACCAGTACCTTCTTTTTGGAAGCTTTTGCTAGTGTACCAAAGGGTGAATTTAGACAAACTTCTCAAAAAACATTTTTAGTAGAGAAAAGTACGAAAAAATTAAACAGATTTTTCCGTAAGCTAAATTAAGTTTAAAACAATAGTTTAGGAGAGAAACTATACGTGAATTTTTACTAATTAATTTACGCATACATTAATTTTAGCTTATAATGAAGTGCATTCAATTTTTCATTTTTACTCTTCTCTTCTATTAGTGTTTATAAAGAAGTTTGTCTAAACAGACCCTAACGTGTATATACATATATATATATATATATATATATATATATATATATATATATGCCTGTTAAGGATGATGCTAGTCTGCAAGTGTCGGCTTACCGATGAAGAGATAAATGAAAGATTTACAAGTATTTTTCAAAAATAAAATGTCAACTTCGTTATAAAAAGAAGCTGGGAAATACCATGGAAGATAAATCCCTTTGTGAACTGAGAAAAAATTTCTAACTAGTTTTCAATTTTCATTTTCACTTCCTTCTTGTACGACAGTCAATAGCAGTTGCTGTCAGTTTGGCTTGTCCCAGCACTTTCTTAGATAAGTAGGTAGGTAACTTCCATGTTTTAAAAACACCCTATGTGCTTCGCGCGGTAAAACTTAGTTTTAAGTAATTATGCATCCTCAGAATATCTGTTGATAAATCCATTATGTGTTATGCTACAATTTTGCAGTTTTCCCTGAACGCAACTGAAGAACTTTCTTATTTCCTGTTTGATTGCATAGAATGCACGCATGCTTCTGAATTGAACATTTTGTCATCTACGTTTGACTTCTCTCATCTTTTCCCTGTCTGCGATAGCCTGACAGGTACAAGATAAGAATTGATCCTTCATCAGAAATCAAGTTCAAAGAGTTGCCAGCAGAGGCCACAGCCAGCCAGCATTTCATTTCCTTTGCTCCGCAAATATTGATTTCTTCTGCTTTTCACAGACTAAATCTCAGAAGACCGCATCTAGGGATCTGTTTGAGCTTTAAATTACATACTGTAAAGGATGTGAGACAGAGATGCTCACAATAATGAATTATCTTTGCTCAGTTTTTTTAGTCTTAGAGCAAGTTTTTGTTTCTCCCATTTGCACTAAAACTAGCTGTTGTGATGGTAGATACTTGGCTTATGAGTAGAAATGAGTCAGCTTTATTTAATTGGTCTAAAGCATTTTATTAAGTTGCAATTAGCTGGAAGTCTATTTAAAAGCTTAAAATTTTTATACAGGGCTACTAGAGTAAATGTAAACTTCACATTTGCTATGAATTTTAAATGCTTAACTTGTTAAGAAAATTGAAATAAACTAACAATTATAATATTAAATCATCGTTATTATTAAAAGGTTTTTTAAATTGTGCAAAATTGAACATTTTTAATTAATTACATTTAAAGAAAAAAAATTGTGACAAGTCATTTTATTAAGTATCTTCAAAATCTTTTTTTAATGTATTATTTTAATCTATCTTTTGAAGTTGTCTGCTAATAACCAATTCTATCTTAATGTTACTTCAATGTGAACAAACTACATATTTTAACAATAATTTCTTTTCGTAATTTTAAACTTTTTGTAGAACTTCTTCTATCAATTACATGGAAAACTTTTTGTGACAGTTGCTTGACAAAGGAACTCACATGTAAAACACCTTCTGACAAATTAAGTGACTTTCCTAATTTATGACAGTAACATGGTTAGACTGCCTGGGGTCCACTTTTGTACCAGGAAACAACTTTTTCACATAAAATAAAAGTATGAGATTCTTTACAATAATATTAGTTAAGAATGAAAATATAAAGAAGTATAAAATTGAGACGGTAGTTTGAGTTTAATATTGAATGAATTTAATGTGAATAATTTCATTATGATTGAATTTTATAATTTTAAATATATTATTTCTCTAAACTATTTTTTCAGAATTATTTGATTTTTTTAAGAGTTTTCGTTCTTTTTTAGTTTGATTGAAAGACTGATAATAGGATTGATTTAGGCAGAGCTCTTCAATTTGAATCGATCAGATATTCAAATAAAGTAAATTTCTTTTTATTTCTCTTTTTGTTTTGGTTTGTCTTTCTTTGCATGTGAGTCTATTGTAGATACATGTGATGATTGATTTTTTATAAAATTTTCTACTAATTAGTGGTACTAACAGTGTACTCTGATCGTATTTCTATAGTTGGTAAGAGTAGATATGACTTCGTATGCTTGTGGAACTGATTTAAGCTTTCTATAACAGGTTGGTCTTCTATAAGGTACGAGAAACTAACTACTATTTTTTTATGTTGTTGATGCTTTGATAAATTGTGTTGCATGTTTGATTAGGTTTGAAATTGTTATATTAATATGTGGAGTTTCTAAGGTGAATCTTGTTGAATGAACTTAGTGTTGGTGGTCTAAAATTATGAATTTTAGGATTTGATTAGTTAGATGTAATTCGAGTAACTTGGTATGCTAGATTCATATTTGGACTTTGATTGAAATTGATTTGATTTGATGGATCGAGTCGTTGGCCAAATTAAGAAAATTGGTATTCAATCTAATATTTAAACATGTTTTCAAATGAATCACAATGTCAAAAATACCAACTTGGTCATTTGGATAGGTCTTGAGTGCAATGTGATTTGATTACTTTGATTTTAAGTGATAGGAAAATTATAATCGCTAATTGTAAGCTTGTATAGTTATTTTGTGAAAATTAATTGTCGGATAAATTTTGACATGTTGACTTTAGTTAGGAGTTTTGAATCGTTTTTAGTGATTAAATGTTAAAATGTTTGTATACTACATGATTAAGATTGCCTATGAGGTGAATTAGGTCATTGTTTTGTGTTTAATCTGATAGTTGGTTGTTTTAAGTGTATGTGGTTATTGTTAAACTAGTTTTGTTGGGTTAGAATGGCATAAATTTGTAGAATCCTATTCTATAAAATTACGTAGCCTCGCTGAGCGAGCTTAATCTCACCAGAGTCAAAGTCATAGAGTTCATTAACTTGATATTCCCCGGACGAGAATATTCTCATTGGGTGACTTTTGGGAGAATTTTGTCTGTAAGTTCTAGTATTTTTCTCGTTGTGCGAGCAAATTTGGTGCCTGAACAAGAGTGCATTCACTAAACAAGCATATTTGGTGGCTAAGCAAATGTATTCTCAAGTACTACTAGTCGATCGAACAAATCTGGTGGCTGAGCAAAAATATCAGAATTTTAACTAAGCTTACTTATACCTCTTATGATATGCTTAATGTATATGATCATGTGAATGATGAAACCATGCTTGGTTAAAAACATTATTGTGAACCCGTGTGATGTTTATTTTAAGTATGATATTGTGACTAGTGTCAATGTGTTTGATATTTATTTCATACATGATATGGTGGTTATGATGAGTGTTATTGGTTATGTGCATGGCATGTCTGGTTGGCGTAACTCCATGGATCTCGTGGAGAGATTCTATGATAGTGTTCAATAGTGTAATGTATTGATGTATGATTGCTCTGAAATGAGAGATGATTTTAACACTCTTAATAATCATTCATTCTCAAGTAGAGAGGGTGAAGTATGTTGTGAAAAATAGTAGGAGGTCTTTAGTCCAGTGATTATCTTTTGGCCATGTTTGACGAATTAACCTTGGTGTGTGGTGGTTTGATGTGAGTGAGTTGTTTAATCACACAAGGGTGCAGGTTCCCCAAGAGTGCAACATCAATACATGTATCTAGATGACCAAGTCTAAAATGAATAGTTGTATGTCTTATGATTGATTGATTTATGTGTTATATGTTTACTTCTATAAAAATGATACATGATTGTTTTTATTACGTTAACTTACTCTTTTTTTTTTTGTCTATTTGTTCCTTCTTATTTGCGATGATCACCTTAATATTATGAGCAACTGAATATGTTCAAGTTGATCCAACGTAGAATGGGAGTGGTGTTGGAACCCAGAAGTGGACAATTTTCGCTTTATGTTTTATTAGTCTTGAAAATTAGTATTACATTTTTTTTTTTTTATAATAGAATTCTTAGAAGTATAAGATTCTAATGTGTCTATATTTGAATTATGGTTACATATAACATAACTATAATAATCTTTTATACTTATGTTTATGGAATTATATATTATTTATGTGACGTGTCTGTTAATAGTTATATATAATAGAATGTTACAGTACAACCAAATTGAATTCACTGATCTAATCACTTTAATTACATAAATTAATTAACAGTGTCATATTTTTTATTAGCAGATTTATTTTATTAAAGTAAAATAAATAACATTGTTAATAAAAAAAAGTATAAAAGAATTATAACAATACTTATATGCAATCCTTTCTACCAAAAAAAATCCTAAAAACCAATAAACTAATCTCAAAATAGTCGATATCATCTCAATTAGGTTTCCACTTCTTCGTAGAGTTTTGCATTGCTCTATTTTTATTTATTTTTTTATATTAAGAATTGTCAAATTGTACGAGGATATAAGTGAAAGGCTTTATTATGTGGGCAATGAGTTTTCAAAGACTAGACCCTTTTAGATCCGCAGAAAAAGATTAAATGAAAAAAAAATGAGATAATATTTTAGAATAAATTAAATTATCATTTTCCAGGAGATTGTATGAATCTCTCTCTATGTTTGTACGGTTACAATGATCTTCCTTAATTGATTAAAAAAATTACATTAAAACTCTTTTAAAAAAACTACACCAAGAAGTTAATGGTTTGAGTACATTACATGGTATGGTATCACAGTAAGATAATTTGTCGGAATCATAAAAAAAAGGTTATGTAATCTCACAAAATCTCTTAAGGTGCGATCGTAATTGATACAAGATTGATTTTAAGTCACAATTAAAATAAAATAAAATAATGAAATAAAAAAAATAGATGAGATAAAAATAAAAGAGGGGGATAAAATGAGGTAAATAAATTTAACAATAAAGATAAAAAGGATAAAAATAAAGTAACGATGACAACAAAATATGAAGAGAAAAAGAAATCTAAGTATTTTGTTGAACAAAAGATTTGGGTATCAAATTCTTACCGACAACATCGAGTTTAATATTTTTCCAATTTGAAATAATAATGATGATTAAAGATAATCCGATTTAATAACTTAAGATGTAATCCATAAAATAACAAAAGAACTAAAATAAATTAAAACGAAATACTTTTAAAAATACTAGCATCGGATACAAATATCTAACTTTAAGATAATATAATATAATATAACCCATAAATTGATGTGGGTAAGGTGAAGATTAGATAAGACGTTGTTTTCGGGATTTCTTTAATAATTAGTTGGGCCAATATATGTTATTGGGCCTGGGCCAATAATGACAGCTGTGAGACAAGGTCAAAAATATCTAAGATCACCGCGATGAATGCAACGTGTACGTTGGAGATTCGTCTGGTTGATTAGAAGACAACAACGTGAAGCTTGACCTTCTAGATTCCTCTCATATAAATTCATTTTTCACCTCTATCCCCAACAACTTACAACCTAATCCAGAATCCTTGTTCTTCATCCGACAACAATTTTCTTCTATCTCTTTTTTTCTCCTCCTTTTACGGTGTTTCTGGTTATAGATAGATATATTGTTTGATTCTATCCATGGGTTAAAGTTAAATCTAAATCTGATCTAAGCGTTTTAGTGTTTGGTTATTCTATTTGGATTTGGAGTCTTAGAATACTCTCCGATTTGATTTGTTGGGCGTGTAAGTCTTTGGGGGTTTCGAAGAGCATAGAATAATGCCTTCGCTACCCGGTCTTCTCCATCTGCTTCCTTCCTTGATTATTTTCCATGGTGGATCTTCCTTTCATCGTCTGAAAAACTTAGAAAAAAGTGATCGGCGTGGTAATCTTAGTTAACGCTACGACTCTCGTTTTCTCCGCTTCTCTTTTCTTTCCCTCTTTATCGTTGTTGTTGTTGGTTCTGCTCCAAACGAGGTGTGATTATTCCGTCAACGGATCGAGATCCAGGGTCTGGTTTTGCTGTTCTTTCTGTGATTGTTGTTATCAGTTCTGTTTAGATAGCGTTGTAGTTGCAGTTCCAGTTCCAAACGTCGTTTTTAAAGGTATTTTTATTTTCAACTTTCAAGTTTTGGTAACATTTACCTTGGGATTTGATAGATTTTGTGTCATGTGCTTTTAGAGTTTTGTTTGTAATGTATAAGTTTGTTGTTACCGTGTTTGAATTCAACGAGCCTTGCCTATTTTATCCATTTAAGCCATGTTTCTGGTTTATGACTATGCCTCTCTTGTTGTTTTTGTGTTCAAAATCATGCTGGTATGATTGGATCTGACTCTTGGCGTGGTCATTTAGATTAGAACAATGCGATTATGGAAATAGTTCGATTAGGTTGGATTGATTATACTTAGAAGTTGTAATTAGTAATGTATCATGATGTTATTTCATATTTAACATATTATTTATTGATAGTTATGTACCATTTTTTATATTCGTAGACATTGATAAACAGTGACCGTGAAAATATTAATGTGACGTACTTTAATTATAGATTGGCCTATAATTGAAAATTGTTAACTTTTGTAATGGTTACTTGAAAGTCATGTAGTCACATACAAGATTTCTAGCTGAAGGACTGTAAAAAATCGTGTACTGACAGTGGATCAAAGTTAAAGTATTCTCCTCTTTGAAGATTTGATAGACACTAATTAGTTACCTCTTGATAGAGAACAAAAGTCGGGGGCTGTTGGCTCTTATCTTCAAGTACATCTGAGCACATCAGTGTTCATGGATTCAAAACTTTGCCGTTCCTTTTTTATTCATTTTGTTGTACATTAGATGTGTGTGTTTTTTTTTTTAATTCTGGTCCACACTATTTCTATAGTAATAGTGAAATATATATGTATTGGGGGAATTTTTAATTATTTAGTTCTTATTTTATAGTTTAGTATTTTTATTATTCATCTGATATGTTGTTTCTTTTAGGTGCCTCGGTACCTCGTACCATTTATGGACATGTGCTCTCATGACAATTTTGTAAATATTCTTGGAATGACTTTTAGTGAGTCACTACATATTGAAGATGCCCAGAAACCTGTACACGATCCCGAGGGTAATGATATTTGTAGTGAGAGTGACGAAAAATTGTGTGGAGCAATTAACAAGCAAGAGACAAAAGTAAACATGATGTGTTTGACAAAATCTGCAACCTTCCCAACTCCTAATACAACATTGCCTTCAAGCTCGTCTGATGAGGAGGCCAATAGATTGGTCACGGAATCACTATCTGAGCATTCTGCTCATCAAACTTACTCACGCTCAATATCTCTGCCTGTAAGTTCGTAGATTTACATTAATAGTGTTGTACACTGTCACTAATGCTTGAATGTGATTTTGTAAAAGTATATGCTTGATTTGAGAAAATTCTGAAAGATTTAGAAAGCATTGTTTGGCTTGTTTCTTTAAATAAATTGTTTGTTTTTAATTGACAATTTCTTTCAAGTATTCGCTCTAGGGTATTAGCTCGTTGTGCTCTATGTTCTGCTTTTTATTAAAGCGTTTGTAGATATTTTCAAGGGGGACCTGGTCTATCATATATGCAGTAAGCAAACTTATTTTGGTAGGCTGTTTTGAGGATAAACTGTTACCCAGGTCGCCATCACAAAACAACAATCTTATTCATGAAGGATTGCACAGAGTTTTTCTTGTTATGTAACATATTCGAAAATTTATTAAATTATGTTTATGGTACCTTTCCCCTCTTTCTCATTTTTGTTTTGAAACAATCAACAAGGAAGATTTTGTTCTGCCATTTGGAACTATATAGCCATCGATTTTTCATTGCAACAGAAGGATTGGTGCTTTAAATCAACTCTACAATTTTTATATTTCCCATCTGAATATATTTCAAAACCTCAATATATTTCAACCCTTTAATTTTAATGTGTTTTCATGCCCATGTCAATGTCCATTTTAACTTAAGGATTCAGTTAATTACTTTGTTTTGAGAGTATCTCGAATTAGTTATATTTTAGCATCTTGTCTTGTGGGCTTTTTTGTTAGGTTTGCGTTTCTATTGATAATGGAGTAAATGTATCGTGTAAGGTTTATCTTTCACATTTCCCCCTTTCTATGTGGCCCCTCCAGAGAGAAGTGAGATTTAAAGAGATTAGAAAGTTTTCATCGTACTGTATATGCATTCAAGATAGGTTGATGGAGTCACATTATCTGAAGCATAGTATTTTAACAGATATTGTGAACTGATATCTATCTTAGCATGTGCCATTTCTGGTTTTATGGAGATTAAATTTTCCTGTATTTTATACCACAGGCTCCTCTGAAGCTCGTATCTGCCATGAAAGGTAGCCGTGAGAAACATGGGGGATCACAGGTGAAACTAAATGTGAAATGGGCGCCCGATGTGTATGATCCAATACCTACATTGTTATCACACACTGTCAGAAGCAACAAGAAGCAACAGAAATCTAGAAAGAAGAAGCCTGAAAAGAAGAATGGAAAGAAGGGTCAAAAGGGAAATTCGTCTCGAGGGGGAGGGGGCAACAGCAAAGATAAGCAGTTTCGCAAGATGAGTGCAACTTCTGGTTTGTGCTACAAGTCGATGGATTCTTGTGATAAAGTGCTTGTAGCTTCTACTGAATTAGATGCTCTTGATTCGAACTGTGGAACTAGCTTCTTGAAAAAGTCAGTTACTGAAGTGCACTACTCAGTTGCAGAAGCGCTATGAGTGAAAAACAATGAATGGTTTGTACTATTTCCCTTCTCTGTGTATATAAATAAGCACTGTTTTACTGTTGGCTTGTATCGTCAAAAAAAGAAAAAGAAAAAAGAGATTGCATGGGGAATGTCGTTTGACGCTCTTAGAGCACGGACAGTCAAGTTTGTATTTTTATATGCCATGATGTGATGAGACAAATTCTGGTAGATGATGTCATTTCTGTTTTCATGACATCAATTTTAACTAGGGATTTTGGAATTCCTATGTTTTTGCTTTTTTCTTGTTGATAACATGTGTGATTATGTTTTGTTTCATTTGGGATGGGAACGAGGCACGGGTTGTCTAAAACAAGTTGTTTTGCGAATATCTAAGAAAAAGATTAAATAATTAATTTTTAATTATAAATTCAAATTCTCAGAATATAATATAAATAACATTGTATAATAAAACATTAGTATGAACGAATTTAGTTTTCTGAAAAACATTTTAAATACTTTATCATCGTAAAGTAAAAGCTTTAGGAGAAATAATTTCTTTAAAGGTGATTTTAAATATTAGGCTAAATAAAATATGAAAGTATATTTATTTTAATTTTAATTGGGAATTTTTTTTTCTCTGCTTTATTTTTGTTATGGATATTTACAAAAACTAAAATCTCATCTCAGTTCGTATGTTTGTGTTATTTTTTTTTCTTTTTTCTTAGTTTAAACTCGTAGTTGACCCAATAAATTTAATTAATCTTTGAATGAATTTTTATTAAAAGTAATATTAATTGAGTGCTTATTAATGAATGGACTAATATTGACAATCTCAAACATAACATTTCAAAATAAAGAAAAATATGATAAAGAAAAGCTAATGCATAGTAGAGAGGTTCTTC
This sequence comes from Vigna mungo, assembly GCA_036885675.1. Lineage (NCBI taxonomy): Eukaryota > Viridiplantae > Streptophyta > Magnoliopsida > Fabales > Fabaceae > Vigna > Vigna mungo. Next base: position 22,755,961 of record CP144695.1, read on the forward strand.
CTGCACTTCACATGTATCATCCTGCATCTCTAACTTTTATTTAATTTCCATTTTTATCCCTGAGTTCGTTTTCTATCTCACTACACTTCACTTATTCTAATTTTACTCTTTGCTTCTCTTGTGGTTGGATGTCGCCGCAATTCCAACGCTGGTTTAGTATTGTCACATGAATTGCGGTAATTTTTTTTTTCTGATTTTTTATGTTATGTTTAATTATATTTTAAAATGATTTGTTTTAAATTTTTAATTTGTATTTATATTTTAAAATTTTTAATTTGTATTTATATTTTGAAATTTTTTTACATTATTTGATATTTATTTATAATATTAAATTTGTTTAAAAAATATATGTTTAAAATATTCTTATAATATTTTTTATTTATTTTTGTATATATTTTATGATATTTGTATATTATGTTTTAAAGTTAAATATTATTTATTATGTATTTATTTATGGTTTTTTTATAATTTTGAATTTATTTCTTAATATTTTATTAATTTGTAATTTTTTAAATATTTGATATTTTTCAATTTGAAATTTTATTTATTTGTTTCGTATTTTGTAATTTTTTAATACATTTTTTTATTTCAAAATTTATATTTTGTGTTTTTTTATAATTTAAAATTCTTTAAATATTATTTATTATGTATTTATTTATGAATTTTAATACTTTTTATTTCGTTTCTTAATTTTTTTAATTAATAATTTTATTAATATTTGATATATTTTTAATTTGTTTCGTATTTTTACATATTTTTTGTTTATTTCAAAATTTATATTTCTATGTTAAATTTTCAAAAACGAAATAATAAAAAAAAATAAAAGCATATTGATTAACAAATAAATATTACAATTTAAACAAACAAATAAAAAAACATAAAAGTATTAAATAAATAAAAAACATAAATATTAAACAAATAAAATAAACAACATAATATATATCAAAAAACAAAATTAACTAAAACTAAATAAAAAATTAAAAAATAACTTAACACAAAAACATATACGAGAACTTTGAAGTGCGGTAAGTTTGAATCTTTTCTTACAGTTTTTCTTCACAAATCACACGAAATGAGTGAGATACAGAGAGAAATACTCTGTATAGTATTCACTCGTAAATAAAAGGTTTAAACCTCTTTTTGGTCCTTAAGTTATGAGTGGATGTTCAGTTTAGTCCCCGCTTTTAAAAATGTAAATCTTTGATTCCTAAGTTATAAAAAATGTATCAAATGAGTCATTTTTTTATGTTCATGGTCAAAGTATAAAGAGCAATCTAAATTACTATTATTATTAAAAAACAAATCAGAGCAATCTAAAGATGTAGCATTTGTTAATAAACAACCAAAAACAATATTTCAAGTCATAAAAGGACTCATTTGATACATTTTCTATAACTTAGGGACCAAAGATTTACATTTTTAAAAACGGTGACTAAACTGAACATCCGCTTATAACTTAGGGACAAAAAAGAGGTTTAAATCTAAATAAAATAAGAATTGGATTTAGACATCTCAATATAGTTATGTTTGTGGGTTCATTCTCTCTTTGGTCACCTTTTTTGTCCTATTTCATTAAGACTCATTGTGTTCTTCCTAACACACGTATCCAGGTGGCCTTGTAGCGCATGTTTCCTTGCTTCCACTGTTACGGTACTTGGCTTACTCGCTCCTAAGTTCTTAAGGAGTTATACATTTTTATATGTTGTTAATATATTTCTTTTATGTTTCATATTTTTAAATTAAAGTCTATTTTCCTCTTTAGATTTTAAATAAATTTGAATTACTTCGAAATTGGTAGAGAATAGGTTCGGTTGATCTTAAAATCGAACTCTATTATTTTCTTTATCTGATTTGGATATATTTCAATTGAAGAAATAAAATATAATGTCAACAAATTTAGTGTGAATCTTTTCTTGCACTAATGTGAAATTAAAACAACGAACACTATAAATTAAAATAATAAATGTTTTGTAATATGATGTTAAATATAAATTGTAATTTAATTATAACTTAAGTAATAAAAACTTTAAATTGTTGAAAATAAATAAAAATAAAAGTTGATCAATACTCTTCATATCAACTCATTGAAATTAAATGACTTGTCTAGAAAAATATTATACAACTTTTAAAAAATAAATAGAAAACAATTTCTTTTATTAAAATTTAATTATTTGAAAACGCTAAAAATATTTAGATTTAAATATACATTTAAAATCCTAAAATATTAAAAAATATTTATTACATAGATTTGTAAAACATTTTTAACCTAAAAACCTATTTTTTTTTTTAATTTTTAACAAATTATGAGTTAAGAGTTTATTAAATTCACCAAATTTCACTAAAGACAAAACCTTATTTAAAATTTAAATTAAAAAATATACGTTTAAAACACTAAAATATTAAAAAATATCTATCTTACGTAAGCGATTTGTAAAACATGTTTAACTTAAAAGATAACTTTTTATTTTTAACAGATTATAAGTTAAGAATTTATTAAATTCACCAAGAAAAATTCTTATTTAAAATTTAAATTTAAAAATATACGTTTAAAATCCTAAAATATTAAAAAATATATATTAATATTTATTATATATAAGTTGATTTGTAAAACATTTTTAACTTAAAAAACTAATTTTTTATTTTAACAAATTATAAGTGAAAAACTTATTAAATTTACCAAATTTCGTTATTTTTATTCTAAACCCTAAACTTTAAATCCTATAATATATATCCTAAATCCTATACACTATGTACTGTACCATATACCTTATAGCCTATACCTTGAACCATGAACCTGAATCGTGAACTATGAACCTGAATCCTGTACGAAGACATTTCTTCCTTTTTCTTTTTTTTTTTTCTCTTTAGGTTCTCTTCCCTCCTCATTTCTTCTTTGTTTCGAAACCCTAGAGGAAGGGAATCCTATGCCTTGAAAAAAAAAAAACCGGACGAGAACGGTTTAAGGGTAGCAAGCTGCGGTTTCAATGGAGTAATGGAGATGGGAATCCGAGGTTGGGAAATTAATTTATAGGGTTCACGACGTTTAATTACAGGTGAGGGTGAGAGCTTATAAATAGGACGAGCAAGAGAGGGTGGAGGACACCAAAAGCAAGAATCTAGAAATCTTGAGACTAAGGAGAAGAGAGAGTGCAAGCTAGGAAGTGTTTCGGTTTGAGTACGGGACGCATGAAGTTACGAAGTTTGGTTGCGGTATAAGTTGGTGGAAAAGACGAACTAAGTTCCAGGTACCGGGAGCTATTTAGTATGTTTAATTGTGTGTGGGTTGAATGTTTTGTTTCTCGCTATTCCTTTCTAGTCATATGTGTATTGATGATTTGAGTATGAAATAATTGTTAAATTGATGTTGAATCGTTTTGGGTAATTGAGTATATTATGATACACTAGATTCTGGAATACAAATTGGGGTGAGAAATAGGTAATTTGATGTTTGGACTGTTATAGGGTATGAGAAGATGATAGTTGTCCTCTATTTTCTGTTTGAATAGTAGTAAAATATAATGATATATGTGTCTCCGTAACTGTTTATGAGATTAGTGTAATATGGTAATACTATATATGTATAGTTCCTCTTAAATGGAAAGAAGAATATTATAGGATAATTGTTGATGGATATGGGTATATAATGGGTTATTTTTGAAAGTTGGTAGTTATAGTAGACTTAAGAATGTGTTGGAAAATTGTGTATGCATCGTGGCGTTTTGTTATTCTGAATTGGAATGGTAGGAGTTTGGAATGTATGAAATTAGTAATTGTAATTAAATAAGTGTATAGGGTAAAATTGGTTTTATCAATTTAGAGGTTTAAGTATTATAAGAAAGATTGGGTTAAGAAGTAAGTTTAAAGTTATAGTATTATGTTTAATAGAAATAAAATGGGCAGTGTGTTAAAGACGTGATGGTATTCATAGGTCTTTAGAAATGTTTATTGTATTTTTTTTAGTGTTATATATTTGTGAACACTTTTAGGAGTCATATATATAATATTATTAAATGGAGTTGAAACTTTAAAAATTCTGGTTAATGGAAAATAGGTGCAAGGATCACTTTTAATATTAAAAACTTGATATTGAATTAAGAATGTGATATTGGTTTTTTTTGTTCAGAATCTGTTTGATAACCTTTAGAATTAAAGTTACCTTTTATAGAATTAATGGTCAATGTCGTATAAATTGCTGGATGAACTGTTTGTATTTTATTAAGTGTTTTATAAATTATAACTAGGATGGATATGTTTATACGTACTGTTATGTTAAGCAATATATGAATTATCATATGTGTTAAATTGATTATTAAGAAGCAAAGCATGTTTCAGTGGTTTGGAATTTGGATTTTTGGAATTTCTTTTATATACTAGTTTGTCTCCAACGAGTCCTAGTTCTGTTTTCATTATCTGAGATACTAGAAGGCTGAAATTATATGAGTATGATCATTGGAATCATTGGAATTTACTTTGGTGCTAATGTGGTCGCTTTTGAATAGTGAAATATTATATCTGGTATGAAATAACATCTTTATCATGTTATAGTGATGTTTTAATCTATATTCATGGGTTTGAATTATGGAAATAGTGCAGTCCACATGTATTTAAGTTGGCATAAATTCTTTGTTGGGTTAAATGGGGGAAAATTGAAGAAAGATGCAGTTTGTTTTAGGAGAGGGGTATTGACGTGAATTACGAATTAAAATGAGATTTAATAAAGAAAAATATGTTATTAAATTGTGAGGGGCAATACTTATTGGTGTTCTACTTTGTACTGGATAGAAGAAACAGAGGAATTGCGAATGCTGAAATATGTTAAGTTTCTAGAATTTATTAATTGTTGTGATAGCTTTCTTAGATGTTCAGGGTGATTTTGAGTTGTGGTTTAAGAATCTGGAATATATTGGATGTGTGTCAACTCATAATTTATTATGTTCAACTCATGATCAAAGAAGTTAATGAATGATTAAATTGAATGTTTTGGTAAGAGCGGAGTAATGAAATAAAGAAACAGCTGGTTTCGTTGAATAGGCATGTTGAGTACGTGCAGTTTTGATGTGTTATTGTGACTGTAATACTAATATTAGTGGTAGGTGTTTGTAAAAGCTATTGTTCATGTTGGTGTGTTCTGTGTGAACTGGTTTTGCATATTTGTTACCCTGTTAAATCTTTGGATTATGGGAAATTGATTATTTATGTAAGCTATGTGACGGTAAACGGGCTGTGTGCTTATAAATATGGTGTAGCTGAAATATTATTTTGTTAGAGGCTGTTGTTATTATGCAATATAAATGGATGTGTTCTTGATATGAAAAAGGGCATTGTATAATCTTGATGTGTTCAAGTAGTGGTTGAGATTAAAAGTCCCATACCTTTAATCGTTTGGGCCTTCTTAACGATCAAGTCTGTTTGACAACGATCAGTTTGTGTGACATGTTTGTCTGTGTCTAGAAGTGAAGGGTAGTGATTTTAAGTAATTATAGTCTATGTGACGCTAGATTAGTAGGAGTAAAGTTATTGGTGAATTCAATTGTTGTGATGTTTTAAATTGTGATAATTTGTGATTATATTATAATTTGTGATTATGTTATCACATTTTGGGTCATTTGTTTTTTCTTGTAAATTATCAAATTATTTTTTCAAAAATATAAAAAAAAAGCAGAAAATGACAAAAAGAATGGATCGTGAATGTCATGTTTTTCTGAGGTCAAACATTTAATCAAGAATAACAACTTGATGTTTTCCTTCAAGAGTTCTGGGCACATGTCGATTGGAAACACTGATACTACCTAAGTAATAAACTCATACCTTTACACCACGACAGATTTGTCTTGCCAAGATTATTTTTGTATGTGCTAGTTAGCTGATCCGTGAAAGACAAATAAAAATAATTTTTAAAAAAATCTGAAAAATAAGGAAAGAAGGAAAATAAAATAAAAATGTTGTGTTTAGTTTGTCTCGAAATTAATCTTTTGAAAATAAAACAATCAGAATTTAAAGTCATGTGAGTGTCTTTTTTTATCTAAAAAATAAATATCACTCACTTATTTTTCTCATAAGCCCTCAAACACACTATTTCACTCTCTCTTTTTTCCTTTTTTTTTTTTCCTCTAACCTAGACATTTAGGACATATAACTTTGATGCCAATTTGTAAAATAGATGACATACATACACTATATAATTAAAATTTGTAATTCCCTGTATTTTATTGATGAATATCATAGGTCTTAAATAGCCAAAGGAATAGAAATAAATATAGTAATCCTATTAAATCAGTAATAATGATGATATAATCAAATGAGAGCAAATTGCGACCCTAATTAGAAACGGTACTATAATAATCAAATAATAAATTAAGGCTGAGCAAAAATATTTGTACTAAACTTAACTGTAATTGTACTATATTATACTAAAAATACCTAATCCACTTTTAATAACAGTTCAATATAATATTTTATGGTTCAGTTTTTAAAAACTGAACTTATAACAGTTATAGTTTAGTTAACTGTGATAACTGTTCTTACTCTTATATCTTCTCTATTTTCAGTTTAACTGTTTTGTCTTGTCAAGAAAATTTTATTTAATAATAAAATATTAATAAAAAAAACTGTTCATATAAAAAAAAATAATAATTAATTTTTAAGACAATTTCTTTATCACAAAATTTATATTTTTTATCAATAAAAATAAAAAATGTAATTTATATTTTTATATTTTTATATTTTTTAAGTTATATATATATATATATATATATATATATATATATATATATATATATATATATTTATTTATTTATTTTGTGTTAGTGTAGGTGTTATTTTTTATATTTTTATTAATAAAATAAATAAATAAAAAATAAAATAATTTTTAATAATAAAAGAAATATAAATAAAATAGAAAATAATAATATTAAATAATTAAAAATCAATTTATTAGACACTTATGAATAAAACAAAATAAATATTAAAATAAATTTCAATTAAAAAGAACGTGTATTGTTATACTATTTAGTTTAAAAATGTAATAGAATTCAGTTTAAAATTAGTATAGTTAGTAGTTCAGTTTATATTATATTGTAATTTAGTTAAAAGTAGTGTAGTTTATAATTTAGTTAATAGTTCAGTAGTGCAATTTACAATTCAGTTAATAGTTCAGTTCAGTTAATGCAGTTTATAGTTTAGTTAATAGTTCAGTTAGTGTAGTTTAGATTCAGTTAATAATTCAGTTCAGTTTATACTATAATTTAGTACAATTTAGTTCAGTTCAGTTTGATAAAACAAAAAACAGTTCAGTTTTTAATACAGTTTTTAATAGTACAGTTTTTTCCACCGCTAAATAAAATATGACTTAACTAAATTTACTAAATTATCCTAAATTTAAGTTTATCCAAATAGGGTTAGCGTGGTGAGATTTTCGTGTGTGAGGAGAAAGAGTAAGGGAAGTGGAGGTGATGATAAGCAATGACCCATAACAAACACATGAAGACCTCATTATGCCATAAAAAAATACTCACAGCATAGAACAATCTAAAATTCACCGTGACCAATCCTGTATGCATTCCTAAATTTGGAAACACATTCCGAAAAGTAAAAAAAAAAAAAAAAAACACCATAAATTAACTTGCACCCACCCAAGCAACAAAATGAAAGCAAAATTTACATATAATTATATTTCTGTTTAATCAATGGTGAATCCGATATCTATGTTCCAATGCTTATAAAACTTTAATTATGATCGAAGAAAAAGATTCAACGAAAAAACTAAGAACGAACGAGAAGGAGAAGATGAATAAAGGTTTAGGACGAGGCTTAGAAGGAAGAAGGTGAAGTGAAAAAAGTCATATTATATTATAAATTCATAAGGGTAAAAGTGGAATTACATAACTGAGAAGTTGCAGGAAAAAAAAAGGTGAAGCAAAAAGTAACCTTCTAGTAAATAAGAGTGGACTGAGATAGGCCCAACACAATCCACTATAGGCCGATGTGCTTACAACTAAGAGTAAAATTCTTTCCAACCATAAAAGGTTGGGTGTTGATCCCTCCACCCCCACGTTTGGGACCTCCACCTCCCCAATTTTTTAAAATTTTTTTTAGTTACAAAAATAATTCTTTTTTTATCTTTTTCTACTTTATTTTTTTTTATCTTTTATACTGTTTCGAGGTACACATATAATATATCACAGTATTAATGTGTTGTTTATTGAAATATCATATAAGGTTTTGATTTAATCGGTAGAATGAGAATTCGAGAGAAGAAAAGATAAGATTGTGAGTGAAGTAGAAATTTAAGGTTTCTTAATTAAATAAAGTTAAAAGTAAAAAGTAAAAAAAAAAATAAAAGATAAGATTATATTTGTAATTAGAAAAATTTATAAAAATTTGGGGAGGTGGAGTTCAATTGTGGGGGTGGAGGGATCAACACCCTAAAAAGGTTTAACACACGAACATTGATGAGATCTAAGGATATATAACATTGTTATTGTTTTGGGGTTTAGGGGTTCTGTTGGGAGTGCCAGAAAACAAGGGTTTAAGGATTCTCCAACACCTCTTCACTCCAAGTTCAAAGTTTTTTGTTTGATTTTGTTTTCAGATGGCTTTTATGTCTGGACTTCAGCGTCTACTTCGCCAATCCCCACTTCTTCATTCGCACCATGCTTCCATTCGTTTAGCTTCAACTCTCACCTCCCCCAAACTTTTCGTCAGCGGTGAGTTACAATCTCTTCTTTACTCCTTTTCGTCTTCTAAATACCCATCTTCTATTTGCCTCTTCAATTGATTAAATTAATTGGTTAGTTATAGATTATAATCGGTCTTCTCTTATTCCATTATTACTATATATATAGTTGCAATGTGTTATGTTGTTCAATAAATTGTTGTGTGGGTAATAATTTGTTTCCCCTACTAGGTTTGTTTTCAAAGTAGCGTTGCAAATTCATCGCACCCTTTTTAACATCCTTTTACATGTTATTAAAATCCAACTTATGATTTTCACTTGCCCTAGTTTTATGTTTTTGTCGAATTGCAATCCATTCATGGGGGATTTCTCAAAATGACTCTGTTTGTTTAAACATAATGTTATGCCTATGTAAAAGAGAAGAACACCCTCCTTAGAAAAACGTCTAGTCCCTCTAAAACTAGGGAAGTGCACTTTGGGGATTGTAGCAAGTTTGACTATTTTATACACTTTGATTGATCTTTAGCTGCACTTTTGAGGGGCTGGATCCCTTTGTTCAGACGTATTCTGCTTAGCATAATTCATTTAACTGTTGTTTTCTCTTGGTTCTGTGGTATGGGAACCTAGATGTTGAATGGGTTTTTCGTTGTACAAGTACCCCTTTTCAAACTTTAGAATCACCTCTAACGTGTGCATATGGATACAAATACCCCAAGGCAGGAACACACAGATCATATTTTAAACTTTGCAAAAAGTTAGTCACATTTGGAGTAATTATTCACTATCACAAGTGGGTCATTGGTGTGTCCACAAACCTAGAAGCTTTCTTTTGATTAAGGAGGGCAACAAGTTAAAATTATTTGTACAGTCTGTTATTTTAAGTGAAATTTCTGGGGTAGTGCTTTGTCACAATATCCTTTTCGTGGTGTCCTTTTGTTTTTCCATATATGTATCTTCTTTCTAGGTTTCTTCTTGGTGGAAATCTTGCCCTATAAATCACGCCTGTGTTGTTTGCTTTTATTTGCCTTATTGTCTGACTAAAGGCATTGTATATCCTCCTCTGTCTTCATTCTTTCCTTCGAACATGTTCCTCTTTTTATTCAAAAAAGCAGTGGTCTAGTGATGAATGTGGATTAGAACATTATAAAACTGAAAATAATTAGTCAAAATTGTTTTCTTCTGCAGTAAAAGAAAAAAGAATCTACGGAACTCGATAGTTCATATCCAATCTGCAGATCTAATTTGGTTTAATTATTTATCTTCGTTGCATCATAAATTTCTTTTCCAAGCAACGCTAGTTTAACCAAGAGATAAAAGTATGGCTCTTATGTAGGATAATTTCCTTAGAAAACTTTGTTGGATTCCAGCAGTCAAGATTTTCCTTGTAAAGGTTACACTTTTATTTCTGTCCCATGGACACTTCCGTGAACCTTGAATGGACCAGTTTTCTGGTCTATTTGGCATGAACTTCAATTAAGTTATATTTTACCTTTTGGCCCCATTTGATGTATGAAGTCTCTAGGTGTATTGTATTGTGTATGATGTATGAAGATGTGTATTACAATACCTGTGCATTTTGGAATCCTTTTGCTGGTTAAAATATTTCAATATATTCATCTAACGTGCGATAGTTATACGATTCTGCATTTAACATTTATGAATGTGAATACTGTGCATACGGACAGGTCTCTCTAGATTGACAACAGATGAAAAACTTAAGGAAGCATTTTCTTCATTCGGGCAGCTGGTGGAAGGTAATTATGAGTTTTTTCCCTCTTACCATGAAGCATGTTTTGCTTGATCTTGAGTTCATTTTGAATTTTTATTATCCAGCTAAGGTGATAACTGATAGAGCCTCTGGAAGATCAAAGGGATTTGCCTTTGTAACCTATACAACCATAGAGGAAGCTGAAAAGGCTAGAGAAGGAATGAATGCTAAATTTTTGGATGGATGGGTTATATTTGTTGATCCTGCTAAACCAAGAGAGCCCAGACCTCCTCAGCAATCACGGTCCCAACCCTCTGAATCAGGTTTTACTGTTAACAAAACAGTTGGGTGGTGTGGTTGAGCACTAAACAAACTTTAATTATGGTCACCATATTTGGATGATTTTTTAGAGACTGATTCAAATCAGCCAATTATACTACAATTTGTTGAGAAATATTTGCATCAAACAGTTGAAATTGACAATTAAACTTTGGCATCACCCAACTTGTTTTCCATGGTATTGTATCTGCCATGTAATTCCACTGAATTCTTGGAAGTTAATTACATTCCTTGATCTTAAAAGCTAATACTTATCTTCTATCTAAACCTTAAAGAATGCCTTTATGGAGAGCTTTTGGACATTTACATTGGAATAGTAATTTCAAGAATTCTTTGTAGTATATTTTCAAATATAAACGAGAATAAATCTTCTAATCTACTTTACCAGTGCCGCACAACACTCAAAATTGAAACTATTTTTTATGATGGTATAAATTTTATTTAATGCATAGCAAATGAGTTAATTGATTTGAGTTAGATTAAGCTTTAAAAAAAGTCTCATTTTGCAGGTTTATAAACTAAAGAACCAACGATGACCACTTTAGGAAATTTTTTATTATTATTCTTTTCGTACAAACTTTTACAATCATTTTTAAAAAGTATAATATATTTTGAAATTGCAATTATTTTTATGTATAGGAAAAATAATATATCTTTGAAGTATCTTATAATTTCTGTAATTTTTGTCTTTTGAATAGGTTCACAAAATCTTCGACACAGATCACATACCAAATTTGTATCATGGAGCATATTAACAGTTAAGTTATAATTAAATCTTTGAAAGAAAACTAAATGCATTTTGTAATAAAAAAAATTATGAAAGAATCAATTCATGGTTTTAATTAGCGTAAACCTTAAACTTATCCTCTAAAATGCGAACAAAGTAACAACTATTAAAATTGTGATAAAGATAAAATAAAAGCATGTTAAAATGGCTATACTGAATTGCAACATTAGTTTGAAGGCAACCCTCATAGAAGCAAAAGTTGAACGAGATAAATGGAAGCAGCAGAAACTTATTTCTTGTTTGATTTTAATCCTCTTACTTTATAAGGATAGAAATAGGGTTTTGTTCTTTCAAAACATATATTTTCTCTCTGTAGGCTAATTCCTTGTTGACTATAAAATGTGATTTTTTTAATATTTTAAAATATATTATTTATTAATGTATATGAATGTGCCTTATTATTTTATCATGTGAAAATGCTATTTAGATATGTCAGCCTAATTGTTACTTTGAATATTTGTCGTATTTATATTTTTCATTTGATTGATAAATAATAATTAAAAAATATTCTTGTATAGTATGATCGATTGATTAGACCAGACCTTTTGTGGAACACGTTTTTGTTAATTTGAAATCCATTTCAAACTCTATAAATACTAAAATTATGTAGATTGGTTACATTTAATAACTATTTATTATTAATATAATTAAATCTTTCCTAACTTTAGTTTTGACCTAAACTTCGAGTTAAAAAACATATCAAGAAAAGGAGTTAACCTCGTCCCCCACAAACTTAAACAATTATCAAAATTTTTAATTTTTAAAAACTTAAACTAATAAAATAGTCACATATTATTTTACAAACATACCTATCTAAAATAAAAACCAAGATAACAAACTCGTAAGAAAATTACTCAACTACTTTTATTTAATTGTATGACATGTGCTCATTTTTATTGGTTTTTTAATTATTTACTATCCATAAATGACCTTGCGTTTAAGTTAAACACCTTTATATTTAAGTGGTTATTTGGACTTTTCTTATTCCATGTACTCACATGTATATACTTTTGCGATTATCCTTTGAAATTGAAATCCCTTCCGATACCAAATGTCGTGCGTAGGAGTTATGTAATTTTAACTTTCCAGATATTTTCTTCGTGTACCATATGTTTATATAAGTCAACCTTTACATGTCAAGCTTTCTTGGCCACCTTCATCGGGTCGAGCTCTTAAAGATAATCTTCTTCAACTGAGTTCTCTAAGTTGAACATCTTCAACCAAGCTTTCCTAAGGTCGAGTCATTTTTTCATGTCAAACTTTTTCAGTTGAGCTATCAAGGACGAGCTTTCTCAGCCAAGCTCTTCACGTCAAGCTCCTTTAGCCAATATTTCCTAGGCTAAGCTCCTTTAATCGAGCTCTCTAGGTCACTCTTTCAATTGAGCTCTCCATGCCGAACTCCTTCAGTTGAACTCCTCCACAACCAAACTCCTTCAACTGACCTCTTTTAGACCAATCTCCTCCTCTTGAGCTTTCCTAGACTAATCTCCAAGACCGGTCACAACATGAGCAAGCAAGATTACAACATGACATAATAGAATGATCGACAAATCTTAGCACAATCGGAATCAAACATGGCTGACCAAACGGTCATGTTAAGAATGGTAATGATGAATTAACCTCTTAATGCAAATTAAGGCATGATTGGGTCATCATTAGACTAACAAAAGATAAAGGTTCATCACTACGTATAAAGGCCTCATGTATGACTTTAAAACAACATACACATAATATGCATCGATTTCTAACTAAACGATCATTTATTAACTTTAGCATCAGAGTATTTTCTCCAAGTACCATCCCGAGCAGACTATGGACAACATGGAAACCAAACAGCGACAAAAACAACTTAGGGAGTAACTCAATTCGTCTAGTCTACAACACAACTCGTCCGGTCAATGACCCATAAAATGTTTTGGCGCCCATCATGAGGTCAAGCAAACGTCTACCATTGCAAACAATGAACCAAATAAGCACTATATTGGAAGGTGTCACCTAAATGTTCGACCCCATGATTTTTGCTTTGTTCTGCCTAACTCGCTAACCTCAACCAGTTTTAACTACACGGTCTACTATGACAGTAGGATTTTGTTTTATTTTTCCCAACCTCCTAACCTTAATTAGTTTCGATTGTATGGCTTGTTGTGACACCAAAATTTTTGCATTGTTCTGCCCAGCTTGCTAGCCTTAATCGGTTTTGACTACACAACCTGCTGCGACACCAAGATTTTTGCTTTGTTAAGTCTGGGTTGTTGGCCTCAGTGAGCTTCAATCGCACAACATGCTTCAGACCCTGGCCTTTTGGCTTTGTTCAACATTTCGGCCTCTTATAGCTTTAACAAGAATCAACGCCTATACCATTCGATCTAATATATTAAGTGTTTAACCTAATCTACATTAGTCTCATCTCGAATGTCCAGTTTGACCACTCGGTTTCTTTTCAGGTTTCAGGACATTGTTCACACCTAGCTCAAGCTTAACCTTTGTTCAACCTCAATTGCACTACCAATTTTGGCCTCAAGTTGGCCCTTGTTCAAAGCCTCAAACTCTTGCCTTTTGTTCAACCTCAACTTAACGATCATCTTTGGCCTCGCTTTAGGCTTTATTAAAGCCTTAACAACATGGCCACATATGGTCTCGCTCTTGGCTTTGTTTAGCCTGAACCATGCTCTTGGTTCTTTGTTCAACTTCAACAGGTTGTTCGATTGAACTCTCTTACATAGTCTTCATCAACCTCTACGTTCAACCTCTTGTGCCATCATATCCTAGACTCATTTTGGCTTCAACAGCCAGGTCGATTTTGGGCATCATCATGAGTTGTCTTTAACTAAATTTGACGTCTCGCAAGCATTCCCAACCATGTAGCCTTCCTCGGCCTAGCTTTGTTCAGACTCAGTCGTCAAGACATTCAACTTTGAGCTCAGCCTTTATCAAGCCTCAACATCTTGACCTTATGTTGGCCTCAAGATCACCTGGTCTTGTTTAGACTTTCTTTAACTGTGCAGCCATGTTCGGCCTCAAGCCTTGGTTCTTAATTCAACCTTAACTTAACGACCACTTACAACTACGTTATGAATGACCGTTCGATCTCTCCTTCTAAAGCTCGATCAATTGGTATCATAACTTGATTTTTCTTTTTCCTCATCATTAACCTGATTTGGCTTGTTTTGACCATCTAGTTTAACCAACCAATTTTCTCTTTTCACGTTTGCTAATAATGTGCACTAATATAGCTTGATCATGTTGGTGAAGGAATAATTCACCTAAGTGAACTTCTGTCGCACTTCCAACAACTCGATGAAGGAAGAGTTCACCCAGGTAAACCCTTTCCCTCCACACGCTTATGTGTAGGGATGACAACGGGTCAGATCGGGCACGGATAGTGCCTACCCGCAACCCGACTCGACAAAAAAAAATTCACTCGCTACTCGCAGGGATACCTGCTTAAAAAATATTCGCAGATATTTTAAAACCTGCGGATACTCGCAAATATTTTAAAAAATATATATTTTTATAAATTATTAAAATAAAATTTAAATAGAATTAAAAAAATATATAAAATATAATATAAATTAAATTAAATATAAATTAAAATTCAATTTTAATTAAATTTAACCTTGTAAAATATAAATTAATGTCAATTTTAATTAAAGTTAACTTAATAAAATATAAATTATTTTTTTTTACGGGTAGCGGATATCCGTGGGTACAGATATTATAATACTCGTCCCTGACCCGTTTATAAACGGGTATTAAAATATCCGCTACCCGCAAAGTATTAACTATCCGTTATGGATTTTATCCACGGATATTCGCGGGCACGAATTTTTTTGTCATCCCTACTTATGTGGTTAAGGAAGAGTTCTTCAAAGAACCCTTGCCGTTCGATCTAAATCGCAACAGGTCGGTGAAGGATTCACTCAAGTGAACCCTTGCCGCATTTCCAACAACTCGATGAAGAAAAAGTTCACCTAAGTGAACCCTTTCATATCAAACGTCGAGTTGGTGAAGGAAGAGTTTTGCAAAGAACCCCTGTCTCTTGGTCTAATCACTGTAGCTCAGTCGAAAGGGCACTCATTCAAAACTAACCAGCTTATATCACACAGTCTTAACCAACGTCGAACAACCTTTTCACTTTAGAATAATAGTTGTCCAAGCTCTATTTCACAGATTCAACCCTTCTACATGTTGGTCGACTAGTCTCAGAGTCTTAGCCAACGTCTAACAACATTTGGTCTTCAGAATAATAGTTGTTTGGGCTCTACTACATGAATTCAGCCCTTCGACATGTTGGCTTCAAAATAATAGTTGTTCGATCTCTACTGTATGGAGTCAGCCCTTTGACACGTTGGCTAAGCAATCTCAAGGTCTTAGCCAACATCCAACAACCTTTTGGCTTCAAAAGAATAGTTGTTCGAGCTCTATTGCACGGATTCAGCCCTTCGACATGTTGGTCGACTAGTCTTAAGGTCTTAGCCACCGTCCAACAGTCTTTCGACTCCAAAATAATAACCATCTGAACTCTGTAGCACATATTCAACCCTAAGGCGTGTTGGCTGACTAGTCTTAGGGTCTTAGCCAATGTCCAACAACCTTTCGACTTTAGAGTAATAGATGTTTAGGCTCTTATTTATTTAGAGAATAACATATTAGTCCTTTTAGTTATGCATGAAGATGTGGTGCTTATATTGTGTCATGCATCCAAATGAAGGAAAATGATGCGGTTAAATGTGTAGGGGTGTAGCTTACGAAACTAGACAATTCGGTATCGGAACCAGTGGCATCAAACTAGATTTCTCAATTTAATGGCATCAAATTAGATTCTTCAGTATGGTGGCATTAAGTTGGATTCCTTAATCCAATAGCATGAAACTGTATTTTTTAATCCGATAACATTAAAAACTTTATTTAATTTGATGTTATTAAACTAAATTCCTCAATACAATCTAGTAGCATCAAGACGCATTACTCACTCATGTGTCATTAAGCCATATTTCTCAACTTGATGGTCTCAAACCGGATTCGTAAGTCTAATATATTCCTTTGTTAATCGGAATACGCATTTCAATTGTCTCTCATAGAATTTGATAACCTTAACCATATTTCACACTCTAGTATGCCATCAACATAAAAAACCTACACCCCTACAATCCCAATAACCACCAACATTATTTACCAATCAAATAGTAACCCACTGAAAATGAAACATTATTTATCATAAAAAATCAAGGAGGAAAAGTGAAAATGAAAAAAAAAAGAAGTGAAAGGAGTGAAGAAGGTGTAGAGAACGAGGTGCGACTGCCAAAAAAAAAAGGAAAAAAGTAGAGCCGTCAAAATGGGTAACAACCCGCGAGCCAACCCGGCCCACCACGGGTTCGGGCCAGGTTGGCTTTGAAAAAATTGAATTTTTTTTATGCGGGTTGAACCCATGGTGGGCCGGGTTGGCCCGCCAACCCACCTACCTAATTTTTTTTTAATTTATTATTTTATTTATGAAACCCTAAAAAATAAAATACTCTATTCACCTACTATGTATACAAAAAAAGTAACCTCTGCTCTCACAAATCACTCTCACGGAACTTGCTCTCATTTACGGTGGTGTTACTCTCACTTCTTCACTGAAATTCTTCAAGGAGCAGGTAAAACACCATTCCTTTTTTCTTCTTTTTTCTCCACATTTTTGTTTTCTCACTTATCTTTTTTTTTTCAAAAACCTTATAATGACAAAAATAGGAGTTTTCGAAAACCCTATACATCAGAATTTGTTCATTTTATTTAAACAATTTGAGTGTATGTGTGTGTGTGTATATATATATATATATATATATATATATATATATATATATATATATATATATATATATATATATATTTATTTGAACAAACTATTTTTGATATATTTGCATTTGGGAAATTGTGTTACAAATTAAACTATTAATTTTTTGTTGATGTTGTTGAGTACTGGTTCTCTATTTTTTTAACTTATATTTTCTTATTGTTTTTCGGAATTGATGAATATAAGAAACTATGACATTTGGATTATATTGTACTTTTTATTATTATTTTGAATTGTCTTCAGTTTAACATCATTTTTTGGAGTGAAGTTTGTTTAAATTTGAATATAGAAAGTTTGTAATTTTTTTTTATTTAAAAAAAATTGTAATTAAATGGGTCAGTAAGCTAACCCGTTTACCCACCAACCCGTGGTGGGTCGAGCCGGGTTCAAATTTTTCTGACTCGCTAATAAATGAGCCGGGTTGGGTTGACTCACTAAGTGATCAACCCGTGGTGGGTCGGGCTGGGTTACCCGTTTTGACAGATCTAGAAAAAAGTATGATAAAAGATTTTTACCCAAGTAAAAATCGAAAGGGTATTTGTGTCATTTTGATAATTTTGGGGTGCAGGAATAAGCCCTAAAATATTGGCCCAACCAACCATTAAATATAGGCCCATATGTTTACAAATTGGAACAGGCACTTAAACAAAACTCTACTTCTTTGCGCTCCCATCGTCTTCTAGGGTAACCACGGCGCCACTTGAACAAGTGCGGCCATATCCAACCAGTTTCTTCTCTTCTCTTCGCAGGTTTTCTTCTCTCTCCTTTCTTTCCTTTCCGTATTTATCGCTATTTTTGCCTTCTACCTTTCCCACCCTTATTTCAAACCCTATCGTTCTAGACGATTCTGCACCTTCGCCACTGCGAGTGACGGTGGAGCACGATAAACCATCTTTCGCTTTTTCGATTTACCAGATCGCGATAATTTTGAATCCTTCTCTGTTCTGTTCGCTCCTACAACCCTAATACACTTTGCAGTTTTATTGATTCTCAATTTGTCATTTTATCTGCTGTTTAATTGGTTTTAGCGTCTCGTAGACGCTGTTAATTTCAATTATCATAGTCGTGAATCTGTTTCTCATTTTTCACCCTCCACACAATATCCATCTGATTTTAGGGAAAGTAGGCAAATTTACTTGATTCCTCAGTTTACGAATGTAATCTCTTTATTTTGATTTCTACACCCTGAACTGTGAACCTTTTTGATGAAAATTTCACTTTAGATATCTTCTTGTTTTTTGTTTGTTATCCTTATTCTGTTTTTTGTTTGTTACCCTTATTTGTGTGTTTTTTATTTGTATCTGGACAGGGGTGTCATATTCCTGTGAGTGTTCAGTATGACGTCGTTCTTAAAGCCCGAGAATGCTCTCAAAAGGGCGGAAGGTTAGTTAAAAAATACTTATATAACGTTTGTGATCTACGTATAATGTTTATGTATAATGGTAATGATGCAGTTGAATGATTCTGAAATTTTTTATAAATTTGCAGAGTTAATCAATGTTGGGCAGAAGCAGGATGCTCTACAGACTCTTCATGACCTCATTACTTCAAAGAGATACAGAGCATGGCAGAAGACACTTGAAAGGATTATGTTTAAGTATGTTGAACTTTGTGTTGACATGCGCAAAGGCCGGTTTGCAAAAGATGGGCTTATTCAGTATAGAATAATATGTCAACAAGTGAATGTTAGTTCACTGGAGGAGGTGATCAAACACTTTATGCACCTGTCAACTGAGAAAGCTGAACAAGCTCGGAGTCAAGCACAAGCATTAGAAGAAGCCCTTGATGTTGATGATTTAGAGGCTGATAAAAGGCCAGAGGACTTGATGTTGAGTTATGTCAGTGGTGAGAAAGGAAAGGACAGATCTGATCGGGAGCTTGTCACCCCATGGTTTAAATTTCTTTGGGAAACTTACAGGACAGTGCTTGAGATATTGCGGAACAACTCAAAACTGGAAGCATTATACGCTGTAATTCTTCATCCTTTTTACAACTTGATGTTATGTATGCATCATGTGTAGTATCTTAACCTAAAAAAATATAGATCTTAAGCTAAATAGTTTTTATATTTATTTATTTTTACTACTAATGATTCTTGACTTGTTAATTATTCCTTCTCTCTTCGAATGGGGTTGTTGGATTGTTTTGATAGACTGGCAAATGTCCTCTCTTTTACTATGGTGTTCCTGAATTCTACAGTGTACTAAATGTAAACATTAAAATGTGGCATGCATTTCTAACTGTTAGTATTTGATTGATTGTTTTTAGGATATATTGTTGTTCTATTCTTATACTTTTTTTTTTCAGCTGTTATATGCTTCTCTAGATGATAATGATAATTTAATAAGGATTTCCTTTTCTTTTTTGAAAACCTGAACTTCCTTTGCACCCTAATGCTATTTGCAGATGACAGCTCATCGAGCTTTCCAGTTCTGTAAGCAATATAAACGAACAACAGAGTTCCGCAGACTGTGTGAAATCATAAGAAACCATTTGGCTAATCTCAACAAATACCGTGACCAACGAGACAGGCCCGACCTTTCAGCTCCTGAAAGCTTACAACTGTATCTTGATACTAGAGTTGAGCAGCTGAAAATTGCCACTGAACTTGAACTCTGGCAGGTTGGCATTTCTCATTTTTATTTATGCATCTGTTACATGTTTGTTTTGTTCATGTTAAAGGCATTTAGAGTTTTGGGCAATAACCTAACTTTTTTTCCGTGTGCAGGAAGCCTTCAGATCAGTAGAGGATATTCATGGACTGATGTGCCTGGTCAAGAAAACTCCCAAGCCATCCTTGATGGTTGTTTACTATGTGAAGCTGACAGAAATATTTTGGATATCGTCAAGTCATCTTTATCATGCATATGCATGGTTCAGGCTCTTTTTATTGCAGAAAAGCTTCAATAAGAATCTGAGTCAGAAGGATTTGCAACTAATAGCTTCATCCGTTGTTCTTGCTGCACTTTCAGTGCCTCCTCATGACCGTACACACGGTGCGTCTCATTTGGAACTGGAGCATGAAAAAGAGAGAAATTTGAGAATGGCCAATCTCATTGGCTTCAATCTTGAGAGTAAACCTGAAAGCAGAGAAATGGTATATATTACTTCCTCTCAATTGTAGTTGTCCTAAAGTAGCATATGGAGGTCTGCTTTGTTAATCTTACTATTTGCTTATGTTTCCTTTTTGGTTTGCCCCCAGCTCTCAAGATCATCACTTCTTGCTGAACTGGTAAGATATTCTCTTTAAGTTCATCTTTTTTCCTATTTAAAGTTTGAATGTGTTTTATTTGGCACTTAAATAGTTAATATTATTTTTGAATTCCTTTGTTTATATTGTGTTTACACTTGTAGTTACCATTATAATTACCATACATTGATGCATATGCTCTGTGGAGCAGGGTTTCAGTTCAACTGAGGATATCTACTTTTCAAAACAACTTTTTATTTGTGTGATAGGTTTCCTTTTTATATTATATTTGATGGTCTAGTGACTTTTATTTGGTATTCTTCATCAACTTATTGTGTGCATGTGCCAAGTAACAAATACATCACTTTCTCTTTGCTGCAGCTTGTTTGATTTTTTTTTTCATATCTTGGTCACTTGTATGTTTCACCTGCTGCCTGTAAATATTTGCTGCATTGTAATTATTTTAACTGCAATCTTTATTCACCATTATGACTTTAAGATTATGAGGATAAAATGAATGCAAGATACATAATATGATTTAGTTGACGGTAATTGTGGCAGAAGATGCCAACTTAACATTACTAACTTAGTAAGACTTGCAACCATGGTATCTGAATATTGTAACTATTTTCAATTTCTCAAGTGACGATGGTGATTAATTTGACTTCTTCTTAACTGTCATAGTTATCGTGATTCAATTTGTTTTACTCAATGACATAAATGCTTTTCCAGTTCATACTGGCTTCAATTGCAAGCCTGCTGTATTGCATAGGGTATATTGATGATGTATTTTGGAAGTTGAGTGGACTCTGGGTTACCGGCATTTAAATGTATTTTTGGAAGTTAAATGCACTCATTACCAAATAATGCTGCCAAACTGACAGTTTGTCTGTTGGTCCATTACAGGCATCCAAGGGAGTGATGTCTTGTGTGACTCAGGAAGTGAAAGATGTTTACCATCTTTTGGAACATGAATTTCATCCCTCAGATCTTGCATTAAAAGCGCTGCCCTTGATAACTAAAATCTCAAAGTTAGGGGGGAAGCTTTCTACAGCTTCTTCTGTTCCAGAAGTACAGTTGTCTCAATATGTCCCATCACTGGAAAGACTAGCTACCATGAGGTTACTGCAGCAGGTGCACTTTCCTTTTTGTGCTCCTTTGTTATGTTGGGGATGAATAATAAACATGTTTTCCATTCTGTTTTGTGATTTTGCATGTTAATGTGTTTCCTCTTTGTGTTCTAGGTGTCCAATGTTTATCAGACAATAAAGATTGAGACTTTATCTGGGATGATCCCGTTCTTTGACTTCTCTGTAGTTGAAAAGATCGCCGTAGATGCTGTAAAGCAGAAGTTTGTATCGATGAAAGTTGATCACATGAAAAATGTTGTGATCTTTTCCAAAACGGTATGCTCATTTTGTTGTGATTGCCCCCTCTAAAATTAGTAACTTTGTAGAAAATTTTGGGTTTGTTATGTTAACTTACAAAAGCATGGGTTTTTTTATCATTTTTATATCTGCGTAATGGTTTCTTGTTAAATGAGTTGTTTTTGTAACAATGTCTAGTATCAGCTGTTGTGAATCATCGTTTTTATCTAGCTTGCTGTATGTCAGCACAGTTCTACTTATCAGTTGTTTTATGGCAATTGCTTCATTTATAATGCAGAGTCTCGAGTCAGATGGCTTAAGGGATCACTTGGCCAATTTTGCTGAACAATTAAACAAGGCCCGACAAATGATTTATCCTCCTGATAGGAAACCATCTAAACTTGGTGCCTTACTTCCAACTTTGACAGAGGTTGTTGCCAAAGAACACAAGAGGCTTCTTGCCCGAAAATCAATCATTGAGAAGCGGAAAGAAGAACAAGAACGACAGCTTCTTGAAATGGTATGCATTTCTGAATTATAACTTTTTTTTTTCTTCTGTCTGCTTTTATTGTGGGAAACAACTGTTCACTAAAGCTTTAAAAGTTATTATTTCTGTAACAAATTGACCCAAGATATCACTTTTTATTAATGGATATTGAGTTGTGGATATTTTTGAAATGATTTGACTTTTTCTTTAATATTTATGTTTAAAGGAACGAGAGGAGGAGTCAAAAAGACTAAGACTTCAGAAAATAACTGAAGAAGCAGAACAAAGACGGCTTGCCACCGAGTATGAGCAGAGGAAAAATCAGAGGATCCTCAGGGAGATAGAAGAGAGGGAAATTGAAGAAGCCCAAGCTTTACTTCAGGAAGCTGAAAAGCGTATTAAAAAGAAGGGGAAAAAGCCAATTATAGAGGGAGTAAGTTGGAGTCTGTTTTGTTAATAAAATTCTTGATTTGTTGGTCTGCAAATGTTGACTATAAACCCTATCTATAGGACAAAATGACCAAGCAGACCTTGATGGAGTTAACTTTGACTGAACAACTCCGGGAAAGACAGGAAATGGAAAAGAAGTTGCAGAAGTTAGCGAAAACAATGGATTATTTGGAAAGAGCAAAAAGAGAGGAGGCTGCTCCCCTTATTGAAGCTGCGTATCAACAACGTTTAGTGGAAGAGAGGCTTCTTCATGAGCGTGAACAACAGGTATGTGTGGATTACTCTTGTTCGCATCCGTGCTTGTGTAACTTTGGCATTGGCTTTTGTACATTCCTTATCATCACTTCCTACAACACTCCATTTGAGCCAATTTATATCTTCTAACTGAATCAAACTATTAATGATGCAGCAAGAAGTTGAACTGAGCAAACAGAGGCATGAGGGAGATCTCAAGGAGAAGGAGAGGCTTGCTCGAATGATTGGCAATAAGGTCAGTGTGGACAATCTCTTTAGCTTCTCAAATGTTTTTTTTTGCATCATCTTGGGCAAATTGTATTTTCTATCCTTTTCTTTTTGTTAGCTTTTTGGAGCATAGATATTACAGGTTATGACTTGTGAAGGCCTTTTTTTTACTACCTATTGGTGCCATTGGCCATAAAATTACTGCTACTATCAACTATTATTTAATTTAGCCTATAAAGCAGGGTCTTGCCTTTGGCTGATTTCTTCTTTTGTTATTTATTATGCAGGAGATATATCAGGTCCGAGTTGTTAGTCATCGCCAAGCAGAGTTTAATAGATTAAGAAGAGAACGGGAAGAGAGAATCTCTAGGATTTTGCAGTCAAGGAAACAGGAAAGGGAAAAGATGAGGAAGTTGAAGTATTATCTCAAATTAGAAGAAGAGAGACAACAAAAGTTGCGTGAGGAGGAGGAAGCACGGAAACGTGAAGGTATTTTTTGGCTCTTTGTAGGAAAATTTCAACAATATATACATTTTCTTTGGATCTTTTTTAGAAGTTTGAATATTTTATTTTTTAAAAAAAATCACCGAGATTGTCATATTATGTTTTTCAATTCACCTTTTATATTTCGCTTAACACAATGTAGTAATAACCTGTCGTATGTATTTATCAATGTTTTGGTTCTGTTGAAATTCAGAGGCGGAAAGGAGAAAGAAGGAAGAGGCTGAACGTTTAGCGAAACTGGCCGAGATAGCTGAAAAACAGAGGCAGAGAGAGCGGGAACTCGAAGAAAAGGAGAGACAAAGAAAAGAAGCATTGTTAGGCAGAGCTGTTGAACCAGCTCCTCCTGCGCGTCAATCGGAACCCGTAACAGCTCCTGCTGCTGCAGCTCCAAACCCAGGGAAATACGTGCCTAAGTTCATGCGAGATAGAGCTGAAAGAACAGGCACTGCTCCTCCTCCGGAAACAGATCGCTGGGGTAACAGTAGCAGCAGGCCGGATGGTGACAGGTGGCGTGGTGATGATCGACGAAGTAGTTATGTTAGTGGTGGAGGTTCGAGGTCATCATCTTCTTGGTCCAGGAATCCGCGTTGAACATTTTGTCCCCTGAATTATTGCTGGTTACTTTTTGGAGTTCTCTGTACTCTCCCATTTTACGTTCTAGAATTCTTTTTGATGCTGAGTTAAATTTATTATCTTCTTAATACTCACAAGTCCTCTATTGTATTGAGGAACATGCCAGCAAATTTTTCTATTTATGATTGAGTGGATTGAAAATGGTAATCAAAGTTTCAACTTGTTAGACTGGTACTTTCATCCTATTTTCTTATGTAGAAAATAACTAGGAGCCTTAGCCTTGGTGGTTTTGTACTATTATATCTCTTTCTATTCGAAACCTTATGCTGCACTGATTTAAATTACATTCCAAAATACATCTCGGCATTCTTCCTGTGCCTTCGTAAAATGAACTCTTAAATAATCGATTGATTAATGTCGAGATGAGAAGTGAAAACAAATCGAATGGAAATATAGTAGAAATTTCGGAACTCGAATATATAAAGGAAAAATCTAAGTAATTTGGCTAATTAAAAATGCAAAGAGACGAATAGGATAATGTTAATATTAATTTTTTTTCTGTTTAAGTTGTTTTTTGGTGGAAGAACAGTATATTACTTAAAGAAAGTAAATACGCCGAAGTGAAATTGAGGAGATAATGTTAAGGAGTAAATATAGTTGAGGTGGATTGTACCGTATATTCACGATCTCTATTCGAAGCTTAGGAATTTGTGGGTGTAAAAGTGGAATACAGCAGTATGTGGGGCTCACCTAGTTCGTAGGTGACCGACTTAGATTAAGTGGGCGAGCATCTAATCTAAGTTGATGGCTTTCTGGGCATAATAATTTTCTTATTCCTATTTACACTTTAGTTTTTAGAAGAATGGCCGTTATACTTTTCTTCTTATATTAAAAAACAAATTTTACTGTTGAAGTACTTGACTCCCATATGCCCAATCTAGTCATATATTGATTGTATCAGTGTGGATTTGGGTGGGGGACCCGAATTTCTTTTGTTCTTTTTCAAATTCAATCTTAAAATATTAAATTATATAAATTTAGTTAGTAAATAAATACATTTTATTTAAACTTGTAATCACTAAATGGTTGGGTCATGAGTGAATAAATAAATAAACATACATTGTGTCACAAACAGAAGAGGTGCTTGACATCAAATCCAGCAGAATTCATGTCAAAAAAGATGAAAGGAAATTCAGTCAACCAATACGGTATGGTATTGTAAAATACCAAAATATTTAAAATGAAGATGTTTTTGTCAAGGAACCTCATTGTAACATAACACCCTAGTAAGATAAAAATTGTAATCTTGTTTTGCATCTATCAGTATTAACATTGATACATTTATTATATTGTAATTTATATATTTAATATTTACAACTTTAATTACAATGGTTTATTAATTTTTATTATTGAAGTGATAATTAATAAATTTAATGCTGTTTACTGAATTTAATACGTCATTAGATTTCATAAACTAAATAATTATATTTCAATTATTAATATTTATTAATTATTAAAATAGTTATTAATTAAATAATTAGCAAAAAAAATATTATTTACTTACAACCTAAAATACAAGTTTACCAAATATTTTAAATAATTCAAATTAATACAGTTTAATATTTAAAAGATAAATTTAAAAAAACGCAGTGTATATTAGGGTTAACCCACGGAAATCACACTGCCACACTAAATGTGTGACTAGATCGGGAATGATGATATCCAGTAGCTATAATACTAAATTTTGTTTTCTCCATTGCTCGCTAATGTTTTTTTTTTTTTCTGTTCAAAAATTCACATTATATATGCTTCGTTAATTTGAATGAATATACTGAATCCACAGGCTTCATTATTATTTTTTTTTATTTGCCACAACCTTAAACAAGGAGAAGTAACCGAAAGCAAGAATCCAAGAGAGAAATGATTAAAAAAATGATTACGCCAGCAACACCTAGAAAATGTTTTGATGTGAAGACGAAAACAGTGATGTCAGCATCAGGGTGACGCTCGTATTCAAAGTGAATAATAAGACTTAATTTTTTTTTTCTTTTAATTTTCTTGGGCTAATCAATTGAAAAAGGAATCTCAGGATAGTATCTATAGCCGCGAGTCATAACAACAGCAAATAATGGAAGTGTGTTAAAGTTTGAGATGCGTCTTGTAGCGTGCAAAGTTGGGCCGGCAAATAGCTTTCATGTTTGGATCTTAATGGAATCATGACGTCTGACGAAAGCAAATTTGGGAATATTTATATCCAACCATCCTCCAATCGTGAGCTCCAATTTCAACCAATGGCCTCTGCGATACCCGGCGATGAAGAGACGCCGCTCGTCGCCGACAATTCGTCGCCGCAAGCGGCGAAAACCACGGCTCACACCTGGGATATTCACATCCTCAGTTTGGCCTTTCTCTTGGTTTTTCTTGCCTTCGGTGCCGCGCAGAATCTGCAGAGCACTCTCAACACTGTCAGTATTTTTCGTTTCCTTTTGCGTTTGATTTGGTTTTTGAGGTAGGAAATCGAGGTCCTGGAGTAACGGTCTCGGTTCGGTGGAGTGTTTAGTAGTTCAATTGTGTTTGACTTTTCGCTTCAGGAGGAAGACTTAGGCACCACTTCTCTCGGGATCCTGTATTTGTCTTTCACATTCTTCTCTGTGGTTGCTTCTTTGGTGGTGCGAGTTCTCGGCTCTAAGAACGCTCTGCTTCTTGGGACTACTGGCTATGTCTTCTATGTGGCTGCCAACTTGAAACCAAATTGGTAATTACTATCTACCTACCTCGTTTTTGCTGCTTCTAAAGAAGTAATATATATACATATATATGATGGATTTCACATGGATAAATGTGTTGTTGGTTCTAAGGTAGTCAAACTTAGTCTTACTATCTCTATATTTTCAATTATTTGAATTTTAGTTCTTATATATTCCATTCTTAAACTGTTGATGTTCTTTATTTCCCATGATGGATTGGTCCCTATATTTAAACTTATTAGGTTCCTAAGGGACCAAAATCCAAATGAGTGACAATTATGTGAACCAGAATCTAGGTTTCCTTATCATCGTTTATGGTTGCTGCTCATACATGGTAGTACGATTTCTTTTTGCTTTATAACTATGTAATACAAATTTATATGCATATCCTTGACAATCGAGCAATGATTTCTGCAGGTATACATTGGTCCCTGCTTCTGTGTATCTTGGGTTTTGTGCTTCCATAATTTGGGTTGGAGAGGTACATGTAACCTGTCAAGATTTTATAGCTCCTTCAATTTGGCATTGGTCACCTGCATCTTTACTTATCGTAGTTTGACCTGTCAGGGAACATATCTCACTTCTGCTGCACGCAGCCATTCTACAGATAACAACTTGCATGAAGGTGCAGTAATTGGTGACTTCAATGGGGAATTCTGGGCTGTGTATGCACTTCACCAGGTGATCATATTATTTTGAACTCAAGAACTCTGTTATTTTTGTTTCATTAAAAAAAAAAAGCTCTTAGAATTTGAAATTGATTGAGGAAATACCTGTTTTTCAGTTTATTGGAAATCTCATTACATTTGCTCTACTGAGTGATGATCAGCAGGTACGTGGTGGTTAGCCTTTCACATTTTAAAAATTTTCTTTTACTCTGTTTGTTTTAACTATCAGTTCATGATAGTAGTGTGGCATATTCCTACTTGTTAGATATCTTCAGGAATTGCCACTGGTGAAATATCTTCAGGAAAAGGAAAAAACCTCAACTAACTTGATGATAATGGGACCCCTGGTCCGAATTAGTTGAATCGAAATAGTATTTAGCTTTTCTATCAAAGAAGTTCGTAACTTGAGATAGACCACTATTTATTTGTGTGAAATATGACTATCTATCACCCTGTGAAATAGTATTTAGCTTTTCTATCAAAGAAGTGCTATCACACTTTTACATAAAAATCATGCCACTTTCTATTTGGTTTCTCATTCCCAAACTATTGAAACTTGGGGGAATTTTAACCAATAAAAGAAACACTTCTTTTTCAAACACTGCAATTTAGCATTTCTATGTTTTGTTTATAATTTCCCAATTTATTTGTTATTAATACATGAAAAGAGGTTAATCTGTATGATATGCAATTTTGAGGAAATGTAAATATGAGCTCAGTTTTACCTTGTACCCTTGAACAATAACTGCTCATCTGACAAGCTAACAAGTTTTAGTTTTTTATTTAAAATATACCACATATTCCCAGTATTTGATTTTGTTTCTCATTAATGCAGGGGGGAAGCACCAAAGGAACCACTTTATTGTTTATTGTATTCCTTTTCATTATGACTTTTGGTGCAATATTAATGTGCTTCTTGCGCAAACGGGGTGTTAATAGTAAGGGGGAACAAGAGCTTTCAGGCGCAGATGCTGGTGCATGTGCGTCCTTGAAGTCTCTATCTAAATCACTTGCCAATGCATTGTCTGATATAAAGATGTTGTTGATCATACCCCTTATTGCATATTCAGGTCTACAACAAGCATTTGTGTGGTAATTTCTAATGAATTATAATGCATTCATTCTTTTGGATTTTCAATAATGGTTCTATGATTTAGTGTCCTTTTATTCTTATTATATCTTGTTTGTTAAAGGAATACTTTTTTGCAGGGCTGAGTTTACCAAGTACGTTGTAACTCCTGCAATTGGTATTTCTGGTGTGGGTAGTTCAATGGCAGCCTACGGGGCTTTTGATGGAATAGTAAGTACAGGAATGCAGACTATATTTCCTTGCCATTGCTGGTTGTTTAAAATAATTAACTTCGATTATATCATGTGAACAAGCTTCTGAATCTTATTTCCTCATCCTTTTTTTTTATTTACTTATTTCGAGCAACTGATACCAATTTCTATCTAGACAAGAAAATTGCCATGTTCTACATTTTTTCACTATGGTTCTAACATGTGGACAAGGAAACTGCCGTGTTCTATGTTTTTCATGGTGGTTCTCACATGTAGAGCCCCTTGCCACACCAAAATATGTTCTAATGAGATCTCCTCTTTTTTCTTATTTTCTATGAATATGTCAGTGTTCTCTGCTTGCCGGTCGTCTCACCTCTGGTCTCTCGTCTGTTACAAAAATTGTTTTTGTTGGCGTTTTTGCTCAGGCAGTCGTATTAATCCTACTTCTACTAGACTTCAGGTCAGCAGTAATTAATTATCTTTGAATGAAGTTGATCTTATTTAATTTATTTTCCCAATGTTCATCGTGCCTATATCTCTCTTTCCCACTCCTGATGCAGCATAAGTAGCGGATTGCTTGGTACTCTTTACATACTCTTTTTGGCTGGTTTATTGGGCATTGGTGATGGAGTTTTAATGACGCAACTAAATGCTTTGATTGGAATACTATTTAAGCACGACACGGTATACAAATGATGCCCTGTTAACATGTTTACCTTGCTTCTGCATTGTCGTTTTGTTGAGTTATTTTATTTTGCGTGTTCATATCTCTAAGCTACTGATTTCATATATTTGATTCACAACTTGGACATCCTCGGTTATTCTTCGCACATTGCACATGCTTTCTGCTTGATTCTTTTTCTCTATCATCTATTTTCCACCCAAGTCTGATACTTCGTTTTCCATCTCTGGCTTAATAACTCTGTTCTTGGATAAATTTCTCCGTAGTTACTTGTAGGAAAAGGAAATAAAATTGAAAAATGAAATGATTTTATATACTTAACCTTTATAGAAACTTACTAATTTAATTTCTCCACAAGATGAAATGCCAGTTGATTTTAACACACGAGAAAATATCATTTCATTTTATCTTGATATTTTTTTCCCTCCGAAAGTATTTATGGAAAAGTTTATTCTAGTGTGACATTAGTTTAAGTTGCCTCTAATGTCAAGTCTCTTGCTTTCCGGTGCAGGAAGGGGCTTTTGCTCAGCTAAAGATATGGCAATGCGCTACAATTGCTATCGTCTTCTTTTTCGCCCCGCTCATCTCGTTCAAATCTGTGGTTGTAATTATGCTCGCTTTCCTTTGTGTCTCATTCTGCATTTTTCTATGGCTTGCTCTGAAGGTGGGAAACACATCATCACCCTCCACCAGTCACCGAATTTAAAGCTGCTACAAACTACATACACTAGATTTTTGTATACATTGTTTCATTCTGTCTTCTCGCGAGTGACACGTCCAATCTGGACTGCCTTTATTTCATGGTGAAATTTCCTTCAGTTGAATGAGCTGTATAATCTGTGACAACTCTCAGTGTGTTTGGTAACACATTTGTTACCGCTGGCTGGACGTGATTCCGCGGAAGCAATTTATAGTTGCTTTTGCACTGTTGTTTATGTAAATTTTCTAGTAAACATGGATCCCAACCTTATGTGTAATGTGTCTATATATAGTTATTCACTAAATAATATGCGTAGAAACAAGTAAAGAAGTGAAAAACACAGGTTCTTTCATAAATTCTTACGGAAATTCATGATCTTTTCTGGCCTTAAGGGAGTATCTTCGAATTTGTTTTCTCGCTACCAAACAAATTATACACGTAACCTGCAGAACAGGAACAGTATCTTGGCCTAAAATGTGAAAAACCGGAAGCAGAATTCTTATTTGATCTTTGTGAACTAAAGTGCGGAAACAACGAATCCGCCAACTACCCTGTTTTGTTTCCACGTGTAGAACGCTCTTAATTTTAATGTTGCGAAAGTCACTCTAAAGCATGGTCTGTATAGCCAATCCCACACCTCTAAACTTGGTCAGCAAGCCCATCATATGACTCTTTAAAGTCATCCTCCACTTCAATGCTCATTGGTCTATCGCTTACCATTTTTCCATACCAAAATCACTCAAAAAGTAGTTATGATTAGGTAATTTCGCACCAATTTAACTGCATTCCTGTCTTGCTTATAAAGACTGCATCAACTATCTTATCAATCACCAAGAGCTTCCCACCATGTCTTTTTTCTGGTTCTCTAGCTTGGTCCGTTTGCACGTCACATGGCCTATGGTAACCTGTGCCGCCACTTGGATAACACTTCTAACGTTGACGGCGGCAGTGGCTTCTATCTCACCGCAGGTGGCGTTTGTCTCCGCCATCTCCCCCTCCTCTTCGTTCTCTCAGAAGTGCAGCAGTGATGGGTCCATTAGAATGCCCTTGGATGTTCCAGGAAACATCCTGTGTTTTCCTCCTCACATGTTCGTGAAATCCAAGGTTGACCTAATCGTTCCACCCGTCTTTGCAGCAGCCATTGTAGCGGCTTCTGCTTGCGTGGTGCGAGCTGCGGGCTTGTGGGAGCATGATTAAACTCGTTGAGATGCAAGCTAATTGGGTGTTCCTCTTAGAATCAGATCATAATTCGAGATGGGTCATATCGATCTGACACAAAATAATTAACAAAATTCGATTATGTGTCACCTGAAATTTGACCCAGATCACAGATTTCGATAATTTGTTGCTGAGAAGAGCTTCTGATGAACACGGCCTGACGTGGCGATTGGCTATGAAATTGAGCTAAACTGGTTGCTTCTGTATATATGAGATTATTTATTTTTTAAAATCCACACAAGATTGTCAAACGTTAGCAATGACGTGTTCGTAATAGATTTCTGAATTATTTATCTTTCGGGTATGCCAATCATCTGGGGAGTTAGATTGAGAGGACGATGATCAATCTTATTTTCAGTTAAAGTAAGTACTTCATTCAATGCTAACGGTGAATAATTTTCTGAAGCTGTTATTTTCATTTCAAGGAATAAAAATGGCAAAGATTGCTGTAATAAAATGAAATGCTATTTTAAATTTCAGAATCAGACAACCAGTGTACGATAATGTATTTCTGTACTTTGATTGGTTCTTAGGAAGTTCAATATCCACGAGATCCTCAAAACCTATAATATCTTATTATATAAAATAGGTCCCAGACATGACTAGCAGTCATAAAAATACAAATTTCTCTCTTTTTTAATCAACTCTCATACAGTTCAAGCTTATTCATCCCCCTTTTATTTACCAAATTTTGTTGAGGTTCTCTTGCCTTAAACCGAGAGTTGATCACATTCGAACATCAAAATATATTAGTGTGTTTAGCATATTTGTGTACAAGTTGCCATTGGTTTAACGAGACAAACAAATAGCTCAATTATTGTTACATGGACATTCTTTTGCTACTCTTTTTTATATGATTGGAAAACTTTCACGGTAAAGATGTTCAAAATGAAGTACTCAGTTAGTCAGGTGCACAAGATTTTTCATTTTTATGTAGTTTGTTCATGACTCATTAGTATTAAAAATAGAAATTCAATAAATTTCTTCTAGAAAATTCTCAAGAAATCAAAAGTTCAGAAACATCCTCCGAGAACAAACTAGAATTATATATAACTGTAACGTTCTTCTTATTGCATTAGCTGCAACATTTTTCATCGACTTCAAGTGGCTTTTGTCCCTAATTAAGGAGGAAAACATCAAGCTGCGAGAGTATTCAAACTTTTAAAATCGATTTGATCAACTCGTTGCTGAAATCCCAGAGTTTCTTTGCTAGATCTTTGTTTTTGGCATGCGCACTTGGCTTGCATAGATTGCAATCCACAAAGTACTTCCCAGTTACACCTTTCACGTTTGGGTGGAGAGCAACATAGCATGTCGTGGCTGCTCCCTATGATTTTTGTTTTTTCAGAAATTAACCTTTGATTAGTGACGACATATTTGGACTTCTGAACCATTTCAAACGGAACACTCTTCTCCACCTATGTTGGAATTTTAAAATGATGGAAAAACATACCTGAGGGACGTTCTTCCATATGTAAAAGGAGAAGATCTTCAAGAAGTCTGGGAGAAATCATGGTATGGTGTTACAAAGGAGTAACTTTAAAAAGTGCATATAATTTACTTGTGTAGTTTTGTTTGTTTGAGGAGAATTAACATACGCATAAGGTAAGAAGAATGTCTCATAAGAGGTGTCATTATTACTCCTGGATGGACTGAGTTTGCTGTGATGTTCACACCCTCTTCCTGCACTCAAATATCAAGAAGAACAAACAGATAAAATATTACATGCTCAATTTTGGTATCATCAAAGAAGGAAAAAAGCTTTTGCTGGTTTCACTTATCAGAAAGTGCAACAGATTCATTCTGTCACATTTTTTTTTATAATGGAGAAGCACAGGATTAGATGGATGACCTGCAGGCGACGAGAAAGCTCATTTGTATGCAGTATGTTTGCTAACTTGGACTGTCCATAAGCCTTCTTGTTACCATAACTGAAAGCAATAGTTACAAAAATATGTGATGTTCCACTGATCAAAATCACTGTCATGATGCAGAAAGTTCAGGCCAGAAGAAAAGTGAAAATACCCTTTTCGCTCATTGATTTTATTGAATCTAATCCCTTTTATGTAAGTGTAATTATGGGCAATTGATGACAGATTTATGATCCTGCCCTCTACTCCAGTGGCTTGTGCTGTTTGTTTCATTTTTTCAAGAAGCAGGTTTGTCAACAGGAAATGACCTGAGATGTCAAAAAAGATGAGAAAAGGCAACACTTTTACTACCACTAAGGAGTAAACCAAAGAATGTCACGCAAGAATGTTGAGATTTTACCAAGATGGTTTGTTGCAAACTGCATCTCGATCCCATCCTCTGAGAGTTCGAAGGGGCAGAACATTACTCCAGCATTGTTTCTGACATGAAAAGCCAATGTTATGATCCATATATACTTGAAATGACCAACTCAAAGGCATTAATGAACTCAGAAATTGAGTATAGATGAGATAGAAGGTGTGATGTAAAACTAAAAGGAAAACCAACATTAAGATATTGAGAGGAAGATCAAGAGCTATAAAGTTGTCTACAAAGGATGTCACAGAATTGAGAGAGCACAGATCGAGCTTCATTATGTCGACTCGTGCAGACTCATTTTCTTCTAGTATACGTTGTTTAGCTTCTTTTGCAGACACCATGTTTCTTACTGCAATGATCACATGAACCTTCCGAAGTGCCAACACTCGTGTTGTCTCCAACCCAATTCCACTTGCTCCTCCTGTGTAAGAGTTACTTTGAGTTCTTAATCATTACAAACAAATATGTCTGACTCTCATGTTACTTAGAACAGTTCGTTTCGTTCAAACATTTGAAGCAATTATAAACAATGAAACAATTTTATGACATGTTATTCATCAATATCATACTTTTGAAGAACTTTATCACACTAATAAAAGGTAACTACTTACATTTAGTGGCTTATATATATTTGTTAATTTTGTGATTATGTTGATATTATTTAATCTATTTATAAGATCTTGATTTCTGAAAATAATGTGATACGTTTATTTGATTTAACGTTTTAAAATTTAATTTAATTTAAAACATATTTCAAATAACGAGTTATGTATTGGCGATCAGTGATTAAAAACTATTTTGTAAATAAATAAAGCAAAACATTGTTTTAAATTATTTTTAAATTATATTAATATAATTTACTTAAAAAAATAATTAAAATGGTTATTTAATCTTATAAATGTTTGCTTCATGA
Source organism: Vigna mungo (assembly GCA_036885675.1). NCBI lineage: Eukaryota > Viridiplantae > Streptophyta > Magnoliopsida > Fabales > Fabaceae > Vigna > Vigna mungo. The sequence continues at coordinate 22,790,836 of CP144695.1, forward strand.
TATATTTTAAAATCTAGATATCAAATTTAAATTTAAGAGTATATTTTTGGTTTAAAATTTTTCTTTGGTACCACAAAATCCCAGTGATAAAAAAGTTAAAACATTGAAATTAAGTTATAGAGTTGTTGTATAAATATAATTTTTCATATTTTATGATAATGAAAAATTAAAAATGAAATATAAAAATATATGAAATTAGGAAAATGAACACTCGTTTAAAATATACATTATTATTTAGCAAAAGGAACAATTATTTCTTACAATAAAATGAACTAAACATATACTTTTTAGTCTCTAATTGAAAATTTTACCAATCTTAAATCTTTTTATAATATTTTTGCTTTTGTCGTGAACGATTTTAAATTTTTTTCTTTTAAAAGGACATTGGTCTCTCAGAGACAATGTAATAAATCATTGGAAAATCAACATTACTACGTCCGTGAATTAGGACTGGACAAAAATAACTGATTTATACTGTACTAGAGTTAACTGTATTATATTATACTAAAAATAACTTATCCACTTTTAGTAACAGTTCAGTATACTATTATGGTTCAGTTTTTAAAAACTGAACTTATAACAGTTACAGTTCAGTTAACTGTACCTACTCTTACATCTTTTGTCAAAAAAAATTTATTTAATAATAAAATATTAATAAAAAGAATTGTTCACATAAAAAAAATAATAATTAATTTTTTAAAGACAACTTTTTTTATCACAAAATTTATATTTTTTATCAATAAAAATACAAAATGTAATTTATATTTTTATATTTTTTAATTTATATATATATATATATATATATATATATATATATATATATATATATATATATATATATATATATATAAAACGTATATATACATACGATTTGATTATCTGTGCATAGAAGAAGTTCATTTGGACAAACATTGATCAATACTACTTTCTAATTACTAACAAAACGAAGGAAACTTCAAAGCTGATTCAAATGATTATTGAGATTGGAATCTTAAATCTTAACAAATAATAGAAAGCTAACATGTTAAACTATTCACATTCTTACACTATCCAAGTTTATATATATATATATATATATATATATATATATATATATTGTGTTAGTGTATGATGTTATTTTTTATATTTTTTTATTAATAAAATAAAATAAATAAATAAAAAGTTCAGTTTGTCTGAACTGTAAAACAGTTCAGTTCAGTTTTTAGCAGTGCAGTACAGTTCAGTCCGATTTGTCCACCCCTACCGTGAATTATCATTTTATGACAAAGAAAAAAGATATTAACGCAGATAAAGTTAATGTAACAAGATATGTCAAATTTTGATTAGACATTCAAAATAAAATTTGAAAAACATTAAGGAAAAAAAAAAAAAAAAGGATTGTTTTTAGTCATACAAAAGATATAGAAATTATTTTTGAAGAAGACTCTTGCGTGTTTTATTCATCAACTTTTGTCCTAGGGATAAGAATTGGTGGGATATGATATTAGTAGAAGGAAGAGGGAGGCAGAACTTTTTTAGATGGAAAATGAAATAGAAAAAAAAGATACTACAAAAGAGAATAAATAAAATGTTAGACTATCTTTTAATCTTTTATAAATATATATATATATATATATATATATATATATTATTTTTTAGTTTTGTATGATTTTATTTAATTATATAAATAAAATAATTAAATATTTTAATTATTATATACTGTGTTGAATTAATTATAATAAAAAATTAATTATATTGAATCATATATTTTAAACACTTAAACTTAATTGTAGATCATATATATATATATTTAAGGTTTCACTGACAAACTCTGATAATACTTGTCAAATAAGTCCGCGCTCTTACGTATGTGTGGGAGCTTGAAGTTGATGATTCGTAGGTAGGTGTGTGGAAAAAAAATACTATATTGGTAGACTTTTTACGAGTTGCTTATTAGCACAAGAATTTAGAAAAGTATTATTTGTTTATTACATGGTAGAAGGAATAAGAAAATCGAAAGATGTATGTATAACATTTTCCTTCATAATCACCTCGTTTTAAAGAAAACTTCTTCATGGTACAAGGGAGATTCTACAGTTTACTCTAATTAACTATTTTCCTTTATCACTCTTAATTATGTTTTAAATATACACACACACACACTAATTTCAACTTCACATATCAGTTCAAGTGCAGGTTGTCTGTGTCAGAAACAACTTTTACATCAGAAAATATGAAAAGCTTCCCTGAACATGGAGTAATGCAGAATATTACTTGATTTAGTTAACTTCTGTTACGTTAGTTAATGCTTCTCTGTGTATTTAAATATAAACCCATGGGATTTACGTAGAGTTTAATTCTGCATAATAAAGTTTACAGCTTCTTTTCTCTGTTACAGAAGCTGGAATATCTATATCTATATCTATTCACGTAAGTAATCAGACTGTTGTATATAACATTAGAAGTAAGGAAGGAAATAACATGAACATGTAGGAGAGGATTCTGATATATATGTGTTAAAACTGACCTGTGATAATTGCAGTGAGGTTGGCAGCATCAATTCCTTGAGTAACTTGTTCTGCAGTGGAAGCTGATCCAAAGCCACTTGGACCAATCATCCCAGTTACCAACGAAATAACACCAACCATAGTCTCGATAAAATGAGAAACCTCAAATCCTCCTTTCCGAGTTGTTACACAAACTCAGCACTGTCTTAGAAAATATATATATACACAGATGTAGATAGGAATACATTATATATGCAGTTACGGACAATAGATTATGAAAAATGAAAGCCATATGACAGATTGTAAATCCTTCTCTTATTCACAACTGCATTTAATTATCACCGTTGAAACTCTGTCACACATTCAATCACTTACCTACCAATCAACTCTTCTTCATTTATGGTCAAGGTGCCTCAAAACTATTAAACTTATTTCCTTTTAGCAACTTCTTCAACACGTCGTTTTCTTTTTATCGCGTTAAGCTATACTAACGCCAAAATTAGGGTTATGTTATGTCAGCTTATAACTTCTTTTTTAACTGCTTACAAAACTTGTTTCATCACTATTTCGTAAAAAACCGTTTAGCTTCCAACTTCTAGACAATCTACTTTTTCACTTACATTCAACTTACAGCTTCATGTAATATTACTTTATTGTAATATTTTGTTTTTATTACATTAAGTATAATATTTTATTATAAAAACCAATTCTCAAGTGTATGTAGGTTCAAATGTCAAACAATACTTTTCCTATATCTTATATTTAAAATGTATTCATCAATTGTACCTTGTATCTTTTTTTTTTCTTTAACTTAAGGTAAAAGTTTGTTTATTAGTCTTTTATTATATTTTAGATATTTTATGTTTATATATTTTACTTATTGCTTTATTTATAATGTCTATTTTATTATTTTATCATTTCACTTTAAAATATTGATAATATATGTATATTAGTATGATGATACTGTACACAGTAATTATATTTAAAAGTATGCAATGCTACATAATAAAGGTTTAGTGTCTGTTATTTTTTATTTAGGTTTAGTTTGAATATTGTAAAATAAGAGATTAATAATAAAACACACAATAAGAGAAAAAGCTAAATGATTAAAATTACTAATCGAAGATGGCGTTTAAAAAGGACATGTCGTATTTTATTTTTTTATTCTGGTAAAAGAATGTGATGAGTTTACTGAAATTTAAATGTCATTTACAATATAAAATGGACACTGAGATAAGTTTACTTAAAACTTTGTTCAACTCATTAATATGGTATCGTATTTTGATGTTGAAAAAAAAAAGGAATATCTAAATCCAATCCGCAATTATTAATTAAAATCTAAGTTAATTTTACTATATTAGTCTAAATCAAATTTTATTTAAATTCGATTTAATTAATTGTTAATAAATTTTTTTTTTGTAATGAATCGAAGAAACTTTTGGTAAACTTATTTTAACCTACCAAAATGTCATTTAAGAACAAAATTATAATGGAAGCATTAAGTTTCGAAAGAATAATATAGTTATTCATTTTATCGAAAATTTAAGATTAAAATATTGGCACCGTTGTGGAAAAAAAGAAAGAAGAATTTCATTTTTGTGATGTATTTCTTATACCACATATTGTAAATTCAAAACAAATGTCTTTCTTAACCCACTAAAATGTTTTTTTTAAGATAAATATATGTCAATATGTAAAATCCATGCTTCATATTCGAAAGTCTCTACCTCAATTTCAATAACTAAAATTATAAATAATTTCCGAGGCACAATAATTTTGTTGAAAATAGTATGAACAAAATAGTTATATAAAGTAAAATTTGATCCTACCACCAAAGCCACTCATCAACATTTATTGTTTAATAATTTAGAATATTGATGATCTCATAAGACATGGTAGAGAGACACTTAGGTCGGCTAAAAGAAATCACAATATTTAATGCTCTCTACCAATCCTACTAAAAGCTCTCCTCCCAATGAGAAAGAAAACTAATAATTAATTCTCATAAATATCTATTTAGTTTTTCATTTCATTTTTTATTTTTTTATTGAGTTGAATTTTTGTGAATTGCGACCCATACCAAACTTCAATATAATGCAATGAACTAAAATGAAGGTGGTTGGTTTTGTTTTTATTCGTTTTCCCTTGTGGGAAAGGTAAAGGGACCACACAGAGAATCCCCTTTCCCAAAAACTTTATCATTCAAATCGTGACATTAATTCACTCGTGATTGTTATTGTCACTGCTCCCACTTCATTCAAACTCTACATCACCATGCCCTATTATATATATATTTTATATTTTTATAAAAAAAAAAATCACACCGTCAAGCTTCTCACCATGTTTATCTAGGTCAAATAATTCATTAACATTCTTATAATTTTATTCAAAGCTTCTCCTTCAAATTATTTTGAGGGTAAAATTGTTTATGAAAAAGAGAGAATGATGAAAGGGATACGGAAGAAAGAAATGAATTGTGTAGTGACGAGGCATTACTATAAAAATAAAAAAAAAAATTGCTTTAGTTAGTAAAGATAATGAAATTTGAACAAATGATACCTTTTTTTGGAAAGAAAGGATAATAATGGTATTCAATTACTCTTAATAAAGTGTAATTTATTATTCATCCGATGAACTTTCTTAAAATCATATTATTAATAAATGGAAGTACATAATAAACATTTTAAGAGTAGTATTTAATTACTCTTAATAAAGTGTTGTTTATTGTTCATCTGATGAACTTTCTAAAATTATATTATTAATAAATGAAAGTACTTTGGGAATTTAAACGGAGGATTTTGCTCACCTTGTTGTGAATATAATGAAAGGAGGAACAATGCGTTGTATATAATGTATGATAAAATGAAAACAAAATAAATAAAACAAAGAGTAAAGTGCTTATTAAAACTGGGGTGAGAAAATAAATAAATCGTAAATTTTTTTGTTTTATTAATATATCATTTCTAAATATTTGCCAAAAATTATGCATTAAAGTACTGGCAAAGTAATTTGGCTTCTCAAAGAAAAAAAAATCAATAATGGCATAACTATACAAAGAAATACATCAATAGTGGCATAACTATTTTAAAATTTAAGTAAAGTTTAGAAAAAATTCAAGAGCCAAAGGTTTTTATTATTATTCATTATTATTATTACTATCATCGTTATTATTATTATTATTTATATAATCCTTTAACATTATATTTGATATTTTATTAGTTCATTACGAGTAAAATATTTTCCACTAATTAAACTAGTTTCTTGATAATTGCTATTTAATTTGGTCTTGAAAATACCTACATAATATATAAAATATTTACATATATAGTTTAAATGAGATTTTAGTGATTAAAAGTGTGTCATTTTTTTTAGCATGGATATAATAATACTTTTTAGAATCTTATCGAAGTTTAAAACCACACTTTTATGTTTCAAACTAACTAAAATAAAGATATTTAAAAAAAAAATTCTCAATACGGTATATTCGATTAAGAATGTTAACATATAAAATTATTATATTCGTGTTAATGAGTCACTAAAACAAACTATCAATTTTAATGATTTAAAAGAACTACTGCTATAAAATCAACGTGAAAAACTTGATACTATCTTTAACGTTGTAGTATAACAAGAAGTTATCATTAAGATAAATATAAAGAAAAAAAAATCATAAAGATATTATTTTAAAATTTAAAATTATATGAAACCTTTTATTAATTTGAGTGATTAGTAGAATATCGAACCTGATAAGACTGATCAAAACTGAATCATCAATTATGGAAAAGCAAATGCAAGTAAAGCAAATGCACGTGCAAAAATAAAGGATTTGAGGTTAGGAATGGCTACATATTAATGGGCAACGGCATGAAAGCTGTGTTGCAATGTGGCAGTGACAATGACTACACTTTAGCCATAATTGCCATTCAATTTGTTCGCAACTCGCAATTATGGAATTTAGGAAAACTTATCATATTGGTATAGTTTTTTAATTTGCCAAAATTAGTAACACTCAACAAATAATTTATATAAATAAATAGCATTCAAATACCCGATTTTAGTTATTTTTAATTAACCTAAAATCTTTCTAATACAACCTTAATTTTCTTAGTTAAATCATGCTTGCATGTATAAGTGTTTTTTCTTTTGGTATCTTTGCAAGTACAATTGTAATTTAGAAAAAGATTAAATATATTTTTAGTCCCTTAAGTATCATTCAATTTTGGTTTTAATCCCTATTCGAAACATCGATGGTTTTTAGTTCTTATTATTTTGAAACTCTCACTTTTGGTCCTTAAAATTGGATGGTCTTAACTTTTGTTTGACGTGGCTAACGGTCAACCCACGTCTGATGCGAGGTATAAATTTTTTTTCTGTCATGTTTTCTTTTCTTTTTGTTCATGAGATTAGGGTTCATAACTTTTTTAATTGGGGAAAACTAGGATTATTCCAATCATTTTACTTGAAACATTTAAATTCAAACCATTAAAGGAAAATTTGAAAATTTTGTCAATCCAACCTGCATTATAGACAAAGAATACCACACAAATTTGTAATGGCATTTGAGATAGCCAAAGCACTGCAGACTCCTTTCCCAGATCCTGACATATCTTCCCCAAGCAGTAATTTTGCAAACCTTTCCTTCATTGCATCGATTCCCGATCCAACATTATTTCTCAGTAATTAGAAAACAGCAAATAAATACTAACGACAAAACCCATCAAAGTTGAAATTATAATCTTTCAATATTTTCCCAGCCTTCACAGAATCATCAAAATTCAAAAATTGAGAGTGAATTTTTAAACTTTTTCCAGTCTTTTAGTACAGAAAATATTCTAGTTCTGACTTACTAGGCATTTTTGAACTGATGCTGGTAAATTTCGTATCTTTCAAGTGAGTAACAGGTTTATTTTTTTTTCTCATCTGATTTGCGGCATTTGGAGAATGTAGCTCTCCGAATAGGCCAACCAAGAGGAGGAGAAGCACATCCTTTGAGTTCTTGAGTCGAATCATTGGCAAAAGAAGGAAGTCCGTCTTTTTTCTTCTAAAAATTTTCATCCCTGTTGCATAAAGCCTCCATCTTGAACGACTTTCCTCCAGCAAAAAAGCCTTGCTTTCATTCCGATTTTTCTTAATCATTGATGTGGCAATCACTTAATCTCATCAATAAAAAAAGAAGGTTTAATAGGTTTGGAGGTCCCTATATTTGGGGATTTGTTTCAATTGGGTCCTCTAATTTTGGAAGTGATCAATTAGGTCCCTAATTTTGTCAATTTGAATCAATAAAAGCCTTTTAGTTAACGACGTGAAGTTTTTGAACATGTGGCACGCTAACGCTTCCAGGTGGCACCATTTCAAGTGCATAGGTGGATTATAAAAGGGTGAAATCCCTAAATTAAAAGGGTGTATTTGAAGGTGAAATCACTAAATTAAAAGGGATTTCACCCTTTTATAATCCACTTATGCACTTGAAATGGTGCCACCTGGAAGCGTTAGCATGCCACATGTTCAAAAACTTCACGTTGTTAACTGAAAAGCTTTTATTGATTCAAATTGATAAAATTAGGGACCTAATTGATCACTTTTAAAATTGGAGGACCCAATTGAAACAAATCCCCAAATATAGGGACCTCCGAACCTATTAAACCAAAAAAGAAAAGCAACATGGAAGAGAGAGAAGTGCAACATGGTATCGTCGTTTGTCACATCTATCAAAAGTTAACACCGTCCAATTTTAAGGACCAAAAGTGAGAGTTTCAAAACAATGAGGACTAAAAACAATCGATGTTTTGAATAGAAATTAAAACCAAAATCGAGTGATACTTAAGGGACGAAAAACATATTTAACCCTTTAAAAAATGGTAAAGTTTGAACTCTAAATACAGTTATATTAACGAACAAGAGTCAAGCGTACTCAGCACCGACCTTTAAGTTAAAGAAAGTGAAATTTTTCAGTAAAATAAATAGAAATTAAAACTAATTATACATTGAAAAACATGATTTTTTTTTATTTGAAAACTATTCATTTTGAAGTACAAATACGGGTTATTTTTTTAATATTTATCATTTCAATGAATTACAACAAAAATTACACTACATTTATGAATTTTCCTCAATTTAAAAGATAAGAGGGAGTCTCGAGAAAATATCCGGCCATTTAATTCTTCACATGTCCATGTATTTCCTTCAAACAGCACCAACAACATAATAGGCTTTAGCATGGACACAATTAGGGGTACTCAGAATGGTACCCACTCCCAAAAGTTAAAAAAACCAATATTTAGGAACAAAAGACGACAAAACTTGTAAAAACATATTATCAGTCAAATTTTTTTTGTAGAATTTTCGTATTATTTTTTATATGGTTTTATGGTGTATTAATTTTAATATTAGAAAATTTGGTCAAATAATTTAAAATATCAAAATTAGTGTATTCTGAAAATACAGTAAAATAAGAATAAAAAATTAGTTTTAAATTATTTTTCGTTCTAATTAAAAAAATTATATTGATAAAGTATGAGTATAAATATATTTAACTTTTTAAATTATCAACAAAGATATAATAAAATATAAATAAAAATAAATGTATATATATATTTTGTAACCTCCCATTTAAATAATATAAATATTATAAAAAAACTATTACCTAATCAATAAAATATAACAATTAATAAGTAGGATGTAAAGTCTTATTACAGTATATCTAAACATAATTATACATATCAAACTTTATATACAAATCACTAATAAAAAAACTATGTACAAAGTTGGTTCTTTAAAACAACTAAAAGAAATTTTTCACTATAACATCTATACATTTGTACTATCTCCACGGAAACATAATATATCTATCAATTTTACTGAATTATTACTCATTGGAGAGTGAAGTTCTCAAGAATTTGGATGACTGAGTAAGACTTTCTGTAAACAAAAATATTCTATAAAAAATATAAAGAGCTCAGGATAGTTGGGTTGTTGGACAATTCAAATCTCATAGGTCTTTTCCTGTGTTTGTTTATTTTTTTATAAAAGCTCTCAGTGTTCACTTGCTATCAAAGGTCTTTGGTGAAGAAAACAAAATTTTGTGGAACGAATTTCAACGTATACTTAATTCCCGTAGTGAATCAAGTGCTGCCTGAAAGAGATAGTATTTTCGTTCTGTTATAAAATTATTCAACCAATTATATATTTTAAAACTATTTTTTATTGTTTCATTTTATTATTTTACTATAAGTTACTAAACTATTTTCTGTACAGTACTGTAAACAGTGGTAAAAGTCGTTATGAAAAGACTATGACAAAATAGACTAAACATACCAAACTTTAATAATAAGTAACCAAATACTATTCAAAGACAAATTTTTAATGTAATGTTTCATTGAAAATAAACAACCTCTGGCTGAAAGTGGTTCTAGTGACTTTAGACTCGGTACTGTGAAAAAAACAGTGACAACCCTAAAAGAATAGAAATAGGATGCAACAAATATTTCTATTTTGGAAAATAGCTCTTGAACTTGAGTGGCCAAGGTTCTCTTTAGTTAAAAGGTACAAACTCTACTAAATATTTTATAAGTAAGTTTTTTTCTTATAATTTATTACTATTTTATACATCTAAATAAATAATTACTTTATTACGATAGATAAAGTTCAACAACATAGCTTATTATATTTCATACATATTTATTTAACTGTGTCTCCCTAGATTAATTTTAAATCAATCTCAATCTTATATTTTGTTTTGTTCACATTTATTAAGAATCATTAATAATTAAGTTATGGAGATTTGCGTTTAAACAACAGTTGTTTATTGTAATTATTTTCAACTTTCAAATTCATTAATCACACTTTAAAAATAAATACAAAAACGAAACAAATTACAATATGTCATAATAGATCTTATTTGAAAATACATAGTCAGCTTACTCTTGTTCATCAAACTAAAATTTATTACACTGGGAACATTACTGTTTTTAAAGGGGACATTTTAATTTGAACTTTATAAGAATTAATCATGTTTTTATCATTTTAAATACTCTTTATCTTTTTGTTTGTTTAACATGAATTTCAATATATTTATTTCATACACCGAGTTATACTTACTAGTTAAGTATAGTTGAGTATTTTAAATTATTTTGATACATATTAATATTAAAAAATGATATTCGATAAAAAAAAGATACTTTTATATTTCTTTTGTAAGGCATCGAAGGGTCCATAGCTCAGTGGTAGAGCATTTGACTGCAGATCAAGAGGTCACCGGTTCGAACCCGGTTGGGCCCTTCTAATGTTGTTCATTTTTTTTTAATTTTCTCAATAGGCCATAAGTACAAGCCCAACTCAAGGTGATAATCAAACTGAGCCCGAAAGTGGCCCTAAATCATCAAAGGGTTCATAACTCAGTAGTAGAGCATTTGACTGCAGATCAAGAGGTCACCGGTTCGAATCCGGTTGGTCCTTTCAAATGTTTTTCTTTTGTTTTTTTTTCCCAACAGGCCATAAGTATAAGCCCAGAGCAAAGTAATAGTTAAAGTGAGCCCAACACAGGTCCTAAATCAGTAAAGGGTCCATGGCTCCGAGGTAGAGCATTTGACTCCCAGTTAATGTCATGTTTTTGTTATTTTTTCATTTTCTCACATAGGCCATAAGAACGAGCCCAGCTCAAGATGGTAATGCAAACCGAGCCCGACTCACGATGGTAATGCAAACGGAGCCCAACTGAAGATGGTAATGCAAACGGAGCCCAAAACTGGCCTGAAATTGGGCGTGGCTCCCTACACCATCACTCTTGCTCCCTCCACCTCCCCATTCCTCTTTTACCCCTCCTTCCACCTCTCTATTCCTATTTTATCCTTAAGTAATGTTTTACTTTTAGGTTAATATTTTTTATCTTTTTCTCACTTTAATCCCCTTCGCACCTCTTCTTCTTCTTTAACATTTGAATTTTTTCTCCTCTCTTTTTTTATTGTGGTATGAGAGGTTGCAATGGTAGTGAAAAGAATTGTTTCAACGGTGTCAATTCTCAGTAATCAATTATGGATTAAACCCTAAATTAATGTGTAAATCTTAAACAGATATTAACATTTGTTTTATCTTAAATAAATCTGTTTTACTTTAAGCGGATGTACATTCATTTCATCTTAAACGGATATCCGTTTTATCGTGAACGGATGTTGACATCCGCTTGACAAGATGACATCCGTTTAATGTTGGAATGAGAGGAATAAAGCTTGAAAAAAACATGGATTCTCCCAGGTCAGTCATGCAGCGTCTTCGACCTCTCTCCTGTGAACTATACTTTCGAGGTTCAAGCCATGAGCGCAGAGAAGCTCCCTTTCATTCTCCCCGTTGTCTTCACCATCGATCCTAGAGTCGACAACCACGACAACCTTCTCAAATACGTTAAACTCTCTCTTCCCACGACAAGTTCTTGCACCACGGCTAGTGGAGGTGTGGCTGTAGGAGGTGCAGCAACCGAGGGTGTGGCTGTAGGAGTTCTAGCAATCGATGGTGTGGTGACCAGAGGGTTGGTCGCTGGAGCTGGTGCAGCGGTTTTAGATGGAGGCGAAGTTGTGGGAGATGATGCGGGGCTTGCGGTTGCAGCATTGGGGGAGGAAGATGGCGGAAATGACGTGGGAGAAGCAACTGGCGTCGGTGATTTAGGCTTAGAAGGGGTGGTGACTGGGGATGCAGAGGGAGTGGTGATGGTGGTCGGAGGGGTCGTGGTAGGCACCACTGATGGAGACTGGCCTTCGATGGCTGTAACAACAACGATGAGTGTGAGAGAGAGGTGTGACTATACAGATCTCAAATGGGAAGTAAGGTTGTGCGGATCTCAACCGGAGGAAGTTAAGGGTTTCTCCTAAATACCATTAAAAGTAAAAAAAAATAGTAAAAAAATTCGAAAAAATTAAAAAAGAAAAGAAAAAGAGCTTTTTTGTAATAAAATAAAAGACAGAAAATTGAAGAAGTGAAGGTCGAAAATGGGGAACTGGAGAGAGCAACCCCGAAATTTCGTCATCATGGCTTCTATCAAAATCCCGTTCTCGACTGATTCCTGTACCTCCATAATTGTATCCTGCACACCGTGTGCTTGAGAAAATTTCAGTGTTACTTTCTACTTTTCGACTTATACTCAGTTTTAGAATACATAATTTGGAGACGTTATGGATTGAAAATTTTGTATTTCAAATTATATATTCTAGAATGTAAATTACATAATCTAAAATATACTTTTTTTAATAGAAAAAGAAGATAAAGAAAGAGTGAAAGAGAGAAGTGCGCAGGTGGAAAAAAGAAGAAGAAAGATACACTGATAAAAAAGAAAAAAGATAAAAACAAATAGATATTTTACAACTCCATTAGATTACATATCGATATGTGAAACCTCTCAATTATCATATGCTGATCAAGCACTGGTATATGTTCCAAAAAAATATTATATTTTAATTTTGTTTGTTTGTAATATTTAGAAATATTCTTCTCTATCAAGTTGTTTATCTCATTGGCTTTGAACAAAACCTTCAGAATATTTTTTAGAATAAATAATATAAAAAAATTAAAAATAGCTCACGTGTTAGTTAATAATTTTAAAAAAATATGGCATGCTTTAATTTAATTAAATTATCCATAAAAACAATTTAGGACAGAAAAAAAGAAGAAAAAAATAAATTAATATTTATATAACTCAAAATTAATTAAGGTCGATATATGAGAACTCTCTCCTATAATTCCTCTAAATTCGTACATTTAACCCGTAATTAGTTAATTTAATTTATATGAAAATTTTAATTATAATTGTTTTAATATTTTTTTTTCTTCTTTTAGTATATTTTTGGTAATGTTGTTTAAGCATATATGAAGTAATTGCTATCAATTAGTTTGTGGTAGTTTTAATTAAAAAAATAATTTATTCTCTCTTGAAAAATTCTGAGGAAGAAATTCGTACAAGTATATAATATCATTACAAACATAAGGAAGTTGGAGGAAGATGAAAATTCTAAATTGGACAAATTTATTTACTCATTTTCCATCCACGAATTCATAATAGTAACAATGAGAGTTTATGAGCTATATATGATAAAGAAATTTCTACACGTTCTCAAAAGTGCAAACATTAACGACTTACGAGATTTGAAGTTAGCAAAACACTGAGATGTAAGGTGGAACTTATCTCTCTCGTATCATATGGGATGAGATTGTATATAATTTTAAGGTAATTGCTTGATTTATACGTCAAGTTATTTTCACTTTTGATGTTATGCTCCTTTCTTTAGGTTGTTGTGGTTTGGTATTAAGAGTTCAATCAATGTATACGTTAAGATTCATTACATCAAAGCTTTCAGAACATATTAACACTCATTATAATACTTAAACTATTACACTAAAGTAGGAAGAGGTGAACATTAATCTTTATGCAAAATGAACATTTTATCTTAGTTTGTGTTTGTGAAAGTATTATGTGTAAATGATTAATATAGTATAATAATTGGAATCATTTCGCTCTCGTAATCACAAAATTCATGTTTTCAGTTCATATTACAGACGAGAACACAGAAGCATATGCAGGAGAAGTGGGCAGAGTGCAAGACAGGTATTTAATTAAATAATTAATTACCAGTTAGAAACACAAAAAGTTTATTTATTTAAAAAGAAAATAGTTTTGGTCCTTTTAAATAAAGTATTAGGCGCTTAATTATTTATTTTCCTTGAGGAAATATAATAGGAAATAGAATATTGTAAGAAATGTAAAATTAGCAAAGGGGAGTTTGCAAAAGAATTATAGCGCACCGAGTCAGCATCCAATAATCCCGTCCCAATTTGATGGTGTCGGTGATTCACCAAAATCCCTTTTCCGTTCTTTCTCTCTCTCTCTCTCAATTCCCAACCCATTATACTCATTCATTCATTCCTTCCCAATCTCTTTCTTTTCTTTCTCAAATTCCGTTTCTTTTCTCTGCACGCTCCGGTTAAAAGGCAAAACAAATTCCGATGGCTTCGCGGCGCCTCCGGGACCTCCAATCCCAAGCGGCGAATAAGATCTGCGTAGACTGTTCCCAGAAGAATCCGCAATGGGCTTCGGTGTCTTACGGAGTATTTATGTGCTTAGAGTGCTCCGGCAAGCACCGCGGACTCGGGGTTCACATCTCCTTCGTTCGATCCGTTACCATGGATTCCTGGTCCGAAATCCAGATCAAGAAGATGGAAGCCGGAGGCAACGACAAACTCAATGCCTTCCTCGCGCAATACGGCATCGCCAAGGAAACCGACATCGTCGCCAAGTACAATTCCAACGCCGCCTCCGTCTACCGCGACCGCATCCAGGCCATCGCTGACGGCCGCCCCTGGCGGGATCCCCCCGTCGTCAAGGAGAGCATCCGCTCCTCCGCCTCCAAGGGGAAGCCGCCCCTTGCCACCGGCAACAACGGCGGCTGGGATAATTGGGACACGGACGACGGGTTCGGATCGGCTCGGGGAGGCTCTGATCTGCGGCGGAACCAGTCCACCGGCGATGTCAGGGGGTTTGGCGGCGGCGGGAGTGTGGCGAGGTCGAAGTCGACGGAGGATATGTACACGCGCGCACAGCTGGAAGCCTCTGCTGCCAATAAGGAAGATTTCTTCGCGAGGAAGAGGGCGGAGAATGAGTCGCGACCGGAGGGGCTTCCGCCATCGCAGGGTGGCAAGTACGTCGGGTTCGGATCTAGCCCCGCCCCGAGCCAAAGGGCTAATCAGCAAAGCGATTATTTATCTGTCGTTTCTCAGGTTACCATCGTAACTGTTTATTTTATTTTTTGAATCGGAAATTGTTTGTTAATATTAATATATATGGTCGAGACATGTTATATTAAATTGATGTATTTTCTGTGTTTAGGGATTCGGTAAATTATCGTTGGTTGCTGCTTCTGCGGCTCAGTCTGCTGCCAATGTTGTTCAGGCCGGGACAAAAGAGATCTCTGCTAAGGTAGTGTTTGGTTTTTTTGCTTAAATTATCGTGTACAAAACTTAGATATGATCTCATGTATTAGATATAGGCATTTTTGCTATCTTAGTTAGCCAGTTGAAAAACGATATAATGAAGAAATACGTGAGATTAAACAGTATTGAGAACAATATGCAACGAGGGGTTACTTATTTACGACATGCTGAGTTTAAACATAGCGTAAGACAATTTCCAAATTCTTTCTTGTTAGTTTCATGCAAGTATATTTACAACTTTATAATTGGCTATAATTTAAATCCTACATCTGTTTTTTATTGTAGGATAGGGGATGGGATCCTGTTATCTTGTTCAGGTTATAGAATCTTTGGAGTTTATAACGAAAATACTCAATCAGATAAAAATACTCTTTAACTTTTCCGTGTATTTATTTTTGTGTCATTTTCTCAATGTAGGTAATGCGGTATTAATTACTATTAATTGTATATAAGAGTATGCAAAAAATGATTCAAAAATTTGAAAAATTATTAGCTTGAAGCAGAAAGAAAAAATTAAAATGACTATTATTTTGAAAGAGCGGGACAATATTGTCCATACTCGTTTACAAGGTATTTTCAAATATGAAAATTAACATGTGCTGGTAACTCCATACCGTGTGAAAGGACCTGCAACATGCTTCTGAAATTCGAAGACCTTTTTCTTTCTCTTCATATTTATTCTTAAGCTTGTTTCAGAAATATTACATTTCTGAATTCAGTTGTTTTTGGGATAAAATATTTGCAATTTCAGTTATATGTATGGGAAAATAACTTACTTTGTAAAAACTTCTTTTTCTTTTTGGAAAAAAAAAAGTTGTTTTCATAAATTTAAAACATTATAGCTTATGATTATTTTTCAACGGTTACTTTTTCCCTCTCAGCTTAATAATTCTCTTTTTCTTGTATGAAAGCTGATTTTTTCTTCTTTTTCTAAACGAGATTAATGATCTTAAAACTACTATTTAAAAGAATTTCTTAGATAAAGTTTAATTCTCACTATAATCAATTATAGCTATAATTAATTTTAATTACTAAAATGATTTAATTTTTGCGTTTATCCCAAACTCACTCTTATTATATATGTTAATAGTTTCTAGGAAAAAGGATATTGGATCCTGCCAATTGTAACTCAGAGTGTTATTGTTATTTTGACCCTTCATACTTTATACTTTATGGGATACATTTAAGTAGCACCCAGCCGTGGCCCGGCTTCATACTGCTGAAAAATGAATACATTTTAGATTTAAATTCACCTCTCTTTCTCTTCAAATTCCCTCATTTCCACTTCACCAATACGAACACAGTTTATACTTATTGATAAAAACAATTACTCTATACATGCCTAATACGGCAATACTAATGGATGATTAAAATTTAAAAATGTGATGTAGCTTAAACCTAATTATTACCCTAAAAAACCTTTCCATTTCCATCTGTCAATATTTTTTATTTCAAACTATAATTAGAATTGACAAAAGACATGTCATTACAAATTCATTACATTCTCTCCTCCCCCTCCCTCCCCACTTTTGCATTGGAGCTTTACTTTAAAGGTATTGCCTATATTTTAAGTTTAAGTTATTTGGGAAGAGGAAATTGTGGTGTATTAGATAAAGTTGATTTTTTCTTTCAACCTACATCGCGGATGCCTTATGAATAAAATTGATTGATAACTGCTTTCACTCTTTTTGCAAAATTTTATGAATAAAATTGATTGGTAACACACTTTTGGCAAAAAATTATGAATGTAATTGATTGTTAACTGTTTTCATTCTTCTGGCAAAATTTTCTGATGCCTGCTTTTGCAAATGGTTTTTGTAAGAATAGTATTATAAATGAGCTTTGCTTGAGGTGACCTGGTGGTCGTGTTTGTGAGTGAATGTTCGAAGTGATAACAAAAGGTGCCGAGGGAGTTAGAATCTTGGATGTACTGTGAGTAGAACATGTGCATTTTGGTTAATTGCATGTAGAATATTGCGTTTCTGATTGGGTGTCAGAATTGTCATATGCTACCTAGACTGGCATTGTTGAAGATGGTAGGTAAACAACTCTTTAGATTTGCAATGAGGTATTGAAGTTTGCTTAAATCCTATTTTCTGGGCTTTCATACTGCTAGCATTTCTTTTGTATGGGGATTGAGTCATGAGGTTTGGACTTTTTGGCATGTGTCATTGGGCCAAGGAGTTGTGTATATTGTAAATCTCATTCTATGGTTTGTTCTGTTCAAAGTAAGGTGGAAAAAGGCAGGAATATGATTACTTATCAAACTTCTCGCGGCAATTTTGTTATTTGCATTCCATGGTTATTCAGTTCCCGAATTAACTGTATTTCTTGTTTCAGGTAAAAGAGGGTGGTTATGATTACAAGGTCAATGAAACTGTAAATGTTGTCTCTCAAAAGACATCAGAAATTGGACATAGGACATGGGGTATAATGAGAGGGGTCATGGCAATGGCTACGCAAAAGGTTGAGGAATACACTAGAGATAGCCCCAATTCGACATCTGAAAAACAAAATGAAGCTGATAAAAACGGTTTCTATCAGGAGTATAATCGAGAGAACAAAGGCTGGAATTCTTCTACCAGAGAAGGGCAACAGTCTACGGGTGGACAAACTAATTCTTATCATTCAAGCTCTTGGGATGATTGGGGCCACAAAGATCCTAGGAAGGAACATCCTGTTAAAGGGTCGTCTCACCAGTCATCAGGTGGGCTATCTGATGCTTATAACTCTAGCTCTTGGGATGATTGGGACCATGAAGACGCAAGGAAGAAAGAAGCAGCTAAAGGATCAGCTTCCCATAGCAGTGATGGTTGGGCTGGTTGGGATAATGCCAAAGATGATGGATTTGATGATTTCTATGGAAATGCATCTAACAATAAAGCTGCTGGTCATAATGATAAGGCGGGTGTTGCCTGGACAGGAGGAGGTTTTCACTAAGGTTTGT
The DNA here is from genome assembly GCA_036885675.1 of Vigna mungo. Taxonomy (NCBI): domain Eukaryota; kingdom Viridiplantae; phylum Streptophyta; class Magnoliopsida; order Fabales; family Fabaceae; genus Vigna; species Vigna mungo. The sequence goes on from CP144695.1 coordinate 22,809,238, forward strand.
ATCAGACGGTTCAACTGAAGGGAGACAGGTAAGTAGATAAAAGAAAAGAATCCACTGAAAATTTTCAATTTTGTTTGAATGATTGCATTTGGAAACATTTTTATTAGCGCAGTACGGTTGTTTACTACAAAAGTAATCTTCACACAACCCAAAATCTTCTTTCTGTGCCATTTAGAACCATTATCTCTCATGGCCCATGCATCAATGATTACCCTTTTTTTGACTTCCCAATTTGTGTTACTTGTTTCTTGTTTGTGTGTTGGAAAATGAGGTTTTGTATGTAATGTGGTCAGCATCTTTATATTTGAATTTTTTTTTTTTCATTTCTTGTGTTTAATGTTTAAAATCTTTATTGTAACTGATTTCAAGTGCACACGTACTACAATTGGACTTGTTATATTTATATCTTGAACCAGGTTTGACCTTATTATCTCTATCATCAGGATCAAAGTTTTGTTGTAAATGACAACAATACAGTACCTATTGGATGATGGCATGCGAGCTGAGCAGGGATGCTGTTTAACCTATTGTTGTGACCTGATTGTCAACTATAAGTTCGTTGGTCACTATTGAATTCATGCCCCATTTTGTGCTGGAAGAATGATATTTTTTGAGGTTAGCCTAGTGTCTTGCAAGTCTTTCCTTTTCATTTTTCTCCCACCCTCACTTGTGTAATTTTTATGCATTCTTTTGGGGACTTCTGTACGGTTGGAAACGTAGTTATATATGTACAAGTGTCTAAAGAAAGAAGGGCAAATTGCCCAAATTTATATTTACTTCTACCTGGAAGTGTGATTAAACATTATTGTGTCACGAGAATTTCATAATTCTTGAGTTTATAGCAACTTAATTTGCCTTTTTTGTGGTTTTACTTGCGCTACATTGAAGACGTGGTTCTTGTTTGTTATTTCCACACAATTTGTCACGATCCCACGTGTTTATTGCATGGTTGATTCTGCATACATGTTCAAAATATGTATTATGAAGATTTATTCATAAAAAAAGTCAGATGTTACAGTCTCTCATCTCTGTAGGTTTCTTTTATTAATTTTAAACAGTAGAAAATAATTTTAGGTACTATTTTTCTCCTAATTTTTTTTTTGGCGTGATGAAATCATTTTTGTTTTATTAAGAGTTTGTTACGGTATAATGAAAATCCATATTTCGTCCAATAATATATATTTCACGTATCAGTTATATATTTATTATAATTTATTATTTATTGTTATTTATTACGAATTATTTTATTACTATTTATTATATTTTTTTACATAATTTGTTATTTATATTTATTATGATTTATTACTATTTATATTTATTATCATTTATGTTTATTAATGTAACACCTCAATTAAGTAGGTCATCTATTAGTTAACGTATTACAAATTTAGTATTAAGTATAATCAAACTTAGAAGTATATAATATTTATTTAAAGTCTTTTATAAGAAATCATAAGTTAAAACTTTTATACATATAAATTTTCATAAATAAGGAAGATTTATATAATAAAATTTATATATCCAACTTACAAATTCAACCTTGAGTGTTATTATTGGTTCTCACCTTTTTTAATTCTATTATTTTTTTTCTCATGTATAATTTATGATCGTAAGAATAAACTACTGATACTGAATCATATAATATTATCATCATCAACATAGTTTAAGTAATTTACATCATATAAAATCATATCAAAATGGGATACAAAAATATTTATAAATTCACCAATTTCTCTTTATCATATTTTATAAAGTTTGAATAAATTTTGTAATAACTAAGAAGAATAAATGAATTTTATCAATGTCTTAAAAAAAATCATTCATATAAACCTAATTAAATAATTTGTTAAGATACTGGTATAAAGTATGATTCAATTTCTGAAATATTTATGCATTAAGTTGAATACTTATGTAAGTCTTGCACATGTAATTTTACAATGGATTATATTATGGTAATGCTCTAGCGAGAACAAGCCAAATCTAGAAGAAAAGTCTTGATGTTCATGGTTTCAACGAAGTAATGATGTACGAAATTTGAGGTGGTGTTGAAGGTGGATAATGTCATGATTTTGGTGACTTGTGTGGTGAATGATGAAGTGTCTAAGGGTTCTCTAAGAGAGGTTGGGCCAACTCTTGGAGGAAGGTGGCTAGAGGAGGCCACTTGAGTTACTCTAGCCAAAGGTGACCTTAAAAGAGTAGTATGGCATAAAAATGACACCATAACTTAACTCTAAATCAAAGGTGATTACATGATGAAGAATATCTCTATTTATAGGCTAAGGTGTCTCAAAATGTGCATAAATTTTAACCTAAAAGAGCCACCTTGGTTGGCTTGGAGAGCAAGGAGAAATTCTCTCCAATAGGAGTGAGACAAGTGGCAAAAATCCTCCCAAATGAGAGAGTGACATGTGGCCACTACCTATGTAGTAAACCTTTTTATTTTTAGAGTGACGCATGACCACTAACTAGGAGGAAAACTCTCCAATGGGAAGCTTTAACATGCCTTGGACGAAATCTTGCTCCCTTGTTCTCCAAGCTTAGCCAAAATGTTGACCCCTTGGTCAACACCCCATTTTAGACGTCCAAACATAGTCAACTTTGGGCTTTGGCCCTTTGTTGATTTGTTTTATCAAAATCCTATTCTACTTGGCCCAAAATACAAGGCCCAATTGAAATCCTACACTACTAGGCTCATAATGCAAAGCCCAGATAAAATATAGACTACTTGACCCAAAATACAAGGCCCAAAATTATTCTTACTCTATTAGGCCCATTTTTCAAAGATGTCTCCAACTCTTCGTGAATATGCTAGGTTATGGCTAAGGGGTATGTCATCATCCTCTCCCTCTTGAAAAGGATTTGCCCTCAAATCTTCAACATGGGCTAAAGGCAACTTGTTTTTCTTCATAATCTTTATTTCTCCCTTATGTTTCCACCAAGATCAAATACCCATTTTATAACAGTGAGTATGTGAATGATATAATTCTCCAAAAGGATAGACCTTAAATCTTCAACATGGGCTAAAGGCAACTTGTTTTTCTTCATAATCTTTATTTCTCCCTTATGTTTTCACCAAGATCAAATACCCATTTTATAATAGTGAGTATGTGAATGATATAATTCTCCAAAAGGATAGACCTTAAATCAAATGAATGATTAAGGTCTTGGAAAGTAGGAACATTTTTCTTTTGATTTCTCAAACAAGGATCTTTTGGGTCTTTTCTTGCCATGCTTCTAGAGAGAGATGACAATGAGACCTTTACACTTTTACACAAGATTTTGGCTTTTAACATCATAATTTTCTTGTTGGGGTATTCTTGTGACTTGTGCATCGTGTTTTGACACTTAGAACAAAATGTGTCTTTTATTTTCTTTTTACCTTCTTCTTTTTCTCTTTCTTTTTCTATTTTCTTTCTCATTTGTACTTGATCTTCTTCCACTTGAGAATGTATGAGAGGATGAAGTACATACTTCTTTTTATTGTTGATGATGATTATCTCATTGGTGTGACCATTATGTAAAGATTCTCTATCAAAAAGCCAAAACTTTTCCAATAAAATGTGACAAACATCCATAAATATCATATCACATAGCACACTATCTTCATAATTTGCTATGGATAGCTTGACCATCACTTGTTGATTAACTTCCAATTCATTGCCCTCATTAATCCATTGAAGTTTATAAGATTGAGGATGAGGAAAAGTAGTTAACCCAAGCTTGTTAACCAACTTAGTGCTACAATAATTTGAACATGAGCCACTATCCACAACAAGGGAACATGTTTTGTTTAAGATTTTACATTTAGTGTGGAAGATGTTATCTTTTTGTATGTGTTCATAGGTTGATTATGGAGAACCCTTCTTATAATAAGAAGTTCTCCCTCACAAGGATGGACATCCTCACTTGCGCTTTCTTCTTGTTTCTTTTTGCCACTTCTCTCATTCTCACTCTCACTTTCCTCATCTTGGCTACTATATACATCAATACCCTTTAAGATCATGATCTGTTTGGTGGTACATTGTGATGCAATGTGACCTCTACCACGATACTTGAAATATTTAATTTCATTAGTGCGAGTGTGAGATGATGCTCCCACCCTTGGCCTTTTTTTTTTCTCTTCTCTCTTCTTCCTTCCTAGATTCCTAGAGGAATTTTCTTCTACCTCTTGCTTACCCTTCCTCTTATGGTATTTCTTGAAACTAGAGTTAGAGTGGAAAGCTTAAAAACCTTTTCTTAAGAGTTGTTGTTCTATCTTAATGCAAATTTATACCAAGTCATTTAATTCTTGGTAAGACAATAATTATTGGTAGGTCTATTATACGTAATTACTCCTTTGCAGCCCATTTTGTGTTTTCGAAATATCGTTATTCAATTATAGAGTTAAATATTGATAAAAAAATGTGTTAAGATTATTAGTCGGATTATAAATATGTTTATTGATACACAGTTCCTAATCTTAAATGTAGGCAACAAAACTGCGAACCAAGTTGATAATATGTGTATAAGTTTACAACCCCCAACAGTAGCAGTCAAACCATAAAAAGATTATTTGACACTATTTTGATTATCATTTAACAATTTTTATAGGAGTAAAATAATTTTAACAAAAGTTAATTTTTGTATTTAAAAAAAATGAGAGAGTGAATAATAGTAAAGAATAGAATTAAATCATAGTAAAAGAAATTGTGGTATCAAAATAACAATGTCCAATCCATAAATGTGTATATCATTATACAATTTCTAACATTAAAAGTAAAAAAAAAAAAAAAACTATCAATTATGATGAGAATATATCTATCATCACATAATCTCATAATAGGTAAAAAAAAAAGTACTAATTTGGTTAACAATATTGTTTGTTAGTAAAAATTAAACATAGGAAGGGATATTATGAAGCATAAAATAAATAACGAGTTAAAGATACAAATTTGGCTGAATAAATAAAATTTATTCTATCAAAATGATGAAAAAACGAAGAGCTGATATAGATATAATCATGATAAAGCCTTTAACATGTAAAAGATATTAATCAAAACATTAATTAGGAAGGGTCCTGTATGTTATTTATAAACGTTTATTATTTATAGATGGCGTCTTTTTCCTTGTTTGGGCTTATGTACCTGTACTTCTTTATTTACAAGACCACTTTCACATTTCTTTATAACTGCTGTGACTGTCATAACTTTTCAAAAATAATTATTTGATATATTTTAAATTTTTATATTTATTTGATATTATTTTTTTATTTCTTATATAAAAATTTATACTTTTATAACTATTTTAGTTTTATATTCTATATCAAATAAATGTAAAAATTATAATAGTATCGTTAATTTAACTTTATTCTTTCATATAAGTAAATATTACACCATAATATATTTTTACATTTATTTAATATGTAATATTAGAGTGAAATAATTATACAAAATAATTTTTTATATTTTCTCTAGGAAAATAAATTAAAAAATAAAAAAGAATAATATAAAATAAATATAAAAAATTGATGTTAATGTAGCCAAATTTTTTTATACATGTTGCATAAAAAAATTATGTTTAGTTTTTTGTTTTCCAGGAGTGGTACATGACAGAACAAACTCTAAAAAACAATTAGAATTAAAGTCGTTTAATAAATTAAAAAAAAATTAACCTAATTGTTGTATGATTCATTATCTATTGTTTGTCTTTCATGTTATATTTATTATTTATGAATATTTTGTTATCTTTTATTTTTTTTTTACAATTAATTATGATATATATTATATATATATATATATATTATATTATTTATTGTTTATTATTTATTATTTTCATTTCTTTTCTACCAATGTTTATTATTAATTATTTACAAATTTACCGCATTTACTATTTATTAATCACTCTTCTTTTGTATTTGCTATTTATTGTTTATCAGTTATTTTTGAATTTTTTCCACGATTTATTTTAAAGTTTGTTTAATTTAGTCATTTTTAATAGTGTTTAAATTGCTATTAAAAAAACATAATAAGTTGTTACTATCTCGTTAAGTTATCACCATCTTTTTTAAATCAGAAACTCTAATTTTTTTTCCATAATCATGACATCATGCACAACACTCAGGCTATCATCTTCTCCCTATCGTCAGACAACCGTGAACTTCATCCTTATCAACCGCACAAGCCACCGTAAATCAATAATGATACCTAATCTGATAAAGTCTGTAACATGCAAGAGATATTAATCAAAACATTCATTAGGAATTATCTTATGTGTTATTTATAGACGTGTATTATTTACACATGACAGTAAATTGATTGTCTTTTTTCCTTTTTTTGGGCTTATGCATGTGTATTTCTTTATTTACAATATCACTTTCACATTCTTTTATAAGAGTTTTAACTTCCATAATTTTACGAAAGATGATTATTTGAATAAAAGTGACTGAATATTTTATAATTTATAATTTATTCTTTATTATTAATTATCTCTTATTTATCTTTATTATTTAATATATATTTTTTAATTATTTTTGTTATTAAATTTTAAGTGTAGATGTAGGTACATTCACTCCACTCACAATTTATATCAAATAGATTAAAATATCTATAAAGAAAAACCAAGGATTATTGCATATCTAACAATAGAAAATAGAAAACAATTATATATTTCAAGTGTTTTAAATTTACCATGACCCATGTTATTATAATTTTCATTTCTAAGATATTAAAAAGGATCAGGCTATAAAATCTAATAAGATAAATTAATTATATATAATTTTTAATAGATATTTATTGTTAAATATTTTTTTGTTAAATAAATATATGATAATGAATCAAGGAATGTTTGAGATGAGTGAATAAATTATAGTGGCCATGGTAATGTGATGAATTAATATGTAATTGAAATTTCCACTAAAAAAAATAAAACTATTGACCAACAAATTTATTTTGGTAATCATCAAAAATAAAAATTACAAAAATCTAAAATTCGTAAGTATTTATTAATAAATTTTATTAGAAGATAAAAAATATGCCAATAGTTACTGTCGACCACAAACGTTAGTAATTATTCATTATTAGTTACCAATGAAAAAAAATATAAAATTTATTAGTAAGATTTTGTTTTGTTTTCCTTTTTCTTATTCCTTTTCTTATTTTTATTCCTTTCCTCTGTTCTTTTTTCTTCTTCTTATTCACCCACCTTTTCCTCCATCAACATAGCTCTTCCTTCAACTGTGGCCACTCCCCATGTTCTTCTATTGTTGTTACCATTAAAATATGCAATTATTAGTAAATTTAAAAAATAACATTACTGACGAATCTAATGATTAAATAATTAGAGTCAAAAGAAAAAATTTGACATCATTTTATCAATGAAATTTATCAATTAAAAAATATGTCAATAATTAAAGCAAAAATTATTTTTTATCTCATAAATAGTTATACTCATCTGATGGAAGGAAGAAAAATAAGATTAGCATGTTGAAGAGAGAGAGATTCTCAAAGTCATTGGAAAAGGAAGATCTATGGGTTTCTCCAACTCATGACAACTACAAGTTACAAAGTCAAATCGTTTTCGAGGCACATTATTGTTCTCCATCACTTCTATGACCTCATCACAAAATAATATTCAAGCCCCATAAATTCAAATTACATTAATAAAACATTATAAAATAATATCCACGTAATATGAAAACCATAAAAAAAACTCTATTAAAGAAGGAAGTTGCCGAAAAGATAAAAAGTAAAAAAAATATATATATATATATATATATATATATATATATATATATATATATATATATATATATATATATATATATATATATATAACTCTAACTAACAAAATAATTAATGAGAAAATAACCGATTATTGAGATAGAAATATTAATCATCGTCTTTGCCTAACTCAAAATCAAGCTAGCATTGGACCTATCTCCTAATTTGTTTTAAAATTTCTCTCCTTGGTAACATTAAGTATACAAATAATTTATCAAAAAGATAGAAAATCAGGGATTTTGGGGATAGAACTAGATTAATATGGTTGCTTTTATGTTGGTTATAATATAACGACGACATTTATTATAATTTTCATAAATTATGATGGTACTAATGTGAAATATCTTACCATGGAAATGTTTGTTTCCTTACATTTTAATTTTCTATGATTTGATCTTTTAATTTAATTTAAAATTAGTAGTATGTTAAGAAGTATATTTTAAATTTAACTCAATTTTACAAAATTATATAGAAAGATAAAGAATTGAGTTTTGTTGGAGCTTAGTAAGGAACTAAGTGTGCTCAAGAAATGCAACACCAAAAAAATAAAGACTCTTCACAAAGAAAACATAAATGTCCTTAAAAGTATGGACATATTGCTTTTTGTGTCAGGTCTGTTGTTCTTTTGAAATCAAATTGATTTTAGGTGAACGTATAAAAGAATGTCTGTAAAGATATTTCGACACTCAAATCAATAGTTATCATAACGACAATAAATACAATAAAAAATGAATTTTTTTTATCTCATAAACAATGTCTATTTACAATAGTACATTTTACTTGGAAGAACTTAAATTAATTAAATTCACTATTTTTAATTATCTCATTAGGAATAATCTTTTTTTAATTACATTAAATCCCCTTGATAATATTAAAAAAAAAAACTTCATAAGAAGGCTTAGATAATATTGGCCTACTTGATTGAGATTATCTTGACTCCATCATGTACAAATACTATTATGTGATTTATTTATTTATGTTCTTTTGGATTTATTAAATTAGTTTTGTAATCAACATAGATTCATATAACAAAAAAATTTTAATGAGATCTAAATCATAATTGATTTACGAAGTATTAATTATGGTGTAATATCGATACGATGAAGATAATGTTTTTTACAATATAAAAATGAATACAATTTAAAATTTGACATTTTATATATATAATATGCATACTCATTACTAACAAACGCTAAAATCATAAGTGTTATGATGGTTCAAACAATAATCAATCAAGTTTTCCAAAATTGTGATCGTATGACTTATTATAATGGTTAAACTACAACTTTTGTAATAAGTAGTGTAATAATCTGAAATTTAAGATATCAATTATATTACAAATCAATCAAATAATTTCTATAACATTTATAGTATATAATACAAACTAACTATGTACCAATAAATAAATAAATAAATAAATAAATACATATACATATATATATATATATATATATATATATATATATATATATATATATATATATATATATATATATATATATATATAATCTAACCATATTTAAATTCAAGCATTCAAACATATCTTTAATCAATCACAATTTAGGCATGAAAATCAAATTTTAGTGACCAGATCACTTTCATATCTAAGTCATATATAAAAAAAATAGTTATATCAAAATCATAAATAGCATTCAAACTTGATCAAAATTTAGTGACCACATCACTTTCATATCTAAGCCATTTATAAAAAAATAATTATATAAAAATTCAAACATATCTTGAACTAACTAGAATTCTTGTATGAAAACCAAAAGTCATCTATAAATAAATATTTATATCAAAATTATAAAAAAAAAATCTTACTTTTATCCTTAGAGCAATTTTTCAAAAGAGTTTTGATACTTGACTCGCCTATGTGGCAAATATATTTAAATGACACAAAATTTATCAATTTTTTTTTCCAAAATTAACCTTTTACTTTTAATAAATATTGGAAAAGATGGAATTCACTCTGATATTTGAGTGTAAAAATAAAAAAGTGGTATCAAAGTATCATTTCACATTTCAAAAATCCAAACAAGAAGGTCACTCTAACCAATAATCCCATCATATTAATGACAAAGCTATAAGAAAATTAAGAGAAGAAAACATCTATAAAATAAGCAAAATTTACTTTCATTAAAAATTTGATGGGGGTAGAATTGCTTTATATATATATATATATGAAGAAATGAGATATGAAGAGAAAAAAAGAGATTGTTTTTAAGTAAAAATAAAATTTGAGGACCTAAAAAGTAAATTGTGATAAAACTGAGGGAAAAACTTAGTATTTAGATCCTTTGATGAGGTTGTCATGATTGTCTATTAGAAGAAAAAAGAGTTATGATGCAAGAATATAATTAAATAAGGATAAGTAAAGCTTTGATTTCGCTGGAATTAAAAGAATTGGAAAAGAAAGTCTTTGCTTAATGGAATCAAAGAAGTTATTTTCAAAATGTTTGAAATGGGAGTTAAATTGTTGAATTAACCTCATTTTCCTCTTATTTTCTCAGTTTTATTTTACAAAAATAGTGTAATTTTCCTTTTACCAAATTTACTGATATGGGCTGATTTTGAAAAAATTACCTAAATGTATAAAATCGTATTTTTTTAAACACGACTTTATATTATTAGAATTGGTGAAATCGTATTTTAAACACACGAGTTATGTTTATAAATTTACGTATATATTATTTGGTTTTACGACTTCCTCTTTCTATTTTTTATTCTTATTGTCCTTTTAAATTCTTTTTTATGTGTTTTTAGTTTTTAAATAAACTTATCTTAATAAATAAGTTTTAGAAATATAATTACGATAATAAAATTATCTAAAAATGTCAAAAAATAAATACTTTTATATAAAATAAAAAAACATAACAGTTTTTAAGGAGTAAAATGAATTAAAACATTATTTGCAAGTCATTAATTAAATTATTAATATATAATTCAAAATAAAAAATATATGATTGTATAAAAATTTAAGAAAAGATAAAAAAAATTTATTAACCATAATATTAAAAAATAGTTTAAAATTAAGATAATTTTGTATAAAAACATAGAAAACATAAAAAATAAAAATTAAATAAAGAATAAAAAATAATAAAGTCGTATGCTAACACCATAAGTTAAAAATTATGAATATAATAATAAAGAGAGAAATCATTAGTATAAAAATAGTCACACTATTTTTGTAAGGAACATGTTAACAATTTTTTTAATAATTATTTTTGACAATTGATTATATATTATTATTTTATTGATTTATATATTTGAATTAGACCAATTATAAACTATTACATTGTAAAAAAATTATTAAAAAAATTGTTAAAAATACATTTTTTTTAAATGAATTTATTTTCTCTCATTTCTTTTAATCTAAATAACTTATTTTCATTATTTTTTCTCTCTCTCAAGTTCACCCTCCAAAATTTATCTTAAAAAACAAATTGACTAAGAGATAATATTTAATATTGTTTTAAATTTTTTTCCATATATTTACGTACAATATAAGGAGAAGAGAAATGATTCTTTAACACACCTAAATTTTTTACATTCATTTGACATTACTTTTACTTACTTTTTATTCTCTTTTTTCTTGAAAAATTATACAACTTTATATTTTTTGGACCATTTTATCCTTGTATTATGTATCAAATGAATGTAAAAGTGTGTCATGATATTATTTCTCTAATTAAAATATATATTACACTGCATTGTCATTGGCAATTGAAATTCCTATTCCACGAGAAGAATCAGCAGTATTGACTGTGCCATACTCATCATGGACCTTGCATATAGGAGCATCATCTACCAATGTCACATCGTGTTGTTGAATAACCAATACAGATGACAAAACCTCATGTTCTGATGAAGATAAAACATCTCCAATAGGACCTAATTCAGCATGTTCTGGTTTTCTTTCTGCTAATCCAGCCACCATATTCGATGGGAATCGACCTTTTCCAACAATTATCAGATCATAATCCCCACTTTTTCCTATTATCAATACGTCTTCCACAACGTCCTCACTAAACTTCTCAATGTATTCCACCATGTCATTCAACTTGCTTTGAAACTGCTTAATTGCCTCCTCATCCAACTCCTGTAATTCATTAATCCAAGTAAGATAATAAAGAAGATAAATGTTAATTGTGAAAGATATTAAGAATGTATAGCATGAGCCTGTCACCTTTTCTCTCTGGCGATTCATTTTGGCTGTGGAGAAGCTGTAACTATCCTCTTTGTTTTTGTCAGGTGAGAAGTTTAACACAATGTTATTATCATCCAACACACCCTTTTCCATAAACCTTACAACACGTATTTTAACTGTTGGGTGTTCAAGCATCTTCTTCCCCAACTCTAGAGCCTCACGATCATCTGGGCCACCGAAGAAGATGATGCACACTCGTTGATAAACAATGGAATCTGGGGTTGAAGTTTCAGGCAAATTTCCATATCCACGATCCACAAGCACGACCACTGAACAAGGTGCATTCTTAAGTACCTTTTGGTTCACCACTCTCCATTCGTGGCCTGCATTTTCTTCCACTTGATATTTCTCGTTGTCCCCATCCACTTCTGTTCTCCACTGTTTGTGGAAGGGCAAAATAATCATGGTGACCATTTTCTCCTCCGCCACGTGGCATATGTCCTCATGCATGGTGGAAAGAGAAGAAACAGTAGTTGTGGACCGAACCATGACTCGACCTAGTTGAGTGTAGGCTTGAAAGGCTCCTGCAATTCGGTCATGCCACTGGTCACGATGAGAGCGGTTGAAGAATGGGAAACCATTTCTACGAGCACGATGAACCATGATGATAGAGGATGAGCGTTCTGTGAGCTCAACAAGGTGCATCATGAACAACTTTATCAAGGACTTTTTTGTGCTTCGAGTTGATTCAATCAAATTGATGACAGAAGGGATATTGCTTGGCCCATGGAGACAGGCCAAGACTCTGAGCTTCTCAACCATTTCCTTCCCAGACCCCAAAGAATCGTCACCGAGCTTTCGCCGGGCTTTCATTGAGTTTCCTCGAGCTGGTTTGTAGATTGCCATTACTATTGGTGTTGTGATGAAGGTGGTGAACAGAGCCATAAGAACTAAGATTGCAAACATTTCATCATTTAAAACCTGAAATCTCAAAATGAAATCATGTCTTTGTCATTAAAGTGGATAATGAAGTAGAACTATATATATATATATTATTTAACATGGTATTATCAGAATTTATTAATATATCATTTATAGACAAAAAAATAATTATAGTATTAATTCTATCCGAGGATATTTTATCTTTTTTTACTTAACACGATTTATTACTATAAATACTTAACTTCATAGGAGAGTCTTTATAAGTAAATTTTCTTCTCTTCTTCTGTAAACGATTTCAATTAATGCTATGAAATATATAGATACCATATTCTTTTGGGCACGCGGGGAATCAATATAAAGTCTTTCTTCACCAGATTATTGTATAGGGAATCAACGAAAAAAAGTTTAAACGTAAATGACTTGCAAATTTGGACCAGTCACAGTTTTGATCAAACTTCCCATCTTATACAACTTGGACTTGGCTAATCAACCATAACTCTACAACAAAACTGTGACGACAGCAATAGAATACATTTCGGGATTGAAGTTAACCATGTTTTGAAATATTTTACAAGTTCGTATCAATTTCCTCACCTATTAACCATACGTGAAAAAGTCAAACAACTTGCTTGTACACAAGGGGTGGCTATTCAAGTGAAAGAATTTGGTATACCTACAAGGTATTCGTACTTCTATTTCATGCGTATATAATCATCTTTCTATTAGACTAAAATAATGTTTAGTCATGATTCAATCTATAAACCAAAGATTCACTCATCATCGATCTGATTAAAAGAGACAGGTGATAAAAAAAATAATAATAAAAGACACATTTATATTTATTTAACAAATATTATAAAAATAAAATAATTTTTATATTTTAAGAAAATAAAAATTAAAAAAAAAATGTAAAATTTTTTTGTATTAATTAAAAAAAAAAACTAAACATTATTGTTCACAATGTTATGCATGGTGTTGTGGGGGCAATGGTATTTTATTCGGCCACGTGGTATTTAGTCAACAGCCTCCCACCACATCATGTTTGAAAAATTTATATATATTATATGTCAATAGGTATAACTTTTAAGGGATATATAATTTATTAGGAAAGTCAGAAATGAAACTTTTACAAGAGTAAAAGAGCTCTCCTAACGTGACAAATTTAAAATTCTGATTGAAAGAGGAGTTGATATTTAATACGAAAAGAGTAACGGAACAAACTTTTACATTTACACATATAATAATTTATACATATAATAAGATAAAAATGGTTATAAAGATGTAAAATTTTATATTAAAAAGAATAGAGAATAAAAAAAATAATATGAAATGAATATAAATTTTTTATATATATTAAAGTATAATTTTTTTATTATATGAAGAAAGATTAGTGTATGTGAACATGAGTATATGTAAATGTAAGAAAAAGAAAGTTACCTTTTTTTCCTTTCCAATGTTGAGTACGATAAGCTCAACGAGGCCTTTGGTGTTCATGAGGACGCCAAGTGTGAGCGATTCTCTGGCGGGGATCATGCAGAACATGGCCACGGCGAAGGTCCCAAGAATCTTCCCAGCACAAGCCGTGGCTATGACCAGAACCAGAAGACCCCACGCCGAAGCGCCACGTATGGTAGTTACGTCAGTTTTCAAACCGCTAGAAGCAAAGTAGAGTGGGAGCAACAAACCTAAAACAAAATCCTCGATTCTCTCTGTTAGCTTCTTCGCGAAGTTTCCCTCCTTCGGGATCGTTAGCCCAAACACGAAGGCCCCGAATATGGAGTGAATCCCGATCAGGTCCGTCATAAACCCCGACACCAACACCCCCGCTAGCGTCAAACAAACATAAAACTCGTCAGCGGCGTCGTTTTCGCCCCTTCTAGCCACAACCTCCATCACCGGTCGGACAGCCACCATCATCAAAACCACGAACGCCAGCCCCGAGAGAAGAACCCACACCGATACCAGAGGACTCTTCTGGGACCCACTGCCATTCCCCGCCAAAGCCACTGCCAACGCGAGCAGAATCCACGCGACCACGTCATTGAACGCCGCCGCCGCCATCGCGGTCTCCCCCACTCTCGTGGTGAGGAGCTTCAGCTCCGCAAGGATGCGGGCCAGCACCGGGAATGCGGTGATGGAAAGTGCCACGCCCATGAAGACGATGAACTGCGCGAAGCCGGGTTCATCTGCGCCTTTAACTGTTTTGCGGAGGATGACGGCGACGCCGATTCCGCATACGAAAGGAAGAGAGATCCCCACGGCGGCGATGCTGAAGGCTCTTTTTCCGCTCCGACGAATGGAATGGAGATCGAGCTCCAAACCTACGAGGAATAGGAAAAAAAGAAGACCTATGCTTGCGACAGATTCCAGCGTTGGCGTGCCCCATGAAGGGAATATACGATGCAGATAACTTTGGCTTCTTCCCAGTACCGATGGGCCCAGCAAAACTCCACCCTTCAAAGATTAACAAATGATATTAAAAATAATCATATGACAAAACAAAAGCTTAAATAATTACAAACTCTTTGAACTCTTTCAACTATTGTGCATCAGCGCAGAGTTGTTTGAAATTAATAATATTAAATGAGTTGGATATACCAGAATCTCAGCAATGACTTTGGGTTGTCGGAGAGGTTTGAGAAGTAAAGCGAGGGAGCGAGTGACGATGAGAACTAAGGTGATTTGAACTATCAGGAGTGGGAAGGCATAATCTAAAGGATTATCACCTTGCCACACTCCATTAGAAGATGTCTTGTGGGATGTTATATTCAACGGCATGGTTGATTGCCGTCACAGTTTCTACGTATACACTATCGTTGAAAGCTAGTTATATATTCAGAGCCTTTGTGCTACTGCCATGAGAACACTTTGACATGTGTGTGTATTTATAGATGAGGAGCAGGGTGACATGTCCTCTTCCGTTTGGATTAAAGTTCTGATGCCGTAGGTACCTACGTTACTCTCTCTCTTTCTCAATCTGTTCAGATTCTTCCCTCCTCTATTATTATGCGTGGCGGTCATTGAAAAGTCAATGCGTTTGATTTTCATTTTTAATTTTAAATTAAACTTCTACTATTGCAAATAAATGTTTTAATTAATAATAACTAGAATTTTCGTGTCGCGCAGATTCATGTTATAGACAAATGTATTATTTTTTTATAACGGTTGAAATTGGATTGTAATTTATAAGTATCAGAATTGGATAATGAGTTGTTCCTTTAATTATTATTTTTCTGTTATTAAATTTAATATGGTGAGTTTTGTTGGATTGGTCAAATCTTATCCATATCCAATTGGTTTAGTTTAGATTATTGGTGGACTATTAGTGTTATAAGGGTTGAGTTATTCTGTTTTGGTTTAGATGACTATTGGGTTGGTCTGATTTGGATGACTATCAAGTTCTGAATGTCGAGATGTTCTAGTGTGATATAGACAGGACAATCTGGTCAATATGACTATAGAGTTAGTCGATCAGGTTAAATTAAAGATTTTTGAAGAAAAATGCAAAAATTTTCTTCATCACAGTTGAGATGCATAAATGTTGCCAATAAAATGGTAAATATATACACCCAAGAGATCTCACATGCCAAAGTACGTACGATAGTCAATGAAAAAAATTTTAAAAATTGGACAAGAACATATAAAAAATATATGAATCTTGACATAGAAAAAGAAAGAACTTCGGAATAATTAAACCCTAAACAAACCTATGTGTAGAAAAAATGAGTTGAGTTTTTGGTGCGACGAGCTTACATTGTATATGCATCGAGCTTGTGTCTACGAGTTTGTCTTTTGCCGAGCTTGCTGAAGTTATTCCCTTTCAAACTTGTCTCATTACAAAAAAAATTGAAATTACCAACAGCCATATATCTGTAACGCCCCGACAACTTACAGAGAATATTGATTGTCCCTACACATCAACACGAGATTTTCTAGTGTGCTTTGTCCTCACTCGCACACTTTCCGGGAAAACTTCCCAAAAGGTCACCCATCCTTAAATTACTCCGATGTATGTTTGATTCGTCCATGTGTCCCTTCCACTTGAAGCCTGCCAGGAACCACTCCTTGTTTGTACCTCTTGTACTCCATGCCTCTTGCACCAGCGATCACTCCCTATCCTTGTCAGTGCCCGGGTGTCACATGCCCACTTACAGAGAATATTGATTGTCCCCACACATCAACACGAGGCTTTCCAGTGTGGTTTGTCCTCACTCGCACACTTTCCGGAAAAACTTCTCAGAAGGTCATCCATCCCTAAATTACTCCAGGCTAAACACGCTTAATCATGAAGTTATTTTGGGTTAGGTTACTGACAAACAAAATTTTATAAATGTCGTTGGTAAAACTTACCAACAAATATCCCCATTGACAATTATCTACAATTAGATCTGTCAGTAATTACCAAAAGATGAATATGTCGATAATTATTGATGAATATATCATTAGATAATTTCTTACAAACATATTTATTATTATGAATTATTTGTCATTGAAAAAGCAATTTTTATTTGATTTGTGTTGTTATGCTTTAGAGGTTTTCCTTGTATCAATTCCTATTTTCATACCAGATTAAGATTTATAAGAAAATTAAAACACATAAACAAAAAAATTCTTTCACTCATACAGAATTATAAAAAAAACTTCAACAAAAAAGTTTTCATCACTATTTAATTTCAACCATCATCTTCGCCTCAAGTTTTAAACTAAAAACATTCCCACAAACCATTTCCACATTATATTGTAAATCCAGAAAAATTAAAAAAAATAATACAAAGAGTCATCTCTAACAACATTTACCTGCATAAACCATCACAAATCCATGTCCTTGACCAAAACTCAAAGATTCAATCATCTACATTTTTTTTATCTTCAACAATATACAAAATAATTGGTCTATCATTTGAAATTGGGTTTCATATAATTAAAATAATTTTTTTCAATAAAATTTAAATGAATAAATTAATTAATTAACACAAAAATCAAAAGAGTAATAAAATATCAATAATTAATGATGATAAAATTTTATACTATAAAAAAATTGAGATAAATGTTTCCTTACAATTATAATTAGTTTTTTTAATAAATTTTAAATAAATTAATTAACACAAAATTAAAAACATAATATAATATCACTAATTAATGATGAAAAAAATCTTATACTATAATAGAAATAAAATTTAAGATAAATGTTTTCCTATAAGTAAATTTATTTTTATTAATAAAATTTAAATAAATTAATTAATGAATTAACCCAAAAATTAAAAGTAAGAAAATATTAATAATTAATTGTAAGAAAAGTCTTATACTATAAAAGAAAATAAATTTGGGATAAAAGTTTCCTTTCAGTTAAAATTAGTTTTATTAATAAAATTTAAATTAATTAATTAATTAACTAACCCAAAATTTAAAGAGTAAGAAAATATCAATAATTAATTGATAAAAAAATCTCATATTATAAGTTGAAATAAATGTTTCTTTACTGTTAAAATTAGT
The DNA here is from genome assembly GCA_036885675.1 of Vigna mungo. Taxonomy (NCBI): domain Eukaryota; kingdom Viridiplantae; phylum Streptophyta; class Magnoliopsida; order Fabales; family Fabaceae; genus Vigna; species Vigna mungo. The sequence continues at coordinate 22,827,580 of CP144695.1, forward strand.
TTTATCAATTACATTCAAATGAAATAAATAATCAATTAATTGTGAGGAAATATTATATTATAGTTTGGGATAAATACGTACAGTTAAAATTAATTTTATCAATAAAATTTAATTCAATTAGAAGAGCAATAAAATAATAAAAATTAATGGTAAATATTTATTATACTATAAAAAGATTTTGATATAAATATTTTTCTATGATTAAAATTATATTCATCAATAAAATTTAAATAAATGATGAATTGAATATTATACTATAAAGGACGAAATTTTGGAATAAATGTTTTTCTATAATTAAAATTTTTATTAGTAAAATTTAATGAATGAATGAATTAATTAATTAATACAAAAATTAAAAGAGTAATAAAATTTCTATAATTAATGGTAAAAAAATATATTATAACTAAAAATACTAACATCAATTTTTGTTATAAATTATTATTTATTTATATCGACAGATTTTATGGATGAATTTTTAACATAAACGAAATATATATTATTGACAAACTTTTTTGTGAGTAAAATTTATTGGTAATTAAAATTTTAAAAATTGAACAATAATTCAAATTTATAGACGAATTTATTTTCATTGATAAAATTTTGTTAATAATTTCAAGAAATTTTGTATTGTTTCTACATTTTTACTGAGTTTTTTTCCTGTTAAGCTTGTTTACATTTTTTAACATTTGGATCAAAGTAAAGAATTTGACTAGGTCGCAAGTTGTAAGGCTGATAGGATGATGAAATCTTGATCAGAAGACTAAAAGCCTCATTTATACTTCTGTTAGTTGGTTGTCGGAGTTAATGGTTTGCCATTCGGCCTATGATGTGACTGGTCAGGTTGATGGCCAATCGTGTGGTCTGTTAGTTGGTCGTCCAGACTATTAGTGGTCGTTGAGGTTGTAATTGTTGTCGACTTTGTGGTTGACTGGACGGTTATACGATACAGTTATTTTGATTTTCAATTTGAATTTAGTTTTTTAATTCATACACGATTTGTATTGTGGTCTATAATTTACCAAAAAATAATTACAATAATAGACATGCAAATGATGCATAAAACCCCTTTGAACCTCTATATATCACTAAAAATTGTTAATTACTAGAGCTACAAAACAATGCACACAAAACAAAACACAATATCGAAAAAAGTCATTTCTTCAAAAAGGAATTTTTTTTTTCTAGAAGTACTTTATGAAAGGTCAAATGCAGATCTTATATGAACATTGAAAAAAACTTATACATGTTCAAGGGAAAGGGACAAAACTTAGGAATAAGTAAATAGTACACAATCATATGTTATAAAAGATAGAATGCAAATTCTCGTGGGTTGAGCTTATGTTGTATATGAGTCGAGCTTGTGTCAATATTTGTCCTGTCGAATTTGTCTTTGACGGAGATTATTGAGATTGTCTCATTTCAAGCTTATGTCAATATTTCTTCTAACGAACTTGTCTCATGTCGAGCTTATTTGCAAAATGAAAAAATAAACTCTGTTAAAATCCATATTTCAAAAGTTTACATGTGTTTCACTAATGATTTTAATTGTATTATTTATATATCTCTAAGTTATAAACGTCATCTTAACTAGAAAGGAGGCAACTAAATTTCTTTTATTACAATATCCGAAATTTTAAACATTATGATGACTATTCAAAAGATACAAATAATTTTTTATGAATAATATTTTTTCAAGAGATATAACACCATCGTCACTAGAAAACAAATTTTATATCTTTTAAAATAACATACGTTATAATATATATATATATATATATATATATATATATATATATAAATATAAGGACCTGATTATATATATATAAAAATTATATTAAAAAAAATATGGATAAAAAGTTAATTAAGTTAAAAGAGGTGAGTATTTTAGTAATAAGGAAAATAGCTTTATAATTATGCTGAATTCTTGAAAAGAAAACAGAACCAATTTTTCCTTTCAGAATGATCCTCTCTCTAGAAAGATTGAGTTCTACAAAACCTCTGCCTTCTCTCTAACCTCCATGTTCGTTTAGGAAGTGCCCAAGCGTCTGCAACGTCAAGAGCTTCGACTTGAACCGATTGGGTTCTCGTTATTTCGCCGGTAAGTCGTTTCCCCCTTTCCTTAGGCTTCTAGGGTTTTAAGCATGCAACAGTTCTGTTGATGCATGTGTCTTTCCTTTATGTCCTTCCAATCTCTGTTCAACAGTAGCTCTAAGAACTATTCTTGATCACAGTTCTGTGGTCTGTAGGGTGCAGTCTAAATTCGGTGTGACCCGGAATACTGTAGAACCAAGCTTTGGTATAGAGCTGTGAAATTTCCAGGTAAGGGGAGCTATTTAGTATGTTTAATTGTGTGTGTGATGAATGATATGTTTCTTGCTATTCCTTTCTAGTCATATGGGTATTGATGATTTGAGTACGAAATAATTGTTAAATTGATGTTGAATTGTTTTGGGTAATTGATTAATTATGATATACTAGATTCTGTAATACTGTATACATATTGGCATGTGTTTTTGTGTTTACAGAATATACAAATTGGGGTGAGAAATAGGTAATTTGATGTTTGAAGTGTTATATGGTATGAGAAGATGATAGTTCTCCTCTATTTTCTGTTTGAATAGTAGTAAAATATAAGGATACATATGTTTCCTATTTCGTAACTATTTATGGGATTAGTGTAATATATATATATATATATATATATATATATATATATATATATATATAATATTATTAAATGGAGTTGAAATGTTAAAAATTTTGGTTAATAGAAAATATGTGTAAGGATCACTTTTAATATTAAAAACTTGATATTGAAATAAGAATGAGGTAGTGGTTGTTCAGAATATGTTTGATAACCTTTAGAACTAAAGTTATTTTTTATAGAATTAACGGTCTATGTTTTGTAAATTGCTGGATGAACTTAGTATGTTATATTATAATATTTTATCAAATGATTATTTGCTGTTATGATTCTCGTACTTTATATAATAATATATAACTTTTATATGAATATATAAAAGTATGAAAACTTGACAGGTTAAATTATAATAATATTATATTATAAGTATTAAAACTATTAAGTTTGACGTTAGATTAAATTTTTGGCTAACATACACGTTTCGTTTCTCAATATATACATATAAGTTAAGAGCTGGTATGAATATTTTTCATAATTTAATATGAAGAATTATCATGTATAGAGAATAAATAATAAAAGTTGAATATTTATAAGTATTGTGGTTTGTGGTTTAAAGTCGTAATAATTTTATATGTTTTGGGGAATTTACTTTAAGTCATAATATTTTATATAGTGTAGTAAAACTTTGTGTGACAAGGTAATGTTTATTATTGAGATTTAGTGTGGAATGTATTGAAATTGTGCTATGAGCCTTGTGATTTATGAGCAACGCATGTTATTGAGCAATGCGTATCTTATTGCGAGAGATGTTATAAATTTGGTGATTTGTGATTGGTTAGTTAAGGTATATAGATTCATTAACGTTGTTTGCTCTACCGAATGTCATGTATGTATGTCTATCTAGGTGACTCGTGTGACTTGAAATAACATGACTGTGAATTGATGAACTTGAGTGTGAATTGAACATCTTAGGGTGAGATGAGTGGATGTGATTGTAGAGATGTTGTTGTTGTTTGTATAATGTTGGGAGCTTTGAAATGGTATGTCTATCCCTACACTCAAAGCATTGTTCATGCTCAAATAGAGAAGAACAATATGAGTGGTGAGAGTAGAGGGAGGTCCTCGTCTATTGTCTTGGAGTTTAGACATAGACAGATTGGGGGATTTACCTTGCATAGTGTTGGGAATGGGCCAGCTGAACTATGCAAGTACAAAGACGACCAATAGCTAGACAGTTATACCAAATCCGGATGAGTCACGTTGAGTATTTGATGCATGGTGTGGTTGGTATGTCTTGCTTGTTCTTTTTATATTTAATTAAGCATGAGGACATTGATTCATTGTATTTTATGTAGGTTGTTTGTTTACCTAGCTCACCCTTATTTTTGTGTTATATGTTGCTTGGGTATGCTTTCTCTTGCGATGATCATCCACTTGGATGGGAGCAGATGTCGTTTAGGAGGTTCCATTGGAGCAAGTGATAGAGGACGCTGACGTTGCAGCCTAGTTTTCCCTAGGATTTCTTTCTTTTACCTGATGTTAATTTGGAATACTCTTATCTTTGTACCACTTTGTTGTACTTTTTATGTCTAAGTTTTAGATTTAGACATCTCTTACTTGAAGTTCAAACTCTTGAGTTATATTTGGATGACTGTAATCTTATATTTAATTGTTATTCTACTTCCAACTGTTTTTCTATATTATAATTGTGGACTTCTATATTATATTATGCTTTAATATAATTGGGATGTTACCAAAATATATATATATATATATATATATATATATATATATATATATATATTAAATTTGTTTAGAATTAATGTAATTCTAAAACAATTATTACAATTATAAAATTATTATCGTGTTTTATTTTATATTGCTATATATAAAAAACAATGTAATATAGGTGACGTAAAATACAAGTGCGCATTCTTTTTTCCATTTTTGGTGACGAGAGTTTTTTCCATTATTGGTGATTGTAATGACATGAGTTCGAATAATTCAAACTTCAATTGAGTTGAAAACTGTTGTATTAATTTTCGTACAATTAGAGCTGAAGAATACATAAATCTTATCCTAACCAAAATGTGATGCATACAAGTGAATTATTGCTCTATAAATTCTTTTTTTTTAGGTTTGAAAATCTTCATATTCCTTATCTTCTTAGCTTATGAATTATATTTGAGCATGAATGAATGTGTAAAACTCAATATGAGTTTTTATCTTCTAATATGAGTTGTCATAATATTATTTATATTCTAAGTTATGTGGATAAATTGTTTACCAACGAAGTGTGTAAAGATAAAATACATTGAATTTTAGTTAGACTTACACAAAGAAGATATTAAATGGTGAGAGTCAATTGAAATTTATACTACTTGGCTTGCAATTTGGAAATCTTATAGTAAAAAATATTTAACTTTTGACATGAGTAGATAATAAAAGTAAATACTTTTATTCATATATTAATTTTTATTTATAAAAAAAATGGGAGAGTCAAATCTCTTAATGATACATGAAGGTCGGCGTGCAATATCTTTAGAGTCTAAATTCAATTATTTGTTTTTAGTCTTCCAAAAATCATCGTGTGTAGTATGAATTTTTTGATTTTACAAATATTTATAAGTTCCTAAAATATATTATATTTGTAGTATGAAATGGAGTTTAAATTTATGGAGGGGAGTGATTATTTTAAAGTAAGATAGTAACGTGCAGAGCTGAAAGTAGGGCTTTTGATAAAAAAGTGAATTAAATTATAGTGATGACATTGGTTGCGGGTGTGAGAATGCATATGATGTTGCTATAAATTAAGACATAATATGTGGTTGGTTGCTATGAAATGGTTCGAGGAGAGTGAAGCATGTGCTGGTAATGCGTCATATGGTTTGGTTGATGTGATAAAATAGTACGAAGTATAGCTTAGTCAAATTATCTTCTAATAAACATTTGCTTATCATTTTTTCGTGTTTGATTAACTTGATTAGAAAGATTGACTTTTTTCTCAAGTAGCGGCAAAATAAAACAAGTTGACTTATCTTATAATTTTTTTTACACAAATGTCCTCGAAAAAGAATTGTAAAAATAATATTATTTTTAATTAATACTTTTTATTTACTATTTACCGTTGCATAATTTATAACTTATTATTTTACTCTTTAAAATATAATATTTATCATTTCTATTACACTATTTCTTTATTATGTACTGCTTATATAGTTACTATTTCCCATTTGTTACTTATTATTTATTATTTTTACCAGTACTTTTTTATCATCTACTATTATAATTTATAATTTATTGTTATTGCTTATTGTTTATTACTTACAGCTCATTATTTATCATTTATTTAATTTCTATTTATCCTTTACTGTTTAACATTTATTAATTATTATATATTATTTCAAGTCTATTATTTATTATTTAGTACTCATTATCTATTATTAATTGCTTATTATTTGTTAGTTATTATTTATTATCTAATATTTACCATTTACATTTATCATTTATGATTTAATATTTATATTTATTATTTATCATTTATAATTTACAGATTACAAATCGGTAGATATAATTTATTATTTATTATATATTATTTGTTATTTATTATTTGGTAATTAATAGTTACTACATATTATTTGTGATAATAATGATATGATTTGATATTTTTGTGATGTTTCTATATTGAAATAGAGCATTATATGATGTTGAAGGTGTTCCATATTTGAGTTGTCTAAAGTTGTTATCAAAGATGAAAGAAACTAATTTCTAACTTTTGCATGTTGAGTTGTTTATTTTTCTAAAAAATGTGAATTTTTATGTTTTAGAACCGTAAATTTGTGGTTCTCTAAACTTGTTATGATTAAAAGAGTGTTTGATCTATTAAGTTAATTATGAACTTAATTAAGCATAATTTTGTGTAACATGTTTTGTGGTAGGAAAAAGCTTAGAAATTGATTAATGTATTATTTAGAATGCCTATATGAGAGTTGAATTGGGTAATATGACACTAGTTATGCTAAGAAAACGAGTTTTGTGATAATTGAAATTTTCAAGCAATGGTAATTAGCTCAATGAGTATCAAATTACACAAATTAAGCTTAAAAGTGGAAATTGAGATTTTTTTTTTCACTTTCAAGTGTTACTGATAACGTTGGGTGCTACTTAGATAGTGGTTTCTTTGAGTTGGTTGTCATTAGACGAGAGTACTTCTCTCTGGGTGACACCAAAGTAAAAGAACTCATTGACATGGTGTCATTGGGCGTCAATCAGAACCTCTAAACTCCAGAAAATCAAATTAAATCTTAGGACCTCCAAGGATCTTCTCGCTAGGAGATCATTAGTCTTATTGGACGCTTAAGCTGGCATTGGACGCTACTTAACTAACGTAGACGTTATTCTTCTAGGGACTTTTATGTTTAAGTTGTGTTGGACGTTAATGAGAGTCACTGGATAATAGTTGGATGACTTTATATGTGTTTTATAAATTGTATAATGGATTTTTTTTAGGTAAACAAGTGGTAACCTAACCTAGGTTAAAAAGAAAAAAAAAAGAATGCAATCGGGGGAAAATAGAAAGGAATGTAAAAATATCTAAATGTTATAAAAATGCATGAATCTATTTAAATGGTCCTAAATATATGTTGTGAGAAGAGCAAGAAAATGGGGAAGAAATTATGTTTGCATGCCTATAACAATATATTCTGAAATGCAAAAATGGATTAAAGAAAATGCATGAAATTGGAAAATGAGTACAACATTTAGAGTCCTATGTGACAGAATACATGATAGATATATTTTTTACGCACTTTTTCTTGTGAAAACATAATCTGAATTCCTAGGATGGTAATGCACTTAAAATGACCCAAACTAACGTACAGGTGCTGTTTCCAAGCAGATAAGGTAAAATGATCAAGTGATTAAATGTAGAAAATGAAGATTTTCCTAATAATAATTTAAATGACAGCAACTGCACAATGACAGTAATATAAAATTGAAATGACGATTATGAATGCTAATGTATGACTTAGTTGGCTAATTAGTACTTTAAAAAGCTAGTTTAAAGCATAGAAATCTGATACATGATTAAACCTTGATTTCTAACCAAATCACCAAATTGGTATCTAATTTAAGTTGTAAACCTGTTTTTAGATCAATTACAGTGTCTAGGATGTCATTTTGATCATTTGGATGAGTATTAAGGGCAACTAAAGTTAGTTTCAAGTTTGTTGTCATCTGGTATAGCATTGAGCGGTCCTATGTGACGCTCAGTGTTGTCAAACGCGAGTGCCCCTGGGCTCTAGGACGCTGAGCGCCATGAAGTCAGTGAGATCTCTAACTTTTGGAGCATTGAGTGATGTATTTAGGCGTTGAGTGCCACTTATTGCAGGTCTGACGCTGAGCTCCAGGGTTTTAACATTAGGTGCCCTATCAATAGTTTGGGCTTTCACTTTGTTTTCTTTGATTTCTTATAAATGGTACATATGTCGATACTTTAAATTTTGTTTGGTAATATATATTGAATATTATGATGGTGTATGCATGAGGTTATGTATGTATTGAAGTATGGTTTGAAAAGAGTTTCCAAGATAAAATTCTTGTTGGTTGTTCCAAGTAGAGTAATATATTGATTTAAGGACTCAACATTGTAAGTTATTGTGACGCTTTAATAATCACTCCATCTCAAGTAGAGAAGGGGATTATGTGGTGAGGAGTAGCCGAAATTACTACTCTATGGACCGGTGTCCTTTGTCCATAAGTCGTTAACGGACTAATCTTGTGTGGTAGCTTAGAGAGCAGTTGTACAACTTTTGCTATAGTCTGACATAAATACATATATTTGAATTGGTCAACTCTAGAATTCATCTCTATGCTTAGGTTTAATTTAATGAATCGTGTTATATGAAATTTTATAATTGAAATGCTTTGATTCTTTTATAATATTAGCATATTTTTATTGTGTTGTTTGTTTGTGCTCGTTGTATGTTTTAAAATGATCACTTGATAGGTGTAACAAAACAATATGAGATAACAATGAAACAGGTTTTAGACAACAAAGATCTATATGTTGTCTGTTTACATGTAGTTAAAATTTCATTTTGGATTGAAAATGTAATGATCCTTTTGTAATTAAGTATATAATTTTTAGAGTATTTAGATAGAATATTACATATTAAATGATCGTAAAAGATTGCATAAGTTAAATATTATTTTGTATTTTTTTTATCTTATCTTGTATAAATGAGTATTTTAACATGTTTTCTTAAGTTTATATTACTTTAAAAAAAAGTGAGAATTAAAAAAATGGATAATTATGTTTGACGTTGATAGTTTAAACTAAATTACATACTTACGGATATGTTTCATGCAAATGTGATGATTTTAGAAAGATGTGTTGGATGTTCCTCAAACTTTCTTTGCATTTTTTCCCTCACTATAACCGCGTGAATAGAAACAAACAATTACGCGTTTCATGTGTTTTCATTTTTCTTCTATCTTTATGTGTTTCTACTCTTTTTTCATCTTATAAATCCTTTACCTAATTCCATGGAACGAACCAAACGGAGATATAATATTCTTGAACATGACTTATAGAATTATATATCATCCAAAATAATATCAAGTCTCACACACTAAAATTACATTTAAAAAACTATTAGAATGAATATATTGTGATAAAAAAATTATTACAAAAATATAAAATTCACAAAAAAAATTGATACCATTCAAATTCAAATTTTATAATCAGAGATCTATAGATATAGAAAGAATTTTTAAAATAAGTTTTCAACCCTCCATGAAAATAAAACATAATCAAACAATAATTAAATATGTCAACAACTCACACTACAAAAATGATTGACATTATCAACAAAAATAAATTGATCCATAAATTTAAACTATATATCGACAAATATTATAAATAGATTTTAAAATTTGAATTACGGATAGATTTTATAGACGATGAATTTATTATTATAGATAAATCGAAATTTATCTATAATACATATTTTATTTATTGACAAAAAAAATTTGTTAGATAAAATTCGTCAATAAAAACTATTATTAATTTAAAATCCATAATTATTTTTAATTATAGTATTTTTTTATCATTAATTATATATATTTTATTACTTTTTTAAATTTTAGTTAATTAATTAATTCATTCATTCATTAAAATTTATAAAATAACTAATATTAATTATAGAAAAATATTTATTCTAAAATTTAGTTTTTTAAAAGTATAATATTTTTACTCGCCATTAATTGTGGATGTTTTATTACTCTTTTAATTTTTGGGTTAATTAATTAATTAATTTAAATTTTACTGAAAAAAATAATTTTAACTATAGAAAAACATTTATTCCAATTCTTTTTATAGTATAATATATTTTTCATTATTAATTTTTGCGTTAATTAATTAATTAATATTTTTTTAATTTTTGGGTTAATTAACTAATTCATTCATTTAAATTTTACTGATAAAATTAATTTTAAAAGTAAGGAAACATTTATTCAAATTATAGTATGATATTTTTTTCAATTAATTATTGATATTTTTTTACTATTTTAATTTTTGGGTTAATTAATCCATTCATTCATTTTAATTTTATTGATAAAACTAATTTTCAACGTAAAGACACATTTATTTCAAATTTCTTTTCTTTTGTACTATAACTTTTCCTTGCAAATAATTATTCGTAATTTCTTACTCTATTAATTTTTGGATAATTCATTTAAATTTTATTGATAAAGATAATTTTATGAAAACATTTATCTCAAGTTTTATTTCAATTGTAGTATAAGATTTTTTTCACCATTACTTATTGATATTTTATTATTTTTTTAATTTTTGTGTAAGTTAATTAATTAATTCATTTAAATATTATTAATAAAACTAATTTTAATAACAAAGAAACATTCATCTCAACAAATAAAAGTTGTAAGTTTGAGACCATAAGTGGTGGTTGTATGGTCGAAACTAGTCAAAGCCACTAGGCTAGGGCTCCAGAAATTTAAGATGCTAGCGTCGCAACAAGTTGTGTGGTTGAAACTGATCTAATCCAATAGGTCAGGGTTTAACAAAGTTAAAAATCTAGGTCCTAAAACAAGTTGTGTGGTTGAAATTGATCGAAGCCAACAAGATAGGTTGAACAAAGCTAAAATGTTGGTGCTAAAGCAAGTCATGCGATCAAACTAATTGAGGCTAGTAGGATGGGGTTACACAAAGCCAAGATGTTAGTGTCGAAGTAAGTTGTGCAATAAAAACTGATTGAGGCCATTAAGTTGGAATTGAATAAAGCTAAGATGTTGGGGCCGAAGTAGGTTATGTGATCGAAACTAATCAAGACCAATAGGTTGGGTTGAACAAAACTAAGATGGTTGTGTCGAGGGAGGTCGTGCGGTCGAAACTGATCAAGGCCAACAAGCTAGGTGGTTGACACCTTCCACTGTACTGTTCATCTGATTCCTTTTGGCTACAACGGGGATAATGAGAGACACTCGATTAATCCCACAATAGGGGTCTAAGTGTTTCGAGGGTTCCTTGGAAAAAGCTTGTGGTTATTGTAGACTGAACGGGTTGTGTTGTATAGTGGGTGTAGTCCAAAAACCATCATTACCATTATTAATCTGATTATTTTATGATTGGTCGGTCATGGTATTTAATCTATCTATGTTGTGACCGCTTGATTATGTTATTTAATCAGACTATTTTGTAACTGTTTAGCCATGTTGTTTGATCGGGGTGATCGGCCACTCGTCATTATCATTATTAATGACCATTGTGTAATATATGAGACCAAAGTGGACAATTAAAAGAGTTTTACGTGAGAGTGATTAGTTTTAAAATTCAACATAGGAGAATTCGGTCTTGAAGTTCGATTTAGAAAAACTCGATCTAAAGAAGCTTGGCTTAAAAGAAGACGCACACTCTTTAAGTTTGGTATGAAAAGTACGATTTTATAATTTGACATGAAGAAAATTTCAGTATTAAAACTCGACCTGAAAAAGTTCAACTAAATGGACATACAGTACAGATTGTATTTATACCTAATTTTGAATTTCGACTAAGTGGGCATATGGTACAGGGTGTGGATGTTCAGCTCTAAATTAGAGTTGTGCTCTAAATTAGAGTTGTGTTAACAGTGATAAAATTGAAACAACAATTTTATCTACTATTTGCACTACACCACCTTCATTATCAAGTGTATGTATGCATGGCTGAAAAATTAAGAAACCTATTGCAGGGTGTCGACTTGTTTCCCACTCAAAAGCTCACATAATTGATGCATGCTAACACGAGCTGCAAACTTTACCCCACTTTGAATTCTATTTCCCTGGAAAGAGTAATCAAAACCCATTGTTGTTACTTCAATAACTCAAGGCCACTTTTATACTCCAAAACATTATGAAGGTAACATAACATAGTTACTTCAACAATACGACCAGTGTCCTTCAACAACATTATGAAGGTAACATAACATAACTCAAGGCCACTTTTATATTTATTCATTTTTTTTTTTTTAAATTTGATAACATTTAACACAATCCAGATTTTATAATTCGTGAATAATTCATAAATCCGATATATCAATTTCCAATAGATTTGGAAATTCGGTAAATCCCATCCAATCTCTCTTTCACATCTAAGCAATTTCAAAAAATTTCAAATCTAATAAGCAATTCATAAATTTGGTAAGCTTTAATGGATTCAGAGTTTGATAGACTTTGGTTGATTCAGAGTTGTACAACAGATTTTGAACCCTTCAAAAGAAGTAACCAAATTTCCTATTTTATCTTTCCATTCTCTTGATTTAGTTAGTTTTTTTTTTCATAGTATGTTATCCAGTTTGTTAGTTTTTCCATTTTATGTTATCCGGTTTGTTATGACTAAGGGTAAAATAGGATAAAAGAGAAAAAAGGAAAAGCTTGGAGTGCATAAAGAAAAACGTGGAATGCGCCCCAAGTTGAAATCTAACAACTACACCCCATCTGTAATAGCAATCCAATAAGATTTTACGTATTATTAATTAGTTTAATTTTTATTTCACTTGACAACAGCTTCTGCCTTTAAGTTTACTGTCTTTAGGCTATAAAATAACAAAAGTTTCAAATCACAAAGCATTTTTAATCATTTTCAACTAAAGCTTTTTAAAATATTTAAAATTCAATAATTTAGCTAATGAGGAACAACATTCAAGAGTACATACACACTCTTTAAAAACGTAATATTTTTGCTACTAAAAATAAACAATAACAATGTTATAACTCATCATTAAGTGCAACATTATTTGACTGGACAAAGCAAGTCGACGTCACTTTCATTCTTCTGCATACATGTATTCAAGATACTCCAAATCATACTCAGTTCTTGGGCAAGAATGAATCAAACTAGAGTGTAAAGTTTGTGTACTCAGCCTTGTAATCTCAGCTAAATTTAAGGTCTACCCTAAATCAGTAAAAGCCCAAAGAAATGGACCACAAACCCAAACATTGGATCCAAAAGCCCATAGGAAAGGCAACAACTTGTATTGTAAATACAAAATTAAAAGACGACAAAATTTACCAAATAAACAATAAATTACCAATAAGATTTATCTTTTTCCTAATCACTCAAAAATCATAAGCAACTGCAATTCAATTCACCAACCTTGAATGAACAACCATTTCAGTTAAATTAAAACATAAACTACAATCACATAATCAATAATACATAAGAAACCAACAATTTACATCAATCCTGGTTGAAAACCTAATTTGGAAGAGGAAAATTAACCACCAAAACCATAGAGAGTTCTGCCTTGTCTCTTAAGTGCATAAACAACGTCCATGGCAGTGACAGTCTTCCTCCTAGCATGCTCAGTGTAGGTAACAGCATCACGAATAACATTCTCAAGAAAGATCTTGAGCACACCACGGGTTTCCTCGTAGATGAGACCACTGATTCTCTTCACACCACCTCTGCGAGCCAAACGGCGAATAGCAGGTTTAGTAATTCCCTGAATGTTATCACGAAGAACTTTCCTGTGCCTCTTGGCTCCTCCCTTTCCCAATCCTTTACCTCCTTTTCCACGACCAGACATTTTCACACTTCTCTTTTTCTTCTTCTTTTCTGATTCTAACTCTTTCGAATTGAAATGCGGAGCCGCCAGACGAGGGTTATATAGAGCCAACTTCCCATGAGTGGGATTTGTGTTTTCCGTCTGGCCGAAGGGAAAATCCACACTGGCCGTTGATTGTCATCTAATCCACGGTTGGGAACAGCGATCCGTGTCATTGCCATTGGTTCGTCACCAACCGTTTATCATGTAAGATCGACGGTAGATTCGACTCACTAACTATTTAACTATTAATGACTCGCTCTAGGTTTGAATATTGAGAATGTAAACTTTAGTATATTGTAAAAATTAACATACTGTACTAATTTATAACTGGAAACTCACAGCCACAAATACCTCATCATCCACTAACGACAAGGTAAAATCACCGTTATAAATATTTAGAAAACAATTACTTTAATATGTAAATTTAATCTCGTCATATAAGTTTTATTTTAATATGGTCATAACGAAAACAATTATGCACATTTTGAAAACAATAATCCAGAATTAATTTAATCTTTTAAAGTACTAATATTATATTTTTTTAATAATATTTATTTGTTGGGTTCTTGGGGCGTTTCAAGAAAAACCTTAGAACCAGAGAATAAAAGAGAGAGAGCGGAGCAAGAGAATGAATACTGAATATTATTGGATTGAAAGTTGTAATTGAAAAGACGGGGTTGGCTACTATTTATAGCCAAACGCAACAGGGTTGGTTACTATAATTAACCAACGTAAAACAAGTAACAGGGTTGGTTACTATAATTAACCAACGTAAAACAAGTAACAGGGAAACCAACGTAAAACAAGTAACAGGGAAAGCCTGTAAACAAACAAGCCCAAAACAAAACAAACAGACCGGCCGGACTGACCGGTCCACCCACACGGAAGCCAAGTCTAAATAACAATTCTCCACCTAGACTTGCTTCAAAAACAAAACAAAAAATAAAACACGGACACGGCCGGTCAAACAATTAGTGACCGACCGGTAGACACCCAATCCTGGACAACAACAAGAGAAACCTCTCCTTAGCGAGCGGCTTTGTTAACATATCTGCAGGATTCTCTTCGGATGCAATTTTGCAGATTTGAACGTCACCGGATTCAACAATGTTTCTGACAAAGTGTAGCTTGACGTCAATATGTTTGGTTCTGGAATGATAACTCTGATGATTGGCCAGATGAATAGCACTCTGGCTGTCGCAATGAACGCATACAGACTTCTGATCAAAACCGAGTTCCCGAACCAAACCTTTCAACCACAGTGCCTCCTTAACTCCTTCAGCAAGAGCATAATACTCGTCTTCCGTAGTTGACAAAGCCACTACCGACTGTAGTGTAGACCTCCAGCTAACGGCCGTCCCAAACAGTGTAAACACATATCCCGACCGGGATTTCCTAGTGTCCAAGCATCCGGCAAAGTCGGAATCAACAAAACCTTCAATATAACCTCCACCTTGAAAGTTATTCTGAAAAAACAATCCAGTACCGAGAGACCCCCGTATGTATCTGAGCATCCACTTCAACGCTTCCCAGTGTGTTGGTCCAGGATTAACCATGAACTGACTGAGAACACTAACACCGTGCGCCACGTCCGGTCTTGTGCAGACCATGCCGTACATAATGCTCCCAATCCCATTTGAAAATGGAACAGATTCCATCTTCTTTCTTTCTTCCTCGGTCTTTGGGCATTGCTCCTTGGTAAGTTTCAAGTGTTGACCGACCGGCGTGTTGGCCATTTTAGATTCAGCCATCCGATACCTTGAAATTACCTTCTGCAAATAGCACTCCTGTGACAGAAAAAGGTTACCGCCCGGTCTATCCCTTTTAATGTCTATGCCCAAAATCCGCCTTGCTTCCCCAAGCTCTTTCATTTCGAAAGCATCCGCCAACCTTGCTTTCGTCTCACCGATCATGCCCCTGTCACTGCTAGCCATTAGGATATCATCCACATAAAGCAGAAGATACAACATTTCACCGCCATGATTCAGAGTGTAAACACAGTCATCATAATTGCACCGCTTGAAGTTCAGCTTTATCAGAAAGTCATCAAATTTCCTGTACCACTGCCTTGGGCTTTGCTTCAAGCCATAAAGTGACTTCTGTAACAGACACACCCTATTATCCACAGCGAAACCGTCCGGTTGCTTCATATAGATGGTTTCCTCCAAATCGCCGTGCAGAAAAGCCGTCCGGACGTCCAACTGTTCAAGATGCAAATTGCAATGTGCAACTATTGCCATCAGAACTCTGACCGAACAATGCTTAACCACTGGAGCAAAAATCTCATGGTAGTCTACGCCTTCAATCTGAGTAAAGCCTTTGGCAACAAGCCTAGCTTTGTACCTCGCTTTCTCACCGCCCGGTGTAGCTTCCTTTTTCTTGAAAATCCATTTCGAACCTATGACCTTCTTACCCTTCGGCAGCTCCACCAATCTCCAGGTGTTATTCTTTTTCAAAGCCTCCAACTCTTCTTCCATAGCACCCTGCCAAAGATGCCGGTCGCTGCTGTCAAGAGCCTCCTTATAACTTCTCGGTTCATCCGGTCGGTTAAGGTCTTCAGCAGCATTCAGGGCGTAGCAGATTAGATCCGCCTCTCCAAGCCGTTTGGTTGGCTTGGAGATCCTTCTTTCTCTGTCACGAACAAGCTGATAGTTTCTCAAATCAACACCAGCAGCTTTTCCATGACTTCCCTCGCCAGATATACCATCTGTGTCATCACCAAGGTCTGTTCGAAATTCATCCGATCGGTTCTCAGCTATCGACCGACCGGTTTCAACTTGCCCTTCACCTGTTTGGTTTTCCTCAGTCCCACCGGGCGTACCAGCTCCATTAGTAGTATGCTCCACCTCCACGAGAATCTTCTTCTCACTTCCAGAGTTTTCCGGGTGCATCGCCATCCTTGTTTCATCAAAGATGACATCCCTACTAATGATTAGTTTTGAAGGTGAATCTAACCTCCACAACCTGTATCCCTTAACTCCGTCGGCGTATCCAAGAAAGATACATCTCGCCGCCCGGGAATCCAGCTTATCACCCCTGACATGAGCAAACGCCAAAGAACCAAACACTTTCAAGTGTGAGTAATCAGCCGACCGTCCACTCCACACTTCCATTGGCGTTTTAAAATTGAGAGCTGAAGACGGACTCCTGTTAATCAGATAGACGGCCGTATTGGCAGCCTCTCCCCAGAAAGCCTTTGACAATCCTGATCCCAGTAACATGCACCGGACCCTCTCCAGAATGGTTCTGTTCATCCGTTCGGCCAATCCATTCTGTTGAGGAGTTCCAACGACCGTTTTGTGCCTCCTGATCCCTTTCTCTGTGCAAAAACCATTAAACTCCTCTGAAACGAACTCCAGCCCATTATCGGTTCTTAGGCATTTCAGCCTATACCCCAATTGGTTCTCAATCTGTGTGTGCCACTCTTTGAACTTCTGAAACGTTTCAGACTTATTCTTTAGAACGTAAATCCACACTCTCCTTGAGAAATCATCAATTATACTTAAGAAATACGCTCCTCCACCATGAGTTAAGGTTCTTGCCGGTCCCCATAAGTCAGCATGGACATATTCAAAGGGCCGTTCGGTTGAGTGTTTCCCTTTTCCGAACGGTATCCTGTGTGATTTCCCTAAGACACAATGGTCACAGAAATCCAGCTTCTGCAGTTTGTCTCCCAGAAGCAAGTTTTGCTTTTCCAATTCTTCAAGACCCTTCTCACTGATGTGTCCCATCCTCAAGTGCCATAACCGGGCGGTATTCTCGGTCCCACTTGCTACTGAGACATGACCAATGACAGTTGATCCCTCCAGAATGTACAAGCCGTTCCTCCTTCTGCCTTTGGCAACCACAGAATCTCCAGAACAAACCCTCATTACTCCATCTTCAACTTTAGTGGTGTAACCTCCAAGATCAAATGCACTAATAGAAATCAAATTTCTCTTTAGTTCGGGCACGTACCGGACGGCCTACAGCACCATCTCACGATTGTCAAACATCTTCAGCCTCACCGACCCCACACCTTGCACTCGGCAAGCTTTGTTATTTCCGAGCAGTACATTACCATGCTCTTTCTGATCCAGGTTCTCAAAAAACTCCTTTACCGGGCACATGTGATAGGAGCAGCCGGAATCCATGACCCAGCTCCTTTGAGAATCTTCAGACGAAGCCACCAGCACTCCAGCCGACTCATATCCCTCAGACGCCTCTGCCACATCAGCGGTTTCTTGTGGCCGACCGGCCTTTCCTTTCTCCGGGCAGAACTTCTTGATATGACCCATCTTCTGGCACTTGAAGCAACGCACCTGCTTCGTACCGTCCGGATTCAGCTTCTTCTCTTTTCCGGACGGTTTCTTCCCTTTCCCTTTCACCGCGATCAGACCGGACGCTCCTTCCTCGGTTGTCTTCGAATCTTGGAGTTTTTGGAACTCCTTGGTTCGAATTGACGTCAGAACCTCCTCTAACGTGATCACTTGATCTTTCCCGTAGAGTAACGCATCCCTGAAATGCTCGAAGGTTTTGGGAAGAGCATTTAACAGGATGACAGCTTTATCTTCATCCTCCAACTTCACTCCAATATTCTCCAGATCATCAACTATCTTGCTGAATTCTGCAATCTGCTCCTCTATCGTTCTTGATTCTGACATCTTGAACGAAAAAAGTTGCTGCTTCAGGCACAACCTATGAGCCAACGATCTCGTCATGTATAGAGACTCTAGTTTTACCCAGATTTCAGCGGCAGTTTTCTCCTTCGCAACCTCCCTCAATACCTTATCACCAAGGCACAAGATGATTGCACTCCTTGCCTTATCTCCCATCTTCTTCTTCTCTTCTTGAGTCATGGTATCACTCATCTTCGACTCACCCTTCAACGCTTCAACACATCCCTGCTGTATCAAGATTGCCTCCATCTTGATCTT
Organism: Vigna mungo; assembly: GCA_036885675.1. Classification (NCBI taxonomy): domain Eukaryota; kingdom Viridiplantae; phylum Streptophyta; class Magnoliopsida; order Fabales; family Fabaceae; genus Vigna; species Vigna mungo. The sequence goes on from CP144695.1 coordinate 22,846,242, forward strand.
CCACAGCCCGAAGTCATTAGCGCCGTTGAACTTTTCTACGTCGAACTTGGTTGCCATTGCTCCTTGGGAATTCTTGAATCCTTGCCCCACGGTGGGCGCCAATTGTTGGGTTCTTGGGGCGTTTCAAGAAAAACCTTAGAACCAGAGAATAAAAGAGAGAGAGCGGAGCAAGAGAATGAATACTGAATATTATTGGATTGAAAGTTGTAATTGAAAAGACGGGGTTGGCTACTATTTATAGCCAAACGCAACAGGGTTGGTTACTATAATTAACCAACGTAAAACAAGTAACAGGGTTGGTTACTATAATTAACCAACGTAAAACAAGTAACAGGGAAACCAACGTAAAACAAGTAACAGGGAAAGCCTGTAAACAAACAAGCCCAAAACAAAACAAACAGACCGGCCGGACTGACCGGTCCACCCACACGGAAGCCAAGTCTAAATAACATTATTTGATATAATTTTTATTTAAATTAAATTTTGGAAACTTTTATGCTTTAAAAATATATTTCATACAAAGATAAGAATATATAACTAGATTTAGAAAATTAAGATTGAGATATTGTAAATATTTGATTGTGACATCTTGCTCTCTATATAGAGTACATGAATAAAATAATAAGATTCTTCATATAATATATCTTTTGTATTTCTTTCAAAACTCCTAAAATTTTAACAATAATCCTTCTTATTCATGGGATCCAACCATTATTCTTACAATACCTAGTCATTGTTTTTATGAGACCTGTTCCACTTTTTTGATTGTGAAAGTTATGATTACGAGTGGTAAGAAAGCAAACTTATGTGTATTGATAAATATGATGAATTAAAACATGTGAAAAAGATATACAATCCTCAATAAGATATCTTGTAAAGTACAAATCAAAAGCAAAACTATTCCTTACAACGATATGTGTTACAACCAACAAATCTAAAACGTTATTTTATAAATATTGATTGTACAAACTATATGACTTATAACTAGGGTTGGACAAAAATAATTGATCTACAGTTAACTGTACTATATTATACTACAAATAATTGATCCACTTTAGTTCAGTATACTATTTTATGGAAACTGAACTTATAACACTTACAACTGTGAGAACTGTTCAGTATACTATTTTATGGTTCAGTTAACTGTGAGAACTGTATCTACTCTTACATCTTCTCTAGTTCCAGTTCAACTGTTTCGTCTTGTCAAGAAAACTTTATTTGATAATAAAATATTAATAAAAAAAAACTGTTCACATAAAAAAAATAATAATTAATTTTTTAAGACAACTTTTTTATCACAAAATTTATATTTTTATATTTTTTAAGTTATATATATAAATATATATATATATATATAAATATATATATATATATATATAAATATATATATATATATATATAAAATAAAATAATTTTAATAATAAAAGAAATATAAATAAAATAGAAAATAATAATATTAAATAATTAAAAATGAATTTATTAGACACTTATGAATAAAATAAAATAAATATTAAAATAAATTTCAATTAAAAAGAACGTGTATTGTTATACTATTTAGCTTAAAAATTAGTACAATTCAGTTTAAAATTAGTATAGTTAGTATAGTTTACAATTTAGTTAATAGTTCAGTTACTGCAATTTACAATTCAGTTAATAGTTCAGTTCATTTAGTGCAGTTTACAGTTTAGTTAATAGTTCAGTTAGTGTAGTTTACAATTCAGTTAATAGTTCAGTTCAGTTCATACTGTAATTTAGTACAATTTAATATAGTTCAGTTCGATAAAACAAAAAACAGTTTAGTTCAGTTCAGTTTTTAGCAGTGCAGTACAATTCAATTCGATTTGTCCACCCGTACTTATGACCAACAACTTTTCAAAGAGCTCAACAAATTAAATATTTCTAAAGTAAAAATTAAAAATATGGAGAATAACTTACTATGAAAGGCACACAAGCAATTATAATTAAAACTCATCCAGGTGTTAAATTATTATTTTTCTTATATATTTTTCACATTAATCAAAATTTGTTAAGTTTTATTCATTTGTTAGACGAAAGATTATAAAATATCAAATGTCATTTGAAAACAAACTTTATGTGATTCAATATACAGACAACTTAAAAGCATTCAAAACTTATATGAGAGAAAACAAAAATTTGGATTTGATGAAAGAAGAATTGGACACAAGTGAAGATAATACAAAATAGCAAGCTCCTATCACATTTCTTATATTTTCAAAACTCCTAAAAATTCCAATAACTTTTAGTTAAACAATATTGAGAGGAAAACAAATTCACTTTGCATGTGATTAAGGTTTTTCAATGATATTAGTTATTATTAATTGTAGTTATAAATAGTCATATAAATGTTTTTAATTTCTCAAATTTGAAATAAGTTTGTTTTCGGTCGCTCACAATTAAAATTGAGATTTGTTACTATATGAAATCTTTTGTTTTAGTTGTTTTGATTAAAGGCCTTATTCCAAAATATTATTGTTTATACCTTAAACATGCCGTTAAGCCATTACTTTCTTAATATTGTCTATTTTGCTGTGTGAAAAGTTCACCATAGCTAGTTTTATGTATGAATATACTAATAAAATAATATATTTTATAAACATGATCTTACCTCTTACATGATATTAGATTTTTAAGGATATATCATATTTTAGGCATTTTACAATATGATATTTGAATAGTGCATTTTTAGGATTTTTTTTTTATGAAAATATTTTTTCCATTTTTTATCTTTTTTTTTTATCCTTTTCATTTATGATTAATTCAAATGTGATAAGATTATTAGTTATGGACGGTAAAAGAAACTAAAAAAAAACACTAAGCCTAATCTAAATGAACTATTATTTATTTTATTCTTATTTTATGTTATTATTATAATTTATTTTTGTAGATTTGGAAAATAGTGATGGACAAAATTGTTAATCAACATAAATGTGTTACTTGTTTTGTTTTGGAATAAAGGAATCGTAGAGGAGCAGCACGATGACAACACTGATCTGAGGGAAAAGTGACACCAATAATTATTACTGCGACCAAAGGTAATCTCATTCTTTTCAATTTTGGCTCTGCTTAAAGAGATTCATCCCCCAATTTCATTTTCCCCCATTAGTTTTAATATCGATGCTTATACTTTTTGTTTATAAATATGCAACACCTTTGTTTTGTATTAAGTAACTTTGAATGAAAAACTAATGAAAATAGTAAATTTATTCTAAGATTAGAAGATTTTTGTTAATTTATTTTTTGCTATCATGGCAATATAGCAGAGTAGAGAACAACATAGCATATATCTATTTGCTATCATGCTGCTAGATTTTTTGTAACCACTAAGCTTGGTTTTTATGGAAATACTCCATTAAGGTTTGTTTGACTTAAGGGATTCTCCCATACAAGTAGCTCTTTTACTTCATTGTGAATCTTTATCGTTTCTCTCATCAAGCTACTAGTACAAAATCCCAAACAACCATAATGAAAAAGCATTTGACCTTTAAGCATCTCCTCATCTGTGTTGTTGCAAGCCTTGTTAGCCATCTTCTCTAGATCATGGAGAAAACAATAAGTAATATTTTTTACCTCTTCATCTCCATTCCATATCCAAAATGCATCTTTCCTCGAGCATTCCTCTATATCAATATCAACAGCAAGATTTATATTCTTTAACTCTTTCTCAAGTTCCTTAGAAGACTCTATCCTTGTTATCTTTTCAAGGCAGTTCAATATGAGGCCTACTTTGTTCTTGACATTTCCCACATTCTCGTTAACTCGATCACAGAGATCCACAAAAAATGTTTCATCTTTCTCCAACATTAGCCTAACTTTTTCCATTGAGTACGCCACAAAAAGTAAGAGATCCACCATTGTTGACAGCGATTCCAACATGTTTCTGTAGCAACCATTATGAAATGGAATGAACCAAAAATTTGGCTCTAATTCAGCTTCCATCGTGACGTCTTCTAATTGATCGACTACAGATTTCAGCTTCAAATGCTCATCTTGTGATGCTTGATAGAAAGAAGACGACTTCTCTTTTTCACTAGGAATAACGATAGTTTGGTCAATGCAATGTTGAAGAGATCTCAAGCATTCTGAAAGTTTACCTTTTGCTAGAGTTGAAGCTCTAAAAGGATTGAAAAGTATCTCTACAATAACGAAGCAAATGAGTCCAATCGTGGCCTCAACAATTCTAACAAATGCAAATTTACTTGGTTTTTCATCGTGGTTTATACCAATAACTAATAAAGCCCCTGTAACTGCCGAAATGCCACCAGCTCTACCATACATTCTACTGTACATAAGAAAAGAAGAGAAAAAAACCCATGGTAGAAGAGGTAAGAATCTTATACCCATACATCTTTGAAAAACGAAGCAACAAAGAACTCCGTAGATTGATCCCATTGCAGTTCCTTGACCACGTGCATTTGCTAGTGAGAAGGTTGAATGTCGTCCAGTCACGAAGCAGAGAGCAACCGTGAGTCCTGACCAATATCCATTTTCCTTGTTATATGTCAAACCAAGAAACATGGCAAAGCCTAATGAAAGAGAGGCCTTAAGTGGAAAAACCAAATTGGTTTTCGAGGGAAATAAATTCATCACAATCTCTTTAATATTGTTGGTGCTCCAGTGAAAATTACCCTTTTTTGAAGTTTTTATCGGCATGGGATCCATTTTATTTACAATGGATGAGTCCTCTAGGAGTAAATGCATGCAATATAAAAAGAAGGAGGTTGGGAGATCTTTATAGGCCATTAACAAATTTTTAGTAAAAATGTCTTTTTTCATCTCTGATATTGCAGCTGCATCAAAATGAGCAAAGAAGTTGGATTGTTGGCTTAATTTTTTGTTGAATTCTCCTCTACATTTCAGCAGTATACCTTTGAGATCCTCATCGATGACCCTTTTAGGAAAGGTACAAGTCGATAGAGCAATGCCCATAGCTCTTATCGGTAACTCCAAGTATTGTAGTTTATCTTGTAGATCAATCTTATGGGAGTTGAAAATTCTTCTCTGTGGTTGTTCCCAATCCATTGTGTCCTGTTTCATAAAAACATCAAGACCAAATATTTAACTCTAAGGAAATTAATCAGTTGTCTGGTCTGAAATGATTTACATAGATTTAGGTTAATTAACTCACAAGTTTACTCCTAATACTTTGACGAAGCTTGACTCCAGTAGCAGAGAGAGACTTGGCTAAAGTAAAGTAACCAACAACAACTGAGTTGTTTGAGGCAGAGATCATCTTTATGTTGCAATTTAACCTCTCACATAAATTATGGATATATAGTTCACACAACTTCATTTTCTGAAAATAAGATCCATTGCAAGTGTTTATTTATTGTAGTTTTGTAACAAAACAGAACATCTTCTTGAAAGGAATGTTATAAAACAAGATACTTTGTTCGATTATCCCACGGCCTTTTCAAAATTTGTGCTTATAAAATTTGTTGTAAGACAATGTTGATAAGAAGTTAAAAAAATAAAGAGAATAATAATTATTTACAAAACAATAATAAAAGTTGCGGGTGGTATATAAGATTGTTGTAAAGAAATGTGTAATATATATGTAACGGAGAAATGAAAATGGAAAAAGGAGTTTATGTAAAACAAAAGTTGACTTATTTCTTGTTGGTTTAGTTGTATATATTGTGGTTGAACTTGTCATATATGCAGGGTTTATTCATAGAAGATTATGCATTACTCTCTTCCAATCATAAATGTCAGAAACATGCACACAGGAGCAATTGCTCCTATGTTGTAGGATGGTCAATTAAAATTAAGAAAAGTAATTATTTGACGCGCTTAAATTTTTAATATTTATTTTGATATTATTTTTATACTATTTATTAAGTGAAGGTAAGAGTGTGTGATAATATCATTTCTTCCAAATTAATTAGTGTGGGGAGTGTTGGGTCCAGTGTTCTTTCAGTTCAGTCTTTACTTTCAAGTTGGGTAATTTCTCAGTCTTACCATGCCAGATTTTTGGAGAACTCTCATTTTTAAAGATTAGCTTGGTCCAGGGATTTCTTTAATTTATTAGGGAGTCTGACTTTTGGGGGTGCCAATCCAACTCCTAATACTCATTCTGATCAATCAACTATGTTCATATTCTTAAAAGAAGTTATTCAAAGATTAAATCAGGGTAATATTGCAAATTATATATTATACAATCTGTTTTCACTTTGTTTATGTTTTTTCTTTTGAAATTTTATATTAACTGAGTAGGAGTTAATATACCTGTTCTAAATTTGTTGTTGGTACTTTCTAAAATTTCATATTAACTAATTACGAGTATAATTATAGATAATATTTATTTTTTTTAATTTTATATATATATATATATATATATATATATATATATATATATATATATTATATTTTTAGTCTTTAATTTTATATTTTCTTTTTCTTTTTCTTTTTTATTTTATATTCAAGAAATCCATTTCCAAGATATTTTTTCTCTTATGGTAAGCTTTTTCAAACAATTAAAGTGATTCAAATATTTTTTATATTTCACATTTAAATGTTTTTGCTTTCTTTAATATTTTTATATATTATTTATTTTTTATATAAAAATGTTTGTCTCTCAATTTCAAATATTTAATTGAATAAATCTTTCATTTAGTAGACAATATAAAAAAAAAACTTGTAATTTTATTCTCTTTATGAAGAACTTTTATTTTATTGTCATGAGTCTGATTTATCATCATCCAATATAAATCGAAGATATATGTTAAATTTTAATGATTGTTAGTTTAATCACTATTTCTTTTACGATTTCATTCAGTATTATAATTTTTATTAGTGTATAAAAAATATTTCATATTAGAATTTAGATAAAGGAAGGAAGAGACATTTAAAATATTTTTAAACTTGGATATTTTTTTATAATTTTTTCAAATTTTTCAACTTTACTTTGTGTTTGTAAAATTAATAAATGTTTTAATTTTCATAAAATTTTATTTTATATTTAATTTGAAATGTATACAATCATAATTTCTTTATAAATATTTGATATTGAAGAAATATTTATAAAGAAATGAAAATAAATTTTTTTATATTAAATATGTGATAGTATCATTTTTTTTTATGATTTTTTATTTTTTATAAAAATTAATTAATATATTAAAATATTAAGAAGACGAATATAGAGACAAATAAATATATCTGTTACTCGGTTAGAATTATGATGAAACAATGCTATACCATTAAGTATGAGTATATAAAAAAAATACAATTTAAAAAAAATGAATATGAGATAACCAAAACCCATTGTCAATTGTCATCTATAACTTTGCTAACTTGTGTTATATATGCTAATAAAAGTATCTATAAATGCTTAAAGAGGGCCACCAAGTAGATAGGGAACACTATGTCCTTCTTTCAAGATTTTCAACCTCCAATTAATTAGTTAACTGATTTTTACTTTCCTACTATGTTAAACTATAAAAGATATTAAAAATTATATATGGTTAATGTTAAGAATTATATATACAGTTAGTTATCTTGGTCCTTTACTAATGAAGCACATTACTCCTTGAAAATAAGCAATTACGACCTGTACTTGTAACTTTTTGGAATCAGAAAAAAAAAATGTGTATTTAAAATTTGGCGTTAATTAATAACATTGGAAAAGTAGAAAACACCTGGGAAAATACAAACTTGGTGGAAATGTTAACACTTTGGTGGAAAACAACCAAATTTATAATCTCATCAATCTGATTGGTTAAAGCTTCTAATGCACCTAGAATGAGAACTTTAATGGTGAAAATGATAAGTTAAAAACTGTTAATGTGATTGAAAGAGTTGATCTCATAAGACTGTGTGCATCACCTTGCCAAGAGCATTGGATTTCAGAGTGTATAGAAAGTAAGATAAAATTATTAATACCTGAGAGTAGGCGAAGCGAGGGGAAGGGCAAGGAAGCAACATGGCGAGAACAGAAGCGACAGCTCCAAGGGCTGTGGAGCAGACCACATGAATTGTGTGCATGGCGACTCTATCTTCAGCACCATCTATGGCAGTCCTAACGTAAACGTTCACTAGCTGTCCAAACGCTATCTGCTTCGTGACCAAGTGGGTGGATTCAACAGGCAACGCAACGAGAAAACCAGAAATTGCCATGGCCAGTGCAGCCACTAGATTCGTGAAGTTTTGTGGCCCAATCAACTGCAAAGCGAGCAGGGAGAGTATCATGACCTGGATGCTCGCGCAAAGCACGTGCCAGCAACCTCTTAGCGTGTCACCGAGTGCAGCATCTGACACTATGAGGAGTGCGGTTGAGTATGTGAAAGCTGGGTATGTGAGGTAGCGTCGGAGTGGTGCTGGCCCGTAAAGGTAGGTGCAACCTGCTATGGTGCATGCCAAGGTGGTTCTTAGTGCAGACCCTACACGTGTTCTCCACACCTCTGACCTTGTCTCAGTGATTGAAGATGTTTTTGACATGGCTAACCAACACCACACACTCTCAAATTTTGTTGACCAGTCACTGGGAATGGTGATCTGTGAGGACATGCATGCCTAAATATAGTTTCATATTGCTTTAAATGTTAGCCTTATTCATCATCAAACATTGCATTAAGGCATGTTCCTGTCAGGTATTTACTTACTGTTTTTATAAATTAAATGGAAATTATATGTTTCTTTTATTTAAGGATTTGTGAATAAAAAAATATTGGCTTAAACCCTCCATTTATCCTTATATTCTATTTATCCTTATATTTGTGTGTAAATCTCAGTTTTTCTCAAGATCTTATGAAATATAAATATTTTATAACATTTTACTTTAATCGTTAAGTGTATTGAGAAGAGGTTAACTTTGAACTGAGCTGTAATTTTTTTTTTTATGTTTTAAAATCATTAAATCCACGTGACTATAGTCTTTCTTTTTCCTTCCAATCACTCATCACTGATCACAGTTCACTCATTCCTCCACCCTTAAATCCTCAAACCCCCTAACTCACACATTTTCTCCCTCTCAAACTAAAAAATGTCGCTATTGTCGCCAGTTAAAAAATTATGACCCAATTGAGACAGTTCAAAACTTGAGGACCGAACTGAGATTTTCACACAAACATAAGGACCAAGGGAGGGATTAAGCCTAAAATAAAAAATTCATCTCAGCATCAATTAACGCCGTTTGAGACAACTTAACGGTTAGGGTAAAATGTGTGCATTTTTACAAAAATTATGACTCAATGGAGACAGTTCAAAACTTAAGGACCAAACTGAGATTTGCACACAAATATGATGACCAATGGAGGGTTTAAGCAAAAAATATTTAAAAAATGTCAGATTTTATCTCTTAGAAATAAAAAATATAATTGTTTCGGTTTAGAGGGTTGAGGACTTGTCTCATTGCTTAACTGTTTCTACTTCTGAGTAATGTTTATCAAATAGTTTATAAATGCTCTTGAACCGCATGTTTGGGAGTTTATGTAGAAAGCACTATGACGTTCAAGTAAGTGATTCTTTTCAATAATTCTATAATAAGATTGGGTTATGAAAATGTATTTTTTACCTCAATCTCAACCTATATTTATAAATCTCGTAATGTCTTATAATTAAATCAAATCATTAACTGTTCATTAATGACCTTTATTATTCTTATTAATCACTAATCAATGGTTTTTACTAGTCCATTAATTACCGTAATTACTATCTCTACCAATTGGTTACTAGGTTGTTGGCTGATTGTTCGGTCTGTTGACCAGTCGGGCGGTCATAAAATACACAGGCCTCCTAAGCCCAAGCAACCTCTTCACTTAGAGAGATGTGCAGGGGTTATCATGAATATGGAAAGGTCGTTCGTGTTATGGTGGGGATGATTGTCTTTGTGTTGAGCATTCGTGGGAGTTGTCGATGATGGCAGTTACCATCGCAATTACAAAGAAGTAGAACCAATTTGAGTGGGACACATGGATTTTCGAGATTCGTACAGCCGGTGAAATGAAAGGTCGCGTGTTCTGGATCTTTGGATTAGGATAGCATCAACGACCGAGATTCGCTTATGAAAACTGCTTTTTCAGTTATGAACAAAGGGTGGGATCTTTGCTTTGGCTTCTACTCCAACTCTAGCATTGGTTCTCGTATCGACATACCATCCGCTCGTCTTTCATGTACCTTCGAAGATGACCCGCCCAGATCAACTCCTACATTTTGTCTCAAAGCATAGCACACTACTCGGTTGTGTGCCCAAGATTCTGGTGATACTGGTAGTGTTTCTTACTCTCAACATTCCTCGGTGTCGACTTCTTCTTCAAAGAATAAACTAAAAGCATAATAAAGTTATTCAAATAGACAAAACAAAAGAATAACATTCTACTCTAAGCTTCAGCACCATCACCATCCTATACATGATCAATATAGACATCTTCATTTGCTTATACCATTAATGTGATCATTAAAAGCAAGAATACAAACACACAAACAAAGGTGATAATCTGCAAAGTCATTGTCAATACATTTCACCTTACCAAACACAAAGTTAGTCTGTTAACGCCTCAGGCCAAGCTAAATCCCCTAGACTAGGACCTCCTGTTCCTCTCACCACATACTCCCCCTTTTTACACTTGAGATTATTTAGTTATTAGAATGTTAGGATAATCCCAATACATAATCTATACATCAATACATAACTATTACAAGAAACTTTTCCTTAAAATTCTTTTCACAAAATACATCATTTATACTCACAACTATAATAATCCATGAGGCATCACATTGATAAATTTCATAACACATTGATAAAAATAAAATCTTAAATCTTGGTAACTGACCTAATCAACATTAAAAAAAAAATTGACCAATCTGAAATAGAACCAAAACTTAAAATTAACCCGAAAAGAAAATATAAAAAATAAGACAAAGTTAAAAAAAGACTATTAAATTTAAATTGTTAGTTTTAAATGAATCTTGGAATTATCCAATTTTAAATAATCAGATAACTTTTCTAAATTTATAATTTTTTAAAATTATTTATTCAAACATTTTTTCACCAAATATTTTAATTTTTTTTTATAAAAATAAAGCTTATTTTAGTTTTAACTCTAGGAGGTTTGGTATGAAATGTGACTTGTTTTTAGTTTGTGAAGTTTTCTTTATGGAGGATAGTGTATTTTCTCTTACGGGAAGACAACGTATATTTTGCATATATTTGCAACATCTTTCAATTCAAGTTTCATATATATATATATATATATATTTAAAAAAAATATTGTAGATATAAATTGTCGAATTTGGGTGTGGAGAATAGAGCGCAATATCTCCTATGATTATTAATTTGATTTTTTTTTTTCATATATCATCTGGCTATGCGTCATAAATAGTATTTTTTGTTTTGCTTTTGTATTACTTTTATTATGGGTTTGGTGTAGTCACTCCATGTTAGTATTTTTTTTTTCTATTTTTATATTTTTGGTAAACATTGATGTAATTTGAGATGTTAACTTAATTGAGGTGTCAACGATCTTCTATAAATTTGGTTATTTTTATTTTTTTCAATTGAGTCTTTGTTAACTAATACTATTTTTAATTATGTGAGGTGAGTGTTCTTTTGTCACGATATTTTGTTTTATTATCTCTACGTTAAGTGATATTTTGTTCTTGATAAAAAAATATTATTGTTAATGTAAGATGATAAGTGAATTTCATTATTTTAATATTTTATATTAACAACAAAATCTCACATTTTCTTAATACGTAAAAATAATAAACAAGATGACGAGATAGGATAATAATCATATTGTCATTAGTAAAAACGTTAAACTACATAAACTTAAATTAGAAGTATAGAAAGATTTAGTTCCCGACATAATATTTTTTTAATAAAACTTAATTGAAAATACAAACATTTATGATTATGAGGGACTTGAAACTTAATTAAATATAAAAGTAATAGTCTTTTAAAATTATTTATTCAAACACTAGCATTGTATTTGGAAAAGAAGAATTCACAATTTTTAAGACATTCAAATACATTGCATTTGATAATGATATAATTTCAAATTGTTTTTTTATAAGGAAATTCAAATTTAATGATTTTAATTTTATTGTTTTGATTAAGTATTTCATTTACCACAAAATATAAATATTCAAATATAATATAATTCTTAAAAATTTAAAAATATAAAAATTGATTATATTTTATTTTCGATATTACACCAAAAAAAACCTGGTATTAGCATAAATTAAAATACACCGATGATTATAAGAATTCGTGGGTAATGCAAAATTATTGATACTTAGTTATGACAGAAAATTTACCAACAAAATTCTTGTCAATAAATTTTAATGACAAATAGAAATCGATGACAAAAATCAGTCGATAATTATTCATCAATAAATATTCATTAGCAACTAGTGATGAAACTTCTTAATCAATAAAATTTGTTAGTAAATATCATGATTTATTCTTTTTTTTCTTCTTTATCCTTCTTCTTTTCTTCCTCTTCTTCTTTCTATTATTTCTCCTCATTCGCAATCGTCGATGAGTTCGTTATTATCATCTTTATTGCATCTATTGCCTTTGTGTTCTCATTCTCATTCTCCTTCTCTTCTTCTTCTTTATCCTCTTTCTATTCATCATTTTCCTCCACTATTGTTGTCTATATTGAAATTACCAATCAAATTAAAAAAAAACAATTACCAACAATTGTATCAATTTAGAAAATAAATCATTATTAATGTATATACCGAAGAATTACGACATGATTAAAGCTAAAACATAAATTTGACGTCCATTTTAATGACAAATGTATCAACGATATTGATAAATATTTTTATCAATAATTAAAATCCTAAGATATGTAGATATGGTATTTTCTTATAGTGTTAGTTGATGTTATTTTTCAAATAAAGTTCATCAAAAAAATTTTAACTACTATTTAAAATAAAAATCTTGATTGACCTTGACAAATATTGTTTTCAATTGGTGCCAAACACAATTATTTGGGCTAACTTTAGTCAAAGCTATTTGTACAATGTTTACTATTGGTAATTTTTCTTTAAGAATTATTATCCATGTCTATTGAAAAATTTATCCTTGACATTGAAAACAAATATCTAATTAATTATTGCAAAAGTTTTCAAAGTTAACATTAGAAAAAATATGTCACTCAACTATTAAAAAAAATAACATTTATTGATGAAAATATTAACTATGTTTTTAGTTCATAAAATATTATGCAATTTTTATTTCCATTTCTATCTTACTCTGTTTATATTAAGCCCTCGTATTTAAAAAAATGTATGGATACAATCTTCATCATCTCATATGTTAATTGTCTTTTTATGATAAATGACAAATTATATTAACTTTTTAAACGTTGAGAGAATAGAGAGTTATGGACTACATTTAACATGTCATTTGTTATAAAATAGAACTCAATTAACATTGTTGGATGAAAATAACCGCATCGATGCATTTCTTTAAGTATAAAAACTTAACAAAACTAAAATTTGAAAGTGATAAAAATCAAAATCACATTATAATTAAAAATAATAACGTAATTAGCCCTAAAAAAATTACTATAGGCATAAAAAAAATCACCACGAACATTGAAAAGAAAATTCAGATATGTAAGAAAATAGTATCTCCAACATTGGACCGAAACAACTCTAGTTTATATCGATCAAGAAATAAAAACGATTAAAAAAATATTCAAACCACTTAAATCACAAAAATAACTTCTATTAACATCAATAAAAAAGCATGAGGTCACATCAACCAGAAAGTCATCATTGGTCAAATTAATAACATTCAAAATCAAAACTGAATTGAGAAAAAAAATACGAAAAGCAAAATGTGAACTTAAAAATATAAAGAGTTTTCAAATTTTACTTTTGTAAATGAAATTTGAAATTTTATAATTTAAAACAATACAATCACCTTAATAAAATTATAAAATTTCAATTTCTTTTGATGAAGTTATAAAACATTTAACATTTTCTAAAAAAATTGAACTATCGTAAAAAAATTCCACGTCCAAATACACTATATATGAGAATTATCAAAATGAGTACACTTAAAAGTAGGTTTATATTTATAGTTCATATTTATTATAATTGATGCAAACGCTTTGATTTAGTTTTTCTGTAAAATATGGAAGTTAACATTATCTAATTTTCAAAACAATAAATTTTAACAAGTACATTTGCCTGTCTTGAAACAATTAGATTATACAACTTGATTTAAACGTAAAGTAATCTTAGTTATTAATTAAAACATTAAATGTAGTTGACTTTATTTTTTAAATGTAAGCTACCTAAAATTTCGTTATAATATCAATGAGTTAAATATATTTGTAGTATGTGCAAAACGAGTGAATTTTGATTTTAATGTAAGTAAATTTAATGTATTTTTTGTTTTATTTTTTTTATTCTTAGTATTATATGCTAGTAATTATCAACTTATTTTTTTTAATAATAAAAAAAACAATACGTTCCAAGTGATACATACTAATATAGTAAATAATATAATTAATTAAAAAATGGATATCCCTGAGAATATATTATTCATCTATCTTAATATTGACATTAAAAATTAATATATATATATATATATATATATATATATATATATATATATATATATATATATGTTTAAATTTGAAAGGAATAAAAAATTAAAAAACAAACTAAACTAAAAATCATATACTGTATAAAATATTAAAAAACATTTATATTTTATGAAAATGTAAAGAAGAAGAAGAAGAAGAAACCAGAATAAAAATCTATTAATTTTATATAAGCTAAAAAACATACTTAGGTTATTCTTAGTATTATATGATAGAAATTAACTAATTATATATATTTTTTAAAAAATAAATAAACAATCGTTCCAAGGGATACATACTAGTATGGTAAATAATATAATCGATTCAAAACAACTCTTATACTATCTGTGAGAAAGTATTATTCATCTATCTTAATATCAATATTATGAATTACAATTATTTATTTAAAATTTTAAAGGAATACCAAAATTTTAAAAATAAAAATAAAATCACTATTTTATAGAAATTAGAAAATTATTTTAAATTTTATAAAAAATTTAAACATGCTTAGAACCGGGATCGAAATCTATTAATTTTACATAAACTAACAAAGATAGTAAGACCTGAAGTAAAGTTAAGCTTTTAAATATTTAATATAATTAATGATGTTCGTATAATATATTCTATAAAATATGTTTTCATAGTATAATTACATTCTATGTATCATATGTACTGTGTAAATTTTTTCTTGAACTATCCAATTGTGTAAATTTGATCTTCTAGATATAATGAAGATACCATTTTCAATATTATATTAATATATGTATTAAAAATAACAAAATTAAAATGAATAACTATCAACGAAATCTTAACTTTAAAAATTTATTTCTTCATTTCTTACTTAAAGTTTATTACGTGAACTTATTAATATTATTAGTATATATAAGTATTGTTAACTTTAAATATATATTTAAATGTTATAGTGATTTTTAAAATTTTATTCATATTTTTCTTCCTCTTTGTAGAAATGTTTAAAATGCATTTAGTATAAACTTTGCTTTTAATGGTGTATGTATGGCAAAATTCATTGATGGACACCTCAAAAAAGTCTTTCCAACTTGGTACTTTTGGGATCTACTCCTTCTTCTATAGATATAAAATGCATTAAATGAATATACGATATTAATAGGATTTTTTTTTAATATGTGGCCTTTGCTATAATCCTGATCTTGTTCCTTGGGATCTTAGGAATAGAGGAGGAAATAATATTAATGGCTTAGTTTTAACCAAAATTATGTCCTTTATATATATTTTCTTGCCAACTTTTGTGTAGATAAGAGAGGTACATATATATACCCTTATTCTAGTAAAAAAAAATAATAAAGACAAGAAAACAGTGTGTTAAAAAAATTACATAACTAAATTTAAAATTTTCTATTTTTGGATTAAAAATATAACGTTTTTAATATCGTGTGAGGGATAAAATAATGTTTTAAAGATTTGAAACCAGATTCACAACAATACTAATATATTTATGAATAACTTGGTGCTGAGTATCATGTCATGGACGAGTATATTCTATATATTTCTTTTATAAAAATAAAGTTGAGAATGATTTTTATGATATTTTACTTAATATTAAAAATATAGTGTGAGCAATATACGTTATCATTATAAAAAATATGAGCATTTATTCAATATCGTAACTTTTATTTCTTCAATTAAAATATATTTTTTAAATTAAAAAAAAAAACAAAATTATTCAACTATCATAAAAAGGAGGATAACTCCACTTATTTTCATTTCGTCATTGCTTAATTTTAGGCCATATATCGGTATTCATGTTGATATCATGTAAATGAAACATTTATTTGCAAATAGTCTTATTTTACAATTTTAAAGTCAACTAATAATGTTTATTCAAATAAGATGTTCGCTAACCATGACTAATAGTTGAAGATAACTCATGATTATTTTAAATAGGGACAATCCTCTCAACTTGCGAAAAAAGCTGTGTGAAAACATGATATAATATATATATAAGAATTCATCAAAATACGCTACAAAGTAAGGGACATTAATATGACAAACGTAAGCATATGGGGATAACATTAACAGCAAATTTTTAAATATTTATATTGTCTTATAAGTTAATAATATATGTAAATTAATTAAATTAATATATAAGATAAAAATAATCAAAGTAGTAAAAAGTGTAGAATGTTAACAGTAAAAATTATAAACATAATAAAGAAATAAAAAAATGTAACAATTTTATATAGAATATCAGTTACTTCTAAAAAAAACCAATTAATAAGTATATTTTAAAAAATTAATTAATGATAATTATATTATAAAAAGTAAAATGTGAATAAAAATTATGTTACAATAAAGAGATATTCTCTTTTTATATAGATTAAAAAAAAAAGAATACTATTCTAAAATTGAAGTTAAATCTCGTACTCTACCACTCTCTTTTTTTCTTCTCTATTGCATAGTTGATCATTTTGCAACGCAATTAAGTTTGTTTTAAAGTATTTTTTTATTTTACAATAATTTTCAACAATTTGCACAAAAAATAAGTAGGTGCTTCTCTCGTTGCATGAACTTGTGTCTTAGTAGTCTCACTCCAGTACAACAATACAAGATCGAAACACTTATACAGAATCATTTTCATAATCCTTTTATGGCTAGGTGTGGCTTCACACTTTGATCCTTTGATTGAAAAAAAAAAAAAAAAAACTAAAACTTTGGGTGAGAAAATTAAGTGCACTCAACTGTCAAATAGTTATATTATATTGAACAAAAAAGTTGTACTGATTACAATACAAATTGAGTTGTACATTTTATAGTTCAAATTTTAGAAAAATGACTCTTTAAAGTTACAATTTAGTTAATTTAAAACTAATTTTTTTAATACTTTTTATTTTGAGAATTTTTGTAGTTATAGTTCAATTTGACTATTGTTGATAGGACCAAAGCTTGATTGTGGTTAATTTTGTCAAATTTGGTTGGGATTAATTTGATTGAGTTTCGATTGTGACTCTTCCGATCGAATTCAACCGAATTTCAATCTCGATTTTGATACAGTAAAGACAATTCTTTTCTATCTATATAGTCATTTTTTTCAAGGTTTTTAAATAATATTTCAATTCAATTCTTTTTGTTAAAATAAAAAGTAGTTTAGTTCGGTATGTTTGAACTAATTTAAGTTCAAACAAACTATTTTTTGATTCAGTGCAATTTTTAATGATTTAGTGTAGTTAAATTAATTTCAGTTAGAACAAACAGTGAAATTAGGCCAATTTTTTGTCAGGGCCTACTACGCAAAATTCGATCGAATTTTTATTGGGATCGACTCAATCGAGTTTCAACATAGGATGTCCCTGTTTAATTCAGCCGATTTTTAACAGGGTCGACTCGGCTAAATTTATGTCATGACTTACTTGACTAAGTTTCGATCGTGGTTGTTGCACCAAATTTGGCCGATTTTCAATTGTTGTCGACGTGGTTGAATTTAGTCGACTTTTGATCAAGTTTGACTTGACCATGATCATCTCAATCGAATTTAGCCAAATTTCAGTCGAGACCGACTCTACCGGGTTGTATTATGTTTCAAAGTAGAAAACAAATTTCTGTAGAATTTAATGCGGTGCAATTTGGTGGAATAAAAAATAGTTCAGTTTAGTTCGTTTGAACTAATTTTTAATTTAATTCAGTTTAAACAAACTAGCTTTTAGTTCAATACAGTTTTTAATAATGAAACTTATTTTTTCCACTTTATTCACAATCCACGTTCAATAAACATCAAAGTGTAAATACATGAAGAAAAGTGATTGATACCTTAATATAACATCACTTACCACTTATCACTTAATGCATCAAGCATTGCTAAGTGAAATCAATAAGGATATATGAAATTTATTTAGGTTCACATTCATTAGGCATAGTCTCATAATCAATTTCACACCATCTATTATGTCTAATAAGTTATTTAAAAAAAAATCTTCATAAAACTTATTGGTATATTTATTTAATTATTTTTAGAAAAAATTAAGTGTTCCTTTATCCATACAACATATTTAAAAAAATCGATTATCCATTGAAAATGATTTATTTTTTGAGTTCTTTAACTTAAATATGTCACCGAAACCAAAAATAATTATTATTACTACTATAATTTTCCATATTCCATTAAATAAATTCTAAAAATTATGCATAAAATTTTGTGAAATTTGTAGATTTGAATTCATAGGTAATTTGTTTTTAATAATTTGTTCTAAGAGATTTGAAATTTTTAGTGTGTATGGACATGGTATTTTAAGAAGGTGATTTATTTTTTAAAGAATTTGAAATGCTTTATGAAAAATGACATTATTTAGGTAATTAATCTTGAAAGAACTTGGAATTATAGGATTTTATTAGATTAATTAAAATTAAATAACTTCATGTTTCACTTAAAATGTAAGAAGTTTTGAAAATTTTTAATTTCTCAAATTCATATTTTATTCTTTGTAGATTGAGTCGATTTGAGTTTGAATAAATTCAATTTAACATTGATTTAAATAGATTCAATTCTACCTAATGTGAAATCAATCCAAATTAGTTTAACATGACTTGAGATTTGACTTGACTCAATATAATGTAATTTATGTCGATCTCACTTGGACTTAAGTTAAGTTAGACTTACCAAACTTAACTTGACATGAATTTAACCTAACTCGCTTGAATGTGATTTTGTCCCAACTCAACTTGACTTGAACTCAGGTTGACTTGGGCCCAAGTTAACCCAACTCGACTCTATTGAGTTCAGGGCGACATGACTCAACTTGAGTCTAAGCCAACTCAACTTGACATGGGTCTAGGTTGACTTGGTCTGACCTGGTCCTGATTAGACTATGACCTACCTAGGCCTAGCCTCACTCAACTAACGTGAGTCGACTTTAAATCAAATGAACGTGGACCCATCTCAACTCGATTGGACATGAGCTTGCCCTAACTCAACCCAACTTGGACCTGGACCAACTCAGGACAACTTGAGTTTGGGTCGACTCAATCTAGATTTAGAACAACTTGACTTGACCTAAACTTGGTCTAACTTATTTTGACTTGGACCTAGACAAAATTAGCTTGATTTGGACACTAACCATCTTGGTTTGACTAAGGCTCAAGCCTTTTTTTCCTTAAAGTTGAGCTTAGAACGATTCAACTCGACCTGAGTTTGAGTTGACTTGACTTAACTCTGACTTAGGTTGATTTGACCTAACCTTACCTGAATCCAATCCATTGATATTTTACTTGGGTCGAATTCAATCTAAAATTTTATAACTTAAAAATAATCTCATTTAACTTAAATTGAGAATTTTTTTACAAATATAGTACGAAAAAATCTTGAAGAACTTTGAAAAAAAAATCAACCAAAATCAACCACAAAAAATTATCAATATCGATATATTTTAATTTTTAACAATTATTTGATATTTAAATGATTTTTGTGAATTTAATAGTAATTAAAATACTTTATAGAAACAAGAAAATTAAAATTCACTGATTTGAATTATCTTATCCACCTAAAATATTTGAAAAATGAAACCGTTTGAAATGAATTCAATTCAAATTAATATACTTGAATGTGATATTAAATTGTCAAACAATTTAAAACGAAAATCAATCAAATTTAGTATATTTGAATGTTATAAATTGTGAAATTCCTAATTCAAATAAAAAAAAATTGAAAGAAACTTACAAAAAGAATTTCTGTAAAAACAAATGTGAGGAACTTTTACGCAACCAAAGTTTATGTGAATATTAATTTTATATATATATATATATATATATATATATATATATATATGTATATATATATATATATATATACATATATATATATATATATACATATATATATATATATATATATATATATATACATATATATGTATATATATATATATATGTATGTATATATATATATATATACATATATATGTATATATATATATATATATATATATATAAAATTTCGAAAATAATTTTATATTTGACAAAGTAGTTTATAAATTTATATGCCAATTTTATTTAATTTCTAAATACTGATATAATTAATATTTATTCAAAAAGAAGATTGAAAACACGATTACTTATTTTTTACAAATTATAAACAGATAAAATAAATTTAAACGATCGTAATTCACTTTGATGAGTATACTTAATTATTTTTAGATGTATATTGAGTTGGATTTTGACAACTTTTAAGATAACCAAAATATATGAATATTAATATTTTAAGAACTTATAAAACTTAAAATTAAAGTGTTCATAATTTATTATGGTTTGATTTTTCATTATATTACTATAAAAGAAATCATTAAATAACAACTGATTTAAAAACAAAAATAATTATTCATCATATTAGTTTATTTAGACATTATTTTTTTAAAAGAATCTGGTAGGTAAAATAGTCTCTATTATTAATAAAAATTTATAAATTATTTGTTAATGAAAGTTTTAATTATTTTCTAACATTAATTTTAGCTACTTATATTATTAATTTCTAAATTAACATCTAATTAGCCTTTAATAATATTTAAGACACATTATATATGCGTGATAGTAGTTAGGTAACCGTTAATTAAAAACTCAAAGAAAAAACTGTTTGTATCAATTTTAAACTTTTAGGCCTAATGAAAGTTTTAATTATTTTCTAACATTAATTTAGCTACTTATATTATTAATTTCTAAATTAACATCTAATTAGCCTTTAATATTATTTAAGACACATTATATATGCGTGATAGTAGTTAGGTAACCGTTAATTAAAAACTCAAAGAAAAAACTGTTTGTATCAATTTTAAACTTTTAGGCCTAATGAAAGTTTTAATTATTTTCTAACATTAATTTAGCTACTTATATTATTAATTTCTAAATTAACATCTAATTAGCCTTTAATATTATTTAAGACACATTATATATGCGTGATAGTAGTTAGGTAACCGTTAATTAAAAATTAAAAGAAAAACTGTTTTTATCAATTTTAAACTTTTAGGCCTAATTACGTTTTCTTCATTAGTATACATTTTCTTTTGGACCAGTTTGATTTTAGACATCCTTAATTATGACAAAATTTAGTACTATTGATTGTAAGAAAAACTGTTCAATAAAAATAGTTGTGCATCTGGTCACTATTCTATCTTTATTCTAGATAAGAAATATCATTATTTTTATCTTTAGAAACATATAATTCTAGAGAAAATTTCTAAACAAATATATGAAATAAAGATAATAGTAGCTAGTAGCTATTGCCAAGAATGTTTAAAATTTTACTAGGACCACTCAACAACCGAGTAATTTTACCAACACTAATAGCATTATTATACAACTAAAAGTGGAAAAACAATGCTAGGTAGATTTCAGCATTTTTTTTTTATTTACGTTAAGTTGAAACTAGAACATTTTTACTAAGTACACTAATGTATAAGAACGTGTTATTCTCTCATATACAATTAATTACACACAATTTAACTTTGTTTTTCATTTTAAGAGTCAAAAGTTTTTATAAGTATGTAATCAATAAGGATTTTATTAGGTATTGTAACAAGACTAGAAGGAGGAAAAAATGTATCTAGATAGTATGAACAAATAAAGAGAACAATCTAAATAATTTCACAATGTAAACATTTTACTTTCTTCTATTTGAAAATTAGAACACCACCTTTTAGCCACCTTATTCATTTTTTCTTCTTCTTTTTCTTTTATATATGACATATTTACAAAAATGCACCAAATTATCCACAAACATTTCTAATATGTTCCTCGTGCTTCTCCTCTATTGTTAACTTTCTCCACACTTGAATCACACTCATGATCATGAAAAGTTTGCTCTATCCACTTAAGATGCGATGGTCAAATGATTTCAATAAGGTTTTCAAAGATTCAAAGATTGCACAAAGGTTGCACAAAAGTTTAAGTCTTAAAAAACAAGGTTGACCTTTTGATTCAAAAGAATGATGCAAGGAAGGAAAGAAAAATGCCTTGTTTACATGTAAGCATACAAATAGAAAATAACTAGCTATGAAAACTCACGTAAAATTAATTGTAAACCAAAGTAATAACACTCAATAAATATAACTCTAATGCATAAAATCTCATATGGTTAATTTCTTTGGTTTCCTAAGGTTATCATACACCATGCCACAATCATTAACCGCAATAAAAATAATAACAACATTCTTAGCATACAAACAAAGTACAACCACAAACATAAGTTTTCACAAAACCACATCATACTCTTAATGTAATCCAAAATCAACTCATTAACAAACACAAATAGTTCTCCTTATTATCATGCAACACTAACTTAAAGTCATCAAACCAATTGCATCATACATGTCACATAAGCCAATTCACACTCTTACTATCAAAGAAAACAATAAGTTAAAAACAGGAAAAGAAACATACACAAACTCTTTTTTGGTGGGTCGCATGTTGAACCAATGCCCCTACTTCCCTTGACTTTTCATTTTCATCAATACCTTGCACTCATAAGAACATAAAAGATAATCGAATAAACAAGTTAGCCCAATTTTGAGACAAAGATTTGAATTGAAGACATGAACATAAAAACAAAGAAGAAAATTGAAAAACAAAAATAGATAAATGAAAAAAAAATCATAACATAAACAAAGGCACACCAACCAAACAAAAAAAACTAATATACAGAATGATTAAAATAGATTTCCTAAATAACCTCACTCAGATTCCTCTTATTGCAAATACTAACTTTGAAATGAAAAATATAAATTAGCGTCACAAAATACACAGGATTGATGAAGAAATTAAAACCAAAGAGAGATGCATGCCCTTCCCCCAAGGTTCTTTGCATCTACTTCATGCTTCAATCGTGCTTTCTTTTCGCATTTCCATCTTTAATTCGTGACTCATCTTCCTTCTCAATCTAAAACTGGAAAAATCACCATTGACGAAGATTAATGCCTAAGGATGAGGAGGGAGAGCTTCTCAGTACCCTAAGCACCCTCTAAGGGCCTCTCCCATTGCTCTAGGTGAAGAATGAAGAGTGGGAGAAGAAAATTCCCTTAAACCTCATGAAAAACATTTTTAAATACTCAATTTTAACATGTTAGTGACGTCACCGCTCAACATCATCAGTTAAAATGCAAAAGGGGTTCTTTGTCAAACCATCGCCCAATGCTATTGCTCACCGCAAGTTCGGTCGCATTAATTGGCACTCAGCACCACTTTTTCACCGTTCAAAGCTACCTGTGTAGGGGTTGCTCGCGCTCAACCCCATACAGTTTGACAACACTCTATAAATAAAGCACTAGGCGTGATCTGAATGGTGCCCAAATGAGTATTTATTCAAGTTGATTTTTTCTTGTCCAAAACATGTTTTATTGAGTTCTTACTTGTTTTTCTTTAAAATTGTTTCTTATTCATTTATTTCACACATTTAAACAAAGATATTAGAGGTAAGACAAACATAAAACAACTAAATTACAAAATAATAATAAACACATTAAACTAGAATGGAAAAACAAGATTAAAGCTAGGAAAGAATTGTTTTATTCATAACAATAGACACAAAAAATAGATAAAAATAGACGTTAAATGACTTACTACAAACCTTATGTTGCACTAACACGTAAACAGATAAATAGAAAGTAATTGTATAAAAGCAACACCCACACTTCCAAATTTCCATAATAAAGGTTAACAACTCATATTTTCTTATAGTATGAAAGAAAAAGTAAGGGATTGTATTTCTTTCATTGGTCCCTTTTGTACAAAATAGATTGTACATCTAGCTCAACTTTTTTAGTCATTATTTTGTTACAGAATATTAATCTATAAATAATATAATTTGAAAAGAATAAATGATAATTTTGCCATATATCACACTTAGAATAATTGAAAAAAAGTTTTCTAAAAAATAAATTATATATATATATATATATATATATATATATATATATATATAGATAGATAGATAGACACACACGGGTCTCTTTGTGCACAACGCGAGATTCTATCAAAACTCACAGCGTCCCTCGCCGGTGTGAAATCCAATTTAAAACTTACCTATTCTACCTTTATCACTCCTCAAAACCCTAAGTTGCTTCTCTCTCATTCTTCACGATTGTCATTTTTCTAGATTAGGATTTTAAATAAGTTTAAAATTTGATAAAAAAATTAAATAAATTCAATATAGAATATAAATATAAATATTTATTTCTTGTTAAAAATATTTAATAAAAATATCAATTTTAATATTATATTTATATAATAGTTACATAAAAATTAAATTTAACTTCATTTGGAATAGAAACAAAATTGCTTATTTTTTTTAAAAAAATTAAAATTAAATTGAGAAAATGAAAATATATGATTAAATTAAAATTAAGATAATATATTTAACGTGACAGTTACACGAGACAAATTTTTATTTTATTTTAAAAATAAAAAAAATAAATGTAAAAACGAGGTGATGTGGTGCAATCACATTTGGTATTATAGGAAGGGTGTTTCACTCATCCTGCAACTAAAATTATTGAGGAATTCATTACTGCACTCCATTTATTTGAATTTGTTCTTCTCTTCTATTTTAATTAGATAATATTAATTGTTAAAAAATAATTTATATAAATTTATTAAATTTAATAGAAATATTTTACAAACTAAATTATTTAATTCAAATTAAATATAATTAATTAAAATTTTAATATAAATAATTAATTATTTAAAATAAAACAATTAAATTCAAACAAAAATGAACAAAGTATAAAACAAAAAATAAAATAAAATAATTGAAAACAACCAAACTTAATTAAAATATAAATAATTTGACTATGAAACAGAAATTCAACTCAACTTCGCGTATTTAAAATATTAACAACTTAATTAAAATATAAACAACCTAATTAAAACAATAAAATCTTATTAACGATAAAAAAAATAATAGTGACATGAAATTTTTATAAAAACGAAAAAACAAAACGCTAAGATGAAATCAAAAACGGAAGAAAAAAAAGCTCTCGAAACGCTATATCGGATATAGACATCCGACGAAACCAGGATGTCGTACATCGGATATAGACTACCGATGAAACCAGGATTGGTTTTCAACATCCGATGCTAGCCTTTACGCGTTTTAAATCCGATGCATAAGCAGATCGAGCAACCCAATCTTTTTACAGAGCATTATATCTACACATGCAATCTACAAGCATGCATGGAAAACAAATTTAAAAAGCCAAAAACGCAATGGAAAATGGACAACACGAGGAAGGAAGCGACAATGGACTAACGAAGAACACTGACAATGTCTACCTGGATGCACAAAAAAAGACAAACTCCACGAAGAAGAATAAGTTGTGCCTCTGTCTGTGAAAGAGAGCAAAGAGAAGGAGAATGTGAAATCAGAAAATGTGGAAGACGAAACTCTTATTGTGCCGGTGAAAGATGAAACAAAAATATGAAGAAAAATGGGTTTTTGTATCGTAATGGGTAAATTTGACCCAATAATTACGCAAATAGGCAAATCCGGGAAAAATTACGAAAATGGGGAAGTCGTGCGACCCCCTAACGACTTCAAAAACAGAAGTCGTGCTACCATGGCACGACTTTACACTGTTCATATGAACAGTGTGAAGTCGTGCCACATAAAAACGACTTCAAGCTGTGGTAATCGATTACGATGGAGCTGTAATCGATTACCAAAAGCTGAAGTCGTGCCACCCCTGCACGACTTCTACTTTGTAGGCCATTGCCACACTGGTAATCGATTACTTGGACTCTGTAATCGATTACCAGCACTTTAAATTGAGTAATTTCCATGGTAATCGCTTACCAGTGTGTTATTGTCCAAAATTTGCACTGGTAATCGATTACCCCTGGCTTGTAATCGATTACCAGTTGCTTGTAGATGTTGATTGACGTCTTAGTTGTTTTGTAGACACATTTGCTTTGTTTTTGTTTTATAATTTGCGATATATCGTGTTTCGGGAAAGTAATTACTTTTAAACAAACTATAAATGGAAAATAGAAAAGAAAGTCAGAAATAAAAGTTTAAATATTTCATTGAATTGAAAATGCATTACATATCGATAATAATTTAAAATAAGCAAAATAACACTGCTAAGTATCTACGAGGAAGGTCCTGGACCAAAATGACGACGCATAACCTCATGCTCCAAATGATCAACTCGAGTTTCCAATGTATCAAAGCGGTCTCCCATGTTGATCTCGAGTTGTTCAAATCTTGCATTCATGTTCTCATTCATTGTGTTGAAGCTGTCCCCCACAAATGTTCTGAGATCATTCATCCCCCTCATTAAATCATCATATGAAGTTTGGTGTTGAGGAATGGGGGGTGGTGGTCGTTGTTGTTGTGGAGGACGTGCTTGAATGTGGCGTTGAGGAACCCAGACGTCGTTGTGATCCTGCCTAAATCCAAAGGATTCTAGTGAACTATTGGCAATTGTCATTTGCCTTGTCATTGGGGCAGTAATTTCATCATCCAAATCCAATGAAAAGTGTTCCAAGATACGGGAGATCAAAAATGCATATGGTAATGGAGCATTTTGCTTCAAAGCCTTCTTCATCCTATGTCGGATGAGATGGGGCCAGTTGATCTGCTTCCCCGTCATTATAATCCACAACAGAATAATATCTTCCTCGGTAGCCTGGGCAATGTTAGAAACACGTGGCAACAAAACACGAACAATAATGTAATGTAAAATTCTAGCGTCAACAGTCATGGATCCCGCTAGAATTCTACCAACTACACGTTTGTCAGGCGAAATAATCAAATGTTTTGCCGCATCTAAACTGTATTCATCGACCCATTGGTCTAATATTTTTCCTTCAAATTTCAAACCAACAGAGGGTAGGTCGGCTATGGAGGCAAATAGACTGGGTTTGATAATCATTTTCACATTTTTAACCTCAGTCGTAATGGTTCCATTATCGGAAATTTTAAGATTACTATAAAAAAATCCGTACAAGATCAGGAAAGTAGCCATGACCATTACCAAAATGACAGACAAAATCAACCAAGCCTAAATTTGTGAGCATTTGAAAAAATTGCAGATTTTGTCTTTCAAAAAATTCTCTATCCACGAATTTTGGTTCAATGACGTCACGATCGCTAAAAAGTGTGAAATACCTTTCTGCCAGTGCAGGAGTTGAAAATTGAAGTATTTGATCGGATTCAATCGGTGATGCTGGTGGTGAGGGTGACAGGGACCTTTGGATCGGTGAAGGTTCACGGCGGCTACGTCCCGCAGCTGTAGAAGTTGAACCCCTAACCCTTTGCCTTTTGGAAGAATCCGCCATTTCGAAATTTTAATCGGTAGAAATTGAAGAAAATAGAGAGTAGAATGTGAAAATGGTGTTTAGAAGTGAGAAAAGTGGGAAAAGATGAGATTTTGGAGGTCTTGGTGGTGTAAAAATGGTGGAAAACGGCGCTGCAGTGGTTGGGAAAGGTTGGGTGTGCGAAATGAGAGAGAAAAAGTTGCTTTTATAGGGTAGGGTTTGGCGGGTAATCGATTACGAGGTTGATGTAATCGATTACCAGGGCCCTGTTAGTGTTTTGCAACCTAGGAAGATCTGGTAATCGATTACAGAGACTTTGTAATCGATTACCAGAGTGTTTATTGCGAAAAAAAAATATTTCGACTGAATATAAAACATAATAAGGTTTTATTACATTCATCCATGTTCAAATAAAGTGTCAAACATAAGAAGTAATTATTATAGTCATCCAAATAGAAGTCTAAACAACTATTAAACAGTACAGAACAATAGAAAAGAGTCTTAAACATTACAAATATTTATGGACGTATAGGGTAAATAAATCTTGTTCTTCGTTGTCCATCTTCATCTATGTAGGTCCAATCTTTCAGATCCTCATAGTGCTCAAATTGAGTTGGAGGACGTATATTTATTGTTTGGACGAAAAGTTCAATATACTGAGACGTCCTCGGACGTTTAACAGACCTGTCAATAGTTTGTGCTTTTTGCCAACGTCCAATCATTTGTGCAATATCATAATCACATTTAATGGAAGCTGTATCATGAATGAGGTGGTTGTTACGTACCTTTGTGGGACGACGATAATCAATATGGGTCACAACTCTTCTGTCTCCACACTGCACAATTTCACTTAATTGAGAAAAAAGTTCATTGAATGAGATATTGTGATTGATTGACGTTGTAACCTTTGCATCTGATCGGAATTCGATCCCGTAACCAGAGCGACTTTCTATCATTCCAGCGCCTTTAAGCGGACCTCCGAAATAGATTATTGCAGGTGAGTTTGGAGTGTCATTTGTGGGTGTCGTAGATGAAGATGATGCATTTGTAGGAATCATAAGACCCATTATTTCGTCCGGAGATCTTACCCATGTAACATAAATTTCCATGACTGCGTTAATGGGAAAATTGGACTTACATGATATCATTTCTGTGACATCTTCGTCCGATCTTAGTGTGAATGCTTCATATGAGACAGTTTGATTATCATCAAGCCTCGGTCGACGGAAGTACAACTTGTCGATGACTGTGTTAGTTGGTTTGTCAGAGGCTATGCAAACTTTTTCTTGAAGTTGTTTGTGGGTGCAGGTGAATGGGATGCGAAACAATTTAGGATTCTGACATCTGAACTCAACTCTATTTTCGCCATTCCTTATTTCGCCGTGTTGAAATAAGGCAGCAAGGTATGAGTTGTATATGTTTTCTGTGGCTGTGGCGTTCATGCCAAAATCTTCATTCTCGTAGGTGTTCATTTTCAGAGAGATGATGTAGTTTGATGAAAGATAAAGTTAGAGCAATGTATTTTGTGAGTTCTGTGGATATCCATAACACAATTGTGGTTGTATTTATAGTGAAAATTTCGTAGTCCTTTTGGATAGAATCTCTAAACAGTACTTGAAAATGACTTGAAAGGGACACAATTTTGTCATGTCATTTAATTTTTATTTAATGATTAAAACAAGTACATCATAATGTTTGTCTATGTCTATCTATGTCCTCCAGTCCCACAAGTTGGTCTTCTTCTTGGGCGTTGTCCTCGTCTCTGTTGTTGGGGTGATTGAGTCTGCGTATTTTCGTCTTCATCCACATGCTGACTTTGAGTTGACTGCTCAGCGTAAAGGAAGTCCATGGTGGGTCGATAAACGTTTTGTGACGAAGACGCGTGTTGGAATGCAGACGGTGGAGTGCTTGTGGTAGTTCCAAAGTGATTTGAAGGACCCGCAGAAAATGTTGACGGACTTGTGCCTAGTGGTGTTGATGGTGGAAAAACACCGTACGAGCTTCCCCCTTGAGTATACGGAGATGGATATGGATACTGCATGTAGTCAAAGGAAGACCTTTGTGGGACGTGGTCAGGCGGTGATGAACGGACTGCGGATGTTGGTTGAAAATGTCGTTGATGATCCATGTCATACTGTTGGAAACAAATTTTTCGGTTATATTGGTTGCAAGAAACAATCATCAAAGAACAAAAAATATTAAAATTATTGTTCTACCTCTTCGTCTGTTGAGTCATCTTCTATTGGAGCTATATACCGGATAGTATGACTTATGTACCATTGCATATACTCTGAATCGTCGCGCAAGTGACCATTTTTGTTAAATGGAACACCGGTGAAAATACGATTGTGTCGGTCATTCCATAAAGCAATCCACTGTTGATGGTGGACTTGCCAATCCCAGTCTGCTCGTCCTCTCATATCTAATTTATGAACCTCATCGAGATTTAACGGTGGTTGCGGTACAGGTTGTCGGAATCCGAATTGACGCACCACACGTTCTGACTGGTGGAATTCTACAACTGAGAAGCATATTAGAGGCACAACTGCTCGACAAGTGGGGGGGAGTTGGACTGGAATAATTTGACGAATTTCATCCCGTGTATATGGCGTCCATAAAAACTGAAAAAATATAATTGTTAGTTAAAATTGTTGTACTATTTTTTTAAATTGCAGATTTAAATGTTCAATACCTGTTTTGGTGAAAGGTCATCCAATTTTTGCCGAAATTCTTGTACTGTTGTGGTGTCGTGGCGTCTTGTTTGTGTTGTTCGACACCATTTTTTCGCCAATGGGAAAACAGTTCCGGCGGAGATGTCTTCCTGAGTTACCTCGTGTATTTGCGGAGAAAGACATATTATTCTCTCCCATGCCCAAGACTGTAACAATATCATGCATCCTCCGATATTGTCCTGATCGAGTCTTGTACCGTGATCAAGGGCACGATACAAACACGAAAGAGCTGCAGATGCCCAGCTATAGCTTCTAACGTTGTCCAAGTTGGCTAAAAGTGGAAGATACATCAAGTGTACCATACTCGCAGATGTATCTGGCATTAGTATGCTGCCAATCACGATCATCATGTACGCTCTAGCGTATTGTTGAACAACCACATCTGTTGCATCATAAGGTAATTGGCGAAACGTATTATTGAGCCACGACAATTTGATTCTTTTGCCTCTCACGGTATTTTCTGGAGGAAGTTGTCCTAGTAGTTGTTCACAAAATAAATGTAGAGGTCCACTGCTCAAGCCAGTCACAACATTACCTTCAATCGGAAGACCTAGTTGGAGTGCGACATCTTCGAGTGTTATTGTACTTTCTCCTACAGGGAAGTGGAAAGTATGAGTCTCAATTCTCCACCTTTCCACCAAAGCAGTGACTAGTACGTGATTTATTTCCATATTTGATACTTTCAAAATATGGTCAAATCCGGTTGCTTGTAGGATGTTCATCACTCGTTGATCGAGCTCGTCCACATGTTTTGATATCCAGATTGCATGTCTTCTCGGTCGAAGAACTCTTTCAGTTCCTTCCCAAATTGCCTTCACCACGTGCTTGTCTTGGAGACGCAAAAGAGACATATCAACTGGTAGATGACGTGCAAAAGCCATAACCAATAATTCTAAGTTTGTGAAAATAAAGAGATATGGAATTGTTTGGAGGAAGTGAAAGGATGGTTGTGAAATATGAGTTGCAGCAAGGAAAGAATCCTTATGCGTCAATGGCTGCAACCTAAACCCATCAATCAATATATGTAGACTATGGAGGAAGGGAATTGATTCCCTTCATAATGTTGCCATGTGAAGTCTTACACAAAGGCTTACACACCTTACACAAAGCCTTACACACCTTACACAAAGCCTTACACTACCATGTGCAAAAGTAATGGAACATTATTGGCATTGAATAATGTTGTTGAGAGTTGGGGTGATATTGATTGCAAACTCACCCCACTCACACGTACTCTCACAAAAGCATGGCACTCTCACAAAAGCATGGCATGCTTTCCATTGTTATTTTCCCATCAATATATCATTTTCTTTCATATAAAATATTAAAATTAGATTTGGCTGCCCAAAAAATAATAACAAAAATCAAATAAATGAAGCAAACCATAAACCCATTAAAAAAATTATTACTAACAATTATCTTAATTTATAACAATTAAATAAAATTATTTAATTGAATTTTTGAAAGAAAAAAAAAACAAAAAATGCAAAAGTGAAGTCGTGTTGGGGTAGCACGACTTCAATAGGTGAAGTCGTGCTACCCTCACACGACTTCACTTTTGCATTTTTTGTTTTTTTTTTCTTTCAATTTTTAAAATAAGATTAAGGGAAAAAAATTATTTAAAAATTATATTTTCATCCTAAAAAATTATTTAAAAATTTAGGACAACCCTAAAACCTTAATCATTTAATATTTTAATTTTTACCATATTTAATTCTATTTTTTTTACCTATTTTTAAATATTGGCAACTAATTTTAATTAAATTAAATACCAAATTAATAAGTTTATTACAAAAAAAAAATATACAACACTTGTATAACCTATCAATATATCAACCATAATTTTTTAACAATTTTCTATAATATTTATGAATTTTTAAAAATTGAAAACTACACTTAAAATGAATTTTTGAAAGAAAAAAAAAACAAAAAATGCAAAAGTGAAGTCGTGTTGGGGTAGCACGACTTCAATAGGTGAAGTCGTGCTACCCTCACACGACTTCACTTTTGCATTTTTTGTTTTTTTTTTCTTTCAATTTTTAAAATAAGATTAAGGGAAAAAAATTATTTAAAAATTATATTTTCATCCTAAAAAATTATTTAAAAATTTAGGACAACCCTAAAACCTTAATCATTTAATATTTTAATTTTTACCATATTTAATTCTATTTTTTTTACCTATTTTTAAATATTGGCAACTAATTTTAATTAAATTAAATACCAAATTAATAAGTTTATTACAAAAAAAAAATATACAACACTTGTATAACCTATCAATATATCAACCATAATTTTTTAACAATTTTCTATAATATTTATGAATTTTTAAAAATTGAAAACTACACTTAAAATGAATTTTTGAAAGAAAAAAAAAACAAAAAATGCAAAAGTGAAGTCGTGTTGGGGTAGCACGACTTCAATAGGTGAAGTCGTGCTACCCTCACACGACTTCACTTTTGCATTTTTTGTTTTTTTTTTCTTTCAATTTTTAAAATAAGATTAAGGGAAAAATATTATTTAAAAATTATATTTTCATCCTAAAAAATTATTTAAAAATTTAGGACAACCCTAAAACCTTAATCATTTAATATTTTACTTTTTACCATATTTAATTCTATTTTTTTAACCTATTTTTAAATATTGGCAACTAATTTTAATTAAATTAAATACCAAATTAATAAGTTTATTACAAAAAAAAAATATACAACACTTGTATAACCTCTGAATAATTGAACCATAATTTTTTAACAATTTTCTATAATATTTATGAATTTTTAAAAATTGAAAAATACACTTAAAATGAATTTTTGAAAGAAAAAAAAAACAAAAGATGCAAAAGTGAAGTCGTGTTGGGGTAGCACGACTTCAATAGGTGAAGTCGTGCTACCCTCACACGACTTCACTTTTGCATTTTTTGTTTTTTTTTTCTTTCAATTTTTAAAATAAGATTAAGGGAAAAATATTATTGTTCACCATAAATAATTATTTAAAATTTACCACAAACCTAAAACCTTAATCATTTCATATTTTAATTTTTTTCCAATCTATTTTGAATGCAACACTACCACCTACGAGATAGACCTGCCAAGGAAATGAAAGGTGAATGAAAGGTGAATGCACAATGCATGCTACATCTGCCAAGGAAATGAAAGCTGAATGCATGCTACCTCTACTTTAATTAAGATACTTACAATAAAATTTAACATTGAAATATATTACTCCTCTATTGCACTTCTATTGCTCTAGTATAACTCCTCGGTGCTCTTCTATTGCTCTTGTATTACTCCTCTAGTGGTCTTCTATTGCTGTTGTATTACTCCTCTATTGCTCTTCTATTGCTCTTGTATTACTCCTCTCTTGCTCTTCTATTGGTTCCAACATCAACAATTTCATAATGGCATCGTGGAACTTCGAAGCATCTTCATCATCACATATCATTGATGAAGAACCAGTGATATTGGATAATGTTGATGATTTTAGCACAGATGATGAATTGGACAACTTACTTCACGATCAACATAATGACGACCACGAAATGATACAGTCATCTCAGGTTGTCATTCCAGAGTTGCATGACCGTATGCAATTCCAATCAAAGGAGGAAACTATTGCTGCAATCAAACAATATCACATCAGCAATGGTTACAAATACACGGTACTCGAATCAAAGCCTAACATTTATGTTATTCGATGTGTAGAATACCACAACGGTTGTCAATGGCGCTTGAGGGCAGGCTATAGCAAAGTGCGTAAATATTGGGAAATCAAAAACATCGACGGCCAACATACTTGTTTCTCTAACATACTATCTCAAGATCATACAAATCTTGATAGTACTCACATTGCAACAATCATATCAAATTCTGTAAGGACAAACCCGTCAATTCCCATCAAGAGTTTGATAGCAGATATTAAAGCTCGATTCGGATATTCTGTGTCCTACAGAAAAGCTTGGATCGCAAAACAAAAGGCTCTTGCGATGGAGTTTGGTGATTGGGAAGAGTCTTATAACCATCTACCAAGGTGGTTACATGCGGTCAAGGATGCAAACCCAGGTACAATTTTACAATGTACTGGTTCTCCAGTCAACATTGATGGAGAAATTGACAATAATTCCTACATTCTCGAAAGAGTTTTTTGGTCGTTCGGTCCTTGCATACAAGGATTCAAATATTGTAAACCCATTCTACAAGTTGATGGAACATTTTTAACGGGGAAATATCATGGAACTTTGCTGACCGCCATAGCTCAAGACGGCAATAGAAATCTTTTCCCCTTGGCATTTGCGATTGTAGAAGGTGAGACAAAGGAGGCCATGATATGGTTCTTTCAACTACTTCGAGAACATGTTTGTCCTGGACAAAATATTTGCATCATCACTGACAGAGGAAAGGGTATCTTATCCGCTTTAAGATCAGAAGAAGTTGGTTGGGAAGAAGATGGTATGAACTCTGTTTACTGCATACGTCATCTGGCCTCCAACTTCAACAACAAATTCAAAAATCAGGACCTGAAAAAACAATTCATCAATTTAGGTACTACCACTATCTATTTGACTGCCAATTTCAGTGTTCGTATTTTTTTTGTTTATTTTTTACCTCCTTACAGCTTACGAGGTCAAGCAACCTACTGTCACCGCAAAGCTTACTGCACTAAGAAACCAATACCCACAACAAGTTGCTTGGATAGATAAAATTCCATTACAGAAATGGTCTCAAGCTTTTGATGGAGGGAGAAGATATGGACATATGACCACTAATCTTGCTGAGTGCATGAACTCCGTTTTAAAGGGAGCACGTTCATTACCAATTTGTGCTCTCATTAGAAAAACATTTGAGAGGACACAATCATGGTATGTTGAACGAGGATTAAAAGCAAACTACATGCTACAAGCAGGCCACCAATTTCCTGAAGAAATTGCTGATATTATTAGGAAAAATCAACAACAATCTGCATATTGTCTTGTTCAGCGCTACAACCGTGAAAATTCAGAATTCGAAGTTCAAGAAATTTCAACACCTCACCAATATCGCCCACATCCACTTTCCTATAAGGTCAGGCTAAATGAATGGTGGTGCGATTGTGGTCACTTCCAAGCTACTCGTCTCCCATGTCATCACGTTGTTGCTGTTTGTGCTAATTCTCATATACCACTAACCCAGGTAATCGACCCAGTGTACAGTCTTACCAACATTTTCAAGGCATACGAAGTACAATTCCACCCAATCCAAAACGAAGATTATTGGTCTGCGTATACAGGTCCAAACTTCATACCAGATCCTAAAATGCGACGCAAGGCATCCGGAAGACCATCTACAAATAGGATTCGTAATGAGATGGATCAGTCCACTCCAGATCAGCAAAGAAAATGCTCTTACTGTCGCAACGAAGGTCATCATAGGGGAAATTGTCCATTTCGTTAATAGTTTTAATCTTACCATTTTGTAATCCATTCAAAAATTATTTACTTAATGACAATTAATATTTCATTTCAATTTTCTTATACCTTTTCATTTTTTTTTATTATAACTTCGTCCACTACACCAAAAACAAAGCAAATGTGTCTACAAGCAACTGGTAATCGATTACAAGCCAGGGGTAATCGATTACCAGTGCAAATTTTGGACAATAACACACTGGTAAGCGATTACCATGGAAATTACTCAATTTAAAGTGCTGGTAATCGATTACAGAGTCCAAGTAATCGATTACCAGTGTGGCAATGGCCTACAAAGTAGAAGTCGTGCAGGGGTGGCACGACTTCAGCTTTTGGTAATCGATTACAGCTCCATCGTAATCGATTACCACAGCTTGAAGTCGTTTTTATGTGGCACGACTTCACACTGTTCATATGAACAGTGTAAAGTCGTGCCATGGTAGCACGACTTCTGTTTTTGAAGTCGTTAGGGTGTCGCACGACTTCCCCTTGACTTTGAATTTGCCTACTTTGGTAATATTTTAGCCAAATTTGCCTATGAAGGTACAAAAACCAGAAAAATGAAATACTAAGACCAACCTGTGCGTGTGAAAAAAGAAGAAGAAAACTTGTGCCTCCGAATTGAGGAAGAGAAAGCTTGTGCTGCAGTGACGTGTAAAGGGAACGAAATGTGATTTGAGAACTGGAACATGACAAAAACCTAAATTCTGAATCAAAAATCTTTTAGTAAAATTTTTTTAAGTTTTCAAAAAATTAAAAATCTTTTTAATTAAAGGTAATATTGGTACTAAATTAAAGTTTGGAAGTGTAGAATAAAATACTTGGAGGGAGGTGTAGGACGAAACACCCTAACAGGAAGTCGACCAATCATGTAAACAAAAAAAGAAAAAAGTTGGCAGCTTGTTTCTTTTTACACCTCATTGTTTTCTTTTGCACCACAAATTTTTTAAAATGCCTAAATTTGCGCCGCAGTGCACCATCCTACTCCTCCCACCTTCTTACTCGTCTTTCCTTCTTTGTGCAAGCATCCACCTCTTTTCTTCGTTCCACTGCCATCGTTTCTTCTCTTCATTTTGGTACGCAATGCTTCAATTTTCACCATTACATAAAGGAGCATGACGTTCACATCTTTTCTCACCTATCTCGAGTTCCATTATCACCATGATTCCTTTTTTGCCACCATTGAGGTGCACAACTCTTCTCTCACGTGATGAGCTTCGAAGTACATCTTAATCCAACATGAAGCATGAACAAGCATCCCAAAATACTGAAAAAATTCTGTATGTGCAAGTAAAAATAGTAATGTTAAACAATATATATTTTTGTAAAAATTCATGAATCACTCACAAATCCCCTTCCACGAAGAAAGATTGCCTCATATGGTAATTGTATCGTATGGTTTGGATGACCATTTTGTTACTCCATATCAAGCCAATCGGACGGTTCTAGAAAGCAAGAAAGCAGCTTAAGAGTGATTTAACATAACATAATCAGTAGGAGAGACAAAGGACCAAGAGTAAAGATATCCGACTTTAGTCAAAAAACAAGTTTTGTCACAGATTAAAGTAAATGATAATTAGATATATTGGACTGAGATTTGACCACGATTTAAGTTTCACTAATCTCAAACTCATGCTAAAAATTATAAATATAAATCAAAAGTAAAAAGTAGGTGATCGCATTTACTGTGTATTTATTGTCATAACATTTAATTTCCGTATCGAAAAATCTTTGACAGGTATAGGTACACCTCGAATTGGTGGAGTGAAAATAAGAACTAGAAGAGTAGCTACCGAACGACGTTTTAAAAAAAAATTATACAAATATATAAATATATAAAGTGAACGGACTTTATACCCCAAAGAGTAATCTCGCATATTAGTGTTGTCAATGATGCAAAAGGCATAAAGTGAACACAATGTTAATGTCCATTGAGTTACAAAATAAAATTTTAATCCAAACACCAGAATATACAAGCCTGTTAGATCCAAACTGTACACCAAATTACAAAATCCGACATATTTGTTTATTTAATATATAATAAACATGGAGGAAAACGAGAATAAATGGAAAATTGTGAGGTACAAGAATAAGTCCAAAAGTTGTTAGTGGACTTATTGGGTCGGCTGAAAGAGAGTCGAGCCCGTTAAGGGCCCACTGTTTAGAAAAAATCAGATCTGAAAACGTGAAAATTATGTGTAGCCAACTGGCAACGACTTCTGGGACTGAAAGAAGATTCTGGAAGGACTTCCAACCCTAACTATATAAGCTAATTATCACCTTCTCCTTATGTCTCTCCCTTGAATCACAGTGGTGTTGTCGCTGTGGTTTTTCATTTTCTTCCTTCCTTTTAGATCTCTTGTTTGTCTCAGATAAACGCTGAAAAACAATGGCCGGGAAAGGTGAGGGTCCTGCTATCGGAATCGATCTCGGAACCACGTACTCTTGTGTCGGGGTCTGGCAACATGACCGCGTTGAAATCATTGCCAACGACCAAGGCAACAGAACGACGCCGTCTTACGTTGGATTCACCGACACCGAGCGTCTCATCGGTGACGCCGCCAAGAACCAAGTCGCCATGAACCCCATCAACACCGTCTTCGGTAACATCTCTCAAGCACACCTTTTCTATTCTACATTTTTACTGTGCAAAATGAATAGACTTGTGCTTCTCTTTTATTTATTTATTTATCATATCTGATAATGACGTGCACAAGAGAAGTCCTGTTTTTTAGATCTACGGCGCTGTAGAAATTTGGTCGCGTTATTCACTTTTTTTTTTATCTATTTGTTTCTAATTTTAGTTTCCATATGAGAGATATCCGAGGTTTGTTGTCTGTACATGTGTCGTAAAATTTGTCTTTTGTCGCTCTTACCTAAGAAGAATACTTAGTTGAATAAAATTGCTCTGTATCTGATTAGTTTTCTTGTGTAGAAAGTAATACTTAAAATCTGAACAACTAGAGGAACTGAAATTTGAATAAATAATAAGTACGGAGATATAAATATAAAAGGAGGCCATCTACAGGAACTAAAAATTAGAACGGAGACAATTATACAGACTAAATGATAGTTTAACTTGGAAATTTTAATGAATTAATTTAGATAGGTTTAAGTTCAGGCTTCTGTTTGCTTGAAGTATGTGAATTTTTTGCATTTAGTGAGGTACTTGATGTCTAATTTTAAGCTTTTTCTTTTGTATCACAGATGCAAAGAGGTTGATTGGTCGTAGATTCAGCGATGCCCCTGTTCAGAGTGATATCAAATTGTGGCCTTTTAAGGTTATTGCTGGTCCTGCAGATAAGCCAACTATTGTAGTTAACTACAAGGGCGAGGAGAAACAATTTGCTGCTGAGGAAATCTCTTCCATGGTGCTCATGAAGATGCGTGAAATTGCTGAGGCTTACCTGGGTTCTACAGTGAAGAATGCTGTTGTTACCGTCCCTGCTTACTTCAATGATTCTCAGCGTCAAGCTACCAAGGATGCTGGCGTTATTGCTGGTCTCAATGTCATGCGTATTATCAATGAGCCTACTGCAGCTGCCATTGCATATGGTCTTGATAAGAAAGCATCAAGTGTGGGTGAGAAGAACGTTTTGATCTTTGATCTTGGTGGTGGGACATTCGATGTTTCTTTACTTACTATCGAGGAGGGCATCTTTGAGGTGAAAGCCACAGCTGGTGACACCCATCTTGGAGGGGAGGATTTTGATAACAGGATGGTGAACCACTTTGTGCAAGAGTTTAAGAGGAAGAACAAGAAGGACATAAGTGGAAACCCCAGAGCACTTAGAAGGTTGAGGACTGCTTGTGAGAGGGCAAAGAGAACCTTGTCATCTACTGCTCAGACTACCATTGAAATTGATTCTCTATACGAGGGAATCGATTTCTACTCCACCATTACTCGTGCCAGATTTGAGGAGCTCAATATGGACCTCTTCAGAAAATGTATGGAACCAGTGGAGAAGTGTTTGAGGGATGCTAAGATGGACAAAAGAAGCGTGGACGATGTTGTCCTTGTTGGTGGTTCTACCAGAATTCCCAAGGTTCAGCAACTACTCCAGGACTTCTTTAATGGAAAGGAGCTGTGCAAGAGCATCAACCCTGATGAGGCTGTTGCTTATGGTGCGGCTGTCCAGGCTGCGATCCTAAGTGGTGAAGGCAATGAGAAGGTTCAAGATCTTCTCCTTCTCGATGTTACTCCTCTATCTCTTGGGTTGGAGACCGCCGGAGGTGTGATGACTGTCCTGATCCCTAGGAACACTACAATTCCAACAAAGAAAGAACAGGTTTTCTCAACTTACTCTGATAACCAGCCTGGTGTGTTGATCCAGGTCTTTGAAGGTGAGAGAGCAAGGACCAGAGATAACAATTTATTGGGCAAGTTTGAACTTTCTGGCATTCCTCCTGCTCCCAGGGGTGTTCCACAAATTACAGTGTGCTTTGACATTGATGCCAATGGTATCTTGAACGTCTCTGCTGAAGATAAAACCACTGGCCAGAAAAACAAGATCACTATCACCAATGACAAGGGTAGGTTGTCGAAGGAAGACATTGAGAAGATGGTTCAAGAGGCTGAGAAATACAAATCCGAGGATGAAGAGCATAAGAAGAAGGTCGAGGCCAAGAACGCCTTGGAAAATTACGCTTACAATATGAGGAACACTGTGAAGGATGACAAAATTGGTGGCAAATTGGATCCTGCTGACAAGAAAAAGATTGAGGATGCAATTGAGCAAGCTATCCAATGGTTGGACAGCAACCAGCTTGCAGAGGCAGATGAGTTTGAGGATAAAATGAAGGAATTGGAAAGCGTCTGCAATCCTATCATTGCCAAAATGTACCAGGGTGGTGCCGGTCCAGACATGGGCGGTGCTCCTCCAGCAGAGGATGAATATACTCCTTCTGGTGGAAGTGGCGCTGGCCCCAAGATTGAGGAAGTCGACTAAATCATATTTGCTTTCCATCACTGAAATTGTTTTTTTCTCAGAACTTATTTTGATGCTTTTTTGTTGGATTTAACTGCATTATTCTTCTCGCATCGGATACTAATTATTTTTCCCGTCTGGACATACCTTGCTTGAAGCATTATGTTGTTATATTTATGTTTTTAGATGGTTAGATTGAGGATACTCAATTATCTAGATACATTATCATTCTAGATTATTCTGTTATCTTTAGTCAACATTTGTGTTATGTGAAGTTCTCAGAACTTTTTTATGTTTATTTAATCATGTTTTGCACTATATGTTTTGGCTAAGAATTTGAAAGTTTTCTATATAGTTTATTAGTTATGATGATAATTCTAAATTGTTCATTAAGTCGCAAAGTTGATATAGTTAATAGATGTTATCTTTTTATTTTGTAAAATCCTTATTTTGTAAGGTTTAATCAACATTTGAAATTCAAAAGAACAGAATGTGAAGTCTTGAACTACTTTTATAACTCGAGGTGAAATCAAATTAATAATATTATAATGGAAATCAGATCTTTGAAAATCATTTAGGTTTTTATAGTAATTTCCTATTAATTACCTTTAAAGCAATATTTAATTAGGTGATAACTATTACGCTGATAATTTTATTATTATTGTTATTATTTTTATTTGTAAAATGTCACACTTTAGTGTGCAGCTGAAATATGGATGGTTGAAAAGTATTTTATGGAAGTTTTTCATTTTTTGTACATTTAATTATTTTTTTAAAGATATAACAAATTCGTTTTTATATGCCCAAGGTGTACTTAATGCTTTATTATTTTTAATTATTCTATTATTAAATGCATTATTTATACCGGTTACACTATTTTAGGATTAAATTTACAATAAATTTTTATGTTAGATACAAATCAACTCAACAGTCTTGAGATGGAATTTAATAGAAAAAAAACTTATGGTTCATCTTGAGTAAAACAACGTTGAACGACTAAGTGAAAGAGCCATTTCAAAACTAACTCAAACAATGGAATCAGAAATGTATCCATCCATGTAAAATAGTAAAAAAGAATGAAAAGTCTGCACATCATTCTGAAAAATTCTGCAGACTTTGGGAAAAACATTTATTATGCTTCACGGTCAATCCAAACATGTACTTGTGGAATTCTAAATCTATTTATTCCATGCTTTACATCTTTAAGGACTAACATCTTCACATTAGAGTGAAATATTTTTAGAAATTAATCGGATAAGCATTAGGACAATGTCAAGTGCTGAAACGTTTAATGAATACACAGCCAACTTACACAAAGGGAGAATGGTCTAACAAAAACATGGTTTTATTGAATAGTCTCCTCACATCTCAATACTTTCGGAAATCAGAGGACAAAAGACAGATTCAAAAAGAGTTGGACGTTTCCTAAAATAAAGAAACCTATCTTCCTCAATCTTCGTTCATTGTCTCCGTAGCTTTCATTTCAAGATGCTGTGTATGTTTTATTTTCACAGAAGAAAGTTCTGATATGAAGCAAAAACGTCAAAGGGTGTTACGGTGAAAGAAGAAAACATACTGTGTGTGGGGAAACGGAGGAAATAATGCAAGTGTGTTGAAAAACAAAGATAACTCGTTTCAGGAGAAAAGAAGGATAGCTTACGGTCTTTAATGGCCAAAAACAACAGTAAATTGCACTGTATAAATTATATAATGTATTTGATGTGTATAAGAACTTAATAAAATACCTGTATATACTATGGTAATCTAAGAATAGAATACTAGACTCATACTCTTAATATTTGAACACCAGACATCAATTAATAAATTTTAACTGACTGAATTATACATCACTTGCAAAAAACTAAAAATATCTATAATAAATTTTTGGGATCTCACCTTAAACAATGTTATAGAGCCTAGAAGCATAAGAAAATGGAGATACCTATGG
Source organism: Vigna mungo (assembly GCA_036885675.1). Lineage (NCBI taxonomy): Eukaryota > Viridiplantae > Streptophyta > Magnoliopsida > Fabales > Fabaceae > Vigna > Vigna mungo. Next base: position 22,889,120 of record CP144695.1, read on the forward strand.
TGTTTCTACTTAGGTTCCTTGCTACACCATTTTGTCTAATACGAGCCACTTGTTTGGATATGTTGTCATCAAGCGATTTTTTTTCTTATATAACATAGTTTTATTTTTAATTTACAGAGATAACATATTGTAGTTAATAATTACATGCATAGCACGGTTTTGTAAATATTCAGAATTCGGTTTACGGAAAACTGAATTCTGACTTTTTATTTAAAATTTTTTTACAAAAAGTATGTTAGAATTCGGTTTTCTGAAAATCGAATCCTGATTTTCCTTTTTGATAATTTCTTTGAAAATATATTCAATGATTTTCAAAAATCATATAAAAATTTAACGAGTTTTTAAAACCGGTGAAAGATTAAAAGGTTTTAGAAAACTATTTAAACGGTTTTTGAAAACCGTTAAAAAATATATTAACTTTTAATATATTTTAAAAATTTTGTTTTTAATTTAAAACTAATAAATAATTAATTTATTGTAATATTATTAAATATGTTATATTATATTAAATCAAATTTTACATTATTATTATTATTATATTTAATTTTATTTTTAGTTTTATTATTACTATTATAATATTCATGATAATTATTAAAACAATAACATATATTAAATTATATTAAAATATATTAAATATTTTCTAAATTTTATAATAAAATTAGTTTAAGAAATTTGATAAATTAAAAATATTATATTAAAAATATTAAAATAAGTAATTATATTAAAATATATTAAATATTTTCTAAATTTTATAATAAAATTAGTTTAAGAAATTTGATAAATTAAAAATATTATATTAAAAATATTAAAATAAGTAATTATATTAAAATAATAATTATAAAAATAATAAAATATATTAAATTTGTTAAGTAATAAAAGTAATTTCAAAAGTTTGTCAAATTAAAAAAAATTATAATAAAATATTATAATAAAAATTAATTACTTATTAAATTTTAAGTTAAAAAACAGAATTCAAAAAAATTATGTTAAACAATTAATTTTTAAAAAATATATTAATAAAATATAATAAAATATTAAAATAAATTAATTATTTATTAATTTTAAATTAAAAACAAAATTTTAAAATATGTTAAAAGTTAAAATATCCTTTCACGGTTTTCAAAAACATCGAAAATTTATCCTTTAATGGTTTTCGAAAACGAGGTTAATAGTTTTCGAAAACCTTTTAATCTTTCACTAGTTTTTAAAACCCGTTAAAATTTTATATGATTATTGAAAACTATTGAATATATTTTTGAAAAAATCATCAAAAAAAAAAAATCAGAATTCGGTTTTCAGAAAACCGAATTCTAACATACTTTTTTGTGAAATTTATTTAAATAAAAAATCAGAACTCGATTTTCCGTTAACTAAATTTTAAATTTTTACAAAACCGTGTTATGCATGTAAATATTAACTACAGTATGTTATTTCTGTAAATTAAAAATAAAACTATGCTATATTAGAAAAAATATCGTCATCAAGCATTAGTAAAAAAAAAAAAAAGTTGTCTTACAACAACCATTATGGTATTTTAGAAAAGCAGGGTGAGGTGACAAGGTATAAGAGTTCAAAATCCAGCTCATGTACATGTTTTGTTAGCAATTTTTTTTTTCGTTTTTCCTCTGTCTGAATGTGCAAGACGTCATGTCACCTGTAAGAAAAATATAGTTTTCTTCCTCTTTTAGTATTATATACAAAAAGATGGTAGCAAGTGACATTGGTTATTGGGTAGATGTTGAATCCATTGGGCAAACACTATGCCATCAACACTGTTTTGCTTTCCGATATCATCTTTGCATATCTAAGGTTTGCATTTTAGACAACTATGGCCGAATCATTTCTCTTCAGCATCGCAGAGTCACTCATAGCAAAGCTTGCTTCTCGAGCTTTTCAAGAAGCTTCTCGGTTGGTGGGTTTATACGATAATGTTCAAGACCTTACCAACACTCTCTCTTTAGTCAAGGCTGTGCTGTTAGATGCTCAGCAAAAGCAGGAGCACAACCATCAGTTACGTCAATGGCTCTCTCAACTCAAAACCGTCTTCTCTGATGCCGAGGATGTTTTGGATGAATTTGAGTGTCACACACTGCGAAAGAAAGTGGTCAAAGCTCATGGTAGCACCAAAGACAAGGTCAGTCACTTCTTCTCAAGTTCTAATCCACTTGTTTTTCGTTACAAAATGGCTCAACAAATTAAAGATATCAGCAATAGACTAGACAAGGTTGCAGCTGATAAGCATAAGTTTATTCTTCAAATGAGTGATGTTGACACACGTGTTGTTCATAAGAGAGATATGACATACTCTCGTGTGAGTGATTCAGATGTGATAGGAAGGAAACACGATAAAGAAAAAATCATAGAGCTTTTGATGCAGCAGAATCCTAATGATGATGATACAAGTCTCTCTGTTATCCCCATTGTGGGGATTGGAGGCTTGGGAAAGACTACACTTGCAAAGTTTGTTTTCAATGACAAGAAGATCCAAGAGTGCTTCCCATTGAAGATGTGGGTGTGTGTTTCTGATGACTTTGACATTACACAATTGATTATCAAAATCATCAATTCCGCCAATGATTCAGCAAATGCTCCTTCTCACCAAATGAATTGGAACATGTTGGATCCGGAACAACTGCAAAATGAACTGAAAAACAAACTTTTCGGTCAAAAGTTCTTACTCGTATTGGACGATGTATGGAACGAAGACCATGTTAAATGGGTTGAGTTACGAAATTTAATCCAAGTAGGTACAGCAGGAAGTAAAATCCTTGTGACTACACGGAGTCATTCAATTGCTTCCATGATGAGCACAATTCCCTCTCATATTTTAGAAGGTCTTTCTGAGGAGGATTCATTGTCACTGTTAGTCAAATGGGCATTTAAAGAAGGAGAAAAGGAAAAATATCCTCACTTAGTAAATATTGGGAGAGAAATTGTGAAAAAATGCGGAGGGGTTCCTTTGGCAGTGAGAACATTAGGGAGTTTACTATTCTCAAAATTTGAGGCTAGTGAATGGGAATATGTGAGTAAGAATGAAATCTGGAATTTGCCTCAGAAAAAGGATGACATTTTACCTGCACTTAAATTGAGTTATGATCTCATGCCTTCTTATTTGAGGCAATGTTTTGCATTGTTTTCCCTTTACCCAAAGGATAGTGAATATAGTAGTGATGCAATAATTAGGCTTTGGGGGACACTTGGACTCATGCCATTACCAAAAACGAATAGAACACGTGAAGATATGGCCAATCAATATTTACATGAACTTCTGTCAAGATCCTTTCTTCAAGTGTTGGAAAACTATGGATCTGTGTTTACTTTCAGAATACATGATTTGGTGCATGATCTCGCCATATTTGTTACGAGGGATGAGTGTCTGTATGTGAGTTCCAACATTGAAAATATTTCTGATAATGTTCGACATCTGTCTTTTGCCGAAAGTATTTTGTTTAGCAATTTAGTCACCAAAAAATCAGCAGCTGTAAGGACCGTAATGTTTCCAATTGGTGTAGCAGGTGCCAACTGTGAAGATATACTAAAGACATGTCTGGCAAAGTTCAAATGCTTGCGAGTTTTGGATTTAAGATGTGCAACATTTGAGACTTTGCCTCGTAACATTGCCAAGTTGAAACATCTCAGATATCTGGACATTAGCCAAAATCCCAACATTAAGAGACTCCCTGACTCTATTTGCAAGCTCCAAAGTTTGCAATTGTTGATCGTTACAGGATGCATGGAGCTGGAAGAATTGCCCAAAGGATTAAAAAAACTGACCAGTCTCAATTATTTTGAGTTTTGCACAAAGCAAACTGTTTTGCCCATGAATGAGATCGCCAACATGGGGTCGCTTGAAACGTTGAATGTTGAATCATGCCATAATGTGGAGTCCATCTTTGGAGGGGTGAAATTCCCTACTCTTAAATCTTTGTGTGTTTCAGAATGTCAGAGTCTAAAGTCTTTGTGGTTGGATGGTCAATATTTTCCACAATTAGAAACATTGATTGTTGACGACTGCAACGATTTGGACTTGGAACTGTGGAATGGTCACTATGAAGAAGAAAGCTCCAAGCTCAAGTTAAAATTTCTTTGCTTTTCTGATTTATCACAGCTAGTGGCCTTACCTGAATGGGTTCAGGAAGCTGCCAACTCCTTACAAAGCTTGTTTATTTCAAAGTGTCACAATATTGAAACACTTCCAGATTGGTTAACAACTCTGACTAATCTGAAAACACTTGCTATAAGAGATTGTTCAAAGTTGGTATCTCTCCCAGATGATATACATCACCTCTCTGCACTTGAAAATTTAAGGATTCAAGGTTGTGGTGACTTATGTGTAAAATATGAGCCCCATATCGGAGAGTTTTGGCCCAAAATATCACATATCCAAAACATATCCATTCAGACCAAGTAGGAAGCCCCTTCTTATTTTCTTTTGTTATTCTTGAATTGAGTTTATAAACGAGACATCATCTGCTTAATACCATATACAATAGTGGTTGTGAGTCGGCAATGCTAAAGACTTGTTTCAAAGTCAACTTTTATAGTCTGCAAGTTTATATTCCTGTGTCTTCTATTTTGTTTTCCAACTGTGTCGTATCATGCATTATCTCAAGGATCTTCCTTTATTTCATAAAATTTGCATTAATAATATGAGATTTTTTTTTATCGTATCTAATCTAAAACTAGTTTTACTTTAGTAACTTATGTTTATCTTCAATCTCGGTCTTTAATATGTTAATTTTAAATAAACCCACGTTATTTTAATCTTGAAAAAAACAATAAAAAAAGTATATAGATAACAAAATGCTACGTTTTGATGTTTATTTAATAGATTAATCATTAATAATCAAATATTAGAAAGGAAAAAAAAATCTAATTAAGTATATATATATATAATTCAATTACGTCTTATATGTTTTATAAACTATTTTTTAAATAAGGTTATACACTTCAGTGAACTTTGAACTGTTATTTCTTGCATTGCATCCCATTCATTTCTTTTACACCTCCCTACTTTTTTTAATATCTATTATACCCTACTGATTTAATAATGAGAATTTACTTTCTCCGATTTTTTATTAATCACAGAAAGCGTTTTTAATTTCTCATATCACACACTGTGTCTTATATTTATATTAGCACGATTTTATTATGTTCAGAATTTGGATTTCTGACAATTGAATTTTGATTTCACTTAAGGAATTTTTAATAAAAACAGAAGTTGAAATTCATTCGACATAGACACAAATTTTGGAAATGGGAAAAGTTGATTTTTAACCTAGGTAATTTTGTTTTCATTTTTAATTTTAAAAGTTTTCTTTTCTCTTCTTTTCAATTTTGGGAATGGGAATGAGAATGGGTATGGATCAATTCTTTAGCTAGGTTGGTTTGACTTGACTTTCGGTCTAGACTGGTCAGCTCGACCTTTCACTTGGTCTTAATCAATTTGATTGATTTGGCTCAACTTTTGATATAGATAATTTCAGTTTGATCTTTAATTCAAATGACTTTTTTTGATCTTTGACTCAACCCAACCCAAGTCATCCTTTGTTCTATCCAACTTTTTGTGACCATTGACCTCAATCGGCTTGGCTCAACCTTCATCCTAAGCCAACTCGACTCAATTCTTCAACCCGATCAACTTGGATTGACCATCAGCCTAGCTAGCTCGACTTAATCTTTGGCCAAGCATACTCGACTTTAGTTTTGGCTAGACCAACTTTACTCAACCTTCAAATCAAATAAACTTGACTCCACCTTCAACCCTTTCAGCTCGGCAAGCTCAACTCTACCTTTAGTTTGAATTGACTCAACTTGACCTTCAACCTAATCCTACTCAGTTTGACCTTCGACACACCCAACTCGACTCGACCTTCGGTTCATCTTGATTCTCTTGACCAACTTGGCTAGAGTTTCATCCTGACCTGACTCGACTTGATTATTCAACTAGACCAACTTGACTTAACATTTGCATAGAGTAATCTCAACTCACTATTCTGTCTAAACTGACTCAATTCAACCGTCGACCCAATTACTCTTTTTGTCTTGTGAGGTTTTTATTATAAACTTTTTGTCGTTGTGGGTATTTTGGATTTCAATCAATATAAGTGAACCAAACACATACTTTATGAAAAGGGTCAAATTAACAAATCTACTCTATATACACATTATACACATATATATTGAAGAAAAATAAATTATTCAATATTATTTTAATATTTAAATTTAACTAATATTTTTCATTTATTTTAATTTTAAAACACATATTTTTAAAATAAAAATTGATTGTACAAAAGAAATTCAATTATTTTATACAAATAAAAAAATTAATTACTCTAATAAAAAATAGTTTAAAAATGAAAAAAAAAATTGATTACAAATAATTCAAAAACATTGTTTTCAATTTGTTGGAATAGTTAAAACCTCTCTTCCAATTTGAAGGTTAATATTGACATTATATCCTTTAAAACTCAAATTTGCTTTGAAATTAATAGTTACTTTTAATTTATTTCTTTAGAAATTTAAGTATTGAAATTCGAATAGAAGTTAATAATAGTAGGTTAAAACTATCAGATGGTCCTTATATTTGTATAAGAATCTTAATTTAGTCATTGTCATGTCACACTGTTTCTTCCACGTGACAAGATCCTTGACACGTGACAAAGTTTTTTTTTAAATTAAAAATTAAAAAAAAAAAACTATAGACTGACACATGACATTGAGTTAAAGTTGTGAATTGTGTATTAACGGAAAAAGGTCAAATTGCATCAAATTATAGAAAATGAGAACCCAATTCAGACAACAAATTGAGATTCCTGTACATACAAATATGAGGACCAATGAGAAAGTTTTAACCATGATAATGAAGTTTTTCATGCACCACATCAAATTTTTTCCTCCACTCCCTATGTTTTCAGAAAATTTGATCCGAAATAGGAGTGGAATGAATGACTTTTGGAAAGATATTTTCAGAATTGGTCTAGTTTGTTCCGGAAAGGAAAATCCGGTTGGTGGGGTGATGAAGAAATTTGATGGTGTTGGAAGAAACACCCTGCAATTTGTTGTTGAAAGTGGACGAATATAGTTGTTGGGCTAAAATCGAAGCCTTGGCACTCTGCACAGTTATGGTGGTGTCTCATTTCATAAACCAGAAGGGTAAAACGGAGATTTTCATATTTATTGAGATGCAAAATGAAAATACGAAGGCACAAAAAGAATTGTGGATTTTGAAACCCTGGGCCATCATTTTGGTATTTTATTAGTTAATTTGTCAAAAGAAAATATTGTTAGTTGCACCCCTTATTTTTATTTAAACTCCAACGCATTAATATTACGTATTTTGACAAAAAGGATCCGTACAATATAAATACGTTTTGATTGTCTTTCTATCTACGTTTTCATTGTTTATTATTAAGAAAATGATATTTCAACACCAATTTTTGATACCATTTTGACACTGCACACGTGTCAAAATGTGATTGGACGATTTCAAATTAAAAAAAACTGATTAAAAGACATATTTGGAAGAGAAAAATTAAAGTTTTTTTATTTTAATTTGAAATCATTCAACCACATTTTAGTATTAGGATATCATTGATCTAATTAATTGTTCCAAACATCGATGTTGTAATACATCGCTTATATGTCCTGCTTCCTTTTCCTCAGTTCACCGCAGCATTGCGTGCACCATTGCTGGTCTTCCCATTCATCGTCAGCCCCTTTTACTTCAGGATGAAAAAATCAAATTTTTTTCTTACACATAAATTTTAGAGAACTGAATTAAATCGAAATTTAAATTTAAAAATGGTATAAAAATGATTTCACAGAGTGAGGATAGCGTGTCCCATAGGAAAAATTGATTGATGCACGAATGTGGCAGGGTAGGAAAATGGTCTTAAATATTATTTGGGACAACGTGTTGATGACAGCAAGGCTCTGTGAAGACATTAAAGTTTCATTTACAATGCTCAACTGCCCCTCACCCGTTAGTTAACTTTCTCCCCTATAAAAAAACAACCTTTCCAGATTCTTTGCCACACAGACTCAGAGTAACCAAAGGAGACTGCAACTACTCATTGTGTGTTCCTAGTGTGTGGGAGTGAAACAGAGAGAGAGAGACATGGCTAAGTTGTGTATCTTGGTCTTCGTTCTTGCTTTGGCTGTGGCCACAAGTGCAAGAAACGCACCCACCGATGCTGGTCTCAAGGATCAGAAGAACTTCATCACCTATGGTGGAGTCGGTGGCTATTCCGGAATTGGGAACAATGGACTACCTTTTGGAGGAGGTGGTGCTGGAATAGGAGGTGGTTTTGGCGCCGGAGGTGGCCTCGGTGGTGGCCTCGGCGGCACTACCGGCATCGGTGGAATCGGGGGACTCGGCGGTACCGGTGGTGGAATTGGTGGCGGTGTTGGTGGTGGCGTTGGAAGCGGCATTGGAAACGGCGTTGGTGGGGGTGTTGTTCCTTTCCCTTGAGATGGTTGAAAGTGCATGCATGCATGCATGCATGCAAGGGTTCTTCTGGATTACTCTAGTCTTTGTTTTCGTTCAGGAAATAATGTTGTTTATGTGCGTGTTCATCAGCCAGCAGTTTAGTGTTTCACGTGTTGGGAAAGTGAAAAAGAGTAGTGTATCTTGTAACCTGTCATTCCATCTTTCATTTGTTTAGGTTTTCTGTCAACCATAGCACTCATATATATACGTGGTTCTTTCATTTCATAGTTGCAACATTTCATTTTAGCTTTCAAGTAATATCAGTTCAACTTTCTATTTGCTTTTTCTACGCTCTCTCTATACCTCCACTTCCTTCTTCAACTTTCAAATGTTTATAAGATCGTATGTGCTAAATCATTTTTAAAAATACGACTAAACTCCTTATCTCCACTCTTTATTTTCATAATAATTATCTATGTTAATTATTGGATTATATAAAGAAATATTATTGGAGTGACGTGACTATTATATTCCAAATATGTGCAAATGGCTTACGAATATAGAAATGTCTAATACAAGAAAAAATAGAATATATATACTTAAAATTATGTATTTTTTTTTTCTTGTTTGTTTGAAGTATCATTCCATACCGATCACATTATAATTTTTTCCGAGAAATGATTTCGACTATTTTTTTTTTCAGCAGACACTTAAAAAATCATTTTAATAATAAAATTATATTTAAATAATAATAAATATAAATAAAATTTTAAAATAAAGTAATAAAAATGTATGTAGTTATATATAAAATAAAAGAGTGTCAAATATCATTACTGTTTGAGCTAAAAAAAGGAAAAAAAAAAATACAACAATTTAAGGAAATGATAGAAAGATTTAATACGCTTGTTTTTGACTAAATAAATGTGATACGGCTTAACTAGACCTATCGAGTTTCGTATTTGTAAAATAGTTATACAATATTCCAAAACATGTATGTTAAAGTAAATAATCACATATATTAGTGAAAAATCTTGTGAGTTGAATTGTATTATTATTTATGGTAAAATACCACTTTATTATTATTATTATTATTATTATTATCATTTATTTGGAATAAGTCTAATTTATTGATATTATATTACTAATTTTATATCAGGATTCTAAGGATCAAAATTTATAAATATATCTGTTATTTTTTAAAAAAATACTTATTCACTATTATATTTATTATTTCTCACTTAAATGATTCAAACTCTTTTATTAATTTCAGCACTAAAATGTTTTTTTATAAGTGAATCTTCTTTCATGTTTAAATTTTAGAAGTACATAAGATTTTTCAAACCACTTAAATTTTGTCATTTATCCGAATGTTTACGTTCAATATATCGATAAAAACAATGTGAAATCAAGATGGAAAAAAGTAATTAAATAAAAAAAGAATTGTTTCACATCTACTCCACTAAACTTATTATCCCAACCCACAAAATCATTACAAAAATGCATGTTATTGGACTATAGTTGTTATATTTCTAAATTACGAGTGTCATACTATTTATTTTCATAAAATAACTAACAATTAAAAAAATTAAGAATATATTGGATTTTATAATGGTAAAACTCATTAAGACATCACTTATATATATATATATATATATATATATATATATATATATATATATATATATATATATATATATGTAGAGAGAGAGAGAGAGAGAGAGAGAGAGAGAACACTTAATCATATCATATTTCTATTTTTAAAATATAAAATTATTCGAGAAGACTCAACTTCAAAAGTAAAATTATTATCTTTTTATTAAGTGTTAGATGTGTAAGAAAAGTTTTATGCAAAAATTTTAATTTTTCATTTCACTTTTATAGATGATGTAAATCAGATAATCCTATTAAAAGTAATGACATCACACCATCATTTTTCTCTAACATTCAAGCAAAAACATTATAAATTATGATTTTATTACAATTTTTTTTTCTTAAAAATAATTAACCAGTCAAACCAGCATAAAGTTCCCAGTAGTGTGGAGTTCAATCTTCCACCATAGATTCTTATTTCTTTATCTCTCTCTATAAATATAATGGTTGAGATTCCAAAAAATGAGCTGTAGAAGATCTTGATCCAATCCACAGCACAGGAAGGTGTAGATGACATTAAATTTTCATTTACCATTCTCAACTGCCCCTCGCTGGTATTAGTTCATAGTTCCCCATAAAAAACACATTCTCCAAATTTCCACACACGACACAGTCACACTGAGAGTAACCGAAGGAGAGTTCAATTACCTATAGTACATTCCTAGTGTATGGGAGTGAGACAGAGAGACATGGCTACGTGTCGTGTCTTGGTGTTGGTTCTTGTTCTGGTTATGTCCACAAGTGCCAGAAATGCACCCAGCGATGCTGCTCTCAAGGATCAGAACAACTTCATCACGTATGGTGGCATTAGCGGTTACTCGGGAATTGGGAGCAATGGACTACCTTTTGGAGGAGTTGGTACTGGAATAGGTGGCGGTGGGTAATGGAATTGGCGGTGGTGGCGTCGGTTGCAGCGTCGGCGGTGGCAGCGGTGGTGCTCATCCTTGAGTTGAACACTCATCCATTCATGCATGCTTACATGCATATGGCTTCTTCCTGTTTTTTTGGATTACCCTAGTCTTTGGTTTTCCTAGAGTGTTTGTGATTTATGTTCGTGTTGTTAATTAATCGTGCAAGCATGCTAGCTTTGTTACCATTGGAAAGTAATGTTCATATTTATGTATGTATATAAATGAAAATATATAAACAATCAATTATGAATATTAAGTTATTTAAAATTTAGCATATATCATTGTAAAAAATAGATTTAGTTGATTATGTTTAACTTTCATATCTCATCCTATTTATCTCATACTGCTTGTATTTATTCCTCCTAGACTCTTATACTTACTATACATATATTAAGTCAAAGGAGAAATCTTAACAATATTATACAGTATCAATTATTTTTATATATAGTCTCACAATTTTTTTACGTATCTGTGAGTGTATATGCATGTGAGAGAGTATACTATTTTATTTTCAAATATATAATATTTTATATTTTATAATGTACTTGCTATTTTTTTTCTGGCAATTCATTGCATTAACTATTATAGGAAGCAATGAATAATATTGTTAGAGACTTTGACATGTATTCACATCCAAAGTGATACATCAAAATTTAAATTCTTAGCCACTTGATTTTAGAGACAACTATATATATATATATATATATATATATATACTTATGAAACTTCCCTTTCCTTTCGTACGGAAAGGTCTCAGTTAATAGGGGGCCATGCATTAGCTTTATAGCCACATGTTTTTCTTGTACATATACACGTATTACATAGAGACATATCAGAGTAAAAAAATCTGGTTTTTGTGGGTGTCCTTGAGTTCTTAAAAGATAACAGATAATGGTGTTGACTATTGAATGCAGTACTGCAATTTTTTCTGCAAGAATTAATAGGGGGTCATTTGGGATTTACCATTATTTATGAATCTATGGTAAAGGCCATAGCAGCAATAGTTTGGACCAAAGTACTTATAGGTAAAACATTTGAAGGTTCCTAAAATATATAGACAAAACGAGTTACATATTACTTGCTTACTATTGTAGCAAGCGTGGTTAAAAATACTGATTAATTATCACTATTTGTGGATTTGAATGAGGGAATGTTCCGCACTCGTCTTTCTTCTTCCATGGAGATTCTAGCAATATATATAATAGGGTGGTCCAACGTGATTCAATCCATTGCCAACAACTGATGATATCTTTTTTGAATAGGTTGGTGTTGTCTGAGTTCTTAATTAAGCCACAAAGAGAGTAAACAAAGACATATAGGATCAGTGTGTAAGAACATTAATTTGGAGATTTTCCAGTACCTACCCATACCATAGTATATAAATTTTTAAACATTTTATCAACTAAATTTATGAAAACTTTAACTATTTTTTTACCTTTTTCTTATTAAGAAGTTATCTAAAAGAAATCGTATTCAGACGATTTTTGGACAACAAGTGTTTATAAAATGCTTTATCTAAGATATTAAATTTATAACTTTAAATTTTAATAACACCCTGATATAAATTTATTTTAAAATATAAATATAAATTTATTATATTGTGGATTTACAAAATTCTTTAAACAAAAATTACAATTTTTTTAGAAGAGATGTAGCGTAATAAAACCTACATAAAGTAAAAGAAAAGTTTGATAATATAATATTTGTTATTAGATTTGTCTAATGGACTTTAAAAACCCACTAAATAATGGGATTGCGAGCACGTTTTCTATTTTCTGTCTGTGATTTTAATTTTAAATTAATAATGGTTGTAAATTATTACTAAATTCATAATTGTTATGCTGATCTTCCACATGCTCGAGACAATTTTAAACAATTTTTTATAAGGGTTACACGATTCTCTTACTTTGAAGCTAATTACATCATGAAAAAAGCTTGGTTATATATTTACTCATATAGAAAGAGAAAGTTTCATATAATAAGTGAAATTATATAATAATATAATATATGATAACTAAATAAAAGACAATCTTATTATAATTATAACATAATAGTAGAAGACAGAATATAATATAACAAATTTAGATATGAGATATGTGTTCGATGAAACAACTTCTAAGATTGATTTAAAATATAGGAAATATTAATCTATCTTTGTAAAATTAAAGAACAATAATGTATACGCTTTTCTGAATTATTAAACATATGTTCTTTCTTATTGAATCTCTTGCATTAGTTGATACATTTCCTTGACCATACACATCATATATTGAATAATTTTGTAATAAAAAAGTCCATCATTATCTGAATTCCTTTTGTTGCGTAAATTTTCTTCATTCACTTGTCATAAGATGTGTAATCAATTACAGTTATATCTAATTAATTATGTAGCAAAGAACAGAAGAAAGTTAATTAAGACTGCTGGTCCACTGCAATCTCCATTAAAACTATTCCAGATTTTGATGATCCTCCTCACTGCAATCTCCATTATAACAGTGAATACAACAAGGATGGGTCAAATATTAAAGAGAAAATTTTAACTTAGATTCCTTCAAGAGACACTTTTCTCAATAAATATTTCTTATTTATTAAAAATCATTCATGTTTTTAGGAGAGAAAGATGTTAGAGGTTGTACTGTTATTACTACATACGTACCACTGCTTTAAATATTAAATAGTAATGTCAGAGGTTGGTGAAGTTTTGAATGAAATAGAAGAAGTTGGGCAGGCCCAGTTAAAAGGTGTGCAGATGGCAGCAGCTCCATGTTACATGTTCAAACCAGTTCCAGCAATGGTAGCTTGCAGCTGGTAATAGTTGCATGCCAATTGAATGATCGAATTCAAAACCTGTTGCCTCGTCAACCCTAGTAAATATCCATCACCTACCTTCTCTATTACAATTTGCGATCTCTAACAAAACCTTGTCTGCATTACTGTGGTTCTTCACTCATGCATGTACTACTCGATATACGATGAAAACATGGGGGAGACATGTATAATATTGTAATAACAAGTGAGATAAAGAAAACAGAAAATGACATGTGTGTTCATGGTTTTTCATACACACAACACGGTTCAATGAGATTTTAATGGAAGGAAAATTTCTAAGTTTAATAATATATACAGTAGTTATATACCTAAAACGAAAATTGTGGTTAAAAACATTAAATAATGATAGTAGTTTACTGAAATGGTGGTTGCATGTCTTTTAATTAGTTCAAAAGACATCATCTTTTATTTCACGCTTTCGGTAGATGTTTTTATTTTCTCTTTTAAGCATAGTTGATTATTGTGCATTAAGTTTACTCTCTTTTGTCATCGTTTTATTTGTGTTATTCTTTTTTCCCACTGTAGCCACTTCTCTCCACTTGAATTAGTAGCTCCTTTGTTAACATTGTATTTTGTGTTATTTCCACCGTCACACAATTCAATCTTAATTTTTTTCTTTTAAAAATATATAACTTTAACAAATTTATTATTTATATAAATCTAGTACTAATATTTATGTTAAAATTGAATTTTTAATATACTAAATTAAAATCTTGTTAATACAAATATTTATTTTATTTTGATAAAAATATTATTATAATATTTATGTAAATAAAAAATTTAGTTTCAATTTGGATAATAACCATATTGCTCCATTAAAAAAACGGAACTAAATTAAAATAAAATAGATATATAGAAAGATTGAATTGAATAAAAAAAATTAACTGTAATACTGTTTGATAGTCCCACACAAGACCTAGCACATAGACAACTAAATTATTAATATTATTTTTTAAATAATTTAAAAATTAAAAAAATAAATTGAAATTTTTGGATAAAAAATCCACTAAAAGCTAAACTGTGAAATTACTTATAGATTGGTTTTAGAAGTTGTTCGGTTTGTTTATTAAGATTTCATCCTTCCAACAATAAAAAATGAATGCCTTTTTCGCACTCTCCTTAAGCTCTGAAAAGAAAAGAAAATGCTTTATTCCATTTAGGCCCATGCCATTTTTCTTCACCTATTGGGCTAATATGGGATTATTTGGGGCCTTTCTTCCTGTACCTCCTTTTTCTTCTTCATCCCTTAGAATCATGTATCCTAGTTTTACACTTATAAATTTATAATAAAATATGAAAAGTTAGTCATATCAGGGTTTTAAGTAGGTGACATATTACTAATGCAAGATGTATTATTAGATTAAGAAAGACATTCTAAATTAAACATTTTGAAATGCCTTTTGTACCCAAAAATTAAAAAATTTGGAATACACTTTTGTGATAAAGTATGGATTAGATATTCCATAACGTAAATATATGTTAAGGAATATACATTTGAGATGTAATTTCGAATTGGAAGTATATTCCAATTCATTCTCTTAAGAACTCGTGTCATTTTTATGAATAAATTATTCTTTCAAACTTTATTTAGTAAAATGTTTGAATGATAACTTGATTTATGTATTTTGAGCTATAAGTAAGGAGTTTAAGATTAGAAAATGTCCAAATAAAATTATAGAGAAATTTTGTTTAGAAGGACTCTATGATGAAGTATAAAAATATTTAGAGATTGTTTATATATAAAAAGCTTATAAGTAAGTTTATATAATGTCTAGAATTATTGAAATATTTTAGAAACCTAAAAAAATATGAATTATAGTCCTTATATTAATGTTGTGGTAGCAAAATTCTAACTATTGGTTGAGGAGATGTCACTCATATAAACAACGATGATTTGATCATTTGTAATAAATCTAAAAATTAGAAGCACTCAGTATTACAATAAGTTTTTTCTTTTCTCAAAATCTTCTAATCTTTCCTAATTTTTAAACACTTCCTTATAGCTTTTAGAGTTTCCTCCCAACAAAGTGGTATCAAGAACCATAAGATCATCATAGAAATGGCAAATATTAGAATTTCCTTTCAAGTCCCGATGCTCACCAAGAGCAACTATAATAATTGGAGCTTTAAAGATGATATCTTGGTGCACATGATGTGTGGGAAGTGATCGAGATGGGCCACACCGAGCTAGAGAATGTAGATAATCTTTCTTAAGCTCAAAAGTAGAGTTTGAGAGACTTAAGGAAAAGAGAAAAGAAAGCTTTTTGTCTATTCTATCAAGGATTAGACAAAGATACTTTTGAGAAGATTTATGAAGTCAAGTCAGCCAAGGACAATGGGAGAAGCTTGAGATCTCTTATAAGGGAGTTGATCAAGTAAAAAAAGGTACGTCTTCAAACTTTAAGAGGAGAGTTTGAAGCTTTGCATATGAAGGATGGTGAACTTGTCTCTGATTACTTTTCAAGAGTTTTAACAATTACTAATTGACTAAAAAGAAATGGTGAGAAGTTAGATGATGTAATAATTATGAAGAAAAATCTCAGACCATTAGATCTAAAGTTCGAACATATTGTATTCATTACCAAAGAAACCAAAGACTTGGAATTCATGTCAATAGAGCAACTTATTGGTTCGTTGCAAACTTATGAGGAAAAGGATAAGAAGAAGGAAGAGATTATGGATCAAGTCCCTAAGGCACAAGTTCAAGAAAAGAAGAAAACGCAAGCAACCAATCAAGATGAACTTATAGTCGAGGACAAGGACGAGGGCGTGGATATGGAAGTGGACAAGGACGAGGGCCTAACAACAATAACCAAAAAGGAGAAAGCTCCATAAGAGGTCGTGGGTGAGGAAATATGAGTTTAAGGTATGTCAAGTCACTCATCAAGTATTACAATTGTGATAAATTTGGATATTATGCTTCTGAATGTAAAAACCCTAAAATAAATAAAGTCTAAGAGAAAGCCAACTGTGCTGAAGAAAAGTGTCAAGAAGATGGTACCTTGCTAATAGCTTATAAAGGCCAAGATAGAGGCGAGGATAATCAATGATATCTTGAGAATGGAATAAGTAATCATATCTGTGGAAAATTAAGCATGTTCGTGGAGCTTGGTGAATTAGTGAAGGGAAACATGACTTTTGGAGATGAATCAAAGGTGGTAGTGAAAGGTAAAGGTAATGTGCTCATCCGACTAAAGAATGGAGAACATCAATTTATTTCTAACGTATATTATATGCTAAGCATGAAGAACAACATCTTGATTTTAGACAACTCTTAGAGAAAGTTTATCATATTCAACTTAAGAATAATAACCTTTTTGTAAAAGATAATGCAAATAAATCCATTTCAGAGGTGCCAATGACAAGAAATAGAATGTTTGTGCTCAACATTCAAAGTGATGGCCCACAATGTCTCAAGATGTTTTATAAAGATTAATCATGGTTTTGTCATATTTGATTTTGAAATCTTAATTTGTAAGGATTATAGTTACTCTCCAAAAAGGTAATGATAAGAGAATTGTCTTGTATTACCCACCCTAATTAAGTTTGTGAAGGATGCCTACATGGAAAACAATTCCGATTGAGTTTTCCAAATGAGTCAAACTCAAGATCTCAAAAGCCATTAGAAATCATACACATATATAGATGTATGTAGCATTGTCAAGCCAATATCACTTCTTAAGAGTTATTATTTCCTTTTCTTCATTGAAAATTTTCTAAGAAAAACATGAGTATATTTATTAAAATAAAAATTAGAGGTATTCGAGAACTTCAAGAAGTTCAAAGTCCGTGTTGATAAGGAAAGTGGCTTTGTAATCAAAGATTTAAGATTCGATTGTGGATGAGAGTTCATATTAAAAGAGTTTCAGAAGTATTGTGAGGATAATGGAATTAGATGACAATTGGCAATACCAAGATCCCCTCAACAAAAGGGAGTGGTAGAAAGGAAAAATAGAACGATCTTAGAGATGGCAAAGAGCATGCTTAAAAGTAAGAGACTTCCTAAGGAGTTTTTGGTTGAAGTCGTTGCATGTACAATTTATCTTACCAATTGCTCTCTAACAATAAGTGTGAGTGGAAAAACACCACATGAAGGATAAAGTGGAAGAAAGTCAGGTATTTCTCGTCTTAGGGACCTACGCTGCTTTCGTACCGCACTAGATGGAGAGGAAAAGGACTACTACTCTGAACTTGAAGAAGAAACCACCCTAACGAAGGGTTTGGGCTTGGTCTGTTTTTAAGAAAAAAATTAATAATAAAAAGGGTGATTTGGACTTTTGACCCGTTTTCATAAAATAAATGATTTGAACATTGACCCAATTTTGTTTCAGAAAATTACATGTTTTTTTTTTCAATTTAATTTAAACATTTTAAAAAAATCATAAAATATAATTTTTTTTTAAAAAAATTGCGAGTTGAAATGAGTATCCAACGGATATTCGGGGGATTTGAAAAAATTGGATTTTTTTTACGCGGGTATCCGACAGGTAGCGGAACAGATACGAATACAATTTTTTACATACAGGTCGGATTCAAGTATCACACTATCCGTGTCCGACCCGACCCCTTGTTACCCTTATGCATACCCAATCGTTTATAATTGCATTTATCCATGTAAGTTCATCATTTAATCTAAAATAAAACAAACAACTATTCGAATTTGTTTTTTCTTTTTTTTGGGTTTAATGGATTCGGACTGGTTGGAAATTTTTGCTCACCTCTTTTCCATATTACTCAATCCAAAATGAATGCCTTAAAGATGTTCCAGAATACTTAATTCGTAATATATTTTCAAATCCAATAATGTATTTCGAATTATACCATTCATAACCTACTTAAAGATCTCAAACCATACACCCCACCACAAAAGGGTAAAGAAAGATAGTTCTGGGGACGACAAGAAGGAGACAAAATTACCTTATCATATTTTATATAAATTTATGAGTACAATTGGAATATACAGTTTTTTAGGGGGTAGGGGAAGAAACAATGGGGGTGCAGGAAAATATTCTGGATTATTTGTTTCACGAACTAATGGGCCTTTTGGTCGAATTACTGGTTTAACTTGTTCACAAAGGCAAGGAGCGAGTATACGTATATATTTCATTCTAACTTTTTCTCTTGCTTTCTCTTATCGAGAAATTGTAAAGACATGGGTCAGGGAACACCAGGAGGTTTGAACAGGCAAGGTCTTCCGGGGGACCGGAAGCCGGACGGCGGTGACAAGAAGGAGAAGAAGTTTGAGCCAGCGGCGCCGCCGGCTCGAGTAGGGCGGAAGCAGCGAAAACAGAAGGGGCCGGAGGCGGCGGCGCGGTTGCCGACGGTGACGCCGCTTTCCAAGTGCAAGCTGCGGCTGCTAAAGCTGGAGCGCATAAAGGACTACCTTTTGATGGAGGAGGAGTTCGTGGCTAACCAGGAGAGGCTGAAGCCGCAAGAGGAGAAGGCCGAGGAAGACAGATCCAAGGTCGATGATCTCAGGGGTTCCCCTATGAGTGTTGGCAACCTCGAGGAACTCATCGACGAGAATCACGCCATTGTTTCGTCCTCGGTGGGTCCTGAGTACTACGTTGGTATCTTGTCTTTCGTCGATAAGGATCAGCTCGAGCCTGGATGTGCAATTCTGATGCATAACAAGGTAGGGTTAGGGTGTGATAGGGTTTTGTTTGTTTGCTCCTGATTGGTTAAATTTTTATGGCCTTTTGATTGAATGTTCTTTCGTATGTGATGGATTTGGTGGAGAGGGTTTAGTCGTTAGATTGTGTGTTTCTGGTAGGCGAAGTGGGGGTTTGTTGCGTGGAAATGGTGTGTTGTAGGTGAATAGAAGAATCTGGTGTTGAATAAAGGTTAAGATCTTTGAACTGCTCTTCATGGCAGAGCAGTCTTCTTTCAAAGAATCTCTGTCCTTATTCCGTACACAAGCTTGGGGATGTTCGGAATTCTGAACATATAATTGCGTCTTTAATTGGGAGATAACTATTACATTTTATCTCTGGCTGAAAACTTGTTTAGGTGTATGTTTGAATTTGATTACGTTTTTGGCAAAAACCCCCTTTCAATGGGGTTTCTATTCTGGTTTATAAGCTGTTTTAAAAATATATTTAGTTAATCAAGGAATACACTAGGTCAGTTAATACATTTAAATTAATCATGTTTTGAGTACTTGGAACACGAATAGTATTCGGAAGGAGTGAAAGTTCCATAGACAGTGCCTGTTGAAGTAGTTAATGGGCATACTATCCTATTAAGAGCTGTTGAAGGTTTTTCTGTTCGTGCGGACAACATTTTGAGGAGTTATTGCCTGGTATAATCTAGTCATGGCAAGTTGTAATCCATGACACCGGAAACTAGAAAGAGGCGAGAAAAGTTGTGAAAAGATATTTTGGTTGGATTGTCTGTCTTTTAGGAAGAAATGGACATGGGAGGTTGTCATGACTTTTTTTATGTTTCAATCATTTATCTTTTCCTACACATTTGATATTTGATTGGATTCAAGAATTGTAATGCTTCTTCCGATCTTATCATGTATGGTTCTTTACCAGGTTCTCTCTGTTGTTGGGCTTCTTCAAGATGAAGTTGATCCTATGGTATCTGTCATGAAGGTTGAGAAGGCACCTTTGGAATCATATGCTGACATTGGTGGTTTAGATGCCCAGATACAGGAAATTAAAGAAGCAGTTGAGCTTCCACTGACACATCCTGAACTGTATGAAGACATTGGTATCAAGCCTCCTAAGGGAGTCATTTTATATGGAGAACCTGGAACTGGGAAGACATTACTTGCAAAGGTGTGCATTTTTTGGTGTCTTATAGGGTGATATCTAAACATCTTTTCAACTTCTCATTTTATCTGTTTAATTACCGGGTTTGAAATTCTGTTCATATCTACTTTCTGAAAATGAGGTTTTATTGATTATCTGGTTTATATGGTTTGTGGATTATAGAGTGTTTTTTAATGTCTGTCCGCAAAATTTATTTATCCATTATTTTTCTGTTTTCTTAAATTCTGTTATTTGTTCTTTATTAGTCAGCGGTTTTACAGATAATGGAGGATATCGTGTAAATGTCTTGTTTTACACCCTTCAGCTTTTCATAATCATTTTGCAGAAGAATTGTCTTTTTTTAATGCTTAATTATTAATCCGTGATTGATGAACTTGATACAATTTAAGTTGTAGGAATTAAGGAAGGAAATTGAGACAATAGAAACTGAAACTAATCCTAAAGGATATAAAGTAAGTTTTTTTAAAGTTTTCTTCATTAAAAAAATAGTCACTTTTTAAACGTTTTTTATTAGGCTAAAGTTAAATTGATATTGTGTAGAATTTAATTGTCCTATGTCAAATTGGTTATTCTTCGTTGCGTCAAACATCATTTAATTAAATCAAAAGTTGGTTAATAAGTAGCAGCTTGCTGTTCGCATATGGAAAAAGCAACTAACAAAACTTGGAGTAAATATGATCTGTTAATTATTTGATGTTTTGCATAATGTTTACTGTAATTATAGTTTTATCAGTATGCAATTATGATACATTTGTTGTATCAGTGTCAACTTTGATGTTGTTATTCAGTTTGGTCTAACAAAGCCTTTTTACTTTCAGGCCGTGGCAAACTCAACATCAGCAACCTTCTTACGTGTTGTTGGTAGTGAATTAATACAAAAATACTTGGGAGATGGTCCAAAACTTGTAAGGGAACTTTTCCGGGTTGCTGATGATCTTTCCCCATCTATTGTTTTCATTGATGAAATTGATGCTGTTGGTACGAAGAGGTAAGTTATTGAACATTAGCTTCAGGAATCACTACTGATACATTATCTATTCTCTATTCTCTTGAGTTTTTTTTCTTTTATTTTTTCTCTGTGGAGGGGGCGTAAGGTGTGGGACGGGTAGAAGAGTGAGATATCTTGGACAATTCTTAGTATGTCTCTTGTATGCTTTGTAGGTATGATGCCCACTCAGGTGGAGAACGTGAGATTCAGAGGACTATGTTGGAGTTGCTGAACCAGTTAGATGGTTTTGATTCAAGAGGAGATGTGAAAGTGATTCTTGCAACCAACAGAATTGAAAGCCTTGATCCAGCCCTGCTGCGGCCTGGTCGAATAGACAGGAAGATTGAGTTTCCTCTCCCTGATATCAAAACCAGAAGACGCATTTTCCAGGTAGGTGTGACTAGTATTATGAAACCGTACTTTCAGGTTTCACTGTTTGATCTTAATATGCATATTTTACTTTAATGACTAACAGTTCTTATACCTGTGAAATTTAGATTCACACATCAAGGATGACATTAGCTGATGATGTCAACTTAGAAGAATTTGTTATGACCAAGGATGAGTTCTCTGGAGCTGATATAAAAGCTATATGTACTGAAGCTGGCTTACTTGCGTTACGGGAACGCCGAATGAAGGTTAGAATTATCTTTATACTTGTATAATTATGGCCAAAACAATGTGACCCTGTCGAAATATATTATGACACTCTGTTGGTGTTAGGAATTACAAAGTTATTAGTATGGATAAGCTCATTTGATGGCTCAAATTCATATATTAACATAAGAAAATATATTGCATTGGTTGGTTGCATATTGTAAGTTTAGACATACCATTGAAGAAATTTGCAAGAAAAGTTGGAGGGAGTTGAGGTGGGAATATTGAGAAAATGGAACTGGAAAGCAATCTTCCTTAATTAAATATATTCCTTGTAATTTAGAGAGATTGCTTATTTTCATCCCAAGCCTATGAGGACCTAATTGTATTGTATTTTGAAGTGTTTCCTATTTTACAGGTTGAGGTCTTCTGCTTATTTATATTAAATTTTCTATGGTTTGTTTTTGTTTACCCTAATGACCATTTTTTTTATCTTCAGGTGACGCATGCCGACTTTAAGAAGGCTAAGGATAAAGTTATGTTTAAGAAGAAAGAAGGGGTACCAGAAGGACTCTATATGTGAAGCATCTTTAGCATATACCCCCCGCCCTTCTTTATTATGGTCCTTTTGTGCTGTGAACGATTTTTTTTTTGTTTGAATTACGGTCGATTATGGGTCGAAGTTATCATGGGATTTAATCTCACCGAACTATAATCACGTATAGTTTTCTTTTATTTAAAACAAATGGGAAAATTTCCCGCCATTTCTTCCTCGTTAATGTATGCTTTTCTGTCAATTATATGCTGCTACCTTAAGCAAGAGTTACTCAATCCGATGAACAAATCCAATCATCACGGATTACTTAATGCATGATGAGGTTTTTGAATCTACTAAAGCAGCCATCTTCACGCTAGCAGATAAAGAAAAAACGAAATATTTCTTTTAAAAATTAAAGAATTTACTGTATCTTCTTTATTGGCAAATGTTAGTATTTTTTAAGTGGGGTCATAAACTCAACCTTTCTTATTTTTCTTTTCATTCTCTTTAAACCAACTTCCGAATGTTGAATGTACGACCTTATCTATTCTTATATATCTAAGCATGATTTCTTTATTTTTCTTCAATCCAATTTCATTTTATTTAATTTCAGTTTTCGTTATGTAACTACTAATGATAAATAAGACCATCAATACTTGCACTGTCTATGCAAGATCATACTAGACTTTCCATTAAAAGTGGAGTGTTTCATCTTATATTTCCAATATCTCATCCTGCATTTCCAAAAATTCTATTTTTGACCTTGTAATATCTTATTCTACACCTCCAACTTTTTCAAAAATTTCATTTTTAACTTTAATAAATATCTTTTCAATTTTTTATCTTTCTTATTAAAAGCACTCTCCATCACTTTAATAATAATAATCTAAAATATTATTTAATATAATTTTATATTTTAATAATTATTAAAATATTGTTTATATTATAATAATGATTATTTTAAAAAAATTAAAATAAAATAATAATAATCAATTTGATTTAATATATTCAAAATATAATAAATTATATTAAAATGTTAAATTAAATTAAATATTTATTAAATTTAAATAAAAACAAAATTTTAAAAATAATTACTACCGGATATCCATATCCGAATAATACATCATCGAATTTCTATATCCGATTCACTTTTCTTTAAATTTTATAAATTATTTAATTTAATTTAATATTTTAATACAATTTAATATATTTAAATACATTAAATATGATTTTAAATATTATTTTATTTTTCATTATTATCACTCTTATTTTAGTTATTATTATTTTAACTTTTTAATAAAACTATTATAAAAATATAAATAATATTTTAATAATTATTAAAATATAAAAATATAATAAATAGTATTATAATTTAAATTAAATTAAATATTTATGAAATTTTAAATAAAAATAAAACTGTTAGCATATTTTATAAACTTTGATATCCGATAAACAAGTTTTAAGAATTTTAAACTTTATTTAAAATTTAATAATTATTTAATTTACTTTAATATCTTAATATAATTTAATATATTTTGAATATATTAAATCAAATTGATTATTATTATTAATATTATTTATTTTATTATTATTATTTTTATTTTAATTATTTTATTTTAATTTTTTAATATAATTATTATTATAATATAAATCATATTTTAATAATTATTAAATAATATTTAAATTTTAAATTAAATTAGATTATTATTAAGGTGATGCAGAATACTTTTAATAAGAAAGAGAAAAAGATGAAAAGAGTGCAGAATACTTTTAATAAGAAAGAGAAAAAAAATGAAAAGAAAATACGTGTCAAAAGGTTAAAAGTGAAATTTTTGGAGGTAATAATATGTTGGAGGTGTAGATGAAACACCCTTAAAAGTGAGCTCTTCTTATTCCTTAATTGTTGGTTAAAAGTTCAAATTTTTAAAAATTATTACAGTTATGTTTTTTTTTCTTAACAGAAAGTCGACCAGCTTTTAAAACGTGCTTCAAAATACAAATCAAAATAAAACAAACAAAAAAAAAAAGATAATTAACAAAATTTCAAATAAAAAATAATAGCAAAATACAATT
The DNA here is from genome assembly GCA_036885675.1 of Vigna mungo. Classification (NCBI taxonomy): domain Eukaryota; kingdom Viridiplantae; phylum Streptophyta; class Magnoliopsida; order Fabales; family Fabaceae; genus Vigna; species Vigna mungo. Next base: position 22,913,916 of record CP144695.1, read on the forward strand.
GTAATATCTAAGAAAATCAACTAAAATTAAATGAAAAAATTACAAACAAATAACAAAAATCAATACAATTTCAAACAAAAAACATATAATTTAAAATAACAATAACAAAATTGTTATTTTAAATTACTTTTTTTAAACAATTTAAAATAATTTTGTTATTGGTATTTTAAAGTGTATGTTTTGTTATTTAATTTTAATTACTAATTTTTTGTTTTGTTTGTTTTAATAAATTTTCAATATGTAATAATTGTTATTAAAATAACCTTTTTATTGTTTGAAATTATATTGATTTTTGTTATTTATATATAATTGTTTAATTTAATTTAATTTTTGTTGATTTTTTAAATATTTTAATTATATTTGGTTGTTATTTTTATTTGAAATTTTGTTAATTGTTTTGATTGTTTTATTTTGAATTTTTAAAATTTATTATTTGTTATTTTAATTTTTTTGTTATTTTAAATTTATTATATTTTTTTCAATTTGGAAATACGAATAAGTCATTTTTAAATACGTTTTTCTTTAAATGTATTTATATTTCTCCTTAACTGATTTTTAAAAGTCGGTTAACAACTTGCTGATTTTTGAAAATTAATTTTTATTTTGAACCTTAACCAACTTTAAAAAATGGTTAAAGTTTTAATTGATTTTTGAAAATTGGTTAAGGAATAAAAGGAATGCAAAATGAAAAGAGAAAAAAGAAAAAAAATTTAATAAAAAATTGAAGATTATATTTATAATTTTGAAGATGCAAAGAGAAAAAAAAAGAAAAAGAGATGCAGACACACCAAAGTAAAATTAGTCTATTTCTATATAGCCAAATTTTGTTAACATAACTAAATAAATGTGAACAGCCATATTAAGAAAATGCAGGGGCAGTATAGTCCGGAAATGAAAATCAAGGAAGTGAGTCTACACCTGAGAAGACTAGCAACCACTTTCTCCCTTATTTTCGACAAACATTGAAAAGAGTAGTAATAGGTTGACACGCCGACGATCATTCCAAAATGTTACATTACCAAATTCTTCATACGATGATGCCAAAAGTAAAAAATTCTGTGGTAAGCATCAAGGGAAGTACACAAAGCAACAAATTTCCATTGTTAGAATGGAGCATTTGTTGATTTCTTGCGGCGCGACTTAACCCAGAACGCTATTCGGCTTAATTGTACGGAAGCAACGAGTGCGAGTAATAGAGACCAGGTACCAACTAATAGATAGCCCAGTTTACGAATTCTATAGTAAATATGATTCGGACTAACCAAACCCAATGCCCACATATAGGTGAGGAGCATGCAGGAAGCTGCAGCTATCATCAAAATGGCCAAGATCCACATGACCACCCTGTTTTCAAGCGGAAGGCCGCTCATGAGAAGCAACATCACACAGAGTGACGAAAAGAAAGAACAAGAGTTGAAGAAAATGAACTTCATAAAATCTGGTGACCATGCATAACCCACAACCGCCGTGCCTGCTTCACAGAAACCGTAGTCAGGACATGTAAACCCATCTTCGGTTGTATCCCCTTGCCATACACCACCCGGTGGGCTTATCACTGACTGAAACGTCATCGTTGCAATCACAGTTGCTGCCACCATCAATTGCTCTCTCGTCTTTTTCTCCATCCAATTCCCTTCGTCTAGCAGGTATGTTCTGCAGAACCTCTCCAATCTGCTCCACCTGTCCTCTCCTTTTCCGCTACTCATGTTCATGTTTGGTAATGGCACTGGGGCCGATGATGCTTCTGGAGGATCGTTGCTGCCTAGTGAGGGTGCTGCTGATTGTTACTTAGACTTGGCTTCCTTTGTCTGTGGACCGGTCTGTCCGGCCGGTCTGGTTGTTTACTTTGGGCTTGTTTTGTTTTGGGCTTGTTTTGTTTACGGGCTTTGCCTGTTGCGTGTTTACGTTGGTTAAATATAGTAACCAACCCTGTTGCGTGTTTACGTTGGTTATAAATAGTAACCAACCCCGTCTTTTCAATTACAACTTTCAATTCAATAATATTCAGTATTCATTCTCTCGCTCCGCTCTCTCTCTTATTATTCTCTGGTTCTAAGGTTTTCTTGAAACGCCCCAAGAACCCAACAATTGGCGCCCACCGTGGGGCAAGGATTCAAGAATTCCCAAGGAGCGATGGCAACCAAGTTCGACGTAGAAAAGTTCAACGGCGCTAATGACTTCGGGCTATGGAAGATCAAGATGGAGGCAATCTTGATACAGCAGGGATGTGATGAAGCGTTGAAGGGTGAGACAAGGATGAGTGGTACCATGACTCAAGAAGAGAAGAAGAAGATGGGAGATAAGGCAAGGAGTGCAATCATCTTGTGCCTTGGTGATAAGGTACTAAGGGAGGTTGCGAAGGAGAAGACTGCCGCTGAAATCTGGGCAAAACTAGAGTCTCTGTACATGACGAGATCGTTGGCTCATAGGTTGTGCCTAAAGCAGCAACTCTTTTCGTTCAAGATGTCAGAATCAAGAACGATAGAGGAGCAGATTGCAGAATTCAGCAAGATAGTTGATGATCTGGAGAATATTGAAGTGAAGTTGGAGGATGAAGATAAAGCTGTCATCCTGTTGAATGCGCTTCCAAAAACCTTCGAGCATTTCAGGGATGCGTTACTCTACGGGAAAGATCAAGTGATCACGTTAGAGGAGGTTCTGACGTCAATTCGAACCAAGGAGTTCCAAAAACTCCAAGATTCGAAGACAACCGAGGAAGGAGCGTCCGGATTGATCTCGGTGAAAGGGAAAGGGAAGAAGCAGTCTGGAAAAGAGAAGAAGCTGAATCCGGACGGTACGAAGCAGGTGCGTTGCTTCAAGTGCCAGAAGATGGGTCATATCAAGAAGTTCTGCCCGGAGAAAGGAAAGGCCGGTCGGCCACAAGAAACCGCTGATGTGGCAGAGGCGTCTGAGGGATATGAGTCGGCTGGAGTGCTGGTGGCTTCGTCTGAAGATCCTCAAAGGAGCTGGGTCATGGATTCCGGCTGCTCCTATCACATGTGCCCGGTAAAGGAGTTTTTTGAGAATCTGGATCAGAAAGAGCATGGTAATGTACTGCTCGGAAATAACAAAGCTTGCCGAGTGCAAGGTGTGGGGTCGGTGAGGCTGAAGATGTTTGACAATCGTGAGATGGTGTTGCAGGCCGTCCGGTATGTGCCCGAACTAAAGAGAAATTTGATTTCTATTAGTGCATTTGATCTTGGAGGTTACACCACTAAAGTTGAAGATGGAGTAATGAGGGTTTGTTCTGGAGATTCTGTGGTTGCCAAAGGCAGAAGGAGGAACGGCTTGTACATTCTGGAGGGATCAACTGTCATTGGTCATGTCTCAGTAGCAAGTGGGACCGAGAATACTGCCCGGTTATGGCACTTGAGGATGGGACACATCAGTGAGAAGGGTCTTGAAGAATTGGAAAAGCAAGACTTGCTTCTGGGAGACAAACTGCAGAAGCTGGATTTCTGTGACCATTGTGTCTTAGGGAAATCACACAGGATACCGTTCGGAAAAGGGAAACACTCAACCGAGCGGCCCTTTGAATATGTCCATGCTGACTTATGGGGACCGGCAAGAACCTTAACTCATGGTGGAGGAGCGTATTTCTTAAGTATAATTGATGATTTCTCAAGGAGAGTGTGGATTTACGTTCTAAAGAATAAGTCTGAAACGTTTCAGAAGTTCAAAGAGTGGCACACACAGATTGAGAACCAATTGGGGTGTAGGCTGAAATGCCTAAGAACCGATAATGGGCTGGAGTTCGTTTCAGAGGAGTTTAATGGTTTTTGCAAAGAGAAAGGGATCAGGAGGCACAGAACGGTCGTTGGAACTCCTCAACAGAATGGATTGGCCGAACGGATGAACAGAACCATTCTGGAGAGGGTTCGGTGCATGTTGTTGGGATCAGGGTTGTCAAAGGCTTTCTGGGGAGAGGCTGCCAATACGGCCGTCTATCTGATTAACAGGAGTCCGTCTTCAGCTCTCAATTTTAAAACGCCAATGGAAGTGTGGAGTGGACGACCGGCTGATTATTCACACTTGAGAGTGTTTGGTTCTTTGGCGTTTGCTCATGTCAGGGGTGATAAGCTGGATTCCCGGGCGGCGAGATGTATCTTTCTTGGATACGCCGACGGAGTTAAGGGATACAGGTTATGGAGGTTAGATTCACCTTCAAAACTAATCATTAGTAGGGATGTCATTTTTTATGAAACAAGGATGGCGATGCACCCGGAAAACTCTGGAAGTGAGAAGAAGATTCTCGTGGAGGTGGAGCATACTACTAATGGAGCTGGCACGCCCGGTGGGACTGAGGAAAACCAAACGGGTGAAGGGCAAGTTGAAACCGGTCGGACGATAGCTGAGAACCGATCGGATGAATTTCGAATAGACCTTGGTGATGACACAGATGGTATGTCTGGCGAGGGAAGTCATGGAAAAGCTGCTGGTGTTGATTTGAGAAACTATCAGCTTGTTCGTGACAGAGAAAGAAGGATCTCCAAGCCAACCAAACGGCTTGGAGAGGCGGATCTAATCTGCTACGCCCTGAATGCTGCTGAAGATATTAACCGATCGGATGAACCGAGAAGTTATAAGGAGGCTCTTGACAGCAGCGACCGGCATCTTTGGCAGGGTGCTATGGAAGAAGAGTTGGAGGCTTTGAAAAAGAATAACACCTGGAGATTGGTGGATCTGCCGAAGGGTAAGAAGGTCATAGGTTCGAAATGGATTTTCAAGAAAAAGGAAGCTACACCGGGCGGTGAGAAAGCGAGGTACAAAGCTAGGCTTGTTGCCAAAGGCTTTACTCAGATTGAAGGCGTAGACTATCATGAGATCTTTGCTCCAGTGGTTAAGCATTGTTCGGTCAGAGTTCTGATGGCAATAGTTGCGCATTGCAATTTGCATCTTGAACAGTTGGACGTTCGGACAGCTTTTCTGCACGGCGATTTGGAGGAAACCATCTATATGAAGCAACCGGACGGTTTCGCTGTGGATGATAGGGTGTGTCTGTTGCAGAAGTCACTTTATGGCTTGAAGCAAAGCCCAAGGCAGTGGTACAGGAAATTTGATGACTTTCTGATAAAGCTGAACTTCAAGCGGTGCAATTATGATGACTGTGTTTACACTCTGAACCATGGCGGTGAAATGTTATATCTCTTGCTTTATGTGGATGATATCCTAATTGCTAGCAGTGACAGGGGCATGATCGGTGAGACGAAAGCAAGGTTGGCGGATGCTTTCGAAATGAAAGAGCTAGGGGAAGCAAGGCGGATTTTGGGCATAGACATTAAAAGGGATAGACCGGGCGGAAACCTTTTTCTGTCACAGGAGTGCTACTTGCAGAAGGTAATTTCAAGGTATCGGATGGCTGAATCTAAAATGGCCAACACGCCGGTCGGTCAACACTTGAAACTTACCAAGGAGCAATGCCCAAAGACCGAGGAAGAAAGAAAGAAGATGGAATCTGTTCCATTTTCAAATGGGATTGGGAGCATTATGTACGGCATGGTCTGCACAAGACCGGACGTGGCGCACGGTGTTAGTGTTCTCAGTCAGTTCATGGTTAATCCTGGACCAACACACTGGGAAGCGTTGAAGTGGATGCTCAGATATATACGGGGGTCTCTCGGTACTGGATTGTCTTTCCAGAATAACTTTCAAGGTGGAGGTTATATTGAAGGTTTTGTTGATTCCGACTTTGCCGGATGCATGGACACTAGGAAATCCCGGTCGGGATATGTGTTTACACTGTTTGGGACTGCTGTTAGCTGGAGGTCTACACTACAGTCGGTTGTGGCTTTGTCAACTACGGAAGCTGAGTATTATGCTCTTGCTGAAGGAGTTAAGGAGACACTGTGGTTGAAAGGTTTGGTTCGGGAACTTGGTTTTGATCAGAAGTTTGTATGTGTTCATTGCGACAGCCAGAGTGCTATTCATCTGGCCAATCATCAGATTTATCATTCCAGAACCAAGCATATTGACGTCAAGCTGCACTTTGTCAGAAGCATTGTTGAATCCGGTGACGTTCAAATCTGCAAAATTGCATCCGAAGAGAATCCTGCAGATATGTTAACAAAGCCGCTCGCTAAGGAGAGGTTTCTCTTACTGTTGTCCAGGATTGGGTGTCTACCGGTCGGTCACTAATTGTTTGACCGGCCGTGTCCGTGTGTTACTTTTGTTTTTGTTTTTGAAGCAAGTCTAGGTGGAGAATTGTTACTTAGACTTGGCTTCCTTTGTCTGTGGACCGGTCTATCCGGCCGGTCTGGTTGTTTACTTTGGGCTTGTTTTGTTTACGGGCTTTGCCTGTTGCGTGTTTACGTTGGTTAAATATAGTAACCAACCCTGTTGCGTGTTTACGTTGGTTAAATATAGTAACCAACCCTGTTGCGTGTTTACGTTGGTTATAAATAGTAACCAACCCCGTCTTTTCAATTACAACTTTCAATTCAATAATATTCAGTATTCATTCTCTCGCTCCGCTCTCTCTCTTATTATTCTCTGGTTCTAAGGTTTTCTTGAAACGCCCCAAGAACCCAACACTGATGTTTGTGGAGTATCATTGTTGGTTTGTGAGGATGATGATGCTTGGGGAGGATCTTCTTGCACAATCACGACACCTATGCTTTGTGAGGATGTTTCTTCCTGTCTAGAAATTGACAGAGTTCTTTGGTCTTCTGAGGAAACTTCATGCGCAGGCTCTTCAATTCCTTCACTTAAGACGTCTTGTTGCGTCATTAAATCTCTTGGATACTGCTCCGATGTCTCCATAGCTATTAAACTCTCCCTATTCAAATTTCTTATTTCTGGACTCATTTCGGATACCGAAAGCAGGTATTTAATTATCTGCATAAGTCACATTCACAAATGTTAAATATCTTTTCTCAATCTATCTCTCCCTTCTTGGAGTTACATTTACATTCTTTTAGAATAAAAAGTACCTTGATTTGTCTGTGTTTGACTGCTAAGCACAGAAGACTGTTATCTTCTTTGTCTTTGACTGATAGGAACCGACGATCACCTCTCAGTGATTCCACTAGCAATTTCAAGGCCTCAAAATGGTTATAGCGAACGCACAATTGCAGAACAGAGCCATCTTCATCACCACTCTCCACCATCTCAATGGAATCTGGCTTGGCTTTGATCAACTCTTTCATTGCTTCCACGCGCCCTCTCATTGCAGCAAAGTGGAGAGGAAGCATGTCATCTTTGTCACGAACCAAACACATTTCTGGGTTTGTATTCAACAGCTCTTTCACAACCTCAGTGTGCCCTTTGGCTGAAGCCAAATGAAGAGGGCAACGTCCTTCTGAGTCCAATTCAGTGGCTAAACTGGGACTATTCCGAAGCAGAATCTGACAGAACTCCAAATGTCCAAGCAAAGAGGCTATGTGTAATGGGGTTTCAGTGAAGGGGCAGAGTGAAACTCTGCTCAGAATAAGAGGGTTTTTCTGGACCAGTTTTTTTAAGGTACCGACACATCCTTTCATTGATGCATCATAAAGTTTTCTCATTTCATCATCATCATCCTCTACTTTTTTCTCTTCCAAAATATCCATTGAAGACTGTTGTTGCAAGTCAATGTTCTTGGTATCTCAAAGGTTAGTATATCCAACAAATATTGATGAATGGGAGGATGATAGAAAAAACACCTCATCCATCCAACTCCAATAATATAATATTTTTATTTTAAATTATAAAATAATCTAATCAACTACAAAATTAAAAGTATTTTTTCTTACTATGTGTTCCATAGGTGTAGGAAAATTTAAGATTGTCCACGTAAATTTTTTCTAATGAATGACCTCATGAAAGAAAAAAGACAAGAAGATTATGGTTTGAGCATTGTATGAAGAGCCTGTACAATGCTAGAATGATTGAATGATTCAACAAATATTTTAATTAATTATGTATGTTTCCAACGGGCGCGGTGATTCTTTTAATTCCAGCCGGCATGGTAATTATTTTATTTTGTGGTGCTATGTGTTTGAATTTTCTTACAAATTGTAAAATGAATAAGGGAATAAAAGGGTGGTTGCATTGATAGAGATCATCATAATTCAATATCAATGTATCAATGTAATGTAGGTGTAACTTGGAGAATTATGTGTTATTAGCATTTTTGTAATTTTTACAGAAAAAGATTGTAGGAAAGATTTGTAATTTTATTCACAAAAAATTATATGAAAAGAATTTGTAATTTTATTCAATAAAAAATTATAGTAGAGGGGTTTGTAATTTTGCCAATAAAAAATTACATGAAAAGAATTAACAAATTGCTACTCTTATTTATTAATGTAGCTTCGCTTGAATAGATTTTTTTCATATTTTTTAGTAACATAATGCATAGTCCGGTCTTTTTCTTATACTTCTTGAAATGGAAAAATGACGTCTGAACAAAATTAAGACTAAAAAGCTAGAATGAAAGATATTATTGGTAGTAACATATTTCTGTGATCGAATTAGGGACTAGAAAATGAAATGAATGATTGGGAAATTCATTTTGAACATTTGAAATTTGTGTTAAGTTGAGACAAATAATTCAAGGATGAGTTAATTGTATTAAGTCTCGTGGTTTCATGCGGATTTTGACCAAATATTTATGGAGGTTTCTTCTTGCACCCCATATTTAACTTTCTGCACTCTAACCTTTTGAAAAGGTCACTGTACTAACCTTTGACTTTGACTACAGTAAAAAGGTTAAGTAAAACATTTTCCCTGCACCTCTAAATTGTTCACACCTACTCTTCTCTCACTCTTTTGCACCCTTCTTTAATTCTCACTTTCAATAATCTTTATAACACCCTACACTCTCACTTCTTGTACAATTTTTGCATTCTCATTGCTGCACCTCCTTCTTCGTCTTTGTTTGTGACCAATGTTAAGGTAAGCATGCCTTTTGATAGATGTTCGTAAGGAGTTTTGGATTAGGCTAATGATTTTTCTGGATGAGGAGTGTCTCGAGAGTGAAATCTAGTTGGGATTAAAGGTAGGTACTTGAAATCCGATTAAGTCATAGAGTGGACGCATCAAATTTTGAACTCCTGTTGAATGTATGTATCGAATTTCCACTATCCATATTTGAAATTCGATTTAGAGGATGTACGTGATTTTAAAAATTTGATTTGTTGAATGTATGCACCGAATTTCAATTATCTATATTCGAAATTCGATTTAGAGTATGTACGTGATTTTTGAAAATTTGATTAATCGTATGTACTAGATTTTAAAATCCAATTAAGAGTATGTATTAGATTTCAAAATTCGATAGAAAGTATGTATTTAATTTCAAAATTTGATTGAGTAGTATTAGATTTTAAAATCCGATTGAGGATATATAATAAATTTTGAAATCTAATTAAGATTATCTATCAGATTTTGAAATCCAGTTGAGGATATGTACAAGATTTTGAAATTTGATTTTTTTTATTTATTTAATGTGTCCTTTTTTTTTTTAATTTTTGTTATTTGGTGTGTTCTGTTTTTTTTTTTATGTTTATTTATTTGGTGTATTGTTTCTAATGTTTAGAATTTGTTTGTTAAAAAATGAAAAAAAAAACAAGGTAACTCCACATACCGGGTTAGCTAGAAGGAGACCCTTTCCAAAAAAAAATAGTTTTTTAACGTTTATTTTTATCGATATGGCTTATAGTTAATTTCTTTAGATGTTATTGATTCGTTTAATTTATCGTCCTTTTCAAAATAAACTATTTGACTAACTTTGACTAAAAAAACAATATAAATCAATATTGATTAAAAAAAATTCATAAATGACATTATAAAAAAAAATTCTAACCAATTTTTAACAATTCTTTCAAGTATTGATTAAAATAATTATAATTATGAGAAATAACAATTGTGAATATCGTTGACGTAAGCTAAAGTAATAGTCTTATCGACACTATTTAAGAAAACCTCAATTAATTTTATCTACTACATAGTCATAACCTACTTCAATAAAAATTATCCTAAACAAGGTCCATAAAATGTAACATTGATTAATGTCATAAAAAATTTAGTTAAAATGAACGCAAAAATAACTCTAAAAACATTGATTCAGAAAATTGTGATTAACATTGATTAAAAAATAACCTAATTTGAATTTATGTTGGTAAAAAAACTCTATTGACATATACTCAAAAAATCCCAAATTATATCAACCAAAAATAATATATTTAACATAATCGAATCTTCTATTAATTAAAAGTACTTTGACTATCATTTAAGACTTACATCCACAATATGTCTAATGAAAAACAACTACAATTAATTAAAAAGTTATTGAACTAATTAATGAGTCAATATTTTTTGTTGAACTAATGATATTTTCGTCTGAATGAGCTAATGTAAGCCAAATCTGACACAAAAACAGGAGTGTGAAAAGAAAATACTTAAATATGAGAATATAAAGTTTTTCAAAAATTTATTTTCCAATTAAAATTTGATGTTTTGGGACATTAACAAATGAAACTAGTCTATAAAATTTTAGTTTCAATTTACCTTTATATTTCTTATCTAAATAATATATTTTGGAATAAAAATATTTTAAATTTTCCACAAAAATAAATATCTTATAAATTTTTTCCTTCAAATTGTATTAATTTTTACATATAATTAAAATTTCACTAATTTAAGAGAGAAAATAGAAGATACGTTTTTTTCTTTATAAATATTAGTGATTAACATTATATTATTAGAATAAACCTAAAATCTCTCAATTTTTTTTTTTTAATTTTTACATGCAAATGTTATAACTTTTAAGTGTTAATTTGAGAGTTCAACTCAAATTCTAGGATGCTTTCAAATCATGTAACTGTGCATGGTGACAGAATCCTTATCTGGGTTATGTAGATAAGTAAGTGATTCAATTTCACTTTCATAAATAATAGTGACGAAGCTCACATGCTCCTGTAACACCTAACAAGAGAAAATGGTACTACATAATGAATCTGAAACATAAATAAGACTAAAAGTAAAAGGTATCATGTGGGCTAAAATGCACCTTCATCTGTTTTGCCATCTATCGATTTCCTCGTTTCATATCAAAGACTCTCGAAAAATGAAAATTGAAGACAGGGAAAACTTCGTTGCAATAATTTACATGTTAGCTGTGCATAAAATAGATTAGCTTGCTACTGAGAACAGAAAAAGTTCGTTCTCTTGAAACTACAAAACTTTTGCACCTGTAATTTAGGTGTCGGAAAATCTAACCTGCAATGCACACCGTCGATTGTTAGTTATGGTTGTCCCTGTTTTGTGCAATATATTCAGGACTTTCAATTCACACTACCGTGGTGACTGCTAGTGGAAAAAGCTATACAACTATATACCGCACCATTTGAATAGTCAGACCCTTCATTGTAACTACAACAATAATTTTTCCCCTGATGAATGTCATAAGAACATTGAAATATTTAGAAGCTGCCGGAAATTATCATGCTCCGGAAGCTTATGACGCAAGAACACAGTAAGCAAAAATTAAAATTTAAGAACCAGATTGCATGGCAAACTATACTTTTTCAAAGTGTGTTAATAAGACTTGTAGAATACAAATGTAAAGGAATTCTCACCTGACTAACGGTTTTCTGGATTATCCCTACTGGTACTGGGCTTGCCAACATTTGGTTGGTTCATCGCCTGATTCTGCACACGCAAATACAGCTCAATTCATAAACGTTCATACTCTGCTAGATTAAACAATTAAATATATAAGCAACTTTGCTAAACTTGAGTTTTCTTTACTTCTTTGACAGACTTTTTCTTCCCAATTAAGAGGGAGCTATAAGTAAAATCAGAATTCAATATCTGATGTATGAGTTATCAGGAACATAAGACATACTTTTTTAACACACAATCAGAACATCATTCGCAGTGATATCTAAGATGGGTACTACAAGATGCACCAAAGTAAAATAGTTTGTCATGGTGACAGGAAATCTAATGGACCTCACGTGCAACAAATTACTTCACACATAGTTTAAGAAAAAAAAATCCAAGCAGAAATAGTATTAGAGGACAAAATACCTGAATTACTTGAAACTGCATATGGTGGGGACCAAGATATTGTTGATAAGGATCCGTGAAGTTTGGGAGACGTGACTGGTTTGGATCAGGTGGACCAGCTGCAACCATATTTTTATCTGACTGATTTTCTGCTTGCATTCTGGATGAATCGGGAGCAGGAACACGTGGCATGTGGAAAGGAGGCATTGGAAACCTTGGTCCCAAATGAGCCGCTGCTGTTGCTGCTGGCAAAGCAGAACCAGGTAACATATTGGGAAACGGCATCACAGGTCTGTTCATTCCCATTTCCATTCCCATACCCATTCCAACCCCCATTCCGATTGCTGGCATGTACTGCTGGATTCCAGGAAACATCATAGGTACCATGCCACATCCCATGGACATCATCTGTGTAAGACATGAAAGTACATAACATGGAAGGAATAACTTGATACACTATGTATAGAATATGAACATTCTAATACCAGTGTGCACTTCAATAAATAATATTAAAGCCCTTTATCTAAATCGTATGTGACCTAGCACTGGAAGATGGTGCATTCAAAGCAAAACATGTTGCATAAAAGCAATACATGAACTGAGCATAGACTAAACAGTCTAAGAAAATTATTGTCACAGAGAATACAGTATCCATGGAAATGAATTAAAACAAACTCCATCTACAAAAAACGAAGAGTCTACCTGCACTTGTAACTGCAATGATTTCAAGTACGAAATTGCTTCATCCAACATTGAAGCTTTGTCCGACTATGAATTCAAAATATGGACCAGAATTAGAAAGAAATTATGAAGGAAATAAAATATAAATTCTGCCCATTCTTGAGAAGTTAGAAATTTTACCTTATTACATCGAGGTATAAGTTCTTGCAGAGCTCTCATCTTTTCATTAATCCGATCACGACGCCTCTGTGTGCAAATGCCAAGTGAAAGCTTTTATGTTCTGAGAAAGAAAAGCGTATAAAAGATGTGAACTCAAAAAAGAAATGAAAGTACATACCCTCTCAGAGAGATTATGGACCTCCGCTGCACGTGATTTCTTTGTAGATGTTGATCCTCGAACTTGTTTCTTTGCTTCCGATTCAAAATCAACATCCTTTTTTTTTTCAGCAGGACAAAATGAAATAAGAATATAGAAGAAGCAAACAGTGAAATTTAAATATATCTAGAGAAAAAACTGCTAGTGAGCTATTGACCTGTCCCAATTGGTTGAAACAGACTATCTTTTTAGGTTAACAATTTCATAGTTTTCCAGAGTCTTTACACGTGTCATGGGTAATAAACGAAATCATCTCACACCACCAGGTCAGGAAACTTAAAATTGATAATAGCGTATGCATATAAGCTTAGCTAATAGTTATAGCTGCATCTGTTATACTTGGATTACTCAAATCAAACTTAGATTTTACGATCACAAGATCATCCATTTAGGTCTGGTAATTTCTGCTTGGTTGAACTACTAACATCTACGAAATCAAAGAGAAAGGGTGAGAAAATGTCTCTCCAGCACTGTGACAAAATTATCAGCAGTAATTTTTATACTGAAAAATTATAGATTTTAATTAAACTTAACTGTTTTTTAACCACATCAATAATAAATTGTTAAAAAAATCGTCGATTCTTTTTGTAATTCCTTAAAACTCATACTTAAATACTTTACTGGTTGTCGGTGTAAAAGAATTACCTGTCAAAATTAAACATAAAGAATATAGTTAAAATATATTAAAAGTATAAAAAATTGATTAAGGTATTTTAATTAATCGTTGAAAAGAATATGATGTAGTTATAATGATTATAAAGAGATTTATTTGTATGCAATGCATTATTAGTATAGAAAATTACATTAATAAATATATTACTTTAAATATAAATTTTAAAATAACTATTAAAATAAAATAATTTTATGATTAGATATTATTGTTAAAAATATTAGTATGACGAATCTATTTAAATTAAATCCAATTTTAAATATCTTCAATCATTTCCATGAACACGAAAGTTAGACATTCATCCATCCAGACACGTGTCGTGAACATGCGCAGCCGCGACGGTGAAAGTGACGGTATCAGAAGAGCGCACGGCCACAGCACCGAAATGAATGCAGCAGCAAGGGGAGTGCTCACGTAAACCCAGGTCACCAACCAGGCGCACGATAGCAAATGCCAACGTATACGAAATTTGTAAACTGTAACTATGATTTGATGTGAGAGCCAAAGAAACAACCGAGTCAATTCAATTCACTCACCTCGCTCTGAGAATCCCATTCCTCCGCTTCCCGACCCTTCCGCTTCCGCTCTTCCGCCGACGCCACCTGAACTCGCTCGCCGCTACTACTCGAACTGCCAGGCGACGACGCCATAGTCACGTCGCACATCATCGTGCTCCTTCCGTTACCGGCACTCGTCGAAGGCACCGGACCGCCGGCGCCTCCTTCCCTCGGTTCCGCCGCGTTCCTCACAGTTTCCGAAACTCTCGAAACCGCCGCTGCCGTTGCGGCCGGCGTCTCGCAAGAATCCACCACTGTGGATTCCTTCGCGGCTGCCTTCACGCTCTCCTCGGCGGCTCTCGTGTTGTGCCTCGAGAAGTACGCGAAGTTCGGCGTCTTCGGTTCCAGCCGTCCCGGCAGCGGAATTGGAGGTCGAGGCGGTGCGGACATGGGGCGGTGGTCTGTAAGCTGAGACGTGGCGAGAGTTTGCATGGCGGTGCTGTTGTTAACGGTGGGCGGTGAGTAGAGGAAATCAGCGCAGAAAGCCTGATCCAACGGAGGTACGTCGTCGTCGTCGATTGGATAGTGCAGCCAGGAAGCCATTTCGCCTTCTTGCATGAAGAGATGTTGATTGAAATTGTCGAGCTGCGGTCGAATCTCTCTGGCCTCGGAAGGACCGGCGGCGGAGGCATCGTGGGAGTTTCTGGGCGACGGCATCGGTTTTCTGAGAGAACGGTGGTTCTGACTCTGCATCACAACCTGGCCGTTATGCCATAGCAGCTCCATGACGTCGTCCTCTGCACTGTTTGGGTGAATTAATTAATTAAAGAAAAAATGGAAAAAAAAAATTGTGAAGAGAGAAGAGATAAGTTAGATACACAAAGGGTTTGTTTTGGCGAGGTAATCCTGAAGGTGTGAGAATGGGGTATTGATTGTTGCCGTCCATTTGAATATCGAAATCTGGAACAGAGTGATTGTGAAAAGTGGTGAGGATGAGTGAAAATATTAAGAATGAAAGGAAGTCGGTGAAGGTGAAAGAGGATAAAGAACTTACAGTTGTAGCTTAGTTGGAGGTGAACATGGTGAATGGTTGTGATATTTGGTTGCAGAAGAACATGGTGTGGCTCTTCTCTCTGTGGCTTTAGCAACACTTCACAAATTCATACCCACACCAGAGATAAGATGCGAAGCTAAAGGACGAAAGGGATTTTTCACTATTATTCACTTCTGCTTTTTCTTTTTATCATCACAGACAAACAACTATTTTTATATATTCTCACCAATTTCTTTTTCATTAATTTTTTTATACTAAGTTAGATCCTTTGGCTTCTTTATTTTTAATTTTTTTGTAATATGTGCTAATTAATGATGAAGGTGAGTGTAGAATTAGAGTGTAGTAAATGTCTGTATTTTTAAGTAAGTCATAAATTTTATATTAATTCGAAGGGACACTGAGAGAACGACTCTTGGCCAGTTTAGTGTACTGCTTTCTCTGCTTATTCATGATAATCTGTCCTCATTAAACATTCATTATTCATAATAATGATGATAATCTCTTTCCATTGATGACTATGCTGGAAAGAAAGCAACCCAAATCCAACATGCAATTGCTGGCTTTCTTATATTCCCTTGTCATTTTATTATGAAATTAATTATAAGAATTATGCAAGTTTTAAAAGAAATTTCTAATTTGAAAAATCGTGTCAAATTTATAAGATTTTACAAATAACTAATAAACACATATAAACAAAGCATACTTTGATTCAATATATTGTAATAAATTTAGAGATCATAAAAATATCTATATGACATACAGATAAAATTTGAAAGATTTAATAGCTAATTTAGTCCCTACTTTGATTGAAAAATCTCAATTTAATCTCTCGTTATAAAAGTGTTTTAAATTAGTCTTAACTTTTAAAATAGTGCGTCAGATTAGTCCCTTCTGTTAAATATAAGTTAACAAAATTAATGGATGATGATGTGGCACAACTTAAAACTAACGAGGGACCAATCTAACACATCGGCTTTAAGCTATGTTACATTATCATCCATTGATTTCGTTAACTTATATTTAACAGAAGGGACTAATCTGCGCACTATTTTAAAAGTTAAGACTAATGTAAAACACTTTTATAACGAAGGACTAAATTGAGATTTTTCAACCAAAGTGAGGACTAAATTAACTATTAAACCAATTTGAAACGAGTAATTAATATTAATAAATAATAGATATCTACAAATAATAAATATTTAATATCTATTTATAAATAAATTAAATATTCATATTACTTGAATTTATTGTTATTTCAAAATAAATATTCGAAAAGTAATAAATTAGTCTTTTTTATCAGATCAAGTAATGAATAGTTATATTATTTATGTCTAATCAAACTCTTTGTTATTCCAAAATATATCCACGTTAGTTTTCTATACGCTCTTGCAATATTTAGTCTACCATCAAAACGTAGTATATGAACTAAATACTAATAATAAAAAAACACGGTTAAAACCTATATATAAAATGTAAATAAGATGTACAAGAATTGATTTTCATTACCAAATGAATAACATTTTATATGTTTATAATTATAGTTTAGATCGAAACCATATCTTGAAAAAGTTAAATGTTAATCTATATTTTTTTTATTAGGTTGAAATTTAGATTTGTTGAAATTTAAGTTAACTCAATTTTTACTTACTTTTACGAGTTTCTGAACTTTTATGTTTTGTTTATATATTTAATGTATCTTTTAATTTAATAATATTATCTACTTTATATTATTATTGTACTATATTTATTTATTTGAAACTATATAGTTTATACATTTTGGTTTATATTGACTTGATATATTCAGTCTATGTTAACTTGATACATTATGGTTTAGAGGAATTTTATATATCTCATCTTATATTAGCCTGATACAATTCAATTTATGTTGGCCTGATATATCTCAACTTATGTTGGTCTGATATATCTCATGATACATCTCAATCTATGGTGGTTGGTACATATCATCTTATGCTAGCCTAATACGTTTTAGCTTATATTGACTTGAGTTATCTCAACCTATGGTGGTCTGATACATCCTAGCCTATGTTGACCTGATGCATCCCAACCTATGTTGGCTTGCTACATCTCATCTTATAGTGGTCTGATACATCTTGATCTATGTTGGCCTGATACATCTCAACCTAGATTGGCCTAATACATCTCGACCTATGTTTGTCAAATACATCTTAGCCTATGTTGGTCTTATACATCTTAGCCTATGGTGCTCTGATACATCTCTGCCTATGTTGACTTGATACATCTTAGCTTATGTTGGCCTAATAGATCTCAACCTATGTTGGCTTGATATATCTCAGCCTATGATGGCCTGATACATTTCATCTTATGTTGGTATGATACGTCTCAACCTATGTTGATCTGATACATTTTAGTCTATATTGGTCTGATACATTCCAGGTTATGATGCTTAGATACATCTCAGCCTATGATAGTCCGAAACATTTCAACCTATGATGGCTTGGAACATCTTGACCTATGATGGTAAAATACATCTTGACCTATGATAACCTAAAACATTTTATCCTATGGTCTAGATGCTTTCAACCTAAGATGGCTCGAACAATTTTAGTTAACTAGAAAAATGACTAGGGTTAAAGAAGATTACACAGGTCACTAATAGAAGTTAATTAAGGTAATTATTCGCAGGTCCAAGTTCAACTAGATATATTATAATAACATTATTCAAAACGTAATTAATTATACTTATTATTATAACATTTATTGTTATCACACTTAGCTAACTAAACATCAAAATGTCTTATACAAATACACCCCTCTCAATCTTAAAGAAACATGGATATATCATCTTTACTTAAAGACGTGAAGTTGGAAGCGAGAGACTATATCAAAGTTCTAAAATATTTCAATTTGAGGAATAGTTAGTCTTTATTATTTGAAAAAATTTTAAGGATCTTCACTACTTGACTTGATTTCAAACTTATAATAACAATTACATTCGATTTGTTAGTGTAATGTGATATGGTACGATAACAATTTATTATTTTATATTATTGTTAACTATAAAATTTTATATTTAATATGTTTATTTATTTTATATTATATTAAAAGTTACATTGAAAACAAATTTTAGTTTAATTACTAATAATTAAATTTCCGTACATCGATAATATACAACCCAAAATTATATATTCTCTTTAACATTTTAAGAATGCAGCAAATATAATGTAAAGGGTGTACGAATCAATCTAAAAATATTAGGATGACTGTTCTTTCAAATCTAAATTGGAGAAAACAGCCTATTGATGTTTTTTTTTGTTTTTGTTTTCATAAAGATAACAATACGAATTTTATTTTTTTAATTAATTTTTTAGTTTAATAGGTTCAGAGGTCTCTATTTATGCAGGTTCGTTTTAATTGGGTCCTTCTATTTTGAAAGTTCTCAATTGAGTTCCTATTTTGGTAAAACTGAGTTAGTAATACCCTTGTCGTTAATTGTTGTAGACGGCGTTAATATTCTTGTGAGGTGACATTGAATAAACACGTGACACACTAACACGTCATTACGTGAATTTAATTTTATTTGATTAAACCTCTCTCAAACCAAGCTTCATCCATGGCTTCTGGGGTTCACCACTTCTCATATACAGACCCATCAAATTGCTGAAAGCCAGATAAGTGACATAACCCATTTTGTCAAAATAACTCAATGCCCTATCTTTCATTAGTTCCTTGCAATAACAATTCAAAAGAGCACCATACGTATTCTTGTTCTTGGCTGGAGGAGGAAGACCACTGAAAAACTCTTCAGCCGCAACCACCCCTTTGGTCTTGGACACAATATCTAATTGCACTGCATAATTATTCTAGGAAGGGTTAATCTTCCTCATCTCCATCCATTCAATTATCTGTAATCATCACAAATTATAAACTTCAACATACATCAGAATCACAAAAATAATTTAAATTGGTATTTTATACCTCGAGTGCATGCTGAAATTTGCGATACCTTCGGAACTGCTCCACGCATCTTTTGAGTTCTGCTTGTTTTTATGGCTTTTGCCTTGCATTACATGGTTGTTCAAAGTTTCTGACACGATTCCTCCAGTCTTGTCCAACGCCGATAACATTCAATAGATGTTTGGACTTTTCGTCGAATTCTCAATCGCTGTGCAAAGTCGCCGGAGTATCCATCCTCCACCAGAAATCAGTCGGCCGAGATGCATCTCTGTCGATCTGGGATCGCAATTGAGAAACCATGGTTATGCGATTAGGTTTTCAATTTGGGTTAATTTGAGTTTCTATTGTGTTTTTGGATTTGCAAGTCTGGTGAACGGGAAAACTCACGATTGGCACTTTCACGATGGCGCTTGGTGGTGATTTCTGGTATGCAGGTCCGATGACGATTTCGTGGTGGCGGCTTCTATGGAATTGATGTGTGATTTGCATGGTTGCCATGGAGAAGATGATGGAGTAGATTCTCGCGCGAGAAGTAGATGCGCGATTCTGGGTTCTATGGTTTCATATTCTACAGGTTGCTTGCGATTGATGAAGGAGGAGAGTGACAAAGGACTTGTGATGGCCATAGAGGTTCACGACGAAGGTTGAGGGGACGACGGCCGGCGAGATGGCGGTGGCAGCGCATAGTAGCTAGGGTTTGGAAATTAATGTTTCTGTAGAGAAGACATAGACGTGGCAGGAGACGTGAGGTGGTATGTTCTGATTGGCTAACCTCTGTCACGTTATAATTAAATGACACCTCAGCATGCCACACCGAAAGAAAACTAACGCCGTTTATAGCAATTAACGACAAGGGCATTATTAACTCAATTTTATCAAAATATGGACATTGAGAACTTTGAGAATAGGAGGACCCAATTGAAACGAATCTGCATAAATAGGGACATCTGAACCTATTAAACCTAATTTTTTTAATCTTGAAATTAGTTTGTTGATACAGTGCATAATTAGACCCACTTGTGTTTATATCTAATGTTAAGGCACATTTTAATGCTAATTTTCTAAATTTTAATAATAAATCAACCTCATAAAATATGCTATAAACAAGTTCCTTAAAGTTATATATATATATATATATATATATATGAAATTATATCAAAAGTTATTTTATCATTTGTGTCTTTAAACATTTAATATACATGTCTGTTAGCTATTTAAATGATAATTTTGATAATATTACAAATTAGAATAAATCATTAAAAACTAATATAGTTACATTAAAATTAAATTAATATATCTATACAGTATGTCCTACAGTTGCACAATTAAACCTCCTCTTAATTTAAAATAAAGTAAAGAGTAAGATCATCTGACCAGACACAAATAAAGGTCAAAGGAGCCGTCTTAACAGTAAAATACTTAACAAATACTAAGAATCAAAGTTAAGAATAAATATTAATTACTATAATGAACTTAGATTGAACTGTGATTAAAATTCCACTAATTTTAGACTTATATAAAAAACTATAAATAAAGGTGAAAAGTAAGAAACAATTACATTTATTTATGAATTTGGAGCTTTAATATTACCATACCGACCGTTTTTTCCGTACGACCATCCTGCCATACGGTACAATATGTATTAAAGAATTAATATTAAAATTATATTACTATTTTTAATGTAAACAGTTACAAAAACTTATCCTTTCCATTTTTATTTTGTGGGTGTGATGTCTAAGGAAATCCTCTCATATTTTTGTGTGGACTTCAATCATAGTAGAGAGTAAAAAAGTTTGATGGTTAATTGATTTGATATACATTTTGTGTCATTTTCTTTCTTGTGATGATGAGTCTTATTAATTAGCCATGACCTTTTACTTCAAACACAGGCTGTGATTTTACCTATTGGATGAAGAATATGCCAAACCAATTCAGCCATTATTTTTGGATACCAGTTTCTTGTGGTTCATTGTAACCAAAAAAAAGGTATCTTCTTCTCAGTACTATATTAACACGTCATGGAATAAAAATATCTTATGATTTATGGTTGTGGTTCTGGAGGAGTTAAAAGTGAATGATTTTGTTCTATGGATAAGAAAAGAAATAGAGCAAAGGATCCTAAATAAAAAATATTTTCTAATTACGACAAAAATATATGAAATCACTTTTTTCAACTATTTTATTCTTTTCCATTTCTCATAACATGCAATGTGGAATCTGTATTTTTTTTTCATATAATTAAGTTCCAAAGAAAAATTCTCCAAAATTAAATTGTTAGTGAATATTTAACTTAAGTTATATTATATTAGATTTTGTGAGTGAAAACAGTATTACTTATTTAAAGAACTCACTCAAGTAATAGAATGTAACATTATTTTATTCGATAAAAGCAGTATTACGTACTTAATTAATACATCTAAGAACTCGAGTTGGAAGTGTTATCAAATTAATTAATTTCAGATATACTTATTTATTAATATATTCATTACCAAGTTGAAAAATATATAGAATTTAGAATATCAATTAACTTGTTCTTAATAAATTTTGGTATTTTTAATAGAAGTATTGCTAATTTTTTATGTATTGAGTATTCCAAATTCTTATGTTTTTAATTAGTTTTTGTTATTAAAATTTTTCATTAACTAAGCTAGGTGATTGTTATCTTATTCGTCATTTTACTTGTATTCACATGTTAAAAAATATATACATGTGTTAAAAGATGTGAAGTTTTATGGTTAATATAAGATCATATTGTTATTAATGTAAAATAATAAGCTATTTTTATTGTTGTTATAAAAATGTGTTAGATAATGAGATTATCATATTCTCCAATAACCATTAAGAGATCACTATTATTGATTGGTTCTTTCTTATTTATCACTTACACCAACTAAGGTCAGACTACTTTTGTCATATGACATGAAAACAATAAAAATTACTTGTTATTTTATATTAATTATAATATCATTGTATTAATACGAAATCTTAAAATATATGAAAACAAGTAAACAAAATGAGAATATAAAATAAAAGCCACATGAAAATTTAATTGGGAAGTATAAAAGTTCTAAGTATTCAATAAAAAATTTAATTAAAAATATTAAAATTTATTATTAACTTTAATTAAACTTAAAATATATTTAACTTGTTTTTCTTTTTTTGCTGTATTTACAATTATATAACTTTGTATCATTTTCTCTTTTTTTTTCTTCATTTAACTAAAACAACTAATATTTTTTATATTTTTCTTTCAGCTTTCTCACTACTTCCAATTAAGGAAAAAAAAAGAGCAATTGTGATACAAATTCATAAAAATTTTACATTTTAGAAAAAAAAATTGGCATTGGATCACGAGGAGTCGTGCATATGAGAGTGCTATGATTAATATATGAATAACAATAATTTTACATACACAAATTTTTTATACATTAATTTTTATTACTTTTTTCTTTTTTATTTTATAAATTTTAAAAAATATTTTTTTATAATTATTTTATTCCTATAACGTGTGAAATGAATCTCAATCATAATAGCATTACTCTATATCTTATAGTAAGAGGTGTAAGCATGGGATGTTGGCCAATTGACCAACATTTTGGGGTTCCCCATTTTCCATTCCACTTGTTTCTTCCCACTTCTTAATCCCAACATGGAATATATTGTCATAGATTATGCTCTTTTAAAGCACGTTATTCATAAATATTCCTTTTATTCAAATGGATATATATAATAAAATAAATATAATTACTGTTCTTTATTTTTAATAATTTTACATTTTATTTTTTAGTGTTCTTTTTTTGTTAACGTCACAGAAATTGAATGACAAAAAAACAGCATGAGAATCTTTTCAGTGTTCATTACTCATAATTAAGGATCGGTATGTACAAATAGTAATTAGGGATATCTACCTACCTTGTCTAAAAAAACTATCACATTACCTTACGCACTAGTCTTTTTTTTTTCAGTAATAAAATAATAAAATAAATATTATACTTAAGTAAATGTTTTTTAAGTATGTAAATTTAATTATTGTAGTTGTCTCTAATAAATTGATGTAATACCAAAATAAAAAATTTAATGATTTGAAGAATTAATTAAATAGTTATATAATTATTTCATAACATATATTATAATATTTTGGATAATGATAGTTAGACAAACATTTAATCAGCATTGATTAAGTGTCAATATGTGATTGGTCAAAAATTACTCCACAATAATGTTTATGATTATTATTATTGATTGTTGAGTAATTTTATACCAATCACAGATTGACACATAATCAACATTCAAATGTTATAAAAAAAATGTTATCTAAATATCATTATCTTAATATTTTTATATGTAGATATTTTAATATTAAAATGTATAATAATAATAAAATTGGTGTATAATTAAGATGTTACGTATTATTATTCTCTAAATTTATCATTGCTATTAATATTAGTAATTTTTTTTATTATTATGATGTAAATAGTTAATATAACTATCTTTACATATTTATTTAAAACATCAAGTTATACTTTGTTATGTAATGTAACTCTTGTAAATAACTTTATGTAATCAAAATAGAATAAAAACATGAATAAAAAACAAAATTTACAACACAACTATGCATTATAAGGCCTAAAAAAATTGATAGAATAAATACATTAAAAGTATTGTTACAAAACAAAAATTACTTATTTACAAATCACAAAACAACTCAAGAATAGTTGAACTTTTGTAATGTCTTCTTAACCTTGTTTTTTATAGTTTCAGAGCCCGTGTTTGTTTGTATGTTTTTCTAGGTAGTAAACATATTATATTAAAAGGGATTTAGAGGTTGAGGGGAAAAAAATAATAAATATTTTTAATAATAAAAATGTTTGGCAATGTAAGGAATAGAAGAGCTAAAAATACAAAACTTAGACAATCTAATAGAATAAAAGCCTAAACGTAGAAATATTATTTATATCTAGTTTAAAACTCGTGCGTATGCACGATCCAATATTTGTTTATGTGTGTTTTAGGTAATCAATAAATATTATATTAGAAGAGATTTAAAGGTTAAAAAATAAATAATAAATATTTTTAATAATAGAAATGGTAGATAATATGGAGAAATGTAAGAACTAAATGATCTAAAAATATAAAATTTAAACGATAACAAAATATAAAGAGTAAAAGATCTAAAAATAGAAATGTTACATGCTAGAATGTTAAATAAAAAATGTTGTTAGACTCTTTTAT
Organism: Vigna mungo; assembly: GCA_036885675.1. NCBI lineage: Eukaryota > Viridiplantae > Streptophyta > Magnoliopsida > Fabales > Fabaceae > Vigna > Vigna mungo. The sequence continues at coordinate 22,938,353 of CP144695.1, forward strand.
TAGGAACAAAGTCATTTAATATATATTTTTGGAATCGTTTAATTAATGTATAAAATGATATGTATAATTTTTTATTGTATTTATTTGTTTAATGTATGGATACAGTTATCTAATATATATTAAAACACTCATATAATCAAGAATGATTGTAAATAAAAATTCAAAAAGTCATTATTACAGAAGAAAAAGAAAACTTATTTATCTTGTCTACAAAATTTACGGATAGATCCACACACTATTTACCTTGTCTAAAAAACTATCCCATTACCTTTGGAAACACATTCATAAATAATGGGAATGATTTTTTTTTTTTTTTAGTTTTAAAAAAGTTTATGTAAAAATAAATTTTAAAATATAAACCCAAATGAAAATTTGATAGTAAAGTATTAGTATAAATAAATAGAATTGCAAAATATAATTTTTTTTAATAGCTTTAATTTCATAAATTTAAATAAAAAGTTTGAAAGTACAAAATTAAATTAACAACAATTATCCTTATAGAGAAAGAACTATTTATTTAATATCTAAATTATCACTCTAGAAGTAATATAACCGTACGTCAATAGTCAATCTTATGAAGACTTTATCATGTTAATGAGTCATTTCATTCTTATACTTATATATGATTGAGCATAACTTATACATGTTTATATAAAATAATTACTTTTGCTCTTTACTTGCTCAAGTTTTTAAGAAAAAAAAAGTATTAATTTACTTTTATTGAACAATGTATGAGAAAAATAGTAGTGTTAACGAGTCATTTCATTCTAATACTATTATATGATTGAGTATAACTTATACATGGTTTATATAAAATAATTAGTAGTTATCTTTTAAACAAAAGTATTTTAAAATTAAAATAATTATTTTTTAAATGAATTTTATTTATAAGCGATCATTTAATTAAAAGTGTTTATAATAAAATTATAAAAATTATTATTATAAAAAAGGAAACACATATGCATAACAGATGTTTTCACGATCTAATAGAAAATAATTATTTTATAATGTTTTCCGTCGAATAAGAAAAATATATATTTCTCTCTAAACTTTATTTTCAAACAACATGAGCCTGAAACGAGTGTGGGGGCATGAAGGGATGGGCTCACCGACAGAAAGACCATATCGATTAAGGACAAAAAAAAAAGGATGGCTTATAATTACTAACAATCATAAAAATAATGGAAAAAGAATCTTTGCCATTGATTTCCCAACATGTTTTTGTTGACCTTGTATCATCTTCATATACCTTTGTACGTGGTCTGTCTATAAGGAAAACAGGATAAATAAATAAATAAAAGAGTAATATAAGAAAAATCTAACCCTGTCTGGTTAAAAATAAAATACCAACATGCTGGTGAAGATTTTTCTTCCATGCATATACCATTGTTTTCCTTTCATTTGTCCTTCCAAACCCTTATTTCTACCAAACTTTCAGTTGTCGTCATCAATGCATAAACAAGATTCTATATAAAAAAAAAGGGTTAAAGAATTTCTACTTTTGTCGTGCATATAAAAAACTGCAGAATAAATATTAGAGTTGTATAGAATAAAATAATTCTACTTTAAGTCGGTTGGTCATAAAGAAAATGTAAAAAAGAAAACTACCCTATCACGAAGCAGATGCGCGGCTTCTTTGTTCAACTGCGCATGTGATGATGACTCTACTTTATTCCTCTTTCTATCTTTGCTTTCTTTACAACTTCCATTCACACTCACTCCCCCGCTTTCCATTATTCATGCTTCCACAAAATAGATGCATCATTTATTACATATCATATTTCACATGTTAAGTTACCAACATCTGAGTATTCCGATAATAAATACTAGAATTCAAAATGAATGAATTTAGAATAATAAAAAAAACTTAATAGTTCTTTTGGTCTCTATTTTGGTTACGAAAATTCATTTTGGTTCCTATTTTTTTTTTTCAATGTAATCCTAAAGAATGTAATTTAGGTTCAATTTAGTTCTTTTCGCAAACAACGTTTAAATCATTAACGGTCAACTGTCCAGTTGTACAATCAATGACAGATCACCCTTGACACGTCATCATCATCTCCTACCTCCAGAAACCCTAATTCCCCCTTACACAAAAACCCTAGCCACCACCTAACCCTAACCATCGCCGCCACGGTCACGACCAGCCACCATCTTCTCACCTCCATCATTTTCTCTGTCCAACAACCACTCAAAAACACCACCCATGGCCACCTACCAGCACCTTCATTGGCGCCACCCGTGCATCCAACAACAATCACCACAAAACCCATTATCCCGAATCAAATGAACCCAAAACGAAAAACCCCAAGTTCAGAAACCCTAACATTCCCAATCTGAACCCTCATCCCCCACTTCGCAAAACCCATACCTGCAGGGAAGAACACAATACCTAACCACTCTCAAAACAGAGAAGAACCAAGAATTCACCAAATCAATTTTGAAATGAAAATCATACATTCCAATTTACAAAAACCAGATAACACAACAAAAACCCCCAAATCGAAACCCTCAATCGCTATGGTGGCAGCGCAAACTAGGAAGAAGATGATGGTGAAGGCGCGCGATGAAGATGGTGGCACGTAGAGGTGGTCGCAGCGGCGTCATGGTAATGGTCTTCTGGGTTTCGTTTGCAGGTATATGGTGATTGAGGTGGTGGCCTGAGGGTTTAGGTGTGGCGGCACTAGGATTAGGATTTTAGAAAGAAAGTAGGGTTTCTATTTTTGGTTGGGCTGAAGGTTGAAGAAGATGGTGATGTGGCTCTATGTTTTGTAATGAATGAAGGTTGTTCAATCTAGTCCTCATTTTTGTTAATTATTTTCGAATGTGGTCCCTATGATGATGACTGATCTAGTCCACGTCAGAACATAAATGACAGTTCACTCTCTAATTGCACATGTGGAGATGTAGTCGTTATCGATTTAGATGGCGTTAGTAAAAAGGACTAAATTGAACACAAATTACGATCTTTAGGACAACATTGAACAAAAAAAAATATAGGGACCAAAACGAACGCATGTGACAAAAATAGAGACTAAAAGAGCTATTAAGCCTAAAAAAAAGTAACACTTAAATTTGAAGAATACCACATAAGTCAACTTCCATACATTTTGGTCGAGGCTACCACCTTGCAAAAAAGCAAATTTCTTTTGTAAAAGAAGAATTTTTTAAGACAAAACTAAAAATATTCAACTTATCATTTTGCACAAAAGGCAAAGAGTTTATCACCACGGATAGAAACTAGGGATATATAGTTATAGATGAATCCAAACACTAAGAATCCCTCCAAAAGTTAACGAAAGAACCATCCCAAAAACCCAACCAATTATCACGAATCTCGTAAAGAAGGCCAAAGATGATTTAAACCATTTAAAAGGATCCTTATCATGAAAAAACTTACATACAAGCTGAATGCATGCTTATATTTTAATAAATGGGGCCCCATAATTTACACAAATAAGATACTTAATTTTTTTTTTCAGATTTAAAATAAGTTATTATGAGATATTATCACTTTTCAATTGGAAAGTAATCATAATGAATTATGAGATATCAACCATTTTCAATTGAAAAGTTATAATGAGTTAAGATAATTTGTTTAAAAAATTTGAAAAAGTGAAATCGTTATAACTCATGATGATTTCTCTTTCTAAATTCGTTTAATTAAAATTTGAAAAGTCATCAAGACTCAAGACTCAAGACTCATGTCAATTTATTCTAAATCTGAAAAAAAAATGTCAAGTATCCCATTTTGTAAATTGTGGAATAAACTAGTCCAATTTTGAAAATTTGCCTACAATATTATACATATTCCAAGTAAATTTAAGACGGGAAGCAGAGATTTAAACAATGTTAAGAATCAGGACTCTAAATCTTTGTCCAAAGGGAGTGATTGAACGTGACCAAAAGCTTGTTTGAAGTTATGAAGATACTCTACAAAACTGGAATTTGCAAAGGTGACAGAAAAATCTCCTTATGATATTAATGGAGAAATAGTCTGGTAGAACTCAGAATAACATCAAAAAATCAAAAGTTAAGAGAAGTTACCTTGTTGATGCACAATTATCTACGGAGTTGTTATTGGAAGCATAAAGGTATAACAGTCGAGGAAGAGGAGAAAATAGAGTGATGATCGACCTAACAGACATATTATAGGAAACATAGTCAACTAACTTAATTAAACCTCATTTTCATCACTGTTTTGGAATATGTTCCTAGCTAGGAAATATCTTCATCAATACTTTCTAAATAACTCTTCTTCCTTAACATTGATATTGGTAACATGATGACTTACTGATTGTGACCACTTCAAATTTACACCACAGATTTGGAAAAGACTATAAAATGAGAAATTCCACGAATATTTTCGAAACTGGAGAACATTCTGAGTTATCTGCATAGTGCATGTACATGCGAATCTTTCGGTTGAAGTTTGAGATATGTATATGACTTTTCCAGAACATAAATCAGAGCAACTTGCAGTGAAAGAAGGCCAGAATTTTAACAGATATTGATTGATGTTAGTCCAAAACCTCAAACTTGTGTACTGAACTATACTCCAACTAATACTAGTACAAAAGAATGCTACAATTCCTTCTACGTACAGCAGCAGCCTTGGAGGCATTTAGAGCATCTTTCAGTTCAGTACATTAAAATATATAAAGAAGAAGATATGCCATTAAAAAATAATACTTTAGTACCTTACAATATATACGTTGACTTAGTCCTTTGAGTCAAAATTTTGTGATTTTTCTTCTCTTTCTTATGACTTTCACTTTACTTACAATACCTCCCATAATTTTTGTGAATTCATAGACTCATCTATAGCTTTGGTTCTTGCTGCTACTGACTTGCATGCATGGATGACAACAACCAGTGCCAGCTAGTGACTGTCATGAATCATTGTTTTGCATCAGTATCTGTATCCAATTTTGTTATATTGTAAAACTGATTAGTTCAATTAGATTTGAGTTAGAGTAAGAACAAGTTTAAATAGCTTATGTTAATTAGATGAGGAAAAAAAAAATCAATGATAAAAATTCACTGAACTTTAGAACTACTTTTAGTCAATTTTACATCTTCAAGCATTTACACAAACACTAGCAACCTGCTTTACTAGGCTAGCATCCATTTCCTTGATTATGTATCTAATTTAAACGCAATTTGAAAAAATAAAACCATATTTTATATCCCCCACCAAAAAAGATTTAATTAGGTATTCTATAATAATTAATGGTAAGGTGTTTTTTTTTAATATGCTAGATTTTAACAAACTGCTAAACATGCAGATAATCGTAAAATTTAAACTTTGGAACATATTAGAAGTTAACATTAGAAGTGAACTTGTCGTTTTTTTTTTTTGGGTTGCATTTGAAAGGTTCACTCTTGGAATTGGGCCTCATTTTATATTGAAATGAGTCCAATGATTACTTTTTGACATTTTCTCTTTTTTTTTAAGGTCTTACGCTTCATTTCATGACTAGGAAGACAAAGGTGGAGTCGGCATAAATTGTGCATATCTGTTATCTAATTTAAAACAAAAAAGTTTATTTATCATTTATTCTATTATGTTTAAATATAAAAAATATTTGTAGATATTTTAAAATTTAAAAATATTTATGTATTTTTTTAAAAAAATATTTTGTAAATTTTTAAAATAAAATTATAAAAGAATATAAAGTATAATATAAATTAAATTAAAATTTAATTTTAGTTTATTTAATAAAATATAAATTAAATTTAAATTTTAGTTTTTTACAATAATAAATATTCACAGATAAAATAGCTAATATTAAAACAATCGCCACTCGTCGTGGTAACCATAAAAAAAGCTGCGTGATAAATATTTGTTTATTAAAGATAAATATGATTATATATAATAGTGAATAACTTTATTTAATAATTTAATTTTGTCCCGTGTGTCACGTCCAATGGTTTAACAAACTAAAGTGTACAAATTTTGGGATGAAAACTCAACCAATACCGAATCACCTTTTTATTCACAAAATCAAATCATTGACATCACACTTTCACCGTAAAAATGATATGAAATTAATTCAGAATTACAAAAGTCATATAATTACAAAATTTATCTACAAGTTAATCAATCTTCATTGATGGAGTGTCTTTGTGGCCCTACTCAAACATCTAAAGTCAATCACGTCACTGTAATATCAATCAATTCCATCAACATTCTTTTATTAGTTTTTTATTCCTATCTCTTATTTCTTATAAACAATAAGCACAATGCATATTGATAATGAATGGAAGAAAAAATTACAAATTTATATTAAAAAAATATTATTACAATTTTTTCATAAACTATATCTTTTACAGCTGAATTTGGATTTTTTGTCACTTCAGTTTTATCTTCAACATCTTTCGATTATGTCATCCTCAAGCATAAGTGTTCTTAATTTCATCCCATGAAATGGTTGTTCACCAATCTTTTCCTTTTAACATTTCCTATAACAGAAGAAATGCAATATATATTGTGCAAAGATAACTTCACGTAAAGTTGATTTGATCGATAGCATAAATATTTGAAAAAAATGATACATATCCACAGATAGTGGCTATAGTGGTGATATTGAAAAGAGCAATAAACATAAATATGATGTGATAGGCATATGTTTAGTTCTTTCTCCCTTGATACATTAATGAAGTGTTTATATGATCATTATAATGGAAAAGTGATATTTATCCAAAAGCCACAATAGGAGGAGTGAAAAGAGGTATTTATATGTACTCATTCCACGTGGTTTGAAAAAAAGAAAGAAAAAACATGTGGTTTTAAGCATCAACAAAATCTCAAAATCTCTCGTACTCTAATCTTTTTCCTAAAATGGCTCGATTCTTATCTTTATTAAACTTTTTAAGCATCTTTCCCATTTTGAACAAGACAGCAAGACAAAATAATTTCAATTTTTTTTTCATTGAGAATGAGAAGGTGGGTAGTCACTCCTTTCAATTCCTTTTCTTGTCATTAGTACGAGTAACAACTAAGCCTAACATTTTTTCTAAACTTTATTTTTCTTCCTAGGCCATCGAATCAACTCTATCCATATAGTACAATAATTCAAAAAGAAATCAAATCACTAATATTTAGTTCATTTTTTACTCTAAAATATTATATTTTATGTTAAATATGTGTTCTAGTAAACCAGTCTCTTATTTTAGTCAGTGGGTATCTACTTTTTGTTAAAAAATTTTATTTTTATCTCGTATATTTATATTTGTTTAATCGAGTTCACTCATTCAAGTTCTTTATATTGAGTTTTTCTAAATTTTAATATTAGGATTTTTTAAGTTATCATTCTTGGGTGAAGTTTTTTTTACTTCACTCTGAATCGACTTATTGGAAGTCACACATCAATTAGAGATAAGGACCGATTTTATGGGATTGAGTTAGGCTCACTTTCAATACCACTAATTACAACATGGTTAGATTAAATAACATGACCGAACCGTTACAATATGATCATAGTCGACCAATCACACCATGATCAAATTAATAAGGTCTAAAATATAACTTTAATATAACATACATATAATATGTATTTATTACTAATCAAACTATCTTTTAATGACAATATTGAAATATTTTTTACCGATATCATTTAAACAAATTATGAACAACATTAGAAAAGGAATCGCTAACAACCCATAACTTATTCAATCTATAACAAAACTTGTCGATATATGACAAATACAAACTCAACCAAAAACTTCCTAAATCAGCATGGTAGATATATCTTTTACAAGTTAAATTATTTGTTATAGATTTTTTTTTCTTTTATATTATGACTACATTAATCGCAAGTGAAAGTTATGGAATATATAGGATTATTTTATATTTAAAACTTTACAGAATCCAAAATGGTTTTTAGAAAACTATTTTTTTTATACGCCTGCTCTTCATTTAAAAAAGATTACTTTTTGAAAAAAAAAAGTTTTCCTATTTTAGGTACGAACTTTGACTATTTAGGTTCTATATATAAGTTTTTACTATCTTGATCAAACTAGAAAGTGTGAATTTATTCTTATATAGTTCTGAAAACTTGGAGAACTGAATTTCTTTTTCAGCAGAACAAAATAGGCAAAAAATAAAAAATAAATTTTGTATATTTTGCCCAATATGTATGTCATCTTATTTCCTCATTTCTGATGATATCGTGTGCCTTAAATATATATAAAATAAAACAAGCAATATCTATTATAAAGTGCATGGTATCATATGAATTAATCGAAAGAAGAATTATAACTGTGTTTTTAATAACACTTTTTTCTGATGTATTTTATTTATATTAAGTCCATTATTCCACACTGTATCTGCCTAAAAAAGTTATAGACATATACAAATACAAATATCGTACATAGATGAAGTATCTTGGTATAGTATGAAATCCATTAGATATGTTTTTCTTTAGGATAAAGATACTTAAAAACAACATTTTTTTGACAACATTTGAATATCATTTACGTGTCATTTTGTTATTGGTCCAAAATTACTCCACAATTAATAATAATCATAAACATTACTATGAACCAATAACATAATGACACATAGATGATGTTCAAATATTGTCGAAAAAATATTGTTTAAGTATTATTATTCTTTTCTTTATTCCTTCTTTTACTTCTACAATTTAATATTTTTTGTCATAAAACACTTCTGTATTAGCAATAAGAGTATATGCTGGAGATTTTTTTCATTAATAACACACATTATTTTTTTAATTACATGCATAGCATATTGTATATAATATTTACCCATATAACATGGTTTTAAAATATATTCAGAATTTGGTTTATGGGAACCCGAATTCTGAACATGTTTCAAAATGTTTTTATACAAATTAATTTTTGAAATTTGTATACCAGGAAATCAAATTCTGATAAAGCTTTTTTAAGTTATTTACGTTCTTATTCTGAGAATTCTGAAAATCACAATGGTTTTTGTAACTCATTTAACACTTTTAATCTCTTTTATAATTGTGCAATGGTTTTTGAAACCATTTGACACATTTAATTTCTTTTATTGTGCAATGGTTTTTGAAACTCATCACTTTTAATTTCTTTTATAATTATGCAATGGTTTTTGAAACACTTTTAACACTTTTAATTTCTTTTATAATTGTGCAATTGTTTTTCAAACTCATTTAACACTTTAAATTTCTTTTATAATTGTTGTAGATGCCAGGGGAATTCTCCCTGTACATAAAAATTTCTCAGAATTGAATTTGCTTGATTCGAATTTCAAACTTTAATTTGTATAAAATCATTTTGAAACATATTCAAAATATGTTATTTTATAAAAAAAATGCTAAATGGGTTTTAAAAACCATTAAAAATTATAAAAAAAAATTAAAGTGCTAAATGGGTTTCAAAAACTTTATAAAAGAAATTAAAAATACTAAATGGGTTTCAAAACCCATTGTGGTTTTGCAAAATTAAAAAGCAAAACTGAACGTAAATAATTTAAAAACTTATCACAATTCGATTTGCTGGTGTACGAATTTCAAATTAAAATTTGTATAAAATCTTTCTGAAACATATTCAAAATTCGGTTTCCCATAAACCGAATTCTGAAAATATAATATGTTATTTTATATAAAGTGCTAAATGAGTTTCAAAAACCATTGACAATTATAAAAGAAAAAATTTGAAGTGTTAAATGGGTTTCAAAAACCACTGCACAATTAAAAGTGTTAAATGGGTTTAAGAAACCATTGCACAGTTATAAAAGAAATTAAAAGTGTTAAATGGGTTTCAAAAACTATTACACAGTTATAAAAGAAATTAAGAGTGTTAAATGGGTTTCAAAAACCATTGCACAATTATAAAAGAAATTAAATGTGTTAAATGATTTTAAAAAACCATTGCACAATTATAAAAGAGATTAAAAGTGTTAAATGGATTACAAAAACCATTATGATTTTCGAAATTTCATTTGTTTTCTCATAAAAAGGGAACATAAATAACTTAAAAGAACTTTCTCAAAATTGGATTTCCTTTTATATGAATTTCAAAAATTAATTTACATAAAAGTATTTTAAAATATGTTCAGATTCGGGTTTCTATCAACCGAGTTCTGAACGTATTTTAAAACCGTGTTATATGGATAAATATTATATACAGTATCCTATACGTGTAATTAAAAAAAATGTGTGTTATCAATAAAAAAAAAAATATATGCTGGAAGCACGAGATTATTACGAACCTCCTCGGAAACCTGAACTTTTCGGTCGCAGGTTTTTGGCTGGTTTCCTAATTTAACTTTAGGAGGTGGGTTATGTCGTTGAAAAAAAAAAGGACAACATTATTTTCATATTCAAAAAATGTTTAGTCTCACTTAATACTATTTAAAAAAATAATCATAAATCTAAATATGAAAATCAAATTATTAATTAAATATAAAAGTTGTTTAAAAAATCATCGTCTCAAATATTTTATTTGTTATTTTAATTTAACAACTAAATGTTTTATCTATATAAATTTGATTTGATTTTCTATTTTTTAAAAATCATTCAAAGTTTTGGAAGTTGTGCAAAAATTAATTTAAAGATAATCAAAATATTTGAAATAATAATAAGTAGTACCCGCAGAATTTACAATATAAAAATGATACAAAATAATTTAATTCTCCTTATTATAATATTTGTGTATTTCATATGTTTTACTTACCTATTTAGAGTTTGTAAATATACACTAGTAAAGAGAATAACAAAATTTCTTTTTATTTTGTGTTTACTATGATAATGCAATTTATAGTATGAATTTCTTTTTTATTCATGGGATGTCATAGTTTTATGAAAAAGACAGTGAAAGAAAAAAAAAATGTATCTGATTGTAGAAAAAAATATATTATGCTGCAAAAAGAAAAACAAAAAATATATATATAATGAGAACTCCACAATTATACAATTTTATTATCACTTATCACTTGTTTATACAACTTTAAGAGTCAGATATACACTCTTCTTCTTTTTAAGAGATATTTAAACTGGTGCATTATTCTTTATTTTTATTTAAAAGTAACATTTTACTATTGTTACTTCCTATATGTGTTTAAATTGTTATATTTGACATATGCATGCACATAATTTATACTTTTTGCTTGAAAACTTAGAGTTTGTTTAATTAAAAATAAAAGTTAATGAGTATACTTATTAATCTGATAAAGTGTAATGATGGGAAAAGTATCTGGATTGGATGATGGGACAATTTAGGATAACAGAAATCTTGGATTAGATTTTGTGTAGTTTTAGACAATCTAGAGTTCTGGTAAATGTAAATCTAACTGAAAATAGATTGAGGTTGATAAGAATGAATTTGTTCTTTAACTTTGGAGGGTTGGTTAATTGGTAGGGCAACAAATATTGGAAAGCTTAAAAAGGTGTAAAGTTAGGAAAAAGTTGAGACAAAAATCTTTCTTCTTTAACTTCGAGGTTCTCTGGACCACAAAATCGATTTTCAGGAGTTCCTAATCAATCTGAACTAAAATAAACTTTCACAAAACCAACACAAACAATTCAATAATTTATATTAATCAGTTTCACCTTTTCTAATCTACAAAATTGGTGGCCTTCCTTTATTTCAATTTCATCAAACACTTTCCAGCCACTAATGTCCATCCAAACAATCTTCTCACAGCCGTTCGAAGCTTTCAGGCATAAAATTATCAAATTAAGAGTTATTAGTGTTAGATACAAACAAAGTCCCACATAAAAAAAATGAGAGATGGACTTGAGTTTATATACACATAAGATACTTCCATTGATAAGAGACTTTTTGGAGTGATACCAAAAGTAAATCCATAAAGACTTGGCCTAAAACACGCTTTCAAAAGTATCATCACAAATATACTTTTATTATTTAAAAAATAAATAAAAAAGAGTGAGGAAAATAAATTAATTAATCAAGTTTTACTAAGATGTAATAAAAATTCAACAAGAGTTATGTCAAATGGATAAATAAGCATTTGCAGTAAGTGCTAATTTAATTTTAACCACATCATCTACTCACTTCTGCATAATTTTAACACAGTTAACGATTTTTAACGGCAGGAGCTAATTTGTTTGAAATTAGCACTTATAAGGACTCAATTGGGATGGTTTAAAAGAAGAGGACCAAATTGGGAATACCTTATAAAAATAGGGACGCCTAAATAGTTTTAACCTAAAAATAATAAGTTTTCTATTTTAAAGAAAAAAAGCAATCTAAATTAGATTAATTGTGTAAAATTGATTTCTCCCATTATACATAGTTGAAAGTTCAAATGGAACAATATTCTTAAGCGAAAATGAAGTGAAAATAGATGAAAAAGTCCTTTTAGGTTAACTGGAAAATGCAAATTAGAAAAAAATAAAATATAATTCTCAAATGATTTAAGTAGCCTTTATAAAGATGAAGATGGAGGCTATTTATAGAGGTTCCAAATTCAAGTATGGGAAAACAAATCTCCAATACATGGATATTCAGTCTGAGATTTTGGAGCAAAATCTGAATATAGGAAAATAAAATAAGATATTTAAGTCTTTTAGCCCGAAAAAAAGAAAAAAGTGGAAACAAAATCATCTCTTTTCGAAGATATGTTTGGTTCAAAAGCTTCCCTTTGAAAGATTCCTTTCCTACATAGTGTTCATAATATGGGAGGACAAGAATAAGGTTTGAGAATTGGAATCTTGGGCTGAAATAGTCACAAAAGTGGAGAAAAAAAAAAAGAAAAATAATCGGTATTTGGTAATTAATTATAGTAGAAATTTGGTAAACTCGATTATCCATGAAAAGAAGAAGGATAAGAGTATATTCCTTGAGATTTGAAGGAAAATAGTGTGAAACGTAGCATAAAATTAGATAGTTTTAAAGTTTTAAAGGTTCCAAAAATATTAGCATTCTTTTGATGGCAAGTCTTGCTGGATTGAATTTCAACTAGACAGAATAAATAGATGTAAGAGGAAGGTGCTTTCTTGCTAGTTTCTACCCGGCAACCTCCTTTCTTTCTCTTTTATTCTCTGCATCTATAATGTTTTTTCTACCGACCTTTATAAACCTTCAACCAAGAAGTTTTATGTCTGAAAAATTAAAAGACACCATAAAATAATGCTTTTTTATAATAATGTTATGGATAATAATTGAGACTAACAAATTTAACAATACATTCTGTATTAAACATGCCTGTGAAAAGAAAATGCGTTACCAAATATACAATTTTATAATTAACTATAATTTATTACAATTAAACAAATACACTTTTTGTTTTGCAAAGCGACTGTACATTTTTTCACTGAATAAAGAAGTATGTTAAACAATATTAAGACATTAAAATACAATCAATTTAAACTCACTAAAGTTTTTCATGACCCACAATACACCAAGTTCTTTTATATTTTATATCATCAGTCTTAATGGCATGTATATTACATAGTATATAAATGTATACGCTGTTTTTAAGTTTTAGCTAATAAAAAAAAATATAGAGATTGCATTAACAATAACGTTTGAAATTTAAAAATATCATTGTAAAGAAAAGGGTGATGTAAGAAATTAATATTAACAGTGTAAATTTTAAAGGAAAAAATTCTTTTAAAATAATTTTTTGACAATGTTTACATAATAGTTTTGTAATTAGTCCGTTTTAAATACTTTTTAAACATAAATTCAAATAAACTAATAAAATAATGACACGTGTTCTGTTGTTAAAAAAATTATTAAAAATAGTTATCAAAATATTATCATACAATTTTAAAATTTTAAAATAGACATTGGACACTTTTAATGAAAAAAAGGAACGGTTCCAAAGAAGAGAAAGTGAATATTTGATGTGGTTTCCAATGATCTAGAATTTCACTCTGCAATTCGTTTACTTTGAAGATGCTCTTTAAAACTATATTTCTTTAGGTACTGTAACAACTCTCTTATCAAAATCTCCATGTCAACTTCATAATATTAATTAATCGACAATAAGCCCCACATATATATATATATATATATATATATATGATCTATGTACTATTTTTTTAATAAATTATTTTTAAAAGTGACTTTACAAGTAATATCTAGATGCCAACGTAGCTATCTTTTAAGGTCTGTATTTTCCAATTGATTTTGGGTGCTATTTCTTTTTATGATTTAATTTGTAGTGAGACATTGACTTTTTATAATACATTTTAGACATCTGTGTGATCAATTCCTTTTAAAGCTAAGGGAAACCTAAAGGTATTTGATCAAACACTAAAACTTGAAGGACTTTTGCCAGTTTTGTTGTGATGAAAATTGAATTCGTCAGTCTTCAAGTGGTGTGTCTATTTATTTTTTATAAATAAAATACTGTTTTTTTTTCAATAAAAGATCAATACTATTTGGATGTAAAATGTAAATAAACACTTTAAAATTCACTCACTTTTGTTCCGATATTCTTTCTGTCATTATAATATATAAACCCATAAAATATTTGTATATTATTGAAAGAAAAATATAAAAATTTTAATTCCTAAAAAAAATATTTTAATTTAGTTCTTCTTCTTCGTCAAAGAAAAAAGAAATAAAAATTTTCAATTTTTAAATATTAAAACGAAGAAAGAGGTTACATAATTCAAATTAAAAATCTTTACATTTAAAAAATATTTAATTTTTTTCGACTATACACCCACCCACTGTTTAGATAAAAACTTATATATATATATATATATATATATATATCGCCTAATTATATTATTATTTAGTGATAGTAAAAAAAGTAGCTAGTACTGGTGTTATTAGTTTTTTTCTTATTAAATAATCTTGAATACAATTGAAATAATCGTTGATCTCGATCAAGTTCAACATGACGTTAGTTTCCATCTTATAATAAATCATTTTATGAGTACTTTTCTTTTGGGTGAGTTTAAATGCATGAGCAGAAGTGTGTAGCAACATGCATCTTCTATAACAAGGACCATGACGTGAGAAATAAGACTTGAAGTACTCATATAAATACAGTTCATTGATCATGGATTGAACAAGAGTTATTTCTCAACTCATTTCTTTATTTTCTGTAACATTGATACAGTGATCACATAGTTACATATTTGATCATAGTAAGAGAAACTACAACAGAATAACCAAAAGAGAGAAAAAAAAAAACACGACAACATGGAAATAACAAGGAAGTGGTGGTAAGGTTAAGGTTTTTATTCATTCATGCATTGGCTGGTTAGATCTTGAGTCATTTATTAGTAAAATTAGGGTTCATCTTATCAAGAATTGAATTAAGCTTTGCAGTGTTCAATGGTTTCTCATGGTAGTCATTCAAGCCTGATTCCATAAATTTTCGTATTTCTGTTTCCGTAGAACGTGATGAGACACCAACGATCATGCTCCGAATGCCCATGGAACGAAGTTCCTTTGTTGCCTAAAAAAATATAAGAATAAAAATTTAGAAAAAATAGAAATAATAATAATGGTAAAGTTGCATGGGATCGATGAAATTAACGTGAGAACCTGAATGCCATTCATTATTGGCATGTCCATGTCCATGAGAATGAGGTCGAATCTTCGTCCATGGCAATGAATATCCACTGCTACTTTCCCATTTTCCACTCCCTCATGATTTCTCACTCCAGCACTCTCCAACAGCTTTTCATGAATCCTTCTGTTCATTACATTGTCATCTACAACAAGTGCTGTTATCTGGCTCCCAAAGTTTCTACGTGCCATATATATTCACTTTTTTTTTCTTTCCACTATATATAGTTTAAAAAAAACAAAAATTCTCTTAGCAAAGATGTTATATAAAAAATAATATATAATGCAGCATTAATTGCAATAGCACTGACCTGAATGAGAATGATATCTTTATGGAAAACCCTGAGACTAATAAAGTGAGTGGGATGGGGTGGTATATATATAGAGAAAAATGAAGATATAGAAAGACTGAAGTATCCTTGGATGTGGATAATTGAGAAAAAAAATGAAAGAGTAAAAAATGTAGAAATGATTTGGTTTAAAATGTAAAAATCTTGGGGATAGTGATATTATTTCTAAAAATGGAGATGATTCCTATCTTGAATAAATTCGTAGGGCAGGTTTTTGCCATATTTTGGTAGACAAGAAGACAATCATATTTTGAAGTATATTTTTGGGGTCCTTGAGTGACATGAAAAACGAGAAAGTATGCCAAACTTGTAAGTTAAAACTACATTGTAATTGAGGTATGGTGAGAATAAAAATAAAAAGAACATGTTGTTCAGAATAACTCATTACGTGTTCTCTACAACTGTTATTCTACCTAGTTTGTCCTCCTTATAAATAGAATTAGATTCTTATGTCATCAAACTTTACCTCTCTACCTACTATATATCTCTTCATATTTTCTTCCACCTTAAATTTATATTATCACATTTTCAATCTTTCACAACAAAAACAAATAAGTCGGATATATGCTCAACAATTTCAATATTCTTTCATCTTAAATATAATTTACCATGTCAATATTATATATCTTTAATCATCATATCCTTATATATTATACATTGTCAAAAATATATTCACACACATATATAATATGTTTAAAAAGTTACATCAAATTATATATTCTAAATAAAATTTCGAATAACGGTAATTCTACAAAATTTAATAAAAATTTAATTAAAAGTTAAGTAAAATAAATATATTAGGAAATAAGTGATGAGACATTTTGAATGATAGTGTTGTTGTTTAATTCTTATTTTCCCTTTAGTTCTTCTTTATTTATCTCTTTATGAAAACTCTTGTAAGATTTAATTGTATTCTAATTTCTAAATTGAAGTTTTTAGAATATCCTGATATTATGGCTGGAAAATGATATTTTAACAGTAAATTTTTTATACTATTTTGACACTGCACACATGTCAAAATGTGGTTGGACGATTTCAAATTAAAAAAAAATTGGTTTTTCTCTTTTAAATATGTCCTTGCATAAACTTTTTTTTAATTTGAAATCGTTCAACCACATTTTGACACGTGTGCAGTGTCAAAAATTAGTGTTAAAATATCATTTTCCTATTATGTTTATACATTTTAGATAATTGTAATAGGAATTCTTAGTATTTAATTTATCTGCTTGAATTATTAAAATTGTGATGTTTTGTTTGAATAAAAATATTTTATTAAAATTGTATGTTACAATCATTATCTATATATTTTTAATGTAGTCTTATCCATAAATCTAAACTTATAAACAATTACTACAATATTTGTTTTATTATATAGCATGTTTTCACTCAAATATTCAAACTTTCAGAGTTTGAAATAAGAATTCTCTCTCTCTCTCTCTTATATATATATATATATATATAGATAGATAGATATAGACTTCCTAAATTTATTAAGTTATCACTATTTATACTATCTAATGTAATTACTAAAATTCAACCATAAGTAATACATAATAAATCCCATAATATATATATAAACTAATAGTTATAGTATCTTCATTAAGTAAACTAGTGATGCACGTATGTTCACTTCTTTTTAATGATAATAAAAAATAATAAAATTATTATTATTGTTATTACTATAATTATAAATTAAGTATATATAATTTTTATAATTGTATAAAGTAGTTTTATTTAATGTGTAGGTCATTTTTAATTAAAAAAATATTGTTTAAAAAACAATCAAATGAAATAAAACAAAATGATATATATGTGTGTGTATGTATGTATAATGTTATTACTGATAAATATGATATAAGATTTTATCTTTCATCAAGTTACCTGTGATATTAACATGTAAAAGCTGAAAATAAAGTGAATATTTTTATTTATCATACAAGTTTCATTTTGATAATTATCCAACTACATGGTCAAAGATACTAGTGTCGCTATAATGCAAGCTTACGGTCAAAAAAAAGACAACAAATTTCTATCTCTTTAAGATTATTTTTTCGTGTATACATTTTTCTCAATTTTATGTTTTAACTAACCTTTATTTTAAATTAAAATAATTATATTTCTCTTACTGCTATCTAGATTTAATTATTTTATAAATTTAAATAATTATGTTACCATTTTATCTTTTTAATAATCATTTTTTTAATTTAAATAGTTATTTAAAATAAAAAACTATTTAATAATAAAAAATAAAAAAAATTCTATTTATAATTAGTTTTAATAAAAAATATTTTATAGTTTAATAAATTTTTGTTTGAATATAAAAGTAGAATGGAAAGACACAAATAGCTTATGTATCAATTACTAAATTATTCTATAAAACTCATAAGATATTGTAAAATATTTTATGACATGGAGGAGATATACAACATAAAAAAATTCTATGAGGAATTTAAAAAATAAGGGTCCTTGTGTTAAACAAAAATTTAACATTATAATGCTCCTTTGGAGAATGATTAAAATCACTACAGTTTATTTTTGAAACTATTAAATACATCCTTAAATTTTAAAATTTTATTATTGAATTGTTAAACTTATAAATCGTTTTTATTATCTTTCTGGAACAAATTCTCCTTCAAAGTACATATTATTCGTGAAACTTATCACGAATGATATAAATAAAGAAAGAAAATACTTTAGAAATATAGTTCTTGTTTTAGTCAATAACTAAACTTAGTGTCCCAATCTTAAATCTGTTTGAGAATTTCCACTAAAGTTCTGCACTTTTAAAACTTAAATAGAGATTAAAACTATTTTTTTCAACTTTGATAGAATCATAACCTAGAGACACAGTTAAAAGTGATTTATAAGTTGCAAGGTGTAAATTACAAGCTTTTGAAGAATAAAAACTTTAATTAAATTGTAACTTTGATTCCTTTTATTTCTGCAGTTGTTCCTATAATTTTAGTTTTCAAATTTTAAAAATTCACAATGTTAATATAATATTTAATTGTACATACCTTTCGTTTTTTTAATGGAACTTAAAGTTAATACATTTATGTCATGTACCATCAACAAATATTCAATTAAGTAAAATATAAAAACCTGTGTGAAATTGAAAATTGAATCAAAATTACAGATTTTATAAAATCTGAAAACAAACTTCACGGAATAAAAAATAAAGGATCAAACTCCCATATAAGAAATTAAAGAGATGCCAACATTATAATTTTAGCAAAAATTCATTCAACAACTTTTAAATAATACAGATACTAGTAAATTAATATGACTTTTTTTTAAATGGTAATACTTAATCTAAGAAATGACTATCTAATATGTTATAACTAGGAAAATACATTTCAGATATAAAAATAAAAATTTATTTTAAATTATATAATTTAAAACATATTTCTAATTTTACAAACCAAAATATATTTTAAATGCCAATATATATTTAAATTATATATTTTAAAATATATTTTAAAAGTATATTATAAATAACATAACATTTCGTTTTTCACTTAATCAATACTTCAAAACAAAGAACATAAAACCGTTTCAGTCATTCAAAACATATATTTATTTTAACTAAATTTATTCTTTGACTAAATTTTTCTATCATAACGCTGCTGCATCTCCTTCTACAAATTGTCACATCCTCATCTACTTACATAATTAAGGTGATCATTGTAAACAAATAAACATACAGAAAAAGAATAAATACAAAAGAAAAAATGAGTTAACATACAAAAGATAATTTATAAATAATTGATATGGCTATTACTATACATGATCCATTTGAAATAATAATCATATCATAATCATATTAGACTCGACCATCTAGATGAAGTATTAATGTGAAATCTCAGGGGGTCATGCACTTATAATGACCTTCACTCCTTTTACAAAGTCATTATCAATGCAATACAACATGTTATACACAAGGTTAGCATGTTAACATCTATAGCCAAAGTCATTATCAATGCAATACAACATGTTATACACAAGGTTAGCATGTTAACATCTATGGCCAAAGCAAGACCCATAAACTAAAATTTCCTACTTCTCTCACCGTATACTTCTTCCTTCTCTACTTAAGACTGATAATTATTATAATGTCAGGATAACCCTCATCATCAGGACTCCCACAAATTACCACCATAAAATCTCTCTACGGTATCCTTGGCCAAACTTATACAATAAAATGCACTCATCATAGATTCTCATACAACTTTCTTAAGTATATTGTACAACAATTTAACAACATATGTATGAACTATTCAAAATTTTAGAAAAACAATTGTAGATTCCACAAAACTAAAAAATGTATGTTCTTGCATTCAAATTAAATTTAATTGAATGACTAACACAGTGCAAAAAGAATCAACTCAATTGGATAATTGTGAAAAACTTAATACACCAAACAAACAACAAAGGTCAAAGTTATCAACAACCTAAACTACTGGAATATTATGTGAAATACTATTCTAACTACAAACTTCTTATTACAAATCTGACTAGTCAAAGTAAACAATGATATATGAGAACTCATTGTAAAAAATTCAATTTGATATGACAATTAATGAAATAGGAATATTGACTTTTTACCGAGATGACTCAAAAACATAACTAAGGTTGTAATCGACTTCCACAAAAATGCGAAACTAGTTTTCTAAACACAGACATCTAATTAATAATTCGAGCACTCAAAGTGAATCAATATATCTTAAGAACTATATATCAAAATTTCAAGTTAATTTAACGGTTAATGATGTGAGAATTGAGGTTTTACCAAGACAACTTAGAAATATAAATAAAGTGGTCAACTCCATAAAAAAGTGAAAAAATAATTTCTCTAATTACAAACATCCAAGTAATAATCTGAACATTCAAAGTTAATTAATATGCCTTATAAACATATCTCAAAATTTTAAGTTAACCTAATAATAAATGAGATAAGAATTGAAATTTAACCAAAATAACTTAAAGAACAAAAGAAAAAAAAAAAGGGAAAGCATACGGACAAGGAAATCAAAACTCCATAACTGAATAGGATAACACACCTTACTAAAACCCAACATACTTACATTTCATATATTCAGATTCTTTATCCTAAAAACATACAATTATTATGCACAAAGAAGAAAATAATTAGCTCCCTACTTCTTTTCCAATACTTTCCTTCAATTTCCAAGATAAACTACAAGTACTCCTTCAGCTTCCTTCTTTCCTTGTTCTTTTCCTTTCTTACACCAAGTATAATCGGTCTAAGAAGACTCTTTCTTCAAAACTCACGTTATCTCCTCTCCTCCCAAAACTCACGTTGCTGCCATTTATAAGCAGAATTTCATTTGTACATGGTTCTAATTTTCCTCATTTTATGCATGAATTTCTAGAAAGAGTCCACCAAACCATGGTTTCTACAAGAGGTATCGAAAATGTGATGGTTGATCTCCAAGATATCCACCATTTCATGGTTTTACAAATAATATATTTATGAATCTCATAATATATTTTAAATTGTCATTTTAAATATATTTTAATAATGTGTAAAATGCATTTATAAATTTTGTATTACACAAATTTAAAGTACATTTATATTATAGATATAAAATATATTTCTAATTGATGTGATTACAAATAAATTTTTTAGTTATACAATTTAAAATATCACCTATCTATAAATAATTTAGACTTTTTTTACCCTTAGAAAAGAATGCAAAAGGACTTGAGATTAAAGAAAAAAAAATCCCTTTTTTTTATGAACATATATTGCAAACACACAAAACTGCCTCAAACGTGCTTCTCAACGGTTGATTCCAATACTTTCAACCTGTCCAGTCCGCAAAGACACCAATCCACCCTCTTCCTCACCATAGTCAGTCCTTTCGAAATAGCAGTCCTGTCCAGCTGGATTTCTATTCGGAATCTAGAATGTCAAATTTTATATTTTGAATTTTCTAATTGACAATGTTTTAAACAAATTCT
This sequence comes from Vigna mungo, assembly GCA_036885675.1. NCBI lineage: Eukaryota > Viridiplantae > Streptophyta > Magnoliopsida > Fabales > Fabaceae > Vigna > Vigna mungo. The sequence goes on from CP144695.1 coordinate 22,960,195, forward strand.
TAAGGTAAATTTTTATTTTAGATTTTATAATCCATAATTTAACATTTCAACAGGTATAGTTAGAATTTTAGAAGTATGGGTGCAGGAAGAAAACATGGAATGCAGGAAGAAATTCACGGAAAAGGATTGTTTAAACCAGCAGAACCAGAAGGCCCCGTTTTTCCTTGCAGAGTCTAAATAACTAAAAATATTTGAGAAAAAGAAAAAATTGATTATATTAAATTTTAAAGTTGAAGAGTGTACTTTTATTATTTAGTTCGTTTTTTTAAACATAACATTTTCAGAAAATACTTGACTAAACTTTTCACAGCAATATTATATATAAAACATAAAAAACTATTTTTCTCCACTTTTAAAAAAATTATTTAAAAATAAACGATAACACTATTAAATAATTTTATTAAACAATGTGCTAGCAATATAATTTTAATTGAAACAACAGATTACTTAACTTCCTAAATCTACATAATGTTTTCAGCAAACATTCTTACCAACCAAACAATTTAATCATTTCTACGAATCTAGATTCTTAGTATTCATGATTGTGTAAACACGATCTTCTAGCACAATATATTCTCTTATAAATAGCCAACGGCGTTTAGCATGCTCAAATATAATTAATTGCTCAGGTTTCCTTGAGTAAAGGAAAGGAAATTCATTTTTTGCAGTAATAAGAAAGCGTGAAAACAAGCTTTGCTAAAATTTAACCAAAATCCAAAATATTAAACTGAATCAATTAGACTTTTTTTCAAAAACCATTTACTAAAATCAATAATGTTTACTCAATGTAGATTACAATTTGCGCGTATTTCAACACCAGCACTCTCCAAAAAACCTATATATTTAAAGAGAACCAATGAGAAGGAAAGACGATAAAACCCACATCTAAATTCATGCACGCAGATATACAAAATACGCAACAATGACTTGACAACACCCATAATCCACAGATTGTTTTCTTCCCAATGAACCTGCTAATCTTGAACGGCATCAATTGTTTTGCCTGTCCTGGCTTGTGAGATTCGATTTGCATAAATGGTGACCAACTTCAACTGCGTGCTGTTAAGCCCTTGCAAATACGGCAAGAATGCTTTCCCAAGCATGATATAAATATCCACTAGGCAGAAAACAACGGTCTGCAATGCAATCATCCGCCATTTACATAAAATGAGAATAATGAAACCAAATAATATATAAAGGAATAAATACAGACAAAAAAATACAATTATTAAGTGGTAAATGATACCCCAACCCTCACATTCAAAGAAAATATTTTATAGATCATAGAACCAGTCAAACTTTCTTTGAACCAAGTCAACTTGGCACTCTTTTATAATATGTTCTTAGTTAATCACATAAAATTAATATTTAAACCTTATAAAGAATTAAGAGAACAGACAACTAATTAACCTACGTATGACGCTTTACAGCGTCTTTTAACTTACAAGTTTTTTACCATGTGAAAATTTTGAAGATGTAAGAAGTTATGGAACATAATTACTCCAGATAAAAGACTTCAAGTACCTTACGAACATCTGCACTCTGGTTACCAAAGGCTTCAAAAAGAGCGGGCAGAAACGAGGGTAACTGAGCCATCAGTTCCTCCTGAGAAAGCCGCCCTACAAGCTGAACAAAAGGAATAGTACGATGTTACTTGTTAAACAAGGTAAATATTTATAAAGCATTAACAGTTTATGCATAAAAATGAACCACTTCCTATGAACCAATGGTATGATATGGTGCAGGTACGATAGTCATAAACACAAGGATACAGTGAAATTTATAAAAACAAGGGATATGATACAAACAGAATACATTCAAGAGAAAAAGAAAAAGGAAAAAGAGATGTTCCAATGTGAAGAATGCAATAACGTATAGTCCTATGGAGTGAGTAGCAGTCAATGGGTAAAATTGTAACCAAGAGATACAGGATAATCTCAGGGATATGTTTTAGGGTCTCGTTAAGTGCCCTAAACACACTAGTTGAGGAGAATTAATAACCACCTATTAAATTCTCTTACGAAAAAATGTAAATGCTTAAATGGCTTTGGTATTTTTATTTTTAATTTAATAACTACTTTGTTTCTTTAATAAATACATAGTTTTGCTACCTTAACAAGTGGCCTAAGTACACTAGTCAGCATTTACATTATATTTTAAAGGTACAAGAACCAAATAACACAATATGGACACTAAAATACTCCTTCCATTTTAAAATATCATCGATTCGTACTTCTTTCAAGATAAGAAAAAAAGTTTATTCAAAAGACACACTTACCTTTGTTAAGCAATTTATGCAAATGACAAGTGTTTTCTCATCCTCAGTAACCAGTAGAGGGACAATGACCTGAAATGGTTTAAATTCAGAGCATTAGCTTCTAAAATAAGTCAAACCTCATTCCCTTTCTCAAACATTTTACGAGTAAAGGGGGCACAAAGTAGAAAATCAAGAAATACATACACTTAAACATCTGAATGGATCATACTGAGATAAAACAATGGTCAGGCAGTGCTCTGCTTCATTGGAGACCTAAATAATGAATGGGAAGAAGCTGAAACTAGGGAAAGAAAGCAAATGTAGAAAAGACAGTAAAATTGCCCAACTTTTGCTACCTTTGGAATGATATCCTTAGTAACGTGAAGCAGCTTCTCAATTACAATCTCAACAGAATTCTCCATGTCGCCTTTCTGAACAATAATAGTACAAGTTAAATTTTAAAATCAGAAAAATCATGTTTTATTAAATTTAAGTCTCAATAATGCCCCGCCTATATATACACAATTGACATGATAGACGAGATCAATAGCAAAATCCCCAAATTAAAATGAGATCAAAGTAGTAGGAACCTGGTTTTTAAGCATTTCAACTATCAGTGAAAGAGCAAGCTCTTTGACCGACGAATCTGAATCATCCAGTACCTCAAGCACAACTGTCAAAATCTGATTGAAGTACTGCAAGTACACAATGAAAAGGTCATTACATAGAGAGAAGGGAGACAAAAACCTCTACAACAGGTAGCATACATTGTTATTTAACAAAATTGGATAAATTATAATTATCTAACAAACAGAATTTACATAATTAATAATTGATTGCGCATCAACCCCAATGAAAACTATCCAAATGATCAAGCAAAAATATTTCCTCACTTTATGAAGGGGGCTATACATACATATATATATATATATATATATATATATATATATATATATATATATATATATATATATATATATATATATATATATATATATATATATATATATACACACACATATACATATACATATACATGTACATATACATATACATATACATGTACATATACATATACATATACATGTACATATACATATACATATACATGTACATATACATGTACATGTATATGTACATATATGTGTATATATACATATAAATGTACATATATATATATACATACATACATATATATATATATATATATGCAGGGTTTAGATTCAGGGTTAAGGGTTTCTTTTATTTATTGAAGTTTTTAAGATTAATTTAAGAGTTATTAGTGTAGAAAATAAGCTTCCATTGTTTCTGTAAGCTTATGCGTTTTGCTTGATATCAATAACTGTAACAGAGAGTAACTACTTGGTAATAACAGACTGTCGGCCTGGCAATATCATACTGAAATAGTGATTAATTCAGAGCTTGTTAGTCGAATCATATAGTATCACGTTAGTGTTAAAACAAATCATACGTACTTCTTTTTCGATATTTTATCTATGTTTCCCCTGTTTATCTCACTTTATATGCTGACACCCATATAACTTGGGAACAAAAAAAAAAAAATTAATCAAATCAAGCATACCTTGGTCCAAATAGAATGATCATTTGATATAGAAGCATCAACTAATTGTTGAAGTGCAGTTCGTTTACTTGAAACAGGGCTTCCATCACCCCCACTGCATACCTACAAAAACAACATTTATACGTATAAAGTGATATATTCTAAAGATATACTTCTATTAGATAAACCTAAATACCATGATCCCCTAGAAGGAAATGAACCAAGTAAAGATGTCACTCATTTGTCTTTAAAATGTAATATAACAGGAAATTCGCAATAAGCTCATCACCGATTGTCAAGAATAGTCATTATTCCTATAGTTTTCTGGTGCATTCTTTTTGTTCTAGGAGTATGCTTTATCACCTTTTTTTTTTCCACTATCCTCTTCTCTTTCTAACAAATACCATTCTTTTTCAAGCAAGAAACTTACAAAACCAACTTATCCGTACTAGTTGCATCACTCACCATATGAAGAATTTGAGGAATGCTTGGTCCTGTTTCTGTTATGGAGTTAATCTTTACATCTTCGGCTGTGTGATGATTAAGTGCCAATTCAGAAGGATGTTCTTTGTCATTTACATAACCTTCCGCAACATTTAAATGCTCAGATAACATCAAACCATTTACATCTAGACGGGGAGTTGAAAGACCCTCCAAGTTTATGCTACTGTCCACATTTCTATGTTGGCTAGATTGAGAGGTAAAGTTTTGACCCATTGGATTGACTGCATACGCAAGATCTTTAGTTTTTGAAGTAAGACTGTCACTATTAGGATCAGTTTCAAAATTTTGATACAGATTTTCCTGAGTTTCACCAGATGATGCTTGACCAAGACTAGCTTTCACTAGTGTTGAATCCTGGGAACTCCATTTCCTGCCACCATCACCATCAAGGGATCCAGCAGAATACCTTCCCAGGTAATGAGCCTTCCTAGAGTAACCAACATATCCATCTTCAGAGGATGTTCCCACCACATCAGATGAATCATAGGAAGACTTAGAACGTTGTCTTTCTTTCTTGTTCTGAAGATAGTTTATTAGGTCTACTTCAATGCGAGGGGTATATTGTTTTAAAGCTCGTCTCAAAGAATTTTGTTCTTCAACTGACAAACTCAGAATGAAATTAAGAACAGCAATCGAATCAAAGTGTGAATACACTGATATAATGCATGTAATGGCTGCTTCTTTAAGCTTTGTATTTTTGTCATGAACCAAAGGGGTTAACTTAGCAAGCCATAATTTTAGGATGCCAATATTAGCAGCACCTTCTGGATTCATAGCATGTTTGTTAAAGGAATTGATTGCAAATTCAATAACAGCCAATTTAGCCTTTGGGGACCTCTGTTCATCTAGTGAGCGTAATAATGCCGGTAAAAGAGAATCTATACTGTAAGTTTTGCTCACAACTTCCAAAGTTGTTGAACATGGCTGCCTGACAAGTTCTTTAGGATCAATTAACCGAGAAAAAACATGGGGTAATATTCTCTCCATGTAACCTTCAAAAGGCTTTCGGCATGCTGGAACAATATCTGCAAGTGTTGAAAGAGCAGCTTGTGCAACTTTATGATGGGGATCATCCAAGTGCTGGAAAAACAATTTCATTACCTTCTCAAAATTCTGAACAACTTCAATAACTCCCTTTGGCCCTTGCTGCAACAAAGAATGAAGATAATTAAAGGCAGCAACCCTAGCAGACCAGTCAGAACCTGAACTAAGTCCTTCACTCAAAGCTTCGTGAAGAGATGAGGGTCCTTCTGCATAATTTGGCATCTCTCCAAGAGATAGCTGATTATCATCAAAACTCCTCCTCCTGCCAGCAGACATGCGTCCAGCCACATTCTTTCTCAAAAGCGGTCTCTGGAAATTAGGCACATAACTATTATGTGATTCCCTAAAGTTCCCATCTCTATAAGGGGCATCCAAATACTGCTTATCGTGGTTGGGTTTTATAAATCTCCTAGTCTCTCTAATATCACTGTTATCATCAAGTGAACTTCTTTCTTGTAATCTGTCAGAGGCCCTTTTACTTGAATATGATGATATTGATGATAAAGGTTCAATACCAACATTGCTATGATAGGACAACTTGGCAGAATCCTTTGAAGCTTGAATCTGGGTGATTATGTCAGACAAACCAAGACCACCATTTCGGTTACTACCTTTATTGATGCCAGAAGTGGTTGATTCTGTTGTTAAAGAGCTTGTCAGATGATTAGTTGCGGAGACAGCAGCAGGGAAAGGTGGATCACGAGATGATGGAGGGTCAACTCCTGCACTAGGGGCAATAAAAGAAAAATTTACCGCTCAGATAGTTTAAAACATCAACCATTGAATGACATCTCATCCTGTAAATTGAGGTAAATAAAAGCATTTGACAGGAAAAGTTATGTGGTACCTAGATCCAAACTCGATGACCGGAAAGATGAATTATGCTTATCAGACAAATCCAAGCCTCTAAGCATGCTTTCAATAGCAGAAACCTTCTGCTTGCTTGCATGTAACATGCTCTCCAAACTACGTTCTGTACCCTTACCAAGTGACTTAGCTTGTGATAGAAGTATACCAGAGGAGATAGATGTCCCTGATGATATACTTGAACTTCTATCCATCGCAACAATAGCAGAAGTTCCATAACCAGGTAGATTAGAGGGAGCCGAGGTCTGACTAGCCAATGACGTCAGTGCCCCTCTATCTCGAATGGAAGGTGAAGCATGTCGCCTATGTATTCCTCCATCCTCTTCATTTATTAACTGCAGTTTACATTCACGTTAAAAGATGACTTGAACAACAAAAATTAAAAAACATTCACAAGATCACAAGTGTACCCTTTGAATGGCAGGGTCAAAGGATGCAAATAGACGACGAGATCGCTCTGGCCAAGTTTTTGCAAACATTCTATAGCACATCCTTGCAGTAGATCGAACCTATCAATTTCATATGAAATCATTTTCAAGTTCATAGAGCTTCAAGAATCAATGATAATGCTTATAAGTTTGTCCTAAATCAGTCAAAAATGATAAATATAAAGGTTTGCTAGAGAAAAAAAAAAGAGTAAATGACATATTCAGCATAAATTCTAATACACAAGGTTTGAGAATCTTAATAATTCGTTACCGTACAAAAACACATTGATACATAAAGTCAACGAATAAATAAAAAGGATTGTGGATTTCCACTTTGTAATTATGACTACTAATTTATCTTATGCATTTAAAACGGAACTTTCACCAAACGAGAACCTTTTACACTCTCCACAACTCCAACACAACTATCAAGGTGATAAAATTTCCCACCTGCTAAGAAAGAAGAGATGCCTGATGGGAAAGCTATTTAAAGTTTACAAATTTCACAGTATATTTAACACATCAAAATTAAAAAGCTACCTCACTCATTGCATCTGAAACACAACACTTTATCATATCCTCATATAAATCAGCGGATCGATGTATTTCTGGTGCATCAGGCCAATGTTCCAGGACCAAAAGAGCGTATTCACAACACCTACAAGCACATATCTCAGATAGCATTAACAAAAGGCCAAAACCCTTGACTGTCTTTTAAGTAGTTGACAATATATACCTTGCACGAAGTACAGCATTTCGATCATTTTTTGCACAATCAGCTATACGGGGAAGAACCCGAGAAACTTTGCAGTTGCGCAACATCTGCAAAGTAGAGGACAAAGGTGAAAATGACACATAGCAAGAAGATGCAGACAATTAAATGAGCATATTATATTACCGTTTTTATGCAGTTATCTGCAGACTCTGCAATTACAAGCACAGTAATCACAACCAGCTTGAAAAGGACCTGAGTTATCAGATCAAGAATTAATAATTTCAAAATCATCAAAATTGTGATAAATCCAACATAACTAGGCCAACTTACTGGTATAAACATTTCGGCACATGCTTCAAAATCACCCAAGAGATCCTTTGACAAAAAGCACAATAGATGGCACGCCTAGAAGAAATCAAACAACAAACCAAAAACTGGAGGATATAAGAACCTAAGTTATGGTCAAGGTCTTTGAATGTAACTATAATGAGACAAAAACAACAAACATATAAGGGAAGGAATTCATCAAAAATAAAGGATTGCTTTAAGAGAGATCCAATCTCTTAACTTCCAAAAACAGCCCCTAGAGACAATTTTTTTGTTTTACAAATTAATAAAGGAGAATATACAAGAATAAAAAAGTTAGAATACCTGCTTCACAATGCTAGATCTTCGGTCTGACAATTGTGTGTTTAAAGGTCCAACAAGTTGTTTCAAGAGCCCTCGAAAACATGGATAATCAGTAGCACCTGATGAAGAAAGCACTCAGAATGTATTCAACAGTCGTGCCACAGGAAAGGAAATTGTATTACATTTAATTTAATAGCCAAATGAAAATTACAATTAACCAAACATAAAAACAATTTATCCTTAAACAATAGGCAAAAGAAAGTATTACAATAAGAAAAACAACACAGATAATTCAAATAAGGTATGCGGCCTTTCATACAAAGTCCCTTTTTATCTCTAAAATCTACACAAACTCTTCTCATTATATAAATACACCACACCTAACTCTAAAGTCTTTAATTTGGTGTAAAATTGACAAGAGAATATTCATGTCAAAGATTTTGGAACATTACAAATATTGTCTTTAATTTTAAAAATATACTACAGTTAAATCTCTCTAGTATAGTAACAAGAATTATTTTCAAATTGTTATCATAAAAATTTAGTCAAATGAATTATTCATAGATAAAACTGAAAAAAAAAAGGATTTTTTATTATTATTTTTATAAAATGATTTAAAAATAGTTTTATTCTATCTTATTACTGATTCATGCTAGTAGGCTTTTGATACAATCATTACCTTAACATGTTTAAAAAAAATTATTGTTATTTAATATTTGAAATTATAATTTTTATTATTTATTCTTTTGCACAGTGAAAATATCATCATAAAATTTATCATCTAAGTAATTTAATAATTTCAATCTTTTACTATCATACAAAGATTTAGTGAAAATGTAATCATTAAGTAGAATAGGTTTCTGTAATGCTTTAAGAAATGGAAATGAGTCAAATATGTAATTCCAGTATATACATAAACACACACACGCACACACATATATACATACATACATACATACATACATACATATATATATATATATATATATATATATATATATATATATATATATTACACCTAAAAAATTGTTTTTGCTGTAACATTTATAAATTCATAAAATAGAAGGGATTTTGTGCAAGTTTTAGAAATAGAAGTAATTAACTAAGAAATATGTAGAAGAAGAAAAGGTTGGAGTAATTTACTCTCCAAATAAATAATATACCACAGTAAAAATGTTGGTCCAGATCATTTACTTTATGCTTATTAAGACGAAAAAGGTGAAATAAATTTACCCATAAGATAAACTGGTTTATGCATATATTTAAAATCTAATTTTGGATAAGCTAGATAAGAGAGGTTTTACAAATTACCTTGTGCAAATACTGGTTTTGGCTTATGGAGAAATTCATTGCATCTTATCTTTCCTAGTTTCTTCCCCTACAAATGTTTATGGATAGAAGTTCATCCAAACAGACCTTAAGTCACCTCATTCCCACAATTTTGCGGAACTAAGATTCTAAACACTATACATGGTTGACTGGCATCTCTCAACAGCTGCAGCTAATAGTCCTATCAGTATTAACTTTCCTTTTTATTGTTTGATAAAGATACAGCTGTTGTTTATCCTATAATGTCTTACCTCAGCTAACTATGACTTTTGTGTTGAATAAAAATCAACATATAAAATCTAATAACATATTCATAAAAGATTGCCACAAACTTCCTTCATGATAGTCTACAACATCAAATGTTATTTCCCATTTTGGACTTAAAATAGCAAAGAAGCTCTTAATATCGCACTATACGCACAAATATTTCTGAACAGGAATTTGGAACCACCTACCTCCTATAACAAGACCTTCAACTCTCTGCATAGCAGCAATTCGAATTGACCAGTCTTTTTCAGGCACAAGAGTAGATGCAATCTTCTCAATTTCCCTGGTTAACTCCTTCTCTGAATATACCTTCACAGGGTCTATGGGTTTCTCAGTGATGTCACCTTCCCCTGCTCATGTTTCAACAAACAAAACGTATATTTAAATAATCAATATTATCATCAAACTATACAGTGTGTTACCAATATGTTATACAGAATACTACAAAAAATTACAATTTTAAAACATGCAATGCTACTTATCTCTTTGAATCAAATTATTTTATCTTCCTTCAATCATTTTGCCTCCCCCATCAAAATCAATCAATTTTTCCACAATTTGCACTTGCATCTCACGTAAATTTTATCATTGATGAAATGCATAAGAAAATATCCCCCAAATGACAATGAAAAGCATATCCAAGGACCAAAATGTAATTTAAGTTAGAATCCCGAATACCATGTAGGTTTTACCCAAGGATACACATTAGCTACAATGTCCAAAAATCTGAATATAAGATTGACATACAAAAAAAAAAAGCATCACCACAATTAGTGGTGACTGATAGTATTTCTTATAATCAAAAGCTAGAAGTCCTAACACTGATACAAAAGCTTGGTTAACAAATATAAACTCAGACTAAAAAAGGTGGTGTCAAAGATAAACACGCCCATACATACTCCATGGTGTCGTCCATGACTCCACACTACTTAACAATTCAAAGCATGTTTCAACACAACCACAACTATGCATCTTAAATTAGAAAATTATAAGAAAAAATAGACAATTATAGTGCCAGTATGAGAAAGAAATAATAAGATAAGATATAAAGCACAACTCCATGTATACAATTGCATCAATGCTAAACAAAAATAGAAACATTTATGACTGAAGAATTACAAAGGTACTAACCTCCGAAAAGAGAGGTCTCCCTGGAGGAACTTTTAGCCTTTGGACTACTTTTCTTGGGATTAACACTCAAATGCTTAATTTCCCCAGTGATATATCCACCTGGAATACCATCTGTAGAGCGAACTTTTGGCTGAATCCCTTCAAGCCTGGCATTAATATCTTTCACCTGAAATCAACATTACGAGGTGAAAATTCATTAGCTTAAAAGTGTTATACATGCATAAACACAAAACCACACATATTAAATAACAATGAATTAGGAAGTGATTTCTGCTTATAATTACCAAAGATGAAGGAAGATTGTGACGGTGAAGTTCATCACGAAATTGAGGCCCAGCTTGTGTATACATTTCCTGCAAAAGGATAATGTCAAAGAAATCTACTAACAACAACATTCATATTATCTTAAATCCATAATCAATATCCCTTGGTATGACTTACGAATACATTGATAAATCACTTTTGTTAATGCCATCAAGATATTAATTAATGAAACTGTTCAATAAACCATTATGATTAACTTAACCCGGTTATCTCAAATTTAGAGCCATGAAATTCACAAGCCTCCCGCATTTAAATATAACATCAAATCACGTCCTCTTTAGACAATAGACCTACTTCCATTTTCATATTCGTCAATATTTGTCATTCTTTGTCCCTTAAGTTAAAACAGCATACAATATTAGCAATTTTTCATGTTTGGTACAGAAATTTAGGAATTGAAATTAGATATTGATATGGCATAAACCCCTTTTGTAGTAACTAACTTGGTAATGTAATTCGAGTCCTTTAGCCAATATACATTATACAATACTAAATGATTGTAAGATAAAGCATACTTACTTCAATGCACAAAATAGCTGCTTCCCTAACAGCAGGATTTGGATCGTTAAGCAAATGCAAAACCTGTCAACCATGCATGTTTTGGAAGGAATCAGCATTTCATTCCAAATATATTTAAATGTACAAATGATATGTACTGCCTAATTGTAAAAGTATATACAGGGGGAAGGATAGCCCGTTGAAGTGGGAGCTCTGTAGACGCAAATAAATTAATTGCAGCTGTGACAGTTCGCGTAAACTCCTCTCTAACTCTCCAGCTTTTATGTGCCCAAGCAAAGGACCCTGCCCTTTCAACAATTATAGTTGGAGAAGAAACCTGCAATTGGTAATTCAAAATGTAGGGTACTCAAATAATATCACTTCGAAAAATTCAATGATACGTATTTACTTCACTTTTAGGCACATATAACATAAAAACCAAAATACATGTCTAAACATTATTCAATCAGAGTATGTTTGGATGGAATGAACTGGCCTGGAATGCAGTTAGCATCTTCCGTTGTTTATAGACATTTCATGATGAAACAAAAAATAAATAAACTAGTTCTATCACATACTATATTCCGCAAATTTGAGGGACAGAAAAAAGTAGTATTGGATACAATAGAATGAAATACATTTCATCAGGTTCCATTCCATTCACAAACAATTTGAAAACTGGAGTCTGGCATCATGCCATGTTATTCCACCCGTTCCACAAGTCCAAAAATAGCCTTGGGTAAAGATACAGAACGAAAGTGTAAGAGAAATACTACACCTGTAATAAGGTCATATAGATAAATAAATCCAATAACAGATTAGCATTGTGAAACTCCACTCATATGTAGTATTAAATCACAAGCTTGTGCCAACATTTACGTTATGAAATAAACCAAATACAATCTATATCGCTTAGCAATAATCTAATCGGCTGAGAGCTAAAATAGTTTCCATCTTAAACTGTTCATGGATCACATCCATCCACGGGCCATTTAGAAAGGACGATGCACCCACAAAGCCTATGACTACACAATTATCAACTTAACAGATTGCATAAGTCAGTTACAATTAACTGCTAGCAGAGATAAATCTTATTTGACTCTCAAATGAGACAACCAGGAAAACTATATATTTTCACGGACATTGAGACTATCAGAAAAAGAAATTCCAGAGCCTGTTCTTCAGCAGAAACTAGTAGTAGACACTCTGCCACATGTTTTTTGACGACCCTCCGGAATCTAGGTTAATTAAAAAAACCAAACGACGCCATATTAATTCATTGGACTTGAAGACACCACAATTTAAAACACGGCATCTAAATGGCTTTAGGTTCAGGAGTTCATCTATCCTAATAACATACAGGAGGATCCAATCACACCAGCAAGAGATCCTACGGCTAAGCCGTTAACTAAGACTAAAGATCTAGCTATATAACTCAGTTTTTTATTCTCCAGAATCATAACGGCGATCATGCAAAAGCGAAACAGTTACAATTCAGATTTCACTGCAGCACAGTTTCCGCTCGATGCATCAAAGTCGCTCATTATTATCCTAATAATTCCTAATCAGCACCCTACCGTTACCAGTTAGTTACCACCACACTCGATCATTGTCTAGTCTAGTCAGCATCGAGTAACCAGGTATAATACCTCCATGAGAGTGAGCAAGAGGCGCCTGGCGGCGTCTCGAACAGGCTGTTTGGCGTCGCCGAGACGGTCGACGACAGCGGGGAGGAGTGCGTTGAAGTGAAGCTTAAAGTGGTCACCGGAGAGGACGGCGGCGGAGGCGAGCGCCTGCAGCGCGCCCTGCGAGACGCGGAAGTTATTGTCCTTCAAGAGATCCATACAAGTGTCGACGAGCGAAGTCACCTCGGAAGACGAGAGGCTCTTTCTGGAAGCTTCCAGAAGTTGGTGGAGGCGCTCCACGCCCGCCATCCTCTCCTTCGTGTCCTTAGCGCGTGACAGTTCCAGCGCCTCCTCCATTTCGATCCGCAACCAATCAGATCTGAAGAGCGAGCGAGTTAGTGAGTCACTCAGTGAATGAATGAGTGAGTGAGTGAGCGAACGGGTGAGACTTCCACACCAATGAAGATGAAGAATCGGATGAGATGACTCGGCGAGACGTAGAATTTCTCAGAGAGAGAGAGAGAGAGAGAGAGAGAGGCTGGATTGATGGAGAAGAAGAAGACGAAGGATGAAGTTGAAATTGAAATGAAACGAAATGAAATGAAAACTTGCTTATGTGGTTGTGGGCGAGGTGGTTGAAATTTTAACCATCTTTTTGTTTACATTTTTAGAAAAATAAATAAATAAATAATCCGACAATATAATAAACAAAATCCAAACATATTTTAAATTATCCTTTTTCTCCGTGACCTAATTTCTAAACCATTACTGTTTATTAAAGATTTATTTGAAAATTAAAAATTGTTTGAATTTTTTTCATTTGGTTGTCCTCCAGGGCTGCTAAACCATATATAAATTACCCTTTTGCGTTTGCTTATTTTAAAAGCTATTTTAATTGAACGAGAGAATGAATTACCGTAAAAAATAAAATAGAAAAAAGTATCAGAGCAGCTGCTGCTGCTGTTGTTTTTAAACGCTGTTTGCTCGAGGCACCCTGAAAGGAACCACTTATATAAAAGACAGTATAAAAGTTAAATGATTTTTGTAATGATAATGATTGATTACAAGATTTTGATACAACGGAACCACACTGCATTATTGGTGTGTGTATGATCAGGTAATAAAGTTTAGAGCATTATAAAATATTACATGGTAGAGTTAGTGACTAGGAAGAATATGAAACTAAAATACAAAAGTAAATAAAACACTGAAAAGTGTCATTTTATAAACTCTTGTTGAAGTTTGGCCTAAGTTATGAAAATGAGTAGGTCAATTTTAACAACCTTAAAAGAAAATGAGGTAATTCATCTTTGAAAATAAATTGATAAATTTTATATTTTATATTTATTTGTGGAAAAATTTAAGTGCTGTTGTAACATCCCAATAATTTTACTATACAAGTATTGATTTATTTAGGAGTTACAATATAATATAGAAAGCAGTAAAGAATTTCGATTAAAAATAGGAAGGTGGATATGCTAATATTAACATTGAATATAGACCGGATACAATCAACACAGCATAAAACTGAGTTAACAATTTAGATTACAAAACGAGTATAGACCGGTCGGTCAAAAATAAAAGCAAAACCTATACATAACAGTTTATAAACTAGTGCAAAAGAAACTATCTCTAGAGACCGGACGGTCCAGTACTAAACTCGGGGATTTCTTCAAAATGCTCTTCAACTGGTACCACGTCTGTTAAAGGCTCTTCCAAAGCTGCTTCCAAAGTGACTTCTGCTCACATTCGTAAGAATGATCATAGCATTTGAGAAAGAAAAGATGACCGGTCGGATACCGGACGACAATGTACAAAACAAGAAAAATAAGGGTAAGCTTACGTACATTTAACTTATCCATTCAATATACAAACAAACATACTTCACAAGAATCAATCAACACAACATATCATTCTCATACATCATATTAATCGACACGACACTGTCCGGACCGTATGAACGTGTAGCTCGGTCGTCCCTAGCACCCGGGCGGTGTAATAACTGTTCCAACAGCTGCCGCCCGAGGTTAGCCCTCAAACGGTTATACTCACTTATATCCGCGGGCCTCCCGCCATTCCCACACATGACCGACTTCTCTCTATTTGAGAAAATGTCCTCACGGAATATCGGAAACAAGGACGACACCGGAGTCATTCCCACATTCATACTTTACCAATCAAATTTGAATTCATGAGACCTTCCACCCGAGGAATTCTCTTACTTAGTCAAATCTCTTATTTATTTTCACTCTCATAAACGAAGCTATCGGGTCAATAACCATATTAACCACAAGGAAATCACTAAATATTATAAGGACGAAATCTAATGAAATCTTTGAGAAGAAGATAAAGGACATTGATAGGTTTAGACAGGCATTTCTGGCAACGGATAACTACTAATCATCAAGGACTCGAGAATAACAAAAATGACCGGGCGGTAGAATCAAGGTGATATTGGAAAAGAAGAATGATTTGTTGAATACTGAACCGACAATGAATAAAGTATCAACCACAAAGTTAACTATTACTATTAGTTACCCGGCCGGTTATGATAAAGAATAAAATATGTTATAATCATATTATAAGACTGGTCTATGACCGAACACTTATCCCAAAAATTAATATAAGTAAACACACCGATCGGTCAAATAAATAAACTTTACTAGTCAATGTGGTCACTAAGTAACCGGACGGCTATTTACAGAGAAGGAAGTTATGTTTATAATTTTTACAAAATTTTAAGTGTCAACCAAATGTCAAACACTTTCCAGAATAAATGTTTAGTTATGAATCGCTTTTAGTAAATATTTTATACTGAGACTCTTAATGAAACAATCTAAAGTTCAACAACAAATTGGCCGAACAGTCCAATTAGACCGGACGGTAAAATAGGGGAAGAATGAATGATCCTAATGATATTCAATCTCAACTCACATTCTCTAAGTTTTTCCATTTGATTTATTTCTCATAACCCATATAACAACATTCAGATCATGCATTTCAAACACCATACTTTATAAATTAACATACATCGAATTATTCACATTTGCATTATACAGAACATCAAACTTAAATGTTCATAAGCTTCCCTTACCTCTTAGTTCCAGCTAAACTTCAACAGTAGGTTGATAACGACTATCTCTTCTAAGGTTTCAAAGTCTAGAGTGAAACACAAAAATATAAGTTCAGAGAACATGGTCGACAGGTGCATGCAAGCTTTAATGGTGCATGCATGTTGGAAAAGAGAAAACTTTAAGTCAGAAATGAAGTTCTTAGAACTTACCGAATGTAATACAGAAACCAAACGGTTCAAAGGTAGGGAACGAGCTCCAAGAGTCTTTAAAAGTGATCTGAAGGTGATCGGAACAGTGGTTTGGTTAATATTTTAGAGAGAGAAAGGTTGAGTTTCTAGAGAGAAGGAAGAGAGTTTGGAAGTTCAGAAGTTGACAGTGGGGAAGAAGATGAAGATTTTCATGCAGAAAGAGTTTTAAGATTTTCGAAGTTTCTACCTTAATTGTTCTTCTAGAATCGGACAGCTGGACATTTCTTCCGGTGCCACGTGGTTCCCACTAACCAAAAAATCCTTCATTCCCTTCTGCAGCCGGACGCATCCCGAGGTTGGGGAATTTATTGCTGCTGCAGAGTTTGTCTGCCACTTTACTGAGTTCCAGTCTCTGCACGGTTTTCGAGAAAAA
Organism: Vigna mungo; assembly: GCA_036885675.1. Taxonomy (NCBI): domain Eukaryota; kingdom Viridiplantae; phylum Streptophyta; class Magnoliopsida; order Fabales; family Fabaceae; genus Vigna; species Vigna mungo. The sequence continues at coordinate 22,977,070 of CP144695.1, forward strand.
GAATTTTAAAAACTTTGCTGTTTAATAAAAAGAAGACCGGCCGGTCGCTATTGGCCGGCCCAAATTTCTGGGTCGTGACATTCCCCCCAACAAATAAAAATTTTCGTCCTCGAAAATTAGTACATACCTTCAAACAGGTGTGGATAGGCTTCCTTCATATCTTCTTCGCGCTCCCAAGTGACATCGCCCGTTCGGTCGTCCCAGATAACTTTCACCAAAATAGTGCGTTTACCGAACGGCCGCTTGGTTACGTTTGTCTCAACTCTAACTGGTTGTACTTCAACTGAACAATCTTCTTTAAGTTGTATGTGGTCGGCTTCGAGTACATGCGAAGGATCAGCGATATATTTTCTAAGTTGAGAAACGTGGAATACCGGATGAAGGTTAGACAAGGGAGGAGGTAAAGCAAGTTCATAGGCGACTGGCCCAATGCGTCTGAGAATCTGATACGGACCAAGAAATCGTGGTGATAATTTCTTTGGTTTGATGACTCTCCCAACACCGGTCGTTCGATTCAGTTTTAAGAACACATGCTCTCCTGCAGCAAATTCTAAAGGCTTTCTCCTTTTATCTGCGTAAGACTTCTGTCGGCTCTGAGTTGCCTTAAGTCTTTCTTGGATCAGTTTCACCTTTTCTGTTGTTTGTTGAATAATTTCTGGTCCAGTCAACACAGCTTCTCCTTCCTGGAACCAACATAGGGGTGTTCGACATTTCCGTCCGTAAAGAGCTTCATAAGGTGCCATTCCGATACTTGCATGGAAGCTATTGTTGTAAGTAAACTCAGCTAGCGGCAAAACTTCATCCCAAACTCCTAAGTGGTCCAACACGCTGGTTCTCAATAGATCTTCTAGAGTTTGGATTGTCCTTTCCGACTGACCGTCCGTCTGAGGATGGTAGGCAGAACTCATTTGGAGTTTGCTTCCCATTTCTTGATGAAGTGCTTGCCAAAACCGGGAGGTAAATCTTGGGTCCCGGTCGGACACTATTCCGGACGGTACTCCATGTAGCCTAACAATCTCTTTAATATATAGCTGAGCTAATTTAGACATAGGCATTTTCAAGTTGATAGGAAGGAAGTGTGCACTCTTAGTTAATCTATCAACTATTACCCAAATGGCGTCATGATGCCTGACTGTTCGAGGAAGATGAGTCACGAAGTCCATAGCGATACTGTCCCACTTCCATTCGGGTATTTCCAGCGGTTGTAAGAGACCGCTCGGTTTCTGATACTCGATCTTGGCTCTTTGACAAGTTAAGCATGACTCCACGAATCGAGCAATGTCTTGTTTCATTCCTGGCCACCAAAAACTCATTCTAAGATCCTTATACATCTTAGTAATTCCAGGATGAATGCTTAGACGACTTTGATGAGCTTCTTCCAAGATTATCCTTTTCAACTCGTCATCATTTGGAACACAAGTTCTATCTTTATATCTTATCAAACCGTCCGTTCCATCATTGAAGTCTTGATGAGGTGGTGTACCGAACGGTTTGGAAATTCTCTGCAACTCTTTATCAACCTTTTGCTTTTCTCTTATTCGATCAAATATGTTACTTGACAATCGCATAAGGCTACAACTAATACCGGTCGGCTCCAAATCACAGTGCAACTTTAAATCTCTGAAGTTCTCAAGTAACTTCATTTCTTGTACCATCATTGCCGCCATATGTATGGTTTTTCTGCTCAAAGCGTCGGCAACTACGTTGGCTTTTCCCGGATGATACTGTAAATCAAATTCATAATCTTTAAGAAATTCCATCCATCTTCTTTGCCTCATATTTAACTCTTTCTGGTCAAATAGATACCTGAGGCTTTTATGGTCACTGAACACCTGAAACTTAGCACCATATAAGTAATGTCTCCAGATTTTGAGAGCAAATACTACAGCCGCCAGTTCCAAGTCGTGAGTTGGATAATTCCTTTCATGAATCTTCAATTGTCTAGAAGCATACGCAACGACCTTCCCTTCTTGCATCAATACACAACCCAATCCGTTATACGAAGCATCACAGAACACAACAAATGGAAGGTTGACGTTAGGAATTACCAGAACCGGAGCATTCGTTAACCGTTGCTTTAATTCCTGGAAACTGGACTCACACCGGTCGGTCCAGACGAACGGTTGGTCCTTTCTGGTCAATTGGGTTAATGGCGCCACTATCTTAGAAAAACCTTCAATGAATCTTCTGTAGTAGCCGGCCAAACCAATAAAGCTTCTAACTTCAGTAACTGAGCGAGGCGTTTCCCATTCCATAACGGCTTGTACCTTAGACGGGTCTACAGCAATTCCGCCGGCCGAAATTACATGCCCAAGGAATTTTACTTGATTCATCCAAAACTCGCATTTGGACAACTTAGCATATAGTTGTTTCTCCCTTAACACTCCAAGAACCATTCTCAAATGATCTGCATGTTCTTCGTGACTTTTGGAGTAAATGAGAATGTCGTCAATGAAAACAACTACAAATTTATCCAAAAACGGCCGGAAGATCCGGTTCATGTAGTCCATGAATATTGCCGGAGCATTGGTCACACCGAACGGCATTACCACATACTCAAAATGCCCATATCTTGACCGAAAAGCAGTCTTCTGAATATCTTCTTCTTTCACTAGTATCTGATGGTATCCGGACCTCAAATCAATCTTGGAGAAGATTGAAGCTCCATGGAGTTGATCAAGTAAATCGTCGATTCTCGGCAATGGATATTTGTTCTTGATGGTTAGCTTGTTTAGTTGCCGGTAGTCTATACACAGCCTTGAACTACCATCTTTCTTCTTAACCAAAAGAACAGGCGCTCCCCATGGTGATGCACTTGGCCGGATGAATTTCTTTTCCAACAAGTCTTCAATTTGTTTCTTCAATTCCGCCAACTCTGCCGGAGCCATCCTATAAGGTGCAATTGATATTGGACCAGCTCCCGAGATCAAGTCAATGGAAAACTCGACCTCTCGGTGTGGAGGAAGACTTGGGATTTCTTCTGGAAACACGTCCATAAACTCTTCCACTACCGGACGTTTCAGATCCGGTCGGTCCGTTCCGCTCACGTCCAGATACGTAAAAACAATAAAACCCATAGCGCCTTCAATCAAGTCTTCTCTCATTTGGCCGAGCGTAATCGTAAGTTTCTCTTCTTCACTTGGAAAAATTAACTTCTTCTTCCCACAATCAATAATAATACGATTGGTGGTCAACCAATCCATTCCTAATATAACTTCAAGGTCTTGAAGAGGTAAACATATAAGATTTACCTTGAATTTGTACCCCTCTACCTCAATAGGACACTTCACACATACAGTGGACGTCCTAATCTCCCCAGCTGCCGGTGTTGACACCACCAAGTCAAGCTGCATTTCACTCTCAGCTATTCCCATTTTATCAACACATGCCTTCGAGATGAAGGAGTGTGTTGCCCCCGAATCAAAAAGCACACAGCAAGACATTCCATATACTAGGCAAGTGCTGATTATGAGGTTACCTGAACCAGCAGCTTCGGTTCCCGAGAGCGCATATACTCTACCGACTGCTTGGGCTCTTCCACCGTTCGGAGACGACTTCCCAGCATTCGGTGGCCTGGAAAATGCTCGTCCACCCATGTTGCAATCTCTTTCCAAGTGCCCATTCCTTCTACACTTGACACAAAATTTTGTATTGTTCTGCCTGGGACAATCTCGCATGTAATGAGGGCCTCCACATGTAAAGCAGCTGACATTCCCAGATTGACCGGTTGGTCTAGCAAAGTTCACTGGCCGAACGGCCAAAGCAGAAGAACTCTGCGAAGACGGTGGTCGAGAATACGGAGTCGCCTTAGGACTTGAAGTATTTCTGGTTACAATTGATCCCCTGGTAGTGGATGACTGTTGTTTCTTACATTTCTCGGCTTCCATTAAATTTTTCTCCAATACCTTAGCCCTTTCCACCAAGGCCGGAAACTTCTGAATACAATGACTTGCAATCACCGGCTTCAAGTCTTCCCTCAGCCCATTTTCGAATTTCCGACACTGCCATTCTTCACTCATTTTCATCGTATAAAACCTCATTAATTGCTTAAAACGGTTTGCATATTCTGACACTGTCATTCCGCCTTGTACTAGTTGAAGAAATTCAACTTCCTTCGCAAACCGGACGCTATTAGGAAAGTATTCCTCATAGAATTTGTTCTTGAATACTTCCCATGTGATTGGAATATTATCATCTTCCAACAGCATTTTAGAACTACTCCACCAATGCCCAGCTTCTCCATTCAGCAGATACTCCGTGAAAGCTAAACGATTTTCATTACTACACCTCTTAGCGTCATAGATACGCTCCATATCGCGAAGCCAGTGGTCAGCTTCATCCGCACTGCAATTTCCACTAAATTTGGCCGGCCGGTGCTGGAGAAAACTCTCCAGACTCCATTCAGTCTGAGTATTTGAAGAAGAACCGGACGGCCTGGTAGCTGAAACTCCACTTGATAATATTTCCATGATCTGCCTTTGTGTTGATTCTGCTGCAGTTCTAGCGACTTCTGCATTTTGTAATGCCAATGCATTCTGTTGAGCTAAGTTGGCATTTTGCTGAATAAGGTTGGCATTCTGTTGTTGAAGCGCTGCCAACACTGACTCCAGCATATTATTACTTTCGCCGGACGGATCCCTAGCGACCGGTTGAGGAGGTGGTCTAGGAGCCATCTTCTCTTTTTAATCAGAAAGAAGAACCCGTTAGCCCACAAGAAATCAGAAAATTCTGATTGAATATGTAGAGTACGTAGCCATCAGCATAATATACTCATAACCTACAGGTAGTCTAAGGAAGAAACTGCTCTGATACCATTAATGTAACATCCCAATAATTTTACTATACAAGTATTGATTTATTTAGGAGTTACAATATAATATAGAAAGCAGTAAAGAATTTCGATTAAAAATAGGAAGGTGGATATGCTAATATTAACATTGAATATAGACCGGATACAATCAACACAGCATAAAACTGAGTTAACAATTTAGATTACAAAACGAGTATAGACCGGTCGGTCAAAAATAAAAGCAAAACCTATACATAACAGTTTATAAACTAGTGCAAAAGAAACTATCTCTAGAGACCGGACGGTCCAGTACTAAACTCGGGGATTTCTTCAAAATGCTCTTCAACTGGTACCACGTCTGTTAAAGGCTCTTCCAAAGCTGCTTCCAAAGTGACTTCTGCTCACATTCGTAAGAATGATCATAGCATTTGAGAAAGAAAAGATGACCGGTCGGATACCGGACGACAATGTACAAAACAAGAAAAATAAGGGTAAGCTTACGTACATTTAACTTATCCATTCAATATACAAACAAACATACTTCACAAGAATCAATCAACACAACATATCATTCTCATACATCATATTAATCGACACGACACTGTCCGGACCGTATGAACGTGTAGCTCGGTCGTCCCTAGCACCCGGGCGGTGTAATAACTGTTCCAACAGCTGCCGCCCGAGGTTAGCCCTCAAACGGTTATACTCACTTATATCCGCGGGCCTCCCGCCATTCCCACACATGACCGACTTCTCTCTATTTGAGAAAATGTCCTCACGGAATATCGGAAACAAGGACGACACCGGAGTCATTCCCACATTCATACTTTACCAATCAAATTTGAATTCATGAGACCTTCCACCCGAGGAATTCTCTTACTTAGTCAAATCTCTTATTTATTTTCACTCTCATAAACGAAGCTATCGGGTCAATAACCATATTAACCACAAGGAAATCACTAAATATTATAAGGACGAAATCTAATGAAATCTTTGAGAAGAAGATAAAGGACATTGATAGGTTTAGACAGGCATTTCTGGCAACGGATAACTACTAATCATCAAGGACTCGAGAATAACAAAAATGACCGGGCGGTAGAATCAAGGTGATATTGGAAAAGAAGAATGATTTGTTGAATACTGAACCGACAATGAATAAAGTATCAACCACAAAGTTAACTATTACTATTAGTTACCCGGCCGGTTATGATAAAGAATAAAATATGTTATAATCATATTATAAGACTGGTCTATGACCGAACACTTATCCCAAAAATTAATATAAGTAAACACACCGATCGGTCAAATAAATAAACTTTACTAGTCAATGTGGTCACTAAGTAACCGGACGGCTATTTACAGAGAAGGAAGTTATGTTTATAATTTTTACAAAATTTTAAGTGTCAACCAAATGTCAAACACTTTCCAGAATAAATGTTTAGTTATGAATCGCTTTTAGTAAATATTTTATACTGAGACTCTTAATGAAACAATCTAAAGTTCAACAACAAATTGGCCGAACAGTCCAATTAGACCGGACGGTAAAATAGGGGAAGAATGAATGATCCTAATGATATTCAATCTCAACTCACATTCTCTAAGTTTTTCCATTTGATTTATTTCTCATAACCCATATAACAACATTCAGATCATGCATTTCAAACACCATACTTTATAAATTAACATACATCGAATTATTCACATTTGCATTATACAGAACATCAAACTTAAATGTTCATAAGCTTCCCTTACCTCTTAGTTCCAGCTAAACTTCAACAGTAGGTTGATAACGACTATCTCTTCTAAGGTTTCAAAGTCTAGAGTGAAACACAAAAATATAAGTTCAGAGAACATGGTCGACAGGTGCATGCAAGCTTTAATGGTGCATGCATGTTGGAAAAGAGAAAACTTTAAGTCAGAAATGAAGTTCTTAGAACTTACCGAATGTAATACAGAAACCAAACGGTTCAAAGGTAGGGAACGAGCTCCAAGAGTCTTTAAAAGTGATCTGAAGGTGATCGGAACAGTGGTTTGGTTAATATTTTAGAGAGAGAAAGGTTGAGTTTCTAGAGAGAAGGAAGAGAGTTTGGAAGTTCAGAAGTTGACAGTGGGGAAGAAGATGAAGATTTTCATGCAGAAAGAGTTTTAAGATTTTCGAAGTTTCTACCTTAATTGTTCTTCTAGAATCGGACAGCTGGACATTTCTTCCGGTGCCACGTGGTTCCCACTAACCCAAAAATCCTTCATTCCCTTTTGCAGCCGGACGCATCCCGAGGTTGGGGAATTTATTGCTGCTGCAGAGTTTGTCTGCCACTTTACTGAGTTCCAGTCTCTGCACGGTTTTCGAGAAAAAGAATTTTAAAAACTTTGCTGTTTAATAAAAAGAAGACCGGCCGGTCGCTATTGGCCGGCCCAAATTTCTGGGTCGTGACAGCTGTAAATGTGGTTCTCTGATGATATTTAAAGTTCTATAATGATACATTTAATGAGATGTATAGTACTAAAGGAAAAAGTGTAAACGTAATTAAATAAGACTTTCAACAGCGCGGTTTCTTTATTGTTATGTAAGAATGGTGTAAGTTTTCTTAATACGGGTAAACAAAATTTGCGGTATAGGTTTTGTTTCAAAGGCTGGGAGTCAATAGAAAAAATAAATAAAAGAAAAAGTAAGTGATGAAAGAGAGAAAAAAATACGGGTCTTGTGGGTATTTTACAATTTCATGCTACGTTCCACAAAAATAAAAAGTTAAGGATGTTTAGGATCGGTTTAAAGGTTAAGAATGCAAAGTACTTATTTTAGATTTTAAGAAAACATCTCAAAAAAAATTAATACTAATATTTTTTATAAAATTATGTTTAAGACAAATAAAAGCCTAAAAAAATTGTTTTCAGCACTAGTATATTTTATTAAATTAATTAGAAAGTTATGTTTAAGAAAAAAAACTTCAAAATTTGTTTTAGTATGGATATATTTTTTATGCTTTAAATCTCGGACGTTTCTCATATTTATTAAAAAAATTTTAAGTTGGTCATCTTGTTTAAAACGTCTCAATTGGATTTTTTAATTTTGTAAATTCGTGACAATTAAGCTTTTCTGTTAGATAGATAAAAATAATGTCAAATATTAATGACGTGGTACACAATAAATATATTGAAGTAGATCATTTTATTAGGTGAAAATAGAATTTAAATTATGACGTGAAATTTAGTAAAGTAAAAGAAAAGAAAAAGCAAAATGAAAGAGAAACAAATGACTTTGATAATTATAAATCACATAGGAAACTCTTTCTCAAGTTTGTTAGATCTGTTCAATGTTGTTGCACAACCCTTGAAATTGAGATTTTTTTTTTCATGGTTGCAATTGGGTTTGATTATTTGTTTGTAGGTTGATGGATTCACCATAGATGCGCGAGGATGAAGACTCGCAATTCGCGTTCTTTGAATTGGCTTAAGTTTCATGGAAGATTACGCGAATTAGGGTTTTTGGGCGCGATGGAGATTGTAGTTTTTGTTTTATGGGTTTTGTTGCAAGTCCGATTAGGGGAGCAAAAATGGTGGAGGATGAGGGAGCAGCTCGCGGTTTGTTCGCGCATGGATGTCACGAGATTGACGCTCTGGGTTTTGTCGCGATTGATAGCGTGATGAAGATGAGTTCAATCTATTAGAGGTGGAAGATGAACATGCAGGAGACTTCGCGATAGTCTTTGTGGTGGCACAGGGTTGGACAGAAATGAAGATGGCAAGGGCGCGACGAGAAGCTTGAACAACACTGACAGTGGTGGATTTTGTGATTTTGAAGGCTAGCGTGGTTTAGAGTTCTCTTGTGTTTGTGATTTGTTGTTTCGTAATGATTTTCCGTGCAAAGTTATTGGGTAATCTTTGAAATTTCGAAAACTTTTGGGTGTGACTAGTGATGAAGATGGTCTTTAGTGTGATGCTAGATTGTCCTCTTCCATTACTTGGAACCATCCATGAAGGATGTTGTCTTGATTACTTTTAATATTTCTTTTGAAATTTCAAATTTATAATTTCAAAATCTCAAATTTGTACAGTAAAAAGTTTTTAACTTTTATTCTTAACAACATCTCCAGTTAAATAATTTCACGATATAAATCAAATCCTAATTCAAGCTTGTAATTTAAATTTTATTCCATGTAATAAAATTATCCACGGACACGTGTACCACATCATCAATATCTGTCTTAGTTTAATTATTACGTATTTACAAAATTTAAGACTCCATTTATTAAATTAATTTTAATGTTTGAGAAGGAAATTTAATTAAATTATTATCAATATTAAATAATTTTTATTGATATTAAAAATGATATTTAATGAGTTAAATTATTTTTTTGATATAATCATAATAATTTAATAAATAATTTTTGTATAAAAAAGTTTAGAAAATAAATTTAAAATAAAATATTTTATTTTTAAAGTTTGTTTTAAGTTTTTAAATTCTTGAATCGTTGCAATAATAATCTGTATGTAATTTTAATTTAATTAGTTTTATTATTATTATTAGTATCAAATATTTTTTATTTATAGTAAAAATGATATTTAATGAGTTAAAATAATTTTCTTAATATAATTATAATATTTTAATGAATAATTTTTGCCTTCTCAAATTATTTTAAAAGTATATATTAGCCTTCTCAAATTTTTGAATCCGTTGAAATGATATTTAATCTGTATGATTTAAAATATAATTATTAGTTTTTTTAACTAAATTCAATTTAGTTTTTTAATTTTAAAAGTGTATAAATTTAATTTTTTTAATTATATTTTATTATATTTATTTGATTATTTAAACCTAATAAAAAATAAAAATATATTAAATAATATAAATAACTTCAATATTATAATAAAATATATTTAAAACGTCAAATAAAGTTAAACATGACAATTTTTAAATTCACATATTTTAGAAAACTAAATTAGATTTTTTTTTAAATAAATAAAATAATATAATAATACTTGATCCCTGAAAAATGGTTAAAGTAATATAATAATATTTGAGCCATAAACATACAATTTCATTCAAGACTTTTAAATTATACATGTCCCACAATTTCTTTATTTGAATTTCTTATGATCACATATTATAATATGTACAAATTTTCAAGTATATATGTTTAATTAACTCAAAGAATTGTGTACTCTACAACTTTCTTAATATAGTATTAAAAATCCAATACATTAATTAGAAGTTTGAAGCATTAAATCACCGTCCAATAACATCTCTCATCTACGATTGAGAAAACAAAATAAAATCCTTCATAAAAGAAATCAACAACCTACTTAAATGAATATTATAGTCAATTCATTTAAATCACCACCTTGCTATCTATATAATATAAGGAAAAATTAAGGGAAAATAACATTTCATTTCCTTTTAATTTTAAGTTTTGACAGAAATATGAAAGGATTATCATGTACAACAGAAAAATATATATTAAATATTTTTGTCATTGCTTGTAACATATTTTAATGCATATATCTATCTCACAACTATATGCAATTAATGTCTTTTAATTACTGTTTCACAAAAACTAAATTGATGTTTTTTGTCAAACCGAGCTTGCTTTCGTTCTCGATTCATGTAGTTGCTCAATTTCGTTATTCCTAAATCCAAACACAGGAAACGTTAAGTGTATTTATTTTAAAATAATTTATGAAGAAAATCGTAAAAGGAAATATTTTTAAAATAAATTAAAACAAATTATATGTGCTGTAATTCTTTTAAAGTCGGTTTTATTTATTACATAATGTATTCAATCGAATCATTTGATTCAAATGTTGGTGTAGAAAGATAATGAGAAGAAAATGATTTTTTTTTTTATGGAAATTCATCTTTTCAACTTATAAAAAAAGTAAGATAATTTAATTGATGTATTCTGATTTTAAGTAATTGTATAATTACAACTGACATGTGTTTTAATTTAAATATGTAGTATTTCTCTGAATTAATTAGGATAATCACTGATGTATTATTTTACTTTGACAACTCAGCAATAAATTTGGCAATTAAAGTTTTGGTGAATGAAGACTTGTTTAATTAGAGTAACTAAGATTAATTTTAATTGAGGTAAATACAACTATTGATGTATTTTCATAGTTGAATGTGTAGACATCGAGAATGGAAAACTATCTTTTCCTGTAAAGGTCCGAAGGTAGTATGTCAGTTTTTGTATTTTTTATTTTTTATAATAATACTAATTTATTTTATCGAGATACAATTTAACTATTATTATAATTATATATATATATATATATATATATATATATATATATATATATTATTTTTAGCATATCTTAAATATAGATTTATTTATTTTTAATATCTTTTTAAATTGAGATATAACTTAAGATATTTAAAATCTAAGATAAAAAAATATTTGATACCATTAATTCATGAGAAAAAAATTTGGATGAAACTTTAAGGTAGAAAATTGACTAAGAAAACGTGTAAATGTTTTCCTTTTCTAAAGGAGGGGAAGTAAAAGAAAAGGAATGAGTAGTCTTGTGCAAGTTAAGGAGTAAAATTAATTACTTTTAACTGTTTTTATTAAACTTTTTTAGTGTATTTCAAAATTACCATGTTTTTTAATTAAGTTTTTAGTAGGGGATGTGACTGCTATTTTATTCGATCATTTTTTTTATTTATATTTACATATTAATATAATAATGATATTGGAGTTCTTATAAATAACAAGTAATTTATTGTTTATTTTAAAAATTGTCTTATCAATAATAATAATAAATATAATTTTTTTTATTGTGGTAAGAAAAAATATTTTGATATATTTTTTGACAAAATGTTAATACATTACCTATGTTATTTTTTTATTAGTTTATTATTTATTTGTTACCTTCTAGTAAAAAATAATACATGTGTTTTGTTAAAATGTTATTAAAAAGAATTGTGTCAACATATAAATATCTTTGTTGTTACTGATAATGTTGAAACCATTGAAAAGCATCACTTTCTCATTATAGTTTATACCATTTATTATTTCATTACCATGAAATTTAAGTTTGAATTTCATAATTGTAGTTAAATTTAACATTTGATGTAACTTAAATTTACCATTTTTTACCTGATTAGTATTTATAAGCATTTTGAATGTGTTTCTATTATATATATTTTTCTTAATTCAGTCTTTATAAAGTGAGAAGTAAAATTTCGTTTGAAAATTATTATAAAACAATCAAAGGAAGAAGAAAGTTTATTAAGTGAATAAATCATAAGCATCCATTCCATGAAACTTGTAAAAGTTAATTTTATTTTTCCATACAATAATCTACAAATGTTATTTATCCCTCTGGTTAGCTGAAAATTAAACAACAAAAGAACATACAGTAAAATCGGATACTCTTTAACATGCATCCATCTTGAAAAGAATTACGAAGCACTCAACCATTCAATAATTTGAAATTCAAAAGACAAGCTTGTAACATATTTTTGTGGTTTTTTATGGAATGAAAAATGATATTTCACCTAATAAAATTAATTATCTCCATTTTAACATATCTGAGTCCAGATAAGATGTTTGTTCACAGTTGTACCTTTAACCAAATCTGACACTGCAGAGACTGTGTCGGTTGATATAACATTTTCTTTTCAGATGAAGAATTTCCTATAAGAAGCAGCAATTCCAAAAGTGTTACAGACAGAAAACAGAGTTCAGTCTTGAAATTGCTTTCAGAAGACTTTTAAAATTATTACACACAATCACAATAATTGTTATGCTGATGAGAAGTAAGAGTAGTGATGACAATAGTTGACATAAATTTATCAACAACATCTGACTATGGAGCCTCACCTACTCACATGTCAATCCAGCTTATTATTATCAATTTACTCATTGTTGGAGATGTTAGATTTCACATCTCTTGAACTGTGCTGCAACTTCTGTTTCCAATTTGTGAAGGGTTGTTTGCAGTAGGTGATCATGCAAACATGGAAAATTAGTCTCACTTGTTCTTGTCGTGTAATGGCAGCGTGTAAACTAGACATTCAGATGCTTCCTTTATTCATTGTATCATCTTCTTATTTTCATAACGTAATGATGGTTAGCACTCCAATTAAAACAGATAAGAAGTTCCACCAGATATAAACAAAAGAGAAAACAAAGAAAAAACATAAAAATGTTTGTTCACGGGTCTCTCAATGGCATTATTATATAAAGTTTGTTAAATGTTGAATGGAATTTTTCACAAGGAATGAGTATTGACATTGGATGATGAAAAAAAAAAAGGTGGGATAGCTTCGTGACAGAGCCTATTTAACAACCCGTTTTGGACATACTTCAAGATTTTATAAAATTAAAAGAATATTCGATTTATTATTATTATTATTTGTAAAAAGAGTTGTACACTTTTGCTTTTGCTTGATCACGTTAGTCGTTAGCTTTTATATAGTAGCAATGTTCGAGTTCAATTAAATTAAACCCAAAATAAAGCGAATAAATAAATAAAGTTGTCATCTTTACAGGGTGGCTGAAGCGAGTGTTGTGTATTTTAAGGTGTAGGGACACCATGTTACAGTCTTTTGTGGCATCTCGTAAAATTGGAATGAGACATTTGTTGTCTACTATGTTCAAACTAATTCCTTATGATTTAAGAATTTGTATAGTTGGTCAGTTGTGATCCAAAACCTTTATACGTGAAATCTGGACTTTATGAAATAATTATATTACTTGACAAATCCCATTTGGTCATTTTTAATCTCCAATATACATATATTTTTACAGGAATCAGATTTTCTAATTTTTTTTTACATCTGAAATATCACTTTCCTCTATTACTCCATTGCTCAATTTCTAACAGACTTCATAAATGTGGTCAATGATTTTCCTGCATGACATGATAATAATAGAGGACTTGATTTAACCTATTTAAAAAGTCATTCCACGTTTGTCAGAAGTATATAATTTACCCACCAAGCTGAATTAGACAGTAGACATGTGAATGGGGGAGAAATTTGATTGTTATATAAAAAAGTAGAGATTGAAACTGCACATTGATGATATTGCAAGGGACAAAAGTGACCTTATTTACCTTTCATACACCTACTTCATAGGCTTCATGCAATTCACTTGGTTTGAGGGGCAAATGAATTATACAATAAAAAGAAAGTGACGATACAGAAAAGTTAGGTACTTGAACAATTGTTACTCTCCATTCGATTGTGACCCACCCACATATGTATAGTTGAGTCAGTCTAATTAAGTTTAACGAAGGAATGTTTACATTGGTATAATGAGAGGACTAAAGTGTAAGAGCACAATTAATGTCACAGTGCACCTGCTTCCTCGTACTGTTCTTCAGGAATTCCACTGTCCACCCATTCATGGGTAGGGTGTCTTTTTCATCTTTCATATCACAATGACTAAGATAGTTACTTTCTTCTGCTACTGTGATGATGCAGGTCCAGATCCGACAATGAAGGATAATGAGGTGAGGTCTATTATGAAACCAATAACTTTGAGGGGACCCGCACGAATGTTAAAGTTAAAACTCACATTTAAGAAACCCCCTTTACCCGGGGGGAAATACCTAGATTCCGACAATATCACTGTACAGAAAACATTAAAAAAAACAACAAATTTATCTTTGTCAAATTGAATGCTTGTCGTATCAGAGTTTTTAAGAGGTTAATCACAGCATTACTTGTTAAAGATCTAATTTGTTGCTAATTAAGATTCCGAAATATCTAAAATGTCACTATCAATGTGCAGCAATTCAATTATTGCATGGGTGGTGGTGGTCTGGTTGGTGCAAGATATGTCATTACAAATTAATCTGAAGCCAAAACCGCTGTGAAAATTCCACATGATTTTCCAAAACTTTCCAAATATGCGTTGAGATCACAGACAAGGATACGTTAGTATTTCCAAATACAAGTGTGGGGGGAGGGAGGGAAAAAACTTCAACAAACCGCACAAAATAACAAACCAGCAGGGCCACATTCACATGTATTAGAAAGCATGTAAGATTGACACTTACATTCCAACGCAAATGGATCTGAGCCTGTGATTTGACATCATGGCAACTTCCTCTAAATCAGTTTACGGATTGATTTGCTATCCAGGAAGGGATACATTGCAATTTCGGGAGATAGGAAACCAATCACATGCTTTGAAACAAAACAAATGCAACAAGAGTAATTGTTTAAATAGAAACGAAATATAGATTTCCTAACCACCACGACAACTGTTCATATAAAAATAACCCCGAAACAAGTGCTTTTGTTGCATCTTGTGAGTTGATACATCAGATTGTGCATGTTATGTTACACAGCTTTCAATGAACTACAATATACATTAAAAATTACAAAACACAAGGACTCAATCAATATGTACAGAAGTTAAACTTCCCTTCCCTAACTTACTTGTACAGTGAAGTGAACCATCAAGGCATGGAACAGCCAATAGAATATTTGAAAGCATTATGCATAAAACTGGGCTAACAGACAAAGTTATAAAGAAAAAAATAAAAACAATTATTGATTGCACCCAGCAACATAAATTGAACTCGAACAAAATTCTAATACTAAGGATCATGGTCGTGAGGTGCAGCAGAGATTGATGATGATGGAAGAATCAATATAGGTAATTCATTATGTACAAATTCAGTGCATAGGGAAATGTGCTCTGGCTTATAGTCCCATATATGTCCTGTCAAATCCACGTGCTGAACATTACCTAAAGCAAGATAACTAAAAGAGTTAATCAGAAGAAAACATAAATTATTGACTTCAAAGCATACTTAGGTTATCTAGATTTAAAATGGTTTAACTAGCAGTAATGTTTTATCCGAAGTTAGTAGCCTCTTTTGACCATAATATATATCAGTAGATGGCGGCCACGTAGGCAGAAATGGGAGTCTGGTGGGTAAACTTAAGCAGCTTATCAAACTATAAACACAAAGTTACAACCACCGGCAAGGATAAATGAGCCGAGTGGTCACCCAGAAGAACTGAGACTAACATACCTTTCGCAAACTTTAATGCAGAGCAGACGATGGCCAGTGATTCTATTGGCATAAGATTACAGGCTGCATTCACTTCAACTAGTTGTGGAGCCAGTGAGAAAAGTTTGGACAAAAATTTGGCAGTTTCAATCCCACCACGATTTTTGCTGAACAAATAAGAAGACATGTCACGTGATTGTATGTGCAACGTTAAAAGCAATTGGCAGAACATACATATAAATCTTTACCTTATATTAATTTTCACCAGTTTAAGCTCCTCTTTTGTTAGATTTTGAAGCTCTTGAAAACCCTCAGAACCCAAGCCAATGCCTGCAATGTCAAGTACTTCGATTGGGGTACTAAAAAATTTTCCCAATGCTTCGGTTACTTGACTATGTAAGAAAAGTCAAAATATAAATGTATGGATGAATTCGGTGATAAAATGAGATTTTAGAGCTGTACACAAACCTGCCAAGGTAATTGTCAGCGATAGAAAGAGACTTCAATGGTCCTTTGAAAGAAGAAAGGACATGTAGAAGATGATTCACTCCAAAGCAGGACAAATCACAGTTATCTAACTTCAAACACTTAATGGGATGACCCGTTTCAGATGCTCCAACAAGATAGGGAATTAAATTCCTGTAAGATGATACAAAATTAGAGACTATAGTCTAATTTCATAACTTCAAACAATAACTAGAAATAGAAATTCAATTGACCTGATTCCTTCATCTTCAATTGAATTGTCACTTATATCCAGCTCCTCCAAGTTAGGCAAATGTTCAAGAGCACACCTAAGACTTTCTGCATCATCTTTTCCTAAATTGTTTTCCCTACAACACTATAAACGGATTAAAAAATCTTTTTCTTCATCATATACTGACGGCCATGAAAATATATACGAAACAAGCTTACAGAGAAACCACTTCATTAATTTTTAATACACGTTCTATTATTCATCACAGCCAATAAAAGATGATTTTATAGTTCTAACATTACACAAAAAAATATAACTATATTATTTAGTACGGTGCTACCTCAGAGTGAGTACTCGCAGCATTTTCAACGACTTTCCACTTCCAAAACACAAATGTGAATCACTCAAGAATCTCCTGTTAAAGTCAGAAAGCCATCCAGCTATCTTGAAGCATGTGCACGGAACTTTTTGTCAGCCAACAGTAACAACGACAAAATATAGAATGCTTATGCTGATGAAATCCTTACTTTATTATCAGAAAGGTCGAGGACAGATAGGCTAGAGGAAAGATTGAGAAGCGTCACTAAAAGATCTTTGGCAAAAGTCCGTCCATGGTGGTTGTCAGATAATTTTAATGAGCATAAGGACCTATTAACAGCATTAGCAAGAATGTAACATGAATGAATACAAATACTCAATAGACAGAAAAACTATTATCCAGTTACATGTCCAAGTGAAATACGGCAAACCACATAAAAAATATTATGCAAACAGTTGCGAATGTTTAAAATAGCACTTTTGAAGAGATTAATAAACAGTGTGTTGGAGTGGTGTTCAGAAAATCAATTTGTTAACAATGAACACTTTCAGAGAAGGAGAAAAGATAAAAGAAAATTCTTGTATTATTGCTCACTCTGCCAAAACAAAACAGAGTAAAAAACACGCTCACAAACACGAGATAGCCTAACCTCATTCCCAATTATCCCAAATGCCAGCCCCCTCAACACATGCTCATCCTCCCCTCTATATTCTCGCTTTCTCTTTCTCAAAACAGAGAAAGAATTCTCTCTGTTACGATCCTAATCATTGGGTGTGTGCAGATGAACCCCACGAAATAGGTTTCCATTTCTTCCTTTCATACACCTTACTGAACTTCCCACTTTGCTATTTTTCCTTTAAAAATATTTATATCAACTCTGTCCCCCATAATTTTCACCTTGTCCTCAAGGTGAAGTTCTGGGAAGTAATTCCACATCTTTTGTAGAGATTCCCACAAATTTTCACATGATGGCATACCCTTCCATTTCACTAACACCTCCGTGACCTCTCCTTCTCCTTCCCCAAAAGCTAGAATCTCTTCTAATTGCATTTCTACCTCCCAATTCTCAGTTATACACAAAGGAAGTGGTTGCACCGTTACTTTTGTTGACACGATTGGCTTTAATAAGGAAACATGAAAAATTAGATGGACCTTGCTACCTTTTGGCAACTTCAATTTATAAGTTACCTCTCCCACTCTGTCACTAATTTCATAGGGCCCATAATATCCCAGACTCAACTTTTGATTAATTCTCTTGGCTAATTTTTTAAGTTTATACGGTTGGATCTTCAAGTAAACCCAATCTCCAATCTTGAATTCCACCTTTCTTCTATGCTTGTCTGCTTGCTACTTCATGCAGTTTTGAGCTTACAATAAGTGGTCTTTGAGTTCAGTCAACATCTCATTCCTCTCTTGCATCATGGAGGACACTTCTTCCATGAGAGTAGTTGGCACATCTCCTCGCATCACGGGAGGGGGATCTCACCCATAAAGAGCCCTGAAAGGAGTCATTTTTGTAGCTTCATGGTAATTGGTATTCTACCAAAACTCATCCCAACTCAACCATCTATGTCAATGCCGAGATTTTGTCCCTGTCATGCATCTGAGATAGGTTTCCAAGCACTTATTCACCACCTCAGTTTGATCATTCGTTTGAAGATTGTAAGTTGAGCTAAATTTCAATTTAGTCACGGCCAATTTGAACAACTTTGTCCAGAAAGAACTTGTGAAGATGTTGTCTCTATCTGAAACAATTAACTCGGAAATCCATAAAGTTTTACCACTTCCTTTAAGAACAATTCAGCCACTTCTTTAGCACCATAAGGGTGTGCTAAGGCTAAGAAATGTGCATATTTTGTGAACCAGTTCACCACCACTAAAATTGCATCCATACCTACTGACTTAGGCAATCCTCCCACAAAATCCATGGATATATCAGTCCAAATTTGTTTGGGGATTAGAAGAGGTTGTTGCAGCCCTACTAGACTCAGTGTTTGATATTTATTTCTCTGGCAGATCTCGCATCCTCTTACATAAGCTTGGATCATCTTCCTCATTCCTCCCCAATAGAATAGGTTAGCTATTGTCTTATAGGTCCTGAAAAATCCCAAGTGGCCACCTATGGAAGTATCATGGAATTACTTCAAGATAGGGTTAATTTTTGTAGATTATTTAGGAACTACCAATCTACCTTGGTAATATAACTTACCCTTCTACACCTTATACTTGAAGTGGATGAACTCTCCTTGTCATTACCATGTTTGCCTTTGCAAGATGCCCAAGATCTGAGTAATGAAGCTACCATAGTCCACAGTGAGGAAAAAGAGGAAGAAGAAATTTTTTTTGGCAAATAATATGAAAGAAGAAACAACCCACTTTGACTCTCTAGCAAGAAAAATTGTCTAATCCGGAAATGAGGATCCCTGAAGATAACAACGAGGAGGTAAGTACTACTGAGGATTTATCCATTGCATTGAGAAAGGAAAGAAGATCATGTGCTAAATATCCTATTTCTCAGTATGTTTGCATTAACAATCTCTCTGATAAGCATAAAAGCTTTATTGTTGTCATTGATTCCACATAAATTCCCACCTCAATCCAAGAGGCCATGAAACTTGAACATTGGAATCAAGCCATGAAAGAAGATGTGAATGCATTAGAAAGAAATTCAACTTAGGAGATTGTTGATAAGCCAAGAGACAAGAAGGCAACAAGGTGTAGATGGATATTCACAGTGAAACATAAGGCAGATGGGACAATAGAAAGATATAAAACTATATTGGTAGCAAAAGGATATACCCAAACTTATGAGATTGACTATGAGGAAACGTTTGCCCCGGTGGCAAAGATGAATATAGTTCGAGTTGTTCTTGCTTTGGCTGCTCATTTTGGATGGGACTTACACAAGTTGGATGTGAAGAATGCTTTTCTTCATGGAAATCTAGAAGAGGAAGTGTACATGGAGATTCCCCAAGTTTTGAAGTGAAAAATGAAAAAAACAAGGTATGCCTCCTAAAGAAAGTATTGTATGGTCTTAAAGAATCCCCTAGAGCATGGTTTGGAAGATTTACAAAAGCAATGGTTTCCTTGGAATACAAACAAAGACAAGGAGATCATACTCTATTCATAAAACACTCTTCTACCGGTAAACTCACTCTATTGCTCGTTTATGTGGATGATATGATTATCGTAGGAGATGATAAAACAAAAAAATTGGCGTTAAAAGAAAAATTGATAGCCCAATTTGAAATGGAAGACCTAGAAAAACTTAATTATTTTCTTGGAATAGAGGTTGCTTACTCCAAGAATGGAATTTTCATCTCCCAAAGAAAATATGTACTTAATCTCCTTAAAGAAACAGGAAAGCTGGGATGTAGAACCTCAACAGTTCTTATAGAACAAAATCACAAAATTGGAAGTGAAGAAAGTGCTCCTATAAATCTGTAAATTCTTCCAAAATAGCAACTACTATTGGATTTTCCAAATTTCCTCCTTTTATTTCAGTCAACCCATTAGCTTGGCATGAGAGTACTTATCCTTCACCTTCACTGTGAAGGGCTTTCTTTAGTGCTTTCTATGATACTTGAGACTCGCATAGGGAAGGGTCATCTCTTAGCACCCTCTTCTCCCTCTGAGGACCCCAAGACAGCTCCAAATTTCTGAAGTTGGCCTTCACTTCTCCCAAACTTGATAACCAATTCATTCCCAACACCACATCCATTCCTCCCAACTCCATTATAATTTCTTTTTTTTTTTTGCTAAATTAACACCCCTTGCACTTCTAAATTCAGGTGCTTACACATTCCTTTATTCTTTACTTTTTAACATTTTCCCATCTCCACCTCCAACTCCAAGAGAGTGACTAATTTATTTTGAAATAAAATTAATGGAAGCCCTGCAATCCACCAACACTAGCACATCCAATCCTCTTAATTTTCCCAGAACCTTGAAGGATTAATTAAAGGTTAAACCCTCCTTACTTTTCAACCTCTCCATCCACCTCTGCATTCCTCTTTCGTCTTCGATGTGATCGCTGCTGGTGGGGTTTGCCACTATGAGACCAGTCGCAGGAGATAATCAAGTTTTTTAGCTCCTCCAGTTGTTGTTCGAGCCCATCCATGCATTTCTCTATAGTGTTGCAGGTGAAGACCATGCACTCTCAAAACTGTGCTCTAAATACCAATTAATAACAATGGACACAGAGAAGGAGAAAGGATAAAAGAAATTCTTGTATTATTGCTCACTCTGCCTAAACAAACGAGAGGAAAAGAAACGCTCACCACATGAGATATCTTAACCTCATTCCCAATTACCCCAAATGTCAGCCCCCTCAATACGTGCTCACCCTTCCCCTCTATATTCTCCCTTTCTCTCACTGAAAACAAAGAAAGAATTCTTTCTATTACCATCCTAATCATTGGGTGTGTGTAGGTGTACCCCACAAAATAGGTTTCCACTTCTTCCTTTCATACACCTCACTGAACTTCCCACTTTGTCCTTTCTCCTTTAAAATTATATTTGTATCACAATTACGTTTCCATGTCCTAGTGAAACAACTCTCCTTCACTCCCTTTTTCCATGTTTTCCCCAAAGTTATGGCCCCTACAATACACTTCATACACAAACATATGCTTAGAGACTTTTAAAACTGATGGAGTAAATTGCACTCAACACACTTAAGATTATTATACACATTGAACAATTAATACCATGTAACATTTACAATAAAAATAAATAAGCACCTTCTAGAATACTGTTAGAAACTAGTTATTAAACTATGTAAATTCCAGTGAATCCTTTGCAATGAGAAAAACATAGTAGGCATGGAGTATTGATCTAATGTTAGTGTTGGTTTTATGTAAAACAAGAGGTTATAGCATGCAAAAAAAAATATACACACACACACACACACACACACACTACAATGTGATTATGGAAAGTGAGAGAAAAAAATAGAGGTATATGATTAAAATGTAATTGGATACACTACAATGCGAACATCTCTCTCATTATATGACTAGATTAAGTATATACAAACATATGGACCAAGCCTGGATATATCCTAAAACCCTTTATTCTTAACAAAACCTCCGAACAAGTTACATTAAAATCAAATTAAGTCTTTGAAGTAGTTATTAATACTCAGGGAATACATCAACCATCAAGAAAACTACAAAGTGTAATAAAGTTGCCAACAATAAAAAAGTGAATTTACACTCATCTACCTTCCTGAAGACAAAAATGACACAAGTCCACTAGGTAAAGAAACTGCACATGGTTCAAGAAAACTTGAAGAGATTATTGACAAATGTTGGATCCCATGTTTTTGTACGCCCTCTATGACGAAAGAACCAAATATTGCATTGATAAAGTCTGTGGAGAATGTGCAGTGAACAAATACCAGAGATGTTAACGTTCTAGAATGTTGCGCAAGAAGTTTGCATAATCCATCAATCTGTGAAAACAATTGATAAGGTCGTAAAGATGCACTTTATACACTTTGAAAAATATTGATATAATCAATCATATTTACAAAGTAAGATATATTTTAACACCGGATCTGGAAGGTGCTGCATCAAGTATGAAACTTGAACATTCCCCTCTTTGTGCAAACGGTGTTGAATTTCAATTAATAAATCATCATCTGGTCCCATTGAGAGAGAGAAACATATATGTCTTTCTATTTTTTTTTGTTTTTTTGATCAGCATATATGTCTTTCTACTTAATCGTAACCATCAATAGGAACTATTCATAAAAGGGTCATGGTATGTCACCTTTACTTCAATCAGCATATAATATATATGACAACCCAATTAATTCAAGTAACTTGAACATAGATAATCTAACCATTCACACAAAGCCCAAAATCCTTACACCCAAGATAATAGTATCATGAAAATCTTTAGTGCAAGTTCTTATTTTGGGATCTTGCATTACTTTTTGGTAGGTCCGTTATGCCACATAGCATATAATATTTCTAAAAATCTCATTCAAATTTTACATTAGCGATAGATCTCACTTTAAGATCGTAAGTAATTTCTTGTAGGTCCCCCTATGAAATATTTTGTAGTACGAGAAAATTTAAAGTATGATTTCTTTTATTATTTTGGAGATCTTTAGGGTTCTTGTAGAAGAACTAATTCTCCATACAGGAAATCTTATATCTCCTAACCCAAGATCTTGTAAATAAGAGATATTATCTTTAAGATCTTTGTTGAGATTTACTTCTAAAGATGCTCTAAGAACATCCTGCTTTAGGGTTTAGGGTTTTTCAAAGGAAGAGAAAATCTTGAAAAAAATACAATCAATTAAAGATCTTGATAGATATATCATGTATAGGCAAGTACAAAATTACAAATTCTTTAATATGGATTTTATAGCTCTATAAGAGGAAGGAAGCCTACTTGTTCCTTGGATCTGATACATCTTAATATCAGACTCTGCAGCTTACACTCTTGCAACAAAACCTACAAGTCAGACCATAAGACAACACACTGTTTTACTAACACAGTAAAATATCCTAAATGAATAAACTACAAAAGAATATGAATTTTATAATATAAGGAGTAAATAGTGTATCAACGTAAAGGTTTTTTTTATTGTCTAAACTATCACGTATGCTAAGCTGTAAACATTTAAATAACCACTCTTAAAGTTATTAAAGTGCCGATTTCTAATTAATTGATGATGTTAATTTTTTACATTGACAAAAATAAATGTTATCATTTGTTTTAAGCTTATAAAAGCTACACATGTGTTGACCTTATGAAAATATAATAACCATAACTCCAAATAGATAAAAGCCAAATGAACTATGTAATATTCTATAAAATACAACTTACACTAGCTTCTGCAGTACATAGAACATTTTGCAGCCTCAGACAACTGCATTAAGACAAAGTAATATAAGGTGCAGAATAATTGGCCAAGATAAAATTCAGAAACATATAACATAGTTACTAGCGTCTCTATAATCATAAATTGTTACTGCAGACAAAAGACAGCATTAAACTTTGAACTAATGACGAAAACAGTGTTGTAAGTGGTTCATCTCATCATCTAGGCAGGGCAGAAAACAGCCAGTGCCTCAGGCAGACTGAGGGAAACCAGTTTGATGATATGCCTAATGGGACCAGACCAAATCCTACTATTCCAGATATCTTGTCACTTTACTCATCTAAAATACTATGTAGCCAATGGTATCTAATATAAAGGGGTACTCTGGTCTACTAATACCATCAAAACTTTATACCTCCTATCAATCAAAGAAAAAGCCCTAAAAACAGGAACTGAATTTATATTGTGTGTGACCCACAGTCCAGAATTCAAAAGCTCCCTTTTTATCCTCTAATTTCAATGATATTTATTCATAGCCCTGTTGTGGACTTAAACTACTGATTTTCTCCTTTTGCTCCAGTTAGATGTTAGACGTAAAATCATTCATGATCCTTGTTGAATATCTTGTGCTTTTAGGACAGTTGATCCATGAAAGTATTAAAGTCTGAGGAGGTCCATCATCATTGCCAAAGGCAGGGTGGACTTTGGTATCCCAAAAGGAATCCTGTGTGAGTGGGTGCTAGATTAAAACCATTCACTTATCAATCAATGTTTTGGGAGAGTTGGTTTGCAACGTCTCCATTTATTCTTTAAAATTTTCCTTTGAAACTTGTTTGGCCTCTTGACTTGCATTTGGTTGGACCTGGATGTGCCTTGTCATTGTTATTTTAAGAAAGCGAACTTTAAGTCTAACTCATCCTTATATAAACAACTCCTAAGGTAAGGTTTGCATACATTTATAATTTGGTATTATCTCAAGTTAATATGAACTCTTCAATACACTCATTCACGCTGAGAACTGGATATTTCAAGCATGTGACAAGGGGAACTTGATAGTGTGAGGCACAACAAATTTGATTGGGATAGACTTTGAATGACTTTAATACCATTTTAAGAAAGTAGACTTTAAGTCTAACTCATCTTTACAAAATCAACTTGTAAAATGAGTTTTACACTCACTTATATACTATAATTTGGTCTTATCTCTAATCGATGTGACCTCTTCAACACACTCTCTCATGTCTAAAACTGGATATCTTGAACGTGTGACTAGGGGGAACCTAATAGCATGTGACATGAGATCCAAGAAACTTGACTAGGATAGGTTCTGAACGAATTTGATACCATCTTAAGAAAGTGAGTTTTAAGTCTAACTCACCCTTACAAAACTAGTTGTAAGGTGAGATCTACATCCACTTATATACTATAATTTGACCTTATCTCTAGTTGACGTAGGTTCTTCAACAGTTATAGCTCTAGTCAATTTGGACTAGATTACGCTTTCAAAGAATTGTTTTGACTTAATTTGCATTTAAATCATAAGTGAGTTATCAATAATCTTATGAGTGATTTTAGATTTTTTTATATGCAGAAATACAAATCACTACAATGATACAACCAAACTACATTGGTCCACCTCATCAAAGTGATCAGTGTAGTTTGGGGGTTATCCATCATATTCTACTTATCACCGAGTGACAACACTAACTGAAAATTCAGCTTAGCTAGTGAGATGAATCTGAAACAGATAAGTAAGGAATGATGGAACTAACTATTCAACACTTAAACTTTTAAAGTACTTCACTGTATCAAAGAACAGAAAAGTTAAATCCATGGCTCTCCCCTTTATTAAAGGAAACCCTAACC
This sequence comes from Vigna mungo, assembly GCA_036885675.1. Classification (NCBI taxonomy): domain Eukaryota; kingdom Viridiplantae; phylum Streptophyta; class Magnoliopsida; order Fabales; family Fabaceae; genus Vigna; species Vigna mungo. Next base: position 23,002,556 of record CP144695.1, read on the forward strand.
AATCATTTCCAAATAAATTATGACAGTGTAAAATTACATCTAACCTTGCATAGCTACCAAACTGTCGGCAATGGTAAGACAATTTTGAATGGCCACATGTTGAAGGGCTTGTATCCCCCACAAAGCCAATATGTTTCAGAGTACAGTCTGGAAAAAAGAGGGCCAAAGTAAATAAAATCCAGTAAATTGTCAAAAAAAAAAAACTAGGATAGAAAGAGAGAATGAAGTAGGTTGGTTGGGCGGCCTGATAATAAGATTATTTGCTAACAAAGTTGAGGACACCTTAAAGAAACTGTAATGGTATTCATGAAAAGCAGATGCTTAGTTTCCCCCAAAATGCAGGAGGTGTATTAGAAATTATTTAAACAATTAAAGGTTGATGCAAAAAAGGATGATCAGGCAATTCAAGAAACTTCCGATCATCCAAATTACTCAAACATTCTTTATCATCAGTCAACAACATCCTGACCACATTCAATACGTCAAAGTGACAGAGATTATCTGTATGCCTAAAAGTTACTACAACAATAACATTTCATCCTCAAATGTCCCACATACTCACAATCACATTTCTTCTTCGTGGATAACAGGAAAGGCAACAGTATAAAAGAGAAAATACTTGTGCCTAAGCAATGAATTTGCGTCAACACATTTTTCTGCAAACTTAAATCATTCCATAACAACTTTCAAAAGAGAAAATACTTGTGCCTAAGCTGGAAGTGGAAGGCAAATTCAGACTTAAATTTTCAATAACGTAAATAAAAATCCATAATGATAGTACCTGAAATCTGTATGTCACCAATATACCCATTAAACGATGGGAGTAGTGCTACCTCCGCCGCTTCATCTAAACAACTGTTATTTCAAGTAGATTAAATTTGGAACGAAACCAACATAGGGCCTACTCAGGTAAACTTCAGACACTTCTAGAAGATGAAAATAAAGAGAATAAAGTAGCATAAATTTCTCTTCAAACTAAAACTAGCTCGTATTCAAGTAAAAATTTTGTTTCTGAAGAAACTAATACGAAATAACTTTTACAAATTAACACATGCTCCATTTAATCTTAACTTGTAGAAAAACACATTTCATTTGTTCTTCCTCGTTTTTTTTTTTCTTCTAGAGATGGTCATCTGAACAAATCCATTTCATAACACTTAATTTATACGTGGCATTTAACATACTCTTGCAAATGCATTTCCCAGTAGATTTGCTGCCAATCCGTTGGCTGAATCGGCTGAACGCGCTGAGGCCAGCGCCGGTGAAACAACCTCTCCCAAGCTGAATTCAGATTCCAATCCCTGAAACGAAACAACATTCTCCATCACCAACAACATGAACGCAGTTCACTTACAGAACACAATTTATCCTACGAACCCCGCGCGTTTCCTCTTGTTGGTTGAGTGGTCGCGCGAAAATCCATCCTCGCCGAACGGCCTGTTCAGGCAACAACAGAAAATGGAAAACGGTTAGTTAGAAGGGAAAGAGAAAAAGGTTTGAAGGAGAAATGATAGAGTAAGGGAAGGTACAGGTGGTGTTGGAATATGCGGAGAGCGAAAGGGGGCAAGCGCGCGATGAAGGTGTTGAGTAAGTGAGAAGGAAGATGGTAGATGGAAGGAAGAAGAAGATCGTCAAATGGACGGAGAAGTTGTTGAGTCAGAGCGTCCATGCAGAGACTAATCAGAGATGGAGCCTCCTCCGCCATTCTGCTCTCACTGCCCAACCACACAGCAGCAATTCTATTTCACACTAGACAAAGGGAATGGAAAGAGCAGATTTCTTCCTGCACCCATAGTTTTACTGAAAGTACTTAGTCATCCCTTATCCAAAGTTTTGCATCGATTTCCAAATTTCTTACAATCTAAAATATAAATTTACATCATTAATTCTACAATCCAAAATATTATTTACCTTCTAAAATATATTTCGAACTTGCATATTACACCATCTAAAATATAAATTTACATTATAAATTATATAATTTAAAAGATAATTTATCTTTTTAATTATTTTTCAAATTCACATTACAAATTTATAATTTAGAATATAAATTTATATTACGAACTATAAATATAAAATTTAAATTTACTTTCCATATGATACAATTCAAAATATGGAAATATTATAATTGAATTTCAAATTTTGTAATCCCGATTACTCTATCCAAAACTATAATTAAAAGATGAAAAAAAAATCTTAAACTAACACTTTTTATTTATTACTAGAAAATGTATAATAGGAATTTTAGAAAACATGGAGGGGCAAGAAGAAATGGGTTATCAAAGAGGCTTGGTTATGGCATTTTCGAATCCTCACCCTATATTTTTTTCTTTGCACCTCCAAATTTTAGAAAATGTCTATTTTCCCTTTTTGTTTTATAATTTATTCAACCTTCAAAACATACATTGTTGTCATCTATTGGTTTGACATGTTGCTTTGAACATTGAATTTGGCAAAGAATATAGTTGGAGGTAAATGTTGTGTAGGGATCCAATTTAGTTAACTCTTTATGGATAATTTGTTTTGGAGATAATTTGTTTTATAAATATATTTTATTTTTAATCGATACGAAATCTTTGTCAATATATAAAATAAAAAATACTAAACATTTTACATAAAAAATTTAGGTTTAATACCTATTTTGGTCCCTCTTTTTGGGGGGTTTGTTCAAAGTGGTCCTCCCTTTTTTAAAAAGTTCAATAAGGTCCTACTTTTTGCAAAAACTGTGCAAGTTAGTCCTTTTTTCTAACGACGTTAATTCTGCTAACGGCAGAGCTGCCAGCTGGCAAATATTTGATGACTTGTACAAATAAAATTTGTTTTAGTCCTCATATTGGTTTAAAAATGTTCATTGTGGTCCTCGTATTGGTTTAAAAATGTTTATTGAGGTCCCGTTTTAATACATGTTAATGATTTCACACGTGATCTAATAATTCATACGCTAACCTTTTGGGAAAGTATAATCACAATAATTTTAAGCTTATCAGTGTAGTTTCACGTGTTATATTAGTAAGTATGGAGATGTGAAAAAAGAACGCATCAGTTTTGGATTGTAACACGTGAAATTTTAGCTGCTGTTTTCTTAGAAAACCACAAAACTTTGCACAAGAGCATCCATTGACAAATTTGTGAAGCTGCTTACTGTCTCTAAGGATGATTTTCCTTTTTAGTAAAAGGGGGCCACAATAAACATTTTTAAACCAATATGAGGACCACATTAAACATTTTTAAACCAATATGAGGACTAAAACGAATTTTATTTGTACAAGTCATCAAATATTTGCCAGCTGGCAGCTCTGCCGTTAGCAGAATTAACGTCGTTAGCAAAAAGGACCAACTTGCACAGTTTTTGCAAAAAGTAGGACCTTATTGAACTTTTTAAAAAAGGGAGGACCACTTTGAAAAAACCCTCCAAAAAGAGGGACCAAAATAGGTATTAAACCAAAAATTTAATTAATATCATCAACCTTTCTCTAGCTACATTTATTTCTCTTAATGTATTATGACATTTCAATGAAATTCTTGTAGCACAGCATACAAATGGGATATGTTTGAATTGTCATTTTATAGACTTCCAGTATTCTTGTTTAAGAAAATTAAATTGTAAAGAATATATGTATCATATTTCACACTGAGTTGTATTTTTTTAGTAATTAAGAATATGATTAAATTGGAGACCTCCTTTTTGTGACGAAGCTTCTAAACATAGATGATAATTCATCTTCATAAAAAAAAAGTTAAATATGTTTTTAGTTCCTATACTTTGGGGTGGTTTTGGTTTTAGTTCCTCTTTCAAATTAAGATACAATTTAGTCCTTCAACTTTACAAAACTCTGGTTTTAGTCATTTTTACCAAAATCTTTTAACTTCATTTGCTATTTTAGTAGAGAAAAATATCTTTATATATAATGAATTTTAAGTTTTAAGGTCAAAGGTATTTTAATAAATTTCATTCTCAAAACTAAAAAAAAAAATAAGAAACTCATGTACCCTTACTCACCACCCTCATTCCTCTCAACCATTTATCTTTCATCTCTCTCATTCTAACATTTTCTCTATCATCCAATGGTAATCCAATTGAAAAAAAAAATCAGAAATACTCATTCATCATCTTCACTAACCTCTATAATTTCATTATCTGCAGATGTTGAATCATCATCTCTTAAAAAACCTCCATGTCAATTACCAATTCCTTCTGATGTTATTGTGCTTGTGAAAATTAGACAAGACAAAAATTATAAAATGAAAACTCATTATAAAATAATTTATTGTAAGAAATTGTTTAATAACAAGTGTTTCTGATTTTTTTCAGATGAATTATCAATTCCTTCACATGTCATTATGCTTGTGAAAATTAGACAAGACAAAAATTATAAAATGAAAACTCATTATAAAATAATTTATTGTAAGAAATTGTTTAATAACAAGTGTTTCTGATTTTTTTTCAGATGAATTATCAATTCCTTCACATGTCATTATGCTTGTGAAAATTAGATAAGACAAAAATTATAAAATGAAAACTCATTATAAAATTATTTATTTTTGTAAGAAATTTTGTTAGTGTTTCTGATTTTTTTTCAATTGGAACTACAGTAGAGATGATAGGATAGAGAAAGAAAAAGGTTCGCACGCACACACGCATACACACACCCACCCACCCACACACGCACGCGCACACACACACACCCACACCCACACACCCACCCACACACACCCACACCCACACACCCACACACACCCACACACACCCACCCACACACATCCACACACACCCACCCGCAGCCATTCCCACACACACACACCCACCCACACACACTCACACCCACACACACCCACACACACACCCCACCCACCCACCCACACACAATCACACACACACATATATATATATATAGTATTATCATATTTATTTCACACAAAAAGAGTTTGATTTTATAAAATTATTCCTTAACTGAAAAAAGAAATATTTTCAGTTGTTTTATTTGTCAATTTTAAAGAAAACTGTAGATATTAAATTGGTTTAATTTATATTTCTGAAAAAAAAACGGAAATATTTTCCACAGGTGTTAAGTATTTAATATATTTGGAAAAATATTTTAAAATAAAATGGAATAGAATTTATATTAATAAAAAATGAGATATATATAAATAATATTTTCCTATCTTCTATTATTATTCATCTAGCCTATCTATTGTGTATTAGCCGAGCCCACTTTCCTTTTTGTATGATTTGTGTTGGGCTGTGTTGGGCCGGTTATTCCTGCATCTCTCTTTTCTTTCTTCATACCTGAAATTATTTTTCATTAAAATTATAATAAAAACTAAAATTATCTTCACATCTCCATATTTTAAACTTTAAAAACATTTCAAAATATATTAAAAAAATAGTTATAGAAATGTATAACGGATTTGAGCTACATTTTATTTACAAATTGATAGAAGAAAATAAGTTGATCCTATAAGAGTCCAATAAATAAATAAAATAAGAACAAATCAAAATCCTGTAAAGTTGTGTGAATGTCTTAATTTGGAAATTACAATGTTAACCATAAAAATAAGAAAGATAAATATTTATAACTTAACTAAAATAAGATTAGCATGAGAAAACGATTGATTAGATGAAACAATTTTCAGTGATAACTAAACACTCAAAGTTCATCCTCATTGTCTTTAATCAGTATTCTATAGAAGTTTCTATAAAACTTATTTTTAACAGTAAAACTCATAATATATTTCATAACTATTAAAATTGAATTCTACAATTTAATTGAAAAAGAAAAACAACAATAGCAAAACACTTAGACAGAAAAAATCCAACTGAATTTGACATTTATGATAAGTTTGTTGTCTTTATTAGAACTGCTTTGAAAAAAGTCTTAAGGATGATTGGTGATTGAATGAAAGTTTGAACTGTGGTTAACTTATGTTATAGGAGTGATTAAACATATAGCAAAAGCTTTATTTTTTGTGGAGTATTTGAAGTAACTTGCATGTGAAAATGGTTAGGGAAACAAAGGGGTGTTTGTGCTCAACATCTTGTGATGGCTTAGATTCCATTAAGACAAAGTTCATGCAAGACACTGAAGCTATAAGTCCTTAAAATGAACAAAAGCAAAAGCTTTTTATATCAGTGTGACTCAGAGGCATCTTTGTATTTTTTTTCTTTTTCAATTTGACAGTGAAATGACCAGCAAGAAAGAAATCTTAGTCCCTTTCAAGAATCATGCTTACTCTGTGGGTTTTTCCGTAGTTTTTGGATCTCAAGAATGGCCACAAGTTGATTATTCTACATATGTATGCTGATCATATTAAAAGCTTATCTTGTGTATGTATTGAACACAGTGTAATAGATAAAGCTGTCACGGGTTTTCTGGGTTGTGCAAGCTTCAATTTTGAAGCAGAAGATGTCACATTTTTGGCTTCTAGTCTCATTAGAATTTGCATATTAACAACACAACACCTGCCATTGGCTGCCATCACCGAATATTCTCTTCCTTTTTTTTCACTTTTCTTCCGTGTTGACAAATGCCTCTTGCTGCTACCCTTTTACATTTTCAAATTATTTGTCCTTTTCTGATTCGTGTTTTAGACTCAGCTGCTGTGTGACTATTACCTGGCTCTTATCATATGCACGCAACCCAGAATCTTTTTTTTTTCTCTGTTTCTCTTTCTTTGCCGAGTGAAAAATAATGCAAGTTGACCACCTCTATAACACTATCATTATTTTTGAAAGAATGTTTTGCAATTTGCCATGTTGAATTTGACACCAATATGTGATTTTTTGAATTCGTGTTTCACTTGTTGACTTTGATTGGTGCACATTTTATCATATGAAATGAAATATCAGAGAGTAACTGTTTTGTTTATTTGGCAAAACTCCTGTTTGATCCTGAATAACCCACTTTTTCTATAATATGACAAAGAGATTAAAACAATGAAAGAGATAGAGGAAGTAGTTACTTCAATCTGTGACCTGTTTCATGGACCACGTACTTTTCTTATTAAACTGTGTGAGTTGTTGTAGGGCTATAGGAGAATCTTGTTAAGATGTAGCTAAAAGAAAATATATGTTGGAACACTGAATAAAACAATTAACAATTGTCTTGTATTTTATTGTGTTGCACAAGCATTTCACGTATTTTGAAAACATATCTTCCCTTGAAATTTGCATAGACAGAATCTGTTATATTATAGTTTGAACACAAAATATAATACAGAAGGGTGTGATTGAATTAGGTTGTCATTAATGACAATATTGTAGACAACTATTAGGCCAAAAGGGAATGTTGATGAGACAGTGTGAATACTGTATATTGTTTTTTTGTAACTTACTACTATTATAGGCATCAGTCATCACAAAAAGGTGGGTATCAATTCTTTTAGAACAGGCAAATTGGTGTGGTCTGAGTTTGGCTGTGTTTTGTGATTTTTGGAAATTATAATTGAGAAGAGATTAGCTTTAGGTGAAGGAAAAACCATTATTGTTAGCATGTCCAAGAGTTATGTTGTGACTCGTGAATGCCATTCCATCATTCATAGCCAATTGTGATTTAATGGGAGCCAGCAGATAATTGGAAGGGAGAGACAAGGAAATAGAGGATTGATCTGTTTGGGGTTATGGTGGGTCCTTGTTCCCTATACAGGTTGTACAAATGGTGCAGCACCATAGGCCCACATATATGCCTATGCTTGTACTCGCTGAAACAGACTGTGACAAAATTACGTAACTCCATATACACTCTTCATCATTCAGTACTCAAAACCGAGTGCGTATTACTAATTTATTCTACTGTCAGACTCACTTATTGCAATGTGAATTGTTACAGTGTATCAATCTACTTTTGATGCTTCTTTCCTCCTGCAGCCTTTTCCGGGTAGCTATTTGCAGAATCTAAATTTCCTTTTCTGGGTTAAAGTTTTGGACTGTGGCAACTCTAGAAGCCACACTAATAGACTTATTCTGAACTAACCAAATTTTGTAGAACAAAATCATATTTTTCTAGGATGGAGAAAAGACGTCTATTGTTCAATTATAGAACAATCTTGTGAAATGTCTTAAACTCGAACCAAATTGCACGATCTTTTATGAGATGTGCAATTCCTTATATTCTTTCTTGGTGCAGCCGAATGAGTGATTAATTTATTACAGTTTCAGTGATGTGAAGTAGCAGCGAGTTGAAATAATTTTTCAGTAGCATTTAATAAAATTAGGTAAGTAGGGCCGTGTGTTGATAATCGAATACAACAATAATAGAGTTACAATATTAAAAAAAGCGAAGCCAAAGCGAAAACGCCATGTCAGGGTTTCAACGATTCAGGCCCTGCCAGTCAAATCAACTACCGCATCCTCCACAAGTTCTTGTAGCAACTTCCCCTCTACTTCCTTCACCAAAATATCCATCTCTAATGCCATAAGCTCAACCCACCCTTTCCCCACAACCTCTTTTCTGACAACACTTTCTACCCCCAGGCTGTTACTGTCCCCACAATCTCCCCAAACAGACCTCATAGCACCAGATATCAACTCCTTCATCTGGGCCACAACAACGTCTACCAAAGGGTGAGCTTCACCCTCTGGGACTTGCAATCTGCTGTGGCTCCCACTCCATAACCTACCCATCAAGTAAGTTTCTGATCCATAACCAGTAATTTCTATCAGTGAAAAATTAACACAATCGAATACAAGCTTCTGATTGGATCTCCTCTGCCTTCGCTTCGCCTCATGGAGTTGCTGAGGCTCCTTGTCATTCAGATTGCCATAATTGTCCCTCAATGATGGATCCAATGGGCTTTCGAGGGAATGCCATCTAGAGTAAAACGAGTCAGACTGCACTTGATCATCAATTCCAGCAGCTGATAGTAGTTTCTCGACAAACACAAGCCAGTCTTGATCCTCTACCTTGGTGTCTAAGGAGCCCAACGAGGGCTTTAATGGGTATGGACTTGCCACCTCTACACAAGAATCATCCCATGAGAGGGTCCGTGCTATTGATTCTATAGGTGGTGATTTGTCAATTAAATTAGACTTCAGAGGGCCCCGTGATCCTAAAAAGATATTCAAAGTCAGATAATAAAACAGTAAAGACAATCCAATATATGAACTTCTTGAAATAGTGACAGTATAGAGAGAAAGGACCAGGCAGTACCCAGGTGACCACCCTTCACATAGCCCAAGGCCTCGTTAGCACCATTATCATCTTCAAATGGAGGCTCTAAAACTGATATCGGACTCGGCTGACCCTGGTTTTCACTTGAAATCCCCGGCACCGCGGGCTTTGACAGTGTCAATCCAGGCTGTAAACAAACATGTGAGGAATTCAGTTTACAATTCCACAATCTGCAATAACAAGAAATCATAGAGGTTTTGTGTGTACTACGTATGCTGGCTGAAAAAAGCTAGTTCTATTATTTATCAAATAGCTATTAGGACTCCATGACGTTCAAAGGCAGGTGAAGATTTCATTTGTTCCACTACACCAAGCAGCCTCCGACTCATACATAAGTTTCAAGTGACTAATTTCATTAGTTAGGTAGACAAGGCAAAAGCTGGAATTAAAAGACGATTTTTATTTATTTAGCAAGATATTGGTATAGAAAAGAAAAAAAAAACAATGGAAAACAGCAGTACTACCCAACCACATGCTTCACAATAAGAATCAATATATATTCAATACTGTTTTTCTCTTTTTTGTTGTTTTTCCATTCTTTCCTTTGCAAAGGGGGAGACAAGTAAGGGACTGAGAATTGGTGGAAAATTTATAAAGCATTGATGAGATACCTTAAGCCAGTATAGACAGAAAGAAAATGTGTATAAATGCACGGTAAAAGTAGATCATAATATTCATAAAAATAGAAGCTATTACCTCCAGAGGTATAGCGCCTTGTCCATTAGAGATAGAATCTGAGAACATTTTGCCTGATGATTCATACGGTGCTGTAAGAGAACACTCTCCAATGGATCCACTATTGAAGCTTTGAGACACATCCTCCCTAAGGACACCAGATGAACTTACTGGAGAATCTGATGCTCCAGTGAGTGTAGATTGGGATTCAGTTTTAGATTGAGATGGACAAGATTTTTCTCTGGTTGGTTTCTTGCTCCTCGAGAAGAAGAAACTGGTAACTTTCCCTTTAAATGATGATTTCATACTCTTTGACTTTGTCAGCTCCCCAGACACATGTATTTTGCCAGCATCATTATCACAAACTTCAACACTGAGACCATTATCAAAGACAGTGGAAGATGTTGGAACAGATTTTGACCTAGAGAGGTTTCTAGGAGAACCATCCACACATGTTTCAGCATTAAAATTTCGACTACAAGAAACAGATTCGTTTGGTTCCTGTTCTTTATTAATACCCTCAAGCTCGGATATTTCAGATTTCTTTATATCCGAGAGGGCAAGCATCTCCCCTAAGGTAGAGCTTCTGCGCATGTGCCTTTGTTCTTGAAGGCCTTTACTTGATGCCATCATGGCCCATCTTTCAGAAAGTCTTTTCTTGGCCTCTCTGCATACCGACGACTCAGGAGAACAGGATGCACGGCTGAAGGATGATGAAGAAAAAGGACTGCCACAGCGATTGATGTAATCCCAAGAATGCCTTGGAGATGGTGACATAACTTCCAAATCACTAAAGTTCCCTGCATTACACTCATGATCCGATTTGTTGAATGAACTCTCATCACCAGTATAGCCATTTGAAAATACTGAAGAATAGAATGTTTCATCTCTTCGATGGCTCCTCATATCTTCATGCAATTGCTGTGTAATCTCACTATCTACTTTTCTTGATTCAAGTACGTCATCATCTTCAGGTTCCTGGTAGAAATTTCCACTTGGCAAATTCAGAGGTGACAACATTGTTGGAGAAACCACTGCCTTAATCTCATGTGCCTTCCCCGGACTTGGCTTCAATACCACTATACGAGTAGGTTGTACTGGAAACTCGTCCACTTTCTGATTGGGAGGAGTGTATCCAGGACTGTATCTCTCCCATGCAGTACCAACATTTGCCGGTTTCCTAATCTGCTTATCATTTTTCTTCCCCTTACCAACAGATTTTTCATTATCAACCATCTTTGAAGGCTTAAGAACAGTAATGCGCTTTGTCTCTGCTACTGGAGTAGACTGAAGTTCATAAAGATTTTGAGAATCCAATAACCTGATTAACAGATCATTATTTGAACTCAAAACTTCCAAGGCATCATCAAACTCCTTGGACTGACGTAGTTTCTCATCTGTGGACAGACGTTTAGCTTCCATAAATTTTTGACGAATGAGAGCCATTTTCTTCCCATTAACATCTTCAGTCCACTTTTCTCTCTCGGGTGTCTTGTCTCTTACATTGCCTGTTCTTTGTGATTGCAGCCATATGTCATAAATATCCTTGTAGGCAATCTGTTCTGTGTTCAGATGAACTTCATGAAGCATTTCCTTGTCCATAAATCTATCATGCATCTGCCAGTGTTTAAATGGTGTCCCTGAATGATCACACATATGCTGAGAATAATCTCCTCTATGGCTTTTCTCCACGGATAAATTAGGATCTCCCCGTGGGAGGGCTTCAAGCCCCATCAATTTTGCAACTACATTTGGTGGTGGGTTGTGCTTTGAAACAACTTCTTTGGACATTTCTTGGTCCATGAGCATCTTAATGGGTGTTCCATTTATTTTCTTATTTGACAAAGCTCTCATTGAGTCAGAAACAATCTGCAAAGTCCGTGAAAATGGAATATACAATAGATAAATAAAAACAAGTACAGAAAGCACATCATAAATTAAAAAGGTGAAGAACATTCCATATTGCATTGCAATTAATTTGGATTTCAGTTAGCTTGAATGACAATAAAAAAATCCATGCCTCAAAAATTACCAGCTTATCCTCTATCTGGTCACCCAAAGTAGGACTTGCTATCCTTGCAACATCTGATTGACTTCTTGAAAGTGATGACGCTGCAATTTAAGTATAATTTAGTGAGACTCAGATTTGATAATAAAATGGCATAGAAAATTTTCAACACTAGAAATTGTAAGTAAAATCATTCCAGTCAGATTAGCAATAAAGAAAAACACTGGAAAATTTAGAGAAACCTTCAGCTGGGTTTCATTATGTCCAAGAATATATAAAACCGGACAGACCACTAAGAGAGATATGTCTATCTGAAATTCGGTCAACAAAAACCCAGGGGCAACAAGCTCCAAATAAAAACTACCAGGCACACAGGGAATTATAGTCAACCCTGCACTCTACCAAACCCGAAGACTAACAACAAGAAATTGACAAAAAGCAAGGTCAAGATAACCATTGGAGACAACTCCAAACAGAGAGTCAATATGACAAAGTAGCAGATCATACAGAAAATCCTCGACCAAGCAAGGCGGGGATTTTAGGGGTTAAAAAAGAAAACAACCGAGGGCAAAGTGAAAAAACAAAAAGAATTAACACAGATAGAGAAAGAGAGGGATCACCATCGCGGTGAGGCCTGTCCGTGAGTAGCTTGTTTCCATTGACGCCCCCAGTCAAATCAAAGAGGTTCACCATTCTTCCCAAGCATCCTGGAAAAGGTTTTTCAACATTGTGAACCTTTCTGTTCTGCGCCCCATTCATTTCAACAGCTGCACATACAAATCACCTAGATCTGTAAGCTGAAGAACACTGAAACACAACATCCCATAAAGAGTAAACACACGATAACAAATGCATCAAAGTAGAATAAGATGCAATCAACAGAAAATCAAAGATCCAAACACTAATGCGAAGATTTGCGGGGAACCTGTAAAACAACTAGAACAAGTGCTACAAAAGTGGTGTGAACTTCAAGTGATTTTCAATAAATATCCCTAAATAGAAAGTGCGCCAAAGAGAAGGTGAGTAGAAAACATAGACAAGACTTTCCCAAAACACAATAGCCAGTATTGTTCAAACACCGTGGCGAATTCACATGAAAAATTAAATCACCTCATGCCTCGGCAGTAGAATAAAACAAAAAATTGTTAAAACAGAACACACACTCCGCATAGCCATGATAGGTCTATATTAACAGTAATTGCTCCTAAAAACCCAAAAACGCGAGAGAGGAGGTAGTTCCTCTTCCCGAATCCCAAACAACAAAAAAGGGAGAAATGATGAAAGCGGAATCTCGGTCGGGGGTAATTGAAAAGCTGCCAGAAAAGCAAATCTGGAAAGAGAGAGGCAGAGCAATCGAGAACGGCGAGATCGAGGCAACTTGAAAAGGAAAGAAGGTGACTGGATAGCGCAGAAAAAGGAGAGAGAACAAACCTGGAGAGAGAAAGCCGGCGACGGTGGCATTCCCGGCGGAGACAGTGGTGGAAGGGGAGAGAAAGTAAATGAGAGAAGTGGTTCTGATGAGTGGAGTAAGTTTAGGTATGCGCGTCGTTCACCGACTCTCTCTCTTTGTCGGACTTCAAAGCCTTTCTTCTGAACTACGACTCCTAATATATCATTTTTGGATTACGAGTAACATGCAGAATAATAATCACCTTCCTCTCCCTCCTAAACATAATTAATTAACATTAATTATTAATAACAAAATAATCCATTCTCCTTGTTATTTTTTAATTCATTTTCTGGAGTGCAAAGGAAGATTCATTCTTACAGAAGTATTTTTCAGGGAAACTCAGCTTAGTCTGTTTCTTAAATTACTCATTCTACATTTAATATTTTAATTTTATCCACATTTCTTTCTAGTATCCCCCTTATTAGATCCTTTATCCATGACAAGACTTTTCTTTTTTTACTTAAAAAACAAGATATTTATGTAATTTCAAAAATTAACTCAAGTTTGAGTCTAAATTATTTTTAGTTCTGAAAAAACACAATTTAGATGTTTCTGTTTTTAAGTAAATTTAGATAGTTTTCTTAAAAACTTTTTAATGACCAAATTATAAAGTTGGTTAAATTATATGTTCCAGAGAGTTCACAATGTTCATAGGTTTACATATATAATTATTTTTCTATTTTAAATTATGGGTTTTCCTATATCAACCGTTCTTTTATTATATTTGAATTATTGTTTCCAATTGTAAATCTATTTTAATTTTAAAAAACTAGTTGATTATATTTAATTATGTATTATTATTTAGTTATATTTTTAAATAATTTAAAATAATTAATTATACATTAAGGGTATCAAGTGTAAAAATAAGAAAAGTTGATAACAAACAGCATATATTGAAATATTATAATATTAGTGTAAGAAATTGAATTTTAATCTAATTTGATAGGGTAAATTTTGTATTTATATATATATTTTTTGAGGTGTATATTATGAATTTTTTATTATGAAATTTATTTATATTTTTTTATTTTGATTAGGTTACTCTGGACTGTGACATACATGGTTGTTCTGGTAGGATTTCCTCCATTAGGTTTATATTTGGTTGTTGTGTATATGATTAGGTTTCATTTTTGTTGTTGCATGATTGTGCCATTTTATCATCCACAGCTTAACTAAAACATTTACCCTACAAACTGATGCATTGTCCAAAAATAAAGGCAAGTCACTGATCTTACAGAGTCTTAAAAATAACTAACTGAATAAAGAACAATTTATTTTCTAATAATTAACATCTCAATTTCCAGACATATTTTTAAGAAATATAAATCAATTTTAAGATCTTAAATAACTATATTATCTATAGGTAAAGTTAATTATTAAATTATTAAAACTGACTTAAGGATTCCTTAAAAAAAAGAGTTAAAAAAATTGGATGGTATTGTGATTGTTTGGAGATCCATTGAAAACACATCTTTATATTATGCAAATATCATGAGGTTGCTAATGGCTGATAAAAAAAATGTAGTTGTTTAAGTTCTTAAAACAAACAATGAGAAAATTCAATTCTAAAAATAAATTAAAAAAATTCCATAATTAGTAGTTAATTTGGGAGACAAAAACTTTAATGCTTAGAAGAGTATGTCTCATGTATAACTAAACTCATTAAAATCATTTATTGTGGAATATTTTGTTATATTATATATGATATGTAAAAAAAAATTAACATTAGATTATTTTTTCATATTATTTTCTAAATTTGTTCTAACAGAAAGTTAAGCAAATAAACTAGAAAAAAAAATCAATTAATTAAGACTTATTTTCTTATAATTAACTTAATATTCGGCCTAATATATAAATCTCTTTAAAAAGGAGAAGGAAAAGTATCCATCTTCATTCCATCCAATAGTTTTGACCAGCAAATTACCACAACTCCTTACACAAAAATGTTATACTTAATTAAGATAAATTGATCTTAATCCTTACACAAAAATATAATACTTAATTAACAAAAATGTTATACTTAATTAGCGTAAACTGATCTTATTAGTTGTGGATTAACATGATTGTGTTCAACTCTTTTATTTGCTATAAAGTTATAACAAATTCATACATTTTTCTTTTTAGACGAAGGTTGGTGCTTAAGAAAATTCATGCAAACGAGCTTCCGATATTCGATATACTTATGAGTTAATTTTAGTGTATTTGAATAATTTCATCGAAATAACTTATGAGAATATTGGAAATTGATGGTAAGAATATAAGAAAATGTAGTAAATATGTGAACTAAGTTCAATTGTAACATCAGAGTTGAACTAACTCTTAGACAATAAAGGAAAACTGAATGTTGCAGTTGAGCATTTGTGAAAATGTCTTGTAATTATTGTTGAGTTAGGTAAGTAAAGCAGACTCAAAAGCACCAAATTCAAATGTTGTCTCATGAAGGACAATATATGTTATAATGTTCCAGTAGTTGTTCACTTCAATTTGGATTAATTCAATACCAACAATTTCAAATGTGCAAAGGAATTGTTGTAGCTACAACAACTCACTGGAGAGTTTAAATAGTAGTTTTTTATTATTTATTATTATTATTCCTATTTATTAATTAGGTCTTGGTGACCAGTATTCTTAGTAAAAGGTCACATCAAAGCATGTGAAAAAATTGTTTTCTATAATTTTTCTAAATTTTAAAAATATTTTACTTTTAATTTTTTGGTTTAATCCTTCTCTTAATCTTAGTCCTCTTATTTGTATGTAAATCTTAGTTCGGTTCTCAAATTTTGAATTGTCTCAATTAGGTCATAATTTTTGTAAAAATGCACATATTTTACCCTAACCGTTAAATTGTTTCAAACGGCGTTAATTGATGCTGAGATGTATTTTTTATTTTAGGCTTAATCTCTCCCTTGGTCCTTATGTTTGTGTGAAAATCTCAATTCAGTCCTCAAGTTTTGAACTGTCTCAATTGGGTCATAATTTTTGAACTGTCGACAACGACGACATTTTTTAGTTTGAGAGGGAGAAAAGGCGTGAGTCGGGAGGTTTGAGGGTGGAGGAATGAGTGAAATGTGATTAGTGATTGGAAGGAAAAAGAAAGACCATAGTCACGTGGATTTAATGATTTTAAAACATAAAAAAAAAATTACAACTCAGTTCAAAGTTAACGTCATCTCAAAACAACACTTAATGGTTGGACTAAAATGTTGTAAAATGTTTTTCATAAGGAATTTCATAAGAACTTGAGAACCAAACTGAGATTTTCACACAAACATCATGACCAAAGGAGGGATTAAGCCTAAAATAAAAAATACATCTCAGCATCAATTATGGTCGTCTGAGACCAGTTAACGGTTGGGGTAAAATGTGTGCATTTTTACAAAAATTATGATCCAATTGAGACAGTTCAAAACATGAAGACCAAACTGAGATTTACACACGAATATGAGGAAATTTAGAGATTAAGCCTAATTTTTTTAACAATGTTTTAATTAATATTTACCTTTTTTATTTATGGGCAATAAGGGAATAGTAAAGATATGCACTAAATATCAGACTTATGGATGAGGCAACAACTACCCTAACCAAAGTTTACCTAAAACTCCGGTAAAGGAAAGAAAGTGAGATGAAAAAAAAAATGAAAATAAAGAATGATGGAAAATAAAAACAGTGGAAATTTAAATAATGTTAACTAATTGATATTTGTATTTTTTTTTTCACTAGAAGTGATAATTCATTTTTCTAATCAAACTATTATAAAGATTTTTTTAATATTTTAACCTATATTATAATTAAAGTTTCTAACAGAAAATATAAATCCAAATTTATTACAAATTCATATATTTCAGCCATAAATATTAAATATTAAAAATAGTTTAAACTATAACATATGATTACTTTTAACTATTAATTTTTTTCCTTTAAGAATGTGTATAAATAACTTCACCAAGCTATTCTTTAAGTTCTTAAAGAATGTATTTTTATTTCTGAGGCTTTCACAATTTTCTGGTTATAAATGTTTGTTAGAAACATTTATCTATAATTTTTTAATTATATTTTAAGTTAACTTTTAATTAAATAATTATATTTTCAAGAAATAAAAATAATATTTTTTATTTAATAAAATATGTAACTGCACAATTTTAATTTAAAAATATTCATAAATACACATATATTAAATAAATTTTCCAAAATTATATATTTTAAAATTAAATTATTTTAATGTAATAAAAATATGAACATAAGTACAGAAATATGTGTTTCCGCTTGCATGTTAAAATAAGTTTAATCCATGTAAAAAAGTTACCTTTTTACTTAATAAAAAAAATCATTTTCAGTTATATAATGTCACTAAATAATGATGAACAAAACATTGTCGTATAAAAAAAATTATGACAGAAGTGTAATTTTTTCAAACTCTATAACGACTTAAAAGTGTAAATATTCAAATAGAAAATATAATGATAAGATAATAACATGACAGTTTGGAGTAGATTTGTCATTCAATGTTTCCTTAATTTTCACTTTCAAATAGCTTTTGCATTTTATGTCCTCGTTTTTTAATGTATTTTTTTTATGTAGTTATATGTCACTTACCTTTTTCATCGTCGTTTACCTTTTTCATTGTCGTTCAATTGACTGTTGAAGAGATTGTTGTCATTTTTCTTTTTTGGTTTGTTATCAATGTCATTTCGAGCACAAGTCACCGTGTTGTGAGGAATAGTTTGAGAGAAAAGTTGGACTCTCCTCTATTGCATAGTTCATGCCTCTCTTTATTGCATTGGCTTATGACCATTATCACTTGTCTCTAAAGTTCATTCCTCTTCTTTGCTTTTTCACCTTGTTTGTTGTAGTTGGAGTTCTTTTTGCCAACATTCTCCCATCTCGCTTGCACCTCTCGTTCATTGTCCCTTCGTGCTTCTAAAGAACATTTAACAACTTTCATTCACTCTTACAAACTCCGCATTATGTGTCCTAGAGTTTCTTTTGTGATCTTATTTTGTTTTTAGATGACCTAAACATGATTTGTACTGTTAGATATGGTATGGGGATTGAATCTTACTTTAGAGCCTCGTCGCAAAGCCAATCTCATTAATATGTTTATGTAACTCTAGATTATTATATGCAGAAAATGAAGTTTGATCTAAAAAAAAACTACAGGAGGAGATGAGACAAAAGCAACAACAAATGAGACAAGAGTGACACGAGATGATGGAAGTGTCTGGCAAGTGGTTGGAGGGTTTACTACTTGTAAAACAAGAAAGATCTTATGTCTTAAGCCAAGAGGACGGAGATGGGTGAATTAGATTAACTTTTTTTAAGGATCTTTTCGAAATCTTAATGAGTTATTGGATTTCTTGAAATTAATAACAAATAGTAATGAATCAACAAGTAAAGAACGAGTGGAGAAAAATCAACACAAACAATCTATATTAGTTCGGCTATCAAAACCCGCACAAGTACCCAATACACAAATTGTTTATGAAGAACCTGATATTTAAGACACACTCCTCAAGTGTAGAATCAACCAGAACCAATAAAGCATAAAGTGTTGAATGAATCTTCATGGGTAATAAACCAATGTAGTGCAAATGCTCTAAGAACGTCTCTTGTAACCACCTTAATCAAAGTTCAACGAGAATGTTAGTATTTGAAAATGATAACATTATTGAAATAGGTTTCAAGTCACATATATATAGGATTTGAAAATTCGTCGCATTATAATCGATTATGTTAATTATGTAATCTGTTATGCTTTGTTATCGATTTTAATAGATTATCTCGACTGTATAATAAATTATCTAAACACTTAAGTCTATTATTGATTCATTTGACAATTTTAACAGATTAGGCTATTTATGTGATGGATTAGACTATGTTCTTTCTCCACTGTAATTTTGTTCTTTACAAAAACAATACCCATCATTTTTTTTCATTTCATTTAATAATTTATGTGTTATTACCTATACCGTTTCTTGATTGCATCAAACTTTCCATCTACTGGATTTGTTGAGAGGGGAACTCTGGAGGAAAGGGATCAGAATTTTAGGAAAGGGGTAGATAAAGGTCGCATTAAAAAAAGGATGCTAAGATTGTTATTCTAGAGAATGAAATGACAAACCTCGAGACAACTTTAGCAATAATGTTGTTGATGGTGGAAGAAAATCAAAAGAAATTGGTGTAAACGCTGGAGAGGAAGAAAATGAATGTTGGAATTGTGAAACCCTAACTTTGGATGGAAAGAGATCTGCCACATGGCATCTTCTCTTTGGCCTCAAATGACCTCACAATGCCACATCAATAATAATTGTAGAAGTCATCTAGTTTTGGTCAAGAGGGCAAGTTTGTCATTAACCTGCTGTAATAAAAAAAAACTAATGTGAACCGTTTTTGCAAAATATAAGATCTTAGTGAACTTTTAAAAAAAAAGAGGATAACTTTGAACGCATCCTACAAACCAAGAAAACAAAACAGGTATTAAACCTTAATTTATTTAAATAATTTTACTACGATGTAGTATAATAACCAAATTAGTAAATATGAGTGTCCCTATTATGTCATGTAATAGACAATAACTATTATACAAACTGATTATAAAAATGGTTGGAATAAGATAATATGATATATCTCACTATTAAGAATATAAAATAATCAATTTACATTGTATAATTTTGTTAACGAATAGTCATTGAATTCAAAAACATTATGCTGAAAAACACGGACAAAGTATTTTTTTTGTTAAATATAAAAGTTAAAAGTAGTTGAAAGTTAAAGTTAGTTTAAATTTCTGTTATATATATTTTTACAAACTTTGTTTAAAAGATTAGAAAGTTATTGTTAAAACCTTTATATGTGTATATCATTTAAAAGGTTTGAAAATTTATTTCTTTTTGCAAATTTATAATAGGATTGTGACAGAACATAATTGTTACATTTAAAAAATATATATATTTTAGTGACTATTCTAGTAAAACTATTTGTCCGGTTGAATTTTTTAACGCTGTCGGTGTCACACCCGTTGTCAATGATATCTAACGTTGGTTTGTTTTTTCATTTTTCCCGTTTTTAAGGAGGATTATGTCTTGATAACCGTTTATTATATATCTTTTGCAAATTTTTTTCTCTCACGTAATTAACTTTATAAACATTTAGGATATAACAACTGTTTAGTAACTGTCGTTGTTTCAAACAAACTTTAAACTTTTAATTATAGCTGAATTAACGATAATTCAAAAACTGTAATAGAAAGATTACTTTAACCGTACTACAACATTTTTCTAGTGAACCAACAATTTTGACTAGTAATTTATTAGGACAACTTTGAATATTACTTTAAAGTTATGACACAATAATGCTTCATTAACATATTGTTTAAAAGATTTTAATAATAATATCAAATATATAATATATGATGTCAAACTTTTCGATAGTGTGATAATAAATAAGGAACAAACTGCCTCAAAACAAAAATATAGTTGCCACCTCACAATAAAATAAATACTCAGTCATCTCATCTCAATCACAGCATGTGGGATTAATATACTCCAAATACAGATACTATACATCAGTCATGCCACAAACACTTAACATAAAGAAATTTGTTCAAGATAGAATTTTGAATAAATTAAATTAAATAAAAAAAGTATAATCAGAATCTACAGCATTATTCAGTCCAATTATGATTATTCAATGTCTGATTTTTTATTATTGAATGGAATAGAAAAATGAAGATAATTTATATGCAATAAATAGCTGGAGCCTATGTGGACCAGGGAATGTTTTGGTTCGGATCAAACAAAAAATGAATATTTTGACAATTTGATTATATAATAATAATCTACAATACACATTAAATTTACAACTATATATTTTTTTAACAAGTTTTAATTTTTCAATAATTCTCTTAATCTACATAATACTATTTTTTTTTTAACTTTCTAGCCTTATTTATTTCGGGCAATTGCTGAATTCTTCACATTAAAGTTGTCTTTGGTCTCACTCTATTCTCTACCTCTTTTAGTTGATAATTTCAAATTTATTTAATCTTGCATTTAAATATTTTAGATTTAAACAATACACGTAAAATAAATAAATTTGTATTATCAAATTTTAATAATGATATACGTATTAATATGTAAATAATAAAAAACATGTAAATAATTAACTTTAACTCAATAAAATAAAATAAAAATTATAAATATAACTGTTTTTATACCAAAAATATTAAGCGGATTATCCCTGTTTGATGCATATCGTTTATTTTCAAAATCACCGTGGTATTATTGTACTTGTTGGGAGAGAAAAAAAAAGTAAAGAAGAAATATTTCTAAAAGGTATTAATTATTTAAAAAAAGTACGTAACATTAAATGTTAACTTATTTAAATAAGATATTATTAATAATAGATAGAATAGCACATGTGTTTTAGTTATCGTTGATAAATAATATTAGTAATATATTTTTAGTATTATAGTTGGTCATTGATGACTGTGCTACACAAATCACACCTAACGGCGAAGTTTGCTACCTCGTTACGAGGACGTGTGGACTCCAGTCATGAAAAGATGTTTCGAAGAAGTTTATTACAATATATATTATATAAAAAACAGCTATTATATTCATTTACACTAATTTTTTGTGAAAATTCGTAACTTTATTTCTTATATTAAATTTCATTATTAATATTTATTATAAAAGAAGACTGAGCAACGTCTTAGAAAACCCTACTTGGACAATCAATAAGATAAAAGAAAAAAGAAGAATAAATTTGACAAGTGATATAATTTGATAAAAAAAAAAGAAATAGACCAAACTATTCTTTTTAACTTTAATTTTACTTTTAGTAAATTATATTTTAATCCCTATTTTTGATTTTAACATGTCCTATCTGAATAAGAAGAGTAATTTTGTGAAAATTACCGATATAATGTTTTCATTTGTGTGACAAATATTAGTTTCATATATATATATACATAGAAAGAGTGATGTGGTAAAAATTGACCACGTCATCCTTTTATTTGTACAAAAATTTAACACCATTAACGAAATTTAACGGTAAAAATTCAATTGTTTCAAATTAGTACGAACTCAAGGAAAATAGAGAGAACTAAATGGTTTAAACCTTTTCCCTTATTTGCCTGATATACTTTGAGATTATTTGGAGAAAGTCTTAGATGTCAAAGTCATTAAAGATTCAACCATTCAAGTTTTTAATGTGTATTAAATGTCACTATTTAAATTTTTATGTCAAATAGATGTCAGAATAAATATTAATAACGACCTAATTACGATCTAATTAATAATAATAATATTTTATCTTAAATTAATAAGTATTATAAGTAAATTTTTTATAAATTGACTATTCTGTTGTTAGTCATAATCCAATCTTAAGAATAATACATGATCATATTTGTAACATATAACATAGTTGACTGTTGAGACAGTCCGATTCAAAATTGATGAGAAAAGCATACGATACATTAAACAACTTAAAGATTATGTGATTGAAGCATGAAGTTGAAATAGGATGAGTTGGTAATACTTTTAAGAAAGAAACCTACACCACCAACAACTTTCACCTTTTCATCTGTGTACTGAGGTCATCGTCTTTCTCTTCACTCTTCTATAACTGTAAAACCTTAACACAAAGGAAAAAGAACAAAAAACAAAGCAACAACTATATTAATTTCAGTCGACAATTTTAATAATACAACAAAGGTTTCTGCCTAACAACTTTCCAATCCCAAACTCGGTGATCATGCCAATCATTGTTCTGTAAAGGACTAAGTAAACATATATGTAAGCCAGCCTATAAAAGTGTCTGGTCGTATAAAATTATGCAATGTTTTGGATGATACACTTTAAAGTAACTTGCAGTCACGGATAAAATTTTGTATGTCAGTTAGTGTACATCTTTTTTTTTAGTCATTTTGTAATACTAAGTTATAATTAAGCTTCGTTTCTTAATATAATGTCAGAATTTTTCTAAATAATAGTTATAAGGTTACTTGTTATTGAACCACCTATACAAGTTTTACATTTGAAATGTTTAACTCTTAGCTGGAAGGGTATATGTATATCTTAAATCAATTTACCTATATAATGTCATATTATAAACTAGTTGATTAGTAATATTAACTTATTAGACTTAATTTTTTTTTAATATAAAAAAAAATCTAACCATATAATATTTGATCTTAATACCTATTAATTAGTGCTAAATTCTTTCTTAAATTATCTTAATTATATTACAATCTATTTCATACGGCTTAGTTATTAAATTGTTTGATTGAGGAATATGAAGATAGAGCAATAAAGTCTTATTTCTGTCATTAATTATAGTAGTAAATTATTAAGTTAGAAGTGTAATACGTTTTGAAATTAATCTTTGAATTTAATAAATTAGTATATTAGTCCTGAAATTGGCCATCACCACTCAATTTAGTCCTTAAAATTATGATCGAGACAATATCAAATAAATAAATCCTCGTTAAAATTATAAACTATCACTGATATCAATTATGATAGTAACATAAATTGATGCTTAAGAGTTTAATTGCACTTTTAAAATTTTATATTTCACTAATCAAACATTTAGGAGGAAAAAATCACGAACTTTTTGTAATTAGGGTTCGATCTGTTTTATTATTACAATTTCAATGAATAAATGAATGGATGCTTTATAATTTCAAGGACCACTTCATTAATTTATTCATTCCAATAATGAATTTAATTTTTTATTGCAAAAGCATATAGAATTTATTAACATTTTTTATTTTAATATTTTATAGTTATAAAAATTTCGATAAATAAATATCTTTAATTATAGGAGTTGTATTTGAATTTAAAATAAATAATTAAAATTGACAATTTTTTCAAGGAAAAACTGAACTTAAATTTAAAGATAGAAAAAAAAAGAAAAGAAAAGGGGCTATCGAATAAAAAGGATAACAATTAAACATTGTATATACGAATAAAAATAAAAAGCTAATTTGAGAGTTCTATTTTAGTAGTTTCATAGATAATATAAATTTATAGGAGAAGTGAGATATTATGGATAATGTTTGATGAACATAAAAATCCTTCTAATTTATTTATGAATAATGATATTTAGACAACATTTTTTTATAACATTTGAACATTAATTACGTGTCAATCTGTGATTGGTCAAAAATTATTGCACAATAATATTTATGTTAATATAGAGGATTAAATTTACAATCTTAAAAGCAATTATAAACCACCACTCTAACAAAATCAATTATTCTCTACCTTAAAAATTATATATCTAAACGAACAGACAAAAAATATTTTATCAATACCACTTTATCAAAAGTTTAAAATAAAACGACCAATTTGTCTTTTTTATTTTCAAAAGTAAATGTCTAACAAAACATCATTGTCCAAATGAAAGATTAACTTAACCTCTAACATTGATCGAAGCCAATACCATCATTTAGGGACTACATTGTTTTAATAAATATAAAAAATAGAAACATATTGTAATGATATCAGAAAAAATAAATAAATATTTATCGAGAATAATATAAATATAAATTTAAGTTTTATATTGACAAAGTTAAATATTATATATATAAAAAAAATCCATGAATATCTCTCTTGGACCTTATAATGTTATAAAAGTTGAGAATGTAAGAATGTTATAAATATGAGGAAGGGGAAACCCAGACATTTATGATTGACAACAACTATAATAAAAGCATTGTTATCTTCATCATTAGTTGTATAATCCCAACCACATAAAAGAGAGAGTGACCATTGGTATATGTTGGAGGTTGAAAACAACATGGTTGGATCAAAATCATTCTGAAACAGCCCACACACAACATAAATACATAAATGATTAGGTTAGCGTTATGTAATGAAGGCATTTTATTGATACGAAGAAGATAAGGAGAAAGGAAAAAAACAATAACAAGTTTGTTAATTTAGATAGTTTGACTTTTTAATGATTATTGTTTGATGTTACCTTTCGTAATGCGCCGAAACATTAACAAAAAGTTAGCCCTTAATCTGGAGAGAAAATCTTCAATGGCCCACGATATTGTACACGTCACTTTCTTGTCTTTGTCACATGCATGCACTCATTATCACCCTCTAAATTCCAATAATAATATTAATAATTCAATACTATCTAAATGTCACTTTAATTATAATATGCTAATAATCTACCAACAACTATGCATCATTCCTGCCTTAATTCCAAAACAAAACCACTCATTTACGCCAAAATCTCTGCCTTTTCGTCTTTCGTGTTTCACTCCTATGCAAACTTTGCGATACATCTTTATATTTATTTAACAAAATAATCATAAAAAAATATTTTTTTAATATATTTTAAAAAAAAATAAAAATTAATATCAAATGAATATAAAAATATTTAATGTGTCAACTATAATTATTGTTAGTCTATTCATTTTTCCTTCACTTTCTATTAGTTTACTAAGAAAAATAAAACGACCGTTATATATATTTAGACCAACCCTTATTTCATTATTATGAAAGAAAAAATATTAATTTTCTATTTTGTATGTTTTGACACTTATTTATTTAAGAGTTGGTGTTAAGAATAACAATTTTTTTTAAAATTTTGAAAGCACATTTTAAGAATTCTAAAAACTCTAAAATCCATAATATTTTACATGCAAACATTTACTATAACAATGTTATTGAAACATTATACAATTAAATTTATTTTCTATCAAATTATTAATATTTTATAATTGATACATCCAATACAATAACTTACTTTTGAAGATGCTTTTGGACATAATTATATATATATATATATTCTGATTAAACCTTGTATATCTTTTACATTACGAATTTTTGTTTATTGGGTCGCTATCTAGAAACTATTTATTAAGATATTTAATATAAAGGTATATTTAATCGTTGAATTTTATGTTACCTAATCATGAGAAAGACTTTCAAGAGGGATGTATGAAAAAGTGTTTTAGTGATTTTGAATACTTTTATAATTTTTAATAATTTTTTATTTATGGACTCTTTAAGTAACGGTTATAATAGAAGTAAATCATTAACAATGCAATGAGTATCCATAATAGTTGTTCTTCAATAGCGTTTGTTCATTATTAAATTTTAGTAATAATTGAGGGAAAAAATAACAGTAGCCTCAGGCAAAAGGGAAAAAGTTACTGTTGTTTTCTAAATATTAAAATAAATGTTATGATTTTAGACTTTGAAACACGGATCGTGTCTTCTTATGGAAAAAAGTATAATGGTGACAAACGAAATCAATAATGTATTAACGGTAATAATCACTTGTCTTTTTTGGAAGATCACAAGCTACTATTCTTCATATTATACAACAATTTCAAATTCGAGGGAAGGTCGTGAAAAAGACACATTTTAGTCATCTCGTTATTAATGTGAAAAGTAATTTAATTTGTTTTAAAGTTCAAGTTAAATTGTGACTCTATAATGATTTTTTTTTTATGATAGAGGGCCTCACGCAATTTTGGGTCAAAGCCCGATTAGTAATTTGAACTAGGCCCTTGAAAATATTGGGGTGGAAGTATGTTTCCGTTTATCTGTTGGCAGTTTCTTACTGCACCTCATAAGTTTTAGTCTTGCACTTCCATATAAAAAAATCTCATTCGGTCTTTTATGTATAATTCGAAAGTTTTTTTTTTAAAAAAAAAAATTGTTATACAATCTAGAAGCTAAAAATAACTTTTAAATTGAGTGATTAGAAAGTAATTTTTTTTTCTTGAAAAAAATACTTTTTTTCAATCAAGGGAATAATAGCATGATCATGTGATCGAGGTGATGGAAGTGAAGAGGGTGTCTCAAAGACAGATTGATACTTATGCAATAGTAAGGCCAATTTAGGTGTTACTTCAGTTGTCAACTCATCTAATGGAGATTGAAGATTAAGAGATTCCAGAAGTTGCATGCTCAAAGCTTCAGCAATAGAATGAGTAAAAACCATTCGTTTGAGATGGTGTAATTGGGCCTGAGTGGGGGAATGATCTTTCTCGCCCTGTAGGGTTATAAATCATCCATTGTGCAAGAATTTAAGTTGCAATGAGTCATAATCTGCAATGTGGGATCATAGTGTTTTTAACCAATTAGCTCCAAGTATGATATAAGCTCCTGATGTAGGTAATAAAATGACAGGTAATTGAAACTTGATGCCCTGAGCTTGAATACTTAGATCTCTAATCATTCCTTCAACAGTCATGTAATTGTCATTTCCAACCATAACCCTAAATAAGGGAGTTGGTTCCAAAGGTAATTTCAAAAAATTGGCCACCCCGGGATTGCAGAAAATTATCTGAGCTTCCACCATCAACCAATACGACAATGTGTTAATATGGACAATAAATCGGATAGTCCCCACACCAGGGCCACCTTTCAAAGCATTCAAAGACGAATGAGGAGGACTGTCAATGCCACTTTCAAAGGTGGTATTACTATCACCAGTAGGAGCATCAAAAATGGTCTCAGATTCAACTTCCTCTTCATCAAATTGTAACATAAGCATTTGGTGGTTGGGACAGCAGTGGTTAAAGGTGAACTTATCATCACAAAAGTAGCACAACCCTTTTTCACGTCTCAATTGCATTTCAGCAGGATAAATTTTTTTAATAGCCCCATTTTTTAGAGGAGGGGTAGTAGGAGTGGGTAATAAGGGCGGCAAAGGGGACTTATTGGTATGTCTAACAACAGTAGCAGACACTGACGTGGAAGGAGAGAAGCAGTAGCTTGAAGGGAAGTATATTTATGAACATAATTGGTAGGACGAGAGACAACTTTTGGTACATATTTTTCTTCATACAATTTAGCCAATGACACGACTCTGAGCAAGGTTGTAAGACTCTGAGCCACGACATCTCTCCGAATATTGGAATTCAAGCCACTCACAAAACAATTTAAAATAGCCTCATCAGAAAGGTCGTTAGATCTGTTAACTAGACTTGTGAATTTCAAGTAATACTATGAGACAGAACCAATTTGCTGTAGTTTAAACAACTCACCCATAGGACAATCAAAAGGAGAGGGCCCAGATTGAGATTCCAAGGCACGAGTAAGATCGGACCAAGAATGCATCGAGTCCATGCGTTGAAGCATTTGAAACCACAGAATGACATCTTTCTCAAAATGAATAGCAACAATTTCTACTCGATCCTCGTCTGGTGTATGATGATAGCTGAAGAACTTATCAGCTTTAAAAATCCACTCCAAAACATGAGTATGACCATCAAAATGTGGAAAACCCAGGGAAATGTCTCGAACAGAAGAAGGAATAGAAGTAACCGAATAGCTCGGAGTGCCCCCATCTGAGTTCGTACCACCGATGGCGCGACCATGATTCTGAAGTAACAACTCCATTGTTTTCTGGATTTTCTCAAAGCGGTCATGATTTTCTTGTTGATATTTGCGTTGTTCTTCCATCCACGCTGTCAGAGTATTAATTTGACTCTGCATAGTTTGAAGTCACGTACGGTCGTTGTTGTCCGCCATTGATGATAATGAAAGCACCAATGAAACCGTATGTATTCACTATATATTGATATCAGTGACCAACACAATACAAGAACAATGTTTATTAATAAAGTTTCTGTACGAAGTAATAAAAGCATAAAAAATTGCCACTAATCAGCAATCCTCCCAGCCATGTGCAGTCTAGAATCCACCTGAATCAGAGAATGACAGAGATAAGAATGAAGAGTGATGGAACAGATAAGTTTTATCATAGGAAGAATTTTCAAGAAGAAGAATATTACCCACATTATGCCTTCTCTCACGGTCACAGTTGAAAATCCTTTAAAAGCGTATTTGGTTTTCAGTGCCTCATGCTTTTTCTTCCTTTTCTACTTTCCTTATCACCATGCACGCGTCCTTTGTCCATTTCCACGTGTCTCTTCCCCATATCAATCTTTCTCACGTTTTTATCGATTACAAATAGTCCGAAAGCTAAATAACTTTGATCAATATTCATATGATTTTCTTGTGATTACGTTATGTATAAACAAATCTTTTGAGAAACAAATTATTTATTGCATAATTTTGAGGTTAATTTTAATGTACCATCCATAAGTTTTTTAACTTTCAAAAATTGTGTAATTCAGAAGTCATTCTTTCATAAAAGAATTTACTTCCGAACTGTGAAATTTAAAAGTTTTTTTTTTACTTCCATATTTTGCACCATTCAGAAAGTTTATAAATTTTATAATCCGAAGAAATTTCAAATTGTATAATCTGGATTTTTTTTTTCGATTGCACATTTTCAAAAATGGACAAAATGGAAATTTTATTATACGGGGTGCACGAAGAAACTCAAAGAGATACATGAAAAAAAGTTAGTTTCAGAAATTGAGCTTTTTAAGTTCAACTAAATTGGTCAGGGCTTTTGCTTGCTCCCCATCAAATTTTCAAAATTACTATTTTTTATTCGAAAAAATGACTTCTGGATTACGTAGCTTCTCATAGTTTTTGAAATAATATTTTTGGCACAAGATTTATGAAATAATATTATAGGCTGTAATTAATAATTGTGCCTGTTTGTTTTTTTTTTTCTCGAACGCTCTTATACCAAATAATTGATTACCTTCAATTGAAAACTGTTTTTTTTTTTTAAATATTGTATATAATGGATTTAGTTAATAAAAATTTCCAACTAAGATTATTTATTGAAAATAATTAATAGAGACTTCATAAAAATATATGGTTGTTATCAAGGTGTAATTTTACTATCAGCTTATTTATTTCTAAAATAATTATAACAAATGTTATATCTGAAAAATGACACGTGTATTATTAGATGACGCCAGTGGTTGGGCTTGGCCTCAATAAGACTAAGAAAAAAGGCTTTTTCTTACTGCACTTTGCTTCTTCTTTTTTTTGGTTCTGCATCACCATAAAATTCATAAACCCTTATGAAAGTTATAATAAAATGATAAAAACTATTCCCGTAACTAATTTTTTATTATAAATTTGATCTTTTCATTATAATTTTGGTAAGGAGTAATTTGAAGTTGGATTGAATTAAAAATATAGATCCAATACAAAGCTGAAATTCAAACGCATTTATTTTATAATTTCTTAAATTATATTGAAGAAATTAGAATCTTATTATCTTGCCAGTAAGTTTTAAAATATATGTAGAGTTGATAAGAAGGTAGCAACATGTAAGGACTAATAGAGTAAAGGGGAAAATGTAGAACAATAGAGTAGCACTAAGTAGAGTTTGTCTTGTATAATTTTTTTGTCATGTCCAACTAATTAGTAATTAGAATCTCAAATAGTAACAATGAAAAGTGTCTTGTTGCTGCATTAATTATATAATTTTGGTATAATTAACGAAGAATAAAGTTGAAGACATTAACTTCTCCTTAAATAATAATAATACAAAAATAACACTCCATTAATACAATATTATATATGACACAAACATGATATTTAGGATAAGAACGTGAAAGCGAGTCAATTTCACTGATAAATGTTGGTTGAACACAATTTATTTGATTTCAAAATTTTGTAACATAGTTCAACTTATTGTAGGTTCGGAAGTTAGATATATTAATTCAAGATATTTTATTTTTTTAATTTATTTTATATATTTATTATATTATAATAAAAACAAACTCATTCCATTCATTTTCTTTTATAATAGAATAATGAAACATATTTTATCAAATATCACTACAAAATCGTAGTTAAAAATTAAATATAAATTTATATATTTTTATAAATAAATTAATTAAACATTATAAAACAATATCGTAATCTTTATAAAAACATCAAACTGCAAACTTAAATAATTATAAATAATAGATATCTATAACAAAAAAATTATTGAAAAATTGTAAAAGTAATAAAAAATTGCTATTAGTATGCTGAAACCCATTCAAGATTAGTGTAAATAAATCTAAAAAAGTTAAATATTTTCAATCCAATCAAACTCAAGTGAATTTACTTAAGTCACAAATTTGAATAATTTGAGATGTCTAACGAGGAGATGTCTAATAATGTATTTATATATATATATATATATATATATATATATATATATATATATATATTTTGTTGTTGGTATGTATAATAAATAGGAAAATATATTTTTAATAATTTTTTTGGATAATTTTTTTACAATTATTTATATGATGATGAATCTGTTTTAAATATACAAAATCAATAAAATAGTAACACTTATTAAAAAGTTGTTAAAATATCATTCGTACTAATAAATATTATATTTAAAGAAAGTGCATTTAGGGCATAGAAGTATGTTTTTGAAATTGTAGGCCCAAGTGCAAGTGGATTGTGGACATTGGCATGTGAAGAGAAGAAGTAGCAGACATAGTATGAGGAAGCAGAAGAACGATGGGTCCTTGTGGAGGAGAATAATCCTGGCCACCCTATGTATTTATTTTTAATGTTTTTTATAACAGAGTAAAAGGTTTCAAATATCTAATGGAGGCAAAGGGAAAGAAGACAAATTAGGTTGTCAAGTTTCAAAATAAAAACAGGACATGTACTTGGGATTCTAAATTAAGGATGTTGTATTCGGTTTAACCTTTTTTTTCTACTCTTTTAATAACTCAGTATGGCCATTCATATGGGCTGCTTTTGCATGCTACATTCTGTTTGTTCCAAGGTTAACAAGAATATATATACCAACAATCAACTTCTAAATTTTGTCCCAAAATTTCTAATTAACTCATTCTGCATATTTTGTTTCTCACATAACATTGTACAATTCATCCTTATATCTATAAAGAGAAAAAAGAGGAAAATTTAGATAGCTTATTATATATGTTATTGTTCTTTGATTAAGTTTGTGGTAATATTTAATGAAACATTATTTATATATATATATATATGACATGAAACTTGAATTAGAATTGTTTCAAGTGTGAGGTCGAGTCACCTCAAACACTTGTACAATCTCTTTCAAGATTTTGTTCTGTAGTTGTTCTTCTGTTCCTTATCTTCAATTCACCGTCCGGAGATATACCTGCTAAAGGTTCTTCGATGTTTAAGTCAGTGACTATCCGTATGGTAATTAAGTACTTTGGTAATAAATATACAGTAAATGCAATCACTTATCTCTTATCTTTGACTTGTATTTATAATTTTTGTTATAGACTTGAGATGAAACCTTAATTGTGACTCAATCTCAGTCCAATACCCCTAATTCTTACTTATCTTAATCCTTGTGCCAAAACTTGTTTTTTTTGACTAAGACTGAACATTTGTACTACTAACCGTCTGGTATCTTTTCTGATTTAGCTACACTCAATCATTATTTGACTGATTTTTACTTCCTAAGCCATTCGGTCGACTTACATTGGGATAAATGTATGATCGTATGGACTTACGGTACAAGAATATATATTAAACAATATTATATTTTATGCTAGTGTTGTGATTATGACGATATTTTGATGTCCACGTTTTACATTATATTGGATGGTCTATCGATTGTAGATATATATGTAGTCAAAGCTTAATCTATAGCAGTGTAGGTGGTTGTATGGTGAGGTACATAAATTTTAAAAGAACTTGGTATCTACTATGCCATTCATTCAGCTCTAAATTTATTATGTATCTAAAGTTTTTAGGTTTTACGTACTTACGTGATTGCTAAATATGTTCTAATAACTGTACAATTCAAATTCTGAGGGGTGTACGACACTATTATCAATCAACTACAAGAAAACAAATTCTTCAACTCATTGCATAATTCACGCTTCATAAATAAAATACAAAAATATTGTATTTTTCGTAAGAAAAAAAAAAATAGATCAAGATTGATTTTTTATCTCTTATGATAACAAGGTTAGTATATCTACTAGTTTGATACTCAATCATGAAAATATACATTTTTAATATTTTTTTGTTTTTGTTTTTTTTTCAAATTTGTAGGTTAAGGACAGAAAATCAATAATTTGATAATAAGTGGTCTCGATCCGAATCTAATAATACTCCAAAAATTAAATTTGACACTCATTATTGTAGTTTGAAACTTCGCAAAACAGACATTCCGAGATATATAGGATTTATAGAAATAAAATCACTTTAAATATTTTAATAATTTCACTTATTCTTTTATATAGTAGTTTAAGTAGGTTTTGTCAATATTCAAATTGACGAGAAAAAAGAGAGTATATGTCAACAAAAATTATTAGTAGGTTAATTATCGATTATTTTTCTATAATAATAATAATAGTAATAATAATAATAATAATAAACATTAATAGTTATATGTTATTTTCCCTGGGTAAAAGGAAATGTTAGAATTGGCATTGAAGAAGTGAAAGATATAGGAATGAAGTTGAGAGGTAGGTGATTTGATTTAATTGATTATGAGTTATGTAATGAGAATTGTTTTTTTACGTGCAAACTCGTAACTCTATAAGAATTGGAGTCTTAAGAACTTAGTCATATACCCTATAAACTTGTAGGGCTGCTGTAATTCTTTAGGGTTGCATGTCACACACATATATACATATGCAATGTATTCGCTCCATTTTCATGTTCTTTCCTGTTTAAATTATTTACTGTTTATTTGACTTTGATTCAGTCTTTTGACTCATTCATAACAAGTTAATAACAGGTAAAATGAGGTTTCATTACCATAACTTCATGTTCATTGCCTAGCTATAGACCAATCCCTCACACTTTTAGCTTTTAGCTTTTCTTCAGTCTTGTCAATGCCCAATTTTCAGAAAACAAAAATATAAATTTAAATTAATTCTTATTTTTAAATCTCTGTTAGTTTAGGTTTTTTACCTGTATATATAAATGAAGGATTAAAATTTAATTATGTTTCTATAATAATCTCACATTTTTTTTTAAAAAAAAACTCGACAAAATCCAACAAAACCGTGATAAAATTCATGTTTTAAAATAGACAAAACCTTATATGCATGGTGATCAATCCTAATAACATTATTTAACAGACTTATATGGTTAAATTTGTTATTTTTTACACGTTCCAGACAATACTTTAATGTATGTGAATAATCTTAATAATATCAGTTAGCGGATTTAAAATAAAAACAAGTTATATTTGTTTAATTTGTTGTTTTAGCAGTATGATTGATTGAGCAGAGAGAGATGGTATGGAAAATGTCTTGATCATAAAATGTTAAAATAATTGTTATCTGTAACAAATAATTGCTCTTGTTGGTGTCCGTTGTTGTCTATTTGCGGTTGGAAGGTTGATGGACTCTGCTAATTATTAACTTATTTGTCAAACAACACTCAAATTCTCAAAAAGGAATCTATAACTATTTCTTTTAACAATTATTATCATTATTATTTGCTACACATTTATTTTTCTAATTATAATACTCTTTCCTACTGAGATGGAGAATTTTATTTGATTTTTTATTGAAAAGTAATTGATGGTGTTGATTAATTAATTAGTATGGAAGGGATGTGAACTGTATTACAGTGTGGAATTATGGTGTAGAACAATGATTTCACTGTAATTTATGACATGGTTGTGGCTCTGGCCTTTAAGCATGTGCAGTGTAGCAGTATTTGTATGATATCAGAAACACCATTTCTCTCTATAAGTCGATGATGGAACCCATTAACCCAATATAGAAATTTTAAAAGGAATATTTATGTAACGCAGAGACACAGAAAATAAAAGAAAAAGAGTTTTGATGAAGGAGTTGTCAATCGCAAGCATTCAATCTGTGGGCCATTGCAGGATATAGCAACTCTGCTATTTTCAGAAAAGACAATGAAAGTTACAACATCTATATTTGCTATTGTGTCAGATGAACAGGATAATAAACCTTACATCACATGAACCATTTAATGCAATACTCATCCAACACACAAAGAAAATTTTCACCACTTTCATTGCTTATTCAAGATCACTGCTTGGGTTGGAATCCAGTGCAAATATAGAAACAAAAGGATTTCATAGTCTAAGATAAGGCCTCAAAGTAGGAAGCAGTTAATGACCTTTCAAACTCTCTTTTCATCAAATCTTGGAATGAATTACTTTTTGCATAAGAAAAACTATTTCTTCTTAAACTCCAATGCAGGCTCACGTAGTATCCAACAGTATATTCGATCCTCATGTTGGCTATACTATACATGACAATCAAACTGAAAAACTTTCGCTACTCAATAATCTATCACATTAACTTCTCTGCCTAAAAATGGAAAATCTACTGTCACAAAAGCATTGAAATTCAGCATTCTAGTACTTGATGTACTTGTCTTGTTACATCTTTTATTTATTTATATCATAAGGACTTGTACATTAGAGGAAAAATGAGATGAAATAAAAACAAGGTATAAAAGCCTCATCATCCTTAGTTTTAAAAACAAAACGACCAACCATATAAAAAACTTGGTCATCGGAGAGGGCTCTGTCTCTGTGTCTCTGGTGTGGTGTGTGTTTTTTTACAAGATACTGTAATTTTGTTTATACAAGAACAAATTTCCTGAGACTAAAAAGAAAGAAAGCAGCACTAGCTAGTGGTCATGTCATGATGTCATGTGCTTTTATTTTAGGCATTTAGAACTGAGAAATGCATCTTCTATGACATGCAGTAGTGCGCTGTTTCTTTTGCTTAGTCTCGTCTTTCCAAACTTTGCCAATATCTTGAGCGATTTTCACAGCATCAGAAGAAGCACCAGAGAGCCCTCTCTTCGTGAACCCCACAGCATAAAGTCCAGCATTTCCCTTCCAACCGTGAGGGAATGGCATCTTCGGGAATCCATTCTTTGAGAAAAATTCACCTTCCTGCACGTAATAAATCCCAAACAACGTTAATTCACTCCTCAACATGTATAAAAACATCTACTATTAAATTTCTGAAAAAAGAAGCTTCTAAAACAGCCCCAAAAGAAACTTTAAAAAAGGACAAAACCAAGCTGCCCCCAAAAGCCTTTCTGATCTGACAATCTTCTGTGATGAAAAAAAAAAAAACATTTTTTTAAAAAAGATCTAGAACATATTCTCACCTGAAGCCAATAAGGCACGTTACTGCGGTAACCGGTTGCCAGCACCACTGCATCGACATCGAGCTTTTCACCATTGACAAGCTCAGCTTCTCCATTATTGAACCTCTTGACTCCTGGCACCACTTTTATATCACCGGATCTAATCTTCGCCAAGGCACCAAGATCCAAAACCGGGGTCTTTCCCTTTGTGTTCTTCAGCTCCAAAGGACCTGTCGAAGGCCTTTTCAGCCCCAACTTCTCCACGTTCCCAAAAACAAACCATGCCAACATCAACATAATCTTGTCAACAAGCCAAAGGGGCAGCCATTGCAGCATCATAACCGCAAATTCAAACGTTGATATCCCAAATACTTCTCTGGGCAACACGTGAACCTATATCCAAAAAACAGAACACCCCTGTTAGATTCCATCCTCAAAACATGTTCTTTTTCATCACAGACAAAAACAACTGTCATTCAAACACATATCGTCCACATCTGTTGATATTTTCTTTACTCTTATACTACCAGCTGTAGGAGATATCATCCGGTGTACAATTTGTGATTGAATGACAGTGTAAATCTTTTATATACTGACAGCTAGCATGAAAAATAAACTTACCGAGCTGCGAACAACCATGGAAGGAGAAGCATGGTGGTTGCAAAGATCAAGAGAGAGCTCCATGCCGGAATTGCCACAGCCAACAACAAGGACCTTTTTTCCCCTGAAGCTTTCCCCTGACTTGTAATCACAAGCATGGATGACCTCACCTTTGAAGTCACTCAAGCCTTCAATATCCGGCATCACACACTCGGCATTCTCCCCAGTGGCCACCACGAGCCACCTGCAAATGTACTCCACCTCGTTGCGTGTGGCGCCAGTGGAGGAAACGCTCTTCACCCGCCACAATCCGCTTGTCTCGTCGTACCTTGCGGACTGAACACACTCGTTGAACTGAGGGTTGATCTGGAAGTGGGTGGCGTAAGACTCTAGGTACTCTATGAACTGTTTCTTTGTGGGGTATTCGGGGAAGTCTTGAGGGAAAGGGAGCTTGGGGAGCTGGCAGAATTGCTTAGGGAGGTGAAGCTTGAGTCTGTCATAGGTTCGTTTCTGCCACAGAGAAGCTATGCAGTCTGCACGTTCGAGAACCATGAAGGGCACCCCTTGTTCTCTAAGGCATGCTGCTGTGGCAAGCCCTGAGGGACCTGCCCCTACGATTATAGGGCCGTTCACCCAAATGCAACGACGAGAGAAGAAGTCTTCGTGGTCCACTAGGCGAAAAAAGTTCTCCATTTTTCTGGTGTTTGGATTGTTTGTGTTGTGTTGTGTTTGGTTTTGCTTCTACGAAGAAGGTCGAGACAGAGAAAGTTAAGTTGAAGTTGGATTTAGAAATGAGAATGTGAGTTTTGGAATGAATGGAGAATGAGAAGAGATTGAAGAGCTTAAATAGGGGATTGGCCATGATAGGTGCATGTGATGGACTGAGGGAGTTAATGCTCTTTCTTCTCTCTTCTACATTAAAATATTATTACGTCATTTTTAAATAATCAAAAAGGCATATTTTAGTTTACACTTACTTTTTTTTTTTTTTAATTTGCAAATATCGTTTTTGATTGTCAAATCATGATAAGGCAGTTGTTTTTGGGCATTTTAGAGCCTTGTTTTTATATATTTTATACCATTATTTTATTAGATCCTACTATGTGACCTTTTTGTTAAAAAAATTGAGCAAGGATTGGGAAATAATTATGTGCAATTTATTCTTCCATCATCACACTCGCAAGGGCTTCCTTTTCTTTTCGATGTATGAAAATTAAGTTTGGTAGGAACTGATGATGGTGTTTATTGATTGGCAGGGGTGAATGGGTAAAATCGGAAAATATAAGTGGTCGATTTAGAAAATTTATTTTCTAAAGGGAAGGGGTGTTTGGTAATAACGAAATGTTCAAACATAATGGAAGGAGAATTAGGAGGCAATGATGATGACATGTCATCCCCATCTGATTCTTGGGGTCCACAACAGTGAAAGAAAGCTCAATTAATCACCAAAATTAAAAATAAAAAGAAAAAGAGAGTTGTTATACAGCAAATAACGCGTAAATATTTCTGTACCGATCCTTGAATTCTATGTAGATATTATCTAGGTATAATTAAGTTTTATGTTGTATGATAAATTTAGCTGTTTTTAATTAAGGTTTTATTAAATTTTTCTATATGTTAAATACTTATACTTCTATAATTTTAATTAAATTATTTTACTGATTACATGATGTAGTTTTTTTTTATATCTTAAAAAATATAATATTTTATAATTAATATGAAATAATAAATATTTTTTATTAAAAATGTGTTGGATGATAATAATTAATATCCTTATCAATGTTGCCAATGAAATATTCTTTTGATTAGGTACATGATAATGTAAAAATTAAGAAATATATGTCATTATTCAACGTGTTTAAACAGTACAAATTATTTATCATTTTATCAACATCATTTCATATTAATAATAGAATTTCGTATTTTTTTTAACACAACATAAAAATAGTAAGCAAGATGCAATCACTTAACTTAGTTAAAATAAACTTAATTAAAAAAATATAAAAAGTAAATTAAGTAATCAATAACATAGAAAAAATTAATAAAAACTCAACTAAAAATACCTAAATTTATTATTGAAAAATTAAAACATAATTAAGTGTATGATTTAATATATTGTTCAATGATCAATAATCTTCTTCATAACCCTAATAAATAATTAAGAAAAAATATGAATCGGTAGTATACGTATTTACATTTTTTTTCTTTCATAAATTTTAATATTTTATTTTTTGTTTCAATACTTTACCAAATATTTTGTTTAAATAAAAACAATGAATGTGATGGGCAAAAATAATACTACTTCCTTAAGTAAATGTCATAATCTTTTATTTCTTTTAACATTTTTTATTTTGTAGTGAAAAAAAAAACATATGAAGAATTTGGGGAAAAAAAAATTATATCTGTCAATCCATTAAATAACTATTACTAAAATAAATAAGTAATGCAAATCCTAAGTAGAAACTATATTTTTTTTGTTGATATTAATTAATATTTTCTTTAAATAAAATAACATCAAAAAGTACGCGTGGGAAACTTATCAGCCACTTAAAAATGTCAATAAATGGCAAATATAAAAGGCAAACAAAATTATGGATGACGAAAATGAAAAAATAAATAAATAAAGACCATAAAAAATGTATATAGTCTTACTCAACTTATCATTTAATAATATGAATAAAAGTAAAAGCTAAATTGGAAAATTTCCAAGGATTAAACGTTTATTTAAGTAAAACATAAATTATAAAAGGGGAAGGTAACATATATAAATGCATTGTTATTGAAAAATGTTGATGATTAGAGATTATGATGAGGTGGAACCAGGTGGAGAAATGAGAGGCAAAGGAGAGTTAATAGCATTAAACCACTGCCTTTCTTCACTCTTTTACAACACTCACTCTTCTAATTTTATTTTTTTTTTCAATATGAATTTGCCACGAATTTCTTTACTTAAAGATTAACAATAAAATATCATATTAGTTAAAAATAAGATCAATTTAAAATGTATAAATAAAATTAATTCATATTTTAAGT
Organism: Vigna mungo; assembly: GCA_036885675.1. Taxonomy (NCBI): domain Eukaryota; kingdom Viridiplantae; phylum Streptophyta; class Magnoliopsida; order Fabales; family Fabaceae; genus Vigna; species Vigna mungo. Next base: position 23,042,450 of record CP144695.1, read on the forward strand.
TGGTAATTTAATAAGAATGAATTAGATTTGAATTTATTCTCTAATATAATATCAGAATTTATCTATCAATAATGTTTCAATAATATCAGTGGTAATTGTAAGTTATAGTAATTAATATATAGTCTTGACTAACTACTTTAATTTCAGTCTTTCATTCTACTTTAAATAAAACAAAACAGATGAACATAAGTCTATATCAAAAGTTTAGTTTAACATTTGATATTGTTGGTCATATCTAACAGAAAAAAGAAGTACAAAGCATCGTTGTTATTTAGAAATTATTTATGACTAAAGCATCTGATAAAATCCTTAATGATTGGATATATAAAGCATTAAATATCTTATATTTATAGAGAGAGTAATAGTTAGAAAGATTGAGAAAATATATACATTATTTGATGGTGGGAAAACGAAGAAAATGATCAAAAAGAAACAAGCACTAGACCCAGTATTGGAACAGTGTAGATTAGATAGTTCTTCAGTTTGGATTTTGGACTATTAGCTTTTTACGACATAATGCAGTTATCCTATGGGCTAGTTGCACGTATAGTTTCTCCCTCATGTACTTGCCATGAAAGGACACATGAATCTCTTAATTATGCATATATTCATCTCCAAGGAAACTTTAGAAATCATTGAAGAATGTCACTTTCGGTGTCTTGTAAAATCATTATACATATATATGGTATAATTCAACGTTCCAGGTAATGATAAAGTACTATATATCTGATTAAGTTAATAAGAAAGGTGTTAATTTAAAGTAATTAATGCCTAACTATAGGTTTAGTAGCTTAATTGATTAAGGCGAGAGAGAGAAGAAAGTACAAGTTTGTGGGTTCATATGAAGAGATTTATTTGGGAAAATGATTTGAGTTTGATATGGGAGAGAGGGATGCATGTGCATCACCCCTTCAACATCATACGAGTCTCTCCTTTTCATGAAAAGATTGTAAGCTACGACCTTGGCGTTTCTCAAAAGCTCTTCTCTATATTATTAAATTTCCTTTACTTCATTTATTCATCACAACTATATACTATATAAATATATGATCCTATATATATCAAATATAATGCTCCAACAAGCAATCCTCCAAATGGCTACACACCAAAGATATATATATATGTTCCTTTTAGCCAGCCACCCATATCTCATGCATGATATGATAGGGATATGTGTTTTTATATTTCTTATCCTTAACACCACCCTTTGGGAGAGCCCCCCATATTTCACAAACCCTTTTCTTCTGTTACTATGTGAGATCCTCCAATTATTGATTCTCTCTTTTTCTCTTTAATTTAAACCATTTTCATTGCTTTTTTTTTTTCTAATTAATAAGTTCATATTGAAACTTTATGTAGTCGGCGAGGGGCATCTCCTTAACAACTTAATAAGAGAATAAACGCGGTTTTGTTTTTGTTTTTGGAATATATATGTATGTATGTAAGCTTTTATTTATGGTGTTTGTGAGTGATAGCTAGAGGCCACTGGGTATATATGTAATATAAAAGTATAGTTGCATGAAAAGTAGACCATAATGAGTGATATGAGCCACGCGGGATTAAAGAAAAGGTCAAGAATGGCGAAATGATATATGTATGTAGCTGGCTTCTTCGAAGTTTAAGGTCTGCTCACTTTTGATTATACTGAAATCGGAATTGCCAACTTCATAAAGTTAAAGAATTTGCTTTGGAATATGGCTATGGCGGTGCATCAGAGTATTTGTTTATGAATTTTTGAGTTCCCAAGTGCTGGCATGAAATTTCTGAGTGAGTGGATCGATGTTGAAGTTGGAGAAGGATGAGAAGATGTGGCTTGCATGTTTTCTTGCAAAAAGTGTACAAGGTCGATGTTTGTTCTTAGTCATAGCCACAGCTTGCTTTGCTTCAAAGGATGTGCATGTCCAAGTTTAGTTTTAATGATGTAACTTTGGAAATTATACCTTCTTATGATGTTACTATGGAAATTTGTGTAATATAATATTATTATTAGGTAAGTGAAAAATAATAGAATAAGACAGTTAAACATGGATTGGATTAGGTATCTTTTTAGTTTATAATCTTCTATATGAAATTAAAATTTGTTTATATTTTCAATTTTTATATGTTTTGATTTTTAAGCATTAAAGTTGAATGAATATATTCATTTAAGCTAATGATATTAACTTTTTTTTTAATTTATTAAATGGTATTTTAAACTGACATTTAAATCAAAATTTACTAAAATTATATAAACAACTTAAGAAAAATATATTTATTATTTTTTAAATTTTAGGCCAAATCAAAGTTTTAAAAAATGAAAAATTGTAATTTTATGTCAAAATTTAAAAACTAAAAAGATATTTAATCTCTAAATATTTATGTATTTAAATTAAATTTGTAACAATTGCTAAATAATTTTAGTTTTTATTAAAAAATAGTATGTGTGACTTACTAAAAGGATGTAAAATTGTGAATTTGGTAAACCTCAATCAAAGGTTTTTAAAATATAGGCAAAATGCATGTGGCCGAAAGAAGACGGCATTTGAAAAAAAATTAGCCATGAACTCGGAAGATATAATTATAGTTCTGGAGAAAATAAAATAAAAAATCGGAGGCCATTCCTTTCAATTTTAACTTTAGCATACCAGATTGATGTCATCAACATTTTTATCAATCAACTATTTATGTGGTTCATACATGCATGGCTACAAGGTTATCGTACTTGCTCAGAATAAAAAAACCTTCCTCTTAATTAAGTGATACAATAACTTTTATGTAAAATGTATTTTATTCCGTTTAAATATCATTGTTTTATAAAATATAATATGATATAAAGTTGATGATTCATCTTGATAATTAATTTAAACGAGTACACTATATATTACATCAATTTCTTTTGTATCAAAAGTATTTTTTACAAGAGTTTTAAGCAAACGTATTTCATTGTAAGAAATTATCATACAAGGTATTCATTATTGAAAATGTTTTCATTTTGAAAGAGTATTTCTTTTCTATGATATAAAAGAGTCATCATATGAAACACTTATGATTTAAAATGTTTTCAACGAAATACAATGTATCAAAATGGAAGAAGTTCAACCTTAAAAATTGTTGATCTAAATTTCATATTAGGTATAATGAAAAAGTTAAAAACCTTATAAAAAAAATTCATAAATTTATTATCTTAAGATTTTATATTATAATAATGTCAATCTTTTATCTAAATTAGAGTTAGGTTTTTTCGGTGTTGTATATTCTTAATTAATGCATATATCGATTAATAATTTTTGAGGAGTCAAAATAATATAATCAAAGTTGTAGTTATATTTGAAGAGGATTCAATTTTAATTAAATTGTTCTAATTTCATCTCTCGTACTTATTAGATAATTTCATATTTGAATAAGGTTTCCTAAATCAAGTTCCAAATAATTAGTGTCAAGCTTTGCACCTATAATTCTTTAAACCTTTAAGAAAATACTCATTTGATTAAACAATTGAATAGTTAGTATCATGTTTTGAAATATGTAAAGAAGTTGAATTTGTCTTGTTTTCATCTTTACTGATAATTTTCTTTTATTCACTCTTAAAAAATGAATATATTATTTTATTCTTCTTGAATATAAATTTTTTTTTAAGTTTAAATTAAAAAATAATTTATCATGATCTAATAAAAAACTCAAATATGTAATTACTAAAAGAACCGGTCATGAAAAAAATATATAATACATTACTTTTTCTTTTATATTCATAAAAAACAATATACAAACGTTCATGAGATAAAAAAATGATAATTATTAAACTAATAATTCAATATTAAGTGATACGAAAGATTTTTTTTTTCTTTTAAGAAGGGGAGAGAACATATGAAAAATGAGAAAAAAATAGTAACTTTTTGTCAAACTTATTTTTTTAGAAAGAAAAAAAGAAAACAGGTGAAAGTGGAAGATAAGCATAATATGTGAAAAACTAAGAAAAATAATGGAAAAGAAAATAGAAAAAAATTCTTAACAAATATTTTTATTTTTTACTATATTTAATTTTATATTTGATTATTTGTTAACAATATAAGTACTTTATAAAAGAAATAAAAGATATCTAATTTAATTTTCACCGATTCTCAATATATATAGTACATATAATTTGAAAAAAAAAAATCCTAATATATAAATTTAAAAAATTTCAACAAATTTTGGAGGAACAAAATGACTTCTACTTCAAAGGTCTGTCACAGTTCTCAATATATCTCTTATGAAAGATCCATCATATATATATATATATATATATATATATATATATATATAAGGATTATTGTTATGATCTAATTCATAATTTTGATGACGATAAACAAAATATATAAGATTAAGATTAATTAAAGTATAAGAATCCTTATTATAAATGATTGAAAGTGCATCTCATTTAATGAAGAAACATTTGTATATTGGATAAATAAGTTTTTTTTTGTCAAACTCCTGTTTCAAATTTTGTGGAATAGTTTTTCTCATAAAGAGAGAAATAAGTATGTATAAAGTACAAAATAAAAATATAATAATACTTTTCAAATATGTGTAAAAAATAGTGTTTAGTTTTCATTAAAAAGATAAAGGTTACTACGTTAGATTGAGCAGATTTTCTATTAAGAGATTATTATTAAAGATGAAATTAGACGAATTCTTTATGTTCGAATATATGGATCTGAAGGTAAACGAGGGTGATAATTTGCTAAATCACCTTCATTTTCAATTTTGTTGAAGAGTGGGAATTTGTTGTGATTTATATTACTATGGTTTTTGAAATAAAGAAGTCCTGATATTGAACTTGTGATAAAAATAAAGAAAGAAAAAGAAAAAATGATTAAAAACTTATTAGAATTGACAATTGAGAAGTGACTCATCACTTCAATGTTTCCAACACAATTTAATAGTTTTTATTTTCTTTTACTTTTACTTTTTTATAATAATAATGATAATAATATATTAACTTTTATTATAAGAAAAATATAGTAATTTTATATTTTAATCCATTTAAACCTTTTGTTTATTTATCATATCAATCAATTTACAAACTTTTAGAAACTTTATTTTAAAAACAATTCTATGTTACTTCCAAATCTCTTAATCTTAAATCTACTCAAATATATTCATTCACTCTTTCTTAAATAAAAAATTACTATATTATGTCATTGTATGTCTACTTTGTATAAATACGTAATAAAAATAGTTGAAGAGACTTATTTTACATCAGTAATTTGTTGCATTTAATGTTTAAAAACAAATTATTCACAATAAATATGGCAGTGACAAGTCTATTCACTCTAATATAACACTAAATTAAGTGATAAGAGAAAGTGAATGAATAATAATATAAAACAATAATGAAATAAGAATTTATTATTAAATTTACGCATGTGAAAGTTAGAAGAATCTTATGCGAACTTTACAAATATAAATATATTGGTTTGAGAAAGAATAATATATGAAATTAAAGTAACTAGTATTAATTAGTGAATAAAAATAGAGAGCAATGAGAATTAAATGAAAAAGAAAAGTAAAAAAGAAATAGACATAAAAAATAGTGAACAGTGACGTTGTTGGAAGAATGTAACAGTAAGTAGTAGGTGTGAATTTTGAGAGAATTGGATATCTGTCTTTTCTTTGGTTTATAAAATTTAGTGTTATTTTTGTGACACTTTGTTAGGTAGTGTGATGATATACCCACACATTTGTTCAAGGTCAACTAGGGAATATAAATATCCCATTTTGGCTATTTTTTTAGGCATGATAGTTAGGAAAACAGACATGACGTATAATATTTTAAACGTTAGAGTTCAATCAGAACATACTAAAAAAGACTTTGGTTAGGTTCAATTCATCATTAACAAAGGGTCCCAACACATGCTAATGCAGTAACCTTTTTATTTCAAAATACTTTTTTTTAATATTTCAAACCTTCTTTCTAACAAATATTACATTATATTTGTTGTATAATATGATATATAGGTTCAACGGTTAACATATAAGATAAATCGGTCAATCAGGTCAAAACAGGATCAATACTCGTCAACCAGGTCAAATCAGGTAAATCTATTTAAGGTAAGTTTGTTTATATTTTATTAGGTTTGTGATAACCTATAAATACAGGGTTAAGGTTAAAAGTTAGGTACGCTTCACTCACGTCAAAAATACTCTACAGTGATAATAAAATTACTTTCTTGAGAGCTAAGGCTTTATAATCTACGTCTAACTTGAACGTCGGAATGTCTTCTCCAAGTATATTCCCTTCGGTGAGGAGAACGAACGGTGCAAGTTGAAGGAGCGCGAACGACCTATCGAAGGACAAGTGATCGGTCCATATTATAGGAAAGCGAGCGTCCCAAGCATCTAGAAACAGTAAAGACACGTCAACGAGGTTAGTCTCTCGATCCTGCATATCCATACTAAAATATTTGTAATAATCATATTTTAAATACTTATGCTCTATAGTTCTTCACTTTTTTATTTTTTATAACGTAATTACTTTTATAGTAATAACATGCTGAAATTAAGCATTAATTGATTACTTGGAATGTACCTAAAAATAAAAGATGGTGATTAATGTGCTTTGTGAAAAGCTTATTTAAATACCCGAAAATAGTTTATAAGACATTTTGTAATTTAAATAAACATTTATATTTATTTATGAAAAAATGGTGGCAACAAGAGAGAATCTCACGTCCTAGTTTCATGGTGGTGAGAACAAACACTAACAAAAAAATATTATTATGGGAAGCAATAGAGTCTCACATGGTAGAAGACTATATGATCGTAATGAGAAGTGACATAAAAAGGAAGAAGATCTTTAAAAAATCTACGAAGTGATAATAAGAACCTTAAAAAGATTTTAGAAGATCTTCGTTTTGTGAAAATATGATTCTTTGTTGTTTTATCTCGTGACAAAGCAAAAACTTACAATGTTTGTTGTAGTGAGAAATTATACCGACTTTTTCTGGAACGGAATATTTTGTGGCATGTGTTTGGATATGTGATATGAGAGAACAAAATCTTAGTAAATATGATTGCTATTAAAATATAATTGCTTGGGATTTTTGTCATGGAAACCATTATCAATCTGATTAATGTAATGCTTACCCATTAATCACACCACGTCGTCAAACAAATTCAAACCCTAATTATTTTAATATCTTTATCTTTTATTTGTTATCATCACCATATACGATTTTCCCCCTACTTTTTCCTTACCTACAACAATAATAAAGTCATGCATTTTCAATTTATACAGTTTCTTTTCAATATTTCTTTTATTTTAAAGTTATTTTCATCAAATTTACATACCATGTTTTAAGTAAATTTATTAGGTATAAAAAAAAATAATTCGTGGAGATTTGTGAATAAAATTCGTATAGATATTAAATTTATATTCTTAATGGATATTTGTATATACTAACTACCAATATATAATTATTTGTTTTCTAATAGAACGGATTACGAATAACTACTGTTCATATATTTTTTTGGATAATAATTATTAGTGAATTTACGAATTGCATTAATATTTTAGTGAATAATTTGATTTTAATTATATTTTAAAATTATTTTTTAATTAATTATATATTTTAAGAATTTGTTTTTAAATAATTCTATTCAAAATTAGAAAAAAAAATAAAATATTTGTGAATACCCAAATATATAAAAGTTACATATATTTTTTACAGATAACTAAACGAATGACGTAATAGATTATTTTAAACCGATTTGTTTGCGTCACTAGAATTAGAATTCATCTCAATAATAATATAAGTTTTTAATTACAACTTTTATAGTGAAAAATAGTAATAGAATATGCCACTTTATATTTTCACGTTAGTGCGGTATAATCATGAGAAAAAAAAAGTTTCTTTTCTATAACAACAACATAGAATGCAATAGAGAAATTTCGCGTAAAGATAATTAATTATACCAAAAGATTTTTCTTTTTACTAACACGCGTGCTATACATTCTCGCATTTCCCCTCTTTTGAGTTATTTTGCACTATTTTCTAATAATTTGGTTTTCTTTTTCACTTGAAAAGTATTGAATAAGAGTAAAACCTATTTTTCAATAAACGTAAACAATGTTAAGAAGGAAATGACAAGTTATATATTAAAACTTATGCTATTTTTTCAATAAGACATGTTAAGAATTTATCTCTTCTACGTGTTTTTTTTTTTAAAATGTTTTGACGCCTAGCTACATTAACACTTTAATTATATATAATATAGTTTATTAGAGTTTGTCAGATTGTGAGTATTTTTCATCATGAAAATAATTTAGGGTTCATTGCTTGGTATATATTTAATTCCAACAGATAGTGGTAAAAGTCTATTTGGCTGAAAACTTTCCCCCTTTTTAAATAGAGTTGTCTATATAGTTCGGTTGTGCAATCATATGCCCAATATTGACATTGATTATGTCTGTAAAAGTCAAAAGGAGCATATCATTTTTTCAACCAAATAGATTTGAAAGAATTATGCGACTTGAAGTAAGAAAGAAGATAAGCGGTGGGGAAAAAATTTGATACCAATAAATAAATAAAATAAGATAATTTTTTTTTATGAAGTTTAATTATTTTAAAAGCGAATTAATTAATGCTCTCATAGTTAGAGCAACACGTAACACATTAATTATATATTTCATAATTTTCAAAAAACATATTATACATTTCGATTGTAATATTAAATGTAGGGAAAATTATTATGAAATGTAGCATGAGTCGGGAATTTTTTGACGATAAGAAGCAGAAAGTTGGTGAAAAGAAATGTAAAAGTGAGAGTGATAATTTAAAATGAGTATTCCTTGATAATTATAATAATTTATATATACATATTGAATTTGGTGATATGGTAATTAATGTTAATGTTTTGAAGTAAGTTTGAAGTGTTGTTTCAGTTATTGATAAGCATTAGCACGTTAGGGGCATTGCACCTGGCATAACCATGGCTCTGCATGTGGCAGCCATTGCCATTATTTTAAGCTTTCATTCATCTATATATATATATATATTCCATAAAATGTTCATTTATTTATTTTTTAATTTTGTTTTATCTAAATCTTCCGTCACTGTATCCTAGGTGCCGCCCTCGTAGACCCTCTTCCATGGTTGTAGCAAAATCCTCACGTTCTATACGCACACATTTCAAATCATCCACTTTTTCGTATTAATCTATGCTCAAAATTCCTTATTTAATCTTTACTTTTTTAAATCTATTTATATTTTTTTAAATTAAAAAAAAAAAACTCTAAATAGGATAATGCATCATCTTAGGTTTTTTATATTAATTTTTTTAAAAATTGAGTTAGATATTTAAATTTAGCTTTTAATATTATTAAAAAGTGAATTTTAAACCAGTTTTGTGAGGTTAAGCTTAAAATTAACTTATTAATATGGTATCATAGTTATGGTTAGAGTCTATCTTAACGATATTTGTTGTTTGTTGAATATGTTGTTTAATCTACTATCAGATCATTATTGAACCACTCATTAATATCTAATTTTATACTTCGAGATGATGTTTATAGTTTGATGTGAGAGAGTGTATTAAAAAGCTTACATCAATTAAAAATAAGACTAATTATATAATATATAAATGAATATAAATCTCGTTTCATAAACTGATTTTATGAGATTAAATTAGATTTAAAGTGTATTTCTTAATCGATATAATAATATTAGAGTATGTGTATTATCATTCATGTTCCCACTTATCGGGAGGAGTAGTTAACAGGTTAGGGTTAGTGTGTGTTTTTGAGTGTATGATTTTGGTAGACGTTAGGTTAATTTGTGTATAACATGTGCAGAGTCATGAGAGCTTATCACCATTACCAAAGTCATGGAAGAGAAAAAGATGGAGTTTCCCTAGAAAATTCCGTGTGTCAGAACGAAGAGAGTGAAAGAGTGGTAGAATCTCTAGGCCGTGTTTCGAGAAAATGAAAGTTTGGAAGTTGATGATGTCTACGTGGCTGTTATCAGTGCCAGCAGATTCATGCACGTTCCACGTATTCCTACCCACTTTCATGCACTTGATTTAATTTTTATTATCACCATCATCATTATTTTGTTCGGTGCTTTATTAAAACAATATTTTTTCCAATTACACAACATGTACACCAAATAAGAGGATTTCATTAGTTAATAACTAAATTCAAATAAAGAAAATAATTATGTATAATATTAATGAGGAGTTTTTGTAGGTTATAATTAAAAAAAAAAAGAGTATATGTTGATTGGTTGAATTTTGATTTGGAGGGAGCACACTAAGTGGGGTAATGGCAGTTATTTGGAATTTATTATCGGAGTCAATTGAGATTATGATAAAATAATAATGTTTATGGATGAGAACAACATACATACGTTTGACTAATATTACACACCAAAGGAGTTGACCTCCAGGGTGCTGACGTTACCAACACAGTACTTGTATCTTCTATAAAGTGTGGAAGAATATAATATTACTAGTTAAATATATTTTTAGTTTTATGTTGAATTATAATATTTTTTCTTTTAAATTTTGATTATTAAATTTTGAAAACAAGTACATACCATTATTTTAATCCAATTGCTGTGAAATTATTATTTTCGACGTTTTAAACACTTTTTTTTAATGACGTTTGAGTCATTTAGATACTCTTTTGATCTTTCAATTTAAATTTCTATTTAAAATATAATTTAAGAAGTGAATGAAAATAATACAGTTTAAAATATTTATTTATTTTTAAAGTTTTTGAGATGAAATTATATTAAAGTTTAAAATATTAATAACGTCTAAATTTAGAGATTAAAAATATATATATATATTTAATTTTAATAATAATAATAATAATAATAATAAATGGATATGGAATGTTTTAAAAAGTTTTGATTTTAATAAAAGGAATTTATATTAATTAAATATGGATATGAGTATAGATAGTATTTATATGAGATTGATTTAAGTATGTATATATTTATTTTAGTGATACTAATGGAAATACATGTGTTACGTCTAGTGTATTTTTTTTTACTATAAGAAATTAATTTAATTTTAAAAAATAACTGAATTTAAATAAATAGTTATTCAAAAGAATAAAATAATGAAATTGGTAATTTAATTTAAAATTAGTGAAAACGCATATATTACATACATGTGTTTACTATATAGTTTTTATTTATTTTGTAGATGATCTTTGTTTATTTAATTTGATAAGAAATTGATTAAAATAAAAGTCAGTTTAACTTTTTTTAAAAGTCACTAGATAAGTAAAATTGAAAAAAAAAAGTGATACTAAAAAGATTATACTCTTTATATAATAGTATAGATAAAAGTTAAGAAAGATAAAAAAAAAAAAAAAAAACAAAACAAAAGGTATTCACGAGACATGAACCTCCCAAATTAGGATACATATTAATTATTTTATCTTTATTTATTATTTGATATAAGAAAAAGAAAATATTTATACTTTTTATATTTTGGTAAACTAATTATACTATATTATCTCTTTTTTATGATTTTTATGTTTTAAAAAACTATTTCATTATTATTTGAAATATTTAACGATGAACAATTTCGTTTTTCGAATTCAACAAAAAATTTAATAACGGTTAATTATAAGATATAATAATTTTTTTACTTTAGGATTATATATATATATATATATATATATATATATATATATATATATATATATATTATCAAACAATAAAAACCAATTAATTTTAACTAAATTTTTTAAAATTTTAATATTTATATTTTTCTCAAACGTAAGAATTAATTTTATTTGGACTAGAATAGACTTGCATCTTTTATTGAAATTTTGGTTAGAGGGTGTAATTTTGTGATTTAATGTCAACATTTGCTATATATATAATTTTTACATATAAAAGGATATATTTAGAAGAAGGAGGCGTAATTTTTGGAAGCACATGGAAGGGCATTATCCGAGGAACAATCTTAACCGTCCTTTCACTTTCCCTTTGATATGCATGTGATCCATTTCCTTCAGAGTTGCCAAAACCATTCATTTTCACACTTCCCAAAATACAAATTCAATTTTATACCTGTATGCTTAACTCAATTATTATCCTCATTAACATCGTTTCTTTTACAAGCTACTTTGATATTACTGTTTTCTTTTTCTAATAAAATTATCCTAACGAGAGCTTTGTATGAGTGAGTGGATAATTAGTATATTTCATAAAGTATAATTTTTCGAGTAAATATTATTGATTAATCAAATATATGTAGATATTTGATGTCAAATAATTGATATCAAATACCTTATATTCAATGATAAGTTGTTTACATAAGACTAAGGGTTGCACTTTAAAGAAATAAGCTTAATGCGTTACATAACAGATACCAATAGTTGTATATTGAATATTGTGTTTCTTCAATCAAAAGACTAGATGTCATTTGTTGATGAATACACTCTTAATTAAACTTGAGTATCGCCTACCGATACATATTCTTCTCTATCAAAGACATCAACATATCACGTAACCTAACAAAAATTGATCATAGATTGTCGCAGGTAAAATGATCACTGGGTCAATGCTCCAATGAATCCATAATCAAGGTCCATATAATTAATGATCCATAATTAATAAAATATTCCTATACATATTTTAATCGAGTTTTAACTTCACATTTTACATTAATAATATTTAACCAAAATCTCAGACTCAGAGCACTGACTTGAGTGTTGAAAAATCTTCTGCACGCACCCCACATGCTCATTCTATAGAGGACGAGTATCGAGTACAAGAAGTTCATGAAATGGAAGAAGACTCTTTGCACGATACCTTCGGCTCTACAAGTAAACTGGTGCCTACTGTGGGACCGAGTAAGGAATTTGAATCCAGAGGTAATGCTTCATTACATGATCATGGTGCTGAGGTCGGGACAATTCATTAATGATCTAAGCATGAAACCTCCAATGAGCATGTAGCAAATGAGGCTGCAAGATGCAAAAATCATGTGCTTATAGGATATTGAGGAGTACTACGTAAAGGTGAGGGCATAAAACATGCGAAATGTCATGCAGTCCGTTGAAAAGAAGGGCAACGACGGAGATGCCAGTAGGAATTACAAGAAAAACATGTATTACCGACGACCAAAATTCGTCAGAAACGTCAAAAATATGTTGGTAATGCTTTTTTCAACGGATTATTGACGGAACAAAATCTATCAGTAATAATGCAATCGGTAATATTTATTGATGAATATTTCTATCGATAAATACATAAAAATCCGTCAGTAATTACCATTGAAAAAAATTCATTAGTAAATAAAATAAAAATTTGTCGGTAATTACTGACGGATACTGCGATCTGGTTCTCTCTCCCCTTCTTCCTCTTTCCCTTGTTCTTTCTAATCCACAAAAATGAACACATTACAAAAGAGCGTCATAGAGATTCATACAATTTAATAAAAAAAATTTCATCATCCCACTTTTCTTCATTATCTCACTTTGTTTTGTTTCACCATGATAACAATTTTATACAAATTCACACAATTTTATAACCTACACAAAATTATGGCCAATTTAACAAACTACTTCACCACAAACACAAACCAAAATGAGAGAAAACAAAGAAAAGAGAATAAGGGGATTTGTTTGGCTTTAAATCCATCATTTTCCAAAAACGATGCATGGTGGTGGTAGTGTGTAGCACGATGGTCGTGCGTGGCACGTCGACAGTGCATCTGGCTTGGATGCATCCTTGCATGCAAGAGTAAGAATAAAGACATTATCCCTCTCTTACACATATTACAAAAGAAGAAGATGAAGTGGAAGACCTTAAGCTCGACAATGTAGGTGGTGACCAAGATGACGACTCGGGTCAATGGAGATAGAGGTACATCAAAGGGATGTGTAGCTACAGTTATCTAAGCTGAGATGAAGAAAATGAGAAAGATGAGGGTTGTCCTTAAGGAAGAGAAAAGAAGATGAAAAAGGTTTTGAAAATAGAGAAAAAATGGAGTTTTAAGACGTGAAACGATAAGAGACATATGCTTGGAAGGAGAGAGAAAAAATGTGTAGTTCACGAAAAGAGAGAAAGAGTGGGCAATTTTTTTTTGTTCTTTTTACCGATAGATTTATCGACGAATTTTTGTGTGTGAATATAATATGTATTACCAACGGATTTTTCTGCTAGTAAATAAAATATGCATTATCGATAAACATATGTGTTGGTAATTGAAATTTTAAAAATTCGTCAGTAAAATCTATTGGTAAATCAAATTTTCTAATATATTTATTTTTGTCAGTAATTTCAAAAGTTTTTGAAGTGAAAGAATGATCCCAAACCAATAGAACCCAATACGACCAAATTCTCGCGATTATAACATTAACATACTCAAGTCACCAATGTTGGAGGAAACATTTCATGCATACCTCATCCCTCCATCCACAAGGAAGTCCTAAAACCTGCCAAATGGGGATGTAACTAAACACTGCAAGTATCACTGTAACAACAATCATATTATCGATGAATGTGTCACTCTTTAAAACAAGATGGAAGAGTTGAATTTCTACTTATAAAATTAAATTTCAATTTCAAAATACATTTTTAAATAAGTGTATTCACATTTTTATTACATTAATAATATAATTTAATTTTTTTAATAATAACATTTAAAATATTAAAATAATATGTGTTCAAAAACTATATAATTTTATAAAAATAATATTCACTAAATTATACATGATTGTTATTTTAAAAATAATTATAGAATTATTTTAAAAGAGAAAGTGTTTTGTTACTTATTTCGTTAAATAAATAAACCACTTTTTATTTATTGAAAGACAGAATTATTCCATAGATAATTTATCAAATCGTGTTTCTCATGATATATATTTCAACATATTAAAAAAACTGTGTATTTGAGTTTTTTTTTAACATCATAATCACGATATTGTATTTTTTTTAACAATGGATCATATATTATCTAATTATGATAATATTTTTATTAACATTAATTCGATTTTATTAATATTAATAATATATAAATATATGAAAAAAAGTATATTTGAAAAATATTGAAATCACGTACAACACTCACCGTGGAAACGGAAGATGTATTTAGTTGTGTCTTCAAATATGTAAAACTCGCTATAAATTTCTTTTTCATGAAAGATTAATACGTAATATTTCATTAAAATTGAAATTTTCTATTATTAAAAAACAAAAAACTTCTTTGAGAAAGAAGGTAGTGTGAATGAATCAATCGTTGAAACTTCTCATATTGAGTCATTGTCAAAAAAAGAACGAAGAATATGGACAAATAAATATTGAATGTGTATAAATAAAAAGCTTCTTTTAAAATAAAATTTTAATTATAATAATAATAATAATAATAATAATAATAAATAATAATAATAATAATAATAATAATAATAATAATAATAATAATAATAATAATAATAATAATAATACCGACATAATATAAGTGTTAACACATCACTAACTATCCCACGCGTCTTTCCGTCATGTGTTTTAACACTTTAATCAAATTAATCATATTTTTTTCTTGTTTTATTCCATCAATTTCTTTGCTTTTACACTCCTAACGCGCTTTTAATACACAAATTAAGAAAACAACTTTTGATCTAGAGAAAGAAATAACCAAAGAAAATTAAACAGTGTAACAAAGCTGAAATTCTTTTTTTTTTTAATTTATTTTCAAATCACTTAATCATCTTTGAAACAATTGGTAAAAATAGCCCCTTAAATTTGGGAGATATGCTCAAATTCATAAAACTGATATAGTTCAACGGTCAAACTTAGACTCATAATTTTCCTTTTCATTATTGGTATGCAAATATAAATGTTAAGACCGACCGTTTATATAATAATAACATTCAGATATATAATTGTATTGTATTTCATATTCCTTTTGACTTTATTCTTTATTTCTTTCATACACTAATTTCAATTTTTATTTATTTTCTCTTCTCATTCCACACTAAGCTAAATAAATATATAATGATAATTTGCTTTATGTAAAGCCATTAAATTTTATATATTCATGCACAAGGATAGAAACAAGAGGAAAATGTTGGAGAATTTGAGCGAATGCATATATAACAATAATTGATTGAAATTTGAAGTTGATTTACTTGTATTAATTAATTGAAATAGAAGGGGTTATCCCGGGAAGAGTATGATAAATATAATACTAATCATAGAACAGTCTTTACTAATCAGAAAATAACCACCATAACGGCAAAGACATTTATAGAAAAATAAAAAGAAGCATGAACATGAGTTGTGTAGTATTTAATGATCCGTGTCTGAATTGAAAATGGTTAGAACATGACCAGGCGTTTACCAAAAGAAAAGAAAGAACATGGGTGAAGGATTAGATGGTTGTGAACTAATTAATTATAAATTAAATATTAAATGCATGTTAATTATGAAAGGTGTTTGACCATATAGACACATATGCGGAGATTTGATGACTCTCCGGAGAAACACGATATCACATGGAAGAGCTGCTTAATTAAATTACAATTTGGAATATTTAAGCTTATTATAAACCGTTCATTTTAAACTAATCAAGAAACTACATGTGGACTCAGTAGTTCCACTAATCTCATAAAATATTATGATTTTTCTGACCTAATTCTTAGATTATGTATTCAAACATAAATTAATAATAAATAAGTAATAGAGTATTCATGAATACTTTCCAAATTCTTTAGAATAGTAAATGAAAATGTATTTAAATTTGAGTGAAGTCAACCCGATTTACTTATTAACTAGTTAAATAAATTCAAACTTAATTCGATTCATTACAAATTTTTAATTTTAATATTTTTTCAAATAAAAGATAATACAAATTATTTGTAATTCAAATATAAAAGTATTTGAAATCCATTTTCTATCCTAGCTTGTTTAATATTTAATATTGATATTAATTCTATTCCAAACATTAATAATTATATAAGTGACTTAATTATCTTTTTAGGTCATTAAATACATATTTGATAATTAGTTATGTTATATTGGTAAATTACTTATCTTTTGAATTTGTAATTATGTTTATGAGGATTAATTGACATAATCATCTTTTAGATAAAATAGTTATTCTATTGAATAATGGACACAAAATTAATAATATTAAAATATAAAAGAAATTTAACTGTAAAATAAAAAGTTAATACAATAATGTTATTAACAATTTTATATTATCTTTTTTTAAACCCTTGTCACATTTCATATATCTTAATAGTCTCAAACTTCTTAGGGTGAACAAATTTTTGATTTTGATCTATATTAATTATCAGCAAAATAAAAATTAACAGCTTACATATAATCTTAATCAAAATCACCTTATTCATAAGTCATCTGTGCTTTCATATTTTTCTAATAATTTTTAGTAAATCC
Organism: Vigna mungo; assembly: GCA_036885675.1. Classification (NCBI taxonomy): domain Eukaryota; kingdom Viridiplantae; phylum Streptophyta; class Magnoliopsida; order Fabales; family Fabaceae; genus Vigna; species Vigna mungo. The sequence continues at coordinate 23,059,831 of CP144695.1, forward strand.
AACAAAATATTTTGTTGTATGAATAGTAGAAGACTAATAACATTTACTACTATAACAAAAAATATATATTTTTATCATGTTATTCTCTCCACCTTTTTCTTCCCACATGTTATTTTTATATTTCTTTTTTTGAGAAAAGGTTTTTTTATAACTTCCTTTAAAATTGTGTGGACAAGCATAATTTTAATCACAAATACTATCATAAAAATCTTATATTGTTACATTCACTCATGGGAGTGAAGTAAAACAATTTGGGTGAGTCAAAATTTTATTAACTAATTATTTGATTTGTTGCTAATGATTCATAATAATAATCATTACTAAATTAATAATTTAATATAAAACTTAAATAGTGAATGAACTTAAGTATTTAAACGAAATTAAAATAATGTATTAAAAATAATAAACTACCTAAAAAGAAATTAGAAAAAACGAGTTATTTATATCGATAACATGCATACAAATATAAAAAAGAGCACACAATTTACTTCATCTATTTTTACCAAACGATTTCTATATGTATAGATACAAAATACAATTTGAATCAACAATCATCATTTACTTAAAAGCTTGTTAAATATAAAATACAAAATTAAATGCATAATTATTTTATTAATTATTTATAATAATATTCAAATTGTTACTCTTTGTTCCAAGTTTTGATATTTCACATCATTTTTTATTCCATATTTATTAACTTAAGTTTGTAATCCTCTTCTTTACTTTTTAAAGGCAAATTTTAGAGATTTTAGGTCTATGTTAACTTTTTTACCTTTTTTTGCCCAGACTTTTGTTTTAGTTTATTTAGAAAACTTTAGAATCTGTGCTACTGAGGATGATGGGAAGACTATTTTGCTAGTAACTTAATCAGAGTGAAAACTTATTTGCTCAAAATTAATAATTAAATTCTTAGACATGAAATTACATCTGAGATCATTGTTTTGCAATCATATTTATGCGCCTTAAGTTCGAAAAATAGCACATCGTTATAATTAAGTCAATACTATAAATTAACATATGCAATTAATATCCACTATAAAACTGATAATGAAACGTTTAATTCTTTAAACCTCTACACAGTGAATATAATTAATTTTTCTTATACCTTACCTTGGATTTATATTATATTAAAAAAAGTAACGAATGTGTGATAAGATGTAATGCAACTTTGACGATGTTTCTTTTTCAGTTAACTGAATATTATAAAAAGTAATTGATGAGTTGATGAAAGGTGGATGGCCCCCAAGAAGGAGAAATCTTCATGCATGCATTTCAAGTCAAAAAATGGGAACATATTAACTTTCTGTAAGCCACAAAATTTGTACAATGTGTGTGCTTTTATATATATAGATAGAGAGATATATCTTTCATAAATGTATTGTGGAAAATTGAAAATGACCAACTTGGACTTTCCCATCACCATATTAATTAATATCACACATAAGACAAAAGCTAAGTGATCCAAACGATTGCATCTCTTATTATTCTGACAAGGAATTTCATGACATTGATTGCTTTTTCTCTCTACCTAGTTCATCCCATCATTTTCACAAAACCCTACTTCAATCATATTTTTCCACTTTCATCTTTTAGACACCTACTCTCTACTCTCTCCTTTAATCCACTATCTAATTTTTTTTTTCTTAACAATTACTTCTCACAAAAATAAAATGTTAATTAATAAAACTTATGTAGATGTGAACTAATTAGTAAAACATATGTAATCTTATCATCGATGTCATTTTCATAACTTGTGTTTGTTTTTCTTTATCATTAATTTCTGCGATTTTCTTGATGATGCTTACAAAACTCTTTATCCTCGTGAAATTAAGCTTGAACATCATCTATGATGGTCCAACTCGAGAAATTTCATCGTTTATGAATGATAAATTGTCGATAGCGTGTCGACCAATATGAAAACTTTTTTGATAGATGTAATGTCTAATCTTTTTCCATTGGCTCATGTAATTTTCGCATTTCTCTAATTCGATGACAAGAAATTATTACAGACAATTATGGTTGGCTAAACTTCATCGGATGGATGGATAGTATTTAAGACTTGTCGACATTTGTTTCCCATAATAATTTTCTGTCTAAATTTTAATAGGAACATTCTCTTCGAATAATATCTTTAAAAAATTGTACATGTTATCATAATTTAAAAAATATATAAGTCAACAAATTTAACTAATGTCATCATTGACAATATAAATTATATCAGTTAATAAGATTAAAATTTAGTCCTCATAATTTAATCTTTGTATTCGAAATCTTCGTTAGAGTTGTTAAGTCATCCCATAAACAAATTATTAATAACTTCTAAGTAATGTATATCGGTAGGTAGTGTGATATTTTGTTAAAAGAGAATGTAATTTATCTAATAGATAATCAATCAAACTATTAAGAATTCAAGGTGAAAACGTCAAAATATTAACTCATAGTATTTGAAATAATTCGAGAAAAATACAAAGTTTAAGAATTACATAATATTAGTTAAGATCCAAGGATAAGTAAACAATTAATTAAGACTTATAAAATACACTTTTCACCATGAACAAACTTACAAGAAAGAAATCATACCGAAATACTTTTGGCTAGAAAAGTTAGTGTATAACTTAATTTCTTTACATGAAATAAGCATGTTAGTGGTGATGTTAAAAGAAAACGAATGAGATTAACCTATAATATTGAGAATAAAAAAAATGATGATAATACGGAGAGAGTTTGAAGAAGTAAAGGTGGTAGGATAGTGAGAGAGAGATATAGAAGTTATAGGTAGAATAGGGGGAGGACCTTGAAGGCAATGGGAATGGACGAAAATATTGGTAGCATTTGAGGGGAACCTCGTGGAACAACAATGGTGGACCAAAATCTTAACCTAGAAAAAACCAACTATTGTCATTTGTTCATTGACAACAAAGCTTATCCAATTCAAAAAAAATCCAATGTGGTTGATCTTAATTCTCATCATTGTGACCATCAGTTTATACAATTAGAAAAGTTAATGAAATTTAGCCATAGGGTGGTCCAATTGAAGAATGGTCCCAAAGCCTTTGTTGGGGCAGAGCTATTAGGGTTGCAACCCTTGTGCCAGCACAATAGGGGGATAATTTTGGGGCCAGAGCCATGTGAAATTCCAAATGGGTTGGCCGAAAAAACTTTCTATCCAAAGACTTTTTCATAATTATTTTTTTTTTCAAAAATTAAATGTGCAGATTATTGTAGCAAACATGTTTTTACGTCATTAATTTTCTGTTGACTCCCTAACAGGGGAAAAACGTGGCCTTGCACTTTCCTTACAAATAAACAACACGTAAACAAATCAACACACTCCACCATTTCGTTTCAACTATGCAATTCAAAAACTGGACCACGTTTTTATGGGAAAAATTCAAACTCCATTCTCAGTTTTACATTATTTTGTTTGCATGGTTTTACATATTTTAGGTGAAAAGAAGTTTTGCATATTTTACGTTAACAGTATATAAAAAATGAAGTCTTTGAAATACTATTACATATATGTCCACACCTTAAAGCCTGAAATTTAGTCATCTTTTAGTTAAACCCATTTGTTCATTTTTATCTCCAAATCAAATTTTCACTTTTTTAAGTCATGATTTCACCATATTTAGTTCTAATTGGTGTCAAAATTTGTAATCCCAAAGGTTCCATCCGGGATGAAACACTGGGTAAAAGACAAATACAATAATAAAAGGTCAATCTCAAATAGTTTATTCTAACGTGAGATGGACAAAAATATCCATATAGATATGTAAATAACGAAACACAAAAAAAGAAAAAGAAAAAAAAGCTTTAAAAATAAATCACTTGAATAAAGCACAGTACAGTTTGAAGTACTCTTCAATAACAGCTATAGTACAGTTAGGCAACTTTTCAATAGCAAGTACAAAAAAGAGGCTATTTAGTACATTTAATGATGCATGGTGACTAACCTCTTTTTACATGAAATTTATGGTATCTCTGCTAAGGATGACGTAGTAAATGTCACCTCCAGAAGTTACTAGCAACGTGACACTTTGACGCTAGAGTTCAGATTATAGGATATACTAACATGCAAGTGTTGCTATATAACAAAGTCAAAAATTATAGTGAGCTTGGTCCCACAGAACAAAAGAGTGAAATGCTCAATTGATCAGAAGGATAAGAAAAGAGGCAAGAAAGGAAAATACATGGCAAGCTAACTGATGCTAAAAATATCCCTTGCCCTATTATCAACTAACATTTTACAATTGAATGCTTAACTAAAGAATGAAAAAATAACTTTACAGAATGCAGGAATATGACCAAAAGGGTGTGAAGTTTTTCTTTTTTTTCTTTCTGGTGTAGAGAGAATAATTGAATGGCATTTACAACCAACAATGGCAAGGACCAACAACTGATTTTGTTGTCAGGCTTGAGAAGACAAATTTAGAAGGAAGTATACTAAGTTTTGTACGCCTACTCATTCAAAAATTGGAAGGCTGGATTTTCTAGAAGCTCATCCGCTGGTTTCATGTCTGAGAAGTCCTTCTCTTGCAGTGATGTAGAAAGATCATCCACTGAGAAGGGGATGCTGTAAAGAAGCAAAAACCGCTTGTTGAACATGTAACATATTTCTTGGGAATAAAAGTTTATTAATTTACTTGACCTTCTTATTTGATTATCCAATATAATCAAAAAATCATATTTCCGCACTACATAGTTTGTATTCTAATGGCAAAAGTACATGTTATTAATAGAGCTCTCACCTAGAACTGTCATCCAACAAGAAAGAATCACTCTGAGCATTATTGGAGTCCTCAGCCATTAGCATCCTCATGCTTGAAAGCACCTGGAGGAAGATTTGAGCACATTTGTCAAGCATGTACAACTTCAGCAATGACTTTTGCTGTTTTTCGAATATATACACACAAACTTACATCTGGAGATACACTTCGAGTATTGTAGTTACCATCCCAGTAAAGTGTACATATTCTGTATAGCTGTTGAACACTCAAGATCTGGAAAAGCAGAAGATAAGAGGAGAAAAATGTAAAGGAAAGGACATAAAAAAGAAACATACACACTATAAAAGACATTGACAGTTAATCAGCAAAAAAACAAAAACAAAACATGCTTTTGAGACCATGCATGATGCACATATCAATATCCCTTACACCAACTAAAGCATCTGAATTTCAGTCCTACAAGTAACCTCATTCTCTCCCCAGGTTTGCACAAACTAACAAACTGGGCAACCATGTCAACAGCTACTAGAAGAAACAGACAATTGAATCCATAGACAAGCCAAGTGCGATTTCCACTATCACCACTCAGCTACCCAGGTGCTTGCATCTCCAAAGTTGTAAAGAAAACTCCATAGACAATTGCATCATTCACTCACACGAAAGTTTGAGATGGATAAAGACTTACGGGACATAAATCGTTGATGATTTCATCGTAGGAAATCCTGTACTTCTGATGAATAACCTGTATATAAAGATAGACAACAATCAAACAAGGTGGGAACAATCAAGACAATCACTTCATATAAAAGACATATATTCATGAAGAAAACAAAATACAATAAATATTCTTGTCTTATTCAACGTATTTATTCCAAGCCTGTTACAAGAAGGTCTAATGTTTATCTCTTGAAGTTAAAACTCGTGATGTGCACGGCTATAAACAAGTATGGTTCTAGTTTCCAATGGTTACCGTGAAGATATTTAAGGAAATATTGTTAATATATTTGGTATGGTCATGGAAATATTGTTTATTTGGGTGTATCACGTTTTCAAATCTATTCTGCTCAACAACATCAGCTACATCCAATGGATTTTTGGCCATGCCATTGGATTTTGCTTTGCTGCTTTTGGCAGCTGCACTTGGTTTGTTGTGCCCTTCTTCTAGCTTGGTGACTAGTTTGGCGACTGCACTTGATTTGCTGCACCCTTCTACTTGTTTTGCAACTACGCTTGGGCTGTTACACCGATCTTCTTCTTTGGCTACGTGATTAATTTGCTATGCTTCTCTCCTTGTTTAGTGGGTTTGTTGTCCCTTCGTTGTTTGGTGGTTGTGCTCAGTTTCTAAATTGTTCTTGCCCCAACCTTAATGTTTAGAGCTTGCTTGCTTTCTATTAAAAAAAATAGCTTTAATTGTAGCAAGCTTAGATCTTAGTAAAATTTAGCTCGTGTGGGTTGCAAGATATTGTGAGAAATACTGTTGAGATATATGGTATATCAGGGAAATAATTTCCATTTTTTAATTAGAAAAAGTCTGCCAAGAATAGGCAAAACACAATAGAAATCAGAAATGCAGTTTCCCACAAATGTCTCAAACACCAGCATACATAGGAGAGAACACCTCCTGTACCACAAGGCTTACCTTGTTCCAAACTATCTTTCTTCCTAACTCCCAAACCTTCTCCATAACGGAATAAAAGGCTTTGCTTTAGAAAGCCTTTGCCCACTACCCCGACAGCTGCAAATCAACTAACTTAATTTTTACATTTCTTTCTATAGTAGATTTTCCATGTCTCTTCTTATTCTCCTTTCTATCATCTTTCCATTATTTCTGTCGCTAAAATGATTCTAATTCCTAAATCCACAGGATTGATTCTCTTGGTCTTGTATATACTACAGTGCTGTTCTCATGAAATAGAGCATATTGCATAGATCCCTACGGATTTGATGAATAATCCATGTATTTCCAAAACCTGTCTCATGCTCATCCTTCATCCTGTTTGCCTATGGTTAAATTTAAATCTATCTGATTAAGTCTCCAAAGGGATTTATTGGGGGATGATTTTCTTTCTATAACCAATATAAGAAGTATTTTTTACCAATATAGAAGTTATTTCAAACATGGAAAAGCATTTAGAGATAATCTTGATCTAAAAATAAAAGCAGATGTCTTCTGTCCTTTATTTTTGCTAGATTTATCCTGTTACTATAACTAATCATTTCATGAAACTTCCAGATTTTTTTTATAAGGTAAAAACAAAAGAACTGCAACAGAGAACCATCATTTACCATCAAAATAATGAACCACCGGCAAAATGTGAGCACATTAAAACCGTGAAAAGGTTATAAACTATCAAATGGTAAACCCTTACCAAGAATCCAACAGCCTGTCTTATGTGCTTAAGTTCATCCCATGATGACCCTGCATACTACAAGTTTGTGCTCAAGGCAATTAGTTGGAGCTTTTACTAAAATGTGTACAGCTCAAGAGGACGTAGAAACAATAACTTGAGAGAAACACATTACGGTTAAAGAAAAAACAGTTTACCTCTTCCTTTGCTTGGCAGCACCACAGCTCTAATTCAGCTAATCCAGCTTTCACATATTCCCCGTTGCTGAATGTACAACAATCACGTCGAAGAAGAAGACTGTAATCATTTGAGAAAAAGAAGTGTTAGCCTTTCCACATTTCAAGGAAAAATAAAACAATTATGATGCAAAAAGAAAATGTTCAAATAGATGTATGCAAAAACTACTTACCTATTGAAAAGTTGCACATTAATATATGAGAATGTCTGACTGAAGATCTTTTGAATAAGAACTGGTGGCACCTGAAACAGAAAAGGAATATACCACATTTTAGCAATTTTAAGAAATAAAATGGAGGTGGCTAACAGAGGTAATTGCTCAGTAATTAGAAGTCGATAAATAGAGATTTATCTTCGTACAAAGTTCTCTTTCAATGTACAGAGGAGGGTATTTAGGGATTCAATAGTACTCTGCCAGTGAACCATTGGGGAATCTTTAGCTAAGGATCGGCCAGAACGTAACCCTCCCTTTGATGTTCTTGGTGCCTACAAATCAACATGAGATTTGCATAAGGAACATGAAGAATGAAAAATATACAACAAAGATAATATTAGGCTCATAATCATTGGGAATTTCTAGAAAATATATCTGGTAAACAATTATAACTACATGAGCGAGATGTATAGGTTGTCCAGGAAACTTGAATTAGAACAATTGATAAATAGATTTCAACACACCTGGATGCATAATGCAAGGACCGCAGTTAAATCCTTCTTCAAATTATCCCTAATGATGCCATATATTTTCTCCAAATACGCTGTCAACTGCTGCTTGAAAAGCAAGGCAGGGTACTTAGCTTCTACCTTGCGCACAACATCGGATGGAGGGGCAGCAAGGTTGGCAGAAGAAGGGGATGAAAGAAAACTCTGCAATTTACCCTTGAATTAATCATTATAATATTCAAGTGTTAGATGAAAACCAGTTTGAGTACAGTTTGTGAAATATCCATTACCATAGTCATTCTTCCAAAGAGAGATGTTGGATTAGGTGGTTTTCTAACTGGGGTAGCATTTGTTGAACTCCCAGATTTAAGACTTTGTTCAAGTAAAAACAGTAGCGCAGATGTATTCGACAGCCAGTAGGCCATATGATCATTGCCATCTTGATTCTGTATCGTAAGAGAGATTAAGGAAGAAGAAAGCCAAAAATTTACTTTTAAAGAATGCTCTAACACTTTTGGTAACAAAAACACAATTAATATTGAATATCACAAAAACTAGATTCACACCATTTAACATTACAGTACCCACAAAATAATTTATTACTCCATGAGCAATACAAACAGATTCATAAAGACATAAAGTCTACAAAGAAATGGAGGGAAGGATAACTACAACAATAAACTATTAAACTGCCAGTAATTTCACAGAAACAATATCCTGGAACGAGAATTAAACTAAAAACCGAGACACTCCTCCTCCAATACAATAGTTGTTAACTGATAATGAACATTACACTCCACTAGACTGCATATTCAATAATTTTTGTAATAGACCACATTAGAATTATCGGCGTATTTATGATGTGCAGTGAGAATCTAAAAGAGACTAATCATGGGATTTAAGTTTTCTCTAGGCTGCATTAATCCATGAAACACCCTCATAAGGATGAGGAGTTGATGACAAAACAAAATCTTTAAGATATAAGTATGATCTTTCTCACTAGAATGCACTTGCTTTCCCTGGACTCAAGTTTTCAATTTTTGGATTATCTAGCTGAAGCTTCTTTGTACCCAGAAACATTGAGTTATTACTTCATTTTGTTGACAACTTAATTTTAGTGGTCAGTTTCCCTGCAGATCTTAACATCTTTAGCAGTTCAAGATCTTCAAACCTACATTTCTAACAAAACCCACTCTAGTTTAAACCGTTAATAAAACATATAGTATTAAAATGACCACTGAAAGTGACCAGTTTCTGTTTGAAATCTTAAATCAATTAGAGATATGAGAAAAATTATATTAGTGGGTTCAAACATTACCTTATAAAAGGTTGAATTAAACTTAAAGTACACTAAGATGGTACCAATTTATCTCAACGAATTTTGTTGAACCTATCATGTTACTCATATTAGGCTCCCCTCTATTCTCATGCTTGAAATGTTAAAATTATAGAATACAACTAAGTGGATGCAAATCTTACTTTACAGAAATGAGTTAAGTTTAAAGTTTATTTTCCAAGAGTTTCTTATCAACTAGTTAGTTTTATTGGTTATGGAAGAAAGAAAGAATCCTCCATTTTCTGGTAATGCATAATCTACAGCACATATTATCTTATCATGTGCCATAAAATATAATTTAGAATAATGGAATTACACTACCTCAATTTCAGAACCAATCATTTGAATCAGGCGATCAAATACACTGGTTCTTTCAGCTTCAAAAGATTTCCAGTGGAGAAGACATTTGTAAATGGTGAATGCAGCAATGGGTTTTCCATGACTGAAGCCAATATTTTTCATAACACAGTTAACAAGTGAATCAACACTCTCCTACAGTAAACAAGAGTTTACGTTGAGAACGATATTTTTGCATGAAATACCACGACAATAAACAGAATTAAGTTCCTAATTTTAAGTACATACATGTTGTCGTTCAATGTAAGATCTCCTCAGTTTGAAGTCAGATTCTGTACCAAATTGTTTCACAGGCGTAACATATGTATCCTGCAAAGGTCACTCAATTTATAGTGCATTGAAAACAGTCAAGTGTTACAGAAGGCACACAAAAACAGTTGTAGAGAATACTTACAACAGCTTTCAGCTCTTCTGCCACATGGTGACCATTTCCTAATTTCTGCATAAAAAAATTTCTTTATTTCAATATATGTATATTTAAACTGAGAGCATGAGAACTTGTATTCCTTAGCTACAATAAATTACCTCGTCCACTGGGGAAGACAGGTGTTCTGCTATAGTTTTCACAGATGAGTTTAGTAGTGACTGTTTCTGAAGAATATGGTTTGCAGATTCCATGTCAATGAATTTCTCTTCAAGCCTATAAATAATAATTAAAGTAAGAAAATGGCCATGATGATAGAAATCCGTTACAGTTAGAGCATGAACGATAACCTTTACAACTAAGGAGACAAAAAAAGGGTTTAAAACATCAAATGATGTCAATAAGATATTTATCTTAAATCAACAAAGTTTAATCACAAATACAACCTTTGCATAGCTGTCTTCAACTGGATTACTTTTGATTCCGCATCCAAAGCTTGCTTTAACCTTTCTTCACCAATTTTGCTAGCCTCTTCGAACTTTTTTTCTGTTTCATCAATTTTCTTTTCCAGTGAACTCACCATGTTCTGTAACAGAATTCATGAAGTACTATCTTAATAATACAATATGACAATATATCTTCCACAAAATGTATCAATATACAAATACTTTCTTGAAATGAAGCACAGATATCCATGCCATAACCACTTTACCTTGAGTTTCTCATTCTCACTACTGAGCTTCTCCAACAAAGCATGGTCAACAACTGGAATCTCCTGTATAACGGGAGCTCTCTCTGCTGCTATTTTTGTAGCCTCTTTCTCCTTTTCAAGAAGTAACTTAGTTTCTTTAAACTGAAGTTGCATCTCTTGCAAAGCAGATTGTAATCTTTGATTTTCTTGAGCTCTTGCTTCTTCCATGTCAACCTATGTGTAATATAATGCAGGCTTAAGAAGCTTTTCAAGATACTAACTAAATATTTATCAATTTCTTACATCTTTCTCAGAAAATGCAGAAAAAAAGCTCCTTCTCATCAATTACACAAATCAATTTCACTCCAATAAGAAAAGTTTCTAAAACAAGTATTGCTACGGTGCTAAAAAGCACACTACGATATTTTGCTATTATTAATTGGACAGGATCAATTCATGCAACGGAAAATTGCCAGTTGACCACATTAAAGTCGCTTTAGTTAGCAACTAGTAATGAAAAATCCATAGTATTTTACCCTCAAACGTTTTTCCAGCTGCAACCTTAATGTAAGGTCTTCAACTTGTTTTTCAAGCTTACTTTTGGCAGCTTGGAGAGCTCCTGTTTCTCTTGCAGCCTGCATCAAATTAAACATCTCAATCACGAAGTGTATTCACTTTTTTTCTGCATGCAAAATGTGTTTAAAATTGAGCTAGCACTTTTAAGGTTCAACAATCACAGATAGTTGTAATCCTAACATATTATCTCTTCATACAACAAAGTAAACCCAGACAATATACGCAGCCATACTGCTTGCTGAGATATGCAATCTGATTATAAATCTTGTTAGATGCAAGCATATAGTAGAGTTGGGACAAAGACGAATAAAGGTCAGCGGTTGAACTACTTTGGACTTTGAAGTATGATAACATTGTTCAATTACTTAAAGCGAAGTATCTGCAAGTGACATTAAAGGCAGAGAATAAAAACTGTATGAAGGGGAAATTGAGTAATCAACGGCCTAAGAGGAATATTCAAATAATTCTACTTCTGAAGCTGAAGTTGAATCGAGAGTTTTAGTAGCACAATGGTGTCCCATGTTAGATTTTACTGTCATCCACATTTTCTGTGAAATTTTTCCTGGTGTAAAGCTTCCATTCCTTTTTGGCCTTTAGGATTAATAGAGCCCTAAAATACGCCCAGTGCATCCTTAGATTAGCTCCCTCGTCAACATTTTATAAATTTCCTATTTGCTAACTAAAAACTCAAAGAAAAGGCATACAGACTCACAGACAAGAACCAGAAAAGCTTTGGGGTAGAGTCATTTTACAATATCCCTACTATGCATGATATTTGACTTCATTCTGAAAAAGTTTTATAGGTGGTGAATGTTTAGTTTGAAGTTACAAAATGCTTTTGTGAATTTCAATTCATGAATGGAAAAGGAAAGATTTGTTGCTTCTGAAATAAAAGTATTTTTGAAGCTTTAATTCAAACAAGCATGAGTAGTTTGAGATACGAATATTAGACTAGATAACATTTTTCATAATCGAGGCCGTCAACTAGACGTTACCCATATCATAGATAAAATGGATCAAAGCAAAGTGGGATATTATGGTTGTAGGCATAGAGTAGTGAAAATGAGAAATTTCCAGTAAAGGTAAAACCTCTGCTTGGAGGAGTATAATTAATGTAGCTTTACAATGTTGCTACATGAAGTGAAAATTTCGTGCAGGCTAATGAAGTTTTGTACAGTACTAAATGATTATGGGTTAGCTTAGAATGTGATTCTACCATAACAAAGCTTTTATGTACAACTCAATTCTAAATATCAAAACTCGACATTGTTTTTGTTTGCCTATGACTCAAAAGTAGTAAAAATACTACCTAGTAGTAGTTACTTTCTACTTAAAGAACATTATACTACAAATTCTAAAGGGGATATGCCACTAACCAATTGTCAATAGACCTATGAATTCCTTGAAATTTGAACTCAATTTCCGTAATAACTATTATCCTAGGTCCTATCAGTGATATGATATTTATGAGCTCACAAGTCACAGCTTTCAAACATATTTTCATACATGGATTCAAAGGACTAAGAAGCAAAACATAACTACATACCATCTTGAGCTTTCGCAACTCTTGCCTAGCAACTTTTCCTCTCCATGCACATTGTGTTGTAATTGCTGCCTTCTTTAGTTCGGTGAAATGAAGTTGTGCCAAGTATTTCTGGCAGTGGCTCTACAATAGACAATCATCAGTGTTGGAATAACATGCTATTTGAACCCAAAGTAGAAATGCCAAGCTCAGTAACAATGTTTTGCAATAGAATCCATGACCAGAAATAGTAAAAGTGCTCAAAATACCTGAATGACAATTGCTGCTTTAGTCCTCCTTCTAAAGTATAGCTCACTACGCGCAGCCATTCCCCTCATACCAGTCTGGACAGTGACAGCAGTAGCATACAAATCATTGTATGCCTTCCTAGCAATATGCATGCGGAAGCACCTCTGAATCACCAAACTAGAAGCCTCCTGCCGCATTTCCTCATACACTTGCCGAGCAAGTTGTCCTGCAGTCAGTACAAAGAAAGTCATCATACTTCACAAAGTACAAAATTTCTTCCCAAATCCAACCTGTGAGCTAATATTTCAAGAAGCAATAAGCAGATACCTCTGCATGCAGCTTGAATCCTCAGAGCCGACAGACGAAGCAATATGAAACTTCTGCGTTGCAAATATGACAGAACTTTTCTCTGAATGATGCTTGCTGACCTTCCTAAGATTTCACTTCTACGGGTATCTAGTTCTGCCATCTGACCAGCTCGAAGAAACACCTTTGTCTTACCAATCTGTGGCAATAACAAAGACCACTAAATTAGAAAAAGATAATATAAGCCTTGTATCGCCAATATGCAATTATCTAATGCAATGGTGGATATCATTACAGTGAGTACAGATGAACATTAATAGCAATTCATTTTTGTATATGCTTGACAATCACATGCCTTAGTGATCATTTCTAAACCTAAACTACACCTTCCAAATCTACTGGCGATATAATGGTAGGAGTCAATTACACAAGGATGGGAGAAAAGGAAATGATACCACTTCCTCCAGTGGAAAGAAAAAGACTCCCAAAGGATAAAAGATTCTCTCACATAGTAATAGTTACCTGACAACCTTCAAGTCCAACATTCTTTAGAATCCTCTTGCAAGCAGTTACCTCATCAGAACTAAAAGTAAAAATACATAAAAAGGTAAGCACTTTCAGTATAATGACTAGTAAGAAGGATGACGATTCAGATACCTTCCATCCAATGCTTCAGGTGCAAGAAGACTAAATCGATCCACAAATTCATCAAAGGTTTTTCTTGTAGGATACCCGGCACAACTTATCCTAATTGCCTCCATAACTCCCTACAACCAAACGAACTATGCTAATAAGCATAAACTTGCACGATAGGAGGTTTAACTTCTATTACAGTACAACAAATATTATCATAAAAGAAAAACAATAAAATACTAGCAGTCTTACCCCACAACGCAGTTGCAGCAAAACATTTTTATTCTCAAAAATTGCTGGCTTGAGAAGATTATTGGGTTTTACACAACGAATGTAATGTGGCTCAGTGGAACTGAGAGTTTCAAGTAAAGCTTGCAATTGTTGCTGCAAGACATATGAAGTGTTTTGTCAAACACATAGGTTAAGCAATAAAGTCAAAAAGAGTTGGTTTCCAAATAACCAACCTTAAATCGTGAGCCAATGGAGGAGAACTTTGATTGTTTTGAAGATTCCTCAGGTGAAGGAGGAAACAGACCCGATACAAAGGGGCATTTTGAAGCACAAAGAAGTGCCTGGTGCTCTGCAACCACATAATCTTTGTTCTTGTCGAGGAAAAATTCAGTTTGATAAGTGACCTACAAATTACAGATTATATCACATACAGCATTCCAGCATGTGTTTATATTATAAATGTATCTTATTTATTTACTTATTATATCCAGATGAAAAAATAACAATATAACCAACTTACATCTCCAGCATAATGGCAAATTGTAAAGTCACTACGTGACAATTTAGGCTTGCTAAACCTTTTATGGTTTTTGAAGGTCTGATACAGCTTTTGGGCAAAAGTTTCATGTGTGGATCTAGGAAACATACTGCATAGAAAAAAACACAGCTATCAGAGCCTCGGTAAAAATAACCGATAGAATATGTGGGCTATCGGCATAAAATATACCAAGCTTCATCCAGAAGAGCAATAATGCCACCAGGTTTCTGCAAATGAATACAAGATAATTCAAGACTCAAAATAAATTTGTAATAATAAATTCACTAATAGCAACCTGCACAAAGACAACTATGATATCAGTGTGCTAACAGAAACAATGGAAAAATAATGCATTGATAAAGGACATGAAATGATATTTTTCTATGTAAGGGGATGCAATAAAAATGGTCAATTTGGATGAACTCAACTAGCAGTTATCATTTCAAGGTAATTAGATTTACCTTTTCTGTTTCATTAAAAATTCAACCTAGTCCCTAAAACGACAGAAAAATCACATTCAATGTTTTCATTCATTTAAACCCCCATAAACAAAATACATTCTCCCTTTCATGTCTCATTTGCTTTCAGGGAAAATTTTCGGAAATTTTTCAAGCAGCTTCTTTCTACATCAACATATTTTCAAAATGATTCCCCTCATGTAGTGCTTCTTTCTCTATAACCTTGATTTGTATGCCCACCCACCAATACAATATTTTAATGACAACACTTAGCTTATGCTCCACAAACCTATTAATTAGGTTTGCAACAGTTTGGACACAAGCCAGTTAAGACTTCCAGCATTATGTATAATAATAATTAGATTTACTAAAACAGAGTGTACCATTTAGGGACACTTCAATCAGCAATACCAACTATATCATTTCATCCACCCAAATTGACTCCTGAGGTTTACATCTTTTTATTTTTATATCACTTTGAATGATATATCTTTGAAAACTAGCTCAAGCAACCTATGTTATGTTATGTCATGATATTTTATTTTCACTTAAGCTAGTACTAGTTCACATCTCACATAACTGATATTTGATGTTATTCAGTTTAACTACTGTTTAGAATGTAGTAACCAATATAGCAACAGAAACATCACCGACAATTTTAAGACGAGCTCAATTTGCCTCAACGAATGAAAATACACTACTGCGACGTCTGACCATAAGCCAATTTAATTTACCAATTATATGTCTGTACACCACCACAATTAATATATATTTTTTAACCGAAATGAATGAATATCTTTGACTTAACCAAGCAACCTACAAGAGACCAAGCCAAGGATTGTAAAGTCAGAAAGGAAACCTTTTCAATGAGATCCAGAATATCTTGATTGTCCACAAATTCAATGTAACTCCAATCAATTTCCTCTTTTTTGTATTCTTCTTGCTCCATTTTGAAAACATGCTGCAGAAAAATATATTTGGGCATTACAAGAGCATGAAAGTAAATTAAAAGAGAGAGAAATATTTTGTTTGTTTCTTTTAGAAATTAGACTTTAAACCTAACTCAATCTTACAAAATTGACTTATAAAATAAAGTTTGTAATCATTTATATACTATAATTTAACAAAATCTTTAGTCGATGTAGAATCCCCAACACACACAAGCATTCCAAGGACTAAATATTTGTGGGTAGTTTGATAGCAAGTGCCACAATCTAATATTATCTTAAGGATTAAATATGTTCATATCCCTAAACTTAGATGTGAAATTAGACATCGTCTCTGGCCCAAACTTTAATACATTTTAGTTTCCAAACTTTAAAAATGAATAAATATAGTCCTCTTAAACAATGACATTAGATTTTTCTTTTTATGTTAAAAAATGCTCCAAACTAGCATTTGAGCTAGAATGTTTGTAATCAGCGCAGTTTGAAACTTCATTTGACAAGTCAAAAATACTTATTGGAGTTGGGTTAGAAGAATTATATTTATTCATTTTTAAAGTTTGGGAACCAATTTGTATCAAAATTTTGGATATGAATGAATTTCAATTTTGCATCAAAGTTTAGGGACTAAAAACAAATTTAACCATTATCTTAGAAAGTTAACTTTAAGTTTAACTCAATTTCATAAACTAACTCATAAGACAAGTTTTGCACTCACTTATATACTATAATCAATCAAATCTCTAGTTGATACAAGATTTCCAACAATTTCAAATATACAAGCAAAAGGTGTTCTCAATTATAAAGAAAAAGATATGTCTTTCAACAACAAACCTGATTAAAATGTTGCTGGAGCTTTTCATTGGTCAAATTAATACAAAATTGCTCAAAACTGCACGTACACATAACAACCAGGCATAACATACAGAATCAGCATCTTTACAATAAAAAAAAGGTAGAACTATAGCTTATGTCTATAAGAAAGGAATGACCTTTCCTGAAAATGTAGTTCAAACAGCAAACCAAAATAACAAATGGATTTATCACAAACATTGCTAGTACAAAACAAGTTTATAATGAACTAAGGATGGATCAATGGCATCACAAATTCAATCTAGCATCTTACAATGTGAAAACTAGTGGAGGAGAACATCATTGACTCCCAAACAATCTCTAAGTTTCTTGGCGAGAGTGTTCACATGAAAACTCACAGATGTTAATTACACAACAAAAGGTGCGCCAATTACAAACCTGTTAGTCTTGAAACTCTCAAAACCATAAATGTCCAGCACACCAATTAAGGATTTTGACTCTGGGTCTTGCCCAATAGAATTATTAATTTTATCAACCAACCTACACAATGAAGACAGAAAATTAAACAGATTAACACGGTAACTGTAACAAGGTTCAAAAATATATATTTTTAGGAATCTTCTTACAGGCTTACCAGTCAAACAATCTTGAGTACACAATCTTAGCCAAGGCATCTCGACTGAGTGCAGCAGCTTCTGGATCGAGCCATTTTGTAATTGTTTCATCTCTAGTAACAATTACACGTTTGCAAAGAGAATCTTCAAGTGCCTTTACATCACACCTGAATAAAAATTATGAGTCAAGGTCAAAAGGTGGAAATGCAAAACCTTGAAACAATGCAAGTGCAGTGTTTTCTCACATGAAAAGCTCAGCAGCAGTCTCTAGATGGAACCAAGATTTTTCATCTCTGGGCAAAGATGAGTCTACCTCCTTCCCTTTCTTAAATTCGATGTTCCCAAGATGTAAAATTGCTGCGACAACTTTAAAAATTGCATCCTAAAGAGCAATGCGGGAAAATGAAAAATGAAGCATTGAATCATAGGTGAAGCTTTAGGAAACTGAAAACAAACATAAATAAAATCTCTATAAATACCTGCTCCTCAGAACTTATTCCAACAATATCCATTGCTCTCCTTGTATCCCTATATTCCTTAGATTCATCAAGCCCCTCTAACTCAAAGCAATTTGATTGATTCAGATAATGAAACATTCTTGGATCTCCTAATTTGTACTTTTTAACATCCTGTCAGAAAGAGAAGACCAGGTAATTAGAAGCAAAAGAAAGATAACCTGAGCACAAACTTACCTATAAATAACTTCGAAAACATTTTGCCAGTGCAAACACATATCTTAAAATAAAAATAAAAAAACCATAAATGAGCATACATAATGATTATGAGTATCAAGGAAATTGGCTCTTATATTCTATCAAAGTCCTCTATAAGGCAATTTTCAGACAGTTTTTTCTAATGGTAATTTACTTACAATTATGATTGAATCCGGAAACAAATTAATTTAAGAAAAATAGCTCCAGTGCCTTAGGAGGGGCAGCACAGAGCATGTAGAAACAAATTAATTATGATTGAATCCGGAAACAAACTAATTTAAGAAAAATAGCTCCAGTACCTCAGGAGGGGCAGCACAGAGCATGTAGAAACAATGATAGTTCCTCTCTGGATCTGACACCTGGCAAACACGTGACCTTTCAAGCAGATAAGTCCTGATAGCAGCCCCTGATATTCTTCCGCTCTGGTCAAATTGAATCTCCACAAACTTACCAAAACGACTGCAGAAGTCACAGGTGAGAAAAAATAAAATAAGACAAGATAGCAAGATAATTGCAATATAACTACATAAGCAGATAACTTACTATTATTTCCCACCTTGAATTATTGTTCCTAACAGTCTTCGCATTGCCAAAGGCTTCTAAAACAGGATTGGACTGCAAATCAATGAAGGGAAAACATAAGGGTAAAGTTGAATGAACAGAATTTACGATTGTAAGAAATTTAGATGCAGAAAAAAAGGTTAACAGAATAAATCAGATTTGTAAATGTCAAGTTCTCTTACCTCCAGGACCTTTTGCTCGATAGTTCTACCTTCAGCAGCAGCTCTCCCACCCATGTAAGCAAGATACCTCATGAGTAGCTTGGTACTTTCTGTTTTACCAGCTCCACTTTCACCACTAACCAATATTGATTGGCTGATTCCCTCATTTATCATAAGCCTAAATAAATACACAGTAATTAGTGTAGTCAGACTCCTAAACTGTTAGCACACCCTTCTGCAGGAAAGATATGAAAACTACCTATATGCTGCATCTGCAACAGCAAAGGGGTGTGGACTTAGCTCGCCAAAAGCTGCTCCCTTATATTGGGCCATCATATGGCTGTCATATAAATGAGGGAGTTTTATGAAAGGGTTCACAGCAATCAAAATATTCCCAGTGTAAGTCTGGAAGCAAAACATTAGTCAGCACTTATCATATGGTATGAAAGTATTTAGATACTAACAAATGCTAAATGAAGGGAACTATTCCCCCCATGCAACAGATACACGCTTTGAAGAATTGGAAACTGTAATGCATACATAAATTTCATTTATATCATATCTTGATCTCAGATTATCTAGGACTCCAGGTTCATGCAGGTATGCAAGCTTTGTCATATCATCCACTCCACTTGGTGGAACTTCGGCATCTTTATGATAAATACTGGAAGCTTCAATAACAACCTGCAAATTTCAAGATAAAAAAAGGTGCGTTAAAATTTCAGACATTTAAAACATTTGAGAATTACAAATTTAGGATTAAATTAAAAATGTATTTCTATCATACAGAATAAAAATGAAAGACAAGAACAGACAGTTTAAAATGTTCAATAAGGCACATATCTTCATTACACTATGCTTCAAAGATTTTCACCGGTTATTCATGTTTGAGAAATCAAAGCACTCAAAGTAAAAACGACATGTTTCCAAGAAAATGAAAATGCGTTACTAAGGATTAGCTTTTAGCAAATATTACAAAGTACACTCACCGTCTTCCCTGAAGAACAAAGGACTTTAATTACTTCTCCTTTAACCTCCAAGACCTCACCGTCTATCCAAGCCACATCAGGATCCTCCACCCAAATCTGGGTCCCAACTATAGGATTGGCAGTAGCAGCCTACAATGAAGAGTATCACAACTTAACTGTACTACTAACTACAAAGAATTAAGTACCTACCAAATAATAGTTTACACATAATCAAATCACTAGAGTGAGACTCAAAGAGTGGGTAAATGAAAAGTAAAATTCTCTCTTTTAAAGTCTTAAATTCCCCATAGTTGACATATAAGTCTACACATGCATACTGGAAAAAGTAATACAACACAATTGCTAGTTTATTACAAAAATGTAAGGGTTCGCTGTTGTGAGAAAATATGGTTTTAGCTTCATTTTCTATTTTCAATTTTAATTCAAAAATATCACCTTGCTTTTACTTTGCTTCATGTTTCCAAAGTTTGCAAAGGAAAGAGCAAGTTTAAACAACCTTTTTCCAAAATTTCACATTAAAAAATAAAAAATGGTGTAAACAATAAAAATGTTATTTGTTTTATAATTAAAAGTAAAACAAGAAACATTTTATCAAATCAGACATCCCCTGACTTTGCTGCAGAAAGTCAAAACAGGAATGACTCAACCAGCATGTAATGTAACCATTCCAAAATTTTCCTTAGACTGAAGTTGCAATATGGGTTTAGTTGAAACCCACGTGGTCGAAAATGTGGCTAACACCCCATCGTTAGAAAAATTCAGCACTACTTCATTATGTGTTTGAAAAGACCACTGAAATTCTAGTTCTTCCTCACAGTTCATCTGTGTGTCATAGCTTGTCTAGTTGCATGTACAACAAGGAAGGATTCAAGTCAAAGGAGAAGCAAAAGAGAGTAGCGTTTTCATTAATGAAGGATTTGACATGAATTTTTTTCATTCGCACGAATTGTAAACTTGAAACCAAACATGCGCTTAACTACTTCCTATTGTGGAATAGCGTCTATGAAATTTTAACTACAATTTCAGCAGTAGAAAATAATAAATTCAATGAAGGAGGTCAGTCAAAGTTGCTTGACTGACAGCAATATGAAAGGCATGTTGCAACATAATTAGAAGAAAACATACACAACTACTATTGAACTCAATATCGATACTGACCAAAATATAAGACAAGGCTAGTGAAATAAATGATAAACAAGCTAAAGATTCATGGATTAGTCAAACTTCTCAGATACTAAGGTAGGAAACACTAAACAATTTATATTAACTGAAACATTAGTAACTCGGGAAACACTCAAAAACTACTATCACCCAATTAAATTTATTAATTGAAAGTATCAACCAAGGAGGATAATAAGCAATAGCTACACCGCACAAATAGTAACAAGCATAGGAAAGGAAATAAACTAGTCCTCCTCAATCACGCAGACATGCACATTAACCCATTAACTACGCTGCTTTGAAGTGAAGCACCTACATTGTCACAATAAGGTCAGATCTATTCGATTAAGTTTACTCAACACAAAAAACAGTAATGTTTTATTATAATTTTGAACCAAATTCAAAACAATCATTGCAAAATCATCTAAGTGAATCAATGATACGTTGCAAGAAATATAATGATTCAGAAGATAGCATTCACAATAAGCTTATTTTTCGCTAAAAGTCCAGTTAAAATAACAGAAAATTGAAATAGATTATGGTCTTCCCAGATTTAGACCTTGCGGCGTCATGTTTCTTCAAAGAACAGTATTAACAAAAAAATAAATAAATAAAAAATCCGCCATAGAATTGGATTCCTACAAGTTCTGCTTGTAAAAACAACACATTCATAAAAACTAAAAGTAATCGGTTCTAAGTAAAAGAATCGCCGAAACCTACTTTCTATGCTATAGCAGATCAGTCCACTAACAGAGATAACAAGAACCCCAATTTCATTAACCAAAGAAAGAAAACAATCTCATTTCAACAAAATGAGCTTCACGTCACTGAAAGCGAATGGAGGACTTGAAATTGACTCCACCAAGACACCAGACAAAATGCAAATAAATGAGAAATGAATACCATTTCTGAGAGAGATCGGATCAAAATCTCAGCTTGCAACCGGATCTACTGCCAATACAGCCAACGGCTACTCCACCTATCAAAATGAAAGATCTTTCCCCTCCCCCTTCACCACCACTTCAACAAAAAGACGTGCTTTACAACTCCAAATGCAGAAAAAATATATCTATATATAAATAATATATTTATACATATGTCAACTGAAAGACAATGCGAAGAAAAGAAAACACGAGAGAAGCTTAAAACCCTTCAACAAGACCAAAACTTTTGAAGAAGAGATTAAGCCCTGGTCTGCTGCGTTCAACGGCAGACCTTGCTTTGGTTATGGGTTTTATGTTATGCTGTGTTGTTTACACTCTCTGTTTGTAATATGTATTCTCTTCTTTTTGTTGCCTTTAAAAAACAAAGAAGATGATGACGTTGGTGACATTTGTATTCAGAAGCACAGCATCGTAGGTAAATGAAATGTTTTCCAATGTGGGTGGCATTTCATAATTGCCCCTGATGTCGGTTTGAATTACGGTACCTTTGACAAACGTTATTGTGTCGATGTTACATTATAAAATCAAAATATTTGAGGCGCCTATCCCGGTCGCCAATATCTTCGGATGCCACTTTAGTGGCCTCAATCCTCTTCTTTTATCCTTACTTGCATGGATTTTGTTTTCTTTTTCTTACAGTAAAATTTGCAGATTTTGGTGTTGTGATGGACTAAATCAGATTAAATTAGGTGCAGAAGAAGTGATTGAATAAAAGGGTTACATAGAAATTGTTTCTTTTTATCAACACTGATGAGTACAAGTGATAACTATTTGTTTGTTTTAAAAGTTCTAATCATGGTAGTGATTAAGAGAGAAATACTAATATTATCTACATTCAAGGTTTTGGGATATTATTTAATATATTCTATGTAACTAGTCATAGACACTGTTATGTTATCTATTATGAATGTTCAGTCTATAAATTCTAAGAATTCACATTGGAGTTGAAACAGTATGATATCATTAATGATAGACATCAATTTAATGATATGTTTTAAACTGCATTAGCAACTTGATAATAATATATATATATATAAATTTTGTTAAACTGTAAAGTATAAATTAATAAAATTAGAAAAAATTATAAGACCAAACTAATCTGTTGACTCATTTGTCATTTTATCTATATTAAAGATTTTTCTTGACAGAAGAAAAAGACCTTTGAGCATTATGTGGGGATTTAAGGAGTAGAAAGAGCAAATTTGGGTGGTTGAGTCACACCGAAGACAGCTCCAAACCAGATGGAGTTGTTCTCTCAATTCTGTGTAGTAAGTAGTTTGCAATTATCTGAAGAAAAATTCAGAAAATAATAAGTGGCTTCGTTCAACAACTGTTGCTTCCTATTTTCTTTCTTTGGATCTTACTTCTATTTTGGAAAAAAATCTTTTTTAACAATTTTTTTTGATAATTTTGTGACTTTGTGATCGTTTTAAATATTTTTTTAAATATAAATTTAAACATGATGATATATTTTATAAATAATTTATTTGAGAAATTTAGAGTGTTGTAGTTGAAACTTGACAAAGGTATCTTGTAGAAATTAAGGAAAAAAAAATGTTTTTATGGAAAATTTAACCTAAATATAAAATGCCAATTCAAGGGTATTATTGGAACACGCATTTGCTCAGGAGTGTATTGCTTCTTTACCAATTGCTTAATTTAAAAGGATATTTTAAAACATTTTTTGATAACTTTTTTTGATAATAGGATGTGTTACTATTTCACTGTTTAAATTTATTTTTAAAAAAGTATTTGAAACAAAACAATCATAAACGGTTAAGTATACGTTGTCAAAAAATTATTAAAAAAAATGGTTACCGTTGATTTAAGTACTTCAAATAAATGAAACTAAACAAAACGTTAATAAATAACAAAGCAAAATATTGCATAAAAAAATTAAGTAAAAGCTTTTGACTAATTTAGTGAGGTTGAGAACCAAAATTTGGCGCAGAACTAATTAATGTTTATAAATAAAGTTAAACGGTAGTAGTGATTTTCAATACCATGATTAATAATTATTAATGTTAAAAGATCATATATATTTTAGATTTAGCTATATTTTGATCTTATTACCATTTTCTTTCCTATCTTGCTTTACTTTTGCAATATTGATATACCTTGAGTCACATGCTACCTTCATGAATATGACGTTGACATTTTATTAAATATTAAATATCGTTATGTAATTTATAGTTATACACAAATAGGATTTCTATCTTTTATATACATAATTCGTATTTTTATTTCAATATTTTGAATTTTTTAAATGAAACTCAAATAAAATTAATAATTATAGAAAATGGTAAATTAAAATATAATTTTTTAATTATTTTTATAATGTTTAAAATAAGTAGCTTTTATTTTTAATAATTAACTATATTTCACTTACAAATATAAAAATTAAAGTAATTAATATAATTTTATGGAGTCACGTAACACTTGATGCAAACAAAAATAAAAGATAAAAAACTAAAATCATCTATAATAATTTATTAGATAAATCTATATATTAGACCAGGTATATTTTTTATATTTTCTCCTCATTTTGAATATAAAATAGATACAACGATTGCATAATTATATATATATATATATATATATATATATATATATATATATATATATATATATATATATATATATATATTATATAAACACAATCATAAATTCTTATTCATTAAATAAAAGAGAAAAGAGGAAGTTAATCCTTTTATTTATTTTTTATAACATTCAATATTTAGGTTTAATAACTCCTACAAGTGTAACAATTTAAAAAAAAAAGTGAGCATATTGTATTTGAAATTCATAGAGTATATGATTTAATAAAATTAAGTTAAGATATTTTAAATTTTGTTATAACTAGTTTATTATCTGAGATGTAATGTATGATTGTATGGATGATATAAATAGAGTGACTCGTAAGAAAAGAATTGTTAAGAAGTAAATTTTA
Organism: Vigna mungo; assembly: GCA_036885675.1. Classification (NCBI taxonomy): domain Eukaryota; kingdom Viridiplantae; phylum Streptophyta; class Magnoliopsida; order Fabales; family Fabaceae; genus Vigna; species Vigna mungo. Next base: position 23,084,917 of record CP144695.1, read on the forward strand.
ATCAATTTTATAAAATTGATATAAGATAAAGTTTGTATTTAATTATATATTATAAATTAGTCTTATTTTTAATATATGTGAAACTTTTAATCAAAAGTACAAAATATAATTATATTGTAAAATTATTTAACTTTGTTAGTATTAGACTTCCATGAAATATATCTAATAGTAAAAAGTGAAGTATAGTATTAAGCTTTCGTAGAGAAATATATCTAATATTAGAAGTGTGAAGTAAAGTTTATGTATCTAGTTGCAATATGAAAAAGAATAATATATTATAAACATCAACCATTAACCTTGATATTATTCAAAATAATATATATATATATATATATATATATATATATATATATATATATATATATATATATATATATATATATATTCTCATACATATAAAAAAATATCAACGTCCACTTAAAATAAAAGTGTAATGCATTTCAATTAGTAATATACTTTTGGTAATATAAAACTAGAATGTAAACATTGGAAGAAATTTATTTTATTTACTATTATACTGTAGATTCTCACATAAACCTACGTGAGTTATACTGGGAAGATATAACTTTTCTAAATTTATCACGATGATTATAAATATAACTCTTGTGACATGTCTTTATCATTAGAGTTATTCAAATAATCATTTCATAAATGCACACAATAACAATTCTAATTATAACTTTTAATATATTTATCTTTTAATATATTTATTTTTTTCCTCTCGTGTCAATATGCTTTCTTCAGAGTTTTTGACACTATTACAGACAATGAAGTATCTTTGTTCTTCTCTTCACTGAGAATTTTTTCTTTTTTTAAATATTTGATGGTTTAATTTCAAAAATTAAATATTTATATCTCTAATGTGAACGTTGATATAAAAAAAATACAGTAATATTTTTCAATATTGTCATCAATTCGAGGAATGAGAACAGTTATTGGCAGTATCTCACTTCATAAATTAATTCGTTGCAGTATAATTTTCTTTTTGTCCTATTTATTATTCTCTCCCTTCAAATTTAATAGTATATAATATGCTTCTTAGTTTTTTTTTTTTTTACAGTAATATGCTTCTTAGTTTTTTTTTTTTTTTTACAGTAATATGCTTCTCAATTATTACTAGGTAAATTGCAAGCTGAATCGTAATGATTTCACGTTAGATAATTTATTGTACTTGTACAAAGAAATAAATATCTGAACCCTAAAATTTTAATTCGGAACTTCCCAATATTAATTGTTTTTCATATCAAAATAAATTAAAAATAATACAAAATCTGCCATAAAAGAAAAGAACCAAAATGGAATATTTGGGATAACGTGTGGCCAAAAAGCAACGTGTTTTAAAAAAATCAGAAAAATGCTTACAAATATTTAATGTTTGTCTGGCCATATGATATGAACATGCACTCCCCGATAATAGAGCAAAATTCATAACTTAGAAAATGTGAAGCAAAATCATAATCATTAACACTATTTAATTCCATTTGTTATTTAACATGTGTGCTTTTTATGTATTTATTAACGTGTTATTTTTTGAACCACACTTATGTAAGATTTTATTTGTAATAGACCTGAGACATAAAATTTAAATCTAAATATATATACATAATAAATTCAACAAACAAAAAGTCTTGTTACGTATTTGTTAGAAGGCTCCAATTACGTTCAAATAGTATGTTTCAAGGATCAAAACATTTTTATCATTTGGCTTATGCAGCTATTTTTTTTCCAATTTCGGTTAATCTTTTACATTTATAATTTTACAAAGTGTAATTCTACAATTTTATTTCTTCTCAGTTTTTCAATTTTTATTATGACTTCCTATGTTTTCTTTTAATTATATTTTAAAAAATCATAAATATGATTGAATTAGTAAATTTCTTGAGAGATGAATATAGAACAAATCAAGAAACATTGATTACATAAATCTACCAAGTGAACGACGTGTGGGCATCTAAAGGATAGTTTTGGTTCCATATTTGCATAATTGCATTGAAACACTTTAAGGTTGAATACAAACAAGTGATTATGTTCTCATTAATCATTATCATGCATCATCATTTTCTTATTCTTTAAGTTTTCTTCTTCTCAAGTTATTTCTAAACAACGTGAATTGCACCTTTTCTATATTTAATTAGCTGAGTATCCACTGCGTATAGGCAATCATCAAGCCATAAATAACAATAATTTTTCATTTTTTGGTGTTAGCTGTTTAGGCAAATATAACTACCCTGCAAAACCAAAAGGGACCCACCCAGCACTCTTGATGAACCATGTTTAAAAACTACATATTTTTCTTCTAAAATTGAACACGTTGAGATTGTAGATGGTTCTAGCTAGGCTGATTTGATAATGCAAGCACGAGAATCATCTCCTTTCCCTTTCACCCTTGTACAGAACTACATTATAGAGGGAAGTTGTTTCAAGTTATGTAAAATATCCTTTTCTCAAACAAAAAGAGAATGTTGCAATATACTTGTATTGAGTAATTTGATATAAACGGGCAGAATCTTCCTTTAAAGGGGCATTACCTACCCAACAAACTCAAGTGAGAGAAATCGGTATTCTTAATTCCAACACAACCATTTTTTTTTATGACACACTTTTACATTCATTTAACATAGAATATAAGGGTAAAATGGTCCAAAAAGTGTAAAGTTTTGTAGTTTTTCAAAAAAGAAAAAAGTAAAAAGTAAATAAGAATAGTGTCAAATGAATGTAAAAAATTTAGGTGTGTCAAAAGAATCATTTTTCATTCTTAATTCCAAGACAACCATTATTTGGTTTGGGTATCTAATCCCAACTCACCCTTGGGACTTTACAAGTGACCTCAGCTCCTGGCCAATTTTCTTTATGCGCCAACCAAGATGTTCAACACCTTTTTAAGAGCTCTGAATAGATAAATTAAATAAGGACAGCCTCGTTAAGACGTAAATAATTAAAAGAATTCGTGCCCCAAAAAGAAAATTATTCGCCCTTCCAAAACGTTCTAACTTTCTTCTCATAATATCAATTACAAGTTGCCGAGTAAGCGACACAGGTTGACACTTGAGAGAATTCGGAACTCCTCTTCGTTGGAGTAGGAGTCTCAACGAGTTTCGAACTCAAATTCTGATATCATTGTTAAAAAAATTAACCTGTCCATACAAGGTTCCAAAATTCCTTTAACAAATTTCAAGACGCTAAAATTGATCTTTAGGGCGGAGACCGTCTCAAACTTTTAAGAATTGCTTTAATCATCCCAATTTTTCCACAATCAGCTTCTCCCTACATGATGGTATTGTCTGCAAATTGTAAAAGTGAGAAATTGAACATTGATTATCATGGTAACCCCGAAATACACTAAATTCCACAGCCTGGCCAGAAGGCCTTTCGGGTTTTCAGCTACAATGTGAAAAGGGAACGGTCAAATGAGAATAAGATGCGTAATTTTCCAATAACTTGAGCGAGTGAGTACTCACATTGAAAATTACATTATGGCCATATGAACTCATTTTTCCAAACTCGAGTTTATCTTTTGACCATGTGATATTGTTTCTTAAGAAGAGTTCTTATACCCGGAAAGTAACCACTGGATGAGTCTCATACCCAAGATACAATACGAGATGCAATAAAGAAAAATGGTTACAAGAAAAGTTTCCCTATGCAAAACAAGAATTCCAACACCAACAAAGAAGTAAAATCACACAACTCATGATTCTGTACAAACTTTATGACATCTTAGAACAAGACATACACAGAACCACACACAGTAAACGTGACTTAAAAAACAAGAGCTTGAGCTTCTTTGACGGGGAATACCAGTTGTCTCTGTCTATCATAAAAAGGATGCCAATCGAGGATCTAACCGATGTGGAAGACCACTTCGAGCGCCCAAAGCTCTACACTTTGTAGCTGCCTGAAGTAATTACCATGGAATTAGTATTAAAGGAGAAAAAATCATTCAATTTTACTACTCTGAGAATATAATGTCCTTTTATCTTGAGGCAACTTACCACTTGAGCAGCAAGTGGCAACATTTTCTCTGGTACCATGTTTGCACAGATAGCTAAAAAATAAGTCAAGGAGCATAATCAATTACCCAAAATGTTTTAAATCCAAAGCAACAAAGAAAAGAACTTTCAGTAACCCAAACACAGGAAAATGACAATTATGTTAAGGTTAACTTCTTCACCGTCTTTCACCTGGGGGACTAACATTAATTTCTTGGTTCTGTACATCTGCCAATTCAAGTTTAAGTGATTAGATAGGAGTGTATTACTTTTGAACGAAAAATTCCTGTCTGTCTCTAACCCTTGATATCATTGTTCTATTACTGTATTACAGGCTTAGGTCTGTTTGCTAACCACATAGCCTCCTAAAAAATAAGAGCAAAGTCACATAATCTGATTTTGTATGGTACTTCAGAAAACAAAATAATGTCAACTGAATAGATACTGCAGCAAAGTTGCTAATAAAACTGGTTCTATGCCCCATTAAGATTTCTGAGAGGAAAATGAGGGAAGGACCTCAGTTTAAGACAGGAAACTTGCAGATATATGGGGAAAATGACAAGCTTGGATCTAGTTTAAATGACGTGATTGGGACCCCAGAAAACATTGTAGGTACACCACTTGCGTGGCCTGATGGGGATGTTTTTGTTACTTTCTACATTTCTAGCCTAAATGGTGACACAAACACAAGAACAAAAGAAAATAGGAAAACCTAGTTGAAGTCTCAAGTAAGAGGCTTAGACAGAAAAAGAAACAACTTTTTAGGTCCTTGACCACACCTACCATACATAATCGCCCCAATAAATGCATCCCCAGCACCAGTTGAATCAACCAGCTCAGAATCTGGTATATTCTCTGCTGTTCCAATATAGAATCTCCCACAAATTGTTCCAATTCCATCTGCTCTGAATTTCTTCACTGCCTGAGAAACTCAACCGGTAAAGATAAGGGGAGAAATATCTATAATTTTTAATTTTTGTCATTATCTATTTGACATGGAATTGGACTTATTTTATATCTATCTATAATGTATACAGTCTCCCAATTCATATTAGAATTTTTCCATTTTAACTGTCAAATTAGAATAGCATTGTAATCCACAAATATGTTTATTGCAAATTCAGTTATTATTTTTCAATGTTCTTTCAGTTCATTATTTTTTAACTAATACACATTTAGTCCTGTTAAATATTTTTCTTTATGATTTATCCCTCAAAATTTCGAAATCACTATTTTTTATTTCTAGCATTTATCGTAAGACAGATAAATAAGCCCATGGTTCTATTCTCATGCTTGCTTTTACATGATTTTATATGCTACGATAAATCATGGATGTTTGCTTTACACACTCTAGGTTGTCAAATACCACAAATCCTTTTTATACTACCCATGATTTTCCTTTCTCTTGGTAACTTTTTTCTCTTCAATACAGTAAATTTCTTCTTATCAGAAGAACATAAATATATATTTGTATACTCAATGCAAAATTGTATAATATATCTTCAACTTAAATAAAACTTGTGGAAGTTTAGGCTAAACAATATTTTACCAATGGTATGCAGGTTGGGATAGTCAAGCTATCACCTTTCCCTTTATATAAGAATTCTAAGAAACTCTCTACATCCATTTCTTCTATGTCAGCATCCTCTGCCAAAAAGAGTATTAGACTTGTAAGTTGCATATGCTTCTTGAAGGAAAAAAGTGCAATCTAACGGAATAACTTAAGAGCATTATGGTATCTTTCAAGAGTTAAATTTAAAGGCCAGTAGTGCCTTTACCATTATCACTTCTTTCTAACATTAGACAACCATCTTCACCCAAAGTCACAATTACAAAGTTGATATTTGGAAATCTTAAAAGCATGGCAACCAGTGCACTCGGGATAGATGGTGCTTGCGTCCAAGCCTGACACAAATACAAACAAATCCTAAATAAACCACAAGCAAAAGTAGAAGCATATGGACACATCATTTACATAATTGGAGGAGCAGACAAGGTTAAAGCAATTAAAGCTAATCATGGCATAAAAACGAATTTTAAATTAAATGTCAATAGAATATTTGTTTTTGGGGAGTTGATGATTGAGAAGAGGAACATTTTGAAAACACAATGAAATGTATTTTCAAACTATGGCCTTCAAATGGAAATATCTCCTTTTTTTTAGAGTTGAGAAGAGAAACATTTTCTAGTAAGTCGTACTGTCAAACTTCTAATGAATCCAAACTCGCATAGTCCAAACCAATTCAAAATGCATCTAACCCAGAAGATAAGTTGATTAAAGATGAAGAATAAGTTCCTCATATTTACACTACCTGTGGAAATCCGGAAGAGCATACAACAAAATCAGCTAGCTTCATGAGCTCATCCAACCCTTCTCTTGGTGATTCTGCCTCAACTAAAATAGGAATATTATTACGAGCTGCCTGCAATTGAAAATCCAATGACTAAGACTATGGTTCATTTGTTTACGCTTCAAAAGGTGTGATTCTATGATTCAACTAATTTTAGGGCTTGCTTTCAAGAGCTACTACTTTTACACATCTATTAATTTAACAAGTGTTTCTTTATTAAAAAAGAAAACGAAGGTCTGATGTTGAAAATGACTCCATCAAAAACATCACACCTTCCCTAGCACCTGGGGCAGATCAGGTTCAGGCAGACTAAGTGTATAAAGTATTTTTTACATCCCAATATTATAATTACCATTCACCAAGTTGGGTAAAAAAAAAAAAAGTTCACTTCCAAGAAAAACCAAACCCACCACAGGGGTTGCATCAACTGCCAACCAAAAGTAATTTATCACTTACCAGTATGCATGCCTAAAATACTTGTCCTGCAATCAAGAAAAAACTGTAAGAAAGAAAAAGAAAATGATTACCTCTTGTGCAACAAATAGAGCAGTTTCGGGAAACATTCCATCAAAATAAACTAATCTTGCTCCATCAAATGCAGATAATAATGTTGACTGGGGTAGGTCATCCAGCATCATTGGAGGATCTCCAGGGGTGTAGATACTGGTGCGAGTTTTTCTGGAATTATTACTTATAATTTGTTAACTAAATTAAATTAGAGAAATCCTAGGCAGATCACCACAAGTGTAAACACATGTTTCTAATTTTCTATTTTAAAGCATAAGCTTAATCACACACACTTAATTCTGCCAAAATAAAAGTAATTGAAAATAAAGGATACAAGAAGTTCAGTAAATAAAAATATACTTCCAGGATTGTGGCAGCCGTTCTAAAACCAATAGTCACTAGTAATAGTCATGATGTGATAAACAAATGGATATGCATTTCACACAGGGCGGTAGTGAAAAATACTTAAACAGCACTTGCACAAGTAATTTAAAACAACGCAAGTCTTTGTCATAATATTAACGAACTAATAAACCTTTATGCATAATATCATGTTCAGAACACAATGAACAAGGGAGAAAGTGGCTGAAATACCCTTGAGTCCACGTATCAGGTCATGAGACTATTTTTTCTGAAAATCTTTTCCTGAGATCATCATATAACCTTTTTATGCCTTAAAGCAGCATGTTTCTTCATATTGTTAAATATACCAAAATAAATGTTAGTCATGCAAAAAAAGTCAGGGGAAAAACACCCAAAAGCAACTCTTACGTTTGGTTGTCCACTAGTACATAAGAAAACGTTGAGCTACCACCCTTGGATACCTGAAAAATAAAGGAAAAATAATTCAATTCAACACACGAGAACTAATTAGGTTAAAATTGCAAACAGTTAAGCATCACAATTCTTCTTCAACAGACAATTTTACAATAATACAGAACAAGGTCCAATCATTACGGTTAAACTAAAAATTCAACAAAGAATGTTCTTTATACATCAAATGTAGGAATTAAAACATAGAAGTTTTTTCTTTCTTTCTTTTTTATACACAAGACTACAATTAAGTGTAAATGTTTTCAGGTACTGAATAAAAGAAAAACGATGTCAAGTATGAACACTGAGATCAATTCCTAAAATGTAGAGATTTTCCATACATAGATCAAAATGAATTTGTCAACATATTAAACAATGCACAACAAAACTCTCTCACCTAGTATATGACCTAGCTACTCACCAAGACTCAAATTCAGAACCATTAACTATGCTAAAGCCATGCAATGTGTTAATTGATCTTCGTGCTCAGGGGATTTTATCATTATTATTAATACGAAGATAAAGCATTAGCGACATAACAAACTGCACGCCTTGTAGAAACAGGAAAAACAGTATTACTTGCTCGCATGACTATACAAATTTGGAACGGCAGAAGCAAAGAAGAAACTAGTAAAGAAGATTGATCTTACAACAATGAAGTTAGTATCGACGCCATCAGCTTCCAACTCCTTCAATATGGCGAAGCCGTGCGCGTCGTCCGCAATCTTGGAGATCAGCTTCGGCTTCAAGCCAAGCCGAGCCGCGCAAGTGAGCGCATTACCGGCATTCCCGCCACCTTCAACCTTTAGCGAACTGCTCCGGACCTTATCGTCGGGGTTCGGAAATCGGTCCACCGTAGCCAAGAAATCCACCGCCGTCATTCCGTACCCGACCTGTACATCAAATATACATAACAAACCAATGTATTTATATAGAGAGATACTATGTGATGGACGAAACAACGCACGACGACGCGATTTTCGGGAAGAGGAGGAAGCGCGTCGGAAGACATTTTGATTAAATTGAAACGGCGCTGGAAGCGAAGATGTGAGTCGAGATTGTGAAGGACACTGCCATTGGTTACGCCGAACAGCTTCGACATGCACGCCATCATCGCAACAGAGAGAAGCTATAGAGTTCGAGTTCAGTAAGAAGGTGACTCGTTGGTTGCTGTGCAAAACTGTGAGGAGATTTTGTTTCCTTTCATCATATGTTTTACTTTTAAATATGTTTAAAAGTAAAAGGCAAACATCAAGGTCGTTGTAGTATAGTGGTAAGTATTCCCGCCTGTCACGCGGGTGACCCGGGTTCGATCCCCGGCAGCGGCGTTGTTTTTACTTTTTCTTCTATATATCTAAAATTCCTTCTTTTTCTTATATGGTTATTTTTTTTCCAACTTTTATCATTGAACACTTCTATCAAATTATTAAATTCACTTGTTTAACAAAGGTTGGTCATTCCATTTTCTATATATCTGACCCATAAGCTTCGTGAAGAAATTAATTAACGTGCATAGGCATAAGCAGGGATTAATTATGTGTAAAGAGTATTGGAGTAAATTTTGTGCACCCCAAAGAAGGGTGTTGTTAAAGTTGGATTTGCATTCAAAATTGACATTTGAGGAAACAAAGAAGAATGCAACAGAAATGTCCAATATTGCATCACTTCTTCTGACCAAAAACTTTATTCTAAACCATATGGCTCACTTCAGTGGTAAAGAATGCTAGTTCATGAAGGATGCCAGGCGTGGATCTGTGTGATAAGGGAGACCAGTTCTTGCTCCTATAGCTCTGCACTTGGAAGCTGCCTGTAATTACCATCAAAATGAATGCATAAGCCTCTTGCACTAAACTGAACCCATCATTCCATTGTTGCAAAACAGGAATGCACTATCCGTTTCTATTAATTATATATTACTTGAGTGTGTGAGTATTTACCACAGTAGAAGCAAAACACAGCATTTTCTCTGCCGTGAAATTTGCACAGATCGCTGAAAAAAATAAAAAACAGCACACATTAATGAAAGACTGACAAGTTACTATCGAAATGTAAAGGATGTAGCAAGAATGGCAAGTATAAAATTTGCATGTGTCCCTTTGGAGGAAACGAGGAAAAGATATAGAATAAATTTGGTAAATTACCATAGAGAACAGATCCAATAAATGCATCTCCAGCACCAGTTGTATCAATAAGCTCTGATGGAGGTACATTCTCAGCTGTTCCAACGTATAACTTACCACAAACTGTTCCTATACCTTCTGCGTGCAATCTTGTCACTGACTGGAAGTAAATGGAAAGAAAGATATAAACAAAAAGTTTAGCAATGCAAATAAGCATATGATGTTTAGTTACAACTTACAACCCCTTCCACAGTTTCAAGTGATTGACTATAACACAACTAATCCAGAGAAATGTTTTTGCTCTTTGGCATACCCTCATTCATTAGTTTAGGTAGTTGACTATTTGGCTTGAAAAAAAATTATATAACTCAGTAAAACAGTTATAATTGTAACTGGTTGATATACTAAAACATAGATCATAACAAGGAAAAATAAATGTTAATATATAACACTAATGAGATCTAAGCTAAACCATATAAGGAATTGACACCACTCTCTATCCAAAACCTTAAGACAATGGATTAATGGATCTTTAACTTCATATGGTGCTCTACTTTCTCATTTTTACCTAACGTGAGATTTAGACTCACACTTGGAATCCTAACATATGATGTACATTTTTCTGAAACGATCACCTTAGCTGTTAAAAATTTCAGAATACATGTCAAATATTAGCAAATAGAATGCAGGGCTGATAAAAGGACTGACTTTTTGTGCAAAGGGTTTACTGGTATCATTTGAATGCCTTCCCAATTTTGCTAGATCATTACCGTCTATATTTTAACCAAAATAGACTTTTCTTTTTTAGTACCATAAAGAAACAAATAATGAGTTACACAGGTCATTATAAGATTAGTTTATTGAAAAAAAGGGTCTGTTTGTGCTAAAGGGCCTAAGACACCCATGAGGACCTTATTACTATCCAAAGAAAACATACACCGGTAATAGTAATAGTTTCTAGCATCTGCTGCATTATTTGCAAACTGGATTTCAAATCAGTAATACTAATGCCAAAGCAGAGAAAAAGTGTTTAAAGTTTCATTGTGAATACTGATGATATGCAGGTTGGGATGTGCGAGCTTCTGTCCTTTCTAATCTCCAGGGATTCCAGTAATTGGTCAACATCCATTTCTTCGGTGGAAGGACCCTCTTTCGAAGAAAAAAAAAAGAACTATCATAATAAGTGTGAACTTGTTTAAATTAAAAGAAAAACAACATACACTTAATATGCAATGTAAACATTCTAATTCTGTCCAGTGCTGGCATAAGACCAGCTTCTTCAAGATAACCTTTTCAACTCCACACTTGAAAACCTAACACTAAAAGAAAATTAAAAAAAGTGAAGATATGGGAATGTACCATTAAAACTTCTCTCTAGCATTATGCAACCATCTTTTCCCAAAGTTACAATCACAAATTTGATGTTGGACAACCTTAAAAGCATACAAACTAATGCTTTGGGAACTGTTGATGCCTCTGTCCATGCCTGTCATAAGAGAAAGGTACATCAGATGTGTACAGTGATGCTTAAGAAGAAATCAAACAGGGTTTCAGCAAAAGGGACAGAAATTTATCCAATACTATACTAGTTAAAGCAAGTAGAAAAGGAACATGCATTTATCCTTGGTATCAGAAGGCGTCCCTTCATCTTCACAAAAAGGAAAACATGACATATTCAAGAACATATCCATATAAAAATACACAAAACTACTTTAGAACAACTCAAAGACGTGGGATGCTTAGACCGAGTTGACTCAGCTAAAAACTCATTTATTGATAGACCAGTAAAATGAATAGGCAGCGTATTAACATCAATTCATTTCTGAACATCAAATACAAGGTTCATGGGAGACCTCTATATTGCACATTCTTACAGTATATCACTTCCAGAGAAAACAATGCACATACCTGTGGAAACTGTGCAGCGCACACGACATAATCTGCTAATTTCAGGATATCATCCAACCCTTCTCTCAGCCTTTCTGCGTCCATTAAGATAGGTATATTCTTCTTGACTGCCTGCACTGGAAAATATGAGAATTTGTTTATTTCCCATCAGATGATTCTCTCTTTCATTCTGAACCTCCTTTATCGGAAGAAAACAAACTAAGAGACATTAAGTGGATATTTCAACATACAGCACAGTTGAAAAACAGAAAGCATGTTATATCAATCGATGGACTTGCAAAAATCTATTATCCCTTGCAGCGTTTTCACCATTATAAATTTTTCCACCATTTAAGCTGTTGTATATCATGTTCAACCATTAGTGATATAATGATTGGTACCATTTTAATAATATATTATTAAAAGTTCAAAGTTGATTTTTTCACTGAATTCAAAACAGAAAGTTTTTCATGCTTCACCTTCTTTCTTTTATTTTATTTATTTTCGAGAGAATGGGGGATTAGAAACTTCAACTTCTAAATATGGTGATGATTAGACATAGATTTCACAACACGCATCAAATAAATTATAAAAGTAATAACCTCATGTGCAACAACTAGAGCCGTTTCATGCAATCTTCCATCAAAATAAACAATTTTTGCCCCATTCAATGCAGTTAACAAACTTGACTTGGGAAGATCAACTGGCTTCATTGGTGGATATCCTGGGGTGTGAATACAAGTACGGGACTTACTGAAAAAATAGAATAGAAATTAGTCAAGTTACAAATATAATTTCTCATTATCAACAACTGCTTGAAGATCTTACTTGCTAAGTATAACGTATTTTTCCTTCTCATGCATGCACTGACAGCAGTGTAAAACAACAGTCTCGGTATGCAAGTTGATAAACAAACGAATAAAGGGGAAATAAATAGAGAAGTATGGGTTAGGAGGTTTAGCTCATTTCATTTTCGTTTTATTATACTGCAGTGTCCACTATTTTTATGCTCAATACCAAGCAAAAGATTGTCGCCAGAATCTATTCCACCTAACTGATTTCACTTTACTTCTGAAATTTGACTCATTGTATTACTCAATGGAGACAGTGAATATGATTAAACCATGTATGCATGGGATACTAACTATGAATTAAACTTCCCACAGGAGAGTGTAAAGAACTAGCTGTATTATAGAAAAGTTCATCCACCACAATACTGAAAAGGAAAAGGAAAATATAGCTAAAAGTAAGGGCTAAACAACTATAACGAAACAACCAGAGCAGGAACCTCATGTCAGGTGATTGTCATATAACAAATGAAAATATAGACAACATGTTTAGTGTATTTCATGAGAATATCTTCTAGGAAGGGGGAGTTAATACAAGTAAGAGGAACGATAAGTCAATGATCATTACGTTTGGCTGTCCACAATGACATACGTAAATGGTGAAGTGCCCTCCAGAGAAACCTGTGCATAAGAACAAGCACTATAAATAGATAAAATAATAATGACAGCAATAAGTGAACAACAATATATACATGAAAATTATATATAAAAACAAACACAAAAAAGAAAGGGGCTAAACAGTAAACTTTGATCAGAGTGTTTACAAATTTAAGATCACAGAGACGCGGTCAATTCCATATAGTAGCTCAGTGCAATAAGCTTCAAAAAAGGCTATATTGGTGCAGCAGATTGCAGAAGGAATCAGATTTGGTGCAGTCAGCTTTTCCATACATTCACACAGTCAGCCATATTAACTAGTGGATGAAAACCGCACAGCTCATATTTCAAAAGCTAAGTTCTTTTTGTGAGCTAAAATATTAGTCGTCCGACCCATCCAATGATTGAGATACCGATTGTGTGAATGGATGAAAAAAGCAACTGCAAGAAGTTTTCGGATCACAGAGTGGCTGCTATAGCAATGATAGCAAATTCAACGCAGACAATATCTAACAGCAAGCGATAAACAAAAAAACACACTACTTCTTTTCATTACATTCTTTATTGAGTGAACAGTGTGGTCAAAACTCTAAAAGAAGTAAAATGTTAATACATGTTAAACAATCAACATCTACACTCAAAAAATCGCATGTGAAAGCCAAACAGTCAAAGACACAATCATATTAGACCACTACAATGCTATAAAAGAAAAAAAGAGAAGATTGAAAGTGTGATATATTGTTCAGAGAACATCTAACAGTGTTAAGTTTAATTTGACCGTATACTGTTTAATGGGTTTTCTATTATTGTTAGTTTTATATATAAAGACATGCTATACTCTTACGAGGAGTACGGTGGTGTGCTGATATTTGTTCTCTTAGTCCAGAAACTTTTCCGCTATAATTTAGTTCTTGTATTTTTCTTGTTATTACTGAGCGAATCCAACAATATTAAGCCACTATAATGCAAAAAATGAAAAAGAGAAGATTGAAAGTGTGAGAAAATTACAGCCATGAAGGATGTATCTACCCCATCAGCTTCTAGCTCACGTAATACTTCCCTGCCTTGAGTATCATCGGCAACCTTATGGAAATGAAACAGCATAATACTAAAATGAAAAAAAAAAAAAAAAGAGGACATGCCCACTGTGAGTGTGTGTGTGTTATAGATAAAAACCTTGGAAATTATTCTTGGTTTGAGTCCTAAGCGAGAGGCGCAGGTTAAGGCATTGCCTGTATTGCCACCTCCTTGAACCTACACAAACAACACACATATTCAACTCCAAAGAAGAAAGAGGTGCTATAAGTATTGATTATCATAACAAGATGAGATGAAAAGAAAACCGAAAAGACCTTGAAGGAAGTGGTTCTGATTTTTTCATCTGGTTTTGGATATGCTGCTACAATAGCCAAGAAATCCACCGACACCGCTCCACACCCCACCTGCACACACATACACGCAGAATTACAAACCAAGATTCCATTTTTCAGCTTAAGAAATGAAAAGGGTAGACGCAGAGTAAAGAAAGAGGACGCACAATAACTGTGTTTTCACAGGCACGGGACATGGTTTTTGTCGAGAAGCACTGTTAGTTGGCTCCAACTGAACGGCACATTCATTGACAACTTTCTACAGTCCGAAGTCAGTATCACTTTGGCTTAAAATATTTGCAGTCATTGTTACCTCAATTTTTTTATATTCACGTAAGAAAAAAGTTTTTGTTAAAAACAGTATTTGATGTATGATTGTATATCCCATTGTGTTTTTTTAATGAATTCCAATTGAAATCATCTCTAACTAATTATTTAGTTAATGTCTCTGGGATATTTGTCTAATTAACAAGAAGAAGAGACAAATGATGATTTAAGTAATTCAACATATCACGTAATTATAATCATTCCAGTATCAAAATGTTAATATTAGCCTTTTTAAGGAAGAAGAAAATTTTATTATAATATTTTTAAGCGTTGACTACAATAACTTAAACTTTCAATTATAGATTTAAATTTGTATATATATTGTTATAATATTTTGAAAAGTTAACTGCTATAATTTAAACTTTGTAATTAACTGCTATAATTAAAATTGTGTAATTAACTGCTATGAGTAGTTTAAGTTTACAACGAGAATTGAAAATAAAAATTATATCAATGAATAATTACAAAAAAAAAAAAGGGTAAGAGACAAGATAATTACACAGATAAATTTTAAGAGACTAACAATTTTGTAAACAAGTTTATCCATGAATATTTTTAGAAGAAATAAAATAATATAAAAAATTGTTGCATAAGATAAACTTAACTTTCGTAGAAATTAAAAATCCTATAAAAGAATCTTTACAGATTAACTTTTAGATTTTCTTATTTATTCAACATTATAATTAGTGAGATTAATAATATATTATCTTGTATATCCTGGAAGAAACAGAATTGGAGATTATTTGACGTGCAGTGAAAGGGAGATCAAAAGGAGGGGTCTGAGATAAATCATACAATAAAATTGAAGTTCCTACACAAACAAAAAAAAATGCAACTCACTGGAAATTAGACGAGAACCCAACCAAATAAAAAAAATCAGAACTTAAATTAGATTATAACATTTTATATTAGAGATACTCGAGTTCAAATTAAATAAACTCTAACATGTAACATTGGAGATTCACAAGATTTAAAATTAAATAGGTATCATTTTGACTACATGGAACGTCCTTTGTGATAGACATGGAAACGGAAATGGAAAGACACAATGAGATACAATTCAAGGCATTTACAACACTGTTTAAATTACACTTCCTCCTTGTATAATGAATCAATATTTCAAAATTTGTCAACGTCTCTGTATCTCTCCAACCATAACATGAAAACTGCAGAAATTTGAGATCCCTAAACTAAATCAGTCACTTAATCATTAGTTCTGATCCCTTTAGAAACTGTACATTTAAAAAACAGTGGAAAATCCCCCAAACCTCTTTAAACCCAGTAACCATCATTCCAATTACGCTTGGAAGAAGGTCCTCCATGCTCACTCCGACTTCCTGTAAATCTATGTAAGGAAAGTTTGTTTCGGACTGTTCTTAAGGGGCCTGATCTATTCCCATGCCTAATTGGTAACGATATCTCATCTCCAATCAAGCTTGATGTTGAAAACGGTCTGTTTTCCATTTCTTCAAGTGGACCAGAACTGTATTCCATAGTGATGAAGGAAGATGCTTGCCCATAAGTTAATCGAGGGGTTAACCCTCCCGCATTCCACCAACTGCTATCAGAAGGGGCAAGGTCACCTCTAAAATCGGACTCCTGAGCAGAGGAATCCTTCTGACTACAACAATCTCCACAAGTCTCATCTGTGTCATTGTATATTAACTTAAGAGCCTGTACAACTTCACCCATAAAAGGTCTCTGTGTAACCTCCGTGTGAACACACATTGAAGCTATTGCAGCAACCTTTGCCATGTCATCAAAGTTGTAACTTCCAGCCAAAGATGGATCCACCAGCTGTTCTAGACCTTCTCTACTGGTCAACATTGGCCGTGCCCAAGTTACAAGATTCTCCTGTCCCTGAGGTTGAGACATATCCACTGGCTTTCTGCCTGTGAGAAGTTCAAGCAGCACAACACCATAACTATAAACATCACTTTTGACGAGTAAGTGCCCTGTCATTGCATATTCGGGAGCAACATACCTACAAAAATGAACACAACATAGAAAAGGCATCAAATTAGAGCCTGGAATTTGCAATGAGCGAAAAAAAAAAACACTGAACCCCAATTTATTAGGCGAAAGAATTATTTAAAGGGGAGATAAATCTCTGCATGGTTAATATGAAGTATGTAGAAAATTAGTGCTTAACTATAACAATATTTACACTGGAAGTCATTGAAGAACTTTACAATCTGGCACTAAAAAATGTTTAGGACCGTACTTCATCAAATGCTGTAGACAAACTCTGTTTATACACTCACCCAAAAGTTCCCATCACTCGTGTTGAAATATGATTACTTCCTTCAGTTGCTTCTCTTGCCAATCCAAAATCGGAAACTTTGGGAGTAAAGTCATCTTCTAGTAACACGTTACTAGCTTTAAAGTCTCGATGAATTACACGGGGATTGGAATCCTCGTGAAGATATGCCAATCCTCTTGCAGCTCCTAGGGCAATTTTCATCCGTGCTTCCCAATCTAGCATCCCCTTTATCTTGTCATCACCTATAAGATCATTAACAAGCATTTAAATGATTTAACAGATAACACAAAAAACTAGTACATGGGCTGAGCGTTATGAGCTGATGAAAATTCTACCATGCAGATGGGACTCGACACTGCCATTGCGAACAAGTTCATACACCAAGCAACGCCTGCGCCCCTCAATGCATATACCAATCAGTTTCACTAGATTACGGTGATGCAAACGGCTAAGCATCTCAACCTCTGCAATAAATTCACGGTCTCCATTCTGATTATCTCTTGTTAGAAGCTTAACTGCAACTTCAGCCCCATCTTCCAATGTTCCACTATAAACACGTCCAAATCCTCCTTCGCCCAGTATTCGCTTTGAATTAAACTTATCTGTTGCTTTCTCTAGCTCAGAAAGTGAAAATGTTTTAACAGAAAGAATGGAAGTAGCCATTGTGGACATAAGTGACACTGATGTTGAGCTAGTAATGCTGCTTGACAACATAGACCCCAAGCCTGCAGTGCATGAGCATCAACCCATCTATACTTAAATTTTATGATACAACTAACAAAAAAAATAAATAAAATTACACAAGAACAAGTAAATACAGCAGATATGTATATCAATCAGCAACCACCACGGAACGTCTCATCCATAGTATTGATTCTGTACACAACAATAATAGAATGAATTTGGTATAACAAACGTAATTTACAGCTGTCTAATTTTCATATAAAAAATTACAACGCACACAGAAGTTAACGCATAAATCAATCTAGTTGATGCGTAGTACAAATGTAACACCAATGAGAAGTGACAGTAGAAATATCTTCCAAGTAAAAGAGATCACCACACTGCAAACTCGGTATTGTATAAACATCACAAATTTACTTGCTCAAAATAGAGCTTAACAAATATAATTGTTTTCACATACAAGAGTAGCATGGAAAATAAGAAAAAGAAACTAAAAAAGCAGCCAAAATCAATCGGAGAAAAATTATTCAGGAAAAAGGCATAGTTCTGTAAACAATAAATGATTAATGACCAAACAAAATGATCTGCCAATTTAAACATCTTAAAATTATTTTTAAATGTGAAAATATTTTCAGAAGTATACCTGATCTCTTGTTCAAAGATGATGTGAATGCAGGGCCAACAGCATTCGACGGTCTCCTACTCTTCTTCCATTTCAAAATAATTGAAAATGCTCCCACTAAAACCAGCAAGAGTACAAAGGAAGATAAAGCAATGATGATTATGGTTCTGACATTCATTTTCTGGTTTCTGCCGACAAAGTTGGCACTGACCGGAAGAATGCCCTGAACACTTTGACTGGGACCACTCCCAACTAAAGATCCATATGGAGGTGAAGATGGCATTCCTGATACCAACAGCTTTAGACTCAAACAGAAACAAGATACCAGTAAAGTAAAATGTTATGAAGAGAAACACAACTACCTGTATAAGTAATGTACACAACAGCATAATCACCAAAAAGGCTCCTATTTAGAGGAACCTTCTTGTGCCAAAACCTCTCATATGTCAAAGCTGCGGTTGTATTGTCAAATTTCTCTCCCAGCGGAACCAAATTAATATCAACAACAGTTCTTCCCTGATTTTGAATGTCAGCAGTGGCACCCATTATCTTCACCTGACTCTGCTCTAGATATGTGCCTAACGCAATTTCATTCTCTAACTCAGTCATTACTGGAAAAACAGCATAAGGTGCTACATCCAGTGTAAGTCGAACCTTCATGGGAAATACACAACCACAAGGTGAACCAAAGGGAGTTGATGTAAGTGGTTCAGTGCAGATTTGGTCACAAGCTGCCAGAGTTTTCAGTATAAATGAGTATATAGTATGAGACACTAATTGGGAAAGCCAAAAACATCAAACGTTAATTTTGAAATCCAATCAATAAGTGAAAGGATTTATTTTAACAGAAATCACTAATTTGACTTTGCACAGAAAACGAATATAGGCCTATGGTATTAAATAAATCATTAAACCATTCTGTAATTTTGAGACACCCAGAAAGCTTGAAAAAAATCAAGAGGCAAACACTGTAAAATAAATAAAATTTTCAGAAAGTTAGATGCGTTTATCTAAGAAAGAGAACAGATCCAGTAAGAATTTCCTTCCAAATATTATGTCCTAGACATCATTTTTAACTGACAAACCGGGCCAACGAAATCCGATTAAGTCCCTCCTACTAATGGAGCCCTTCAAAAAGAGGACAGGGCAGGATGGCCCACTATGACTAGGCGGGCTGACGCCCATTAGTTTCTTTAATTGATGTTTTTTTATTTTTTAAATATATATATATATATATATTCAAAAACACACTTAATCATGTAATATTTTCTATGTTTTTAATTGGTTAATTAAGGTTTCTATTCGAATAAATTAAGAGGATTATATCCTTTACATATTAAATTACTATTATAATTAATAAATGGAACTTCATTTGTAAGTTATAATTTAAAGTATAATATTATTGCATATTCATATCCTTCAAATAATACAAATATAAAAAAAGTTTAATCCTTTAAACTATATTTTTATTTAAATTTTTATACAAAAAGGGGCTGGCAGGACAGCCTACCACACCCCGTCCTGCCTCTGGCCCACCAGTCAAAGTAGCTGACAGGTTCAAAATGTAAACCTGCCCCGACAAATTAGAGGAGGACTGGCAGCTCAACCCACTTTGTCACCCCTAGTCTTAACATTCTTTACATACACCAAAAACACTGAGAAAGCAACATAACTATTGAATTTGGATTACTACATAATGAAGAATCACTTCTGTTGATCATGTTATACCACTAAATAAAGAGTTCGGAAAAACATATAGAGAAAATATATATATATATATATATATATATATATATATATATATATATATATATATATATATATATAATAACTACAAATGTGTAAAGAACAATAGCTGATTAAATATTATAAATAAAGTAGTGTTTTGCCAAACTTTTTTTTTCTCTTCTTAAAATCTCCTCCAATCTACTTTTTTGCTTTAACCTTTATTAAGAAAATATACTTTAATATTAGAGATTCCCCAGAATTCTGTTTGGCCATTGACCAGCTTCTCTTTTTAAGGAAAAGAGAAGGCCACCACGGCAGAGGTGGGGATATTACCATATAACTATTTCTGCCCTCAAAAGTGTAGCAGGAAGGGGGAATGACTGAAAAGCTACCTTGGTCTTTTGAAGGGGGTGGAGCCACTACATAAGGTCTCATGCTGTGATGGTGCCGGTGATGATAATGATGTCTCTGTCTTGGAGTCACGTAAGGACCTAAAATAAAAGAATATCAGCCCCCTTATACACAGCTAATTTATGTTTACAACAAGAAGCTATTGATAAAATAATATACCTTGATGATTTGGAGATGGAATGGGTGCAGAAGAAGGTCCAAAAGAAGGTTTACCAAACCACATTTTAGCTTGTTCTGATGAAGCAAATGACACACTCAAAGAAAACGACTTCACTGCATGCAAAGAACCTATTACGTCATACATAACACTGATAATTGTTTTCATTAATAGCAGAAAGTGTCATCGTGAGTTTGAAGTATGTTTCCTAGGAAAACAATTGATTTGTGGATTTTCTAGCTAAATGAGGGGCTCAAAATGACGAGACCTGGAGAATCTGGGTATGGGAGAATGTTTTCCATTGATTTTGCTGGTTGCAGTTACATTGGGATTAGTTTTCTTTCTCTTACCATTTGTACCAGCAATACAATCCAATCCAACATATACTGGAGCATAAGCACACATATATATCACATTGGATTCATACTGACAGAAGCTTATCAATCAAAAAGAGAAATATTTTTTACACTATTCTCCTCCAAGACTTCAGCCAATACCCAAGTATACTTCGCAATATACAAGAAAAGATCCAATTCACAAAAATGACCATTTTGTAACAATTAATAACAGGGACTGAACACATAATAACGAGATTAGTAACAAAGAAATAGTTATAAAAATAGATTAGATTACTCGATTCATTCTTTAAAATTTGAGATGCGAATAAGATGTGTTACTTGACTGTGCAATTCAATGCTCGGTTCGCATACGACATAAAGAAGATATATGCGATGATTGTATATCAGCATAAGAATCAAATTGTTATAGCCCAGCTCTAATGGAAATGAGTCATTGGATTAAAACACTACATAAACTATGTGTCTAAGAATGAAAATAATATACACTGACCAATAAGAAGAATCCAGCATAATGCTGCATTAAAAAATTAGGTTTGGCAAGTGAAGTCCTGGTTGTGACAGACATGTGAAATGCTAAGAGGAAACAATGATATGTCACAGGTACAGAATGAAGGAAAAATAATTCGAGCTTCTCTCTCAAGCCAAAACAAACTTATACACCTAACTTTCAAAGCAACTCTCCGATTTCACTTTTTCAAATGTTAGAAGCTCGATTTATTTCATTTTCTTATTTTCTTCTCCTACCTATAAAAGTTATTGAAACAAAGCCTAAATTAGTAACTAATTTAGCGCAATAAAACAACCGACTAACTAAAATTCAAACAACACAGCAGAGAAAAACTATAACATTCAAGAATTCAGTTACCCCCATACTACAACAAGAAAAAATGTATAAATCCAGTTTCAAGTTAACTAGCAGTCAGTCCAGAGAAAACATCAACATATAGTCAACAAAGCACACGCAAAGAAGCAAAAAAAAGAAAACAACGGTAGCACAGAATTAGAGCTAAAGAACGAAATAAGACAAACTCCTTAACTTAATCTTTCTTCTATCACTCCACACTTACTTCTATTTTAACTGGTACGGCTTACAGTAAAAAATTAAGAGAGTGAAAGAGGAAGGAGGTGAAAGCAAAGTACCTTGGGAAGAGGAAAGCAAGTTGAGAAAAGCAAGGAGGAAGACCACCGACACCGGCATTCTCTCTAGCCGCAGTCGACACCAGCGTTGAGCATCATCAGGAGGAGAGAGGAAGGTGAGAGAGGGAGAGGCCAAAGGCAAGATTCCGGCAGGGCGTTGGGTGACAGCAGTCATGACAGATACGGCAGCAGGAGGCCGAACCACGAGGGAGAGAATGCATAGCTTGAAAAACGCAAAACGTGACACGCAAAACCCTAGGAGAGAGAAGGCAATGCGGGAGAGTGTGTTTCCGGATCCATGAAATGCGGTGGAAGATCTAGCCGAGGAAAGCGGTGTGCATGCGGAAAGTCAGAGAGAGGAAGAGATCTCGAGAGAGGATTTGGAAATGGAAGAGAAGAAGGAAAATGGAGAATGGAAGAGGAAGAAGAGTGGGGTGGGGGAGTTGAGAGCTTTTAATGCTGGTGGGAGTGTTGTTGACAGTGATACACTGAGTGATGATGCATTCAGTTTTTGAGTTGTGCAAACTTCATCATTCATTCACACACACTCTCTTTGGCGTGCCTCAGACAAAAGGCTTATTAACTAAACGACACTGCCCCCCTCGTTTCATTCGCTTCTCAAATGTCCATTCCTCTTCTCAAAACGCGCCATTGGGGAACATCTCTTCGTGGTGGGACTCTCTTAGTCGCATACCATATAATAATAATAATATATTACCTTACTTTTGTATTTATTTTACATTTAATTTAAAATAAAAATTAGGTAGGGTTTATAAAATGTTGTCTTGATAACTTTGTGGTGACAATCTTAATGTTACAAAAAGAAAGAGTGTCTTACTCGTGCTAATGTTTGTGAATTGATGAAAAAAATAAAGTTTTACTTGTTTTTCTGATTTCATTTGCTATGGAACCCTTCTTTTCTGTTTCTTTTCTTTTCCTGACTATGACTGTTCACACGTGTCTTCTTTCTAAACACGAGGGGAATCTTTGATTTCAAAATCCAAAACTAATACTTAGAGGGTTTCTTTGTTTTCATGGTGTTTTTTATAATTACATATGAGAAAAATATAATAAGTGGATATCTTCATATAATTTAAAAATAAATTTGTAATTAAATATTTATAAATAGTTATGTTTAGATCTTCTCTTTTTTAATTTGTCATAAACAAATTAGATAGCAGACACTCCTTATAACGTATCTAGGAGTCCTGAAGAGTGGAGAATATGTTTAAAGTTTGAAATTTTTATCAGAATTCATTATTTATAGTCTAAAATTAGATCTAATGATATTCTACGGTTCAGGATAGTTCAATATATGTTATAACTTACAATAACTCGTTTATAAGTCACGTTGTTTGAATTAAATCAATATTATTGTGTGATCATATTTTTAAATAAATATTAAAAAAATATGTTATATATATTTTTTTTATTTCAATGAAATAAATTTAATATATGTAAGTCTTTAAAAATTTAATATGTAACCTACTGAATTCTTAATAAAGGTTCTAAATGTTTTTTGTGAAACGTTGCCAGAATATAAAAGCTCAATACAACTAGTTGCCTTATATATTTAAAGGATTTCCTATACCATTAAATTTCATATATAATTATTACTGAGACATAAAAAGATACCATTAAACATAAGTTTAAATTTTAATGGATTTATCAAGTGATTTCATTTGTGAAAGACTGGTTTCTTATAAAGCTTATTAAATGAACAACTGAACATTAAGTTACATTATTTTAATTAACAACATGGTTCTCTTTACTAAAATTGTGAGTTTAATTGAGTTTTAAGTATAGTTAGTACAACTTATTTAGTTTTTTAAATGAATAATAAATATATTTTTATTGTGTAATATTTGATATCAGTGTGACTGTTAAGAATGATGTATTTACATGTCACATCAAAAATGAAACCAGAATTACGCCGATGAATCTCGTTAGTTCTATATTATACTGTTAGAGGCTCTATGATTGATAGACTATGAGAAAAACAAATTTGGTAATTATATATCAGATTACCGTGTTAAATAAAATAAAAAGATAATATAATTTTTATTAAGTTGCAAAAGTTCGTCAAAAAAAAGTTTTTTTTTTATTTATTTATTAGAAACATGAACTATAGTAAACTATGGGTAGTTGGGTATTTCACACATTGGTTATGAATTCTGTTGTCCTGTCAATTATGCTGAAGTGCATCAAAGTTGTAAGTAATATTCTGATTGAAAATGTAAACATCATTCCATGTTGTTTCATTTCCCATCACCTATATAAAACATTTTCATACTGTCAAATATAATTTTTTAGTAAATGATTAAATCGTCAATATTTTTATTATGTAAGTCATCAAATTCTAAAATCAAATTTTAAAATCATAGATCTTTACCCATCTCAATTTCACCTGGGCACACTGAAAAAAATAACATAATTTATTTTTTATTACAATCTGAATTAAATTGGACATGCTCACACATTGAATGTCGACCATTATATAAGTAATTATCAAGAGTGAACTTTTATATATCTGAGAAAACAATTTTAATACATAAATTAATGTTTTGACTATATGTACTTATTTATATTTTTTATAATAAATATTCTTTGTTTATGCTTTGTGAAATTTGGTGTGATTTTCTCGTACTTTTAATTATTTAGTTATTTTAATAAAATTGTATATAATAACAAATTATTGATAAAAGATAACATAATTTAGATTTCAAATTTTAAGTTTATTTAGATTTATTGAAGAAATTACTTCTGGGAAATGTGCTAATTAAAATTATGCACACTCATGTACCCAGGTTAATTTTAATTTTAATTTTATTTTGTCTTGGGATTGAGATCATTATTTAAAAAAAAAAACAGTGTAAGGATAATACAGGAAACTGGAGAGAAGAGTAAATTAAAGCTATGAAATAAATTATAAACTCTTATTACTTATTTTGATATAACCTGTGCTATACTATAGAGTTTGAATGTTTTATAAATATATAACAAAGAAAGTGAGAGTGAGAATGATACAACCTGCTCCATTCACATTGGTTTAAAGATGGTATTCTAATTAGACCCAATGCATTTGTAAGAGAAATTAGACTTATGTTTTTAGTTATCCCAATATTTGATGCATTTCATTTTCTTAAGACATAGTAGGATTTTTTTTACTAATAAAACAATTTAATTAAGTATATAGCATTTTACAGGACACAATATTATATTTATAATGATATTATTTCTTTTAAAATATTTGTTGTAAAAATAAGTTTTAAATTAATCGTGGACAGCAATATTGACATTGATGTTACGCTATGTTGATGTTAACTAACTCGGTTGAAGATATTACAGTAATGGAAATATAGAATGAATATCAAGCCCAATCCAACAAAATAAATTTAGATAAAAGTTTCACTTTTTGTTTATGAGAAATCCTAATTTAGGGAACATGACTTGATTTTAATTGATTTGAGTTAGGTGGTTAAATCAATTGATTGAAAATTTCTTACATTTTAATTTTTAGAACAATAAAGTAAAACTATTGAAATAAATTTAATCAAAATGGAAATATACATTTTATAGGTAAAACTATACCAAAAATAAAAACAAAATCAACTTATATATAAGACTAACATTTTTTGACCAATTAGTTTGTGTTTGATTTTAGTACAAGTATTTTTTTTATTAAATAATTTTGTTTATGTGTGCTACATGAACAAAGTCCAAAATATATCAGAGCTATTAAGTTAATAAAAATAAATTAAAATACAAAGTAATGAATGCAAACCCTGACGGTTGTCACTTATCACTTACTGATAAGAGAGAACCAGGCGTTCACATCTCTTTGTTTCATTCTAATTTGGGTTTGAAGTTCTACTACTCTTGATCCTATTCTTAACTTCGATCTTAATTCTTTTCGCTATATTGTAGACACTTCTAGTTACACACTCTTTTGCGTTGCTTCTAGTTTCGAACTGTTTAATTCCTTCCAAGTGTCACTTGTTTGGCATCTAGGGTTTACTCTTTGGGTTTCTCTTTCTCGATTCTTCCAATTTTCTTTCACCAAATTGTTTGCGTTTCGATTTGTTCTGGTTTTATTCATGCATCTTATTTGTGTATGGAGAATCATTGCGAGGTACTCGGTACCGAAGGGTTGATTAGAAAGCATGAATTTGTGAGGATCATAATTCGGTGTCTATATTCATTAGGATACAGTAGCTCTGCGGCGTGTTTGGAATTAGAATCTGGCATTTCGTACAAGTCCAATGAGCTTAAGTTACTTGAATCATTTATATTGAATGGGAATTGGGACGATAGCATTGAGTATCTTAATTCGATAAAGGATATGTTGGGGGAAACAAGGGAATCTGCCTTGTTTCTTGTTTCCAGACAGTGTGTTAGGGAGTATTTGAATTGCGGGCAAGATGAGCTAGCTTTGGCGGTGTTAAGGAAACAGGTTTCTGCCTTGGATGTGGACAGGTGCAAAGTTCACAGCCTGGCTATGTGCATGCTCTCATTTAAGGATAGGGAGTTAGCTGTTGTTGATGAAAACGATGTTGTTGTACATGATCTGAGAAGAAAGTTGTTAGCAGATTTGGAAAGTTTGTTGCCTCCTCCCATATCAGTGCCTGAAGCAAGGCTGGAGCGCTTGGTAGAATCTACTGTTACGGCCTGGGTCGATTCGTGCATGTATCATAGTTCGTCGAATCAGATATCCCTTTATGAGGATCATCGCTGCAGCAGGGATCAGATTCCTACTAGAACGACTCAGGTGAGTTGTTACAGCATTGAGTTTGGCGTCTAGATTGATTTATATGTCCTATTCAGTTATTCATCTCGTCTACTGTCATTTGTAGCAGTTCCTCTATTTAAGAAAAAAAATTCTGGAAGATGATGTAATGGGCTTCTTTTGAAGTCCTTTCAGGGTATGTTGCGCTGCTTACCGATCTAAATCAAGAGTCCGTGTTGTTGAAATTGACATATGTGTGTGTGTGACGTGTGCAAGTGTTCTATTTACATCATCTGTTGGCTATGGACTTTTAAGAATCTTTATTTTTGTTGCCTTTATGGTCAGTTTTGGGCTTAGATTATCTTTTGGACTTCCCCTTTAGAAATTATGCAAAAGGTAAAACTATTATACAAAGGAAAGGATGGATACTATGTAGCTCCCCTTACGAATTTCAGTTATATATTTTAAAAGGAAGGAAAAATGCTTATACTATGCTCATTCGAAACCACTGCCCTTTTTCTTGCACCATAGTTTGATGGCATTTTCTTTTATATATCTACATTGTTAGATATGTAGTCTCCACACCTATCACTGTTCTGTTATCTCATTTAGTTAGGTTTTTTAATTTCTGTCGTAACTGTTCTGACTCGGCACATCGTATAGCTTACTGCAGACTCTTCTAGAGTATTACACCTCGTATATAAAATACCAGCTGTCTTATATCAAATAATTAGAATACATTTTCACTTTCAGATTTTATATTCTCCCCCTCTAAGATTTTTATACATATTAGGAAGTCATGATACTGGTAACGGTTTTTTGATATATCTAGGACTGGTATGATAAGACTCTGTTTTCCTGATCTGATCCCTAATTTGAAGTTTTTTTTTTTTTTTTTTCGGGGGGTATATGGCAAGAGATTGAGTAGGGTAGCAGCTTTTGCATGGCAAAAGAAGATAAATCAGATTTTGAATCATGAACATAGGTTCCATTTTAATCTTTTCTAACATGTGCTATGCATGCATTACATATTTAATAACAATTTTTTCTTTCTATTGCTGCAGATATTGACTGGACACAAAAATGAAGTTTGGTTTGTTCAATTTTCGAATAATGGGGAGTACCTGGCCTCTTCATCCAATGATTGCACAGCCATCATATGGAAGGTATCGTGCTGTTGTAATCTGAAGTATTTATTTTAGCTTTATAAGATTGATCGAATATTAATTGCTTCTTTGGAAATGCCAATTTGTTTTAGCTCCCAATATGTTCGAGAAAAAAGTGTTAGCAAACTCACCTCTATTTATATTCACTGTAATTTAGGTTCATTTCATGGCAAACCATCCCTAAATACCATTCAGATTGAGTGGAAAATAATATATTATTTATAACATTATT
Organism: Vigna mungo; assembly: GCA_036885675.1. NCBI lineage: Eukaryota > Viridiplantae > Streptophyta > Magnoliopsida > Fabales > Fabaceae > Vigna > Vigna mungo. The sequence goes on from CP144695.1 coordinate 23,113,211, forward strand.
TAAATGGTTGGAGATATGTGTGATTCATCTATTGAGCTTGATAGGTTAGTGCTTTGGAGCTTAGGACAAAAGGAAGGGATAAACTATAGAAGGAAAGGATACGTAGAGTTCATCATCATGACTGGACTTTGGAGTTTATTTAAAGAGAGAATATGTTTCTTGTTTTTGTTTGGTGCTGCTCTTTCTTAAGGTACTCACAACTTTGAGCTAGAACAGGTGCTAACATGAATAGGAAATAAATGGATGTCAGGACCTTGTTAGAATCTAATTTAGAAGGATGAAAAGATGGATGCTGTCACCACTGAAATGGATTTTTTTACATTCTTGTCCAGCTTTATATTTCTTAGTTCTGGTTACTGGAGGTTTGTTATAAGGCTCCATGGATGTCTTAGTCGTCATTACTATAGGATAGCTAGAGATGAATAATCAATAGAATTATTGTAGAGTATAGAATGCTAGCGTTTTTGTTGATTTTGCAATCTGGATTAGTGGTATAACTTCAAATTTTGAAATATATATTTTAAGTGTCTTTTTTCTTCAATTGGACAAGGCCGGCCATGGTCAGTGTTGTGAAAATTGCAAATCAGGAAACAACCACATACTAGTGCTTGTGTCTGTAAAACTCAGGATCTCATGGATGTGAAGAATTTGGATGATTTTGAAGGGAATATCACGATGTCAGTTAAAAGGAATAAAACACTAATAATCTTCCAATGCTCTTTTTATCCCCTTATTGGGTGCCATGTCCTGCATCTTTGATCCATGTATAAATCACTGTTACATTTGAGGGTTTGTGGTCTTGATGTGGTGGTTACTGGTAGGTCAGAAAATGTTAATGGAACAAGATTTGCAAATTCTTTGTGGAGAAGTGTACATCGGTGGGATTGGTCCAAATGTCCATTCTAAGTTAACCTTACTAACGTTAGGGTGGAACCCTAAGAGTGACATTACCATTATCTTGTTGAATGTAACGGAAATAATCTTGATTGTAGGACCACATAATTTGTTTTTTTTTCCTGTAGCATTTTCTATATAAGTTTAATATGCTGTTGCTAGAAGCATAGAGTCATGCAGACTGCAAAATGATCAATCCCTGAGAACGTTGGATCTTCAGATATGTTATTCAGAAGATAAATAAAGATAGATGGGGATTTGAGGGATTTATTGTGCAGACGTGCCTTTTTATTCTCTCTACCTTGGATGATGTCTTAATCCAAATTTTTTTATTTATTCATCATATGTGAAGCTTTTATTCTATTGAAAAAAGAAGGCTGTCATTTCCCACGCCAAGGAAAAATATTTGCAACCTTCATTTAAATTGTGGGGATTTATATAAATTTGTTTGACCTTTTCCATTTACAGCTGTAATTATGGAAAATTAATGAGAAGGAAACTTAAATTGGGTTTGTTCAGATAGAGAATATAAACGAGAATGAAATAGGCCAGTTAAGTTCTTATTTATGCTAACAAAGTTGACTGGAAAGAGGAGGGGAGTGAGACTAATTGAAAGCCCTAACCAACATGGCTACTTTACTGGTATGAAGCCCATCCTTATTGCTCACTTTTTGGTGTATGACAATTATTTTAAGAGATGACTGGGGCAGATATCAGAATTTGGAGATTTAGCTGTTCGTATTATGTCTGAGATCTCTGACCAATATACATTTTCTATCCTATCTGAAAATTTTCATTTTAGGTCTCTGTTCTACATCTTAAATACCAGAATCCTACTATAAGATCAGAGTTATATATGTTAGTTAACTGTGAAATTATGCAAGTGGGGTAATGCTGCCCTCAAAATTATCCGGTTTCAACTTCATTTTAAACATTTGACTATGATTACAGTTGACCAATGGACAATAGTTGTAGGATGTACATTACACTATTGTGGTTCTTTTCGCCGTGAATAAGTAGGCCATAGTTTCATGGTTATAAAGAATCTAGGTTTATTTCTCTTAACGGAATACAGATTGCCTTGCAAGGACAAATTCATTGGCATTAAAGCTGTAAAGTTTCTTAGAATATTAACATTCATCTTAGAATATAATTAATTATATTTATGTTGATTAATTAGAATAATCAATTATTGATTACTAAGCTTGATAGAGGTCAACTTTTTGTAAACTAAGATAGCACTCTAATTGTCTGGAAATTAATTAATCAATACTGGAACATGTGTCTAGCTCGAGCGCTCAAATAAAGTACAACTCTGACACGTTCAAACATTTCGAATGTTCTAAAAACTTATGTCAGGTGCTGGAGGATGGGATATTGACACTGAAACACACACTTAATGGTCACCAACATGCTGTATCTTTTGTAGCATGGAGTCCTGATGACACCAAGTTACTAACATGTGGGAACACAGAAGTTTTGAAGCTGTGGGATGTTGAAACAGGTACATGCAAGCGCACATTTGGCAATCAAGGCTTTGTTGTCAGCTCTTGCGCCTGGTTTCCCAACTCAAAACAGTTTGCGTGTGGCAGTTCCGACCCTGAAAAGGGAGTCTGCATGTGGGATTGTGATGGAAACGTAATCAAATCATGGAGAGGAATGAGGATGCCCAAGGTTGTAGATCTTGCCGTTACTCCAGACGGTGAGTATCTTATCAGCGTCTTTATGGATAAAGAAATTCGTATTCTGCATATGGGAACAAATGCAGAGCGAGTTATTTCAGAGGAGCACCCAATCACATCCCTTTCAGTCTCAGGAGATGGTAAGTTCTTCATTGTCAATCTCAACAGTCAGGAGATTCATATGTGGGATGTGGATGGGAAATGGGATAAGCCATCCAGGTTTAATGGCCACGAGCAACACAAGTATGTGATAAGGTCATGCTTTGGTGGATTAAACAACACTTTTATCGCCAGTGGTAGTGAAAATTCACAGGTAATCCCCTGTTCTTGTGGGTTTATATAGACATTCCCTATAAACCACTCATCTGTTTTGCAAGGCATTGTTATTGTTTTTTGTTAGTAAACTTCAAATTTTGTTTAATACAGGTATACATTTGGAACCGTCGTAATCCGACGCCTATAGAGGTTCTATCCGGACATTCCATGACTGTGAACTGTGTGAGCTGGAACCCGAAAATACCACAAATGCTGGCATCTGCCAGTGATGATTATACGATTCGTATATGGGGACCCAGCTTCCAAAAAAACGAAGGCCAAGTTGAGTAGATTAGATGAGCAGGTTGGATATTAAAATTTCCAGTTTAGTGTAGCGTATTCGTATACTAGTTTTGCTTTTATATTCTTTTCTTCACCACGCAAAGTCTGTTCAGGTTACAAAGCATGAGTTTGTAAAGTCCTAGTTTACCCATGCAAGAATTTTGGAATTTTGGGCATACATTTCCCATTTGTATATCTCACTTTCCTTCATTTGATATTAAACCCACAATTTGTCAGACAGATTGTCTGCTGAAACTGATGGGTTTAAGTTAAGATTTACTTAGGAAAATGGTAGTGATTTCGTTCAAAATCAAGAATTTTGAAATAAAACTTTAATGAATAAAGACAGAAAAAAACCTCATCCAGTATCTACAAAGCATGAATATTGATAATAAAATAATAGAAATTGTGTGTACCGTAACTTCCAAATATAAAACGTTAAAATACATTAGTTTAAATTTATCATGTCATACTACAAACCTTGCTATGTATTAATTCAAGTTTTTTAAACTGTCAATCAGATACTAGCTAACTATTTTCTTTTTTTATCATTTAAATTTAGTTTTAATTATAAGAAAATAATATTATAATCACTATAAGCTCGTAAAATAATTCGTTAAAGTCAGACATAAATATAAATTTTAGAAGTATTGTTTAATAAAAATAATAAATACAGTATTACATGCGAAAGTATTCATAAATAAATACTAACGTAAAATGAATTTATAGTTAATAAAAAATGGCAAAATATTCTATAGATACTAAAAGCAATATTTATCTTATGAGAAAAAGTAATTATAATGACCAATTTCACTTAAAAATACAAAATTATTAATTTGTGCTTTTCATTTGTCATGATTTATTCATAATAAACAAATTTCAATTATTTATAACAATTTTATAAATAAAATAAAATTTTATTATATAAAACACATTAAAAAAAACCTTTGCATCATACAGGAAAATATATTCTGCAATCTAATTTATAGTCAATGTAACAATGATAATTTATTATAATTAGTTTTAAATATTTGAAATGTATATTTAATTTCATCATAATTTCATAAGATAATTTTGTAAGAAGTGTTGTTATTTCATCTATGTGTATTTCTTTCTTTATTGAAGTGTAAAGCATTTTTTTTTTGTGAATGAAAATTATAGTTTGATATAATTTTCCTTTGGCCAGTACGAGTAAAGGAGAAAGGAAAAAGTATATGATGCAAAGGAATAATAAATATAATAATTAATTTATAATAATATTATATTCACGTAGAAAACGTCTCTGATTTTTCTGCCATCATTTTATTATTTTTTTCAAACAAATCTAATAAATATAAAAATAACTTAAACTATATTTTAAATTTTTATTTCTATAATTTTCAATGACATTGTTTTCGTGTGATATGTAATATTTTTTAACTAAATGCTGTAAGCTACCATGTTCCTATCCCTGTGTTGTATAACTTAGTGGGAACTGTGCGTCAATCCGAATCCTAGCCCTAGCCCGTGGTTGTGATTCTTCCCGCCGGCAACCTTTACGGCGGCTTCTCCCGCATACGCTGAGCGCTTCTCCTCCTCTAATCAGGTCCTAATTCTTTTCATTTATTTTACTTAGTGTTCTTAGGACTAACAGTTTAAAGTAGTTTCCAAAGTAATACGTAGGTGGTTTTTAAATTCTGAAGGCAATTTGTACAAATTTGTGACGCGGCTTTCATTGTATTGTGACCCCCTTTTGATAAATTTGTGCTTTGGTGACCTAATTTGGGATCTCATTGTGTTTCTTTGCGTATCACTAATCTTATTACAACATAGATTACATGTTTGAGAATTCAAATAGAGATTTGGAGCTTTGTTAGCCCAATTTGTTTGTCCTTGTAATGGATTGTTTTGCAGTCTTAACTTCTTTGTTTATTGCTTCCATCTTGGGTGCTCTGTTTCCGTGGTTTGTTTATTGCTGTAAATTTTGGTTATATATATATATATATATATGGGGGATTTGTAATAGTTTCTGTAGGGCTATGCTTGAGGCTTGTTCCATGTCAATTTTTTTAACCAAGATGGGCAACTTACTCACTGCAGTCCCCTGTCATTATGGTCTGATATAAATTTTGGTGTACCAATATATGAATTTTGGCATGTATATGAATGGGGGATTGTAGTCCATGAATATGTTGCAGGGGCTTTCCGTGGGGCTGATATGAGCATTGTTCCAGGTCAGTTTTAGGAATCAAGGTTGCCATGGATATGCGTCTGATTTTAGCTTTGTCTTTCAAATTCTATTTGCTAAATCACGTTTAAATCTTTCAAGCTGCGAAGATTGGAATGCTAGTGCCATGTTTTCCCTCTATGTAGTTATATTTTGATTATTAAATTTGTAGAATCCCTATTTAACAACTTATCTTTTAATTTTTGTTTGATTTAAATTGTACAATTTCTCTCCCTTGTTAGCTACTTTCCATCTCTCCTTTCTACCCTCCTTCACACAGTTTGCTTAGTTACTTTAAGTTGTTGCCCTACAAGAGTATCTAAATGTTACTCGGGAGCCTTCTTTCTGTATCCCAAAAAAAAAGTTAAAGTCAAGTTTTAATATTGAATGATGAAGTTTACATACATGTTCCCCAAATATGCATTTATAACTCATAACTTAACGTACTTGATTTGATGTTAAAAACTTATAAGTACTCAAATGTACATTGCTTTCGAAGCAACTCTGAATTGCTTTCATGTTTAATTGCTTTGGAGAGTGCGCCAGCAGGGAACAGAACATGCTAGTATTAGTTGTCCCCTTAATCCCTCAATATATGTTCAATTAGTCAAGTTAGATTGTGATATGAAGTCTGACTTAACCTGTGAAATAGACATTCAAGAACCTTTAACTATAATTTCTATCATTCAGGAATAATATGACCTACATCGCATCATTCAAGGACGAATTTGACGGATTACTATTCTTTATAGTGGTAAAGAAAGATATTTTGGGGCTAAACAAACTACCTCGAGCCTCTTCTATTCATGATTATATTTAATGAATAAAACCAAATCGAAGCAAAAATTGCATTCCATTTCCTTTATATATCTGTAAATGACCTCAAATTGGTTTGATTTCCTGAAGTTTAACGTTTTCGTTTGCGTCTGATCAGGAAGAATGAGGCCCACAATGATGCTCAGGGTTCTGAACAAGCAGTTTCTTGGAATTTTTGGTGATGCAGCTACTGCTGTCGCTAAGAAGCCACCCCCACCTCCTGTAGTATCGCGCAAACCGGCCTTCATTGATGCATTCTTGTACAAGATGAAGAAGAACCCAAGTCTTTTGTCGAACAAGACCATTTGGTCACGAAGATCCACTATCTTGCCAGAATTTGTTGATACTACTGTCAAGATTTACAATGGGAAAACCACTATCCGTTGTAAGATCACTGAGGGAAAAGTAGGTCACAAGTTTGGAGAGTTTGCTCTCACCAGGAAGCGCAAGACCAGAGAACAAGCCAATGCCAAAAATGTTAAACAACTTAAGAAAAAGAAGTGATTTTTTTCTGGACTTCTGGACCAAAATTATTTCATGAATATTTTATTTTCTGCTATATTTACATCGATCTGGTAATTTCTTAGGTTCTCTAGATTTCTTGTGAGACCTAACAGAATTCCCTGATAGTTGACAGTAATTCCTTTTAAATTGGTTCTATGACCATCTAATGTTTTCATTTGATGTTATTATATATTAGTTCTTGAAAGGTAGACCAGTGTTGGATCACTTAATGCTTATTAACTTGTGAGGAACTGGATTTTATAGTCATTTTAGTGTTGGAACAGTTAATGCTTGGGGATGTCATCATCATATGTTGTTTGCCTATGAACAGGATTGTAGATTATTACTCAGACACACGCATACACACACTTCTTTTTTGTTATAATAAAGTAAATAATTTTTTAGAATTTTGATAGTTAAGACTTTGGAAACTAAAATTCCATCATCTTAGCGGACTGCAAGCGATAGATATAAGAAGAAAGAACAAATGTAAGAATTTTAAGTTTTTTCTATGATTAAAATATTAACTTTTAGAATTCGGCAGGTTTTTTCTTTTCGGCCATGAGATAAATGAAAACAATGTTGGTCCGACCGGTAAAATTGGGAACCGGATCTGTTACGGGTTCAGTCACATAAAGTACTGTTTTTCTGATCATTTGATCCCTAATATGGATTTATTTTCTAGGTATATTTGAAGAGATTGAGTTGGGTTTAAGCTTTGCATGGCAAAAGAAGATAAATCAGATTTTGAATCATGAAAGTAGACTCCAAACTAATCTTTTACAACATGTGATACTGTATCCTTACATTAAGATTTGGAATTAATTTATTGTTTAGGTGAATTTACGAGGACGGATTGTGAGATGAATTCGTATTTGATGTAAAGCAACAATTTGCGATATTGTTGGTTTTTTCAATTTTCATAAGCGATGTCCATTGAGTTAACCTAACACTATTACTGGAAAAAAGAAGACTCCATTGAAGCGAAATTTTGAAGGAGAGATAATTTGTTTTTACTACCAATCTCTTCCAAATATATATTGGCTTTTGTCGAAGAGTATCTGGTATAGGACAGCTATTAAACTTCTAAATTTGTCACATTGTGTGCTGAAAGTGATGGGTTTAAGCTTAAGATTTACCATTACTCTTTTAACTCTATGATTTGAAATGATGGCAGCATATTCCTTTTCTTCCCCGATAATATGTATACTAATTAGTTGCAGAATGGGCAACATGTGCTGTAGGTCCCTGTTCGCATTATGATCATCACATCTGCATTCAGCACTTTTGCGGCCTCCAAACCGGGTGAATGCACGATACTACTTATATTTTATATAGTAAGTCATTATTTTTCTTAAAGTTTTTTGAGATGATAAAATGATAAATATATGCAATTAAACATTATATCAGTTTATAAGAAATTTAGAATATATTAAAAGGTGAACTTTAAAATTAATTAAATGTATTGTAAATTAATTTTATTTTTAATTCTAGTTTATTTAAGATTTCTAAATATTTGTTATAGACTTGCATGTCTTAATTGGTTTTGCCTTATAATTTTTTTCTTCAAATTGCGTTTAGTGTGTTGTATTTTGATTGGAGTTTGAGTTTAACTTGATTCATAAAAGATCCAAACAAAGTAAGAAAAATCATGAGCCAATGAGCAACAATAAAATTATAGACAAATTCTCAAATATGACTTCATTATAAAAGACTTCAACATTTATCATTTATTCTTTATCAAAATTTTGTTCCTTTCTCTAAAAGAAATTGTTGAGTTTTTCAATTGTAATATTTTCCAATTGTTAAAGCATTACCATGCATTTTAATTTGGTGACGATAAAAGATTAATTTGTATTCTTATATAATTTACTCTGTTTGAAGTCTTGTTGTTTTAGCATCTATTTTTGAAACAAAGTGATTCGTTTTTTTTTTCATTGATGATAGTAATAAGATAGTATGATATGAGCATATGTTATAAAAAGTAAGTCTAATATATTAAAAATCTTTTTTAATTTTGAGTTAATTAGAAATAAATATTAAAAGAATGTCCGATATTGATATCAAATATGTGAATTATAAATTCTATAAATTGTTATCCCTAATCATATTGTCCATCAAATTCTACAAAATGCACACGAGACCTACATAGATATATGTATGTCCATTTGATGTACGATATACAACAACTATTCTCAATATAAGAATATCAAACAAAACACACATGCATCAAATGCATACATACATACTTGTGTGTGTGAAAATCTGTTTTCTTTATACGTAACTTTTTTTTTCTATATTGCGTGTAATTTCTATGTTTTTAGATGAAACTTCATCTAGTTGTGGTTTTAAAATCACGTCCTGACCATTGATCATATTTTTTATTGTTTAGTTAGAATAATCATTAGTTGTGAAGTTGTGTTGGAAAGAATAATGTTAGGTGTACCATTAAGGTAAGAGAAGCTAATATTTTTAAAAATTTTAATGTTTTATAGTTGAATTAAAAAATTGTGTTACAATTGGTACGACTATTTGTTTGTGTAAAGTTGAGAATATTTGTGAGAAGAGTGAGTTTGATGAATAATGTAGTAGTATTATATTTTATGAATAAAGAATATTATGAAAATTTGAGTAAACATGTTTAATTTAAATATGACACTGGAAACTGTTGAAATAGAGAAATTAAATGTGAAAGAAATATTGACAATATGACATTGTAGGAAGGAATTAAAGAAAAATTGACCTATGAGAAAAGTGATAAATGAGTGTGACCTTAATGATATTATAGTGAAATTATTGTTGGTGTTTGAAAGATGGAATGTATTTGATGTTGTATAGTGATTCTTAAAGAATTGATGAATTAATTAAAGGAATGCTTAAGTTGATAATCCTTATAGTGTGTAAAGAGTAGAGGTGGGAGAATGCATTGAATAATGTAGTATTGAATATGACATGGTATTTATATTTTTTAAGAAAGTAGTAGGTTTATGTGATTGTTATAACATTGTGAAATTCTTTTTTATTAAAAATGGTTTATATGTTACTAAATAGTTTCTTTGTATGCCACCAATTATGTTTATGATTATGTTGAGTTATGCTTGATAGTGTATGAGTAATCGTGATGATTTAGTGTGTTCAAGTTGTTAAATTAGTTATTTTCAAGGGGAAATGCTAATCTAGGGTAAGCCCAAGTGTGTTGAAGGAGATTTTCTATGTGAGACTACATTGACTTTATTGGTGTCTAACATAAAGGAAGATAAACTAGGTGGTGAAAGTAGATGGAGACTTCACTTGACATAGATATGAAAGAGAATCATAAGGAGCTAACGAAGTTAACCCTCTTAGTATTATATGAAATGTATGAATTACAAATGATAAGAAGTTGTAAAGAAGGAATAGAGGAGCAACAATATGACAGGTGCAAATTCTCATGAATCTATTCAATACACTTTTTAGTTTAATGCTTGACTGATTTTTATTTTATACATCTCAAGGATTTATTTTGAGAACTTTTTGTGAAAATGATGGAATTTTCAAATTGGAGTTTATTTATGTGATAATTATCTTAACCTTACATTTTTATGTGTTTTTAATTTCTTTTCTTATGTGATGATCGTATTTTAAATATCGGAGTAGATATAAGAACTGATGATAATAATTAATAATACTGGAGTTGAAATGAGTCATTAAAGGAGTAATATGGAAATATGTTAGATGTGTTTTTTAGCATTTTGAAAAAGAAAAAAAAACTATATTGAGCTCTTAATTCACAATTTTTAGCTGAGTTAGGTTGATAAAAAAAATTTAATGTAAGTGTTTTCTAGTTTAAGAACTACAATGACACTAAGCTTATCTTTCTACTTGTAATGAAACTTAAATGAACAAGGTAAAAAAAGGTTGCTCCTTTGAGACAAGAAAGTAACAAATAAATGGTACTTGTTGTCTTTGATTAAAATCATAGTATTTCTCAAACTCAACTTTAAAATATATAATCTTCTCCCTTTTCTTTTTACTTCAACAGTCACTTTATTTGGTTCTCTCACATGACCTTTAATATTACCTTGCATTGTTTGTTTGGCAACACAGTAGCTTATATGTGTACTCTATCAAAGAAATTGATTTATAGCCACCTAATATTTTAGGATTATCCTTTTAAGAATAAGCATCTCATGAGCATTATACCAATCTACCACCAACAGGTCCTTAATAAAACTCACAAACAATTCCTTAACAATTTCACAAATAAATTTAAACTTTTATGTCATTTTGTATCTAAACATTTTGATCCCTCGTAATCTCACACTAACTCTTTAATTCTTTCTTTACAAAAGGTTTAACTAACATCTTTATTTTCTTCGTGACTTAACTTCCTAAACTACGTATTTCCTTATGAGTTATAGATGGAAAATAAAGTTTTTCAAGAAAAGAAGAGAATGCAAAAACGTTTCCTACAATAATTAAAGGAGGACAAAATAAAGAAGGTTTGTTAAGGAAGATAAAATGGATAAAGACTGAATGAACTTGAGGAAGACTTTAGGAAGCACAATATTTTATTAAATTGTATAAATTCCTTATATACCTTTGAAGAATATTCTCTAAGGCTTTAATAATTTTCAGGGTGTTATATATTATGAATGAAGTAGTTAAAGACATAACTACCTAGGTGAATATGAAAATTCAAGAACCTATTCACTTTGTTAACGAGAGAGTTGCAATTTCTCTTTCCTTATTTATTAGGTAATTTCGACTGTGGTGGCTTATTCACACTAGTTGAAGTTTGTTTTACCTGTTTTGATCTACTTTATATAAATTTCTTAAACATTTTCCTTGACTTTTAAATGAAGGATTTCACTTTTTTACAAAACACATCAAAACAATACATTGTTAGAATTTGGATGTCGTGAGAGTTTTATACTATTTTCCCATCTTCTTATCTTGGAGAGTTTTCAATTGGTCAATCAACCTTCACCTATTCTCTTAGCCTTTTGAGGTACAAGTTAGTCTTTGTCGATTATTTTTTAATTGGATTAACTATGTTTTGTAATTTATAAACTTGGACGCAAAATTGAAATTTGTCTTTATCTCAAACTTTGATTTGATCCATAAACTTAAAAAAGAAATTAATATAATTTTTTTTAACTTAATATTGTTAATTTTCTTTACGTGTTAAACAATGTTTTAAGTTGATATTTGACCTGGAATAGGTAAAACTTATAAACAATTTAAATGTCAGCCTAAAACACTATTTAAAAGTTCAAAAAATTTAAACAATTGAGTTAAGAAAATCATATCATTCTTTTTCAAAGTTTGATAATAAAATTGTATTAAAATTTAAGATAATAACAAATTTTAATTTTATATCAAAATTTAAAGACTAAAAATATATTTAATTATTTTTAATTTTACACTTTTCTTTCTTTTCATGGTATTTAGCTTTGGTGAAGATATTTTCATATAATATTAGTTAGTTATTTAATTTCAAATTTTTCGTTGAGTTGAAAGATATGTAAGTTCAATAAGAACTACATCATATGATCAAACTTTGATCTTTGCCTCTATACAGTAACAGAAATGTCCTTAGAATTGCTCCATTATTCCTCATAGTCAACATTAACTTGATTATTTTTATTATTGAGAAGTGTTTTTTTATAAGGGGAACGGATAAAACATTAAATATAGAGGACTAAATGTCTTAAGGTTAATAAAAGAAATATTATGGATGGAATAGATCACAATGAAAATTAATGATAACAATCAACATTGACAATTAATGATACATTCAATTATTAAAATATTGTTTCTTGGAGTCTGGCTAATTGTAAAAAAAAAATAGAGAATAAATTTGTTAAAAAAACTCTTAAAATTTGAATCATACCATAAAAAGAAAACCTCACATGTGTAGTTTGACACTTCTAAAAATAGTTTTAAAATAACCTAGCTTATAATACTTTTCACTAATAATTTTTAATTTGTTTCACTTCTAATATCGTGCACTAGTAGTAACTTTGTAGCAACGTATTTCTTTGATAACTTTTACTTTTAGTTTATAACATGTTTTTTATGTTACTTTTGATTAAAAAATATTATCTTTTTTTTTTCCTTAGATCCTATAACATGATATTTGAACATTAAACAACAATATACTTAAATAATATAATATGTTCAGAACAAATATATAATATTTTATTAAAGTTCATAAACGAATAACCTGGAGACCTTCAAACAAAATTTTATTTCGATAGACAATGTCATATATGAATGTGTGAGATCCTATTCTTCTTTATCTTAAAATTCTAGAAATTACAAGTCAAATTTGTAACAAATGAAAATAAATTATTATTTATAAGAAAATGGAAAACGGATTCATCATAAAATATTTTAAATATGGAATAACTAAATCTCGAGAGTTTATGTGAGATGACTTTCAATGACTTATCAAACAATGCAGATATATGATTTATTTTTATTTATATTATTTTGATTTAATTTAAAAAATATTAAAACTCGATTAAATAAAAATAAATAGAATATAAAGAATGCTAACCCCTCTTCCATATAAAGTATATACCACATTTACTATGGAAGCCTAATTGAATCAAAACAAAGTTTTACACGTTATTTTGCGTGTTTAATTTATGTATGAAATACTGACGTTAAGATTGAATAGATATTTTCAACGACTTAAAAAAATTAAAATTTACCTATATTTTACATTATATCATAATTTTTTTTTATATTTTCTATTTTCTCCACACATTAATCAATAACTATAACTACTGTACCCAAAATTATCCTTAATTCCATAGTTCCCGTTATGAAATATTAGTTTTAAGATTATGAAAAACACAGCTTAAGAAATATTCAATTTCTGTAAATCTAGAATAAAATATTCTCATTTTTAAAACTATTTTTGTTATAAATTATTCTACACATTTCTATATTTTTTAGCAGCTCACAATAATAAATAATTAAATAAATAAAAAAAGCTAAAACTTTAGAAGAGAAGAAAAATAATTAAAACATGACCAAATACGAATGTGTTATCCTAACTAGTCAATCAACAATTCTCATAACATATCTTACTTGAATAAAATGTGCATTAGATATTAATTTAATTGTTTTAATATTAAATTTGAAAGAAGAAAATAGAAATAGAAAAAAACAATCTAAAGAATATGACACTTGAAAAAGAGTTGATTGGATAATACATTATTAATGACTTAATTAATAATGTTTATCCATCTTTCATAAATTTCATATTCTTTCTTTGTCCTTCCTATCACAGTCTTCATTTTGGTCCTAAACCTAAGTTGGTTTCACAAATCCCCACGGGTCTGAGATCCAACGGTGTAGGTGGAGAGATCTGATGGTATGGAAGGGCAGAAAAAAACAAAGCCCACGTACTTCCATTAATCAGAGTTTCCTCCCCGAAAATTGTTGGAAATTGTAGGGGAAGCCCCAAAAGATGGGAATTCCTTTTAGCGTGGTCTGGTTGGGTTAGGTCTGTCTTCGAAATGAAACAAAGACGGAGGCTCTGAAATAAAGGCTTTCAAGAGAAAGAGAGAGAAGAAGAAGAAGAAGAAGAAGAAAAAGAAGAGGGTAGTGTGTGTTTGTCTCTGTCTCTGTCTTCGTTCGAAACCATGAATCTCTTCTCTTCCCTATAACTCCTCTCAGATTCGATCCTCTCTTCTCTTCTCCCAATTTCGCCTCCTCCCCCAAAATGACGGGATTTTCTCGCTCGCGCGATCATGCTTCTTCCTCTTCGCACAATTCCAACAGCAGGTCCATTTTCTTTCCGTCGATTCCTTTTTCTAATGGAAATTCATTTTAATCTTACGCCTCTTCGCAATCTTTCTTTCAATTTCTCGCCGAATCCGCGACCGGAAGTCAGTATCTGATTGTTTCTTTTTCTGATTTTGCTGGAGTTTTCAATTACGCCTAATTCGGTTTTGTTCCTTTGGTCTGTTATTGTGGCGGTGTGTTCGGGTTGCTTTCTGATTAGGATAGTGAAATAATAGTGTTGTTATATGTGGGAGGCAGCTGGAATTGAGCTTTTTTCATGTGATTGATGTTCCCGAGGCTCGATTTCTGAGGCTGCTGCATGGTTTTTAGGTTGGATCCTGTTCTGCTGTAGAGTGGTTTTAGGTGTTGGTTAACATCAATTCGCGGTTGCTGGCTTGGAAACTGTCCAGAGTTGAGTTTTGTTTTGTTTTGTCTAGAGGTCTGTTTGAGTCGTGTGGAGTTAGCTAGGTTTTGAGATGAGATCGTGGTGTTGTGAGGTTATGATCAATATGGCCATAGTGGTTGGGTTTTTGTTGAGATGCCTGGTGGCGCAGTACTTGTTGGAGAGTTTGAGCATGATTTTAATGGATGATCATGGAGAATGGGAGTTTCTTGTCGAAATTTTGTAGTTTCTGACCTTGAATATTGGACATGTTTAGACTGTGCGTGAGCTTGCCATGATGATCTATCATGCTACTATAAGCTGAGAATCCATACGTTTGTCAATACTTGGATTTTGAAGTTTGTGTTCGTCAACTGAGGCCGAATTACAGAAATGCACTTTCCTTCTTTTCAGTTGAATTTGAAGTTACATGTTTTACTGTAAAATATTTCTCTTACCTGATGTGTTGAATTTGGCCAGTGGTAGCAATGTATTCAATTTGCTCGCAAGGAGAGAAATCTCACCCCGGACCAAATATGTGGCCAAATGGCACTGGGTTGAAGCTTCTAAGTCAAAGTCTAGTCCTTATTCTCGTCCCAAGAATGAGGTTGTGAGAGATGCAAGACGCGGTCTCCTCTCATGGTATTTACACTACTTTAGTCTATAAGTTGTATTGGCAAAAATTAAGCCTCTTGAGAATGTGAAATTTTGTTTTCAAGAATAGTCTATTCTGGGGGCTAACATCTCTGACAATGGTTATCAGGGTTGAGGCTGAGTCATTGCGGCATTTGTCAGCTAAGTATTGTCCCTTATTGCCTCCTCCTCGGTCTACTATTGCAGCAGCATTTAGTTCCGATGGGAAGGTTCTTGCCTCTACACAGTAAGTTTTAACGGGCTGATCACCTCTTTGCTAGTTTTAGTCTAAAAACTTTTGTTTGAATCTGATCTTGTTATGTGCCATGCACAGCGGTGACCATACAGTGAAGATAATTGATTGTGAAACTGGAAGTTGTCTAAAGGTGTTAGTTGGCCATAGGAGAACGCCTTGGGTGGTAAGTTTCAAATATGTCTGCTTGCCATTTGCCTTCATTTCCTGTGTTTTTGTTTAATCTTTCTTTTGTAGTATCTTTTGGTAATGATTGTGGTTTATGGAAGGAATGTTTTTTGCATGAAGTTTGATGAAATGTACTTTTCTCCGAAGTGACAGTTTAATGAAATTGAGTTATTAAAATTCTCGTTGGTATTCAATTAGGTGATACCCCACCATTCAATTTATGTAGCTATTTATTTGTTACGAAAATATTTGTGTGCAACGAGTCTTTAGGTGTGGGTGGGTGGAAGGATGAACTGTTATTTGTACTTGAGTGGGTAAGTTCTAATTGAGAGACAAGGGAAGTTGCATCCGGGGAAGAAAGTTCTGTCGTATCAACTGTTAGAATCATTACATATAGCTATCATCATTAGGCTAGTCTGTAGAGTTATTAATTAGCTGTACCTAGTTCTGTACCTAGTAGCTTAGTGCAGACTCTTGGTATTACATGTAATCTTGTGTTTTTCATTATAAATAGAAGATAATGAGAGGGATCTTCTAAGCCCTCTAAAATATTTCTTATCACTCTTAAATCTTAAGTTGGTATCAGAGCAGGTTCATCCTGCTCTGGTTTCCGTCCTGGTTGTCCACCAGCGCTGATGTTCGCATCTGTCCGGTGCCATTTGCCGTTGTCCGCGGTTGTCTCACCACTATCTGCAGCTGTCAACTGCAGTTTGAAGTTCTTAACTTGGTTGTCCGCCATCTCACATCTGTCCGCTGCCGTGCGCTGCTGTTCGCCGCCGTCCACCGTCGTCCGCCGTAACAGTTCCGACTGGCGACCACTGGATCTGGAGCGCCTCCTCGAGCGACAGCCAACCCCACCAGTGGGTTCGCCGGATTCTCCTCCACGCTCCGTCACGCGCAGCTTCTTTGTGCGCTGCAAACAGGCGTGTGCCGTCCACGCTCCACCCTCTGGTCACCGGAACGTCGCCGCGACACCTCCATAGCTGTCGCCTGGGTCTTCTCTCTCTGTTCTGACCCTCAAAAGGAGGTTTCCGTGAAGTCTCGAAGCTCCCCTTGAAGAAAACCGAGGGTGATTTGGTTTGTCACAGTCGCATTTTCAAGTTCTTCACTGTTGCGCCCTCCGTTTCCTATTTTTTATCCAGAATGGCGTCTGGAAGTGTCCTTTCCCTCTCAGGAAGTCCTTCGATCACTTCGGAAAAATTAAACGGGAAAAATTATTTGTCTTGGTCTGCAGCTGGGGAAATGTGGTTTCTCGGTCAAGGCCATTATGACCACCTTGAACAGGATGGAAGCCAACTACCTTCTGAAAAAGCTGAACAATGGAAACAAGCAGATTTCCAGCTGTGTGCCCTATTGTGGCAATTTGTGGAGCCACGACTTTTGATATCTCTTAGAGCCTTCAAAACATGTCACTCGTTTTGGAAGAAGGCTCAAAGCATTTATGCTAATGATATTCAACGTCTATATGATACAACAAATAAGCTTGCAAGTCTCAAAATGCAAGACCATGATATGGTCTCCTTTATGACCGAAGCCCAAGCAGCTGTAGAAGAGTTGAGAATGTTCTTGGAAGTGGAGTCTCCAGAAGAAATCAAGAAGAAGCTTGACAAGTATTATATGGTGATGATCCTCCATGCATTGCATCCAGATTTGAATCACATCAGAGATAAACTCCTAACAAGCCATGAAGTCCCTTCCTTGGAAGCCTTGACCACACGTCTTCTTCGCGTTCTAGTGCCTCAATCTCAGGAAGCTCATGAAACACTGGAACCATCTGCCATGGTTGCCACACGAGGAAGAGGAGGCCGTGGCACTAGAGGAGGAGGACGTGGAGGTCGGGGACGTCCACAGTGCACTTATTGTAAGCGGGTGGGTCACACCCAAGAAAACTGCTACTCCTTGCATGGCTTCCCTTCAAAACCAGCTAATATCTCTAAGGCTGAAACTCCCACTTCCAACTCCAAGTTCACTGAGGAAGAATATCAAGAGTATTTGCGATTAAAGTCTAACAGCTTGGTGCAATCATCTCAGTCCCTAAGTACGTCCACCGCCTGCATTTCTCAATCCATGGGAGGTCCCAATTCATGGGTAATTGACTCGGGTGCTTCTGATCACATCTCTGGTAATACCTCATTGTTCTCAACCCTTTCCCTCCAAGAAAAACCCCATTTTATTACCCTTGCAAATGGCTCCAAAACTTGTTCCAAGGGAGTCGGTCAAGTCTCCCTGTCTCCCTCTCTCACTCTGAAATCTGTTCTTTTTGTCCCTAACTGTCCATTCAATTTAATTTCCTTAAGTCAGTTAACCAAAATGTTACATTGTTCAATAACCTTTGATTCAAAATCTTTTGTTATACAGGAGCGTGGCTCGGGGAGACAGATTGGAGAAGGATATGAAACTGGAGGTTTATACCATTTTGGATCTCGTCCACGGGTATCCTGTGTTGCAGCTCTTTTCCCTAAAGTGTTACATGATCGGTTTGGCCATCCTCACTTGTCAAAGTTAAAAAAGATGTGTCCTAAACTTAGTGGTCTTCAGACTTTAGAATGTGAGTCTTGTCAACTAGGAAAACATGTTAGGTCTGTCTTTCCTAAAAGGTCTCAAGCAATGTGTACTTCTAGTTTTTCTATCATTCACTCTGATGTCTGGGGACCTAGTCGCGTCTCTTCTTTTGGTTTTCGGTATTTTGTTACATTTATTGATGAGTATTCTCGATGTACTTGGGTTTATCTAATGAAAGATCGCTCTGAATTGTTACCCATCTTCACCTCATTTTTGAATGAAATCAAGAACCAAATCGGTCAAGTGATTAAAATCTTACGAAGTGATAATGCTAAAGAGTATTTCTCATCCTCTTTTTCTGCAATCCTTAGCTCCCATGGTATTTTGCATCAGTCCACTTGTCCTCATACACCTCAGCAAAATGGTATAGCCGAAAGAAAAAATAGACACTTGGTTGAAACTGCTCGTACCCTTTTGCTTGGTGCCCATATTCCTGTTTATCACTGGGGGGATGCCATCTTATCTGCATGTTTTCTTATTAATAGGATGTCATCCTCCTCTCTCAATAATAAAGTCCCTTTCTCCATTCTTTTTCCCAATGATCCTCTCTTTCACACCTCTCCTCGCGTTTTTGGTTGTGTGTGTTTTGTTCACGACATGTCTCCAGGGTTAGACAAACTCTCTGCTCATGCAATCAAGTGTGTCTTTTTGGGCTATTCTCGGCTTCAAAAAGGGTATCAGTGTTCATCCCCTGAAACCCGGAAGTACTACATGTCTGCCAATGTCACATTCTTTGAACAGACACCTTTCTTCTCTCCATCTGTTCAAGATGTTCATATCCTCCAACAGGTCCTTCCTCTTCCCGTGGTTGAGTCCAATATCTCCAATGTCCCCGTCGATTCAAGTCACGCTCAAAGTCCTCCCGAACCTTCCTCTCCACATATTGATATCTCCTGACACAGTACTCCCGTGGACAGTCCTCTCTCAGACAATGGTGGATCTCCTCCTTCAGATTCCTCTCCGTCTCCATCTCCTGTCACGCCTCCTGGTGAAGCTGATTCTGGTTGGCCCATTGCTCTCAGAAAAGGTACTCGTTCCACTCGAAACCCTCATCCCATTTATAATTTTCTTAGCTATCACAGAGTGTCGCCCTCCTTTTATTCCCTTTTATCCTCAGTATCCCCTGTGGTTATACCTAAAAATGTGAAAGAAGCACTTGATCATCCTGGATGGCGACAAGCCATGATTGACGAAATGCAGGCTCTTGACCACAGTAATACTTGGGAGCTTGTGCCACTTCCCCCAGGCAAAAAGGCTGTTGGTTGTCGATGGGTATATGCAATTAAAGTCGGCCCTAATGGTGACATTGATAGGCTCAAAGCCCGGCTGGTTACAAAAGGGTACACTTAGGTTTATGGTCTTGATTATTGTGATACCTTTTCTCCCGTGGCCAAGATGACTACCATTCGCTTGTTCTTCGCCATGGCAGCCATTCGTCATTGGCCACTTCATCAGTTGGATATCAAAAATGCCTTTCTCCATGGTGATCTTGAGGAAGACGTTTATATGGAGCAACCTCCTGGGTTTGTTGCTCAGGGGGAGTCTGGTATGGTTTGTAAATTGAACCGATCTCTATATGGGCTCAAGCAATCTCCACGTGCTTGGTTTGGAAAGTTCAGCTCCATTGTTCAAAAATTTGGGTTAAAACGCACTGAAGCAGATCATTCAGTCTTTTATTATCATTCATCCCTCGGAAAATGTGTTTACTTGATAGTATATGTTGATGATATAGTTATTACAGGAAATGATACTGCTGGAATATCTCAATTGAAGGAGTACTTGTGTAGACATTTCCAAACCAAGGATCTTGGGAGCCTCAGATACTTCCTAGGTATTGAAGTAGCTCAGTCAAAAGATGGAGTCGTAATCTCCCAAAGGAAGTATGCTCTGGATATTTTACAAGAAACAGGCATGATTGATTGTAGACCGATTGATAGTCCTATGGATCCAAATCAAAAATTAACAGCAGAAGAAGGTGAGTTATTCTTTGACCCGGAGAGATATAGGAGACTAGTGGGAAAACTAATATATCTCACTATTACAAGGTCGGATCTATCTTTTGCAGTTGGAGTGGTTAGTCAGTTCATGCAAGCTCCGTGTGTTGGTCATTGGAATGCTATCATTCGCATTCTAAGGTATGTGAAAAAGGCTCCCGGGCAAGGGCTGTTATATGAAGACAAAGGAAACCTTCAGGTATCAGGATATTGTGATGCTGATTGGGCAGGTTCTCCTATTGATAGACGGTCTACTACAGGATATTGTGTTTTCCTTGGCGGAAACATTATCTCATGGAAAAGTAAGAAACAAAATGTAGTGGCTCGATCAACAGCTGAAGCTGAATATAGGGCAATGGCTTCATTAACATGTGAGCTTATATGGGTGAAGCAGTTCCTTCAAGAGCTTAGCTTCTGTGACATCTAGAGTATGAAAATGTATTGTGATAACCAAGCTGCTCTTCACATTGCATCAAATCCAGTGTTTCACGAGAGAACCAAACATATAGAAATTGATTGTCATTTTGTTCGGGAAAAATTATTGTCAAAAGAAATATGTACTGAGTTTGTTGGATCAAATGACCAACTCGCAGATGTATTGACTAAGTCATTGAGGGGACCTCGAATTGAGTTTATTTGTTCCAAGCTTGGAACATACAATCTGTATGCTCCAGCTTGAGGGGGAGTGTTAGAATCATTACATATAGCTATCATCATTAGGCTAGTCTGTAGAGTTATTAATTAGCTGTACCTAGTTCTGCACCTAGTAGCCTAGTGCAGACTCTTGGTATTACATGTAATCTTGTGTTTTTCATTATAAATAGAAGATAATGAGAGGGATCTTCTTAGCCCTCTAAAATATTTCTTATCACTCTTAAATCTTAAGTACATTGTGCAAAACAGGGCATGTAGGATACTACTACATAAAGAAAATATTTATTATTGTTCAATTATTTGAACATAAAATAGTTGACACCGTAGACAACAATGTATATAATTGTCTTTATTTCTCAAATACTTTATCCTTTTCATAAACACACGTCTCAAAAACTCCTCCTAAGATCAATGGGTACAGTGGAAGTTCTACATGTACCGTTTATTCCCTTTTTACCATTTACCACTTTGGTTTGTGCCACAAAATCCTTCCTTTCCTCCTGAATCCATTCGCCATGACCCATGACCATTGCTTGAAGCTTAATAATATGTGAAATTTTGCCACAGAGTGGGTTGAAAATATCATTAACTGGTATCAGGGTTTTAACAATTTCTATAATCAATTATGTGTATCTCATTTCCAATTTGCAAGTTTTAATTAGAAAAAGGAATACGAGACTGGTGATTCCACTCCAGTTTATTTGCCAATAAATGGTGCAAGTGTCATTTCCAATACATTAGGCCCTTTTGTCTAAAATTGTACCTTGTGTAACCCAACCAGGTGTAACTATTGTAATCCTCCCTCTCTCCTTTTGGAAATATTCTTGTGTTTCATGATGCACTCCCCGCCCCCAGTTGTTTTTAACTATGTGCTAATCATACCCAAAATTTGAACTTTATGTTAATGGTACAGGTTAGGTTCCATCCATTGCATCCACATATACTTGCGAGTGGGAGCTTGGATCAAGAAGTTCGTTTATGGGATGCTAACACATCAGAGTGCATAATATCTCATCATTTCTGTATGTTTACTCATTGACAATCTCTCTTACCTTTCTAAATTATTCTTTAACTGTTACTAAATATGTTCTTTGTTCCTTTCTTTTGTATATTGGTTTCTCTCTCATGAATTCAGTGGATGTTTTTTTCTCACAGACCGCCCCATTGCATCTATTGCTTTTCATGCCAAAGGTGAAATAATTGCTGTTGCATCTGGCCACAAGGTACTACTTTTCTCCCATGTTTTTATATCTTAGATGAACTGTTGTGTTTTGATCTCACATTTTGGAGTCTGTTTTTTTGCACCACTTTGTGAAATACTGTCTCAGTTGTACATATGGCACCACAACAAAAAAGGTGAAGCATCCTCTCCTATATTTGTGTTGAAGACAAAGCGCTCACTTCGGGCTGTGCATTTTCACCCACATGCCGCGCCATATCTTTTAACTGCGGAGGTGAAAGATTTTGGTTGTGCATGTCCATGCTATTCAGAATGTTACTTTTTGGATTTTCCTTTTGGTTAACGTACTTTGTATTGATACGCAGGTCAATGATCTTGACTCTTCAGATTCCTCAATGACAGAGGCAACATCTCTTGGCTATTTACAATATCCTCCGCCTGCTGTTTTTGTCACAAATATTCAGCCTACAGAACATATTAGTTTGTCCACCGAACTACCTTATGTGTCATTACCTTTCTTTTTCATGCCCTCAAATACTCTTGACGAGTCAAGAACAGAACTACAGCATTCTAGTCATGATGTGGGCTCAGGTAGCATGCAAATTGAGTCTTCTGCTATGGTACAGTTACAAGCAGATACAAGTGCAACAGAGCAATATGAGGCCACTGTGTCTCCCATGGATACATTCTCTGAGATGCCCACTAGTTCTCAAACTGGTACAGAATATCCCACCCATACTTCTTTCTCTAATGGAATGGGAATTGGCCTCAGTAATCTCACAATGGATGGTATGGAGACTGATGAAACCAGACCTGCTGAAGGAAGCCAACATGGAAACTCTACTAATACCTATTCTTTTAATGGTGTGCTACATGGACTGTCTAGGCAAACTGCCAACCGTGGGGTTCCCTCTGAGTTGGGTCAATTTAACCAGTTTTTTCCTTCTAGTTCAAGAGATCCAAGTGCATGGGAGTTGCCTTTTCTGCAAGGATGGTTAATGGGTCAAAGCCAAGTTGGTGTTCCTTCAACGCTTCCTCACATGGGTGCTAGCCGTGACATTCTAGCCCAACAGATTGGTTCTTCCACAATGCCATCTAATCTTTCCAGTTCTAATAATGATGCAGCAATGCCATCTTCAGCAATAACTGGCAGCATCAGCATACCAGGTTCTTCAACGAGATCAGGTTTACGGAATCATTTTTCTCAATCCCGTCAACCTGTATCTGAATCAGGAAATCTTGCTACTTCTATTAATAATTCACATGATGGATCCGATATCCAAACAATCATGAATCGAATTCAATCAGAACTTGCCGCCACATCAGTGGCTGCTGCAGCAGCGGCAGAGTTGCCCTGCACTGTGAAGTTAAGAGTGTGGTCACATGACATAAAAAATCCTTGTGTCCCACTTAATGCCGACAGATGTCGTCTAAACATACCACATGCTGTCCTTTGCAGGTACCTTATGATGTTATCTTCTTGTTGAAATAGTGTAATTCTTTCATGTCAAATTGTTATTTTAGAAAATTTAGTTTATGTGCATAATGTGAATTGGTAACTTCTTTTTTCATTTTTCGTGGTGAATGATTATGAACTCACCATTTGTCACTTAATAGTAATGGTGTTATACTTAATTTAGTCATAAATATGTTCATTTGGCATTCTTACCTCAGATTGAATTCAAATTGTATCCTGTATTTAACTGTGCTTATATTTTTATTTTCAACTCACAAAGTTGTATATTTTCCTTTTGCAGCGAAATGGGTGCTCATTTTTCACCATGTGGTAGATTTTTGGCCGCCTGTGTTGCATGTATGCTTCCTCATATAGAGGCTGATCCAGGCTTACAAACTCCAGTACACCAAGAGCCAGGTGTTGCAACATCACCAACCCGACATCCAATCTCAGCACACCAAGTTATGTATGAGTTGCGGATATATTCCCTTGAGGAGGCAACGTAAGGCTTGTTTACTTCATCTATTGCTTCCAATTGAAATCATTCACATACTCAGTTGTTTTCTTTTTTTGTCTATTTATGTTGAACAGATTTGGGTTGGTGCTTGCATCACGGGCAATTAGAGCAGCTCATTGTCTGACATCAATTCAGGTTCATTACTTTATCTTTATGTTAGTCTGTGTGCCCATACATTTTATGCAACTAACACACATACGCACAATTTGGTCCCTGAACAACTTGTATTGCTTTGGTCTCTCGGTTTTCATATATTGAAATTAGTCCGTTGAGGATTTGTTTTTCTTCCAAATTGACTATTGGTAGGGCAATCTTGTTGACAACTTGACACTTTTTTTGGACCAACCTTTATTAACTCTGAACAGAGTGCTTTCCCATTCATAATTTTCTTTGTTGAAATTGTGAGGTTTAGGTGTAAAGGGAGGAAGATATAAAGAAGAGAATGAAGCACAAATTGAAATTAACTGTGATATATTTACAACGTATTAATGTGTTCATGAAACCTAGAGCTTTAACCCTTAATTTCTCTAATCATATTCCTAACAAATAAATAACTAGGAAACAAATAATGATATCAGAAAATATGGTAATCAGTCTGAGATGATGAAAATCCGATCCTGAAGGATATTCTAAGATGTGATCAATATTCTCTTATTACACTATCTTTCCTTTTCTGCACACAACTGTGCCACTATTTTGATATTCATGTTTTATAAATTGTTTCTTCTCTCTCCACGCTGCCTTATTAGAGATATGTGCCCCCTTTTGAAAGATACATGTTTTTAAATTAATTCTTATAATAACTTTTGTGCAACTGCTGTTTGGTGTGTAGTTCTCTCCTACATCTGAGCACATACTACTTGCCTATGGCCGACGCCATGGTTCTCTTCTTAAAAGTATTGTCATTGATGCAGAAACAACATTACCTATATACACAGTGCTAGAGGTAAAAAGCTTTCAATTAAAATTTTTCCAATGTGAATTGCTCTCACATGTACAAGCCCTTTGTAATCTGTATAATCTTTAGTATGAAGTGCATTTTACTGGTTTTGGATCATGACATCTATATGCTTAAACTGTTGTCTAGACAACTGTTCAATTAGTTATGCTTAATCTATGGGCTGGCACTAATTGTTGTCATTCATATTGTCTGTTCTCTTATGGTTTTGGTCTGAATTTCATGTCTATGAATTTGCTTTATTTTCAGGTATACAGGGTGTCAGATATGGAACTTGTTAGGGTGCTTCCTAGTGCAGAAGACGAGGTCAATGTGGCGTGCTTTCATCCTTTTGCTGGGGGAGGACTAGTTTATGGAACAAAGGTATGGTTTTGCTGGGGTGACCAATGATGTATGCTTTAGCTTATATTAGTTAAGTGGTAATCTTTTGCCTGTGGTTGTAGGAAGGAAAGCTTAGAGTCCTCCAGTATGACGGTGCTCATGCAGTGAATGGCAACGGACCAAGTTACTTTCCTGAGGAGACCATCATTGGAGTCAGTCAGTGAGCAAGGTTATATAATGATTCTTTTAGGATTTAAAGTTTATTTGACAACTAGGAAGTTACGGGTGGTTTTGATTTTTGTCTATGTTTTGATGAGTAAAATAGTCAATGTCAGAGGAGGATTAAGGGTAGACTATGCTGATGATCCAATCACCTAAACTCTGATGTGATGATCACGCCAAAGCGACATCGTGTTTTTTTGTGAGATGATGCAGCATGACAGTTGCACTTTTATTTTAAAGAATCTAAGCCAAATTGATTTTTAAAATATGTTTTACTTAGGTAGTTGTCAAAGTTTGAGTCTCTCGCTTGTGCTTTTGGATCAGCATTTACCAATAACTACAAGCCAATCCTTTTTCTGCAACCATACCATATTTGGTTTACATTTGGTAAGGGGTTTAATGGTTAAAAGAGTACATATTGGAATTTGCGTGATTCATTGCCTACATATGAAAAGCGTGTTGCCTATGAATATTGGAGGATTGACCCACGTTAAGTGTAAAAAAGAGACGGGTCTGTGATGAGTGGTGGGCTCTTTGAAGTAGGGTGAACTTGGTTGGAGTAAATGTCAGAATGGTTTCCGAAGAGTTGAATGAAAATTTATTTGGTTGTTTCAAAGAATAATCATTTTGACTCTTTTGAGTATTCGCTTAGGAATTACATCTCCTTATTCAACTCTTCGGAAGAGTGAATTAAGGAACATGCTAGCTTTTGTTTTTACAATGGCATTCCTTTACGCTAATATGCATGTGGATCATAATTATTGACATTTAGTTTATTTATCCTTACAAATTTACTGCCTGTTTTAGGTTTACATAAATGATTGGACATGGAACTCAAAGATTTGATTCACATTACAGTGCAACTCACACGGTAAGCCTTCTACGCCAGCCCCAGTCCTTGGGTTGCGTTTGTGGTTATGTAAAATATATAAACCCATACAAGATAAGTTTTTTTATGCAAGTAGTGGATACGAAATATTTTTTGTTTCAGGATAATTATAGGGAGAGGTGGACCTCTCAAGGAGTTGAGCTTTCTCACCATAAGATGTACTATATATTCAGAGTAGAGATTCTCTCACCTTGATTTTTAATCAACAACTCAACCAGTGAAGTTATTGAAAAAACAATTCAACCATTTAAAGCTCAACTCTTGGGAGGTACATACTCTGATAGAAATTATCCTTCTTTTCAAGTGCTTGAGGTTTTAAAATGTATTTCTTATCCCCATGCAGCTCTCTCTGCTGATGATCTGCCCAAACATAACCATATCCAGTGCTGAGCCCATGCAACCGATGGTGGAACTTCACTCACTGCAGTACCAAATGTATATTTTTGTATTATCCATGTATGAGTATGTACTAACATTTTCCTTTGTTAACATGTTTGTATTTCTTATTTTCCTCTCCAACCCCCTCCCTCCTTCAACCCATAAGTGGGAATCTCCGTTTCTACCTGTGTAACGTTAGTAGTGAAAGAAAATGTTTTTTTTTTTTTTTTTTTTTTTTCTTTTTCCTTCTTCGTCTCCGGGAAATTCTCTAGCAACACGACATGCCACTAAATTACACCATGCGGACGCCAAACATTTAATATATCCATGTTATGTAGGTCCTGTCCTGCGAGTGTGGATCCTAGATATTTTTACATTTAAGCTTTGGGTAGATACACACACTGTCAATGTTAACAAGCTCATTTAAGTTTTTCTTATGGAATTTGTTCAAAGCTCTGTATGTAGACAAAAATAACATACTTTCGAGGTCATAGGTAATTTTTCTATTCTAGGTATACTAATTCCAAATGTCGCTGTATGCATATACTAATCTAAGTACATTCACTGTGTAATATAAATCTTTTTATTTTAAAGAAGAAATTCTTTGTTTTTGTTTTAGATGTTGGAGAGAAACCGATTGTTCTTGAAACTTCCTGTTTTCGAAGGAGTTTCGATTACATAATAGGGGAAGGGAAATTCTGTGTAATCCTACAAGAATATTCGAAGTTTTGCTGAATGTACGTTCCATTATTAATCTGATGAATATTAAGTTGCATTATGAAAAGGGGTGTTAGAAGTTATATTTTTTTTTTCAAAATGAAATGTTGTATTTGGACAGATTTTAAGATTTTATAAAAGCATCCTTTAAAAATGTAAAAACAAAATATAATAGAAATGATAGGAAGTGAAAATGAGCGGATAGAGAGATACATGTCATGGGCACGCAATGGTGTGGTAATTGTGGGGCACGGCAGAAGTTGTCGTTGGTCTTCCCTCCTAAATGAGAAAAGTTTGAATAGGCTTTTGCCTCTTTAATGTGGTCGTTTTATATATATTTTTCATTTTCTTATTCATGAGTTGTAACATCTTTTCAAATTTCAACTGGTATCAATTATAAATTTGGTCCCTGCTTTGGGGAGTACAACAAGATTGAACGTCTAAACGAATAAGAATCCAAATAGATGGTTGCTAAAATGCTGAAACAAAAGATACTCTCCCTTTAAAAAAATAAGAAAGAATTAAAGGAAAAGGATGAAGACGATAAATTCCAAAGAAGAAAAGAATGTAGCCATTATAAAGGGCCATGTGCAAGTCTTTTTCCCTAAATACAATATCTAAAAACCCTGTACTTATCCTCATGTCGTCGACTCCTCCTATATTCTTTCCACTTCAAACTAGAGAAGTTAAAACATTTAATTAAACAATAAACATTATTAGATTTGAAAAAAAAAATATTTTTATTCCTTAGTTTAGTTGAAACATTTCATGTAATTATTCTATATGATATGTTATTTAAAAATTTAAAGGGAAAAAAATGTTAACGAAGATAAGTTTAACAAAACTTATGTATTCTTCATGTGTAACTTAAATGGACCCTTAATATATCTTACTAAAATTTTCTATAAAAAATCAATTGACAACACAAAGGCCATAACTTGATGCGATTAAAACATGAATGGTGAATGCATGTAAAATGGAGGAATAAGAAGAAGGAAGTGAAATGAAATGAAGAAAAAAAGAAGAAGAAGAAAGTGGAATTGGTCGTAGTCATCAGATGAGAAAGTATGACAGAGCAGAACACATCGATTCACGTGTCCAAATCATTCCCATTATTTCTTTTCTTTAGCAAAATCAACATTCATTGTTCAATTAAAATTCCATCCAAAATTGTTGACCAGTCAAAGGAACAATAAAAGCTGTCTTTTATATTTTTACACGTAGATACAGAACTTCATGCATTGACCAATATGTTTTCTCCTTCTTTGACTAAAATAATTATCATTCATTTCAATCTCTCTCTCTCTCTCTTTCTTTCTTTCTTTCAGCCATAGCATCTCAATTCAATTCCTCCCACATTCACATTCAAACAACAGCAACCAGACAACCATTTTCTATCTTTTTTTTTTCTTCTTTTCAATGAATAATAGCAAGTTGATGAATCATACAAGCTAAAATTAACCTAATTAATGATAATAATTGGTCGAAATGAGTAGTTAACAAGATGATGATGTAGCAGAAGAATTTGATTCAAATTTGTAGTACTTATCCACTGCAAGAGACACATCCCAAGTGCAACTGAGTCCCTTTGGAATGGTGACAAGGTCTCCAGCTCCAAACTCCACAAACTCTGATGACCCTTTTAGGTAAGCCTTCACCTTCCCTTTCACCAAGTAGCATGTCTCTTCTGCATCAAATTTCAACTGGTACTTCCCTGGAGAACAACCCCACCTTTCATTACAGTTTTCACAGTGTCAGTGCATTCTATCATTCTATTTTTTCACAAGCCATAAACACACATGCCATATATCAACTCCCTCTTATACTATTTTTCTGTCAACTTTAAACATCACCAACACAACAATTGTTTTACACTAAAACTCAATTCTTGTTAAAGAATATAACACTCAAAGCTATATACAAGTTCATTATTCCTTTTCACAATACATAGCAAAAGAGAATGAGAGAAGGAAGGGCATGTACTTGGGCCAGCACTTGATGTTCAACTCAGCTAGGCGTGACTGTGGAGGATTTCTTTCAATGGTGATTCTGAGGTTTGAGTTTGAATCTGCAGCCATGGATGAGAATTGAATTTTTGAAGTTGTTTCATGCACTCTTGTGTGGCTTTGGAGAGAATGAGAATGAAAATGAAAAAGAAGTGAACATGAGCAGTGTTTTATAACAGGATAATAAGAAGACTTTATATTTATATAAGACTTTCTCACACAAAATAATTATCAAGATTTATGGTTCGTACTTGCAATTTCAAAAAGTAATATTCACCTATCACATCGCGCCACGTAATAATTCATAATATACAGTTTTTCAATGTAAACCTCGTGTGATATTTATGTCTATGTGCTATCAATCACATTCTATTATTATTATTATTTTTTTAATTTTTTAATTGGTATAATAAGGCTTTTAGAATTAACCATTATAAACATTCAATTTATTTAGTTTTTATAACTATAAAAAATTGTTTCAACCCAGCACATAGAATTGTTACCATTAAAATTACTAATGTGATGATACGTTACCATTATTATAACAATAAATAGAGATTAAATCTAAGAACCAATAATTACTTGGCCAAACATAATTAATTGATGTAATATATATAGTAATTAAGGGGAGTTTCTAATTACTTCACTGCCTTAAAGAAAAAACGGTAATACTCTAATTTTCTCACTACTGAATATACTAACTTACTATGTTTTATTTTAATATTATATCGAGATAAATCCACATGCATTAATATAAAATCAACTTTTCAAATCAGTAATTAATTTGAATTGGAAATACCTTTTTCGAAAAAATATCCTCAAAATTTAAAGTGGTGTAGTTTTTCAATTTTTTACATTAAAAAACTACATACTATCCTTTTCAGGATAAAGTAATTTGAAAATGACAAAAGAAAAAGTATTCTGAATTTGTGTGAGAAATTTGACTCCAATGAATGTGACAATTCAAAATAATTTTTAAAATATGTTACTTTAATTCTCTCCCTAAGTTGCTGAAAACATGTGTTTATTTTGTTCAAAATAAATTAATCACATTATTAAAATTGAATTTGTGAACGAGTCTACAAATAAATTTAACGAAAGATAAATATATAAAATAATTATTTCCGTGTTAACTTTATTACAAATATTAAAATTTCAATTTTTATTATTATGTTTTTAAGAAAAGGTAATTACGAATATTAGTTAAAACATACTTAACTTATCTCTCATTATTGATTTCGACTAATCTATTATCAAATCGAGTCAACAGTCAAATATATAGATACTTCTTATAGTTTCTTTTTTAAAAAAATATTAATTGTATAGGAATATATTACTATTAAACAACATTTTGACAGCTATTAAACAATATGGTTATGTATTTAACCGATGGTCAATATAACCTTTTTCAGAAAAATAAAATCAAGTATGCGTAATTAAGTTTTTAAAGAAATTTAATAGTTATTTAATTGAAATAAGTGGGGCAATTTTATCTGTAATTAATAACAATAATTTTTAAAGTTTGATCTTTCAAAGTTGATATAAAACTAATACAGGTTACATATGACTATCATATAATTGTTCAAAGCCAATCTTACCCGTAGAAAATTGTTTATATTTTCACTGATATAATAAACAAAAATATATGTAATACTAATAAACAAAAAAGTCAAATATGTTTTTTAGTAAAATTTAAATTAGTATTTTTTGAAATTTTAAACCAATTTAGTTATTTAATTAAATTCTATTAAATTTATTTAATATTTTAAGCCCATTTAAAACATTAATAACTTTGATAAAATTTTATTAAAAAGACAAAATCAACATATTTCAAGTTAAAAAATTAAATTGAGTTAAAATTGAAAAAAAAAATTACTAAAAGAAAGTTGAGAGATTAAAATCAAATTTAACCTTAATATAAAATATAAAAAATATAATTATATAAAATATTATATTCAATAAAAAAAGAGAATATTTTTGGAAAACGATTTTCTATATGAGATGATGCAAAGTGTGATATATAGTCAAACACGCCTCATGAAACATAAAGGCAAAGTCATTAGATGCAATACAAAAACATATACATTCATCAATTGAACATCAAATATTGTTACATATGTGAGTGTTACTATGCTTTCTAAGGACTATGTTATCTTGTTACTTAACAGTTTTTGACATCATTCTATATATATTATTTAAAACTTTATTGTCTATTTTCTTTATAAATATAAAAGTACATATTTTTAATGATTATATTACCTTTATAGTTATCAAGTGATACATGATGAAAAGTAAAATAAAGTCACTTATTACTCAAAAATCTAACTATATTCATTATAAAAAAAATAAGTATTATTGATGGTCAAAATTCGTTGAAAATATTAAAGTGATTTTTTTTGAAAGATTTTCAATGGATTGAAATGTATTGATAATAGTGCAATTGATAATCTTTAGAGACGATATTTTATATCTGTCATAAATTATTGAAAGAAGCACTTGTTGATAATTATAGGAAAATTTGTTGTTAATTAACGAAAAAAAAATTCGTCAGTAATTACTAAAGAAAAAATTCATCGATATATATGTTTGATTTATTTTATTCCCCATTTCTTCTTCTTTTTCTTTCTTTTACAGTTGAAGGTATTCGTTTTTCCATTGTGCAAATGCTTTTGCATACTTCAAGATTTAGTTGTCTCATCTTCTCAACCTCCATAGTAAGTTTTTGGTAACCTAGATCGGTGGTCTCACTTTCGATTACCGAGTTGAATTAATTTGAGAACAAATGGTACCATCAAAACCAGGAATGAAGAGTCGGTAAGACAATGATGGAGATGAACTTGTCACTGAAGCCATGAACCACCATTGAAACACAACTAGAACCACCATTGTGTGAAATTTCTTCCACCACCACCGCGAGACACAAACCAAAATCATTGTCCATCCAACGCGTAACCCAAGTAACGAAACACGCATCAAAGTCCTAAATCACGACCATTGTCCACGCACAGCAAAATCACAAAACACACAAATTAAGAATTTCAGTGATTATGAATCCCTTCAAATTTCAATGATGATGAATCTCTTTGAATTTCAATGAATGGTGTCTTGAAAAACTAAGAAAACAATGACCTTCATACGATTTTCACCAACATTCTAATAATGTTAGTTAATTAAATCAAATCCAATTCACACTGTGTTGGACTGGATATGTGTGCAAAAACTGGTTACGTGTGCAAAAGTCATACAGCTCATTCAAATATTGCTGATGTGTATAGTCTACTATTAACGATTTAGATATTATTATGGAAGTTATATTACATGTATTATATGATATTGTATTTTTATTCAAAATAAAGTTTTATTTTTCTTAACATTATGCTATTATTTACTGTTTTTTAAATTTATTAGTATTGTCTATATTTCCTTAACATTTACATATTTATTATAAAATATATTAACCGTTTGTATAAGATATTTATCAACTGTTTAACTAAATTCTAAGGTTCTTGGATTCTTGAAATAAATTGTTTAAGTAATATTAGAGAAAATATTTAATATACCACATAATAATATTCATAATATTTAAATGAGAAAGATAATTTTATTTTTTTCTCTTTACCAAAAAATAATCATGTTTTATTTAATATAAAAAAAACACTGCATGTTAATGCGATATTGCTAAGCTACAATTTTATTCCAGATTTAGTATTTGTATTCAGTAGCAATTAATAGCTTGCTTTTTTAGATTCTGCCAAGCTTCAAATCACGTTTAAACCAAAAAAAAAAAAGTTTTATTTTCAGCTTTAAGAAGTCAAATCGAGTTATTTTCAATTTTGTGATAACATATAGAGAGAATAAACTATGTAAATTATTTGTATCATTATCTAACATAAATGATTACCTATGATATTTTCTTTCAAAATCATATTAATAATAATAATCTCTGATTGTTAAATAGTATGTTATTTTTGTATTGAAGATACATATTCATTAAATTAAATTCCAATAGAAATGCAAACAAGTAGATACTCAGTGTTTTGATACATTTGAACTATTAACGTGTATGTAAAAATATAAAAGAAATTCTCGTTGCTTCTAACGTTTGACGTGAAACCAAACATGGGGTTAGTCATTAAGAACAAGATCAACTTACAATTTAATCTTTTAATTGAATAGGTATTATAAATTCATATATTGATTTGAACGTATAGTTAAATTAATCAACTAAAATTTAGTTACAAATTTGGGCCCAATCTGGGGCAATCCAAGCATGATGACCCAGTCCTAATACAGAAACTATAGTTGACAATTTCTAAAGGTTCAAGCAATTTATACCCCTAATTTTCTCTTTGCACCACTTTTCTATTTTTAAAATACTTTTAACAAAAGCTATATTTAAGTGAAATATTTTCCTAAACCGGTATACTCTAATACATTACAGAAACTAATTTACGTGTGTATACACAAATTATGCAATGGAAATTAGTTTGTGAAAGATAAAGTATGTGTGAAAATGAGAAGGAAAAGGAGTAATTTAAAATGTTAAGAAAAAAAAGTAAGGAGTGTTAATGATTCCAAAACATTGTGAAATGTGAGTAACATCCCTAATTTAAATTAGAGTTTTTCTTTCTATACCCACCCAATTTCTTCGAGCATCTCCAATTTTCGAAATAACCATTTTATCCTTTATAAAAGTAAGATTGCGATTTTCTGTTATAGAAATTTTTTGAAATAAGCTTTCTAGAATTTTAAGAACAATGTTTTTGGAATTTTTTTTCCCAGAGATTTGAAAACACGAGCATTTTGGAACAAGCTTTACAGAAAAAAATAAATAAAAATCTGAAATGTATATAAGACTCTTCACAATTGGTTATTGAGCTTTTCAGAACAAACTTTCCAAAACACAACAAATACATTATTTTTTATGAGAACTTTCTAGAATGAGCTTTTTTTTTTACGCAATGTGTTTTCTATCTTATTTTTCCTTTGCAGTATGACCGACTGGAGGTGCCAATAAGAGCAGGCTGTTTCTCCCTGCACCTCCACAGGAGCATAAATAATTATAGGTAACCTAAAATTTTAGATTTATAAGATATTGTATTTCGAATCATATTACATCAAAATCAATTTTATCAACAGTCATGCAGAATGACACAAACTCTACTATTTGATTTTCTGTATGATTATGCAGCGCGCTCTAGTGAATTGCATACGATTTGAACTAAAAATTACAATATTTCGAAATATTAACCCACATGTAAACTTTAATGTTACCTACAATGATCACATTGACAACCTAGTAAAGGGGCAACACATATTCAGGTGATAATCTTTTTTAGGAAATAACAAAATAAACACTAAAGCCATCGAGCACCTTCGATATCATCCTTAAGACAATGCATATGAAGTGTATCAAAAAAAAGTAAAGATTGAAACAAACAAACATTTTTTTGTCTGAAACCCGACTATCTCTGCATCTATTCAGCTCTGTTCCAAGCATCCAGCAAGAACCAATGTTGAATCATTCGAACAAGGTAAAACTTGGATCTAACAATTTTGGGGAAGGTAAAAGAAAATGAGAACTCCATGATCACCTGAAAAGTTGAGATATATAGTTATCAACGGGCAAAACAGTACTATCGGAATCCAACTTCATCGAATAAAAGTGTGTACCTGATGAAAGTTGCTATTTAGGCAGAATTCAAAAAGGCCCCTATTCTTCGCTTGTATTCACTAACTGATATTGTCTTCGCATGCTTCTTACCATCCTTTTCCGGAACTTGAGGTCCAACAGTTGCTTCTATTCTCTGTTTTTTTGCCATAAGCCCTGCCTGAACTCCTTGGGCTCCACCAAAGTTGTGGAGTACGGATAATGATATTGGCAGCTCAAAATCGTGCAGCACATTTGACACTGTCCCTTGATCCACCGGAGCACTTGTATCTACTAACTTCCCGGCACCTGCAGCAGCTTTTATTGCTGCAGCTGTAGCAGCCATGCCAGCCACCCCTGTCACAGCTGTTCTCGTCTGATAGCTGCCTTCATCAGCCACCATATCAATGACACTATTATCCTCAGCTGCAGCCTCTTCAGTTGGCTTTGCGGCATAGTAATTTCTTGATCTAGTCCATCTCCTTGAAAATGGATCATAACCTGCCTCCCCTGCTTTCAAATCTTTATTTATTGGCTTCAATTCAGAAGCATTTTTGAAGTTCTCAAACCTGTTCTTTTTATTCATCTCAGAAAGCTTCAGAGCTCTGGCATCCTTCTCCTTAGACTGCTGAGCTTCCTCCAATTCTTGCAACCTTGTTATGATCCTATTCACTTCAGTATTATTTTGCTTACTCTGTGCTATTTCTAATTGCGTTCTTAACCGATCCTTCTCAGCTGCAATATTCAGGGGTCTTATTTTGGCAGATTTTTTCTCTTGTAACATCTGCTTCACCGTAGCAGCCGAGTAAACAAACGAGTTGATATTTTGTATAGCTTGCTTTTTAATTTCCACTTCTTGCTTTGTTGGCATCCGACCGCCTCTTCGTTCCACTTCCTTAACCCACTGGATGAACTCCTCCTCAAGTGGAAGAGAGTCGCTAACCATAGTCATTTGCCACCTTGCAGCAGAAGTTTCGTTTCCCCAGACAAGATTTAAGTACTTGTGTGTCATTTTATTTTCTAATTTATACTGCCGATCACAATCGGTGGCATCAACATTTTTTACCAAGCAGAGTCTGTAGATAGGTCCTGACTTTGATCTACCAATACCAACTCTTACAAAACAACCAGCAATTAACTCCTCAAAAAAGGGCTCCATAAACCATTTTGCTAGTTTCGATCTGCAAACAGTAATTTCTTTTATATCCTCAAATGAAAGCCCTTCAGATCGTAAAATTATCCTGTCATCATCACTGTCAACGATAATGTCATCATGACTCAACCCTCCATCATCACTCAGGGATCTATTTTCACTTTCACTGTCACTTGAGCTAGTGAGACTTGTTGAAGAGAAAGGTTTGTGCTTTGGTGAAAGACGTCCCGGTCCTGGACTTTTAGATCCCTCACTTAGTCTGCGGTTTGCTTCTGAATCTTGCTGCTTTAATCTTTTCGCACGCAATTCATTTAAAGCACCATCCTTGACAGTTGACCGGTCAACTGATCGGACTGATGACCGCACACGAGATGGTGGAGGAGATGAAGTATGTGTCCCAGGTATAGTTGTCTTTCCCTTCTCCCGCTTTGATGATATCTTCCCCAATAAGTCTTTATCATACTTCTTGGTAGCCCTATCTGATAATATCATCTCTCTCTGTAGTTCAGTCATCTCAGAAAGTTTACGCCTGTCATCTTCATTCTTATAAAGATCATCACCAAAATCATCTTCATCGGTGCTGTCAGCATTGTGATCAGATTGGCCATCCTCTTCTTCCTGACTTCCCTTGCCATCGTATATTTCCCTAGAATCAAATCTCTTCTTTAGGGGAACTCGTAAGCCAGAGTGATTTGGGCCTGAATATTCATGTTCATCATCGGAACTTGAGATATTCTCACCATCACCATGTCCTCTTCTTGAAGTTGGCCGAGAGTGTCGGGTTCTACCAGCTGCCTCCAAGAGCAAATTTTCTAAATCCGCCATAACTCCGTTTCACCTCAGCCTTGAATCCAAATATATCCTGCTCACGTAACACAACAAATACACAATCAACAATCCAATCAATACAACAAAAGTTGATGAAAGCATCTACAATAACACAAAAACATCTAATGGATACAAATTTAAAGTGTTCATTGCATCCTTTTCATGCACATCATCTCCAAATCCAAATTAGAATCCATAAAATAGGCATGCAAATAATCATTCACCAAAGATCTAAAACATAGTCCAGAACAAAATAATTTTTAGGTGTTTATGACCACAGAGCAACACATTTATCCACAATTTTCCACCGTCAAGCTTTAAGTATGCGGCCACACTGGAGATCTGAGTTTAATCAAAATTCCTGACAAAGTATGATAACCTAATTGACCTTGCAACCAAAATTAACCACTTCACAAATGATACGAAGTATCCTAGCAGAGTCAGGAACTACCATTCACAGAACAACTCTGCATGCAACCTCTAATACTCTCGAAAAGAACATTCAAATTCAACAAAGAAAGTCAAAGCACTTGATAACAATGTCATCAGTAACAACTATTTGAAAAAAAAGGAATTAAAAAAAAATATGCAATCTGACAAAACTATTGTTGTAACGGTAGAAACCAGAGATTGAAGTGGAAGAAGAAGGAGAGAGAACTTACAGTTGAAGAAATGGAAAATTGCAGAGTATGTTTGGATGGATTACGATGGGACGACACGACCTCGTGGTGTGGAGAATAGAGTGTATTGAAAGTGCTACAACCCTAATCCAACGGCACCACACACACACTCTTGAAGAAGTAAGCTAAGCTAGTGACCTTAGTCTGCCGCGCTCCCCCGCCTTTTATATCTTTCGGCTTTCGACGTCCGTTTCACACCACACTATTTCTTGCTCAATACATTTTATATTTTTTATTGGAAAAAAATAATTTAACTTTATAATTAAATATATTATTTTATTCTCATAACACAGGAAATCAATACCATGTTTTAAATTTAAGATTATCATCATGCTCATGTTTTAATATATTTCTTTACAAAATTTAAGTCTTAAATTTAAGAGTTAAAAATCTTTTTTATATTACAACTTATTATTAAATGTTGTAGTTAATATTCTATTTAAATAATAACTAGCATTGTTAATATTGATGGAAATATTAATACTTTCTGTCAGAATTTGGAGAATGTATTAACTGAACCATAATAATTTAATTAAAAGATAGTTAAATGTGTAATTAAGTTTTTTCCGTTACACTATGACAAAATTATATTATAGGTAAATCTATTTATATTTTAGATATACAAATTACTAACTTGTAATCAGTATCACTAGGGAGATACAGTTCACTTTAGTAATTTTATTTTTATGTTTGAGTAATTATTTTGTTAAAAGAGATTTTTGTCTTCCACGTGAATTTTTAAATAAATAAAAGTATTTTAATCTAAGTCTGTTGTTTTATTTAATGGTAAATTCTCTCTCATATGAAAGAAAATTCTGGTCTATTTTATAAGCTCAAATTTTGGAAAAAGTACTGATAAATGTTTTTTTTTTTTTTACTAAAGTTAGAGAGTTTATAATTCTACTGCTATCAATATTTCTATAAAAGTAAGTGAAACAACACAATATATTTATGTACAGTTTAAAATATAAGTTCAAATTGTGCATTTCAGACCAAACAGATAGACTTTTATCCAAGCAAATAAGAATCTGTAAAATGCTGAAAAAAAGAAAACATTAAAGTGTTTATTGGAATTACTTTTCTTAGCTCACACTAAAATCCCTTTTCTTTTAAGTACAGCTTATTAAATATATTTATTTTGATGTAAAAATAAAAATGATAAAATAAATATATTATAAATATTTTATTAAAATAAAAATTTTACTGTATTTTTTAATATGAAAAATAATTTTATTATTATCATTATTAAATAAATAAAGTAATGTTTCTCTTACTTCTATTACTAATGAAAATGCAAGTTTCATTGTATTGTTATAGATTTAAAGTTGTGTTAATTTATTTATTTTAATTAATATGTTTTCTCCTTTTTTTTAAGTATATTTCAAACTTTTTAAATTAATAAATCAAATGAATTTCCTTAATTTTAATAAAATATTTATAAAATGTTCTATTTTATTTTTTACTTATATATACATAGATTAAAAATTAAGTAAAAGATAAGTTAATATATGAAAAATAAATGATATTAACTTAAGTTTTAAAGATAATAGTTAAATAAAAATAATTGTAATGCTTAGAAAGAAATGTATAAAATGTTTTACCGGAACAAATAAATACACTACATATTTTCTAATATAATAAAATAATCATATAATTATTTTTATTTTAGTTCTAAAACCAAAAATGCATGTGCAAATTATTTTAAAATTATTGTAAGGACTAAGGATGAAATAAAAACAAATAAAAATGTTACTGAAATTGAAAAGGAAAAACAAAGGAAAAAGATTAATTGTTTTTGTATGTATTGTCATATATAATTTTCAAATATTATATATATATATATATATATATATATATATATATAATTTCAAGAAAAGAAGAGCTATAGAAAAATAGAATATAACATTAGTTAAAAGTGAATATAATAAATTTTAAAGTTCGAATTTTAAAAGTGAATATAATAAATTTACTGTTACATATAATAAAAGTTGTTTATATGAATTCAAAATTAAACTGTAACAATTTATTCTTTTGTTTGTTTTACTGATATTTAATTGATGGATGTATAATTCCATTTCAAACTTCAAAAAAGTATTTATAAGATTTTTATTTTATTATATTATTTTTAAATGAGAAATAAATGTGTACAAGTTAAAATCATTAATGTTATTTTAAATTTCAAAAATAAAGTCAAATATAAATATTTTTTAAAATATTAGCATTAAAATATAAAATAAGAGGGAAGATAATGTCTTAATTTAATTTTGCTTAAATTCTAAGGTGTCACAACATTTTTAGTGTAAATTTTACTTTAATACAAAGAGTCCAATGATACTATAGCTTAATTTGATTATGATTGAAATATATAATTTTTTTTTTAATTTCTGTACATTCCAACATGCACCTCTTATAAGAACCAATCATTGTTCTTGCAATTCAGGCTCACTGAGAATGAAAAGAAAGATTAATATAATTTTTTGTAATGTAATTAAAGTGAATTTTAGTAATGTCTTATTGGAAGATAAATAGGTAGAAGGCAGAGTAGGGAGATAAACAGGTATTGTTTGTGTGAGTCTCATCTCTTCCTTTCAATGGCAACTCAAGGTCAAGTCATCACCTGCAAAGGTACCCATTCTCTTCTTCATTCTTCTTCTCCTTTTAGATCTAATTAACATTAAACAAACCCCATTAATCTAAACATGGTCTCGTTTTGATGTAGCTGCGGTGGCCTGGGAACCCAACAAGCCCTTGACTATTGAAGACGTTCAGGTGGCTCCGCCTCAGGCCGGCGAGGTTCGAGTTCAAATCCTTTACACAGCTCTCTGTCACACTGATGCTTACACTTGGGGCGGCAAGGTAGCTACTTTCTTTTTCTTTCTTTTTGTTTAACTGTTTAGGAATCCATTAATTTGTGTTTTCAGTTGTTTGGATTTGGATAGTGAAGAAATTGTTAATGTTGCAGGACCCCGAAGGTCTCTTCCCTTGTATTCTTGGCCATGAAGCTGCTGGGTATGTATGCATGTATAATATATGAATGTTAATATGAGATTGAATTTTAAAAAGTACATTTTTTAAGATGTAATTGTTGCATGTGATGTATGATGTGACCATATGCATTTATTGACATGGATAGGGGTTTTAGGGGTTTGTTCATTTTTGTTGCAGGATTGTGGAGAGTGTTGGAGAAGGTGTTACTGATGTTAAGCCTGGGGATCATGTCATCCCCTGTTACCAGGCTGAGTGTGGGGAGTGCAAGACTTGCAAATCAGGGAAGACCAACCTTTGCGGCAAGGTTCGCTCTGCCACTGGAGTTGGGATCATGCTCAATGATGGCAAGAGTCGGTTCTCGATTAATGGAAAGCCCATTTATCATTTTATGGGAACCTCCACTTTTAGTCAGTACACAGTTGTCCATGATGTTAGTGTAGCTAAGATTAACCCCTTAGCTCCTCTGGACAAAGTTTGTCTTCTTGGATGTGGTGTTTCAACCGGTAAACATTCTCCTTTATAAACACTATATT
Source organism: Vigna mungo (assembly GCA_036885675.1). NCBI lineage: Eukaryota > Viridiplantae > Streptophyta > Magnoliopsida > Fabales > Fabaceae > Vigna > Vigna mungo. The sequence continues at coordinate 23,154,814 of CP144695.1, forward strand.
GAGTTTTTGTAAGTTGTATGGTATGGGTCTTATGATTCACGATATGTGTTTGGAGTTGGACAATGATGTTACATACTTACATTTGCCTATGGAAATGTATATATTTTTTTTCTGTCTTTGCCATACCAATGTATATCATATTAGGCTCTGTTTCTGATCAGAGTTACAAGTTTCAGCTCTTACTTTGATAGTTTAACAATTAAAATGCTTTTTGTGAGAAATGAAAATGTTTCTTTAAAGATCCTTTTTTTCCTTCCTTCATTCTTTCTTTTTTCATGCAATGAAATGTGCGATCTTGTGTCCTTCCTTACCAAGTTCACTTATTATTATGAAGTTGTGAAATCTATCTTTCCCCACTTTTTAGGCCTTGGAGCTGTCTGGAACACTGCAAAGGTTGAACCAGGGACTATTGTTGCTATTTTTGGCCTTGGGACTGTTGGGCTTGCTGTAAGTTTGTGAATTTACAATTGTAGGCGGTTATGTTTTTGCCGTTTTGGGTTTGCCATCATGATTTGCAGTTTATACTTGACAGGTTGCAGAGGGTGCAAAAACTGCTGGTGCATCCCGGATTATTGGCATAGATATTGACAGCAAGAAGTTTGATACAGGTACAAAATGAACTGGGTTATTCAGGAAGTCTTTAATATTGTGAAGTGATTCATTGCCATGTTTCTATTTTTTAGTTGTAGAACTAATGTTTCTCGTAGCATTGATTATCATCCTTTTAAAGAATTATGCTTGCGGAATAATGATACTGTTTTAATGGGATCTTAACTTAATATGTATGTTCTTTTGGTATATATTTGTATATTTCATTTCTTGCTCCATCGTTTTTTGTGTGTCCCAAGTGCTGTGACCTCTGTATAATATAGGTACGTGCATAGTGTCTTACTATGAGCTACTTTCTGTTTGTGGTTTTCTCAGTTTTGGTTTTGTAATGCTAGTGTAGTGTTAGTGCACTACAGAGGACATTCTTCACAACAATAATTACTTTTTCATTTATTGATTTGTCTTCTTTTGCTCTTTTTACCTGCAGCGAAGAACTTTGGTGTCACCGAGTTTATAAATCCAAATGAACATGATAAACCAATTCAGCAGGTCATAATTGATCGTACTGATGGTGGAGTTGATTATAGCTTTGAGTGTATTGGAAATGTTTCTGTGATGAGAGCTGCTTTGGAAGCCTGCCACAAGGTGAATGCTGCTACTGCCACATTGACTCCATTTTCATACATTACACTATGATGGTTGTACTCATGAAGTAATCTTTGAAAATTCCCAGGGCTGGGGGACCTCAGTTATCGTGGGTGTTGCAGCATCAGGTCAGGAAATATCAACCCGACCTTTCCAGTTGGTGAGTGGACGTGTCTGGAAAGGAACTGCTTTCGGTGGCTTCAAGAGCAGGTCACAGGTGCCTTGGCTCGTAGACAAGTACCTGAAGAAGGTAAAGATTTTTCATAGTGTTTTTGTTCATTTAATTCAGTATTGTTGGAAAGCATGGATTGTTAGGAGTACTTGTTTTGCAGGAAATCAAGGTTGATGAATACATTACCCATACTTTGACTCTCTCTGAGATCAACAAGGCTTTTGATCTTTTGCATGAAGGGGGGTGCCTTCGTTGTGTGCTTTCAACACAAGAATGAGGTGATATATGCTATCCAGGACTAGTTTCATGAGGAATGGATGTGTTGGTTTGCAGTTCCTTCGTGTTGTGATTGTGGTTTAAATTTTAAATAAATCTGGAGTGGTTATAGCTTGTGAGTACGATCATGTTGGTCAAATTTGTGGTGAGAAGGGCTTTACGGTGAACACTTGATCATCCTTTTTTGAGTTATGGCTATGATATTATCGTATTTACCTCTCATTTACCTCTCCATCCTTTGACTGGCAGACACCAAAGCTGTTTTACTTTTGCTGTTATTGTGCGGTGTTAAGAAGTTCAAAAGCTTTTCAATGAATCTGCCATATGACCGGGTTTCAAGTAATATACTTCATTTTGAAAACTAGTAATCTATCACTTTCACTAATAATCTCTCTCTTAAGCACTGACATTTAGGTTAGATCTCGTGAAGCTGGCATGTCATATTGAACCTACAAGTTAGCATCCGAAAATCCTTTTAAGGATTTCAGCAAAGTTTGAAACGTCTTAATTGGAGTCAAAATTATTGCTTTTGCATAGAATGTGACTTTGACTAATTAAAATTTAATGATAACCATTGTAAATATTATTATTATTTTGGTTGTTGTTCGTTAACGTTGTTCGCTTGGATAATTATCAAAGTGGATCAGATGCTTTAACTTTCGTTCTGCCGAGTGATTTTATTTTAGGTATCTGTCTCAAATAAAGTTATTTTGAAAATGACAATGCTAACCAAATGACATCATTCCTCCAATCAAAAAGAAAGAAGAAGCAGCGAGAAGTGAGATAGGGTAAAAATGTCCACTTTTGCTATTTATTTGAAAAAGAAAGAGAAGTTATTTTTGATAAACAATAAGTCAAAGTTTCACATTAGTGAAAAAAGACAATTAAATCCTATACATGATAAAAAATTATGAATTCGTGGTTTTAAGTTAAAAGTGATATTAAATGTCTTATATAAAGTTATATTAAATGTCTTATATATATATATATATATTATCTTCGAAGGAATATCTTCTTCTACAACATAATTAGTCTATGATATCAAAATGGATGGTTTGAGGTGACTTAAAGTGTTATTGATTAGAATAATTCATGTGTGAGTTAAGAGGTCTCGTCTTTGAGAAAAAAAGACAAATAAAAAAGACAGTTAAATAATATATAAGATAAAAAATTCATAAATTTTTAATCTTAAAATTTTAGATTAAAAATTATATCAAATAGTTTATATTTGTTAAGACTCAAATCATTACATATAATTTCTTCTAATCAAGCTTGTATGCATCGGGGCATGCTCCATCATATCCCAGTGTTATACATAATATGGTAAATAATTCAATTTTTTAGTTAAATTTATTTTATTATTGTAACTTGTTAAAAATATTTATATATTTACTTTTACCCATTTTAGTCCTTCTAAATAAATAGAAAGAATTTTTGGACATTTATTTTTTCAGTATCTCTTTCTACTTTTATTCTTATATTTCCATTTAAGTCACAGCAAACTTTTTTGAGATTAGATGTCGCTTAGTGTCTCTGATTCTATATTATATTGGCATTCACTTGGATAAATAAAGGGAACTTTATTTATTTTTTCTCCACAAAGTAATGTACGATTAAACTGTGGATTTAATTATTGATCTAATTATTGGTCCCTTAGCTGGCGTGGGTTGATCTAACAATCGTAGGACCTTTATGTTCATCAAATAATTCATTCAAATATTCTCAACCAGTGTTTTGAAGGCTTAAATACATGAGACTTTTATTTCATACTCAATTTTGTATGAAAAAGAAAAAAAAAAAAACATAACCATCTTTCAAGAAAAACACTGATGTTTGGTGTATGTCACGTTGTAACGTCGTAGGAGTAGTTAAGAATGAAAAAAAAAAATCTACACGGATATTCGTGGATAAAATCTGTGACGAGTAGTTACTATTCACGGATAATAGATAGCGGGTATTTTAATATTCGTTTCTAAACGGGTCGGATACGGATAGTACACTATCCGATTCGCGGACACCCGTTATCTGTAAAAAATAAAAAAATAAAAATTTAAATTAAAAATAAAATAAAATTATATTTTATTAAGTTAAATTTAATTAAAATTTAATTTTAATTTATATTATATTATATGGGTTTAATCATTCACTAAGTCCCTATTTTCGCGTGGAATCTCAATTTAGTTCCTTTCTTTCTGAAAATCTCAATTAGATCCCAAATTTATCAAAATTGGATCAATTGGATCCTTTCCATTAAATTGTCTTCAACGGAGTTAGTGGTGGTTAGTTGACGTGGCACATTGTAGTCAGTATGTTAGGTGACGTGACTAAGTTAAGTTGGGCAGAAAAAGGCACGTGATTAATTTAATTTTTTAATGAATTAATAACCAAAATTAAATTAAATGAAAAAGATAAAGGCACGTGATTAATTAAAATCATATTGGGAATTATATTTGGGATTGTTCTGAATTAGGGATTGGGTTCTAAGTTCCTCTAGGGTTAGAAATGTCTGGGCACATTCTTCTTGGCGTGGTTCGTATATACTCAAAGAAAGTTGAGTCTCTTCACCAAGACTGCAAGGACGCGTTGACGGGTCTCCACAAGGCGTTTTCTTCCCTCCAGTTTGCTCAGACGGAGGAGGTGGGGCCAACGCCGTTTCAGTCGGTGACTCTGTCGGGGACTTTCGACCTCGATGCGCAGAACATTGACCACCAAATAGATTACACAGGGTAATTTTTTCTTGGGTTTTCACTTTTTTTTTAATTTTTTTATTTATTTTGAGTTTTCGTGGTCTAATTTGTGTTATCACATCATGGATAATTTTTGGGCGTCTCTCCAAGGTCTGAGGATCAGAACTCCAGGAATCTGGAAGACATCACGCTCCTAGGTTACATAGTTGTTTGAGTTTTTTTAGAATAGACAATTGAATTTGTTCCTTAGGATTTTGAATTGTGTGCAGACAAATGCAGTCATGCAGCCATGATTGAAGTCACATTTTGGTCATGGACATTTCAAAGTCTCAATGTCACAATTGCGATTATAGATGACGACAATGGAAATGATATCCTAATTATTGTAATTTTATTTAAATTTTATTTTAAAATATATAAAATATTTTTTTTAAGTATTTGCAGATACCCACAGTTTTAAAATATCCGCAAACGGATATACAACAATAACAAGTTGAATGACAAATATATTTTTATCCGTTATGAATAGACACTGTATATCTAATCCGTCCCGTTCTCCTTATGAATAGTTTTGATGTGGTTAATGAACTTCTGTCACCCTTTAAAAAAAACTTTGCATTTATTTTTCATAATTTGTGCATACCATACTCTCTTTTTTTCATTTTAAACATTATAAAAAAAAAAAAAACCTTTGCAGTAATCTCTTTGCATACCAGAGCAGAGTACACAAACCAAGAAAAAGAAGAATACGACAAAATAAAGCAAAAACGAGAAGAGAAGCTGACCTTGTACATTGAAATGTCCTGAGCAATTTACAGGTTTTTGGCCGTTAGAATTTATGGCTTGGAATATTTAGAAAAGTGTGAGTTGAGTTGGACGTGCCATTTTTTTCCTGTGGCTTTTTTTTTTTTTTTTAAATTTTCTAGGTAGCACATTGTTCTCCTCTTAGGTCAGAATTTAGTTTTCAGGGCAGCGAATTTTCACCTTTGTTTTATCACGTGTTGATCGAAATATTAGTCAGAATTTGGTTTTTTGGATTTCTTTTTTGTTTTAATTAAAAATAGTATACTTAAATAAAGTAACATAATATTTTAAGATGGGAAAAACAATAATGTAGTAATGTTTGTAGTGTTTTGTAAAATTTTGGAGGATAAAAAAAAGTTATATGTATATAAGATGATCTAAATTTTATATTTGTGTTTGGATTTTGTAAAATATAATTTTTGTAATGTTTTTGTAGTTATTAAAATTTAATTATTAAAAGTTAATTATAAGATGAATGTATATTTTGGAACTTATGAATGTATATTTATAAGATAAATGTAAATTTTGGAATTGATTATTTAAGTATTGAAAATGTTAGTTGTTAATAGATATGTAGAAAAAAAAAGTAAAAGAATTACTTATACCTAGTTGTGAAGAAGTTTTATAGTTTTTTTCATTTAAACAAATTTACTGAAAAAATTATATTTTAAACAAGTTGTTTTTTTTTCTAATATATTTTATAGTTAGAGAATTTATAATAATGAAATTGAAAATGTATAAGTGAATAGAAAATTTATTTATTGAATAAAAACAATCACATCTAATAGAGTTGACATAATTGAAAATGAAATTAAACAAAAAAAAAACTACAATAATAGTGGTTTAAATCTTGTATTTCTTTTGAATCGATATAATTTTAATGTTTTAGATTTTCAAGAAATGTAATTATGGAAGAAGTGTTTGATCTTAAGTATAGACGGTAAATATATAGACTCTTAGTGATATATACTTGTTTGAGAGGTTTATTATAATAAAGGTATTGGCCACATGCACTAAATGTAACACTTTTTCACATAAAGAGGTAACCACATAATTATGATGATAAGTGTTGATCATGTCTGTTCTGAAAATGACATCAAAGTATGCTTATTCAAAATCAAACATCCATAGAGTGGTAAAATTTGATAGAAATATGATAATATTTAGAATGAAGGAAACAGTAAATCTAAGAAAAATATGTTCTTGGAAAAAAATATGTTGTCAAGTTGGATGAATGGTGGTTTGGTTATGGGAAATTTAAAAAAAAAAATCATTTATGGTGTTTCTATGTCTTAGCAGCTTGAAACATGCTCATCGCGACTTTAACACATACATCAATCCCCATTATAAATTGGATGTTGTCATGAAAGTGTACAACCATGTGTTTCATGAAAGTGCATCAAGAATATTGATCACCATGTCAAGATTCACAACTTTGATCTCATCTAGCCATAAGAAAAATACAAAAGATTAGTCGAAATCATCTAGAATTAGGACTAAAATGGACATACAAAAGAAGGACAATCACAAAAATATTCATATTATCAAACACTTGACATACAATATATCATTGTCCTCACAATCTTAATTTTAGAAGATTTACATGACATTATTAATTATATTAAAATATTATATTATCTTTCATCCCTTTAATAGAACTTTTATAGGCTCATAGCTTTTCAATTTATTTACACTTGTCTAAATAACTGTATAACAAAATCTTATACCAATGTTGTAATATTCAAAATTTTATTATCATTATTTTCTAATAATAAAACCCTACTTATTTCTTAACACTTAATTTATAATTTCATATTTTTTACTACCATTTTTTACTAACACTTCACAATTTTTTATTTTTTTATATAATTTATATATTTTCACTCCTTTTTAGTTATTTGATATTTAAATTCTATTAAATATACTTATAAATTTATTTTTTATTCCTTTTATAGAATTATATTAAATATACTTATACATTTATTTTTTATTTTTTTTTACTTGAATTATATTACTTATACTTATACATATTATTTTTTATTTCTTTCATATTTGAATTTTTATTTGATTCATATACTTATACATTTTTCATTTCTTAATTTTTATTTCCATCTCCTATTATTTAATAAATGAAAATAAAAAATTATTTAAAAAGTATAATTTAACAAAATTCAACCATATAAATAAATATTTTCCCACTATAAAACTATATAACTTCTTTTTTTCCTTCTCCTTTATTTTAATAAAATTAAAAAATAAAAAACTAACTTAGAATTTAGTTTTCTGATAACGACAAATATTTCAATCACTATGAACCAAATTGAAGGTTAGAATTCAATTTTCCAACAATCAAATTCTGACATAAAATAAAAACTGTGTCATGCAGGTAAATATAGAGAACAATATGCTATCTAAGAAAATAAAAAAGGTAAAGATGTTACTAAAAAAAAAAATCTTAAATGTGTAAGAAATGAGTTAATCTTTATATACTTAATTATTCTCAACACTTTTCGTAAAATCAAGGAGATATAATATGGAAAAATAAGTGATAGTTAGTGAGTTTGAATTCTTCTACTACCAGAAAATAAATAAACTCATTAACAAGTAATATATTTTAGTATGATAATATTTATTTTATTAAATATATTATATTATTAGAATGAAACTTCTCCACCTTATAGACTTACAATGTTTTATATAAGTTTTCTCTATAACCCTTTAAACTATACAATTATCTTCTCATACCAATCTCTTTAGTCCTCACAAACTACAGTTTACTTTTGGCTTTTTTTTCTCCTTAGAAGTAGAAGTTGGCCAAACACTACTTAGACAAAAGCTCTCAGGAAACAAGTAACTTAATGAAATTAAACATTTAAGAAAGGTAGGTGAAAGAATTTAGGCAGAGTTACTTTTTTTTTTTTAATTTGTTAGTTTTCAGTAATTAAGTAATATGAAAAAAATAAACAGTAAAAAAATACTATATAAATAAAGAGTTTATTTGAGAATCTTTCGAATACATAAAAGAGTTAGATAATGGTATTACTGGAGGGTTTCTATATAAAAGAAATGCTCAAAATGATTTGCAATTTTTATTAAAAAAGTTGTAAAAGAATTTATATAAATGTTTGTAATTTTTAAAAAATTATATATTAAATAATAATACTTTTTAAAAAAATTTATAAATGTAAATATTAAAGTGTCAAAATTTATGCTTTTATTTGTTTTATTAAATAATAATTCTTAATGATGTTAGTACTTAATTCGACCACATCGAAACCAACAAATGCAACCCAATCATCACATCTGCCACAAATTTCCCATATGCATTCACCTCCTTTCAATAACAACCTCTTACCAAACTTCCAAACATTAAAATTGACAACTCTCGTTTCTATTTTTCTCCCGCAACAAGATAAATAATTACCATCAACTTTCTTTAGGCTTTTCTTTCTTCATTAGTATGGAGGTGCATTTAGTAATGGTGGGGTGCAGGAAGCAAAGGCCTTTGTTTAAGATAATGGAAAGGAAAGGATGCTATTGATTATAAATTTGTCAAGGACTTAGGAATATCATATAAAGAAAAAAAAATGTTTTTTTTTAAATAAAATGAGTTTGTTCATGCTCTTATGAAATCTACATTAATGAAACGTAGGTAGAATGATGCTGAAACAGGTCTTTATTGAAACAATTGGACGTGGACCAATCAGTTTTATGAAGGGAAGTTATTTTAAGAAACAAAAAATGACACATGGTAGCTCAAGAAAGCATAGAAAATAATTATAATCAATAAACCAACCATAAGTGTATAATGCTCTCAAACTTAGTGCTTGAACACAGATGATTATTACATAGCCATAAGTTGATCTATTTTACTTGATTACTAATCGACGTGTTTTATTTAGTCACAAGCTATGGTATGCTATCTAGCCACAAGCTGGACTATGCTATCCGATCATAAGTTGCCTTGTTGCTATTTGATCACAAGCCGACCTGTTTTATCTGGTCACAAGTCGACCTGTAGACATAAGTCAATCTGTTTTCACCCAATCATAAATTGACATGTTTTTACTCAATTGTAATCCAACCTATTTCTACTTGGACACAAGCTAGCTTGTTTCTACTCGGCTACAAGCCAACATGTTTCTATCCAACCACAAGCTGACGTGTTTCTACTTGGCCACAAGTAGTCCTGTTTCTACTCGGCCATAAATCGATTTGTCATAATCTAATGATGTATGATTCTTTAACTTAGTATATTCTGGATTAAAGAATTGGATTATGAGGTAAATGAATCATTAGACCCACCTTGGTCCCTATGAGGACCACAAACGTTGTAATTTCTTTATAAATAGTACAACCATCAAGGTAAATAATTTACATTCATATTTAAAACATTAACTAATATTTGACACACTCGACTAATTTGAATGTCAAAATGTCTTTTACAAGCACACTTCTATCTAGTTATGGAAGAACAAGTATGAGAAGTAAAAAATAGTTAACACAATAAAGATTGAGGAAGTTCGTGAAGTTAATCTTCACAAGATATACTTAGCTCCTTAAGTACTAAACTAAAAATCTATTAAATAAGTCTTTGAATATGTATTACATCATTATCAGTTCAAAATTCAAATGAATGTAACTTCAATGATAATATTATCGTATGTTTAAATACCAAAATGATACCAGCTAGCTAGGTTCAAAGGTGTGGACCAAATAATAAAAACTTTCATTAACTTCGAATTTTCACGATTTTAATATGACAATACATTACAGTTTTAGGAAGCAAAACTGTGGTTTGCTCAATAAAAAGATTATGACACGTATGCTACAGGGAGAGTGGTCACAAATACTGAATTACAAAACATGAACTGGTGAACCCAAGAACACACCCCTCAACAAAAAATAGGGACAGTGATTCTTTCCCCTGGGTTAGCACAATGATTTAGTACATGACATTTACTATGAACATTATACAATTTTTTTTGACCACATATCAACTTTCTGTGTCATTCTCGGATTAGCAAAGTTTCATCTGGTCTGAACTGGAGGTGTTCTTCCTAATAAATCAAGAGCTATATCTTCAACAGTGACAACAAACATGTGTAACAGATCTATAGCACAATTTGATCTAAAACCAATGTGGCAAGGGACTACGACTCTCCACTCTCAAAGCTTGTCAAACGAGAGTCTGATAAAACAGTGAAGAGCTGTGTATCTACAAAAGGCTGCATAGCCAAGGATTCAAAATCAGCTTTGAAACAGTAATTAGTAAAGAGATTGGCCTTTTATAGTTTATTTTTTTCCATAAACGTCTGCAAGAGATTAACAAAAATTGAATTGAGATTCTTTAATTAACTAAAATTGAATAGGAGTTTGTTACCTTAATGAAGGGTTGATCCCTAGCAGGAAAGGAATCAATGAAGCTATCTTTAAGAAGTAAAGAAACCTGAAAAATTAATCCAGGGTGAGCTAGGGCAGATAACTCATTCTTAGTACTTTAAGAATTTCCAGAAATAAACATCACATTAACTTAGTTATCGTACCCTATCTTTATTAGATTGTACATTAGTTATCGTGTGGGATTTCAGATTTGAACAAAGAGACTCCAAATAGTGCCACAATATATTCAAAAACTGAGTTGCAGCTTCGGCCTGTAAACAATTCAAGATTAGCAGTTGCTACTAATGGTTTCAGAAGCTCGAACCAGAAAAATTGCTGGTTTGTGAAGCATGAATTATTTATACATAAAAAAAAAATAGTAATACTTATTTTTCCAAAATAGCGTGTCTGAAAGAGATCTTTTAGTATGGGAACTAAGAAAACCTGGACTTCGTTGCACCTATGTACAGGATGCTTTTTAGCAATTGATCGTTGATTTGAAAGTCTAGCATGAATTGGACTCAACTGAGAGAAAAGCTCTCTATGCTGTGGAAGTTTTGGTAATGGACACAATGTCACCTACACAAGAAATATCAAATGGAAGAGAAAAATGAGAAAAATTCTGCATGGAACAGCATAAATAGCCAATGATTGTCTCAAACACACATATATATACACACAAGCCCAAAGTTTGGAAATAGCCAAGAAACATGACAACGTAAATTAAGTGTAACAAGTTTCCAACAGACTCCCAACATATCTTGTGGAATATCGTGTGAGTATCTTTAAAATGTCATTACAAACCTTGTCCTTCTGTATATCAACAAGAACACGATTAGTAGTTCTCGCATTCAAGTAATCTGGTTTATGTTGTATGCCAACCTGCAAGAACAATGGATAATTTGAGGAACAATTGAGATGGGATTCTTTAAAATTCAAATGCTTATAAAAAAAATTAAATTCTCATAAAAACTGTTTCTGATATTATTCCTGGAGGCGCAATTGCTCTTAAATAGATTACATATACATAATAACTGAAAATCCTAATTTGTGATGGATATAATCTATTCCTACAATTCAGGATCAATGATCTTGTACAATAAATATAAAATATACTATTATCCTATTAATTATCCTCTTTATTATGAAATGTAATTAAATCTCCTAATTATGTAATTAAAAAGGTATAAGAAAATATTCACACTCATGACGCGCTTTGCCCGATTTGCAAGGGAAATTACGCTCACCACATTGAGATACCAATGCAGAAGAATCATTAGTGGAAGCAAGTATATCATCAATCAGTTTACTTGGCACACACAAAAAGGTGGAACAGGTAGAAATAAAAGTGGGAACAATAAAGGATCCCAAAATTTGATCTCGAACACGGGAATAGTTATAAGAAAGTCCATGTAAAACCAATAACATGAAAAACTTTGGCCATTGCTCTAGTTCTTGAGAAGGAGTGGATGCTCTTGGTAATAACTCATTAAAGTCATGAAGATGAGAATGGATTTTACTCAAATAATCAATCATTGGGCCATGATGTTGGAGAGAAACAACATCGAGAAGATTGTGACAAATACCAAAAGATGTTAAGTATCATTGAGGTATAACAATTTTACCTTGTTCCCAAACTTTTGAACATATCTGGTAGTAAGTATGAAAAAGTTGTTTTAAAGATGAATGAATAATGAACTTGAGAACAATGCATAATTGAGCATTAATTTTCAAAAACCAGGATTGAAAAGCTATTATAGAATGAGATTGGAGTGGTGCGGTGGTAGTCTAGCCGAGACAATCTAATTGGTGGGATCACGATCTAAAAGGTGACTCCCACAACTACAGTTGCATATATATATATATATATATATGGTTGCTAGAAAACCCTATCTTTAGATACCATGTGAAAATAATGAAAAACTAAGTATAGAAACTTGTGTAGAAAATACATATAAGCTAATATATTTATAATAAAGAATAATACAAAAAATATGGGTTAAGCCCAAATATTGATAATGTTGTAACTAACAATATCTAACAACCTCCATAGATGTCACTTGATGAAACTAAATCTTTTTACATGCACCCTCAACTTCAGAAGAGGTTTCTTTTGAAGATAAGTCTTTTTAATCTCTTATGTCATATTTTGTCCCTTTCATACAAGAATCGTCTCAAATTGATACTACTCTCGGTACTCCTAATACTTCTCCTAACACATCTCGTATGGATGTCTCTGAAGCTGCTTCTATCAAGGGCATCTCTATTCTTGAGTCAGGTCAGCTCCAAAATCTAGGCGAGTCTTTGAAGCTAGGTGAGTCTTTGAAGCTGCTCCTAACAAGGGCATCTTTGTTCCCAAGTCAAGTACAACTTCATAAATTAGTTGTTTAGAGAGTTTCTTCTGTACACAATATCAGAGGAAACAAAAATAACCTAATTTGATCCAAGAACATGTCTAATAGTTAGAGCCAGGGGTAAGTGCTCCTTCTTCTCACACCCTTGAATCTTTGGAAAAATCCTTGAATAATAATTATGAACCTGACCTTGATGACTTGCACATTGCTTTGAGAAAAGGAACTTTGTCTTGTACTAAGTCTCCTATTTCTCATTTTGTGACAACTGAAAACCTTTCTATTCAATACCAGAGTTTCCTCTCTGTCCTTGATGCAATTAGAGTCCGTACTCGAGTTCAAGATGCATTGAAGGATGAATTGGGTTCAAGCCATGAATAAAGAGATGACTGCCTTAGAAAAGTAGACATGGGAAATTGTTGACAGGCTTTTGGATAAAAAGGCAGTAGGATACATATGGGTTTATAATGTGAAGTATAAATTTGATGACGTATTAGAATGTTACAACACAAGGTTAGTTATTAAAGGATATACTCAGACTTATGGTGTTGATTATGAGGACCCTAGTGGCAAAAATATATATAGAGAAAGATTGACATTTTATTAAAGAGAAACTAGATAGTGACCTATGTACTGTTTCAAATTAATCCATTAAATAAGAATCTTCTTTCTTTTAGATTACTCCTTTCAAGTGGTATCATTTTCATACATCGAAAAAAGAGTAGCATTTTAACATGAACATACTAATTCTCAATGCAACACAAAAATACAAATATTAAAAAAATTAAAATAAGCTTTTGCCATGTGCTTTTCCATAAACACTAGTAGAAGAAGAAAAATGAAAAAGGTTTCACCATACATTAAAATTAGTTTATGTGCACGTTAAAATCATTTAGCTTATCCTAAAATCTAATTTTAACTTATGCAAAAACTAATTTCTTCTTCTATAATGCTAAGCAACAGTGACTGCTAAAGTAGTAGCCAACAAAACATATATAATATGAAACAACATATTTTATAAACATCAAAGAAAATGACACTCACAATATATGGAACTGGGGCATCAAGAAAATCCATCATTGTCCCAGGTAAAACCTGAAAAGCAAGACTAATATATTGTTAGATCTATGTGACAATCTCACATGGAAATCTGAAACCAGGGCTTGTTGAATCCTTTGACTTACTGGGAGCAATAAACTCTGCCACTGAAAAGGACGAATCATGGGTATAAGAGAAAGCACTGTGGCAGATAGAACACCCTACGTTGTGTCAAAAATTGTCAAAATCAAAGACAGGTTACAATTCCACTCTACATCAGTCCAAATTAATCAACAGCAGCAACTAGGTTCTAACCACACAACACATTAAGGAAAGTCAAAGACCATCAATTGGCATGTTGGTTTTAAAGACTTACCAGATTTGGGCACACTATTACTACCTGTTTTTCCAACAACACTCCTGTAATCAATGTCATCACCTGCCAGTAACATTGTGGATAAAACTAATTTCGTTAGTCACTGAAGAAAGTAGCGAGACATTAGCATCTAATTTAGTAAATGGAATGGATCAAATCTTCAATAGGTAGTGGAGAGGCAGTGGACATGGAAAACAGTCTACAAGATGCAAAGAAGGCATAGTAAATCATCTTCTTTGAGAAGCTAAATTGTTTATGCTAGTGACATTATATACTCACAAGGGCTCTTCTTATTTATGGGAATAAAAACATAGGAACCATTTTGTATAGAGGATATAAAATAGTTTCGGGGTTGGGTTTGGTGGAACCAAAGTACACCCCTAAACTATAATAATTTGATAAATAAAGTTATCTAGATTAAGAACTAGAATAATTAAATTGCAAAATGCAGTAACTGGAACAGGAAACATGAGCGAGGACAAAAGTCAAACTGAATATTTGTCTGCATACAAATCAGTAAAAGAAAGAAAATAGACGAAAAATAATAGTTAAAAAATATTTTATTCATACAATACAAGAAATGGATTCTTAGAATAGTTTCTACATAGAACTTCTGAGACAGATATTAACATTGTTGTATGTCAAGTGGAATATATGCTTACACTATCAAGGGACAGAACTCGACATGTAGTTGCCATTGTCCATACTGATAATGATAGGGCTTCCTCAGCCGCTGCCAGCTTCGTATTGTCCTTTTACCAAGTACATGTGTAAGGAGAATGCATACTTTTTGGATCAGTATTGTTAAAAATCTTTTAAGAATTACCAGAGCTGTTTCAGAACAGTTTGAACAATCATCTCCGAAGCCAAGAGCAGCAACTGAATGTCGTATGTACTGAATAGCTTGTAGATGTTCAAGAGGGTGGAAGACAAAATCACTTCCTCGAGGTGGAATAGGTTGAGCATGGTATCTACACACTATCTGTAGCAAATCATTCTTATTCTCCTATCAAATGCATTCACAAAAAAGTATGTAAAATGTCAATCAAACATCACTTCAGTTTAATCGGTGAAAACAAATCGAAAACCATTTTACACTGACCATAGCCCATTCCATTAACAATTCATCCCCATAATCTCTTTCGTTGTTTGAGAAAAAATCGTCCTCATCTTCTGATGCCCTGCTTCTAACTGGACTGCCAATGAAAATAATATGGATTGAAATTGAATTGGAAGTAAACAATAAATGTCAAAAATAGACACACAAAAACACAAGAAAATTATACAGATGGATGAACTATATCAAATCTGAAAAAGTTATGCAACATAATTTCTAGAAATGTAATACTGTAAATACAAGGGAAAAATGATACTCTACCCAAAAGTAAAACTGAAACAAATATTATAATTATAACTTTATTACCTGAAAAGTGATTCAAAACTTCCAAGACGCTCCAAGACACGAGTCTGAGAAGACAAAGGTGTTCCATGTTTCGGAGAAGCTTGGTCATTTTTGCAATTTCCATGCATTCTTTTTATAGAACCAAGAGTTTCTGGTGCCTTAAACACACAATTATCTATAACTTGGAGATTCTTCTTGTCCTCCTTATCTGTATCCCTGAACTGAGACGAATCTGAATCACTGGCACTCCCACTTACAGGAGATTGACAGCGATAGTCCCGTATTTTAGGTGATAACTGTTGGCTTTCATCATCTGATATAATCCCAGCAGCTGCAGCAGCAATAGCGGCTGCACCATCAAGAGGAATTGCAGAATCCATCCATTCACTAAATGTCTCGTTCTCTGGGGATTTTTCCTCCTTTGACCTCATTTGGTAATCTAGTTTGGGAGATGATGGAACGCTGCCACTGAGACTCATCTCATTTATAAACTCTGTTATCCGATTCAGGCGCTCCTGTGCAATGATACTGCATCCAAGTAAGGCGTAATAAATTCTACAGTGTCTATGAAAAATCAAAGGACATTAACCATATTTGCCCGGAAAAGTTAGTTAGTATATACCAATAAGCTACAATAATGCTAACCTGTTTAACATCTCAAAGTGTAACTCAAAGAAGGGAACTCTAGTCAGAAGACAATAGCAGCGAGGTGCAGAAACCAGAAAACGGCTGCATCCCATGGAGGGATGAGAAAAAGGAGAAGATATGCCTAAGATACCAGGGGGCCTTTGAACAATTTCAGGCACATGTAAACAAACTCCATAGAGTGTTGTATTGTCTGCTGCCTGATCAAGACATCAGGTACACAATGTATTTTCAGCAATCATTACAGTAAGAAATAAATGAAAAGCAACTAAATAAAATTGATCCAAACATATACACAGACATATATTGAATGTCCCTATGTTCATAATTATATTGTAGCACAAGGTATGCAGTAAGTTTATGTATAATCCATACTTTATGCTCTATTTGTTTGTTCATAAGGGACTATGCTAAAAATTAAAATTTATTTTTGGTTCTACTGTTCTCGCCTACAGCTTTGAGCTATAACATTAGGAATCACTTTAACAACAAATGTTCTGAACTGTCGAGTTGAGTTAATTGAAAGACACATCTGAAGTTTTATCTAAAGAACGAAATACTGAGTAGCTACGGGAAAATATATACCGTAAGGCATTTACCCCCTCCTCCTGTGGCTCACTCAACAATTCTCAAAAATGAAATTGAAAAAAACAATATGCAGAAACTGTACACATATACAGAATCCTGCATAATCTAATCTAGCACAAGTCAGCCGGAGTACAGGTAAGTCAAATAGAACAATCATTAACCATTCAAGCTAACAAATTAAATTTGATATATGATATGAATACAAATATTACCTTGACTGCAAAGACGAATGAAAGATCATCTTTTCCTAAATGTTCCTGTGGAGAATAAAAGCAAAAAGAAAATTATATTATCTTTGGTTGCAAAGCTGATAAGGGCTCAATGGACGGTTAATAATACAATGAAAATTGGATTTAGTCAATGTTTCTTTGCAACAAAAATGAAAGATAATGAATGAAAGACCATACTTTGCTACACATGCATGTCACAGTATCTATACCAAGTATTAAGTTATGCTTAGAATGAATTATGTTATCTAACATAGTAGATGACATATTGCTTTAACTAGCTTGTCAAAAAGAAAAAACATGTTTTTCCATGAAAAAAGAACTACAAGATTAGGCATTCATACCTGTCCATAGACAAGTTCGTTTAGTTCACTAAGAGATGGAGTCCTCTCCAACAACCATGCCTGTAAATCAACACTTCATAAATGAAACAGTTTGCGGGAAAGCAGATTTTATTACTTAACTAGACCTATTGTTTATAAAAAAAAGTGTTACTTTTATCCTAACAAAAGTGTGAAAGTCTACAAAAATAAAGGATGGAAAACTTATTATTTGCAATTAAGAAATCGCAAAAATTAAAGGCAAGAACATCAGTTAATCTGAATAAACTAAAATGCAAGTCCGTATAGTAAGATTTCTCTAGATTCCATAAACTTAGAGCAACTTTATTGCAGATACTGTTTCTTAGTTTCTCTCTCCTGCTGACCTCACTTTTCAACGTTTAACTTGTTAATTAATGTTGCTTGTAAAGGCAACTGCATCTAAAAATTTCATATCTCTTGTCATATCATCATAACATAGGATAAGCAACTACATTCAAAGCTGCTCTTACTGTGTCATCTGCCAGAGTGATAAAAATTGTGTTCATATATTCTGCAATTCAATGATAAAGAAGACAACAGAAATTTCTTACTCCAAGATAAATCAAAATATTTATTCATTAAGAAATCAAACAATTTACACATCAAGGAAAGGGAAAGAGCAACATGCAATGATGGTAGAACCAATTCAGAAGCTCCAAATACAAACATTAGAAAGAAATAGAGAACAATTTGTAAGGCAGCAGTTAAAATGAACAGAGACTTTGACAACTATGAGCATGTAAAATAGCATCAAACAGACCTTAACACCTTCAGGAAAGCAAAAGGGAGCTAAATCCTTCATACGCATTGTTAGCTTCTTTGTAGGAGGATATTTGAACAGTAACTGCATGTTTGCAAAAAGGTATGAGAGCAACAAAGAACGTATGGATCCATAGCAATAGACTAAATTGTAAATATAAATAAGGAGGAATGGGTTGAAGTTTGCATGCTACGAAGTTTTATGATCATCTATTTGTATGGCAGGAGCACATTGGAGACTCAAATAATTCCCATTCACCATCAAAATACAGATATAATATTCCAAAACATCTTTCATAAATGTTGTGAAGTTCCTTTTATATTCCTAGGAGACCGAGACACCAGATATTCATAACGTGTATTAGCCTATAACACTCAAGAATTTAATTTTAAAAATTTATCAAAGAAGAATAACAGAGAAATGGCAACTGAAATATTCTGTTTCTTATATGCAGAGACTGGACAGCCAATTGTCTCTTTTATTCTATGTTTCCTTAAATTTTCTCTATTTTCGAAGGTAACTTATTCTCCTTAATTGTACTTTCTTTCTTTTCCTCTCATAAAACTTCATTTTCAGTCAAATGTACTTGTTAAAAGGCTCTCATGATAAGTAATGTTCGTGGGTTTTTTTTATCAAGCTTAATGCCATTGTGTGACCCATGTAGTTGATCCCGTCTAGTAGGTTAACAAGCTGTATCAAAAGAATGTATTAAAAAGATATTGATATCTACCAAACCTGAGGTTCCAAAGTTGGCTCTGTTAATTTTTGCTGCTGAGACTTTCTGCAATCTCGAAATTCAGGTTTCCCCTTATCATTTTCCCACTTTTTCCTTCTTGCAAATGAATGCTCCACGGCTTCCAAATTAGCATCTGGATGCAGCCCCACAATCACAAAATGTTCAAAGAGCGATGTCGGCTCCTTATTATTTACACAATCCTACAGTAATATTCACATTGACTTACTTCAACAAAATGATAAGCTTACATTTCTGATAAATATGTGCGTGGTACACAAAGGTCACCTCCTAAAATTTAGTGCAATAATGCACAATTGTTAATGTTCCCAGTCTACATGAAGAACCTTCAAAATAACTTTTAGAATTAACAGTATACCAATTACTCAAATACCAGTATAGGCATGGTTAATTATACATATGTAAGAAATATCAAAACCCTCAAAGCTCGTGCTCAAAGTTCCTTCCAACAGAACTGGACTAAGATACAGAGCAACTGCTACCAATTCCATTCGGTGATGTTAAAATATTGAATGCAGAAAAATTATAATTTTGAAAACAGGTTGTTAAACTTCATAGATGACAAAGAAGTCATGTAAATGTAGTATATTTTGTTGATAAAACAATAAAGAACAAGTAATTGAAAGGTGGAAAATGATTTTTTCCACAGAGGCAAAACATGAATCACCATGAGTTATTGACATTTATCATCATTGAAAGCAATGTACTACTGTACTGTACAATGTAGAGCATAAATATATTAAATTCCATTAACATTTTCGGATCAGTGAAGCAAGGAATACTTTCAAAAATAAATATAGCACATGAAGGGATTCTAAAAAAAATGAATACCAGACTTTTAGGATGAAGCTGATACCACTGCCGTTTCTGGTTTGCCATGACCTCAGGGTTGAAATTCGAGAGAGCATCTTCGCGGGATTTGCCACCCCAGCGCCAAGCCCTGTTCACGTGAGATTTTAATTTCTGCAAGCTGTTATTACGTTCAACTCCTCTGCTACCAAGCTCACTTTGACAACGTCTATGCCCACCAGGCCCCATTGGTGATATATGCAATGCTTCCCCAGCAACTTTGAATGCGCTCCCAGAAAAATGCTGCAGGACCCTCATTGGTGATGAAGGCCTCTCCTCCTGAGGTTCAGCATCTCCTTTTGAGTCCATGTTGATAGGCACCTACCTCATGTTCTCAATTTTCAGTTCACCAATCAATTGCAGCCTCCACTCCATTGCTCTACAACCACCCTTTTGAATCATTCCACCGAATTTCACGATTCTACCACATACTCATTCCGATGAGAAGACCCCAGATGGAAATTATCACCAAAACTATTTCAGGGATCCTCCTTTCTCCCCACAAAAGCGTTTTTTAACGCGATTTAATGAAAAAAGAATCATATAATTCTTCTGGGCAGGTAGATTCCACCTTTTTTCCCTTTTCTAAATCTCAAAGTTTTAAAATTTTCCACCCGAATAATAATGGGCACCAACCTGGTTCTAAGCCAAAGAACAATATTCTCATTAATAACGGAGTCATCAATATTCTCATTAATGGCAAGAGAATGCGGGCGGAGAAGGAAAGAGGGAAATCAGAAAGAATAACCCTTCAATGCATACATTACTTGTAACGGAAACAACAGTGAGTAAATGCAGGGACATTCAAAACATTGCATGTTGTTTTGGTGAGGCAAAGACAGATGATGTACCTGTTTTTCGTGGCTCCTGAGGCTCGGTCCTTGTCCTTGACGGAACAAAGCGAGAGAGAGGGGGAAGAGAGAAGAGTTGCCAAATATAGAAATGGAAGAGAAAGGAAGGAGAAGGTTAAGTGAGTGGAGGATGAAGCTTTGTTTGAAGTTTGAACAAACAAAAAAGAGAGAATGGAAAACTAAAACAAAAACTATTCGTGTCATGTTATAAAAACATATAACACAACAACGTAGGAGAATATATATATATTTACGAACATGGTCCTCAACTTGCATTTACGATGCATCATCCTACACTGCTCCATTTGATTCCAAGAACGCAACCCAACTTTATTTAATTCATCGGACCAAGTTTTGTGGCCATTGCATGTGCTTCAAATAAAACATCTTTTTTCTTTTTACCTTCAAAAATAATATTAAAACAAAGCAGCCTTATGTTATAGCTAAAATTAATATTATAGATTTTGATAATCAATATATATTCCCCACGATGATATTTTTAACTATTAATAGTTTATTTTAAAATATTGAGACTCAAAGGATAAATCGAAACAGACGAGGGGTTTAAATTTGTTTTTGAAGACCTTATAAACATAGTAAAGTAAAATAGTTCTTAAAAAACTATATAATTAAAATGGAAAACAGAGCGTGTTTTGTACTAATTCTTGGGAGTGGATTATTTAGATGAAGTTCTTGGAAGTTGAATTTTGACTTTGACTTGACCATAGAATTCTTAGGAGTGAAATAAAATAATTATACTTCAATATTTGAGTCAATGAACTCATAATATAGAAAAAAAAAACAGAGTAGATTAGATCTTCCAAATTCTATTTATATAACTGATAGATTTCAATATACTTAATATATATAAAATAATTGTAATTAGGAAGAAGTTAATTTTTGTTTAAATAAGTTTAAGTTTATAAGAAAATTGTTTTTTCATCACTTGTTTCTTTGCCCTATTAATAAGGTACCATTATCGTATTCTGAATCACTCTGTGTCGATGAGATACCTTGGACCGTTTTTTTCCCTTGTTATTTTAACCCAATTTATTAAAGCGAAACAAGTTAAACCACGACACGAACATCTTTTCATATAAGTTATTTTAGATACTTTGTTTTAGTTGTAAAATCAAAACATAGGTAAAAAAAAAAATGATTTTTTGATTTCGTATAATTTTTTTTTATTATATTTCTATTACGGAAGAACTAAAACATGAAATCATAAATAAATAATAATAAATAAATATGAATTTAGTTTCTATTATCATGATAACTGAAGTTTAAATTTTTTTTTAATTTAAAGAAAAAATTGTCTAATTTTATGAATATTAAATGGTATTTAAATTATAAAGATTATTAAACTTTAGTTATTACTAAAGTCCAATATCCTGTTTTGGTTTTAGTTATAACCGAAATTTAATGTAAGTATTTTTTTTTTAAATCCTAGATACTATTGTATATTTGTATTATATATTTTGCACAACTATCCTATTATTCTACACAAAAGACAATAATTTCAATTAATATATACAAAGATAAAGTTGCAAAATATTTTATTAAATGCAATTATTATTGTTTTTCAATTATTTGTAATATGAGCACGATCAATGATTGTCATCCATTGCATTACATAACAACCAATATATCAACACAATTGTAAATAATTAAAAAAGAAAAAGAATCAAACAATTATAAATATATGGATCAAAAAGAAAATGTTTTAGGATACGCTTATAAAACAAAAAAAGAGAGTACATAATATTGATGTTCTTACAAATCTGTTACTTGTCTAAGATGGTGGACGAGAGTCTTATACAAGAAGAAAAACCATACAAAAATGTTGTACTTCAAGGAAACTACAAGTAACGAAATTCTAGACGTTTTGGAAAGTTATGCAATCCCACCACAATGTAATGTAACTAGCAAACAATGCAATAATACCTTGGACAATAATGGCAGCAAAAAAATTGAAACATTACCATAAAAGAACAAAGAACCACTCAACCAAAAATGCAAGACAAAAAACTCAATAGAAAATGCAAAAGAAAACCCAAAAAACCACTTACCAATTTGACGATCAGTGACGCCAAGAACGAAGGTACTTAAATGGAGGAAATGAAGTGGCACTCAACGGTGTCACAATGGAGAAGGCACAGTGAAGGATAACCTGTTATAGCAGAGGCAGAGGCTATGACCTTCACAAAACTACACTGGAGGCTTTTGTGTTGCATTAATGAAATTGTCCAAAGAGAAAGTTTCAAAAATTAACCCTAGGTAGGGTTTTAGGCTTTGGTTATTAATAAAATCGAAACATAACACTCAATAGGTTTTGGTTCTACTAAAACCCAAAGCTTAAACCTTAGTGCTCAGTGGTAATTTTGTAATGTTTTTCAACATTTAAGTTTCAGTTTTATAACAATCTAAGCATATGGGATTTATGGTCTCAGTTATCCAAAAATCAAATCCTATGACTCTTCATGAAGTTAAAATAATTCTAAAAACTAATATTTTTAAATTTTGACAAACTTATAGACTTTGATTATCGACCAACTGAAACATACATGTGAATGGACTTCAATTATGTCAACAAATCTGAGTCTATAAGTTTGTCAAAATTTTCAAAATTGTCATTGTATCTTATATGTTTCGTTTGCTATAACATCAAAAAAATATAACACACGTTTAAAACCTAAATCTACAATAGTATTATAATATATATCTTATTGTTGTGCACTAACCAACTTTGTAAATATATTTCATACTATATAATCTAGAATACGTTTTTAGATTACACAATATCTAATATATTTGAAGATTTGTACATGTTTTTTTATAGTAAAATATGAAATAATTGCATAATCTATAATTTATTGATTATGAAATCTATAATGAATTTTTAGGTCATGCAACTCAAAAATTTTAAAAGTCTTTTTTTATCGGTTATAAAAAGAGTTGAGTTAGTTCTTTTGATATATCTATATTAATGTTTTCCATAAGAAAAGTAATCTCTTGTTTGCTAAACATGGTTGCTCAATCTAATATTTAGAACTTTATAAAAAGTTTTGCTTTAACTTTTAATATCACTTATCACTCAAAAACTATTGAAACATGTTAACAACATGGAGTTTTAGTTTTGTATATTGAACTAGTCATATAAATGTTAATTTGGTTCATCTCATTGGGTTAGGAACGATCCGTCTCGACCTTCAATCTAGAATGATTCGTCTTAACACTTTCAGTTTAGGATGACCTGTCTCGACCTTCAGTTCAAGATAACGCATCCTGACCTTCGATCCGGATCGACCAATTTTGACACTTTAAGTAGTCAACCCGTCTCGACCTTCGACAGGGGATTGTCTGTCCCGACCTTTGACCTGGGAAGACCTGTCTAAACTTTTGGCCCAGAACAACTTGTCCTGACATTATACTGGGATGACCGTCTCAACCTTCGGACTAGTGTCACAACCTTTGACTCGGGACGACCATCTCGACTGTCGGTCCAGAACGACTAGTCATGACCTTCGACTTGAGAAATCTTGTCACATTTTTTGAGTTGGGTCAAGCCATCTCAGCCTATGACCCAAGACAATTCGCTCAGCCTTTGATAGAGGACAATGCATCTCGACTTTCAGCCCGAGCTGACTTGTATTGGTCTTTGATTCGTCACTATCATCTCGACCTTTAACTGAGGTAGGACATCTTAACCTTTGGTCTTGACCGACCTGTCTCGACTTTCTACTCTCTAACTAACCCATCTCGATCTCTGACCCAAGCTAACTTAACTCGACCTTTGACCTAGACTAGCTAATCTTGATCTTTGGTCTCAGGCGTCTTGTCTCGACCTTCAACCTGGATTGACAATCTTGATATTCAAGTAGGATCGACCCTTCAACCCAAACTGATCATTCTTGACCTAGGGTAAGTGTCTTAACCTTGAGTTCAGGGTGACCTTTCTTGACCTTAGGTCAGAGTCAACCCACCTCAAACTTTCACAAGGACCAACCTGTCTCGATTTTCAACTTGAACTGCTCTCAACCTTTGGTCGAACTTAAGGTTTTGCTTTAAAGAAATAATTAAAGTGTGGTGGTAAGACAAAATCTTACTTTGACCTTGACTCTAGCGCACTTTACGAAAAGAGCTATAGGGAATGATTTTTTATTTACCCAATGATTTGTTAGCACTATAAAAGAAGAAGACTTTTTAAAAAATCGAACTTACTTATGAATCATAAATTGACACTTCTGTTGTCTCACAAATATACTTAAACTAATTTTAATATGATAGAAGAATTTTAAAGCTTTGAAACTAAAAATTAGAAGAGAACTGTTTTTTAAA
The DNA here is from genome assembly GCA_036885675.1 of Vigna mungo. Taxonomy (NCBI): domain Eukaryota; kingdom Viridiplantae; phylum Streptophyta; class Magnoliopsida; order Fabales; family Fabaceae; genus Vigna; species Vigna mungo. The sequence goes on from CP144695.1 coordinate 23,179,870, forward strand.
ACCAAAAAATAATCTTACACTAATAACTTTTTTTTTAGTAAATTTTAGTTATTTTAATACTTTTAATTTTTAAATGTTTTGAAAGATGTGTTTAAAACCGTTAACGTAGATCACTTAAAGCTATATTGAGAGAATTAACAGAGTTCAGACTTCTATTATAACCAATCGCTACCATATAAATATATCTCTAAACTAACTTTAATATGATGGGTTTTTCTTAAAGAAGTTTATTTTGAAACTAAAAGTTAGAATATGAAAAATGAATTTAGAAAGCTATTATTTTTAGTCCTTCATTACGTGCTATTTTCGCGTTTTAATGTATTAAGTTTTAAAAGTTTCAATTTAGTATTATATGTTTTTAGAAAATTATTTTGATTCCTTTAGAAAAAAAAAACGCGTTAAATACTGATAAGTGCCATTTAGATTTCTAAAATTAATTTTAGATTAAGAACAATTTCTTTTCATATATTTTTTATTAAATTTTAGCTGTTGTAAAAATGTTTGAAGTTTACTTGCATTTATCGCTTTTCGTGGTTCAGAAATCTTATGATATTTTTTAATACTTTTACTATGTGTAACTTTTTCATTAATTAAATTTATTGTTGTTGTCAAAATGTATTTTTTTTTATCATTAATTAAATTTATATTGTCAAACTTACTTGTGCTAATTAGTTTTACAATTTTTATGATTCCTTTTTATTTTGTTTTCAAGATTCATGTTATTTTTAAAAAAAATATATTATTTGTTCTAATTTTTAACAGGTTTAATTATCTTTTATTACATCTAATTATTTTTATGTTAGTAGGTCCGTTTTTTGTATAGGTGTGAGATAAAATATATTGGTTAACTTATATTTTATTTATTCATTTTTCGTTTCACAGCCATTCTTTAAAAACGAAGACAAAAACTGAATTCAAACTGAAAACACAATTTATAGTTTTGAAAATATGTTAAACTTCAAACAAAAAAAAAACAACATATTGAAGATTTATATAGGAATTAATGTCTAATTGTTGTTACCATTCAGAAGGAGACCAGAGCAAATGTTATCAGCAGGGAACTCAAAATAAGCTTGGGCAGTTGAAATTTACACGTGTGAAATGGTAACCCTAATGCGCAAGAGAAATTAAGGCCACAATTAACGTTTCTTGTCCAAACAACAAAACCACCAACGACCCGGTCCACATAAAACAACTACCTTCACAGCAAACCCTATTGTCGTTTATTGTTATATTAATTAAAGGGTGTTTCCAACACCGCCGTTAGCACCATCATGGCTGCTTACACTTGTTCTGCCACCGACCTCCACCCTCTTCTTGGCGGCGGCGCCAACGCCACCGCTGCTGCAGAATACATCTGCGCCCGTTTTGAGGCTATTTCAAACAAGTTTGTGGACACCACTTATGCTGTTGACAACACTTTTCTTCTCTTCTCTGCTTACCTTGTATTCGCCATGCAACTAGGCTTTGCCATGCTTTGTGCTGGTTCTGTACGTGCCAAGAACACCATGAACATTATGCTGACGAATGTCCTGGATGCCGCCACCGGTGGCATCTTCTTCTACGTGTTTGGCTTTGCCTTTGCTTTTGGCACCCCTTCCAACGGTTTCATTGGGAAACATTTCTTTGGCCTCGATAAGATTCCGTCGTCGGGTTTTGACTACGGGTACTTTCTCTTTCAATGGGCTTTTGCCATTGCTGCCGCGGGGATTACAAGTGGTTCCATCGCGGAGAGAACACAGTTTGTGGCTTATTTGATTTACTCATCGGTTTTGACTGGTTTGGTGTACCCTATTGTGGCGCATTGGTTTTGGTGTTCTGATGGGTGGGGTAGTGCTGCGAGAGGGGAGGGTTTGTTGTTTGGATCAGGGGTTATTGATTTTGCTGGGTCTGGTGTTGTTCATTTGGTCGGTGCTGTTGCTGGGTTATGGGGTGCTTTGATTGAAGGCCCTAGAATTGGGAGGTTTGATCATAGTGGAAAGGCTGTGCCAATGAAAGGACACAGTGGAACGTTGGTTGTTTTGGGGACTTTTTTGTTGTGGTTTGGATGGTATGGTTTCAATCCTGGTTCGTTTCTGAATATTTTGAAGGCTTATGGAGAGAGTGGTTCTTATTATGGGCAATGGAGTGCTGTTGGGAGAACTGCAGTGACCACAACTCTTGCTGGATGTTCAGCAGCACTGACAACACTGTTTGCGAAACGTATGCAAACGGGACATTGGAATGTGACTGATGTGTGCAATGGTTTGCTTGGAGGGTTTGCTGCTGTTACTGGAGGGTGTGCAGTGGTGGATCCTTGGGCGGCGATCATATGTGGGTTTGTAGCTGCTTGGGTGCTCATTGGTTTCAACATGCTTGCTGAGAAGTTGAAGTATGATGACCCTCTTGAAGCTGCACAACTTCATGGCGGGTGTGGCACATGGGGGATTATCTTCACTGCTTTGTTTGCTAAGAAGGAGTATGTGGATGAGGTTTATCCAGGACTACCTAGTAGACCTTATGGGTTGTTCATGGGAGGAGGTGCAAGGTTGTTGGCTGCACATGTTGTTCAGATTTTGTCCATCATTGCTTGGGTGAGTGTCACAATGGGAACAGTGTTCTTTGTGCTGTTGAAACTGGACCTGCTGAGGATATCTCACGATGAGGAGATGGCGGGGTTGGATTTAACCAGCCATGGAGGAATGGCATATGAGTATCACGAAAAGAATGGAAGAAATCCGGTATTTCAAGCAACTGTTTGATCTGTTTCTAAATAGAAAACAATAATATTCTCTCAAGTCACTGTATAGAAACACCTTATGTGCTTCCTCACTATACAGACGGTAAAATAATAAACTATTATGGACCAGTGCTTCACCAACGCTACATACCTACTGTCTGAATCACTGATATACCCTTTTCCAAGACAGTAATCTATAATCAGTTTCGGGTATTTATATGTTTGTGTTTCTCTATTAAATAGGTTTGCATCATCAAACACATTACATATAAAATTATTGTTGATAGTATTTTATTTTGTTACAACTATGCTATTCATTAAACATGGCAAGTTAACAACAAAAAGAAAAAAGTTCTCTTGATCCAATGTTAATATGCCATGCATGATTTTCCAGTTATGCCTTTTTTTAGTACAAATTTAATTGGAATCCATTACTCTTATAATTTTAGGAGAGATAGAAAAAATTAGTTTTTTTTTCTATGACAGTTTGGAAGATAAGTTTAGTGGAATGAGTAGAATACAAGTTATAGAAGAATGTAGCATTTGGAAGTGTGCTATAGAAGAGTTTATATCGATTTTTTATGAATACAAGTGACATGGTATTTCTAGGTTTGATTCACGACTTCTAATAACAGTGGTTGTATTATAATATTTTAGATAACTCTGGATTTTTTTTAACTTTTATAATTATTTAGATTTATAATCACAATTTTTAAATTTATGTAAGGTTTATGTTTTTATCTTATAAACTTTAAAGTGAAATTGGAATTCGTCTAACTTTAAAATTAAACCTCTCTAATCCAATTCTCGTAGTTTGTTGTTCTCAAATGAAGTTTCAGCAATATTGCAGAAAGATATTTTGACTTCGTTTAATATGTTTTGGGATTCAGACAAACGAAATCTATAAAAACGCAATGTTGATTTTGAAATTACTATAAACTTATAGGTTTTGATTTTTCAGAAAATCGAAAAAAAAACTATAAGTGAATACGCTTTGGTTATATGAAAACCAAAACTTATAAGTTTGCCATAATCTAAAACATATATTATTTTTTTAAAATATTTATCTGAATGACAAAAATATTTGCAATAATTTAAAACATAATTTTTTAAAATATTTATCTGAATGACAAAAATATAGGTTTCGATTGTATGTAAAACTGAAGCCTACACAGAAATAGATTAGATTGTCTGAGAACCAGAGTTTAAAGGTTTTCAATAATTTAAAAAATGTTTTAAAATATTTTATTTTAAGTATAGGGATATAATAAGTTTCGGTTAAACCAAAACGTATATATACAAATAATTCAGTTATCGAAAATACACATGTAATTTATATTTTTTAATTCTATAATATTATAATCTTATAATTTGTAACAATGCAAGGTTTTCATTTGTTTTTAATATCCTTAAGGGACCATTATTTCTTGTTTATAAAGAGTCACTAATAACTAATTCACAGTTCAAAAAAAGGTTAATCCATTATATATTATAACAATTTTAATTATCATATGATTCAATATATGAGAAAATAAAACTTTTGGTAGATGGAGGAAAATTTATTTTGTGGTAAGATCTGAAAAAAATTATTTAGAAATACATTATGTTTTTCTTTTAAATTGAGTATATTTTTCATCTTTGTCTTCTCTCACCTTTGGAAGTAATTAATTTTGAAATTTTTTATATTTTTTAAACTGAGTTTGTGTCGGTTAATTTTTCTCTGATTATATGGTTATTATATTGTCCTATATGACTTGGTTACTTTTTTGAGGTGTTAAAAAAATGAAATTACGTTTATTTCTTCAGTTTAATTAGAATCCATTTTTGGTATAAGGCGCGTCCCGTTTATCTTGAAAATGTATCATATCATTTCTTGTAATTCAACAGTTTTCTTCTCCTACCAAATGCTCTAGTCTCAAAATCTCGATAAAGATTTAAGGTGCAGGTCAGTGTTACTCCAACGTCATCACAATCTTTCATTCTTATTTTAATATTCATCCATTGCAGAGCTTTAGAATTAATAGAGTTTCATCTGATGCTTAATCATGAATTCAAATGTGCACATGTTTAATTTGCTTAATTAATTCTGTCTTGTTCGATTAAAATACTTGTCTTTTCACTTTCCTATTAAAGAAATATTTTTGGGTACATCAAGCGGTGAAAGGACGTGCAAGTCATGGAAGATGAACGCAGAGACAAAGACAAACACGCAACAAAATCTGACAACTCACCGACCCCATTAAAAGTTCTTATTGTAGATGATGATAAGGTTGTTCGAATGACTCACAAAATGCTGTTGGACAGAGTTGGGGTAAAAGATCACGTTGCTGTGGAAAATGGCAAAGAAGCGGTTGAACTTCACAACAATGGTCAAAGTTTTGACCTGATTCTCATGGACAAGGACATGCCAGTCATGAATGGAATTGAGGTACGTAAATATTATTTTTCATGACAGATTCCTGGGTAGGGAATTCAAAACACTATCTTGATTAGGTTTTGTTTATATTCTTGAATGTTTGGTGTGTGGTAATGAAACATTTATTTAGTAAGATGCACGTGCATGTGTGTGTGATGAAACTTTTACACAGGCGACAAGGACACTTCGTTCAATGGGCGTTAGTTGCAAGATCATTGGTGTGTCGACGTCAACCTCTAATCAGATATATGTACAAGAATTTGTTGAAGCAGGGCTGGATTACTTCTACACAAAACCCTTGACTGTTAAAATTCTTGGTGAAATTCTTGAGAAGATTAAGTCATGAAAAATCCAAACTTTGTGTAATGGATGCAGTGTAAGTACACAATCTCAGTTTTAGTTACTACTGTGAACACAGAGAAGTTTTGTGTGTACAAAAATAAGGAGAAAATTCCAAAATGACTTGTTATTCTTGATCAATCTTGCAAAGGGTTCTTTCAATTCTGCTTTCTGTTTCGAAGTTCCAACTAACTTTTAATCGAGATGTAACTGATTTTGATGTGTTTTCAACTGTATAGTTTTTTTTGGGTGTTTGATCTGTTGGGTCAAGTTTCACAGCAATTGCATAATAATACAGTGATCATTTAATAATCACATAGCTATGCTGGGTTCTTAAACATTAATATAGTGTCGAAATTAATTAATATGAAATGTTCTTTTCTCCTTTTTTAGATGGATAAGATTTCAAGGGTATAATCTAATTATTCTGTAATAGAGGGTCTAAGTTCAATGCAGGTTCAATAATGATATAGATTCTGAAACTCGGTCAATATGTGCCTAACTATACAACTTTGCACATGTAAACGGTAGTTTACCCGGTCAAGATATCAGCACATTAAATATTCTATATGACCAGTTAAAATATATGATGACTTTTCACTCAATGTGATACATGCTATCTGAGCTGTAAATAGAAAGCTGTACTCATATATATATATATATATATATATATGCTAAATGTTACGGGTCCATGTTCCAATTCATTATGTATTTTTAAGCTAACGTATTCAATTAGAGAGACGTACCTTTTCTTCCTTTTTACTTTTATTTTCTATGAAAAATTACAAAATTTGATCTTTTATAGTCATTTTATATGAATATAAATGTATGTTATCCTATCATTTTACTAAAATAAATCATTCTGATATTACTTTCAATTTTTTTAAACTATAATTATTATTTTGAGAAGCCAATGATATCCAAGAATCCTATTCACATATGGTCGCAGTCCAAATCGAAACACAATTATTTTACGAGCTGTTTAAAGATGTCAGTGTCGGAATTTGATAGCTTTAGGTGGAACCTGTAAAATGAAAGTGGTAATGTGTGCTCCTCGAAAAAAGAGAAAACCACTTTTTGTGACATGATCGAGATTACTCCCTTGCTAAGTGACAGGATATGCTGAAAAACCATGAAAAAATGGGTCATGCCACACTTTGGAGAATATCCTCTTTGTCGATTACGTACCTAAAGATGTTGATTATTCCTCATTCAGTGTGTATTTCTGGTATGAAAAATTCTATATTCGGTGCAATGGACCTTGTTTTTCTGTCTTACAGAGGGTTTCCCTTGGACATTATTTGGGAGCATGGAATAAGATGAAGCTGACTCCTTCATATACGTGTAACAGTGATGCAGTCTAAACATGTCATTATTATTCTTCCATTTTTCATCATCAAAGTCCAATATTCCACAACTCTTGTTTTTGTAATTGAGTTTCCAAATCTTATTCTGTTGAAAAGGTGAGCCAATTTTCATGATTGCCGTTGCATAAATCTGTCTTTACTAATTGCCAACTGTGAAACAAATCTTCCTTCTGAATTGATACTAAAACAGTGAATTATGTATCAATTTACTTTAATCATGCGTGTTTAATCAACTTAATCAACCATATGTTTCAAAGAACTTGGTCTTAGGCTTCTGATTTTTCTTTAACAGATAGACCGGGAGACTGATGTTGAATCTGATATATTTGAGCAAGAAAACATATTTTCAAATTTGACTTTGTATTTTTTCTGTTTAAGCCTTGTCGTGTGTTTTTCACTTATTGTCTCCTTTTATTTGTTAAAACAGAAAAAAAAAAAAAAACATCCTCAGATTTTCAGAATCTGAACAAAATCCGAATCTTGTGTACGTGTGAATATTAACTACATGGGATAGCCATAAATAGGCATAACACTCAAACAAACTTGCTTTATATATTCACACATCGATAGTTTCTTCGCTCTCATTCTTGCTCTGCCATATCTTTCTTGAAACTTATATTTTTACTCCTAAGTTATTCCTCTCCTACTCATTGTTGCTCTAGTTTCAAGATCGTGAGAAGATATTTCTGGTGCAGGTCAATTTACTCCCACACATCATCTTGAAATCTTCATAATATGTATTTAGCAGATGCATATTCATGCACAATTTCACAGTTTTTGTCTATGATACTATTGGAATATTTATATCTTGTGAAGTGATCTGAAACCAAATCACTGGTATACATCAGGTAGGATATTATAGTTACTCGTTCGGATGATGGAAATATAGTTCTATATTTGGCTACACGGTTCTTACATTCTTCTGGTGTTTAGTCTGAGGTTATGCCTGCTGCATAGTGTATTTTGTAGTAACTAGGTTATACATAGGTATTGTAAATCTTCTTCTTTGCTGATCGTGAGCTGAAATATATGTTTTTTTCTTGTTCAGGGAGAAAGTACTAGTAACAAAGGTAAGACATATATATAATGAAACCTAAGAACTCAAGTTCTCAATTGAAAGCACTTGTTGTGGATGATGACAGAGTCAATCGAATGACTCATCAAGCGCTGTTGAAAAAAGTTGGGGTGGAAAATCTTGCTTCAGTGGAAAATGGGAAAAAAGCAGTGGACCTTTACTGCAATGGTGAAAGTTTTGACCTAATTCTGATGGATAAAGACATGCCTGTCATGAATGGAATTGAGGTACGAAGTTAACTAGTTTCACAACATGGATATCTGGTCGTGCATGCATGCATGTGTAAGTTATACTTAGGTTTTGTTGCTGCGTGTTCTTATTCAGGCAACAAAGCAACTTCGTTCAATGGGAATACGTGACATGATTGTGGGTGTGTCATCATCATCACGTGGTGCAGAGAATGTACAGCAATTCATGGAAGCAGGACTCGATGAGTACTACACAAAACCCTTGACTGTTGATACGCTCAAAGCAATTCTTGATAAGATCAAATCATGAAAATCCAACATTTTACCATGTTAGACAACAAAGTGGACAAATCTCTATGTTGAATAATGTGATATGTTTCTATAAAATGTGGAGAAAAGTCCAACATCATCTTTTATTCGTTAACAATATTGTCAACTTAATTAATAGCAGTTCCATTGATCTTTAGTTTAGATGGTTTTTTCTGTAACTTCATAAAAGGGGTGGTGATACACACACCCCATATTCTAATGAGCACTTATCCAACACCAATTATCATATTTTTATTTTAAAATATAAAATAATTTAGGAAAAATCTACTACAAAATTAAAAATATTATATGTTTTCTATTTGGTGTCAAGTGAATTCATGTAAAATTTTCCTTTATGAAATGAAAGACAATAAACTTTTATATAGATAAACTAATTTGTGATCAAATTCTCTCATATTAACTTCTCAAAAACTTTTGTATAATCTAAATGTAACTTACTGAAAACATTTATTCGTGGCTAAAGTTTCATAATAATTTCACAATAAATAATGCAACTATTCAATAATTATTTTATTTATTTTTTAAAATCATTCGGTCCTTAAAGTTACATATCTTATGAAAATTAATCCTATTTGACGTGATGTTTTATCTAACCTATTTTTTGTTAAAGTAATTATTGAGACAGACTAAGTTCAATGGAGGCTTGATAATGATAGATTCTCAAGCTCTAAGTGATGTGTGCCTAACTAAATAATTGAAGGGGACAGCATGTTATATAAATGAAGGGACAGAATCTAGGGTGAAAGAACATAACATGTCATAACAACAGGAAATATATTTGTATTGATAAAATTTTCTTTTTTATTTTTTAATGGATGATGACTGATTTTTTTTTTATTTATCTTTTTTTTTTCTCAAATTACCCTTATTTATTCTTAGTTTCACGTTCTCTTTTTCTCATTCATTTTCTAAAACTGACGTCTTGTAGCAAAGCAAACAAATTGTTTTTGAAAAATTGAAACAAAACCAAGTTGTTTTTTTGGCCCTGAATAGTGATGGTTTTGCGGGAAAAGAAAATATAAAGAAAAATATCTTCACTATTAATTTAAAATTAATGAACATATGATAATTATATTGTAACTTACAACGTACAAGTAACCATAGTTCACATTAAAGTAAACATTACATCAATGAAAGAAAAATGACATCTTCTATTATGGAAAAAATTATTTTAATAACTCTTTTTTTTGACAACGCTCATACTTTGTGATTGGTCCGTTTCAAATATTTTTTTAAAAATAAATTCAAACATATCAATAAAAATAGTGACACATGTCCTGTTGTAAAAAAGTTATTAAAAAGTGTTCTTAAAATATCAACGTCCTTCTACATTCACTATATACATTCACTGTAATTAAATTGACAAATTTTTCAATCAATATTATTAAAAATTTATGCATCACGCAGGTTCACTGACTAATAAATGTAAGTATGGTCATTTAAGATTGACTCAAGGAGGTCAAACTCTTCGAAATTTTATTGGAATTTTCAAAGTTACATGTATGAAATCTCTAGATAATTGTTTATTATTAACGTATATACTTTTACCATTTTATTTGAATTATTCTGTTACAACATCTTTAATGCTAAAATTATTCATTGGTATCTTATTTTAAGATATTAAGGTCTTAATTTTTTTTATGGGAGGACATCTCTAACATGAAAGAATTTTTAGCATGAGTCATGTATACATAATTCTAATTTTTTTATTGATAAGTTAGCTTTTTATTATGTTATTTTTAAATATAAAAGAACATTATTTAATTAATATATATTGTTAAAAAGAATACTTTAAAGCATATTTAGTTTTTCTGAACCAACATCTTATATATGTATTTTTTACTAACTTCATTATTAATAAAAAGGAAGAGAGATTGTGCCACATATTTATGCCGTTTTAAAAGTTAATTTGAAGGAGTGAAAAATGCTAAAAATAAAGGGAAAGAAGATGAAAAAGTAAAGAAAATGTTTAGTTGGTTTCTTTGTCTCTAGTTTCATTGCAGTGTGTCAAATTGGTCTTACATTTTAAAAAAATTTTAATTTTATCTAAACTTTGCATAATTTGTTTCAATCAAGTCCCTTCCGTTATGTATATATAAAAACAATGTTAACTTTATGCTGATATGATAAAAAAAGTCTGCAACTTTTTTTTCTCCTCTACTTCTCTGCGCGACTTCCAAAACCCCCTGGACCTTGAACGCTGCGTGAAAGGGACTAGAAAGATAGTCCATCCTTGGGAGCAGGGCCTTGAAGGACTTCCCATATCACCCACCATATTGCTCGAGTATTGTTTCTGTTGTAGGTGGATAACACATGCCTCCTTCTTATACTAGGGAAATGCTTAAAAATATAATTCTACAAAACATTACTTAAATTGTGTTATATATTCCAAAAATATATGAAATCAAAATGCAACGTAAATTTGTACGTGTAGAAAAGTAGAATATCTAGCTATTTGTTTCATCTCAACAAAGTTGGCATCCCTAAGTTGCTCGTGGATATGAGAAAGTGCAGAAACGCCCCAAACATATTTCTCGTAGGTGTGAAAGTCTCTAAATAACATTAGGTACGACACACGTATGAGAGTGTTACTCCTATTCATAAAAATACTGCATCCAACCAGATGCAACATGTATGCTCGTATTGTGCATTCCTAGTGTTGTTACTCACACAACACTCCTGATAGACATCCCTCAGTCAGCTAAGCCTAACTTTAGGATCGTGTGCTTGTGTCATCTCACCTCCATCTCGAGTGCGATTCACGCCCAAGAGATCCACAATAAGAGATCGAGCATCTTCAAATTTCAATGACTCAATCTCACAAAATTTCCCTACAATAGATAAGCAAAGTAACGACAACACACCTAATCTTGTACGACGGTCCTCTCACTCACCAAAAGATGGAAATATTGGTCTCAACGTGTCATCTCTTAACAAATGCTAATATCAACCCTTATCGACTAAGTCGTATGATAAGTTAACTAGGGACATTAGAATTCATGACAAAAGACTTAATTGCCTCATGATATAAGCCAAATTTATTATTTTTTTCTTATGAGAGGTCACCTTAATCTCTCCTGGATCCTACATAACAACAACAAGAACAAAAAAATACAACCAATTAAGTACGAATTAAAGTTGTATACTAACATGACCTTACCACAAGGCAAATAAAACATGCTACATATAATGAGTCAGTAACAATGTGATGGATCTCCTAGAAATTCACCTACTTCGTCTTCTTGTTAAGTAACATCATCCGATTCAACAATATATTTATGTTGTTCTTCATAAATAAAATGTTCCTCAATAACATCAATAATTATAAAATATATAAAATTACAAAATTAAAAATAACAACAAAAATAACATTAATAATTAAAAAAAAACTAAAACAGAAGACAAAAAATTCAAATAACAAATAAAATTATAAAAAAATAAAAACAATTACAAAACTATCAAAAACCAACAAAATATAACAAAAAAATTAAAACAAATTAGCATAATTCGTACAATTTCAAATTAAAAAATATAAATAAAAAAACAAATAAAAAAATTGTAAAATTAAAAAAACCAACAAAATATAAAATAAGCAATTAAAAAAATTAACAAAAGTACTTAAATTTCAAATAAAAAATAGAAACAAAAAGTAAATAACAAATAATAAAAGTTCCAAAATATAAAAGACCCGATAAAATAAAAAATTAAGAATTAAAAATTAAAAAAAAAAAAATTCAAATAAAAACAGAAATTAATAAAAAATAAAAAATTGCAAAAATAAGAAAACAAAAATATAAAATAAACAATTAAAAAATAAAAAAATTGAAAAATTAAAAAAAAGAATTCAACAAAGTATAAAATAAGCAATTAAAAAAATAACAAAAATCATACATTTAAAAAAGTTAAATAACAATAAAAAGAATTGCAAAAATTTAAAACACCAGCAAAATGTACAACAAAAAGTAAAAAAATTAAACAAAATTTGTAAAATTTAAAATTAAAAGAATAAAAAATTAAAAAAAATATATAAACATATTTTGAATGCTGATGGAACGGCCGACTTTTAAAAAGCAACAAAATCTTGACCAATTTTCGAAAATCAATTAAGATTTCAGCTTTGGAAAATTGATTAAGATGCGTGACGGTCTTCGAATGTCGACTAAGGCTTCAACAGAGTGTTTTCATTTCCCTTCTCACGATCAACTCCAAACATACCCTCCTACGCATCTCTTTATGCATTATTTCAACACATTTCAATCAAAAGCACAAACACATCCTCTCTATGTATTATTCAATACATTTGAAGCACAAACGAAAACAGGACACCTTTACAGGAACGACGAAAACGAATAGGTGCACCGAGAAAAACAGAGGACAATACTGGACCACCAAAACGAGAGCGCAAAGAACAACCACCATTTGTATAAGGGGAAATCAATGAAAGTGACTCAGTAACACTCTTCGTGTACACAATACAAAGCTGAAAATAAATGAATTTAGTAACACCAATCTAAACCTCCCAATCACTTTCAACATTTCTGAAATTGACAAAATGGTTTCTGATAAAACTCGTGTTATCTGGGAGACTAGAAATATATCATAATATCTATAATTTGTAAGTGTAGCATGTTAATAGTTTGCAAAATTCAAGTTTACAAATGACTAATGTACAAACATGAAAACCCCTTTCCCCAATAAAATTACTAAAAGCATTGGAGAGCTAACTATTTCAGAAGCATCATTCCAGACGCTTTCATGAATTAGTCCGAGAAGGTAGGCTCCCACCTCACGAAATGAATTACACTCTTCCTACCGTCGTGTGTTAACCTTGTTATACACTAACTACATAACTAATCATTTATCTTCATCCTCAGAATCTGACTTAGCAAAAACTGGCTCAGGTTGGGTTTCTGCGTATGCTGGAGCAATGAATTTTGGATCCTTCGCTGCAGCATCAGCATATTTCAGGATAGCTTCCCTTGGATCTTCCTCCATCCATGTCTCCTTAATCATGCCCCCTTTCTGTAATAATTACATTAAATGTAAGTACATTCCACTTTCTCATCCAAAGCATGAAAACTCGGAAGTCAAGAAAAATTAGACAAAAGTGTTCAAAAATACAAACAAACCTTTAGAAGATACTGGGTCAGTAAGCTTCCTTGACTAGTACCAACTCGTCCACCAAATCCAGGACCTGTAATTGGTAATTCAGGTTTATGGGACTTCAATGGATCCTTCAGTACTTTCTCTCGCTGTCGCTTTCGGCTTGGCTGATCTCTAAATAGTGGTAAAGCGTGAGGATTGTGAATGACAGGTTTTGCCTCAAAGTCATCAATTGATTTTTTCCTTGGTGCCCGTGCAACACATACAAGAGCCCCTCTCTCACTTAGGGTTGGATCATATAGTACGTGAGTCCCTCCTTGACTTTTATCACCAGTAGTTGCAAGTATCTATACAAGATATAGTTCAGATACAAGTAATAAGCACGAGAAACAAATATAGCTCAGAGAATGCAAGACGATATCAGAAAATTGTTGACACAACTGTGATATTGAGTTACCTGATTCAGTTTAGGATGCCAATAACACTGAACAACACTGCAAGTGGATGATATGCCGACTCTTGAAACAAGCTCAAGGTTTAATCTATCGAAGAAGCACAATAAACCTCCTGTCGAGCTCTCCCTTTCCACAGATGTTCCAGTCAAAAAGAGTTGCTCATCAGGACTGAAGGCAATATTTGTTTGTCCATAGTGATTTGGCAGATCCTCAAATACCTTTAATGGTTCTTTTATTTTGCGTAGATCCCAAACCTGAGACATAATTCATTGATCAATAGATAGTCAGGATCCTCAAATGTACTGCATGCCTAAAAGAAAATAGCAACAACCTTTAAGAAGAATTCAGATATGTGATCTTTTATTTACCTTCAATGAACCATCAAAACTCCTTGACAATAAGATTCTCCCATCACTAGAAAATTTCAGACCACTAATATCATCTTCATGTCCTTTTTCAATGTGTAGGTCTGGCCTACTCCCCCAACCAGGCTTAATATTCCAAATCTGTTAAAATTAATGACCGTTCAGGAGAAAACTAACTGTTAACACTGTTTCCGCGTAAGCTTAAAATCAGCATCTATTGACTTTCTTGCTTGGTAACATCAGAGTAAAAAAATGATACCTGGATCGAACCATCTCCTATACCACCAGCAATGCATTTACCATCACGATCCCATGCACATGTGGTTACAGGAACTCTTCCAGGTCTTGCGAGCTTTGGTTTAATGACCTAACCATTGAATGATAACAACAAAACTTCAATAATATCAGAAAATTGTAAAAAAAAAAAAGCACAAATTTATCAAAATTTCAATAATATTTTCTCATCTTTACCAAGAACAGAGCAGAAGAAAGGTTTTTAAGACAAGGCCGATGATTTCCTTATAACCACATGCAAAATAGAAGTCAATAATAGTACAAGTAATACGAGAAGCAAGTAAGAGATGCCTTCAGCCACTTTTATGTATGAAGGCTAAAGTTTTATTTCAAGAAAATCCAAGTAGCCCCCCGTATATGTTTGAAAGGATCTTTACCCCGCTAGCAGAATAAAGGATTTTAAGACAATGCCGATGATTTCCTCATAACCACATGAAAAATAGCAGTCAATAATGGTACAAGTAATGCCAGAACCGAGAGATGCTTTCGGCGACTTTTCTCTATGAAGGCTAAAGTTTTATTTCAAGAAAATACAAGTAGCCCCCCATATATGTTCGAAAGGATCTTTTTCCCCTAAAGTGATTAAAAGTACAAACAAAATCACAGTGCATGGAACTACTCCAATGAAAACATTTACAATGGAAGAAGACTGGTAAAATTCCCAAACCTGCTTCTGACTTTTGAAGTCATTAACATCCCATATGCGTAGTGAGCCATCTTCTGATGATGTTAAAATGGTCTCTTTAGTTTTTGGATGCCACTCTCCACATGTCAATCCAGATATGTGGCCCTTGGTATTCTTTAAATCACGAATATACATGTCTCCCTTCACAAACTCTCCCAAAGTAAGCCCATCTCGGTCATAAATCTGTGGTAGGACAAAAGGCAGAATTAGTGCAGGATCACAGACACACAAAAAATTAGCAGAAAGTGATGCCATCCCCACCTTTGCTTGAGCTGATCCAGTGACGCACAAAAAGCGATCAGCAGTTGGACTCCAGCTTAAATTGCGAACTTGATGACCTTCAAATGGCTCCAGCTGACGAAAAGATTCCAATCGAGCATTCATTCCTTGAAAGTCATACATTCGTACTGTATAGTCATAGCTTCCAGAAAGCACTCTTGATCCCGTATGATCCACAGCAAGAGCTGACACAACCTGTTAATATTTCCCAGGAATTATCATTAACAAATTACTCCCATATACAACTGGTTTCCTTTCCTATCACTTTCAGATTTGGAGAACCTGCAGCAGGTGCTCATTTAGGTAGCTGAGGCCTGTCTTCTAGGGTTCTAGTCAAATTGTGAAAAATGATACACGACTACAATTTCAGTTGCATAATCAAGGTTAAAGGTTTTTCAAGTCTCCATGACTGCAATTTAGGCCAATTAGGTCACATACGTCAGACACAACTGCAAACCGTGATTTAAAACCTTAGTTCTAATTCAGTACATAGTTGTTGTAACTTGATAAGATTGGCCTAGGAAGGGGAAACCTGCCCATAAACCTAAATGGTTATCAAATTGGATGGGCCTAGCATATTATGTATTTCAGTTTAAATTTTAATTATAAATCCCTAAAGAAGTTGATGAGATTGACAGGGTTGTTATCCAATACCTAGCTATTTAATTTAGGGTTCTACATTGTAAGGAGCCAATGAAAAATTATGAATTATTTCTAGTAGCAATTGACCTTCATAGTCTCTTTATAGTTTATAGTAGCTGCAGCCCTGATACTTTCCATCATGTCCCACTCGTTAAAAAAAGATAAATTAATTGCAGCCAACCCACGACTTATATAGCTAAGCTAAAGTAATTCACGATATTCGCGAATCCTTGGGGTCAATGGATTATCGTAAGACTTAAAATTTAGGTTAGCGCCCAGGAATTGAAATTCTAGAGACTAACAAAGCTAGCATTCAAAAGCCTAGAGTTTGGGAATCAGAAATAAAAATATATATCATTTTTCATTAATTTCAGGAAGGAATACCTTGGTATGGCCCTTGAGAACAATTTCGTTACTAAGGGGAATCCGGAAGCGGGTCCCTACTTTGTCTTCATCCAAATCGTCTTCGGACTCCGACGCGTTGGTTGGCGGCGGGGGCGGGCCAATCATGTCGCCGTCCTCGTCCTCGACGTCGGAAGCTGAGGGCGGAGGCGGAGGAGGTCCCACGAGAGGGGCATCGTCGTGATCGGCAGGCGGCGGTGGGATAGGGTTTTTGGAAGGACGGAGGGAATTGAGCCATTCCCTGGAAGAGGAGGAGAGAGAGGGAAGTTGGTCGGTGGTTTTGGAATTGGGATTGGAAGTGGAAGTTGAACGACGTGTCGCATTGTGGATGGCTTCCAGAGGCGTTTGAGGCTTCGATTGCTTCCCGAATGACAGAGGAAACTGAGCTCTAACACCGTCGTATATGTCACCATCTTCCTCCATTCTCTCCGCACTACAAAAACCAACACAAAATTCTACTACTGCTACATTTCATTCTCTCTATTTTTATATATATATATATATATTTTATTATTGGTCCTTCTATTTCCTTCAGACCAGACCTGAGAAATTTTATCCCCTTTGGGCTTTTGATTCCTGCAACGCATCGTTACTAAATGCACACCTACTGTAACAAGAAAATATTAAAATACCTTTTTTACTGCACTATATAACTGTTGTTGCCACTGTCATCAGCACAGGATGAAGAAGAGAGAAAGATCAACTAGTTTTGAAAAGTTTTATATTTCATGTGTTATAGATAGGAAATTTTGTTCTAATTTTTTTTAATAAATGGGTCTCATACGTTATGAAAATTTGTTCAGTAAATCTTATTCTAAAAATTTCATTATAGAAATTTCATTTTAAATATCATATTCTGAAAATTTCAAAATGTTTATTGCAGACAATTTCCAAAACGGATCATCTAGAAGTCACTTTTATAAAAGGTACAAGGGTTATTTTGAAAATTAGGACTTGCATCAAGAATTTGTAGGGGTACAGGAAGTAAAAAGTCCCATTTTGTCTTCTTCGGCTCAGTACCTCTGTCAGCTCAATTCTTAGACAATCAAGCCCCTATCCAATCCACAACATTTTGTATAAGAAAAAAGTATAATTTTAATGAATTGTTAGCCATCTGACAAGAAATTTAAAATTAATATTTTTATTTTAGATTAATTATTATAAGCAATTTAAATAATTTTACCTTATTTAATGAGCTTATATTTCAAATAACCTTCACTTAATTGATTTTTTATTTTGAAAAATTCTCTTATACTCTTGATATTTGGACAAATATTTTTCTTTAAAGAAATTATTATAATAAATAGTATTATTATTTTCTATTTTCAAGAAAGAAGATAATGGATTTCATTATGATTAAATTAAATTCCAAAATAATAACTCTCCTTAAATTAGATTTAAATACAACTATAAATAATTAATAATAATTTTGTCTATAATTTCGTCCTTATCGCATTATTATCATCACCATGATTTAATAAAGTTAAAATACGAGTGTATTGTATATCTTCTGATCATAATTGGTCGATCACTTTGAATTGATTATTTTGCTTGATTTATTTGGGTTCATAAATCTTGGTCGATTTATCTAGGCTAACTACCCTTGGTCAATTATTATAGATCAATTACCTTTGACAGACTATCCTTTGACCGATTATTCTTGGTTGACCATCATTTTTAGCCGAACTTTGGAGAGATCATTTGTTGCTGACCATTCTGACCGTATGACATGGCTGACCGGATTACAAATGAAAGTCAAATTAACACGAATGCTAATGACAAATCAACCTACTATTGCTAATTAAGTATAATTGGGTCATGATTAAGCCGACAAAAAGGTAAAAGCACATAAAAAGTAGTATAAATAAAAGTCTAAGGTACGACTTTCAAATACAACACAACATATGCATCATTGTAGCTAATATTTTTCTGCTCAGTCACCTACTAACTTTAGTATCAGAGTACCTTCTACAGGTACCATTCGAGCAGTTTGGATGCACAAAAAGCCTTCTCAGACCGAACTACACTTGGATTTGGAAATGATCAGTTGGAAACCAGCCAATTGACGTGAAGACTGCTTGTAGTTCAACCAGTTGACGAAGACTTTCCTGACCCATCCCGAAACATTTTGGCTCCCATAATGGAGCTGAGAAAGTGTCTCTCTTACTCCTAATATAACCATAAGGGACCCGATGAGCAGTATAGTGGAAGAAGTCAATTGTCAAGTCATTCGGCCTTAGCCTCTTAGCTTTGTTCAATCTCAACCACATGACCTCCTTCGACCTCAACCTCTTGTCTTTGTTCAACCTCAATTGCACGACCTTTTTCATTCTTAACCTATTTTCTTTGTTTGGCCTCAGTTGTTCGGTATCGACCATGCGATCTTAATACTTGCAACGGTTCAACCATGTGGCCTCGATCGTGCGGTCTCAACATTTCAACCTCTTTAAGCTTCAACGTTCTGCCTGCTCAGTCTCGTCCATGAGATTTTAATGACCTGTTCAATTTAGACTATGCAGTCATAACAAAATTGATTGTGCGGCCTCAAAATCTCAACCTCCTTAGGCTTCAACGTTTTACTTGTCCAGCCTCAACCGTGTGGTCTCAACAACCTCTTTAGGCTTTAATGTTCCGCCCATCCAACCTCAACCGTGTGGTCTCAAGAGCCTCTTTAGACTAAACGTTCCTCCCATCCAGCCTCAACCATGCAACCTCAACATCTCAGCCTCTTTAGGCTTCAACGTTCCACCCGTCCAGTCTCGACCATGTCTTCTTAACAACCTCTTGAGGCTTCAACGTCTTACTTGTTCAGCCTCAGCCATTCGGTCTCAACTCTGTGGTCTCAACAACCTCTTTCGACTTTAACGTTCTACCAATTCGGCCTCAACCTCATGGCCTTACATCATCTTTTGACTTATTTTTAGTCTTGATTTAACGATTGTTTGGCCTTTTTCAACCTCAACCGTTCAGCTTCCGTTGGCCTCAAGTTAACTTCAAAATAATGTCTACTTTCAATCTTGACAACTCAACCTTGACCTTTCAGTCTCATATCATCTGTCGACTTTTCATTCTTCACAGCTCGGTCATTCAGCCTCAACTAAGATTTAAATTTTGTCGAATTTTTTCAGTTTTGACAACTTAGCTTTGACCTTTCGGCCTCACATTATCAACCGACTTTTTAGTCTTAACAACTCAGTCATTCAACCTTAACCATTCGAATTCTTTGGCCTCAACTTAGCTTCAATTTCTATTAATTTTTCAAGCTTGACAACTTGGCCTCGAACTCTTGGCCTCACATCATTTGTCAACTTTTCAGTCTTGAGAGCTCAATAATTTGACCTCCTTCAGCCTCAAATTAACTTCAACCTACTATTATTGATTAAGATATGATTGAGCTGTGGTTAGATAGATAAAAGGGTAAAAGCTCATAACAACTATTATAAATAAAAGTCTATGGTATGACTTTTAGATACATGCACAACACATGCATAATCACAACTAATGTTTTTTTACTGGTCACCTACTGACTTTAGCATCAGAGTATCTTCTACATATATCATACAAATATTTTAGACGCACAAGAAACTATTCATACCAAATAACACTTGGATTGGGAAGCAACTAGTTGGAGACCCATCAATTAACTTAAAAATCACTTAGAATCCGAGCAACCAATTAACTTAAAAATCACTTAGAATCCGAGCAATTGACAAATACTTGCCTAGTCCATACAAACAACTAGTAAAGTTGAATTTAAGAATTCTTAGTCTCATATAAGTCAAAAGATATAATAATAACAAAGGTTGTTAAACCAACCCATAAAACACCAAACCCAAGCGTGTAAGGATTATTAGTATTAACTTAATTTATATCAAGACTAGGAGAGGAAGAGGAATCCAAAGAAAGTGATTTTTTTCACAGATTACAATTATATATAAAAAAAACATTTTTTTTAGTTGGATAGTATCATGGTATGTTTTCATTAAAAAATTAAATTTTAAATGTCTCATAAAGTTGATAATTTTCGATTATGTTTTTATCAAAACAATTTGGTCCATTAAAATCCAAAAATTTAACATTCAAATTAGATATTAGAGATGATAACGTCACCCTCTTTTTTGGTCTTTTCCCCCTTTTTGTTCACAAAATGGGAAAATGCAGTAGCAAAGCAAAGGTCCACAACACAAACAAGAAAGTTAAATATATTTTTCTTCGAATTTCAATCAAGTAACAAACAAAAAATAGTAATTTAATGGCTGCGTGTCTGTTTTAATTTTTTTTTTTTGCGGGATTAAGGATAAGCAATGAAGTCACCCTTCTCATTTGTTTATGGAGAATTGATGGAGTTTAGTGACTGAGGTTGTAAGTAGGGGAGTAATACCTTAAAAGGTGATGCTTGCTTATTGGATGTATATGGAAGAAGCTAGACAAGATTACAATCTTAAAATTTGGAAACATAAATTATTGATTTATATGGTGACATTAAATTTGCTGATGGTATCGTGTAACGAAGGAAAAAGTAACAAGAATTTTGAAAAAGGAAAAAGGAACAAGAATTTTGAAAAAGGAAAAAGGAAAGAACAAGAAAAAAATAGTAACATGGTTTAATTGAAGGGTTAACATGGTTTATATGTTCCTTAAATTTTTCATTTTTACTAAATGTGTCACCCAAATCCAAAGTCTTACTTGGATTCATCCTGATTTTCTTTCCATGTTTTAGTTATATAAGATAGTGTAAGAAAATATTTACTTAAAATATTACAAAAAAGACTCGTAATTGATGATATCACCAGTGCTCTTTTGTTTAATCCAATGAAGTAGTAAAGCTGAATTACAGGAAGCAAATGATATAGTGGCGAACTTGAAATTCCTCTGTGCCCGTCATCAGTGACAACGTTGCTCCTAAGCCGCCCATGTGGTTGTTACTATCCTTCATATACATGTTTAAATATCACATCATCATCATCATCAACATCATCATCTCGTCTTACATTCAACTAAACACAGAGTAAGAACCTTGTCCAGTTACCATGAGTTAAACATTGAGAGAAATCTGCATTGGCTTTTTTTTGTGCTCTTTGATTCTTGAAGGTGGAACTTTGGATTGTTTCTTGAAAATGGAGGAAGAGGGTAGTGTGAAAGCAGGAAGTAGTCTCCGAGCAGGTAGTACTAGGAGTAGTTTGAGGATTGGGAGTGTATCAGTTTGGAGGAACAGTGGTGTGGAAATGTTTGGCACCTCTTTCCACCAGGAAGATGATGAAGAGGCTCTTAAATGGGCTGCCATTCAGAAACTTCCTACCATGGTACGTTTGAGGACAGGCTTGCTGACTTCACCTCAAGGGGTTGCCAATGAGATTGATGTTCATCAACTGGGCTTGCAAGAAAGGAGAGGTTTGCTTGAAAGACTTGTAAGAGTTGCTGAAGAGGACAATGAGAAGTTCATGCTCAAGCTCAGGGAACGCATTGATAGGTCAGTGCAACACACTAGAGTCTGTGTAATAGTGGGGTTTGGATTGTTTGCATCAGGTCTTACTGTCATCAGATTCAAATCTCATTGTCATCATTACACAATATAAAACATGTTTAACTGAATGCTTTTAGAATGCACTATTGATGACTTCTTTTTCGGAATGGATGGTGTCAGAGTTGGAATTGCCATTCCTACAATAGAGGTCCGATTTGAGGGCATGAACGTTGGAGCAGAAGTTCATGTTGGTAGTAGAGCTGTGCCAACTCTCACTAACTACATGGTTAACAAAGTGGAGGTAAGTGTAGCAACACCGATCTTAATGAACAGTATTAACCTCTTTGAAGTAGATTTTCATACTTCTGTTGGCTTTTAAAGGGGCTACTGAACTTCCTACATCTGCTCCCAAGTAGAAAACAGCATATAAATATTATCCAGGATGTTAGTGGAATAATAAGGCCTGCCAGGTAATTATCAATTAACCTTGAAAATGCTTGTATTATGTTATATTTCATTTGTGTTGAAACGATTACTGACAGAAACAAGTCACAAGGGATAGTACACACAAATATTCCTATTTATAATGAAGAAGAAGTTCTATAATAAGAAACAAAAGTTGATATCTAATGATGAAAAATATTTTGTATCAAATCATATCATGTCTTTCTATCTAATGTATCGAATCATATTTCTAAATCTCTCTGACTATTTGGAAGACAACACAACAATCTTAAACAACATGTCACTGTTTGTTTTTCTCCAGAATGACATTGCTGTTGGGCCCTCCAAGTTCTGGGAAGACCACTCTCCTGTTGGGCTTAGCAGGAAGACTTGATTCAAAACTTAGGGTTGAGTGTATATTTAATTGTTAATTGATGGTGTCATGCGTGTGCTCGTATTTTCCATTTGTTCTTTTGGCTAACAAGTTATAACTTCTTGATCAGTTCAATGGAAAGGTGACTTATAATGGCCATGGGATAAATGAGTTTGTACCCCAACGAACTGCTGCTTATGTCAGTCAAAATGATCTTCATATTGGAGAAATGACAGTCCGAGAAACCATGGCCTTTTCAGCACGAGTCCAAGGAGTTGGACCTCGTTATGGTTAGCCCACACTGCAATTTCGAAATCACATGCAAAAATTTCGTAAGAAAATCAAGTTTTAACCAAAATTATTTCCCATCTATGCAGATTTGCTAACAGAGGTGTCCAGAAGAGAAAAAGAAGCAAATATTACACCTGATCATGATATAGATGTCTATATGAAGGTAACACTAACACAGATAATTTTCTATCAAAGATATGTTTTACCCATTTGGCTTGATTCCCTTGAACTTCCTTTCATACTTTTTTAACAGAGGGGAATGACAAGCTTTCAAACCAATAGAAGGAAAATGTGTGCTTTTTAATAGTAATAACATATGTACTGAAATTTTGGAATTCTCTTTCTGCTCATGAAGCAATGGATTTTCCTTTTGGGGATACAGATACTATGAACAAATCTGTTACACCAGCTTTTCTTTTTTATTTGTGTTGATCTTGAGTGAACCATCTATTTATGTCTATTTCTTAAAATTAAATGGAATGATTGATAATTAAGTGGTTGAACTTCTGCCATTGTAATGCTCAGGCTGTAGCAACCGAGGGTCAGAAAGCAAATTTTATTACAGATTATATTCTAAGGGTAAAATTTCTGTACTCAAGCTTTCTCTTATAACTCTAAAGCCATTTTTGAGTTAAATTCCAGTTTGATTTGCTTTATATTTTCAGATTCTTGGACTGGAGGTCTGTGCTGATACTGTTGTGGGAAATGAAATGTTAAGAGGTATATCTGGTGGACAAAGAAAACGTGTTACAACAGGTAAAACTATTTTGACTTCATATTTTGAAGTGCATCATATCTAATTAACTCAAGCAATTTGTGGTGCAAATATCTTCACGAAATATATATCTGTAAATACAGGGGAGATTCTGGTTGGACCAGCAAAGGCTCTATTCATGGATGAAATATCTACTGGTTTGGATAGTTCAACAACTTTTCAAGTTGTG
The DNA here is from genome assembly GCA_036885675.1 of Vigna mungo. Taxonomy (NCBI): domain Eukaryota; kingdom Viridiplantae; phylum Streptophyta; class Magnoliopsida; order Fabales; family Fabaceae; genus Vigna; species Vigna mungo. The sequence goes on from CP144695.1 coordinate 23,204,045, forward strand.
AATTCACTCAAACACTATATCCATTCTCTCAAAGGAACTGCTGTTGTTTCACTCTTACAACCAGCACCAGAGACTTACAATCTTTTTGACGACATTATTCTACTCTCTGATGGGCAAATTGTGTATCAGGGTCCCCGTGAACATGTTCTTGAATTTTTCGCTTCTGTGGGTTTCAAATGTCCTGAGAGGAAAGGTGTTGCAGACTTTTTGCAAGAAGTAAGTGTGGTTTAACTTCTTTCTACGCTGTAAAAGATATAAGTTCATGTTCAACGTCATAGACTAATAGCAATTTTATTTCATTCTCACATGTACAAATTTATTACTTTAAGGTAACCTCAAGGAAAGATCAGGAGCAATATTGGGTACAAAGAGATGAGCCTTATAGATTCGTCACAACCAAAGAGTTTGTAGAGGCATTTCATTTATTTCATGTAGCGAGAAGCCTGGCTAATGAACTTGATACTCAATTTGACAAGTCGAAAAGCCACCCTGCAGCTTTGGCAACAGAAAAGTATGGGTTAGGAAAGTGGGAACTGTTTAAAGCTTGCTTGTCAAGAGAATATTTACTCATGAAGCGTAATTCATTTCTTCACATCTTCGAACTTTGCCGTGTAGGTTTGATCTTTGCAACTTTTCATGTCAATGTTTCGTGTCCAAGGACATTATGTGATAATTTCCATTACTAATACCTTTTACTACATCTTTTAGACTGCTACAGTGGCCTTTATTGCAATGACTGTTCTTTTTCGGACTGAGATTCACCATGATTCAGTGACTGATGGTGGTATATATGTGGGTGCATTGTTCTATATCCTTCTCATAACTTTGATTGATGGGTTTACTGATCTTAGCGTGACAGTTTCTAAGCTTCCCGTTTTTTACAAGCAAAGGGACTTTCTCTTCTTCCCTCCATGGATATATGTTCTTCCTGGATGGATCCTGAAAATCCCCGTGACTTTTGCGCAAGTGGGAATCTGGGTGTTCCTCACCTACTATGTTATTGGTTTTGATCCATATGTTGGAAGGTAAAAGAGCTGTGTTTTTGTACTATTTCCCTCTCCCCCCTTCTCTTATGTTAAAATACTATTCAGTGAGAAATGACATGTATATATATATATCTCTACTTAACGCAGACTCTTCAGGCAGTTCCTTCTTCTGTTAATTGTTAGCCAGATGGCTTCATCCTTATTCCGGTTTATAGGAGCAGTTGGTAGGGATCTGACAGTAGGTTTCACCATTGGATCATATGGATTGTCGATTCTCATTGCTATGAGTGGCTTCGTCTTGTCAAAAGGTACCATAACATGAATACAAAAAGAAGTCTTTTTTTTTTTTTCATTACAATAACACTTACTTTTTTTGTCTTTGTTTGCTTCATTCTATAGACAATGTGAAAAAATGGTGGCTATGGGGCTTTTGGTCTTCACCTATGATGTATGGACAAAATGCCCTAGTAAATAATGAGTTCCTAGGGAAGAGATGGGGACATGTAAGCTTTTCTGCATTAGTCTTTGTATACATTTTGTGCTTGCCTTGTTTAGATAATCTAATGTATGGACATATTTCATATGAAAGGTTCTACCCAACTCAACTACTCCATTAGGAATTGAAGTTCTGAAATCTCGCGGGTTCTTCACTGAGCCGAAATGGTATTGGATTGGTGTTGGGGCAGTGTTTGGATATGCGATAGTGTTCAATATCGCTTACATACTCGCTCTCACTTACTTGAACCGTGAGCTTCTTTACCTTCGAAATGTTTTGTAACCCAGAAAGAAAGCTTAATTTTTGTGTACTAATACTATCACAAATTGGTTATCAGCAATAGTGCAGCATCAAGTTGTTAAATCAGAGGAATCTCAAAGCAATCTACAGAATGGTGGAAGCATTTCTACTAGTTCTTCATCCAGAAGAAAAGAAGCTGAGAGAAGAGGAATGGTTCTTCCGTTTGAATCATATTCCATCACCTTTGATGATGTAACATATTCTGTTGACATGCCACAGGTAATGTAAATAAATGAGTAAATGAAAAAAAAAAACAAGAAACTTGTTTTAAGCTTTCTGAGCATTACTAAGATTTTTAAGAATTATTAACTAAATTTGCAGGAAATGAAGAATCAGGGTGTTCTTGAGGATAGGTTGGAGCTTTTGAAGGGTGTCAGTGGCGCTTTCAGACCAGGAGTTCTCACAGCATTAATGGGTTCCACTGGTGCTGGAAAAACAACTCTGATGGATGTACTAGCTGGAAGAAAGACCGGGGGTTATATTGGTGGGAACATCACAATTTCTGGCTATCCAAAGAAGCAAGAAACCTTTGCAAGAATTTCTGGATACTGTGAACAAAATGATATCCACTCTCCCCATGTCACAGTATATGAATCTTTGCTCTATTCAGCATGGCTTCGATTATCAGCAGAAATCAATTCAGAAACCAGGAAGGTTAGTACCTTAATCCCAGTTTAATAGTTCATCTAACGAGGACAAGTAATTTATTATCACAACATGAACATTTGCGTTACCAATTTATAGTCATAACTTTCGGTATGAGGTTATCCTGTATAAGTTACCTGATTCCATGCAAGGTCTCCCTCTCTGCTATTTCTTGCACACTTCAAATATACTACTGTGTCTCTTGCAGTGTTACAAAAACATCATTTAAATGTCTTATCAGTTACTAAGTTTTGAAATGACCAATGGTTGGTGGCAGATGTTCATTGAGGAAGTCATTGGACTTGTGGAGCTGAACTCTCTAAAGCATGCAATTGTTGGATTGCCAGGTGTTAACGGTCTATCAACCGAGCAACGCAAAAGATTGACTATTGCTGTTGAGCTAGTAGCTAATCCTTCTATCATATTCATGGATGAGCCAACTTCTGGGCTAGATGCAAGAGCTGCTGCTATTGTCATAAGAGCAGTTAGAAACATAGTGGACACTGGAAGAACAGTTGTCTGCACAATCCATCAGCCTAGCATTGATATATTTGAATCTTTTGATGAGGTAAAATAAGCAGAGTAAAAAACTGTGACTGGCATCGTTATTCTATTAAGAAGTTTCTAACTTTTTTTTGTCAACTACATGCAGCTTTTTCTTATGAAGAGAGGAGGGCAAGAAATATATGTGGGGCCACTTGGACATCATTCTTCTCATTTAATCAGTTACTTTGAGGTAAAACATTAAGAAAATTAAACTGCATGTTTTGCTTCAGACCTGTCTTAGTAAAAATTTCACTGTTGTGAACAAATTTCTCTTTGAAGGAAATTAAAGGGGTCAATAGGATTGAGGATGGCTACAATCCAGCAACGTGGATGTTGGAAGTCACAACTTCAGCAGCAGAAATAGAATTGGGGATTGATTTTGCTGAAGTGTATAAAAATTCAGAGTTATACAGGTACATTGAATTCGTTGAAGTCTAATCAAACTCTAGAACATGAAAATATTATTGTAAGTTGTTCAAAGTACATAGAGGTTAATGAGGTAAACTGTCATGTGGCATATTTTCAGGAAAAACAAGGAAATGATCAAAGAATTGAGTACTCCATCCACTGGTTCAAAGGACCTTCATTTTCCTACAAAGTACTCAAGGTCCATCATTACTCAATGCATGGCTTGCTTATGGAAACAACATTTGTCTTACTGGCGCAATAATCAATACACTGCCCAAAGAATTCTCTACACAATCGCTTTGGCCTTGTTGTTTGGGAGCATTTATTGGGACCTTGGCTCCAAAATGTGAGATGAAGTCACCAAACTTAAAAATAGGAGATTTTGTGGCCTCAAACTCATGTTAAATATTTCTGTAGCTCTTTCTAAAGGTGTATTTCAATGTCTATTGCAGAAAAAAGCAACAAGATCTTTTCAATGCCATGGGATCCATGTATACTGCTGTTCTCCTTCTTGGTGTTAAGAATGCTTTTTCATCACAACCGTTGGTGGCTGTTGAAAGAACTGTTTTTTATAGGGAAAAAGCTGCTGGAATGTATTCAGCTTTGGCATATGCTTTTGCTCAGGCAAACACTTGCTGTTTAGAGATTTGACCTTTTAACTTCCTTGCATGTGATGATGTAAAAATTTATTTCAGGGTCTAACTTCTCTGATCTTAATATTTTCTTGCAGGTTGTAATCGAACTTCCTCATGTTCTTGTACAAAGTGTGATTTATAGCCTTATAGTGTACGCAATGATCGGTTTTGAGTGGACTGTAGCTAAATTTTTCTGGTACCTTTTCTTCATGTACCTCACCTTCCTCTACTTTACCTATTATGGCATGATGTCTGCTGCATTAACCCCAAACCCCACCATTGCGATTATATTTTCTACTGGAATCTATGAAGTCTGGAATCTCTTCGCAGGATTCATAGTCCCACGCCCAGTAAGCTTTAACTTCCTTTGATGTTTGATGCAGTTTCTTACATTTACTTTACAACCTTGAGACATGTCTATATATACACTGATTGAAATCACAAAATACAAATTTCAGACTCACCTAATACAAATTTCAACTAAAGATAGAACTTATTCTTTGATATATCACTCAGATATTTCTCATCGTGTGATGTATCAGATATGTCTTCATGTCAGGACATTGCATAACACTTCAATCACTTGTAGATGAATTTTTGGTAACTATGATTGATTAACTTTATTTTTGTTGTTTTGGGGGCATGGATGAACAGAGGATTCCTGTCTGGTGGAGATGGTACTATTGGGGAAATCCAGTAGCTTGGTCTTTGTATGGGTTGGTGGCATCACAGTATGGAGATATTCAAGGAACTATTGACTTTAGTGGTAAAAGTACAACAGTGGAAAACTTTTTGAGAAAGTACTTTGGTTTTAGGCATGATTTTTTGGGAGTGGTTTCAGCTGTACTAATAGTATTTTCAGTAACTTTTGCATGCATCTTTGCCATTGCCATTAAGTTGCTTAATTTCCAAAGACGTTAATTAAGAATGAGGCCTTCATCTTTTGGTTAGAATAATAGTGATTTGTGCAGGAAATAAACATGGCTTTCTGTATTATCTTGTCTTGGAATTAAAATTGTATCAATTAAGTTATTTAAATATTATTATACATCAATTAGTCTAAACAGATTAATTATTTAAATATGTTTATTAAGTAGTTACTATTAAACTGCATGAACCTCTGTAAATTAAAAGATCAATAAAAAGTTTCGAGTTATTTCTTGAAAAATAACTTGTCAATCATGTTATTTCAGAAAAAAAAAGAGAGCTTAAATGGTAATATTAATATATATTTAAAGACATAAATCATTTTACACTTTCCGTCTAATATCATGTGTAATAAATTTATCAAATTTTGTTTTAACTATTCTAAAACGTCGTATCGTTGGTTACCGTTGTCGATATACAAATTTAAATTTGACATTTCCAACCACCTTATGTAAGTTATGATGATAAAGTTTGATATTTTAAACAAATAAAAGGAGAAAATTAATGACAAAAGGACACTAGAAACAATCCTAGACTTCAAGAAATTCCAATTTGCCTTATTATGTGTTTGGTGGAGGAATATGAACATGAAATTGAAATATAATATAATTGATTTTTTTTTCTCATTTTTTAAATAGAATATAGATGAAGTGATTAAAATATTTTATATTTTATTTTTTTTATAAAAGAATTTAATTCTTATTTTAAAGCAAACTCAATTTATCTTTGAATTCAAATTAAATTAATTTGATCATCGAGATTACACGTCTCAACTTTTAGTTCAGATTGATTTTAGAAGATTTGACCTAGACTCGATTTTTAGTCTAGATTAACTTGTCTTAACCTAAGGTTAATTGATCTCAACCTTCAGTTTAGACCCAATCGGCTTGATCTTCAATGTGATTTGACTCGACTCGAACTTCAATTAAGGCTGACTCAACTTGACCTTTGACGTAAGCTGACTCAACTTGACCTAAAAATGAATTGGCTTAACTTTTGGCCTGGACCAACTCAACTTGACCTTTGGTTTAGGCCTACTCAACTCGACCTTCATTCCAGTTCAACTCGGCTAGAACATCAACTCAAGTCGACTTGGCTCAACCTTGATCCAAGCTGACTTGGTTGCAGCATTGGCCAAAGTAAACTAGGCTAGAAAATCATCTCATGCCGAGTTGACTTGAACTTTGTCTCGAATCGACTCGGCATAACTTTGAACCCAAACCGACTTCAATTAGAACATTGACTTAACCTTTAGCCTAGGTCGACTCACCTTGACCTTCAACTCAGATCACCTTGGGTTGGCCTTCAATCCATGTTGTCTTAGCTCGACTTTTGGCCAAAGTCATCTCAGCTCGACCTTCTATTTGGACTGACTAGGCTCAACTTTCGACTCGAATTGACTCGATCTAACATTTGGTTAGGACTGACACAACTAACATTCGACTTAGAACAATTTATCTTAAACTTCAATTTTAGTCAAATCAATTTAACATTCGATTGAGGTCAACTCAAGGGACTCTTTAATCCTAGCTAACTCAACTTAACCTTCAATTTAGATTGACTCAACTAAACCTTTAACTTGAAAAGGAGTAGAATTTCTCTTCTTCTTTTTTTCTTTTTACTTTTGAGAGTATTTGAAATTCTTCTATTTTATTTATTTGAAATACCTTTCAAAATTCATTAAATTTAATATTTTTTAATTAATTCATCCAAATAAATATTTTAGTGTAAAAAAATTAAATTCTTCAGATAAACAAATTATGTTTCTAAATTATTTCATCCAAACACCAATATTTTTTTTAATGATAAAATTACACTAAATATTTAATAGAAATGTATTGCGAGACTATTTATATATTAATTTATTTATTTTAATTTATATAATTTCATGAAAAACTAAGAAAGTTCAAAATACAAAATTCCATCTATAATAAAATTTGTATTCTACACATTTGATCCATATCGACATTGTCATTGATTTTGATCCATATCTTGAAAGGTAGAAGAACGTAGTTTCTACACATCCCAAGCAAACATGGTAGTTCAACTTTCCTTCCCTTCTCTCAGAATCTTTCTCTTCGGTTTATCTTTATTTTTTTTATTTTTAGAAATATTTTTATATGTTGACAAATAATAAATATGTATTAAAAAACTGAAATCTTATTAAATATAATGTTCCGGTATAAAATATTGTTGACCCAAATTTAAGAAAATAGCTTGTACGAATTACATTAAATAAATCAAATCAGGGGAATAAAAAAACATCTTTCTTTTATTTATCAACAACCCGTATACAAAATGCATATTTACATTGTAACCCCCGACCAGATTGGACTTTAATATAAAATAGGGTATTTTAATAACTAAGGAAGGGTTAGTTAGAACTTCCTTAGTTATTATGTTTAGGTATTTTAATAACTAAAGAAGTAACCATGTGCACAGGTCATAACAAGTAATTATGTTTGGTTAATTACCTTTTTTATATCAGAATAATAATAAAATAAGAATTGAAAAAAATTGGGTTTTTCTGTTTAATGAAGTAAACCATTAAGCCTTCAAAATTGAATTAATAAAAGGAAAAGGATATATTAACAATCCACTTCTTTTTAAATAACTAAACGCCAACTAACTATCTTTTAATATTAAAGTATTGAATTGAGATATTTAATTAAAATATAAATTAAATTATTAAATTATAAAATTAGTCATACAATGATTATATTAAAAACATTGGATTGTTTAAGTATCATTATTCTAGAGGGTTGTCAGTCTCTCGAAAAGTAATATATTTTCCTTCCAAATCCCTTCTTATTTGAGAGGGATTAACGTTTAGTTCCTCTAAGTTTAACTTAATTTTCTACACATTAAACCCTCTAATCCTAATTTTAAATATTAATCCCTCAAGTGAGTGAAATTAGAAACACGCATAGGTGTGGAAAATTTACATAGATGCAATGCAAACAACCTACCTCGATCGATTGGATCACGAATCATATGATTATGTAATTAGAACAATATGAACCCTAGTTTCCCAATTGAAAGAATCAAATTCTAATGACATGAAAATAATTGGTGTCTTCGTGAATGTGTAAACCTACTTTAGTTGGATGCATTAGGTCTATTTTTACTTAAAATGTTTTGAAATATTTCTACAACATCACTTTCCAAAAAAAATTTAATAGTAAATATTCAACGTGATTTATAGTTTCACTAAATTTTTTTTTGGGGGGCTGAAATTTGGAATGTGGATAAGAATAAGTATGGGTGAAGCTAGCATTATTTTATCCCTCTATTTCTACTTCATATGTTTTTAAATCTTTTTTAAATCTATCAACTACTTTTGTTTTACTAGTGTCACACTTCGGTATTCACGTTTTTTTTCATACATTAATATTTATATTAATTTATAAATGTAATAAATTTATTTTGTAAGAAGTATGATACTTAATTATTTTATTTATAAAAAATCAGACTATAAATATATTTTTTTATTAATCAAATTTCATTATTTATAGAATCGTTATATTTTTACAACTTTCTTTTAAATTCTTTTCCTACTTTCTTTCAAAGACTATCGCTAGATTCATAGAAGAAATATATACATATTTTACCAATCAGATATCGAACAAAATAAGTTTACTTAGTTGTAGTTGTAAAAGTATGTTTAAATTTGTGATATTATGTTTGTGAGAATTAGAGTTCTAGGAACAACCTATGATGGCTTTTACACCAAATTAGAAAAACTATTATTTTGTACTGTTTATTTTAGTTTGTCTAAGTTGAATGTATGTTAATATATGAATTGAGTACATGGATAACTCATTAAGCGAGCAAGCAAACTCATTGAGTGAACATGTGAATTATTATATATGATGTACTATAAAATTGTGAAATTATAACAAGAATTTACAAGCTATTGAGTGTTTATGGTTTTAAGAGGTGGAAAGAAGGTTGGAACTAGAAACTGATTTAGATAAAGATGTTGTATGTATTGTATGAATATGGTTATTCCAAAGAAGAAAATGTCATGTTGGTAAGTTTAGTGTTATGTATTAAGTAGTAGTCTATATAGGAAGTTATTCCAACTTTAAAAAACTTACATACTCATATAAAGAATGATGTTTAGGTAGTAAAAAAGAGATTCATGTGGCAGGATTTAGGATGAGGAACCCCAATTATAGGAATGTTATAAGTGAATTACCTCTGTGATGAGGGATTGAGACATGATAAATTTGGGTTGGTCATGACAATTTCTTTCATGATCTAATAACAAGTGTAGGATTTTGAATACTTAACTAATGCATAAATATTTTGAAAGTTGGATCTAGAATAAGCTATGTTGAAATTATAAACGTGATGAATTGATAATGTAGGTTATATAGTAAAATGTGTGGACTAATAACTATATTTAAATAATATAATTTTATAATATGTAATGGTATAAAATATTATTAGTTTAATGAGTTTTTTTTGTGTTTAGTTGTGATTTATTTACTTATAATAATGATATGTTATACATGAATAAAAAATAATGAATAAAAATTAATGTATGTACGAAGGTGAAGAAGTGAAACTCTTGATAATTAGTTGAAATGTTCCATATATATATATATATATATATATATATATATATATATATATATATATATATATATATATATATATATATTTTGTATTGTATAAATTCTTCCTGTTGAAAAATATATGAAATCTAAAAAATGTATCATAAGTTTCATGAAGGACTATAAATAGATATTATATATTTAGGTGGTTGTTATTATTTCATACCTAATTTGTAATAGTTTAAATATGTTAAATTGGAATCTATATTTTTATTTTATTATTTTTTTCATATTTGATGTTTAATATATAATTTGAATAAAATAATATTAAAAGAGCAATGTAAATTATAAATAGAAATAGGTATAATTATATTGTAAAGTAGTTGAAATATGTGTAGTTATTCTGATTTGATGAATACTTTATATCGAATAGTTTCTTTTTCTTTTCCTTTATTATTATGTTACGTGTAAAATATACTTAATGTTAAGATAGGAATATGTTATGTGTAGAATATTCGCGATATTAAAGATTGAATGTCGTTTATATCTTTAAGAAATAAAAGGCCTTTATATTTTCATTTCCTACTTTAATTAAATAAATTAAATTATGGTTTGAAATTGAAAATTGAATAAAACTGAAATTTTTATTCCGTTCCTAAATTATATTTTCAAAATACATAACTTGATTGTAATGTTTTAAAATATATTAAAGAAACTAATAAACCAACATCAGGCTGAATGTATATCAGACTCTTCATTCATCTTTTCATTTTCTGTATGAAACCACGTCACTTTCTCATTAATAAACACATATATACTTACGTTGTTTTTCTTTGCTTTCGGGTATTAATTTTTTTTTTTGTTCTTTTTCATTAACATTTTCTTCAATCACCATTTTTATTTATAGGCTTTGAATTTTTTTATTTTTCTTTTGTGTTACCAAATTGTCTTGTTCTTTAGTAAGGTCTGACTCATTTTGCTTCCTTTTTAAAGCTTTATAATTCTCTTTGTGTTTTCTTTTATTTATCTTTTTTTCATTAAGATCTTACTTATTTTGCTGATACAAAATAGAAATTGTTGATACAAAATAAATGGTTTGGCAAATTTGGTACATGATGTAAGAAATTTTGTGATGTCCATAGAGTCTAGGTAGGATATTGACTTCTTTTGGATGGTTATATGGAAAAAATCTCGAGTCAAATAAGACTTTTATTTTTTTTTATTTTTTTACTGGGAAATTTGTTCCAGACGTTTTGTTTAAACAATTCAACGTAAATTGCTTCATAATGTTCCTTATTTCATAGCTTATATTTAATTTTGGTATATTTTAGATATATACAGTAAGAGTTTTGTATTTTTTTTGTATGTTTTATTTAAATTTATATTTATATTTATTTTAAATGCTTATTTCCATTTCAAGTGTTACCAATGGTGTTTTTTTTAAGTAAAACACAAATTAGAATAGTGAACTAATGGTGTTCTGAAAAAAAAAATTCTACATCAATTTTAATACAAATTTATTATTCTAATAAATACAGTTTATAATTAAAGGCATTCAAATGAAGGACCATGCGCCCCAATGCATATTTATTAGAGTTTATTGGTTAATTAAATACCTTAATGACATGTAATCCTTCTTTTTTGGCAGAACATTTTTTCTTTGTATCTATCTCATTAATCATCACATGGATGTTTTATTTAGTTATCAATGTTGATTTTTTGTCATTAGTGATAATCATATCACTGTTTTTTCATTCTTTCAAATGTTTTATGATGGTATGTTATATATAATAGGTTTAATCATTCTGATAGTCTCTATTTTCGGTTACTTTTTTCAATTAGGTCTCTCCCTTTTTTTTTTTCTCAATTGGGTTCCTATTTTTGAAAAATTGAAACAATTAGGTCACTCTCGTTAGTTCCGTACTAACACCGTTAAAAAGGGTGACACGTGTCAGCTCGTGATTTTTTTGAATTTTTTAAATATATTTTTAATTATTTTTATTTTTATTTTTTATTTTTTTTCTTTTAAAAATAAAATTTGCCACGTGTCAAGTTGACATTGTGTCACGTAGCAATGACAGTGCCACGTGTCACTGTCAAACCACGTGTCATTGCGTTTGTTTCAATTTGGTCCCTGTAATTTTATTTTGTTTCAATTTGGTCCTTGTATTTTTATATTGTTTCAATTTAGTCCTAATTTTTTTTAAAATTTAAAAAATTTGTTCCTTCCCAAATAAAATACGGTATGTACATTTTCCAAATTTTTGTCTTTAAATTTGTTTCTGTTAAGCAAATTATTAGTAATGATGTATTTCAAATCGAAATATTTAACTCTATAAACTTTTTATGAATTGTTGAGGAAGTATTGAAACTATACTTGTATAGATTACCTTCACAAAAATATTTATTATTGAGATGTTAACTTTTATAGGTTACTCATTCATATTATTTAAGTTAAATGATTTCTTTACTATTATATAAATAAAAATGTGTCATATGTTAGTTTGTAATTTTTTTATTTTTCTAATAAAAAAAAATTAATTTGTATAAATTTCTTTGTAAAGATTTATATACAATTAAAATTTTGTTTGAACTTGGAGAGAAAAAAAATTGTTTAGTTTTTTAAAAAAATATGACTAAATTAAGACAAAATAAGAATACAGGGACCAAATTGAGACAAATTAAAAATATAGGGACCAAATTGAGACAAATCTAATGACACGTAGTCTAATAGTGACACGTGGCACTATCAGTGCCACCTCACATTGTCATTGCCACGTGGCTCAATGTCAACTTGACACGTGGCAAATTTTTTTTTTTTAAAATAAATAAAAAATTAAAAATTAAAATAAAAATAATTAAAAATATATTTAAAAAATTCAAAAAAATCACGAGCTGACACGTGTCACCCTTTTTAACGGTGTTAGTACAAAACTAAAGACAGTGACCTAATTACTTCAATTTTTCAAAAATAGGGACCTAATTGAAAAAAAGAAAAAATGAAGGACCTAATTGAAAAAAATCACCGAAAATAAAAACTATCAGAATGATTAAACCTATATAATATATATATATATATATATATATATATATATATAATTGAAGTTTTGAGAAATAATTTATACATAATAATTTACAAGTGCTTTGAATATTGAAATATAATAAATACATATATTGAATTTTTTTAAATTGCATTTTAAAACTAGTTTAATGATTATTTTTGAAGTTAACTTATATGTATAAAAATTACATGCATTCAAACTTTTATCAATTACATGTTAAAAAAGAGAATTACATGTTAGAAGAAAAAAGTGTTCTTATTTAAAATTAGAAACAATACATAATGGCCAATGGAGTAATGAACAAATAATTTTTTATATGAATTATAATATCAATTTATTATTGTAATAATAAGTAAGCTAAAATGCGAGAGATAAAAATAGGTATCCGCAATAAATAAAAATAAATAATATAAATACATATAATAAATAATAGTAAAATTATTTGTAATAAACTATAATAAACATAAATCATAATAAATAATAGTAAAATAAATTCTAATAAATATATAAAAAAATATAAATAACAATATATAATATAAATAAATATAACAGATAACAATGACTCGAAAGAAATAATACTAATAAATAAAATTATTATTTATGATCTACTAATATTCGTAATATATAACATTACTCTTTTACTTCGTATAATCACGTAACTATTAAATTATTTAATTATGTTATTATTATTGACAGAATTACATTATTATTTTATTTATTACATTATATTATATTATATTATTATTATTAGATAGTGGAAATTTTTTAAAATTTTAAATGTTAAATAATTTTGGATTTCACTATTTTAAGTTTCTTTTTTTTTTTAAATAATAACTGTTCTGAAGAGTCTTCTAAGAGGCTGTTCACCACCTTCTGCAACAAACTTTGAATAGTTTAAATCAGTGTTATTTAAATTATTAACCATCCCATAACGATTTTATATGTGTTTCTTTTAATATTTTTAATTGAATTTGAAAATATTAATATTTATATTAATAAACACTTAATTAATAGTTCATAACAAATAATAATAAATTTAAGTCCCTCAAACAATTCGAAAACTTTCAATCGTCTCTTTAAAAAATTAAAAAATTATAAAACCATAAAATTATAAGGGGTAACATTCACATCACTTGGTTAACAAAACAAATTTAACAAATTTTGCCTTGAAGAATTTTAATCTATTAAGTACCAGGAACTCTATTAAAAGTTATCAAATTTACATTTATGAGAGGCTTAAAATATAATTAGGGTTTTAAATAAAAAATTATTGATGACTAATATGTAATAAATAATAATAAATATATGTATATATAATAATAATAATAATAATAATAATAAATAATACAATAAATATAATTAATGATAATAAATTATTCATAATAAGTTTTAATAAATTATAATAAATAGTAATGAATTATATAGGACAAAATATAAATAAATGAACAGTAAGTAATATAAATAATAAATATTGTCTTATTCAAATTTAATATCTATTGTTATAGTGATGCATATAACACTATATAAGTTGAAATTATCAAATTATACAAACTGATCAAGTTTTCACCTGTAGTATAAAAACACACGTGTTTTCATACATTCAATATATTAGATTATTAATACGAATTAGACAAATTTATTCATAGATAAATATGTTTATACATAGACGAGTGCCTTTTAACAATATTTTTTATGTTTCTAGTCCTACCAACAAATATAAAATTACAAATAATCACTATTTTACATTTTTTTATGATCTATTTCTTACATTTTACATTTTTAGATTGTTTTATCTTTACATTTTCCATAGCATTTAACATTTGTTTATTTAAAAAGTCTACTCTCTACAATTATAGTCTATTATTTACATGATTAATCTAACTTTTTTATTTTTATAATGTACTATTTACCACTTTTGTACATTATTTAACCTTTGTTAGAGTCTACTTTCTACACTTTTCTACAAAACTTATCATTTCTAATATTAGATTAGTTTATTTAATATTTTATACATCTTCTTCTATCCTTTTTATTTTTAGAAAACTTACTCTTTATAATATTTTTTTACTGTCTAACGAATATTCCATGTAAAATTTAATTCGAATTCTTTATTTTGATAAACTCAATCATAATATATTGTTTAAAACAATTATATACAATATGTTTTATTAAAAATATATTTAAATAACTTAAACTACATTCTTATTATAAAAACAGTCAAAACATTATAAAATAAAATACTTATATTAGATTATAATTTTATTTTTAAAAATTCAAATTAATATAATAAATATATTATAGTAATGGAATAATAAAGAAACCAACATTAAAACATGCATTAAACAAACCATGACTTCGTTTTGGTATCTAATGAATATTATTAGAAAGAAAGAAGAGTGCTTAGTAATTTGCAAAAAAATGTAACCCATGAAAACAAACAATAATTATGCCTTTGGAAGTGTGATCCCAAGCTTTTATGAAAAAGTTTGCAATAGTTTTCTTCTACCCAGTTTAAGGAACTCCTTCCAATTATGTTTATTTCATATCACAAGATGTGAGAATCAAATCCTTAAAATCGAAAGTGCTTAGTACTCACGCCAAGCTGTTGGTGTCTTATTAGTTTTCACATACAAAAAAAGTATGGTTCTGCTGTCTATAAAAAAAAAATACTATTTTTACACATAAATATCAGAAGTATAAGCTGTCCCTCCATATAGAAATATAACCTTTCTTGCACAGAGAAAGTACTATGTTTACATTACAATTTAAAAATAAAAATATATTTATTAATGAGAAGGTCAACTCAATTTTGATATATATCTTGCTAAAATACAGGGACTGCACTTCCCAATGTTTCACAGGTCATACTTCTTTTATTCAACATTTCTGTTGTGTGACTTAATAAAATAGTATAGCATCTTCAGTACACATGGTTGTGATCTCGCGACCATTTTCGACGTATATCTCACTTCTAATGAACTTTACAAAAATTGTTTGCAGAGATATGCATATGTCACCACTTCGAAACCCACCCACCATATTTGATCCTGCTAAAAATGCATGCTTTTAATTCCTTCCTCAATCTCCATACATAATGTGGGGGAAAGGAATTGGATCCTTTAAACCACTTAAAAACATCTGCAAAACAAACTGAGAATGTTTTTGTTTCTGGGAAACAGTTACTAGGTTGTAGTGGTGGCTGCGGTGTTTAAGGTTGTATTTTGTTTTGTTTTTTGGTCTGGTTGAATGGAGAGTGGGGTTAGTTTCAGGAATGGAAGTTCATCCATTTGGAGGGACAGTGATGCGGATATCTTCTCAAACTCATTCCACAGAGAGGATGATGAAGAGGCTCTCAAATGGGCTGCCATTCAGAAACTTCCCACCATTTCGCGTATGAGGAAAGCCTTGCTCACTTCATCCGAAGGGAGAGTGAATGAGATTGATGTGCACAAACTTGGGCTGCAAGAAAGGAGAGTCTTGCTTGAAAGACTGGTGAGAACTGCTCAAGAGGATAATGAGAAGTTTTTGCTCAAGCTAAGGGAACGTATTGATAGGTGAGATTTCCATTCTCTTTTCTTCTTGATTAATGAAGGTGTGTCTTTGATCGAATTGAACTCATGGATGACTTCTTCTCCTCCTATTTTTCTTCCTTGGATTTGATGACATCAGAGTTGGAATTGAACTTCCTGCTATAGAGGTTCGGTTTGAGAACTTGAATGTCCAAGCAGAAGCTCGTGTAGGAAATAGAGCTTTGCCTACCTTCACTAACTTCATGGTTAATATTGTGGAGGTGAGTATTAGTACCAGCTTTCGTATATATGCATGACCTTACAGAGGAGTTCTAACATGTTAATTTGGTTTCACTTTTTCTCGTTAAAAGGGTCTATTGAACTCTCTTTGTATTCTACGAAGTAGCAAACAACATATACGTATTCTTCAGGATGTCAGTGGAATAATAAAGCCTGGCAGGTAACAGTAAAAGTGGTGTTCTATATAACTATTGGTAGACTAGACCCGTATACCGTAATTTGGCTAGCCTTCGGAACCAATATAATGTTTCCATTTCCTCCTGTTCAGAATGACATTACTTTTGGGCCCTCCGAGTTCCGGAAAAACCACACTATTGTTGGCCTTGGCAGCAAGACTTGATCCAAAGTTAAAGGTTCGGGCATCAAATAAATTAATTTGTTTGTTCCATAGATATTTTCATGTGTTTTTTCTCTTTAATTTTTAATCGTGTATCTCTATGTAATATAGTGTGGTTTCTTGGTCAGTTTTCTGGAAAGGTGACTTATAATGGTCATGGGATGGATGAGTTTGTACCCCAAAGAACTGCAGCATATGTCAATCAAAATGATCTTCACATTGCAGAGTTGACAGTCAGAGAAACCTTGGCCTTCTCAGCAAGAGTTCAAGGAGTTGGAACTCGTTATGGTTAGTCTGCCCATAATGACTTCTGTTTAAATTAAATGTTGAAAACACATGCTAACATTGTCCGTGAAATTTAAGGTTTTTGATTATGTGTAAAAACTATGGCTTTATGCAGATTTGCTTGCAGAATTGTCCAGAAGAGAAAAACAGGCAAATATCATGCCTGATCCAGATATTGATGTCTACATGAAGGTAACAGAGTCCATTTGCCTTTTTATATTGCTGATTACTGATAACCGTTCAAACCAAAGGGAGGAAAGTATAACAGCTTACAGCTTAGCAATTGTACTATTATAGCTGTTCAATTATGGATATTCCTCTCCTCTTCAACTTCTTGCTAATGATTGCTAAATTTCTCAACCAGAAGAATTTTCTTTTGAAGAAAACGTAAGTGATAAATTAGATGTGATAAATTAGATGTACGAAAAGCAAAACAGAGAAGTGGTTAATTTCAGTTACCATTAGAAATAATGTGGAGGTAAAGAGAGTAGAAAACTCTGCACAGAAAGTCAATTACGGGCAGAGGATAAACAGTTCACTATATTGAAAATTGATTATATTATTGCATATAAAAGTCCTAGCACAAGAGCATACTCAAAACTATTTCATCACCAAATTGGTTGCACCTCCAAGCTTTTGGGCCAGGCCAAAAATTAGGGGCACCAACTCCAACAGTTGCCATCACGATTAGTTATAGTAGAAACAGCAGTTTCTTTTTTTTCATACAGATATTAAGTGGTTGTCCTTTTGACTCTTAATACTCAGGCTGTAGCAACTGAAGGCCAGAAGGCAAATTTGATAACAGATTACATCCTAAGGGTATAAATACTCTTTCTAAAGCTTCTCCAATCATCATGATTCATTATGATATTTTCTTTTAGTGACTCATTTCTATTTGCAGATTTTAGGACTTGAAATCTGTGCTGATATTGTTGTAGGAAATGCAATGTTAAGGGGAATCTCTGGTGGACAAAAGAAACGCCTTACAACAGGTACAATAACGAAGTGTACTAAGTTTGCACTACTCAAGAAAATGAATCTGTGAGAAATTTAATAATTATAAACTTGTAAATGCAGGAGAGATGCTGGTTGGACCAGCTAAAGCTCTATTCATGGATGAAATATCTACTGGTTTGGATAGCTCAACAACCTTCCAAATTGTGAACTCACTCAAGCAATCTGTTCACATTCTCAAAGGAACCACAGTGATCTCACTCTTGCAGCCAGCGCCGGAGACTTACAATCTTTTTGATGACATTATTCTACTCTCTGACAGTCATATAGTGTACCAGGGTCCACGCGAATATGTGCTTGAATTTTTTGAATCAATGGGTTTTCAATGTCCTGAGAGGAAAGGTGTGGCAGATTTTTTGCAAGAAGTAAGTGTCCTTGTGTATTGTCTCAACAATATAAACTGTCTATAAAAGTACAAGAGAGTTTTATAAATTTATTTTGTTTTGGCCATTGATTACTATGCTATAGGTAACATCAAGGAAAGACCAAGAACAGTACTGGGCACACAAAGATCAACCTTACAGATTTATCACAGCCAAAGAGTTCTCAGAGGCATTCAAGTCATTTCATGTTGGGAGAAGCCTTCGGGAAGAACTTGATAGTGAATTTGACAAGTCTAAGAGTCACCCAGCTGCTTTGACAACCAAAAAGTTTGGAGTGGGGAAATGGGAACTGTTAAAAGCTTGCTTATCAAGAGAATATTTACTTATCAAACGCAATTCGTTTGTTTACACCTTCAGGCTGAGCCAAGTAGGTTCTGAAATTAGAATGGTTCATTTTATTGTCATATCATCTAAAGCTTTTATTATCTTACTGATAGCTCCCCCCTCCTTTTAGCTTGCTGTAATGGCACTTATTACCATGACCATCTTCCTCCGGACTGAGATGCACAGAGACTCAGTGGCTGATGGCGGGATATATGTGGGTGCATTGTTCTATTGCCTTGTTGTGGTTATGTTCAATGGATTTGCTGAACTTTCCATGGCCGTTATGAAGCTTCCTGTTTTCTACAAGCAAAGGGATAATCTGTTTTTTCCTTCATGGGCATATGCTCTTCCTGCATGGATCCTAAAAATCCCTATGACTTTTGTGGAAGTTGCTGTTTGGCTATTCCTAACCTACTATGTCATTGGATTTGATCCAAATATAGGAAGGTAAAAAGAAGTTTGTTTTTACACATACTCTGCAAGCATGTTCGTTGCTCTTTTCTAGTCTGATTTTCTACTTGAACCTTGCAAATAAAAAATGACATGCATTTTATGTCTACATAATGCAGATTTTTTAGACAATACCTTGTTCTTTTACTAGTGAACCAGATGGCTTCCGCATTATTCCGATTTATTGCAGGAATTGGGAGGGAATTGAAAGTAGCTTTAACTATTGGGTCATTTACACTAACCATCCTTTTTGCTATGAGTGGTTTTATCTTATCAAAAGGTACCATGGATACAAAATAGACCAATGCCATACTTTCCATTATGTTCTACACTAACAATGCACTTTTCTTCTCTTTATGCCCCCAGACAACATAAAAAAATGGTGGCTTTGGGGCTTCTGGATATCACCTATGATGTATGGACAGAATGCTTTGGTAAATAATGAGTTCCTTGCAGAGAGATGGGGACATGTAAGTTTTTAAATAATATATACTTGCATTTCTTCTTCATTATATAAATAGCATGATATTTGAACATAATTTCTTATGATAGGTTCTACCAAACTCTACGGAGCCTCTTGGAGTCGAAGTTTTGAAATCACGGGGATTCTTCGTTCAATCATATTGGTTTTGGATAGGCGTTGCGGTTTTGATTGGATATACATTACTTTTCAACTTTGGCTACATCCTTGCTCTTACGTATTTGAGCAGTGAGGATCTTCAACTTAAATATACAATAAACCATATAAGGTAGATCTATCTATTAATGTGATAAAATTGATTTTGCAGCACCTGGGAAGCAACATGCTTTTATATCCGAAGAACCTGAAAACAATGAGCAAAATGGTGGTGGTAATAAAGGAACTGATGTGATGAGAGGTACTTCTTCTCTTAACAACAGATAACATAGTCATGTCTAGATTTGTAATAGTTCATTTTCAATCCACATTACGTGTAATGGATAACGCTGGAACTATTCGATCACAGCGAGAAAGGGCGAAAGTATAGGTGGAAATACACCTTCTCATACTTTACCCACTGGAAATAGAGGAATGGTTCTTCCTTTTGAATCACATTCTATCACCTTTGATGAAGTAACATATGCTGTGGACATGCCACAGGTAATTTAGAAACAAAACAAACCATTTGAAAACTCTTTCATTTACTGTGATTAAAAATTATCAAACACTTGCAGGAAATGAGGAACCAAGGAGTTGTTGAGAATAAATTGGTTCTTTTGAAGGGTGTTAGTGGATCCTTCAGGCCAGGTGTTCTCACTGCTCTAATGGGTGTCACTGGAGCAGGCAAAACAACTCTGATGGATGTTCTTGCTGGTAGAAAAACCGGAGGATATGTTGGAGGGAACATCAAAATCTCCGGGTATCAGAAGAAGCAAGAAACATTTGCAAGAATTTCAGGATACTGCGAGCAAAACGACATCCACTCTCCTCATGTCACTGTGTATGAATCCTTGGTTTATTCAGCTTGGCTCCGATTGTCTCCAGACATCAATGCTCAAACCAGAAAGGTTGGTATCTAAATGTTATGCCTTTTACTGTGTTTCAGGCTTATTCATTTAGTTTAACCATTTCAGTCATGCTGCATTCTTGTCTAATCTGACTTATTGAAACAATCTAGTACTATTGCCTTTTCTGGATTGAGTTGTGACAAGCCCATACATTAAAGTTTGCAAGTAAATTTTCTCAGTAATTTGTAAGCGCAAAAACTGAATCAATTAACATTCATGATTGGAAGTATTAGGTCATAAATAACAAAGGAAGCAAGATTATGAGTGCCAAAAAAAAAAAGAAAGACCAATTCGATGTTTGACACTGATTAATGTGGTTGCAGATGTTCATTGAGGAAGTCATGGAACTTGTGGAATTGAAACCACTAAGGCACGCAATAGTCGGATTGCCAGGTGTTGATGGTCTCTCAATAGAACAACGTAAAAGGTTGACAATTGCGGTTGAACTTGTGGCAAATCCTTCAATAATATTCATGGATGAGCCAACCTCTGGGCTAGATGCAAGAGCAGCAGCTATTGTCATGAGAACGGTTAGAAACACTGTAGACACTGGAAGAACAGTTGTTTGTACCATCCACCAGCCTAGCATTGACATATTTGAATCATTTGATGAGGTGAAAAACAGAACCAGTTTAGCAAATTCATTCTGCTCTCTTCCATAACCATGTTCCTAACCTTTTTGTCACAACAAAATGCAGCTTTTTCTGATGAAGCAAGGAGGGCAAGAGATATATGCGGGGCCACTTGGACATCGTTCTTCCAATTTAATCAGTTACTTTGAGGTAAAAGTAGAAATGCTATGAAAATAAGGGATACTGAACTCATGCAAAAGTTTCACCCTTGTCATGCTTTTATTCTGAAGGAAATCCAAGGTATCAGTAAGATTAAAGATGGCTATAATCCAGCAACATGGATGATGGAAGTCACAAGTTCAGCAAAAGAATTGGAAATGGGAATTGATTTTGCCGATGTGTACAAAAATTCAGAGTTATACAGGTATTTCCAGTTGTATAGTTCAGTAAAATTACAAACTCGAAAGTAATCTGATAGAAAGCACTTAAGGTCTAAAAGTTCAATAATTTTGTCTATTATTAGAACTATTTTCATTTCAGAAGTAGAATGGTTGCTAATATATGGTCTTTGGCATTTGCCTCAGGAGAACCAAAACACTTGTTAAAGAATTGAGTACTCCATCTCCTGGTTCCAAAGACCTTTATTTTCCTTCACAGTACTCAACTTCCTTCTTCACCCAATGCATGGCTTGCTTGTGGAAACAACATTGGTCTTACTGGCGCAATGCTCAATACACTGCCTTAAGATTTCTATACACAGCTACTGTAGCTGTTTTGCTTGGGAGCATGTTTTGGAACCTTGGCTCCAAAATGTAAGATCAAACAAGAAACTTGGACATGTCAATCTCATTTGTTTTGTTGCTGTTTGATCAAACATGAAATTTCCCCATCAACTATTGCAGTGAAAGGCAACAAGATCTTTTCAATTCAATGGGCTCCATGTATGCTGCTGTGCTCCTTCTTGGTGTTAAGAATTCTAATACAGTACAACCAGTAGTTGCTGTTGAGCGGACAGTCTTTTATAGGGAAAGAGCAGCTGGAATGTATTCAGCTTTTCCATATGCTTTTGCTCAGGCAAGCAATTCCACCTTTTAAATACATCTCTTTTATTTCAGTATTAGATATCATCCAAAATCACAATATTCCCAACACTTGATATAGAAAGTAAATGAAAAATAAGTGATTTCAATCACTTATGAAAATTTTAACTGTTAGTATTACGTATACATGCAGAAAAAATATGGAAAAATAATGAATCTGTTGCAAACTTCATCTGCGTTTTGTAGAATTAAGTTAAACATAATAAACTCATTTAGTAATAAGAGATACTTTACTTAGTAATTGGGGTGGGTTTGAAATTACTACTTGTATTTGCTTAATTAAGTGTGAATAATTTACCTCTGCATTCCTTGTTTCTAATCTGTATTTCTATTGCAGGTTGTGATTGAGCTCCCATATGTACTTGGACAGGCTGCAGTCTATAGCATTATAATCTATGCAATGATTGGTTATGAGTGGAGTGTGGCTAAATTTTTGTGGTGCCTATTCTTCATGTACTTTTCCTTCCTTTACTTCACCTACTATGGAATGATGGCAGTGGCAATGACCCCAAACCAACACATCTCCACTATAATTTCAGCTGGGTTTTATTCAGTGTGGAATATCTTCTCAGGATTCATAGTTCCACGGCCAGTAAGTTTGTTCTTCCTTTCATTCTTTATAAGCATAGAAGGTAGCAAATTTATTATATTGTTGATTTTTGGCATATGGTCTAACAGAGGATCCCAGTATGGTGGAGGTGGTACAGTTGGGCAAATCCAATTTCTTGGAGTTTGTATGGATTGGTGGCTTCACAATATGGAGATATAAAGCAAACCATTGAATCCACTGCTGGGACAACAACAGTAGAAGATTTTGTTAGAAGTTACTTTGGTTTCAGGCATGATTTTCTTGGAGTGGTTGCAGCCGTGATGGTTGCATTCTCACTAGTTTTTGCATTCGTCTTTGCTTTATCAGTGAAGATGTTTAATTTCCAGCGCCGTTAAAAAACCATTCCAGTATTTTGTATAGAAATGTTGAATGTAACATTTGTAAGAAAATATCGTTATTATTTATCAATTAAATCTATCATACTTTCTAAAAATATTAGAAATTCAAATGTAAATTTAAGTTTATATTAGATAAAAATAAAAAAGTTAAATAATATATAATAAAAAATATTTTTTTAAGATTTTGAATTAAAAGATATGTTAATACTATATATAAATTTAAATTCATGTCTTATCAGTGTTAGTAAGATTATGTTATGATCAATTTTTCATTTTTTTTTTCTGTCACTTTATCTCTTACCAATCATGATGACAAGAAGTTCTTCTATTTCTTTTCTATTCAACTAGTGTCACCTTAGTCTTCTCATTTCATTTTTCTTTTGCTTTTGTTCTTGCTCGGAAACTTATGTTGGTGGTAGCCTCTAAATACAGAAGATCTATAATTTGTTATCTATTAGCATATACACACCAAAGATGTCAAAAAATTATATGGAAATGGAAGGACAAAAGGGAAAAGGGAAACAGAAAAAAAAAATGGAGGAAGAAATGAACTGTTTGTGGGAAGAGGAAGGATTTGGGTGTTAAAATTATAAGTTTTTGTTTTAATTTATTAAGAAAAACAATGAAAATTAGTGTCATTAAAACAACTTTAATTAGAAATTATAATTAATATTTTCAATTTATTAGTTAGTGTTTCCATTCCTATACAAGAGTTTAATATCACTAATGAAACAATTTTTGTTCTTAAATAACATTTAATTTCAAGTTTAGAATATAGAAATATTTCTATAACAATCACAAATCATGAAAATAATCTATATCAAGCATTAACCATAAAATCAAATATTAACTTAAATTGGAAAAACATATATATTAACAACACAATTTTACAAAAGAAGATGAAGGTTATTTTTCAAGGCACCTAGCAACTACTCCAAGTTTCATTCATGTCTTTCCTTCGCATTTTCACTTCTAATATGCAACTCATCTTCCTCTTCAATCCCACAAGGGGAAAAACCATCATGAAAGAAAGAGGAAACCTAAGGAAGGGATGAAGAGTTTCCCAGCACTTCAAACTGTCTCTAAGAGCCTCTCCCAAGTAGCCTAGGCAATTTTATTAATGTAAAAATGAAGAAGGTCCAAAATCCTCATGAAAACATGATTAAATATTCACTTTCACGTATCATGACCGACAGACTTGTCTAACGGTTTCATGCTTGCCTAATAAGGCCTAGAAACCGATGCTCTCTGACTTGTAACTCTCTAGCGTGAGCCATCACTAGTACAAAAACAGCGCATAACGTTGAATATTTTTGGTTTAATCATTTAGGAAGTCCCTATTTTCGCATAGAATCTCAATTTAGTCCCGTTCTTTTTGGATTTCTCAATTGGGTCCCAATTTTCTAAAAATTGCAACAATTTGGTCCTTTCCGTTAAATTGGGTCCAAGGGCGTCAGTGTGTGTTTGACGTGGCACGTTGGAATCAGTTTCTTAACTGACGTGACTGACTGAAGTAGAAACACTTTAATTGACGTGGATAAATCAATTTTTTAAATAAAAAAAATGAAAGTTTTAAACCAAAATTGGGATTGGGATTCTTATTTTATCGAATTAGGGATTCACATTGGAAGAAGTTTCTTCTGAGTTATTCTAGGGTTCATTCAAATTTCAATCCATTTCACAAATTGGGGAATCATTTTGGGGATTTAGGGTTTAATCCAATTGACCTTGACAGAGTGTGCAGTTGTCGTCGTCGTCGGAGTTGCTGTCTTCATCTTATTCTTCTTATTATTCTGTCGGTGACGGTGACAATGTGCCTCTCCCACCTTTATTTGTTCATTCCCTGACCGAAAACTTCACACTGAGTGGTGAGAAAATTTCAACTTTGATCGATAACCGTCTTTCCAGAACCCAGGAAAGCTTCTCTAGATCCAAATCTGAACCTGTACGACACCATGTTGGTGCTTCGAATGTCAATTTCACGACAATGCGAGAGTATGGAACTTCGCCTGAGAGGGTTCCCGACAACGAGCAGAAGAAGATAGTAATTGGAGGTTTATATGTGAATACTCAAGTTCCTTTTTTGAAGAAGATTGAGCAGAAGGGAGTTGAAGGGTCTGATTTAACAAAAGGGTATTGGGTTTTTTATGAAAGCTATGCCCTTTATTCCAAAGATTCGTGTCCTTTCATAGATGAAGGTTTTGATTGTGTGGGGGATGGAAAGATTGGATAGAGACTACTCTAAGTGGAGATGGCTGCCCAAAGACTGTGACATTCTGAGGTACTCCCAATTTCAATCTTTTGGGATTTTTTTTTCTTTGTTTATTTTTCTATCGATGCAGTATTTAGGAAGAAAATGAAAGTTTTGCTTTTTGGTACTGTGATTTTTTTGCGAAGGTTCAATGCAACTAAAATGCTGGAGTTGATTAGATGGAAAAAGGCTTGTTTTTGTGGGTGATTCGATTAATAGGAACCAATGGGAAAAGGCTTGTCAGCCACGTCAGTTAAGAAACTGACTCTAGCGTGCCACGTCAAACACGCACTAACGCGGTTAGATTCAATTTAATGGAAAGGACCCAATTGTTACAATTTTCAGAAAATTGGGATCCAATTGAGAAATCCAAAAAGAACGGGACTAAATTGAGATTTTACGCAAAAATAGAGACTTTCTGAATGGTTAAACCAATATTTTTTGCCTTTCACGTCGAATTCGAAAACGACGTCATATCAGGAGACGTTAAATTGACATCGAATTTTGTCAATATATGACGTTAATCAATTTTTTTAATTAATTGTGATCCTTTTTTATAGCTCTACTAGACCTGAAAAGCAGAAAAAACAACAATTTTCAATTTTTGGTATTTTATAAAGCATGAACTATGAACAGTAATATAGGATCAATCAAAGAACAATAACAAACAACAAAGAAGTTCAATCAAATAACAAACAACAAAGAAGTTCAATCAAATAACAAACAAGTTCAACCAAACAATAACAACAAACAAATTCAACCAAACAACAACAACAAACAAGTTCAACAAAAAAAAATAACAAACAAAAAGTTATCAACAAATAAGTTCTTCAAAACGAAAACAAAAACTAACATGGGTTCATCGGAATAAAGTGTTACTACTGGTGAGAGAGAAAGCAAAATGCGCCTATGAAGGACAAGAACAGAAAAATAATCGGTGAAAACAAACGAAAATCATACCTAAAGTAGTTAATTAACATGCATTTGTATCAAATGAAAGAAAGATTACATGTGATGGTCGTCAAACTTTGTTCGAAAAAAGTTTGAGCAGAAAAAAGGGTTTCAGCGCTAAGATAAAGTGAATGAATTTTCAATTTCCCGCTCAAATTTTTTTTGAATTCACTAACCTTTTAACGTCTAACGCTGGGGGCATTCGACGTTTTATATTCTTTTACGTCGAATTACTTTAATAGTTGCATTTATTTACTAAAATGCCACCGGTCATTTTTAACATTGGCTATTGAGTAATTCGACGTTAAATGTGTGACGTTATACGCTGTTTTTGCACTAGTGCATGCTTTCACTCAACGACTCGAATACTACAAGTTTGGACTATCATTTTCGTTTAGCTACTCAATCTAGCGCCTAATGGTGATTTTTTGGTCGTTTGGGGCGATTCATGGCAGTATAACACTACAAGTGAGACATTTATTCATGTTCGCAGCATTAGGTGCAATTCTAGTGCCTTCATAGGCATTTGTCTAAAAATCATTCATTCTTGTCCAATTATGCTTTCTTGGGTTTCAACTTGTTTTCTTCTACCAGAATTACTTCTTATTAACTTATTTCACACACTAAAAAATACATATTAGAAGCAAATAAGCATAAAAAAACTAAAATACAAAACAATGCAAAAACAAGATACACTTGAGGATTAAACAAGATAAAGTTATGAAAAAGTTGATTTTATTCATAAAACATAGCATCAATAAGAGGTAGAAAATAACGTTATCAAACTTCTCCACACTTAAAAACCTTATTTGTCCTTAAACAAAAGGTAACTTAACTCAAGAAGACAATTACTCAACAAAGATCAAACAACTAATATGCAAGTTCACACAACTAATTCACATAACATTTATGAATGAACTCATTTCAACATTAATCCAAAAAAATATGTAGAACCTTACAAATCCCTAATTATAGTGTCCATAATATAAACATCACCAAAATAAATCACAAAAATAAATATACATACTTTAAAAAATATTAACAACTATAAGTCAAAAATGTTAAGTAAGATTTAACTATGTCACTTAACTAATCCAAATATACATGAAACAAAATCCAATTCAGTCTGTTCTTTTAAAATTTGTTTCTTTCTCTTATAATGACTTTAGTCATATTTTAAGTCTTAAGTCCTATGTTTTTGTCTAATAAGTACAATTTACTAATAATTTAACTCAAATTCACAAATAAAATAAAGAAACTAAGAACTCAAAAAAATATTGAACAGTAAACTTAAATCAAAGTTAGATATAAAATAAATAAATAAATTATAAATTTATAGTAAAGAATGATATTTGGCAAAAAATTTGGTGTAGGAATTCAACTCTGCACTTTAACCCATACCCTGCTAGCACACACTTAAAAGAACGTTTGAACGGCCACTCCAAATTCTGATTTCGCCGCCTCTTGCCTCAATTTCAATTAATGCACCTAATTCAAATTAGGGTTCAAAACCCAAATCTTCAATTTCTTCATTATCACCCAATTTAGATCAATTATACGCATAACACAAAAAATTTTAATATCACAACTAACTTAAATGAACCAATGCACGTAAAAAGTTATTTATTCAATCAAATGTCAATTAAGAAGTATAAGATAATTTTTTCCTCTTCATTTCTTTCTAATATTTAAAAGGATAAATCAAGACATTATTTTTTTTTGTCGGTCCACGGTTCCATACCTGTTTATTATTTATTCATCCTCGTAGTCAAAATAATATTAAATAAATATTATTACCATAGTAAGAGCTATTTATTCTTTATTCATCCGAGTAAATAAATATTATTATCATAATAAGAGAAATTTATTTATAGCGTAAAAATATATTTAGCGTAAAGCAAAGTTAAATTATGTTAAGAATACAACGAAATTTCGTAAAGTTTCATCTTTATTTTATCTTTATACTCAATTAACATAAAATTTATATTTCATTATCATCTTATCTTATTGAATGACTGCTATATTCATATCCAAATTCATACTAATCTTTTTATTTCATAACCAAAAAAGCATTCATTAATTTTAAATTAGTATTACTGTTATTTATTCTAAATTTATCTTCAATTTTAAATTAAAAACTAATTTACACATAATTTTTTAATTAAAATTTGGTAGCTAATATTAGAAACTAGTTTAGATTATAGTTCACAAACAAATTATATTTTTTATTCATAAGAGAGTATATACCAATGACTTTTAGCTTACAAAATTGTATCTAAGTAAATATAGTGACTAAGTATTTTTGTCTCTAAAGTTAGTTATTATTTAATGATTTTTTTTATAATATAGAGAAGAAATGTAATTAAAATTATGATAAAAGAAAAAGTTATATGAATGAATTTTGTGAATATAGAACATACCCAACAACTAGAAAAGTATGAGAAAAATTTGTAAAGAAAAAAAAAGTAAAGGCTGGGAAACTAAGTACTAAAAAAATGAGTGAATATTATGATGGATATGGAAACGAAAATAAATCATATATGTACATATTTATCTATATCTCCATGTATTAAAAATATCACATACTATCCATATCCATATATAATTAATGCTAAAACTAATCTATTTGTCATTCCTATACAATATGTTGATAATAACTTGAGTATAAAACTGATATATCTTCGTTAAAAAATCCATAACAAAATAAAACAATATACTTATAAATAAAAATAAATTTAAAGGATTGAATAATTAAATATATTATATTGTATGACTGTATCGTCAGTCATTGACAGAGTGGTCTAGGACTAGTGCATTAGGACTCACATCAAACAATCATTCAATCATATACTTGGGATGACGGAACAATCATAAATACTTAAAAACCTTAAGTATAGTCTATAATCAAGTTTACATATAAAGTATAGTTACCAGGTATTAGATTGTGATTAAGTCCATACTAATTATAAGTTCATCTGAAAACCTATAAATATGAGCTTGAGATAAAGATGTAGGTGATTTTATTTATTATAAATTTAAAATTGTGAAAATTGTCATAATACTGACTTGAGCGTCGTAATACTTTTGACCGTACAGTTCCACACAACTCGGAAAATTAAGGACAAATAACCGAACCTGAGAACGATATTAGAAGGTTGTAAAAAGATGTTTTAATTGTGATTTCCAACCCTACACGCGAAAATATAATATATATATATATATATATATATATATTTATTTATTTATTTATTTTAACATATATGTATTAGTGTTGTAATATAATAATTGCATGTGAGAGCTCTAAAAAATTTTAAGATTTATAAATTAGTATTAGTTAATTATTTAAAAAATATTAGAGACTAAAATTTGTGATTTCAAATTTTTAAAGAATAAAACTCTTCAAAAAATTATTTTCATTAACGGAAACCAGAATCATTACAATTTATAAACATTGAAAATGTTGAAATTTTTAAATATGTATAGAGAGAAAAAATAAAATACGAAAATTAAAATTTATTTAGTTTATCGTAACTGAATTTTTTATGTAAAGTAAAAATACCATATTAAAATAATCAATATTTATGCCATGCCTCATTTTTTTGCCGTGGTTTTTATCATATATTTTTTTTATTTTTCATTTCTAAAATAATAATATGGACTATGTTTATAAATTGTTAGATAATGTTTGTTTTGAATATTGTGTATAGAATAAATAAAATGAAAATAAGAGAAAACTCACACATGGTTAGGCAGGCAGGCCTTGTTATTGGATTAAATTCAAAGATTGTATCTTAATAGATAAATTTTATAGCAGAAAGTCAAAGGCCAAATTTAATTGAAAGTGAATAATAAGTATGATATGTTTTGTAGTTATTTTTATTAATTATAATAATTGAGTCTCATAAACACTCCTCAGTCAACAATGATGTCGCAATTATGTGCATAGATGTTGTAATTGATCATGATGAAGTCAATATTTCCATACCATAATTAGGAACATACATATACATCACATCACATAACATAACATGTCGTTTTTTTCGTTTTTAATTGTTATTTTTCTTATCTTCAAACAAACATCACTGTACATATCAGCCTCCAACATCATTGCTTATGTAATGTACTTGAGTTTTGTCATAATACAATATCTTTGGTTTACATATAACAAAAATTTTGATTTAAAGAATGAGAAAATGAGAAAGTTTTTCAAAGAATGAGGAGTTTTTTTAAAATAAAATTATTATTACTATTTTTAAATTATAGTATTTTACAAAATAAAATTAAAACATATTTTTTAAATTTAATTTTATCAAATGGCTAAATAATAAAATATCATAAAAAATGTATTATAAATAAAAAAAATAAATTATTTAAATAATATTGTTTTATAAAATAAAATTAAAATATATGAAATAATTAAGTAATGATAAAATAATTATAAAAAAAGAAGAATTAATACTTTAAATATAAATTATAGATAAAAACGTAAATTTACTCCGAAAGACATGTAATTAAAAAAAATTAAAAATATCAAATAACTAAAAGAATTGACTATTATAACACTTATTAGTAAAATAAACATAAATAAAAAGATTTTTTTTTTGTTTTTTATATTATAATAGATAAAAAATAATAAAATAATTTTCAAGATTGGTGTTTTAGAAGAGAAAAATTCCTGATATTGAATTATTTTTTGTTCATACATTTCCTGTCTTTTTTTTTTTAACATGGTAAGAAAAGCAAAATTACGTATTAAAAAAATTCTATATCATTAAATTTATAAATAAGAAATTTAAACATGAATAAATTATTGAATTTAATTAGTTTAATTTAAATTATATCAACATAAAAAAATTTAATGAATTAAACTGTCGTTTATTTAGAATTTTAACATGGTAACGTTTATCAATGACAGAATCATCTTGTTATGACTTAAAGTCTCAAAAATCACGTGATAAACATGTTTGAAAATTCTAGTCAAAAGACTATAAAGTGTATGCTTGTCTATTTTTTTTATTTTATCTTTGCTTTAAAAGTAAACTACCTTTCCCTACATTATTTTCTTTTTCAAAAATGATTTAAGTTGATAATATTTTTTATTTCATAATATTGTTTTTTTATTAGTTTGTTAAAATGGGACATACTAAAAATATTAAAATAGAAGTTTATAAGTATATAAGTATTTTATAAAGGTGGATGAAAAGTGATGGATGAACATATATTAAGGATATTATCTATATACGTCTCTTTGATGTCTTTTTTTATTTTTAATTTTATTTTCTTAATTTAAATGATTATTTAGAATAAAAAACTATTTTTCAATTTTATTATTTTAGTAATTGTTTTTTAAAATTTAAATAACTTTTATTTAAGCTTTTATTATTTTTTAACTCTTTTTTTAATTAAATAGATACTCATAATAAAAAATTGTTTACACAATATTATTTCTAATATATTTTTATTTCAATAACTAAATTTTATTTTATCTGTAAGGACTTCAACTTTTATTCTAATATAAATAGAATTTTAAAAAAAAAAACAGACCCTAGTTCATTTTATAAACTGCTTTCTCTCTCTAGAAACATATCCTTTAAATTCTTTACCTTTTCACTACATCGTCTCAAGATTTAACCGTTCAATTGTTGATCAGGAAGTTCCTGAACGATCCTTGAGCTGAGAGGTACGTTCTAGACCGATCAATTTGCGATTTGGTGTAGGTAAGTCGAGTTCCCTCTTTTCCATGAGTTATTGAATTGTGATCATGTAATTTTCTCCGTTGCATGTTATGAGCGATCCTTTTCTTACATTCTCAGTTCAAGATTCTTGCTTAAGAACTAATCTCCATCACCAATTGGTAGTTTGTAGGATCCTGTGAAATTTCCTTGTGAGGCAAGCTAGGCTCTAGGGTTCTTGTGAGTGGAATTGCTTCAATTCAAGGTAAGGGAAGCTGGGTAATTTCTTTGAATTGATTACATGATATGTGTATGTGCTGAAATTTGGAATCTGTATGCTGAGTCAAGTCTTAAGTTGTTAGTGGGCATGTTCTAAAATGTTGAATGTGATGAAACTTATAAGTGTAGATAATGAAACAAGTAAGTTAAATATACTGGTTTTATAGTGTTTCAAGCCTTGTAAGAGGAAGTGATGTAGTGATTTTTAGATTCAGAGATTAGGAGCCGAGTTGGGTTGTTAGGGCACTTTAGGCAAGTCATTTATGACTTATTAGAAGTGTCAAAATGGTTAAAAATAGTTTCCAAGTAGTAAATTTAGTTTTGGATCTATAGGTGGATGTAATAGAAGTTTTAGATTCTAAATGAATGCCTAATCACTAAAGAATGGGATTAAGAATGATTATAATTACTTAGACAAGTTTAATTTCATCTATACTTCGAATTAGGATCATTAGAAATCCATCAAAAGGCCTAAAACGAAACTTAGGGGTGCGAGTTCTTCCAAATCTGCAAAATCTGTAGAAAATTCTGCAGAATCCATGCCTGGGCGCCCCGAAAGGGCGCTGGACGCCCTTTGATTCGACATTTTCTAGAATTATGGCGCCCAGACGCCCTGTTGCTTTTGTTTTTGATAGTTTGTGGGGTTCCGGATGTCCGTTTTGGACATTCTTTTGGTCGTTATGGGGGTTTTTTACCCTTCGGAAGCCATTGGTGAGGGTCCTCAAGCTGTTTGAATTACTTAAGTATTGATAACTAAAGATTATAAAGAAACTTGTGTTAATGAGTGATGGTTATGTGAAAGTATGGAATGCCTGAGTATGTATGAGTTTTTTTACAACATAGCTAAAGGATGATTGTGTAACATGATTAAGAGTATGAGGTATTGCGTTGTGAAGTATAGTCTAAAAGCATATATGTACTGAGTATGGTTATTGGACGTAATTCCATGATCCTCAAGGGAGGTTACATGGTGGTGCCTTGTAGTTTGTTGTGATTGACCGTATGAATGGCCAGAGTTCCTGATGTGGTTTATCCTGACATTCTAATGAGCATCCATGCTCAAGTAGAGAGTGACGAGTCATGTGGTGAGAATAGCAGGAGGTCCTAGGATAGGTGCTTCTTGGAAGGCCTATACCGCTTTAAAGGGCTTACATTTGTGTGTGGTCGGATGAAACCCCTCGGCAATGGCTTTGCAAAGTAGTAGGGCCACCACAAGTACACAAACTTCTGGAACTCGACATTTCATACTAGTCCGGATGGTCAAATCACGTGGTCTGTCATTGGTATCAATAAAATGCATTCAGTTACAGTTTGTGTTGTATTATTGTCATTACATGCTTGAAACACTTGATTGATAACATGTTTTTTTTATATATACCTAGCTTACCCTTGCATTTGTTTGTTATATGTGCTTGCCTTTCCCCCTTGTGATAATCATCCAATCCTTTGGATGTGAGCAGTAGCTAATGATGTACCCTTGGAGTGAGCATTGGAGAACGAAGAAGACACAACTTCCAGTTCTTAGGACCTTTTCTAGCTTTTCTTTTGACATGTTCTGTATTTTTGGAAACACTCTTTAGGCATCCTTGGATCTTTAGTTTATTATGTATTTTGGAGAACTCTTATATTTGTATTTAAGTTTTAAATTTCAACCATATTTTGGATAACTATGCCTAATACTGTCCTCTATTAACTTCTAACTGCTTTCTCATACTATAATAGTTGAGTCCTATTATATGTATATCTATATAATATTTGAGATGTTACAATAACTATATTTATAATTGTATATACCTTTAATTTTTTTTTTCAATTAAACTATTTTAATTACTATTTTTAAAATTTAAATAATTTATAAATATTTAAAAATGCGCATATGTTTGTGTATTGTAATGATACTAAATCATGAATATCAAACTTTAATTTTAATACTATTGATAAATCTTTTTTGAGAAAATTTGATCAAGAAGACAAAATACTCATTAAATATGAATTCAATTCATGT
The DNA here is from genome assembly GCA_036885675.1 of Vigna mungo. Classification (NCBI taxonomy): domain Eukaryota; kingdom Viridiplantae; phylum Streptophyta; class Magnoliopsida; order Fabales; family Fabaceae; genus Vigna; species Vigna mungo. Next base: position 23,238,519 of record CP144695.1, read on the forward strand.
ATATATTTGATATCTTGTTTAATTATACTTTTATAGATTTTTTTAATACATAATGTTCAATTTTTCTTATCTACGAAATCTAAATCCATACTAAAAAAAAGTGAATGAATGTGCAGATTAAAAAAATAAGTTTTGTTTTGTGCAATAGAGAAGAAAACCAAATTGATTTGTACTTATGATTTACGAGAATAAATAGATGAAGAGTTGACTTTTTAATCGGTATAATTCTTTAACAATTTTTTAAATAGATTTTACTTTTTTATTTCTCTCATCTTATGTTTTGTCAGCAAGTTAATAAAAAAAATATTTTGATCCTCTAAAAAAAAATAAGTAATTTTACATAAAAATAAAAAAATATACTATTTTTTTTAAATATATGTGACGGTAATCAAACTTGTTTCGGTAAATATTTTGGGACCGAAAGGACTGACCTTTGATGACGTCGTCTTCTGTCTTTTTGTCTGCTTTTTCTGGATCTCAACTGCACTCTTCGTATTGGTTTTGACCGTCCAGTGATCTTCAAATCTTCAACCGTACTCACCTTTTCATTTTTTTCACCCATTTTAATAGGTTTAAGAAGTTGTTTGATTTGGAAGATAGATTTAAATTAGAAAAATGATTTATGAACACTAAAGCAGAAAAGAGACTAAAACAATATGAATAAAAGTTTGATGTAAATTTAATTAATTTTATTAAATAAAATAAGTAGGTAGTATAATGAATGATCAAAACACTTTTATTTAGTGTTTAATAAAAATAAATATAAACTAAAATTGATATGTGATTTAGTATGAAATATTTATTTAATAAAATAAAAAAAATATTTATTAAAAATTTTTAAAACTTAATTTTTATAGTAATTTAATAATTGATTTTTTATATAAAACATTATTGTAAATTTTATTAAGAGAAAAATTAATAAAATAATGCGTAATATATATTTTTTAACTTAATGATATTTATAAGAAATGAAAAAAAAATATTATTACTGAAAAACATTTTAAACAAATAATAAAATTAGGATAATAATTTAGAAGAAAAATAAATACACATTTTTAATGTATTAATTTAAATTGTTTTACTGAAATTTATAAGAATTAAAATTTTTATTATTATTCCATGACAACTCACATTCATAGTTATTAATTTACATAAACATATATATATATATATATATATATATATATATATATATATATATATATATATATATATTCTAAATTAATTTATTTTCTAATTTAAAAAATTTAAAACCATATATTAAAAAGTTAGTACTGCAATGTTAATAACACAGTATTATCATTTTATTCCAAATAAGGAGAAATTAAAAAGAAAAGTTAATCAACTCTTAAATTTCTACAACATTAAGATTAATCGTGTTTTAGGAAAAATAAATAAATTTAAAGTATCAATAAAAAATATGAGTAATATAAAAATTTATCTTTAACTTTGACAAAAGAAAAGACAAAATTTTAATGAAATAATTATTATTTTAATTCTTGTTTTTTTTATATTACTATTACAATATATAGATAAACATTAATTAAATTTAAATAATAATAACATAAGAGGTCAATATATATATTACGCAAAAGTTTTATTCTATACAATTGCTCTTGTTTTTCTCACATTTTGAGTTGACTTTTAAAGGCAGATAAATTCTTGTAGTGATGAAAATCTGAGTAATAGTTCCAAGGTATAAAAGATAACATAACATAATGAGTGATGTCAGCTTCCTCATTTCCAATTTGGTTCCTTTCCTAAAAAGAAAGTAAAAGAGAAAACAAACTAAACCAAGTTGATGCATGCCATGGTCGTGGCCACCTTGGTCGACGTTTCCATTATTTGCAAGCAACGTCAACAACCCAGCTATGTTATGTCTGTGTTAATGCTATTTTATGTCACACACTCCCGCCAATTTTGACACGTGGACATAAATCACATACCTTCATCATCTCACTCCTGTTCCTTCTTCATCTCTCTCTCCCTATATATACATCCCAACATCTTCTGTTATCTCATTCGACCAAAAGGGAAAGAAAAAAACCACTTGGTCTTGCAAAACAAGATCAAAAGAAACAAACTTGTAAAGTAACTTTCAAGCAATTATTTTGTTTGCTTCTCCAGTTTATAGTTTCTTCTTGTTATTGTTTGTCTGCAGTTCAAGTGGGTGCTATAAAGGTTCAGCCTTTGCTTGTGATATATGGAGGGTGGGGGTAGTTTAAGGATTGGAAGTTCATCCATTTGGAGGAACAGTGACGCGGAGATATTCTCAAACTCATTCGAACAGGAGAACGATGAAGAGGCTCTCAAATGGGCTGCTATTCAGAAGCTTCCCACGGTTGCACGTATGAGGAAAGCTTTGCTCACCTCACCTGATGGGGAAGCCAATGAGATCGATGTACAGAAACTTGGGTTGCAAGAAAAGAGAGCTTTACTAGAAAGACTAGTGAGAACTGCAGAAGAGGACAATGAGAGGTTTTTGCTCAAGCTCAAGGACAGAATCGATAGGTGAGAATCTCACTCCTGTTTCTTTCTCCTTGACTTTAATAGAGGTCTCTTTGATTGAAACGGTTTCCCCTATTTTTGTTCCTTCGATTGGATAATATTAGAGTTGGAATTGATCTTCCTACCATAGAGGTTCGTTTTGAGAACTTGAACATCGAAGCAGAAGCTCGTGTAGGAACTAGAGCTTTGCCTACGTTCACTAATTTCATGGTTAATATAGTGGAGGTGAGTATATAGGTACCAACTTTATTATGTGCTAGAACTTGCTAAATGATATTAGCGATAGAACTAACTTGGCATTTTGTTTCATTTGTCTGCTTCAAGGGCTTGATGAACTCTCTTCATATACTTCCAACCATGAAACAACATTTAAACATTCTCCAGAATGTTAGTGGAAAAATAAAGCCTGGCAGGTACTGATATTGTGTTTATTGATATCTCTTTCGAGGAGAAGGGCATTAGCGATAGGACCTCTGAAACCAATATAACACGAATTTTCATTTTCTCTTCTCCAGAATGACATTGCTTTTAGGCCCTCCAAGTTCTGGGAAAACCACACTCCTGTTAGCCTTAGCTGGAAAACTTGATCCAAAACTAAAGGTAAGGATTTTTGTTACGAAAATCATTGAAGAGAAGTGCATTTATTTTGTGTAACAGTGTTAGCATGCTTTTATTTGTTTTCTTAACTTAAAGCTCTAGCTAATATTCTGCTACTTCTTCATCAGTTCTCTGGAAAGGTAACTTATAATGGTCACGGGATGAATGAGTTTGTACCCCAAAGAACTGCTGCTTATGTGAATCAAAATGATCTTCACATAGGAGAAATGACAGTTAGAGAAACTTTGGCCTTCTCGGCAAGAGTCCAAGGAGTTGGACCTCGTTATGGTTAGTTCATCGGAGTTCTTTATGCTTATACTCATTATTAACTTCAGTATTCCAAACATAGGTTGACTTTTTTGAGGAAATTAACTCTTGACTATGTCTAACATCTGTAGACTTGCTAGCGGAATTGTCCAGAAGAGAAAAGGAGGCAAGCATCAAGCCTGATCCAGATGTTGATGCCTACATGAAGGTAATTTTTTTGCCAAGCATGTGTTTTTCATATTTGACTTGCATTCAGTAGCCTTTCACACCAAAGTCTGAAAGAAAAATATGACAGCTTAACAAGTTTTTAATATCAAAAGCTCTTTGGTTTTAGAAATTCACTTGCTATCTATTTCAAAAATTCTTACCAGTTCAAGAAACTTATAATGCTAAAACGTATGTAATAAATAAGTTGTAGCAGCTCACAAAGCAGCTACTTCCAATCTCAGTTATATATATATATATATATATATATATATATATATATATATATATATATATATATATATATATATATATATATATATATATATATATATATATATATATATATATATATATATATATATGCATTAGCAGCTGGTTATCTTGAAAACGTGATCTATTTCTTTTCCATACAAAATAGGAATGACTGATGACTGATTGGTTGTTCTTTTGACTCATAATGCTCAGGCTGTAGCATCTGAAGGCCAGAAGGCAAATATCATAACAGACTATGTACTGAGGGTAAAATTTATACATTAAAACCCATCTCTGATCACTTTCAATCCATGTAATATTTCGTTTAAAAGACTCTTGTTTCTTGGATATGCATTTGCAGATTTTGGGACTAGAGGTTTGTGCTGATACCGTTGTAGGAAATGCTATGTTAAGAGGTATCTCTGGTGGACAAAGGAAACGTGTTACAACAGGTAAAGTTAGCCTGATTTCAATCTTGAAGTGTATCTTGTTTAATCTCCTGAAAGTTTGATTACAAGATTGTATTAGTTAACAATCTTGTATCTATGAATACAGGGGAGATGCTGGTTGGACCTGCTAAAGCTCTTTTCATGGATGAAATATCCACCGGGTTGGATAGCTCAACAACTTTTCAAATTGTGAATTCACTCAAGCAATATGTTCACATTCTTAAAGGAACCACGGTCATCTCACTCCTGCAGCCAGCACCAGAGACTTACAATCTATTTGATGACATTATTCTACTCTCTGATAGTCACATTGTGTATCAGGGTCCCCGTGAACATGTGCTTGAATTTTTCGAATTAATGGGTTTTAAATGTCCTGAGAGGAAAGGGGTGGCAGACTTTTTGCAAGAGGTAAGTGTCCTTGTGTCTTGTCTCAACAACTCAATCTGTCTGCTCTAGTAAAAGAGGGTTTCAGACATTTAACCTTCACCATTAATTATTGTTATAGGTAACATCTAGGAAGGATCAGGAGCAGTACTGGGCACACAAAGATCAACCTTATAGATTTGTCACAGCCAAAGAGTTTTCAGAGGCACATAAATCATTTCATGTTGGGAGACGCCTTGCTGAAGAACTTGCTACTGAATATGACAAGTCCAAGAGTCACCCAGCTGCTTTGACAACCAAAAAGTATGGAGTGGGAAAATGGGAGTTGTTAAAAGCTTGCTTATCCAGAGAATATTTACTTATGAAACGCAATTCATTCGTTTACACCTTCAAGCTTTTCCAAGTAGGTTTGGAAATTGAATGCTTCATTTTTTTTGTCTTATCACCTCCTAATGCTGTTATATTCTTACTGATAACTTTCCCCTCCTTTCAGCTCGCAGCATTGGCAATTATTGCCATGACCATTTTCTTCCGGACAGAGATGCACAGAGATTCAGTGACTCATGGAGGCATATATGTGGGTGCCTTGTTTTATGGGGTTGTTGTGACTATGTTCAATGGATTGGCTGAACTTTCCATGGTTGTTTCAAGGCTTCCTGTTTTCTACAAACAAAGGGATTATCTTTTTTTCCCTTCATGGGTATATGCTCTTCCTGCATGGATCCTAAAATTCCCTTTGACTTTTATGGAAGTGGGTGTTTGGGTATTCCTTACCTACTACGTCATTGGTTTTGATCCACATGTTGGAAGGTAAAAAACTTATGCTTTCAAATGTACTCATCAAACTAGTAAACTAATAGTTTCTCTATTGGCTAATTTTCTATTTGAATCCTACTAATAACTAATAGAGTATTTATATGTCAACTTAATGCAGATTGTTTAGGCAATACCTTGTTCTTGCACTAGTAAATCAAATGGCTTCGGCACTGTTCAGATTAATTGCAGCAGTTGGGAGGGAAATGACAGTAGCTCTAACACTTGGGTCGTTTACACTTGCCATCCTTTTTGCTATGAGTGGTTTTGTCCTATCAAAAGGTATCAAGGATACAGAACTAAACATTCCTTGGCTTTGTCACTTTATGTTCTACACTAACAATGCATCTTTGTTCCCTTTATTCCCCCAGACAATATAAAAAAATGGTGGCTGTGGGGCTTCTGGATATCACCTATGATGTATGGGCAGAATGCCATGGTAAATAATGAGTTTCTTGCAGAAAGATGGAGACATGTAAGTTTTAACTAATCTGTATTTTTACTTGCATTGCATGCCTTCCTATGGTTTATAACATAAAATAATATGACATTTGATTCGAACATATTTTCCCATGATAGGTTCTACCTAACTCGACTGAGCCTCTAGGAGTTGAAATTTTGAAATCGCGGGGATTCTTCACTCAATCATACTGGTACTGGATAGGTGTTGGAGCTTTGATTGGATATACATTACTTTTCAACCTTGGCTACATCCTTGCCCTTAAATACTTAAATCGTGAGTACCTTAAATGTATTACAAACCACCTAAGGTAGGTCTATGTACTAATTTCGCAAAATTAATCATGCAGCATTTGGGAAACATCAGGCTGTTATATCAGATGAACCTCAAAGCAATGACCAGAATGGTGGTAGTAAAAAGGGAAATAATGTGATGAAGAACACAAAACATAGCTTTTCTCAGTACTCAAATAAAGGTAATTAATGCCAATACCAACTGCAAATGAATAATGTCTATATCTAGGAAAGTAATATTTGATTTTCAATTCACATTACACCGTACGGCTAACATTGGGGTTACTTCAGTGAGAAATGGTGAAAGTACAAGTGGAAGCACCTCTCCCCATACTTCATCTACTAGGCACGAAGCAGTTGATGCAGAGACAAATCATAACAGGAAAAGAGGAATGGTTCTTCCATTTGAACCTCATTCCATCACCTTTGATGATGTAACATATTCTGTCGACATGCCAGTGGTAATGTGGAAGCAAAAAAACAAATTGAAAAGGCTTGTGTTCAACTTTCTAGCGTTATTGTGACATGAAGTTATTAAATGTTTGCAGGAAATGAAGAATAGAGGTTTTGTTGAGGATAAATTGGTTCTTTTGAAGGGTGTCAGTGGAGCTTTCAGACCAGGTGTTCTCACCGCTCTAATGGGTGTGACTGGTGCTGGAAAAACAACTCTGATGGATGTACTTGCTGGTAGAAAAACTGGGGGTTATATTGGCGGAAATATCACAATCTCTGGTTATCCAAAGAAGCAAGAAACATTTGCAAGGATTTCTGGATACTGTGAGCAAAATGATATCCACTCTCCTCATGTTACAGTATACGAGTCCCTGCTTTATTCAGCATGGCTTCGGTTGTCCCCAGAAATCAATGATGAAACAAGGAAGGTTAGTATCCACATCTCATGCATTTTCTCTGCTTTAATGTTTAGCTTGTTAGTTTTGCATAGGAGGATAACTGGTTTGAACACTTGAATATTCGTGAGTATCTTTTATGAATGTTCCAATTCAACATTTTCCTTCTCCGGGTTGAGCTGCTGTGACAAATGCATACATAAGAGTGCATGTAGATATTATTAGCTCCAAAAATAGTAAGTTTGAGAGTTCTAAATGGTTGCAGATGTTCATTGAGGAAGTTATGGAACTTGTGGAACTGAAGCCACTAAGGCACGCATTAGTTGGATTACCTGGTGTTAATGGTCTCTCAACCGAGCAACGGAAAAGGTTGACTATTGCAGTTGAACTTGTAGCAAATCCTTCCATAATATTCATGGATGAGCCAACTTCTGGGCTAGATGCAAGAGCTGCTGCAATTGTCATGAGAGCAGTTAGGAACACAGTAGACACTGGAAGAACAGTTGTCTGTACCATCCATCAGCCAAGCATAGATATATTTGAATCTTTTGATGAGGTAACATAGGAAGAATTTAAAAACTAGCACTTTTAATTTATTCTCTTCCATTTCTGAGTTTCTAATCTTTTAGTGTCACTATGAATGCAGCTTTTGCTAATGAAGCAAGGAGGGCAAGAAATATATGTGGGGCCACTTGGGCATCATTCTTCCCATTTAATTAGTTACTTTGAGGTAGAAAATGTCCAATGATAAATAAGGAATACTGAATTCGTGTTTTGTTTCACATCATTAACTTCATGTAAACATTTCACTCATGTCAATACTTTCATCTTGAAGGAAATCCAAGGTGTCAGTAAGATTAGAGATGGCTATAATCCAGCAACATGGATGTTGGAAGTTTCAACATTAGCAAAAGAAATGGAATTGGGGATCGATTTTGCAGAGGTGTACAAAAGTTCAGAGCTATACAGGTACTTTCAGTTGTGTCAAGTGTAATCAAGCTGTAGAACTCAGATATAATTCACTGAAAGAACTTATAATGCAAAAAGTACAAGACTTTTTTTGTGTGTAGAATGTTTACTGATATTTAAACTTTGGCATTATTTTTTTTCAGGAGAAATAAAGGACTTATTAAAGAATTGAGTACACCAGCTCCTGGTTCCAAAGACCTTTATTTTCCTTCACAGTACTCAACTTCGTTCTTCACTCAATGCATGGCTTGCTTATGGAAACAACATTGGTCTTACTGGCGCAATCCTCTATACACTGCCATTAGATTTCTTTACTCCACCACTGTAGCTGTTGTCATCGGTAGCATGTTTTGGAACCTTGGCTCCAAAATGTAAGAACAAACCACAAATTTGGAAATGTTATGGCTTCAAACTATTACAACCAGTAACTAGCATTTGATCTAACAGTAAATTTTGACATCAATCGTTTCAGTGACCAACAACAAGATCTTTTCAATGCTATGGGCTCCATGTATGCTGCTGTTCTTCTTATTGGCATTAAGAATGCTAATGCAGTGCAGCCAGTGGTTGCTGTTGAACGAACTGTCTTTTACAGGGAAAAAGCAGCTGGAATGTATTCAGCTTTGCCGTATGCTTTTGCTCAGGCAAGCAATTTCTTATATAAAAAACTTATCTTCTGAGTGTTGCTATATCCTCACAAATCATCCTTGTAGAAAGTCCTACATTGTCCTAGACTGCAACCAACATATCTATTAGGCAATTGTGCATAACTCAATCTTATAACATCAATTTATAAGTTAGAGAGGTTATATATATATATATATATTCTAAATTGATCCTTCTTTACTCGGTGAGACTTTGAACAAAAAGTATAACACTGCTAATATTCATTAAGTTATATTCAAACGCAACCTCTGCATTTTTTCTGATATTTATATTCTTGCTTTGCAGGTTGTAATTGAGCTCCCATATGTTCTAGCACAAGCTTTGGTATATGGCATCATAATTTATGGCATGATTGGTTTTGAGTGGACAGTGACTAAAGTTTTCTGGTACCTATTCTTCATGTACTTCACCTTCCTAACCTTCACCTACTATGGCATGATGTCAGTAGCAGTGACCCCAAACCAACACATTTCTTCTATAGTTTCCTCTGCATTCTATGCAGTGTGGAATCTCTTCTCAGGATTCATAGTCCCAAGACCGGTAAGTTTTGGCTCTATTGTAGATTTGTACTTTCCAAGCACAGAAGAATGTCATAATATATTTTTATCTTAATTTTTTCTTCTTTTATGTATAATGACAGAGAATCCCAGTGTGGTGGAGATGGTACAGTTGGGTTAATCCAGTAGCATGGAGTTTGTATGGACTGGTGGCTTCACAATATGGAGATATACACAAAAGCATGGAATCCAGTGACGGAAGAACAACAGTAGAAGGGTTTGTAAGAAGCTACTTTGGTTTTGAGCATGATTTTCTTGGAGTGGTTGCAGCTGTGATTGTTGCATTCCCAGTGGCCTTTGCATTGGTCTTTGCTATATCAGTGAAGATGTTCAATTTCCAAAGGCGTTAAGAACACGTTCAAGTAGTATGTAGTATAGGATGTTCCATGTAACATGTTGTAACAAAATGTTCACATAGATTTCTGAATTCTTTTATTTACCAGTGGAAATCCACCATAGGGTAGGTCAAAACTAGTGGAAAAATTTAGGTAGATCCATGAGATCATAGAATTAAATCTTACTGCCACTACTATAAAAAAAAAAAGTGTAACATATTGATAATATTAACATATGTAACACCTTATATTTTAAATAAATGCAAGTTATTTCTTCTTTTCTTCTAATAGTAAGCATTCTAATTTATTAATTATTTAACCAGCTAAAATAAAAAATTGTTGAGATAATGAGGAGATAATAGTAAACAAACAACTAAAGTATATTATTGATTTCATTAAAGTCAGATTTTTAAGTTAAATGGGGCAAAATATGATTTTAATAACTTAAAGAGAATTTTGTTTCTATAATAGTTCAAAATGATTGACTGACTGATTTTAGTTTTTAAACTTTATATATTAATGTTTTTAGTCGCTTGATTGGAATCACCGTTAATAGTTATGTACTGTATTAGTTCATTACGAATCTGACATGACAACTACATGTAACTTCTAGGTAAATTTTGCTTTTATCCCTTATTATTTTTGAAAAATCGCTTTTAGCCTCTCAATATTTTGTTAAACAATCTTAATATACATTTCATGTTATCATATTAAAGCATGTTTTGCTATAAATTTTTTTGACAGTGTAAAATTGTTAGAAACTTGTTGTAAGATGAACCTAGAATTAAAATAAATAAGAAAAATAAATGGAGAGTATTATCGACTATTAAAAAAAAGAACATTGCTGCTTCAAAAAAAAATGAAATATTTACCAAGTTTACAGCTCGGCAAATGATAATTTTATAAAACAATAAGGAATCGAAAATAAAGGAAAAAAAATCACAAATTAATGTTGTATTGGTAAAGTAGAGGCTGAGAGCATATTAATCTTGTAAACTCCCAAGTAGAGCAGTGGCTTTCTCTTGAAAAATCTGCCACGCAGTAGTGACATGCCTCCTTTCTGTCAATGGTGCTCCTACTGCAAAACGTAGAATGTACTCACCTGATAGAACCTGCACATATTAGTTAACAGGAAGGGAAAGAAAATTAGTGAAAAATAAAAAAATAAAGAACAAAAGTTAAAAAATTATGAAAATAATTTATGCTTACCGTGTGTGTTATGAAAATATTTCCTGTTGAATTTACTGAGTCGAGTAGATCGCTATTTAGTTTATTACCATGATCTTCAGAATTGAGAGGGGGCAATAGCCGAAAGCAAACTAAGGAGAATGTACGAGGTACAACGACCTGTGTACGGAATTTGTTGCAATTTTAAAGCATATGCAGTAAATAAAGTACTTAAGAAAAAAATATTCAAAATTAGCATATATTGAGTCAAAAAAAAATTGGAAAACCACATCAAATAATTCCAACAATTATGGAAACCAAACATAGTATTAAACCTTAAGAAATTAAGAACAATGCTTTTCATAGAAGGATGAGAGTACCTTGAATCTTGTGTCCTGACTAACAAGCTCTTCAAAATAAGCAGCTAACTCAATGTGGTTTCTTACGTGACTTCGCAGTCCTTCCAAACCATAAAGTCGCAAAACCATCCACAATTTTAATGATCTGGAGTTCAGTAGAGTGAATAGACAATGTCACACATTTGCTGGCAAATACAAACTTCTAAGGTGTACAGAAATATTTATTAAAGAGATAAGACCAATGATTTGATAGAAGTTTTGACATCAGAAGTTCCCGTAATCTCTTTAAACGGGAACATCGAAAAGAAACTCAGACGTACATAAAATCCAAAACAAAAAACATTAAAATCAAGATCACGGACAAATTAATACGAGATATGTTAACAACAGACTCTTTTGAACGCACCCTTTACTATATTCACCTATATTTATGGAAAAATACAAATTTTGTAGTCATCACATATGACTTTCTATCCTGATTTCATGGATTCCAATAAATTTCAAGCTATAGTAAAGTGTATTATTAGCATTCCTCTTATTAATACATTTAGGAATAAATGAGTTAGAGCCCAAATGCACGAATAAAACCAATTTATGTGTCCAGACAGGGATATGCATGAACATTCTCGGGTACAAAATAATTCAACAAGAGGCGAATAGAGATTTCTATACCAAATACAAATATATCTATATATAGACAGAGAGAAAGAACAATGAAAACGCTTCCAAAGGAAAACTTCCAAGAAACCACCTAAAGCGACGACCAAGAGGAATTTGCCAATCTTTGTAATCTATGACCATGTTTCCTTGAGAGGCCTGCAAAGTCAAAAACATAAGCAGACTATAAAACTACGAATAAAATAATAATAGCTGCGACCTTTCAGATGATAAGCTTCATGTTTAAGTAACAAATTACTCTGTTCATTCAGGATAGAACTAGTTCACAGTGGAAGAGCAAATTAACTCTACATCGATACATAAGAAAAAGAATTGAAAAACAAAATGCCCCCGGTTAATTTCTGGGTGTTCCCATAAGTATTCAATACTTATCACTCGTAACATTGGAAGCACCTTTCTGAGGAGAGGAAAAAGAGGACACTTTTTAGATGCTTCAATTTTGTTTCTCTCTCTCTCTTGCCTTAACATGAATTTGTTTACCGTTTGGGTTCATTTAATGCAGAATGCTCATTTCTTTTGAAATACCAATTCATATTTTTCAATTTTCATCTACAGAACCAACTTGTAAATTTAATGTGATGATTTCTACACCTTGACTGAATGGAATAAGCCCTAATGTAAGATCCACACATAGAAAAGAGAAGAAAAACTAAAAAGGATTATTCAAAAGTTTGAAAACCTCTTTCAGTTAAACTTCAGCAGAAACCTCGAACATGCAATAGAAACTTACCTTGTTTTTCAGAAATTCAGGATTTGTAGACAGAGATTGAATCAGAGAACTTCTGTCCTGTGTCATTAACTCGTAATAAGTTTGACCTCTTGTTTTGAAGTACATTGAAATGTGACAAATAAAGATTCAAAAGTGAGATTGAGATAAAAAATGCGTTATGGATACCTTAACCCAAAGTACTGAACAGTCAAAGTTGGTGAGGAACCATTTATGTGCATTCATGTTAAATGAGTCACTTTCTTCAATACCGTCAAAGCAGTGGCGGTACTCTGGACATATACAAGCACTGCCAGCATAAGCAGCATCCACGTGAAACCAAAGATTGTTGGTCTGCCAAAAAAGACAGGTACCAGAGCATTATCAGATTTTATAGCTCTACAAAATACATTAAAAAGACTAGACAAACAAAATTTGATGCAGGTCAGCGGATGTTTATGAACCAGTCATCCTAAAAGCCTAAGCAGGGAAAGCCAAAACAGTTGCAATACTCATGTATCGAACTTTTCGTCTTGCAACTTATATCCTTGAGTTCCTAACATACTGCATAGTCATTAATGGGTTTTCATTTATCTAACTGAATTCCTGCTCCTCGAGAGTCATATTTAAAAAAAATTAAAAAATAAATAAACGTTTCGTTTAATAAGCTCAATACAATGAATCAGTGGCTATACTAGCTTATTTCACATCACAACTCAATAAAATATATTACCTTGGCAATTTTTCCCAATGCAGGCAGGGGATCAATAGCTGTCGACGAAGTGGTGCCAACCTGTATGTATAAATGCGTAATGTATGCAATTAATGCTAGAAACTTAATATCCTCAAATAATGGACTCTTAATTACCTCAAGTTACATCAAGATTCAGATACTTTTCACTCATCAATAAAACATTAGTTCCAAGTTCCTGGGTGATAAACATTTGTCAATTTAATTATTCATTTAGTACCTACTATAGATTTAATCCTTGAAAGAGTCAACATGCATATATTCAACACAAACTCTCTTGGATGTACAATTTAAAATCAAAAAAGGAAAGTTTCATGAAACTGAGGTTACTAGCCTCCGGAACCAAATCCATAATTGGACTCGAATAGAATTTAGAATGAAAACAGAACGATTATAAACAGGAACCAGCACCTATGCGTCTGTATCGAAGGGAAAATATCAGAAATGAGAAAGTAAGATTCTAAATAGTAATGCAGAATAACAGACACACCACCCTACTATTCTAGATATTTGAGAGACATTGACTCTCCCCAAACTATGAAATAAAAATTCCCGTAAGTAACTCAACTGAATCTCCTTATCTTCTCTCCTAAGTGTTACAGTTTGCTGGCTATCAGAGTTATTCTTTTACAAACAGACTGGGATCTCAGTTCCTTACTCTCTCTCCCCTTTAATCCTAACATAGACCCTATTAGTAGGTATATAACCATTTGTTTCCCAGCAACAAAGAATGAAGAGACAGTGCATAGATAGAAACATAAAGGACACTTATCCCTTGATCCGATGTGCGAATGAACTGAAATTTCTACTTTGAAATTCTCTGAACATATATGATAAAATATCGGAGATAAGACACGTAAATAATGGTCGGTTAAGGTCATGCATTATACAGCAATTTCTTACAAATTCATATAAGTGTTCAATTCTTACAGTAGCACATAAGAAAAAGGGTACAAGACCGCCAGCAATGTCATTTGAAATTGCTTCAGAAAGTACTTCAGGAGAGAGTGCATAATTTGTGGCAGAATCAGCTTTAAGCAACTTGCAAAGCTCTGGATTGAGTCCTGCTATCTGCCAAAGGAAAGTTCAAAACTATTACAATAAAAATTGTCATTGATTATATTCAAGAATGCATCTAAGAAACACAGAGCAAGACTACCATACCAGAAATGGAATCAGACTATCATTTGATCAACTGGGTGATAAATACTAAACAAATTTTTAAAATACTCACAAAAGAATAGGTTTTATCTAACAACACATTAACTACTAATAGACTATAGAATAAGCTGAATAAGTTTGAACTTTGTGATCGTAGTTAAGGTCATATGTTTTCAGGTGACACTGTAACACTGGCATATTCATATGTTTGGTGAGCATGATAATCATATAATTAAGGAAACAAACAACCATTACAATTTATTTAACTGAGTAAAAAGCTATGTTATTTCCCCATTTTGCTAACTATTAACAAAACGCCTATGATTATAGATTTAAAAGATAACCAACTCTTTTCCTTGGATAAAACAAACAACGAATCCTAATCAAAATAAATAGAATATTAAAAAACTAAAAGGCCTCTTTTCGAATTTTGACTTAAAGTGTAATTTATCCTCACGAAATTGACTTATATAAAGAGAGATGCTCAAGCTTTATAATGATTAACATTGATCGTATCTATAGTTGATAAGAATCCCGATACAACCACTCATGCCAAGGAATAGCAACGGAAAAGTTTTAAAGAAATGTTCAGTGTTTAAAATAGGTCAGAAAGCTAAGAGCACTGGTCAACAAAAGTTAAACTTGACGGTGAAAATGAACAAGGAAACCCATATGTCCTTGATTTGAGTACATAAGATAAGGTCATTTTCTTTGGTTATCTGTCATTGGAGGTACCTGACAAGCTTTTCGTAAAGCAGAGTGTGTTTGATCAGATGCATAGATCACAAGCTTAGGAAGGGCACTCCTTCCAAGCCTTCTTAAGATCTTGTCACGTGCAGCTAATAGGACAACTAGTACAGCTTCACTTGCTGTTCCCTGTATAACTCCACCACCTTTCCCTGCAGTCAAAGTTTACATACAGTATTTGAGTTTTTCTATCAAATAAATTATTCATATGCAATTTAGGTTCACATTTTAATTATCTATAAAATTCAACCAAGTTGAAGGTTAATGAAAACCTCCAGCTTGAGTTTACAAGCTCACCCAAAGCCAGGAGATATTTCATATGCAAACCTACCTAAATGAGTCCTGATTCCTAAATTATGGAACTGTTCCATTTTCTTTTTCTCTTTTCCTTCTCCTTTAACTCTTTGGGAAACATAAAGGAAAGATATCAATTCAGAAAAGAATAAAGGACATGTAAGTCCACATTCCATTAAAGAAGAAAAGGAGACAAGACAAAGAATGACTCGTGTTCTAAAAAAACTCACAAAAGAACTTGTGGAGCCAAAAGAAAGGACCGAGGAAGTATCAAGATGAACTTCGTTTATTACAAGATTATTTATAGACTTAAAGTTTAGATTTCTAGAGGATATCCCATAATATCATAGTTATATTTTACAATAGTTTAGAGTATATTAAATTATAATTATCATACATTATAGATTGGTTACCCAATTTTCTTATATTTCGTCATCTGTTTTCATATTTAATTTGGACTGATTCTGGTATTAATATCAATGAGGGGTTAGTGCTTTATGTTTCGTAACACATCCAATATGTTCTCTCATGAGGTAAATATCAACTTCAAAGTATCAGTCTGTATTCTCAATTTTACATCGCTCTGTACCTAGAATCCCAAAATTTCTACAATTATCAGTTAAGACACGAACACCCCTTGAAAATACAATCTCTTCCTTTTCATATAGAAAATAAAATAATAAAATACTCAAGTTCTTTCACTTGAGCTTAAAGAACAAAGACTAGTAGCATTGCATATTGTATCTTCACACGCTATACAGCATCCCAAGACCTTACCGCTAGAATAGAAATCTTCAGGCAACTGGAACGCCTTAGCCAGCCAGTCAAGAACGATGCTTTCAAGTTCAGTGGCAGCAGGAGAAGTTATCCAGCTGAAACCCACAATGTTAAGACCCGCACTGAGCATCTCTCCAAGAAATCCAGCAATGCTACTGTTGGAAGGAAAATACGCAAAATAATTCGGACTTTGCCAATGCGTCACCCCAGGGAGTATTTTCTCCTTTACATCTACAATTTGACAAACAGTGTCACGCTAGCATTGCTCAAACAATTCCACTATCTACTAAAATAATGAAAATACGATTACTGCTGCTACAAAGGTTTTGTTCGGACAAATTTCTTAACACTTAGAAAAAAGAAAATAAGAAGATTAAGTGAATTAAACCTCTTTTATAACCATAGTTCTAAAATGGCGTCTACAACCGTAACCAGTATCGATTGCTGCAATTGCGGGCGCATTAGCCAGCAATCTTGTACAATGCCAAGGTTCACAGCAAATCTGCAACTGTGTTGCAACCACAATTTAAAACCCCATTGGAAGAAGCTGTACAATTTAAATTCTTAATTGTCTGTCTTGTCTAGAAGTGTTTGTTTAAAGTTTATCCAAATGGACCCTAATAATAATAATAATAATAATAATACATTGCACTAATAAAAAAAAAAAAGGCTAATTCAGAATCAAAGTAAGAAGTTTCACCGTCCAAAACATTTTGCAAGGACTCAGGATACTCGGGAGCAGAATCTGGTAAAAGCTTCCCCAGATAACCTGGCTGAAATGGGAGAAATAGTGTAATGAAGCAGCATGTACGTAAATGCGTTGATTGGAAGAGAAGGAGGAGAATGAAGAACCTGGACTTGGCTTAGAACGGGGAAGTTTTGAATGGTTTTGTAGTAATCAGCAATGAAATCGACCATCTTATGAGCGTGCTCTCTCAGTTGCTCAGCGTCCATGGCCCTCAATGCATCATTCTCTTCCATCTTCAAACAATTTCAAACACTGCACGCAATAATGTAACCGACAACTTTCAGTAAACCAGAATCAGAGAACTAACAAACTAACTAGCCGTTCATACATTTCTCTGTCAGAAGAATTCAGAGAGCGAAGAAGAACCACTCGAAATGAAGTTATCGTGGGTCCTAATAAATATCATAAAAATTATAATATTTAAAATTAATTAAAAAATAATTATAATAATTGGTTCCGACTAATTAATTTTGTATGTATTTTATTTTATTTGGTAAATCTATATCACATATTATGAGTTTATGAGATTGTCTTTTTTCTAAATGTTTCTCCTACTTTGTTGTTATATCTTTCATGTTTTAGAATGATGCGTTACATTTACGAAAATATATTTAGTTTTGTTTTATTTAAATATTGGTCTTAAAAATACGGTTAAATATTGATATTTTCTTTTTTTCTATTTCCTATGTCCTATTATGGGTTCTTTGAGAATTTGAGTGTGTTTTAGAAAATTCATTATTTTATTCAATTAAGATAGTTTTGGATTGGATTAGGTGAGGTTTGAGATTTGTAACCTTTTTCTCCATAAGATCTAAACCAAACCAATGCTATCAGTTAAATTAATTAGGTTAAGTCAGTAGGTACTTAAAATATAAAAACCATATTATGATTAAACTATTATTTATTGTTATATAACTTTTAAATATTTCTATTTCTTTTTCCTAATAAATAATGCAATTGAACAAATAACAATACCTTATGCATACAATACATAAGGACATTTTTATTTCATAACGTTTTTCTAGGTTGGAGTTGGCCTTTGCGCTGAGAAAAGTTCTTTATATATATATATATATATATATATATATATATATATATATATATATATATATATATATATATATATATATATATATATATATATATATATATGTGTGTGTGTGTGTATGTGAGTTTATTTTTATAAATAAATAAATATTCAGTTTATAAAAAATTAGAAAGTAGAAATAAATTTGTTTATAAATATTTTTAATGTGTAACCTCTCATTTAAATAATATAAATACTATTATGAAATTACTACAAAATTAATACAAAATAATAGTTAAATTTAAGAAAATATAAAATATTTATATACTTATCCAACGTAACTTTAAGTTTATTATATATTTATAACACCAAAAGAGAATGAACATAAACATTTACATAAGGTTTTTCAATATACATCTATACAAAACCATTTATTCTAATCCAGCCATACATCTAATCCATCACCTCCCAAAACCTGCTCAACCGATATGTCATCACCTTCTACTCACACCAACTAGGTGATCATTGCAAAAGAAATTATTCATACATATACAAACAAACAAAGAAACACACAAAGGGTAAGCTAATGTTAAAAAGAACAAACTCAAGATAATAGAATTCATCATACATCACATTTCTTACCAAATAAACAAACATCCTAAGCATAACATAAACCTAGACTTGACCATCTAGATATAGTATGAATGTCGAGTTATGGCGAGTCATGCACTTATGGCAGTCTCTACTACTCTGCAAAGTCATTACTAATGGGTTTCACCCTATTACACATACAAGGTTATTGTTTTGTGTCTTATGCCATAATGGAGCACCTAGACTGAATCTCTTGCTATTCCCACCACATGCATCACTCCTCTCTAATTGAGAATGAATGACCATAGAGTTAGAATAATCCCCAAGACTAAGCTCCTACATTCATACATAACTTGAAACAACCACTTAAAATTTCTCCTTAGAAACTCTTATTCAATCACACCTTGATACATACCTTAACATCATTCATAATTCTTAACATTTCATAAAACATACTAAACATGTCATAATGTATCAACCAACCCTTAAGAGAAACCATAAAAGCCAAAGAATGAAATAGTAAAAAGTGAAAGCAAAAGACACTGGTACTGAGCGACACATCCTTGCCACCGAGCGCCATTCCTCGCATTAACACTCAGGCTCCGCTAACTCACCTATCAAAATTTGTTTTTTAGACAAAAATGACATATAACTCAGCGTAATCGTTTCTTCTCAGCATTACAACAAATTTGATACCACTAAACTTCACAACAACAACATTCATGATAATAATCAAGTCTAAGCAAAATCATCAATGTCAACAAGCATCATTCAACCAAGCACATTCATTCAAAACACACTTAATACTAAAACCAATCATTTCAGACATAACAAATCAACATACATTAACCTCACATACTAACAACTATCAATTCGTACTTCATAATAAAATTAAATATAATCACTAGCTTTCCTTACCTGAGGATGAAAATTACTGTTGCAACCGGAATCGCGACGGGATGACGACGATCCAAAAAAGGAAACGAGATTTTGAAAAAGAAAGAGATTTGGAGTCGCCACCATAGTTTATTCTGGAAAACTACGGAAAAACCATAAAATAAGGCAAGGTCTACGAAAATCGAAATTCGGGTTCGGGAGTCGGTTACGTGTGGGGAAGGTATTAGCACCCCACGACGTCTGCCCTAAGGCAGTACCTTTAATTAAATACGCGAATTTGATGTGGTTTTCAAAATGTTTAATTATCCCCTAAAGACACTATAGAGAAACAAAAAATGTTTTTTTTATTTTTTAGGAAATTGGTGATAAAATTGGTTTGGAAAAGTTTTGGATTTTGGGAAAGTGAACCTGACAAGGACTTGCCTTGCTCCTACGTATCTCCACTTTTGATGGAGAATCAAGGATCACGTAGTTCTGGCTACTACGTTTAAGAAATGATTTAGAAAATATTTCATAATTTGCTTGAAAAATTTATTCAAAATTGATTGGAAATTTGATTGGAGATTTGTTTGTAAATGAAAGATTTTTTTGGTTTTTGAAGATTTTATATTTTTTTGTATTTTTTGTAGAAAACGGAAAAGGTTTTGGCACAAGGCAGACAGAATGGTCGCACGTGTGCTTAAACCTTTCAAAATAAATTTTTAATGTTAATTTTTTTGAAAGAAGAAGAAAAAGGTTTTCAGCACAAGGCAGACAGAATGGTCGCACATGTGCTTAAACCTTTTAAAATACATTTTTGTTGATTTTGATATTAGAAGAAAAATGTTTTCAGCACAAGACAAACAGAATGGTGTGCTTAAACCTTTTAAAATAATTTTTGAAATATTTTTTGAAAGAAGAAAAAGGTTTTCGGCACAAGGCAGACAGAATGGTCGCACGTGTACTTAAACCTTTAACACATATTTTTATTATTTTTTTTTGTAAAAAAAAGAGAAAGATGAAGTGAAGGATTCATGAAGCATAAATGTAAAATAAAATAAATATGGTAAAAAAAATTCTAACTAAAAAATATCAAAATGCATAAATAAATAGAATAAGAAGAATATGCGTACCTTGTTGAAGATTTGGATGAGGAAAAACGTTACTTGAAATAAGTTGTGAGAAGAGGTATATGGAAGGTGAAGAAGGATGACCTTGAAGTAGAATTTGGTATGAGATTTGATGGAAAGGTGTGAGAGAAAAATGAAGTAGAGTTTTTGGATGAAGAGATTTTGTGTGAGAGAAGAAAGATAGATATTATGAAAGTATGTAAGTGTGTGTAAAAATGAAGTGAAGAGAATGTGGGTATTTATAGAGTTAAGGATGAAGAAGTGTTAAATAAAATATAATTTTTTTAAAAAGTGGGTGGCAAAATAGAAAAAGTTAATGTGGAAAATAAGTAAAAGAAATAATATTAAAAGTGAGTGGAGAAATTAGGTAAAATAAAATATAGTAAATAGTGAAAGTTAATGTGAAAAATAAGTGAAAGAAATAATATAAAAATTTGATGGAGAAATTAGGTAAAATAAAATACAATAAATAGTAAAAGTTAATGTGAAAAATAAGTTAAAGAAATAATATAAAAAGTTGGTGGAGAAATTATGTTAAATAAAATATATTAAAAAGATGAATAGAAAAAAGTTAATGTGGAAAATATGTGAAAGAAATAATATAAAAAGTTGGTGGAGAAATTATGTGAAATAAAATATATTAAAAAGATGAATAGAAAAAAGTTAATGTGGAAAATATGTGAAAGAAATAATATAAAAAGTTGGTGGAGAAATTATGTGAAATAAAATATATTAAAAAGATTAATAGAAAAAAGTTAATATGGAAAATATGTGAAAGAAATAATATAAAAAGTTGGTGGAGAAAGCAGATGAAATAAAATATAGTAAATAGTAAAAGTTAATGTGGAAATTAAGTGAAGGAAATAATATAAAAAGTTGGTGGAAAAATAAAATATAATGAATAGTAAAAGTTAATGTGGAAAATAAGTGAAAGAAATATTATAAAAAAGTTGGTGGAGAAGATATGATAAAAAAAATATAAGTGGAATTATTAGAAAAGTTGGTATATTAAAATTAATATGTAAATGAGGTGGAAAAAGTAAATGAAAAAAGTAGATGATGTGGAAGGTGATGTGGAAGGTGATGTGGAGGGTGATATGGAGAGTGGGGTGTGATAGGAAAAATAAGTGGTGAAGAAATAAAAAAAATGTGAGATTATTTTGGGCCATTGGGTTAAGGACTAAAAAAAATTAATTTGGGGGTGCAAATAGTAAAACGAAATGGTATTTTTTATTTTCTTTTTCCCCTTATTTATTATTTTTTACTATTTAAGTTTTCTTTTAATTTTTTTCTTTTTTTTCTTTTTTCGGTTTTTTTCTTTTTTTTTTCAAAACAAAATAAAAAACTAAATTAAAGTGAACTAAAAATTAAAAGTAGTAGAATTGAACAAAACAACAATTAAATTAAAACGAACACCAAATAGTAAAATAAATAAAAATTAAAATCAAGTCCTATTATTTAGTCACCCGGACGAAATTAGGTGTTGACAATTACACAATTCCATATAGTGTGTTATCATTGTCTTAACTTATGAAACTCTGAAAATGCCTACAAACCACGGAATTATGATCAAATTAAGTCCTTAAGACCATTGATCGACAAGAGCTAGAAAAATAGAGTAGAAAAATTCTAGTTGCATGTGTATTAAACTATGAGTTAAAGAAAAATGAGTAAAAACTTACTTGTTCCATCAAGAAAACCGATCGATAGATAATGAAGAATTCACCGTCGAGATCTCTTAGACACTTCCTCATTGTCAAAATAGATGAGTCAAGAGTCATAAATCTTAGAGAGGGGAGAAAGGAATTCAGAGAACAAATTTTAGAATATTTGCAAGTGTTTTAGGTAATGAGACATATTTATAAAATTTCATTTATATTATTGAATTATTTTAACATTAAAATATTCGGTCTCATTATTTTAAATTACTTATCAACACTAATATTCTATTTTTTAGGTTTTTAAAATAGGTGTATGGATGAAATTTTATCAAGATAATATTTTATTTTCATGAAAAATTTAAAATGTTTTTTTTCTTTGAAAAAAACTAGTTTACTATAAAAATTTTAAACAAAATAAAATTTAAAAGAGTAATTTAATTTATTAAATTTATATCATTATAATGTTTATTTAAAAGTAATAATTTAATTTTTTTAATAATTTTTTCTCTCTTAAATTTGTGTATTTTATTTTCATATTTTCTCTCTGGTATAAGTTCAGTCTAAACATTGTCATTTGAATATCAAGATAATTATTTTTTTCATGTTAAATCAATTGTGATTGTTTGTAATTATTGTTGTCAATATATTTTTTTTTCAACACAAGTCAATATTCCTCAATAGATATTGGTAGGGGCTTTATTTGTGAATACCATTGATTTTTTTTTTCTATGAAACTTTCTCAAGCCCTTTTTAGTCGAAATTAATGTGAAGTTTTTCATTGATATCTCAATGTTATTTGTCTTAATTTAACGTTGTGTTCACTTAGGGTGTTGTACTGTTTACATTGAACAACGAGCGATGAAAAGAAGTGAAAGCCGTGTTCGCTTGAATAGAATTGCGCAAAAGGAATGCGACTGAATTGTGGGATGTGCTACTTTCTCCTCACCCACTATCTTGAGGCGATTTAGAGGGATTGTAGAGTAAATATCTCTTGCGTCCCTCTACAATTTCAAATTTACACGTCCATTGTTGCATGTTTAATATAATATTTGGAAGCTCGAAGTTTGCTATTGTGCACTCACGAGTAACTGAGGTATGATTGTGGTTGTTTAGACCATGTGTGTATTGTTTTTACGTTGCAGGCCATGGAGGTAGATGAAGAACATAACCTGGATTGCTGGAGGAGATGAAGAAGAAAGTGGTTGCTGAAGAAGATGATTGTGCAAAGCTGGAGAAGACGAAGAACGCTGAAAGCATATTCGGTTCGAAGATGGCGTATTCGATTACATGCATATGAAGAAAACCATGGCAAACCGTATTCGGTTACCCTCCTGCAGATTTGGTTACCCAGAAGTGATTCGGGTAGCACAACCTGTATCCGGTTACGAGGTGCTTTGTTTGTGACATTGTAGCGCGGATCCGATTACACAAGCCGTATTTGGTTCCCTGCAACACCTGAATTTTGCTTCGTCCTTGCAACTCGTTGGCGCCTTGATGGTTGATGAAGGTCGACGGTACACATCCAAAGCTACGAAGGTGGTGGTTGCAGAGGCATGCATTTCATCCGTGGTGGTGGACGATGCAGTGCACATCTGATGCTGGTTGAGCAGTGGACGAAGTTGTTCGTGATGATGGAGGATGGAGTGAGCATGTGATGGTCCTTCAACTAGCGACAAAGGTGTCTGTCACGGTGGAGGATGCACGGGCGATGCCATGGTCATTGAAGCAGTGGACAAAGGTGGAGGATGCCTACACAACAGGATGCAAAGAAGAGTATAGGTTCTGGTAGAGGTGGAAGTTGGGTGCTTACTTGACTATGATGTGAACCTTTGGTTCTATGGAAATTGGTTGGAGTGTTAAAATAACCTCAGGCACAAAAATATATTTTCTCTGTAAAATATGTGCCACTTCATTGATTGAGATAAAGGCTAAAAAATAACCACTTACACAACGTCAAATAAAATTTAGGCTTAATACCCCTGATGGTCCCTATTTTTGTAAGGTTTGTTCGATTTGGTCCTCTTGTTTTTTTTTATTCACTGTTGTCTAAAGAATGTATTTTATGTTCAATTTAGTTTTTTTTGCAGACGTCGTTTAAATAGTTAAAGACAGACAGTCCAAGTGTGCAAAACAGTAATGAGTTGGCATATAACTGCCTACATGGATTCCCTTGAGGCACAATGAGGTGGATTGTGAAAGAAATGCTATTTATTTGATGAAACCCAATTTTTTATGAGGGCAGATTTTGAAATTAGGGTTTTTTTACTTTACTTCAGTGAAAGCCAAAGTGAGGTTCGATCTTAACCAATCTTCTTCCCATTCTTGGTGGTTGATGAGTTATGTCTCGTTCCCAATCTTCTTCTTGTTACGAGGGCTTGGGCCACCGAAGTTGTCATTCCTCACATGGTGGTGGTTCAATGGGGGTAGGGATAATCCCCATTTGCAATTGTGGTGAGATGATAGTAGTAAAAATGGCTAGAACTTCAAAGAATGCTGGAAGATATTTTTGGGGTTGTCGTAACTATAAGGTGATGTGAATAAAAGCATTTATAATTAAACCCTATTTTCTTTATGTGATGATAATTAACATTATGTTTGATGAATAACAGAGTGGAGCTGGAAATGTGATGTGGTGTAACTATTTCAAGTGGTGCAATGAAGAAAAAGTTGATGAAAGGGATGTTATCATTAGTAGGCAAAGGAGTAAGATTTGTGATATGGAGAAGACAATAAAAGCTTTGACGAGAAGGATCCACTTGTAGCAGTGTGTATGTTCTTGTGCTGATCATAGTTATGTTGTGTGTTTTTAGGTTGGTAGTGCGTTTTTAGGTTGATGTGTTCTGTGTGTTTTTAGGTGATCCCAAATGTGGCTTACTTTATTGTTTTGAAGGTTGAGGCTGTTATGTAAGGTGACCCATTGTCAAGGTTGGGCGATTGTCTTTTGTAATAAATCAATGAATGAAATGTGTATTGTATTAGTGTTTAATTGTTCAAATTAGTCTTATTTTTAGTTAAATATGTGTAATGTGGTCCCCTTATAATGAGTGATGTTACCATAATTGGTGATGGTCAAAATCAAAACCTGGTACGTGAAAACATTAAAACAATATCTTTTCATAATCAGAAGTTAGTTCATGGGTACATCAAAACATCAAGTTACTACTATATAGCACATGATCAGATCCAAGGCATTGTATATGAAAACATTATAAAGTGTTTCAAAACATTATAAAGGAAAACATGTCTTAATAAGTAAAGTATTTCAAAATAGATCCAGTGCCATGTGCACCAAAATTTTAACATTATAAACTCTATTTTGGTCTCCTAATTGGTAACTTGTCCCTTCTGATTGGCTGAGTTGGTTGTTCTGTGGATTCCTGTGTTGGTTGGGGTGGTTCATCACATGGTTCTGTCATTTCTTGACTTGGTGCTTGAGAAGGTTGTGGGTCTAGTTGATGTCAAGGTAAAACCTGTGCTCTGCTCCAGGTAAAAGTTCAAACATAACTGGCAGCAAACCCTGTGTAAAAGGACCATGTTGAACATTTTTAACGAAAATGAGGACCAAAATTTATATTAGTAATATTAGAAACCAAATTCAACAACATATAAGAAATAGAAATACCTTTTGTTGGTCAGATATAAAATTGTACGAATTACAAACTTTAGTGCCTCCAAGGTTTTCAATCAACAAGTCCAAAAACCAAGTCCAAGTTTCTTTGTTTTCTACTTCCAATATTGCATAAGCTATGGGTAACATCTAGTCATTGGGATCTTTACCAACAACGTTAATATTTCCCCCTTGTACTTTCCTTTCAAAAAACATCCATCCAAACCAATAAAGGGCCTACAAGAGGCGAAGCTATTCTTGCAAGCTTTCAAATAAACATAGAACCTCTGAAATATGGTCTAACCACTTTCACTATCTGCCTTAACTTTCACTATTGATTCAGGATTACATTTCAACAATTCATGTGCATAGTCATAGATTCTTGTGAACTGATTCTGAAATGAACCTTCAACTTTGCATGAGGCTATTAATTTTACCCTACGAGCTTTAGATATTGTGACATTTGTATTCCATTTCCTCAAAGCTTTTGTTCGTATTTCATTTATCTTCAAATTCGGATTTTCATGTAGTGAGGAATCCAATGTCTCTGCATTCATCATTTTGATATGGGTTAAATATGTTTTTAGTCCCTATACTATCAAGCGGTTTTGGTTTTAGTCTCTCTTTCAAAGTAAGGTACATTTTAGTCCTCTTTCTTAAGGAAATTTTGATTTTAGTCTTCCAAACCTAACATCGTTAAAAACCCAGCTGATGTGGCTAACAATTTGACACTATTTATTTTTACTTAGTTTTTTTCTCAGTTTTTCTCCCTCTCTCCCTCGTCTCTTCCTTCCCTCTTCCACCCACTCCCCTCCTCCCCCAACCGTCGACACACTCAGCTGACTCACCTCTGCGCTTAGCGATGAAAGATTCAACTTTAATGTTCATATCAGGGCTGGGACAGAAAATGTCGTTACCATCCGTGACACTCTCACTCACTGTACTTTCCGATAGATTCATTACAATCTCCTCCCTTTCTGGAGGAGAGCTACATCGCGAGCTCTGGTTGCTGCATATCCTTACAAAATCTCCACAGACCATGAACTTCATCGTCTTCACCTTGATTAGTTACTAAACAGAAAAACTAAAATATCTTCTTAATATCCGAACTTTTAAAATAATAAATCTCCTACCTCGTTGCTATTGCAACCGAACATAAATAAACAAATAAATTTTTTTTTTAATTTAAGTTTATTTAACATGGAGGTCGGTGAGGGTTTGGACGTCGGTGATGCGCTTTCCGCCATTGATTTTGATGTGATGGAGTAATATGTGCTATGATGCAGCCATGGGCGTGCAAGGGAAGGCGCAGATAGCTGAGTTGAATCGAAGGAAGGCGGAAGGCTGGAGAATCGATCTGCATCAAGAACCTTGCTTTCGAACAACACAAACAAAACAATCTCTTCCTTCCTTCAAAATTGAAAAACCCTTTTTATCCATTATGATCAAAATTAAGATTAGCTTATACTGAAACCATGAATTCCCACCACAGTCTCCCTCCCTATCACCTTTTCCGCCTCAAAACGCAACCCCCACCACTGCCGCAGCAAAAGCAGAGCCACTGCATTAACATGAAAAATAATTCTACTTCGAAAGATGAATAATATTATTGCAATTAGAAAGTTACAATTTATTAATATAAATTTTCAAATTAAACAAATGTTTTTTTTATGTGTAATTCGATATTTTTCAATGCAGTAGAGTAACTCGAATATTATTTTTTAATACAAATAACATAAAAATACTGTAAGTAAATAAAAGGAGGCAGAGAAAAATTCTAATGGACTAAAGAGAGATATATAATAGAAAAAAAGCCTAAGTTGAACCATAAATGGTGTTTAACACAGGATAAACTAAAATTATTATATTTTTTACTTTTTAAAAATTGTTTTTAATAATTATTTTTAATTTTTTACTCTTAATAAACATTTTAACAATTAAATATAACATTAACAAATATTATTTTATATCACTTTAATACCTAGGGACATTTTGATAATCTTTAATTTCTATCAAATAAATAAGTTTTTTAAATTTGTCACATCAATCAAATCTTACACTAATTCTCACAAACTTTACCTCTAAATTTACTCTCAATTACCTTCAAATTCACTCAAATAAACCCAAGAAAAATTACCCTCAAAAATCTCCTCAAATCTATTCAATCACTCTTCCTCAAATCATCTTTCTCAATCTCCCCAAGTGAACACACCCTAAATGATTGAAACACTTAATTATATGCACAATA
Source organism: Vigna mungo (assembly GCA_036885675.1). Classification (NCBI taxonomy): domain Eukaryota; kingdom Viridiplantae; phylum Streptophyta; class Magnoliopsida; order Fabales; family Fabaceae; genus Vigna; species Vigna mungo. The sequence continues at coordinate 23,266,652 of CP144695.1, forward strand.
TACCTCATTATTATAATTTGAACTAGAGCTGTCAAAACGGACCACCCGGTCCGACCCGGCCCGGCCCACCACGAGTTGGTCACTTAGTGAGTAAACTCAACCCGGCTCATTTATTAGTGAACCAGAAAAATCCGAACCCGGCTCGACCTACCACGGGTTAGCTCACTGGCTCACTAAATTACAATTTTTTTAAATAAAAAATTACAAAGTTTTTATAATTCAGATCTAAACAAATTTCATGGGTATTTAATTAATTTTGAAAATATAAAACTTAAATAATTTTTTCAAGCAAAAAATAATAATACATATTTTTTATAAAATTAAAATTAAATTTTAAATAAATAAAATTATGTAGGTGGATTGGTGGACCAACCCGGTCCATCACGGATTCAACCCGTATAAACAGGGTTTAAATGAGCCAAATTGAAATTTGAACTACATAAAAAAATACAAGGACATTGATCCCTCCACCTCCCCATTTCAAACCTACACCTCCCCATTTTTTTTATTTTTCTTTAATTATAAAAATGACCTTTTCTTATTTTTTTTTTTACTTTTTTAACCCTATTTACTAAATAACCCTAACATTTAACTTTCCACTTCATTCAGATTTTACTTTCACTTTCAAGGCAGTCTAGCTCCCCTTCTCCAATTCTTCTCACCCCCAAACCCCAAGTTCCATTTTCCAAAATTCCAACTCTCCCACTCATCTTCCTCTGCTTTTAAATTTTGGTGTGCGGGGGTGCGGCATTACAGCGGTGCGGCGGGTGTGTGCGGTGGTGGTTGCTTCGTAGTTTCGTTTCTGCCTCTTGGTCTACGAGTTGTGTTGATTTCTGCTTCCTTTGAAAATGTATGTAATATAGGGTTTAAAATTGTGTTCTGTTGTGTGCGATTTTCTGTTTCGTTGTTGTTGATGTTTCTGGGTGGGTGGGTAGGAGGAAGAAGACGTCCAGACTTAAACCGGATGTCGCACATCCGTCGACGGATTTCGACCTCCGTTTCAGGGACAAACGGACGTCGACATCCGTTTAGGGTCTGATTTTTTATTTTTAAGTTTTTAGTTTATTTTATAAGTAATTAAATTTTAACTTTTAATTTATTAGTTTAATTGTATTTTATAAGTAATTAAAATTTAAATATCGACAAACTTTTTATTAGTTTAATTATTTTTATTTATTAGTTTATTGTATTTCAATAACGGAGATTTCTCACAGGGAGCACAAAGAATTAAAAAAAAAACAATAACAGAGAACAGTGAGGGAGAATTCAAAAATACAATAACAAGAGAGAGAACATATACGTGAGGGTCAGGGTGGAGGGATCAACGTGAGAAAAAATAAGTTTTATATAATAGGAGATTGAAATTAAAATTAACTTATAAAATAAATTTTAAATTTTAATTAAGGGTATAATAGAAATATAAAAAAATAGAAATATAAGAAAGAATAAGATTGGAATGGGGAGGTAGAAGACCAAATATGTGAGAGTGGAGGGATCAATGTCTAAAATACAATATTTTTAAACTCAACCCGACCTAAATTCATAATAGACCAGATTAATCCGCGAATTATGACCCATTTTAACAGCTCTAATTTAAACATACAACATGTTATGATATACATATACGAGAGTGAAGATACACGTACACCAGAGTGAAGTTACTCTCTTCTTATACCAAAATAGTAAACAGCATGATATTATTATTGCTTCTGGAAGACTATGGACCTCATAAAACAGCATCCCACATATCCTAGAAGAAGTCGTTTGTTCAAATGACTCTTCTACGATGTTCAACCTTATTTTGTGAAAATAAAAAAAAGGAAAATAATAAACATTTAATTTTGTGGGACCTAGTAAGTTAAATAAGTGAGTACTGAACTGTTTACGTCTCTACCAACCAAAGTAATTATCTGCTACCTGTTATCTCAGAAGTTTCAAACCCACCATTAATGTGCTCAATCATTTGGGTACATATTTCTATGAAATCTGAATTTATTATAGGACTTTATTTTCATGAAAGATAAAAACTTAATATTTAAAAAAAAGAAAATTTTTATTTTAGAACATTAAAAATTAAGGTCCCACCGAGATTTGAACTCGGGTTACTGGATTCAGAGTCCAATGTCCTAACCACTAGACCATGGGACCTTAATAAATATACTACATGACTTGTTTTTCTGAAGATAAAACCTTAAAATTTCAAAAATGGAAGGTTTTCATTTCAAAACATTAAAAGAGAAAGGTCCCACCGAGATTTGAACTCGGGTTACTGGATTCAGAGTCCAATGTCCTAACCACTAGACCATGGGACCTGTTGCCTTACTTTTATAATATCTAATTTATTCATTTCTTTATAAAATTTTGTACTGAGATATAAGGCTATTTTGGTCATAAAAAAAAAACTTACCTTTGTTATTTTTTTCATGAGTTTACATGATAAAAATAATTTTTTTCATATGTTAATGAGAATCTTACAAAACTGCTAATTAGGTCAAAAATAAAATTGAGGGATTGTTTTCTCAATTCTCCTACTTTTAAGAGACAAACGTAAACGAATAAACATCTAATTTTTCTCATTATCGATTGTGACAAAAATAATAGGCATGTTTGGCAGTGGAATGTCATTATCAATAAAAAGAAAATAAACCTCAATCAAATCGAGTTGCTCGCTTGATGTCTTGTTTATTAGTATAATTGATAAATAATTGACTTTATTTGTTTTCGCGTGAAGTCCAAATCTTCTTCATAATTAAATATTTAAGATATTAGCTTTGAATATTATATTAATTAGCTTATACTTATCAAATGTTTGAATTATATTAATGTTCTAATTTAAAGTATTACGAGTCTAACTTTTTTTATTTTTACTTCGTATTATTAGTTTTATTATTTTGAACTTATCTTTGAATTCATATTACTTATATATAACATATTCAGTCTTAAGAATATTATTATTCTATTTATTATTTAATATTTTATATGAAGCATTCCATCTAATTATTTATTATTGTACCCCACCACAAGATCTCCCTTCATATTCACGACCTTATCATGGACCTACGCGTCAAATCTTTCACTTATTTATTAACTAGCCAAAGTCAATTCAATCGTTCAAGGTTCAAGTGATACGAATGGATTTTTCTTTTCTATTTCTTATTGTATTTAAAAATGATTTTATATTTTTTTTCATGTTTTTAATTTTAAATTAACTTCACCTGTTAGAATTAAAATCAATGTAGAAAATTAATTCCTCGTGTTTCTATAATCGTCTTTTTACTTTCTTTTATTTGTTTTCCAGCACTTAGGTATTACGCCTATTGATGATGTAATAAATCGTTTTAGTAATGGTAATTCACATGAAGATTAGTTAATTTTAATTGTATGATGATTTTAAAACTTGTATATGGATTTAGAATTAATTTCATTTTGGTTTTATATTTGAGCATGTATTACACTGCTTTTTACTACAATATTATATATTGGAGTATATTATTATTTTTAGTATAATTAAATATGCAGCATTTATAAGCAGGTAGAAAATTGAATATAAACAATTTGATTTAGTCATCAGTTTAGTCACTGATTTAGTCACTATTTTAGCCATCGATTTTGTCACTGATGTAGCCTTCAATTTATTTAATTAAATTAAAAGATGCATCTATTTGTGACTTTCCAAAATCATTTTATTAAATTAAAATTTGTTTTTATTAACGAACCAAATCAAGGAACGAAATTTTGATTATTAAATTGGTCTCCAATATTTTAAGGTGACCAAATTTTTAGTGATTAATTATAGTTTTGATGGTTGTTTAGCCACTAATTTTGAAATCAGTGGATAATTGTTTTGTGACTAGAGTTTTTATCACTATTTATTTTTTATGACTAAAAATGTTTACAATCAATTTTATTATTTAGATTGCTTTTATTGATGGCTAAAATGATTTTTTCTAATAGTGTGAAAATCAAAAGAATCAATACAATATATTCTAAGAAAATTTTCCCTCTCAAAATAATTTTTAGTCTTAATTTTAATATGTGATTGTCATGAGTAAGATAAAGGAAAGAAAACACTCATTATTTTTAATCTTATTTATTTTATAATTGTAATTACTTGATATTTGTTCCTTATGCATTAAATAAAGATAATTTCTAATAAGAATATATCATTTACCAAAATCGGTAAAAAAGTAACACTAATTTTACCAAATTAAATATTGTTTTAAAAATATATTTTTTTTCATAAAACTAAATACAATATCGAAATATTGTTTTAAAAAACCAAATAAAAAATAAATATCTAGTTTATAAAATGAAAATGTTAGGTTATATAATTGTTAGGTTAAATGGATGAAAAGAGAGATTAGGTTAAAATGTTGGGTGAGTCCTCTTCTTTTTAAGATGTAGTTGGAGCTATCATAATGATTTATTTTTTATTTTTTTAGTAAACTAAAAGAATTTTTCCAAGAGAAAATCATGATGGAGTTGCCTATACCTCTATTAGCGACAAACTTCTCTTTTTGAATATTTCGTTCAAACTTCAAATTATTTCTCAAACTAAATGCTGAAAAATAAATCTACGTGTTTGGTGAATACATAGTGATTTAACATTACACATACATTCGAGAAACACCAGCAATAATCTCCTATCACATATCCTACCATTATTGGAAATTTATCACATTTATACTCTCCAATCTTATTCAATATATTATAAAATAAATAATTTTGACTGTTTATTTATAAAGTTTAGCTTTAACGATTGTTAGGTTATACTATTGGTTGAGAAAGTGAGAGATAGGGGTAGATGAGTTTCATAAAAACAAGAAAAGAACTTAGCTTAATTTGTTTAAACATAGGTGGAAGGTTGTTTATATTATTAATTAAAGACTTGTTTTAGGTTAGGTTTAGTAGTTTTGAAAGTATGGTTTAGCTTAACATAAAATATTTGTTACCATCAATTTTAAAATATTTTTTCCTCAGATGGGGCAAAAAGAAAAGGTAAATAGGTAGGTTGAATTTAAAAAAATATATATAACTTTATAGTTAAACCCTTTTACAAAGCATCAGTATCGCCTTTAATAAATTTACAAGTATCATGATATAATTTTATATTTATTTGGCATGTATAAAAATAAAATTGTTATAAAAAAATAATTTTTTATATTTAAAAAAATCAAAAATAAACAAGAATAATGTCAAATGTAAAAATAATATAATATTTCAAATAAATTTTTTATAAGTTTACTGCAAAGAGAAAGATTATGATTGATGATTTTTTAAGAAAAAAAAAGTAGAAAAGGTATAGAAGAAGAAATTAAAAGAAACTATAAAAGGATATAATTAATGAAAAAGTCAAATTTACACTCAATTCCAAATATCTCATTCCTTCATTCATTTATATATTTATTAATTGAAGTGATTACATTTAGAAGATTTCACTTTTGAGGCAAACTTTTCATATTAGTATTATTACAGTCCTTTTCCCTTTTCTGGATAAACTTCACAATCATGTGCAATAAGATGGGTCCATAAGCTGAAAAAGTCTTCATTAAAGTCAATGGAATTATTACAGCCACAAGTTTTATAGGAAAAAAAACAACCTAACTATAGTTTTTTCATTCATGCATCTTCCTAACATCTTTTCTAAATTCTAATTACATTTGATGTACATGTAAAATTCACCCTACTCATTTTTACTATTTACCTTTTTTACATTTATTTTATTATCAATTTTCTTTACTTATTTAATTCTTAATAAAGTAATAGCGTGTTGCTCGTAAAATAAATATTAAAAAGATGTTTTGTCATATTCATATTTTAAAATGTGATTTTAGCTTTGTCCTTTTCTATAAGTTATCTTCATGACAGGTCATTATTTAGTTTCTTTAATTGACCCGCGTAATATGAATAAATTGACAAAATACAAAAATTAAAAATAAAATTAATGATAACAATCATCATGAAATAATGTAATTCATGTAATTGAATTTATCATTTTCTCTTTAAGGGAATTGATTGCTATAAGAAATAATGGATTTTATCATACAAAAAAAAGCTTTAGATTTATAAGAAAATCAATCAACAGAAATTATGAACCTTTATTTTAAAGAGTAAGTTACACTCAGATTTTCTTCTACCATATATTTAGAAACTGTAAATGAGATTATATAAAAAGTAATCATTTTATGAAATTGTAAATTGTAAGAATCTGAAAAAAAATAAGCTAAGAAGGACAAGTGTCCTAAGCTGATGAAATCAGATTTTTAAAGACCCATGGACCATAAAAATAGATTTTGTACAATCTCTGATTCATTTGCTTAAAACACCCTCTCACTAGAAAACTTGTTCTTTAGGGCTCTAACTTCTCTCCTCAATTTCTTCACATTGAACCATTCAATCTTTGAATTGAGGTGTTCAAGTGTTCCCAACGTAGAGGACTTCGAAACCCACTGATCAATTTTCCCTTTCTTCAACTGGTAAGTTCCAATTCTTTTTCCGTGCAATCTTGAGGCTGGGATCATGCAACAATTGGGGTTTAGGTGTAACTGATTTCGTTTTCCCCAAATTTTAGTTTCAACCATGTTCTAAAATCTGTCTTCCATCACCAAATTGCAATCTGCAGGTGATTCTAGTCTTCCTTGAAGTGAAATTTAGCGTTTAGGGGTTTCCTGTGTCTTGAGTTGTTCGACTAAGAGGTAAGGAAAGTTAGATTTTCTTTCTAGATTGTATAACTTAATTTGCTTGTACTAAATAAGAAAAGAGCTATTTCGATTTGATGCATGTGTGAATTATGCATGATATTGTGTGGCTGTTGAATGAATTAAAGAATGTATGTGCTGAAAGATGTATTTATGTTCTATGAATTATGTGGTTTGATAAGCTATGAATTAATAACTGTCATGAGCTTATACATGATGTGAATTTAAGTGTTTAAGAGTGATAGTGTAGCTTATGCAGGTTGTTGGGCAAATGGTTTAGTTAATCTTAGCGTTTGAGCCAAATTTAGGGAATTGGAGTAGTGAATTGGAGAATTATAGATTAGGCTTTAGTTTAGGTTGTTGGGGTCACTTAGGTAAGTCATTTCTGACTTGTTAGGAGCCTTAAACCAACCAAAAACGGCTTACAAACTGTAGATTTGATTTTGAACCCTTAAGTGAAAGAAATTGAGTTAATTGATACTAATTCTCTGCATATCCATTAAAGAATTGTGTTAAGATCATGTGTGAACCCTCAAACAAGTTTAAAATCAACCCTACTACGAATTAGGAATGTCACAAGTTCACCAAAAGGCCTAAAACGAAACTTAGGGGGTAGAGTTGCTCAATTCTGCAGAAAAATCTGCATAATTCACGCCTGAGCGCCCTTCAACTCGCTGTTTCAGCTTATTTTCACGCAGGGGCGCCCCTAAAGGGCGCTGGGGCGCCATTTTCTGCTGTTGCTTTTAATTTTGATAGTTTGGGGGGTTCCGGACGTCCGTTTTGGACGTTCTTTAGGTCGTTCTAGGGGTTTTTGACCCTTCCGGAACCGTTGATGATGGTTTCGGAGCTGTTTGAATTACTTAAATATTGATAGTTAAAGTTCATAAAAAAATTGGTAGTAATAAGTGATGTTTTTGTGAAAACATGTAGTGTAGGAGTTGTATATGTTTTATTACGCTTTTGAATGAGATTGTAGCATTACTTGAATGATCTTTGAGGTATGAATTATGTGTGAACTGATATGCTTCTGAATGAGATTGAAAGATTTATTCAACATGGATTGGTGGAATGAAATATGATTAATGGATGAAGTGGTGGTATTTGAAAATCAAATAAGATCTCTAGGTGAGATCAAATTAGTGTTTTGAATGTATGTAAGAGGCTTCCACTATGGGGGGTTATCCCTAATACTCTGACGGTCTTTCAATCTCAAATAGAGAGGATCGACGCAGGTGGTGAGAGTAGTGGGAAGTCCTAGGGTAGACGCTTCCACTGTAGGTCTATTCCGCGGTAACGGACTCGCCTTGTGTGTGGTCGGGTGAAACCCCTCGGCAATGGCTTTGCAAAGCAGTAGAGTCCACCACAAGTGCACAACCCGCCCCAGCTCTATATACATTCTTAGTCTGGACGAGTCTATGTTAATTAGGATTTTATCTCATGCCTGAATTGATTATTATTTGTATGTTCTTCTTGATTAATTGTATTAACCATGTGCATGTTTTGAATACTAGCTTACCCTTGTTTTTTTGCTGTTGTCTGTGTCTTGTATGTCTGTGTTCTTCCTTTTGCAATGATCATCCATTTGGATGTGAGCAAAGGTAGAGGAGGTGCTTCTGGAGCAAGCTTTGGAGGGAGATGATGCAACTACCTAGTTCTTAGCTTTTCTCTAGACTACTATTAGTCTTTTCTTCCTACGTATTTTGAAAGACTTTATAATTGTGTAAAACTTTTAAATTTCTCTAATTTTTGGATGACTGTATAACTAAACACTCATCTTATACATCTAACTGCTTTCCATTATCATGGTTGCTTGCATTCTATACTTATATATGTTTGGTATATAATTTGGGATGTTACATAAATAAGATTAATAATAAAAGATAGTAATTCTCAATATGAGTTTATATTTAATTAGCTTGTTCAATTACTGTTTTACCAATAAATATAATATGAATGAAAATTTATAACATGTCAGAATTAGCTGTCATTGCTCGGACAGTAGAAAATGTAAGTATATATATATATATATATATATATATATATAGAATGATTTTTTAATTATTTGATAATAACATAAAACAAAATAAATTTTAACTAATTAAATTATTTTAAATTTCGTTCTTTTTCCTCCGGACGAATATACAATAAGAGATAGAAGTTGATTAGTAACATATTGCATTCCACTGTTTTATATTTTATATTTTTAGTTTGTGTAAAATCTTTAAAACATCTTTTATATTCAGGAATTTTGAATTAGATATTTGATGTTTGTAAGTGTTTAAATAAAAGTTTGGTAACACGTAACATAATAACATATAAAATGAAATTAAGATACATTTAAAATTATTAATATTATATTAATTAATAGTTTACATTTTACTCAATCTCACAGATTTAATTATATTCTATTTATATATCATAATGTGATTAATTAGTAAGTTTTTAAGATTTCGAAAGTAACTTCATACTTCTGACACGAATTATGAATTTCACTGTTTCTTGTATTAATAAAAAATAGTTTTTATTAATTTTTCTTATATGAATAAAAAATTAACTTTATTAATAAAAAACAAAATTTTGTATAGATTTTTTCCTAATTTAAATATTATTTTAAATTTTCCAAAATCATTTATTATGATTTGATGTGAACTCACCAACTTTATATATGATGATGATAATAATTACTTGTGGATATTATTCCTCAAAAGTTCTACCAACTCTGAAATCCTCAAAAAAGCAAAGCAAAAATCCAATTTATTTTCAGAGTTCAAGGTGTAAAAGGAAACAATAATTTTTCACGTAACTTTATTTGGAGGCTTCATATATCTTCAAATAAAATTAATAGAGAATTTTTATAATCCATTTTAAATATTTAATTAAAATTATTTAAAAAATAACAATTAATATATAATTCAATTACAAAATTAGATTTGCAAAAATGGGTCATAACCCGCGGGTCAATCTGATTCATCACGGATTCGGACTGGGTTAAGTTTGAAAAAATTATATTTTTTTTATGCGGGTCAGATTTTAATCCGGTTCATTTAAACCCGGCTCATACGGGTTGAATCCGTGGTGGGCCGGGTTGACCCACTAATCCACCTACCTAATTTTATTTTATTAAAATTTAATTTTAATTTTATAAAAAAATAATAATAATTATTATTTTTTGTTTGAAAAAATTATTTAAGTTCACTATTTTCAAAATTAATTAAACATTCATGTTGGGAGTAAAATTTGACAGTGAAATTTATTTATATTTGAATTATAGAAAGTTTGTAATTTTTTTATTTTAAAAAAAAATGTAATTAAGTGAGTTGGTGAGACAACTCGTTTGGGTTGAGCATGTTCAAATTTTTTTGGTTCGCTAATAAATAAATCAGATTGTGTTAGTTCACTAAGTGACCAATCCGTGATGAGTCAGAGCATCAAATTAAATTAGCCGTTTTGACATCTCCATACAAAATGGTATAGAAAAACATGAGAAGTAATTATATGAAAAGGGTAGACACTCTGACATCTTGATCATGACCTAAAATTCAAGCCAAAAATGTGAATCAAACATGTAAAAAACGTGCATCAACTTGTAATGGTCTTTAGGTAGAAAAAACTAAACACAACAAGTTCTTCATCTTCTCTCCTATTTACTATATTTACCATGATCACGTACAAGGATGAGATTTAATTTCGATTATTTTTACATTTTTATATCATTTTTTAATCGAAGTATATCTCTGAGAGATAAAAAAGAGAAAGTTTTAATTTCGGTTATGAATCAAAATATATCTTTTATAAATAAATGTGATTTTTTAAAAAACTGAATATATGAAATAAAACAAAATAATTTTAAATCATTTAAATGGTATTTTAAACCATTGCCTACTGTTTTTTATTCATTGCACTCTTTCAATAAACTACACAGAGACGGCGAATCTTTTTCTCGCATATTTAAACTATGTCTAATTTTGATTTTTAATTACAAAAGGAAGAAAAAATCTTGTTAAAAGCATTATAAATAGTAAATATTTAGTCTATCAAAGACTGTAAATCAGTTAAAAATAAAAAATGTAATGAAATTGTAGTAAATGAAGGTGAAAATATTATAATTGATCACATTTAGGTAATTTGTAATATTGTTGAAATAATGAAAGCAAGTTGATAGGTAAGTGTGGCATGGAGGTATAAATAAATAATATGGTAAATGAGTGAAGCAGGGCTGAGTGACTGTGAGCTAAAATGTGTATAACAGGATTCCTATTAAAGCGAAAAAGGATTTCCATTTTGATTCAGCTAACACCAAATCTTCCATTTTCTGAAACCTAAAATAGAAAACAAAAGTTGTTCATTCTCGCACGGCACTTTTATGATTGCCAGCATCATTCACACAGAGAGGGAAGCATAGTTAAAAGGGAAAATAACAGAATATTAAAGAGAGCAGAAGAGAGAGATTCACTTCTCTCTCTGTCTCTCTCTCCCTAAGACATTTGTTGTACTTATTTCGTAGCTGTTCGTTCTATCTTAATCATTATCTTCACCGTCACTGTCCTTGTCGTTCTCTGTATTGCAGAGGTCTTCTATTTATCTTCTCACCAGGTGCGATATTCTTCAAAGGTTGTAGCTTTTCGAAGATCATAAGCGATTTCTGACACCAACCCAGGTAATTGTTTTTGTTTTTTTGTTTTCTTTCTCTTCGTCTATCTGATTCTCGATTCCCATTTTTGTCGTGCCTGTCTGAATTTGGAATGTCTGAGAACTGAGAGGTGCTGCTGCCTGTTGTTTTTTGTGTTTTTGTGTGATATTCCTCTGTTTCTCTTCGGGTTCCTTGCTGACGAAATTCTCTTTGTTTGCGCTACAATGTGTCTGCAGAATCTGCCACCAGATGGTGAAATGCCCTTCTTTCAATCACTCACGTTTCGATGACATCATCACAGTTTTAGAAACTTCTCAATTACCACCGACTCTCTCTTCTGAATCCACGTTTTGCTTCACACTGCAATGGCCGTCGATGAAATTGGAATCTCTTCTCCGACGTCGTTTTCTTATTCTTCTTCTTCTTCGGGATCGTTTGAGAGTCTATGGAGTGCGATCCTTGGATTGCCTTGGGTGGAAGTGGTAGCAATCTGTGCAAACTTGACACTGTTTATTGTGTTTGTGTTCGTTCTTTTGGCGAGGAGGGTGGTTGTGTGTTTAGGGGGTGGAGTTAGATTTGGTAAGGACAATGGAACCGGCAATGCCAGCCGCGGCCTTGATAGTGTTGATTTAGAAACACGTGACGTTCGGATTGGAACGTGGTTCAAGTTGTCGGTGTTGTCTTGTTTCTATGTTTTGTTGGTGCAAGTTTTGGTGTTGGGGTTCGATGGGTTTGCCTTGATTAGAGAAAGGGATGGGGATTTGGGTTTGGCTCTTCTTTCTGTGCCTCTAGTGCAGGGTTTAGCTTGGGTTGCTCTTTGCTTCTCGGCTTTGCAGTGCAAGTTCAAGGCACGTGAGAGGTTTCCAAATTTGCTCAGAGTTTGGTGGTTTGTGTTATTTGTTGTTTGTTTGTGTGGTTTGTACGTTGATGGGAGAGGGGTTTGGATGGAAGGTTCCAAGCACCTGCGTTCTCATGTTGTGGCGAATTTTGCGGTCACTCCTGCTCTTGGCTTTTTGTGTATTGTTGCAATCAGGGGTGTTACTGGTGTAAAGATATGTAGGACTTCTGATGAGCAACAACCATTGCTTGTTGAGGAAGAACCGGGCTGTCTTAAGGTTACTCCCTATAATGATGCTGGACTTTTTAGCTTGGCCACTTTGTCTTGGTTGAATCCCCTTCTTTCCATTGGCGCAAAAAGGCCTCTTGAGCTTAAGGACATTCCCCTCGTTGCACCTAATGACCGATCCAAAACAAACTATAAGCTTGTGAATTCTAATTGGGAGAAATTGAAGGCAGAAAGCTCATCATCCGGGCAGCCTTCGTTAGCATGGGCGCTTCTCAAGTCATTTTGGAAGGAGGCGGCTTGTAATGCCATATTTGCTGGTGTAACCACTCTAGTTTCGTACGTTGGTCCATACATGATAAGTTATTTTGTTGATTTCTTAGTTGGCAAAGAGATTTTCCCACATGAGGGGTATGTTCTTGCAGGGATATTCTTTGCGGCTAAGCTTGTGGAGACCATGACTACCAGGCAGTGGTATCTAGGGGTGGACATCATGGGTATGCATGTTAGGTCGGCTCTAACTGCAATGGTATATCGAAAGGGTTTAAGGATATCAAGTTTGGCCAAGCAAAGTCACACAAGTGGGGAAATTGTTAACTACATGGCTATTGATGTTCAGAGGGTTGGGGACTACTCTTGGTATCTCCATGACATGTGGATGCTTCCTCTCCAGATTGTTCTTGCCCTGGCAATTTTGTATAAGAATGTTGGAATTGCCTCTATTGCAACGCTGATTGCTACAATAATTTCCATTGTCGTCACTGTTCCCGTGGCCAGGATCCAAGAAGATTATCAAGACAGATTAATGGCTGCTAAGGATGAGAGGATGAGAAAAACATCTGAGTGCCTGAGGAATATGAGGATTCTCAAACTTCAAGCTTGGGAAGACAGATATAGAGTGAAACTGGAGGATATGCGCGGAGTAGAATTCAAGTGGCTTCGGAAAGCCCTCTATTCTCAGGCTTTCATAACTTTTATATTCTGGAGCTCTCCGATTTTTGTTTCAGCAGTCACTTTTGGTACTTCCATATTGTTGGGTGGTCAGCTGACTGCTGGGGGTGTACTTTCTGCTCTGGCTACTTTCAGGATCCTGCAAGAACCTTTGAGGAATTTTCCAGACTTGGTGTCAACAATGGCTCAAACAAAAGTTTCTCTTGATCGGTTATCTGGCTTCCTTCTGGAGGAAGAATTGCAGGAAGATGCAACTATTTCCTTGCCACAAGGCATAACTAACATTGCTATAGAAATTAAGGACGGTGTCTTCTGTTGGGACCTTTCATCTTCCAGACCTACTCTATCAGGGATAAGTATGAAAGTTGAAAAAGGGATGCGCGTGGCTGTTTGTGGCATGGTTGGTTCTGGGAAATCAAGCTTTCTGTCTTGCATCCTTGGAGAAATTCCAAAGACTTCTGGGGAAGTATGTTGGTGCCCTTGAGCTTTTGATTCCCTCTTTATTCTATTAATCTGTCCGTTGACATTTTAATCTTTGTAATTTTTCACACTTTTTACAAAATGCATTCATTTATTTTTCAGGTCAGAGTGTGTGGATCTTCTGCATATGTCTCCCAATCAGCATGGATACAATCAGGAACTATAGAAGAAAATATCCTCTTTGGAAGCCCAATGGACAAAGCAAAGTACAAGAATGTTCTTCAAGCTTGTTCACTGAAAAAGGACCTAGAACTTTTCTCACACGGTGATCAGACAATTATCGGTGATAGAGGTATAAACCTGAGTGGTGGCCAGAAGCAGCGGGTTCAGCTTGCACGAGCACTCTACCAAGATGCTGATATTTATCTTCTTGATGATCCCTTCAGTGCAGTTGACGCTCACACTGGATCTGACTTGTTCAGGGTTAGTTTTCCTTAGCACGGAGTTGATAGTACTGTTTAAAATTGTGGATATGGCTTACCCCCTTTGACATGGTACCGCAGGATTATATATTGACAGCACTAGCAGATAAAACAGTCATTTATGTGACGCATCAAGTTGAATTTCTTCCGGCTGCTGATTTGATACTGGTATGGCTGTGTTGTACAATTTTTTCGGGCACATTCGGGCATCATGCAATAAGAGGCCAAGTTTATAATAATGCTTTATTTCACACTTAAATTTTGAATTTTGTATTCCCTGCATGATGCACGATTCAGGATTCAGTTTTTAAGATGCCCTCTGGTATGTCAAAGTGAGGTTTTCCTCTTGATGTCCCGTTTTCCATTATAGTTCTCTCTTAATATTTACATGAAGTCAGTTTGTACACCTATTCGCTTCTTTATGGAAGGAATATTTTGCAAGTTACACGTTTTGGTGTTTTTAAAAGAAAGGCAAGTCATAACTTGCTAACAAATTTCTTCTAAAAAATAACATGTATAGGGTAAAATCCATTGGCACTAGGAATAATTAAATATCCTCCACTGATGCAATTAAATCCTATGACCGAAGTTATTTTACTTAAAACAAATAACAATTTGACTCACACGACCTTCTTTTATGGCGTCCTTCAAAATTTGATGACCTTCTTTTCCTTTTCTGAAATATTGGACCGCTTTTCCCTTTCAATGAAACCCTTTTGTGGGTGCTCTTGTTTGTTTGTTATTTGAAGTACTCGATTCAAGTTTTCTATTGTGAGCCGATTGGTTTCCATGCCTGTCCAACTTATGTTATCTCTATCCTATAACCAATCCCATGAGTTGTTACGTTCATATTCCCAATCAAATTTGCAATAGCAAAAGCTTTGACATTTCAAGAAAGGATGGTTTCATTATGACTAGAATTAAGTGAAAGCTTAATATATATTATAATAAAATCCTTCATAACAAAGTGCACTTGACTCCTGTTTTCTACACACATCACATTTTGCTGTAATTTCTCTCATAGTATAATTATGGTAGTGCCCCATTGCAACTAGTGCAATTAGCGCTTGGAAGCTTTTTTGTAGGAAGAATCCTATTCAAATGTTTCATGTTATATGAAGTTTCTGTTTTTTCTTCTCTTAACAAGGTTTTAAGTACCGAAAAGAACTTATGTGATGATGTTAAGATGATTTTTTTCTAAATTTATTTTTCTATTCTTGAAGGTGCTTAAAGAAGGCTGCATCATACAGGCAGGAAAGTATGACAATCTTTTACAAGCAGGAACAGATTTTAATACACTGGTTTCAGCCCACCATGAAGCCATAGAGGCTATGGATATCCCTGCTCACTCCTCTGAAGATTCAGATGAAAATTTATCTCTGGAAGCATCTGTTATGACCAGTAAGAAATCCATATGTTCTGCGAATGATATAGACAGTCTGGCAAAGGAAGTGCAAGAAGGAGCATCTACTTCAGATCAAAAAGCAATTAAGGAGAAGAAGAAAGCAAAGCGATCGAGAAAGAAACAACTTGTTCAGGAAGAAGAGAGGATTAGAGGTAGAGTCAGCATGAAGGTCTACTTGTCATACATGGCAGCCGCATATAAAGGCATGTTAATTCCTCTCATAATTATTGCACAAGCATTATTTCAGTTCCTTCAGATTGCTAGCAATTGGTGGATGGCTTGGGCTAACCCTCAAACAGAAGGAGACCTGCCCAAAGTAACTCCCTCAGTTCTTCTTCTTGTATACATGGCCCTTGCTTTTGGTAGCTCATGGTTTATATTTGTAAGGGCTGTTCTGGTGGCTACATTTGGCCTTGCAGCTGCACAGAAGCTATTTTTGAAAATGCTTAGAAGTGTTTTCCATGCACCAATGTCTTTCTTTGACTCTACACCAGCTGGAAGGATCTTGAATAGGGTAAGTTCTCTTTTGTCATCATCTTCTATTATTTTTTTATCGTATCTCTATCTGTATGGTGTAGATAATTATAATGTGTCACCTTTATCCCACCAGGTATCAATTGATCAAAGTGTTGTGGATCTTGACATTCCTTTTAGACTTGGTGGGTTTGCTTCAACAACAATACAACTTATTGGTATTGTTGGGGTAATGACTGAAGTTACATGGCAAGTTTTACTGTTAGTTGTCCCAATGGCTGTTGCTTGTTTGTGGATGCAGGTAATTAGAATTTGTCCAGCTTAAAATCTTTCTAACTGCTCTTCCAGAATATTTGCATAAAAGAAAAAAAAAACTGCTTTCTTTTTGAGAAAAGTGAGAATTTTATTCCAAGTAAAAGAGAGGGTACATTGTCAAAAAGTTCTAGTAATCTTCCAATCTCATTGCATTATTTAAATGTTTGTATATCGCCCTATGTTTTAATTTAGTCTAGCCAACAACCAATTCCATTGCAGAAATACTACATGGCATCCTCCAGGGAACTGGTTCGTATTGTTAGCATCCAGAAGTCTCCAATTATACATCTTTTTGGTGAGTCAATTGCTGGAGCATCCACCATCAGAGGTTTTGGACAAGAAAAAAGGTTCATGAAGCGGAACCTCTATCTTCTTGATTGTTTCGCACGACCATTCTTTTGTAGTCTTTCTGCAATTGAGTGGCTTTGCCTGCGGATGGAGTTACTGTCAACCTTTGTATTTGCTTTCTGCATGGTATTGCTTGTGAGTTTTCCTCGAGGAAGTATAGACCCCAGTAAGTGCTTTTAGAAAATAGATTTACTTTCACAAGTGCTGGTTATACAGGATGCTGAATGCGATAATGGAATATTATTCTGTTCTCATTGCTGTCACCTTTCCTCTATAGGCATGGCTGGACTTGCTGTGACATATGGCCTAAATTTAAATGCACGCTTGTCACGGTGGATACTCAGCTTTTGCAAACTTGAAAATAAAATTATATCCATTGAGAGAATATATCAGTACAGCCAAATTCCTAGCGAAGCACCCACTATAATTGAAGATTCTCGCCCTCCATCCTCATGGCCAGAAAATGGGACAATCGAAATAATTGATTTGAAGGTTCCAAGCTCAGCTTCACATTTATGCTTTTTGTCTTCTTTTTTTTTTTAGTCAAATATTTATGGTTTATTTCTTGTTGAATAGTATGATGTCTCTTTATTTACAGTATCTAATCCTAGTTGTTAGCCCTGTTACATAGATATCTTTATTATGATTTTTGTGCTGCAATTGGCTTTGTCCCATCACGAGTACTGGATCTCCACTTCTCTTATCCTTACACTGTCTCTTTTGAAGGTCCGTTACAAGGAGAACCTTCCTTTGGTGCTTCATGGAGTAACATGCACATTTCCTGGTGGAAAGAAGATCGGAATAGTTGGACGAACTGGCAGTGGAAAATCTACTTTAATTCAGGCACTATTTCGGTTGATTGAACCAACAAGTGGAAGTATCCTTATTGACAACATAAATATTTCTGAGATTGGCCTTCATGATCTTCGCAGCCATCTCAGTATCATCCCACAAGATCCAACTTTATTTGAAGGGACTATCAGAGGCAATCTTGATCCTCTTGAGGAGCACTCAGATAAAGAGATTTGGGAGGTTGGTATTATTTCATAACTTCATGCTTTTATTGCACAGCTTGTACTATCTGTTCAGAAAACTGCTTATAAAGTTTACTTGTGTTCAGTTTTGGATATCTATGTATAGTAACAGTCAAATTATTATAAGAGAAATGAAAATATTGTTAATAAGGCAGGACTGAGGAATAACACGGAGTTCAGGATATACAAGCAAAGAGATAAAACAGAAACTAGATATTGATAAAAGGGAAAATGAGAACATGAAGTCAATAATATAAAGAAAAACTCTTCAATATTTGGTTTAGAGGTAATCTATGCAGTAAACTTCTTTAAAAACCCCCACAAAAAACAAACCAAGCAGAGCCTCCACTATCGTCATACCTAACAAACTTCCTCTACATATGTACCTTCCGTGGATAAGGAAGAAAACTCACAACATATGCCAAAAGTAGCCCTCCATTCGAGTTGAATGTGGTATCAAAAGAAATAGGGACTAATCAAACTTCGCTACTTGATTACTTGTCCTTGATTGACAAGTAATTTCAGTGCCTAATTTGGAAGATCTTTTGTTTAGTCTTATTAATATCATACTCCATATCCAATAAACCACTTTATACCTTTACTCCTAAGCAAAAGTTATAGGATAAGAAAATAGACTAATAATTCTTGATTTTTTAAAATTATGGCTGTTTGAATAGCACTTTGTGCGTCAAGTGACTGATACGAACGAAGGAGGAGTGCAGGGGCAGAGTAGGAAAATCCAATAGGTTAGGAGAGGAAGAAGTGGAAACCCATCACTTGGGGGCCCGCATGCACACATCCTTGATTCTGAAATAACAGAATGGCTGATGTGGCAGGTGTGAGATCATGGGGGTATCTTTTCATTAGAGGAGAGATGGAATAAAGGGCGTGAGGGGAGAATTACATGGAGAAAAAAAAGAGGAAGACCTGGGAACATTCATTGGGCAGAGAGAATTGTATGAACTCAGAATTACTGAATATAGAAAACAGTATTTTCTCCCTTGTTTCTTGTGTTTCTATATGAGGGTACTTAACAATTGGTATCGGATCACTCGCTTTTGGGAGTGGGGTACTAACTCGTCGAGCAATGGAGCAAGACAGACGGACTTGGGAACAACTGGTGGAGTTGAAAAATCTTATCATCTCTCACAGCAGGTCACGAAGGGGGTGGCCTCACAAGCGTCGTTTGCACAGAAGGGAGGTGATGTCCAATGCCACTGATAGCGAACTTGAGAGTGAAGATGATGCTAGTCACACGACACGAATTAGCAGCCCTGAATCCTCATGCGATTTTGGAGGGTGAAAACTTCAAATTCCTATATTTCAAGGAGATAATGCTTATGGCTGGATAGTACGGACGGAAAGGTATTACAAACTCAATAGGGTAGAAGATGATGAAAAATTGGACCTGTAGTGATAGCATTGGAAGGTAAGGCTTTAAGTTGGTATCAATAGTGGATAGAGTAGAGTCAAACGACCAGTTGGGAGGAGTTTAAAGGTGCACTAATTCGTCACCTTCAACCAGGGCTGGTTCAAAATCCTTTTGGCCCGTTGTTGAGCCTACAGCAGACCAACTCTGTGATGAAATACAAGGAGCAGTTTCAATGTGAATCTACATTGTTGAAGAAAGAAGAGAGAATAATACTGAAGGGAATCTTCCTCAACGGTTTGAAGGAAGAGATTCAAGCCGAATTGAAATTAAATATGAAGGGATCTCTTGAGGAGCTCATGGACAGGGCCTTGTTGCTGGAACAAAAGAATATTGCTTTGCGCAAAGCGGGACTCATGAATTCCGAAAAGAAATCACTGAGAAGACAACGGGAAGACATGTTTGTGGGTTCACTAGGTGGGAGAGATAGGAAATAAAGAAGGAACGAGTAGCAAGTTGCATGATGCAGATCACGGGGAGAAGAAACCCGTTACTGCAGGAAAACTTTCTCAAGCCGAATTGAGAGAAAGAATTCAAAAGGGGCTCCTTGAGAGAGAATTCGAAAGGGTCTCTGTTTTAAATATGGCAAAACCTGGGGTCGCGATCATATATGCAAATTGAAACACTTTCAATTTGTATTAATTGAGGGATCCCAATGTGAAGAATTGAAAGCTAGTGACAATGACGAGGATCAGGGAGAACCTCTGGCCAACAAAGTATTGCATATTTCTCTGAAAAGCAAAGAAGGATTGACTTCCAGTCGATCCTTCAAGGTGATGGACAAAGAGGTGCTAATATTGGTGGATTGTGATGCTTCGGCTAATTTCATTTTCGAGGAATTAGTTCAGCAGCTCAACTTAAAAGTGAATGACACAAAGGTCTATGAAGTGGAGTGCAAGGCAAGACATTCCTATTGTGCAGCATTTTTTTATTATGGAGTTAAGAGGGACAAATTTGGTGTTAGGGATGGATTGATTGGCTAGCCTAGGGAATGTCAAAGCGATATTTGAAAACTTAATACTTACTTGGGGAGATAAAGGTGAGAAGAAAAGCATATGAGGTGATCCTTCTTTATGCAAATATCAAGCATCATGGAAGGCGATGGTGAAGGATCTTACTAATCAGGGAGAAAGATATGTGCTGTCTAGTCCAACCAATATGATGACAGATACAAGGGACAGAGACCCCATCAGCCAGGCCTTGGCAGATGTTTCGACAGCTTATGAAGATCTGTTCAGAGACCCTACTGAATTGCCTCCAAAGAGGAATTGCGACCATGCCATCCATCTTAAGGACAACACCACTATTCCAAATATCAGGCCGTATAGGTATCCTTATTATCAAAAGATTGAGATTGAAAAGTTTGTGCAAGAAATGTTGGTAGCAGGAATCATACGACCCACACCAGCCCTTATAGTAGTCCAATTATTTTAGTGAAGAAAGATGGAGGATGGTGGTTTCGTGTTGACAGGGCCTTAAACAAGCTCACCTTACCAGAAAAGTTCCCCGTACCCATCATAGATGAGTTGTTGGATGAACTAGGGGGAGCTCAGATCTTTACTAAGCTGGATCTAAAATTGTGGTATCACCAAGTACGAATGAGGGAAGAAGATACAGCCCAAACTGCTTTCCGGATGCGTGAGTGTCACTATAAGTTCTTAGTAATGCCATTTGGGCTTACTAATGCACTCTCTACATTCCAAGCTCTCATGAACATGTACTTCGCCTCTATTTGAGAAATGGATGCTCTAAGGCAACACAGTCTGGTGGTGAACAAAAAGAAATGCTCTTTTGGAAGGAGTATTGAGTATTTAGGCCATAATGTGCGGGCCAAGGAGTGGCTGCTGATCCTAACAAGATAAAGACGATATGTTGACCAATCCTAAAGATGTGAGAGGATTGAGAGGTTTCCTCGGCCTCACAGGATATTATAGAAAGTTTGTTGAGTGGTATTGGAAGATGGCCCTTGACTCAACAGCCGAAGAAAGACAGCTTTCAGTGGGATGCACCAGCTCAAAAATCTTTTGAACAGCTAAAGACAACCATGACACTTATTTTGTTCCTCCCCCATCACGGCCTTGGTGCAATTTTATTGCAAGGAGGACTACTAGTACATGAGCCAAACACTCTGATAGGAACTTGAACAAGTCAGTTTATGAAAAAGAATTGATGGCAGTGGTCATGGCTGTACAGAAATGGAGACATTACCTACTGGGAGGCATTTCATAATCCATACTGATCAGAGAAGTTATGAAGTTCTTAAGGGATCAAAGGCTGATATGGGAGGAACAAAATAAGTGGATCTCCGAGTTGCTTGGGTATAACTTCAAAATTAAACCAGGAAAGAAAAGTATAGCAGCTGATGCCCTTTCTAGAAGAATGCAATATTCAGCCATCCACACAGTCAAATTCTCGGAGTGGGAAGATCTTCAGGCAGAAATTAAGCAGGATGAAAGGTTGAAGCAGATAATCCAAGACCTAGCAGTGAATAATGGAGAGCATCAAGGGTACAAAATAAACCAGGGCAGGTTGTACTATCAAGGTCGGTTGGTTATTCCAAAGGGGTCCCTTAAAATCAATTCAATCCTGAGGGAATTTCATGATTCAGCTGTAGGAGGGCATTCAGGTTTATTTAGAACTTATAAAAGGATCTCGAGCTTTTTTTTTGGGACGGAATGTGAAAGAACATACAAAAGTACGTGAAGAAATGTGAGGTATGTCAAATAAACAAGTATCCAACCCTCAGTCCTGCAAGGCTGCTGCAACCCCTACCCGTTCCAAAGCAGATTTGGGCAGATATCTCAATGTATTTTATTGGAGGGTTACCAAAATCCGGTGGCAAGGATGGTCATAGTAGATCATTTCACTAATATGCCCACTTCCTTTCCCTGACACACCCTTACACAGCCAAGGAAGTTGCTAAGCTGTTCCTGAAGGAAGTGTTAAAGCTTCACGGGTTTTCTAAGTTGATTGTGTCAGATAGGGACAAGGTCTTCATGAGCTCTTTCTGGACTGAGTTATTCAAGCTAGCAGGAACCAAATTAAAGTTCAATTTTGCCTATCATCCACGAACAGACGGCAGACTGAAGTGGTGAATGGTTGTCTTGAAACATATCTGATGTGCATGACAGGAGTGAGAACCAAACAGTGACTTAAATGGCTCGGTTGGACTGAATTTTGGTACAATACAACCTATCATGAGTCCACTAAGCTGACACCATTCAAGGCTTTATATGGAAGAGACCCTCCTCCAGTAGTTCGAGGTGATGTACCAGCAACCCCTATGGAAGAGGTGGCTGTAATGTTGTAGGAGAGAAATGAAATGCTGGCGCTTTTACAGGACCAATTGGTGCAAGCTCATAATAGGTGACACAGGAAGCCAACAAAAATAGAAGGGAAGTGGAGTATAAAGGGGGATGGTATACTTGAAATACATCCCTATAAGTTGAAGACATTGGCTAAGAGAGTGAATCAAAAGCTCAACCCAAGGTACTACGGTCATTATGAGATCATGGAAAGAATTGGAGCGGAGTTCACCCTGTGTTTCATGTGTCATTATTGAAACCAAGGGTGGCTGATGACATTGTTGTCCAGCAACTATACCCTTTTATGACTGAAGAATTGGAGCTCGAAGTCCAACCAGAAAAAGTCTTACCAGTCAGAGGAGAAACAGAATAGACCATGGAAGTGTTAGTGAAGTGGAAGAGTCTTCCAGCTTGTGAAAATTCGTGGGAACCTCTGCACAAGATGATGGAATCGTTTCCTGAACTTCACCTTGAGGACAAGGTGAATTTTCAAGGGGTAGGTGTTGATACAAATGAAGGAGAAGGAGTGCAAGGGCAGAGGAGGAAAATCCACCAGGTTTATGAGAGGAAGAAGTGGAAACCCATCACTTGGGGGCCCACATGCACGTCCTTGATTCTGAAATAACAGAATGACTGATGTGGAAGGTGTGAAATCATGGGGGTATCTTTTCATTAGAGGAGAGAAGGAATAAAGGGAGTGAGGGGACCTGGGAACTTTCGGAGGGCAGATAGACTTACATTCTCTCTGATTTTGGTTCTTTATTCTGAATTGTATGAACTCAGAATTACTGAATATATAAAACAGTATTGTTTCCCTTGTTTCTTGTGTTTCTATATGAGGATACTTAACAGTGACCATTGGGTTTTAATTTCTCTCAGGCACTTGACAAGTCTCAGCTTGGAGAGGTCATCCGTGACAAAGGACAACAGCTTGATACACCAGGTAGGTGCCCAAAAGACAAATGAAAAGCTACAGTATCCTTCCTTCCTCACCCCTTAAAAAGAAAAAATAGTGTTTAGTCACAAGTAGCAAACTTAACAAATATTTTGAAATCTGCAGTTCTAGAAAATGGAGATAATTGGAGTGTAGGACAGCGACAACTTGTTGCTCTGGGCCGAGCACTGCTGCAGCAGTCAAGAATACTAGTACTGGATGAAGCAACAGCATCAGTTGATACCGCCACAGATAATCTTATTCAGAAGATCATCCGAAGTGAATTCAAGGCCTGCACTGTGTGCACCATTGCACATCGTATACCTACTGTCATCGACAGTGATCAAGTTCTTGTGCTAAGTGATGGTGCGTATAAAAGCATAATGTCTTGTTCTTATGCATGACCTGTATCCTTTTTCTTCTTTATTTATATAAAAACTGCATTATGGTTTTTTTAGTGTGTGCTTGTTATTCTTTGAATACTTTTACAGGTCGAGTTGCAGAGTATGACACGCCTACAAGACTATTAGAGGACAAGTCTTCCATGTTTCTGAAGTTGGTGACTGAGTATTCATCACGTTCGAGTGGTATACCAGAATTTTAGATCAAATGGAATGTGTTAATGGTTTCTTAATACGGTGTCTTTAAGACAATTCAAAAGTTGAAGCGGAAGTGATGCCACCTTGCATGCCACTGTTGCATTCCGAGCATGCATAGCCACGAGATGGAAACAAACAAAATAAAAAGGAGAGGTTTGTGCCTCATCAATCAAGCACCCCACTGGCAGAAATTTGTTTGATTCTTACCCTTAGAATTGAGAAATTCATGCATGGTTAGCATGCTTTGTAAAACACAATAAGAGTATCTGTGATTACAGGAAAGCAACGAAGTAGTTTGTAGAATGAGGCACTAGGATCTTGCACTGTTAGAGAGAACTGTAGAGTTTAATCTAGTTTTCTGTATTCCACAATTTTCTTAGTCAAGTTTAGAATTAAGCTCGTATCCATCTCCTCCCTAAATGTTATAGTACTTCTCTTTTCTAAAATGTTTCGTAATTTTCTTCTTTTTCTTAATTTTTGTTACTAATATAGTACTTTCATATACTTTTTCGTGCACCCCCCTCAAATTTTCAACATGCCCATTTTATCTTCCATGAAATTAACTTTTCGGGTTACATGTTTCAAACAAATACTTTTTGAAACAAAATTTTAATTTTTAGAATAATATTTTTCAAAACAGAATTTTCGGAATGTATTCTAGAATAAGTTTTTTAGAATGAGATTTTTCAGGGTATTTTTACATTAAATATGTTTTGAAAAAAACTTTTCGAAATATATATTTCGAAAAAAACTTTTCATATTTTTTATATTCAGCCCTTATATGACTTAATAAATTGCTTCTTTACACCCCATCAATTTCTTCTTGCACCCTATTAACATTTAAAAATGATTATTATTTCATCTTTGTAAAACCGACTTCCAAATTATTAACTCCGGAATAGAATTTCTGGAATTTCCGAAATAACATTTTCAAAACAAAATTTTCTGGAATGTATAAGATTCTTCTTATTTTCCACTTAGAGTGTGCTCCAAGGAATTCCAGGATGTCGAACATTGGGTTCCTTCAGCAATAGGAAACCTTTGGATCCAATCTTAAACTTTGACAAAACTGAAAAATCAAAGACATCCGACAGCAGAAACAATGATATTCATAGCAGCAAGAGGTTCCTCATTCTCACACTCTTGAACAACTGATGACTCTCCCATGGAGTCAAAGTTCAAGAACGACTCCTTTGAATACATCAACTTAGATGGCAAAAACGTGGGTGCCACGATGAACATTCACCATAGAAGCACAAAGGTTGACCCAGAGGATTTCTGTTGCATCAACATTTACGTGAACAACAATGTTCAAGGTGTCTCAAATTCGGTGTTGCACGGTAGCCAGGTAAGGATGAGAGATCCAGGAGTTAGTTTATACTTTGAAAACTTGAAGGTTGACAGAGGAACTCCCACATCGAGCAAGAATTTTTTCTGGCGCAACAGATTTGGATTTTGCCTTTGCATGATAAACTTGTTGGTTCTTATGTTTCTCTTGATGCTTATATTCTCAACTAAATTCATCATTATTGTGTTCTAACTAACTAGGTATGCTATAAATTCATCTTGAGGTGTTGGATTTTTCTGGGGCATTATATGACATTGCTAATCATGTGTTCATGTTTGACTTCTTCTTATGGTTGTGTTGTTCCTTTCATGTATGTCAAGGTCAACTTTAAGAATGTTGGAAATCATAATTAACAGATTCTGGATGCCGCTTTCAATCATAATTACCATATATATTATTATTATTATATACATCTATTTTTTTCTTGCATAAAAAAGGTGTGTGATGAATATTTTTTTATTAAAAATAATCCATGTATTTCTATTTATTTATAAGTTAAACATTAAATGTTTGGGTAGTGGTAGCCCACTTGAATATGAAGATTGGTGGTTGATGAATGCACGTAATTCACAACCACTGCTGTGTAAACACGAGAAGACATAAACATGTGTTCATAAATAAATGTGGTTTTCAAGTTTCTTTCTCGAACCCCAAAATAAAAAATAAGTAAATTAAAATTCAATCACTTTATGGACTAAATCAAATACTCATAATTTTCCTTATTTATTTTTTAATTTTTCAGACTATGAACTTTTGTTTTCTCTCTTTTACAAAATTAAATTATAATTATGGGCGTAATTAAAGGCATTATTAGTTGACACGTGTCACTTTTATGGGTCCATTTGTAATAATGTGTAGATTTTTGGGAGTGATTAGTGGAGTGACCTTAACCTAATAATTTATGGGAAAGTGATTGTGACTAATTATCTTTTCTTGTGTTGTGTTATTTCTATGTGCGACCATGTAGGATACACATTGACGGAGTTAATTTATTTTAATTTTGTTATTTATGAGAAAAATGACAGTTTAACATATAATTTTTTATATTTATTTGATATTAATTTTTTTATTTTTTTCTTAAATTACAGAAGTTTATTTTTTTAAAATCAATTTTAATCATTGTTACCTTTTCATTATAACAAAAGAAAATAATGATATTACATATTTTTTCTTTCATTTGATATAGAGTGTAAAATAATATAAATATATTTTAAAAAAGAATAAAAATAAATAAAGACAATGTAAAAATTTAAACGTGTGAAAGAATATTTTTCATAAAAAGAATAAGAACGAAGTTTATTTTTTATTTAAACGAAGTTATTTTTTTATTCTGTTAAAATACATGTTACGTTTTTTGAGAATTTGTACGAAAACTTTTTGCTGTCTGAGAATATTAAATGATTAATAAGTCTTAGTGTAATTAAATTTTTTCTTTAATCTGTGCGAAATATTATTTGCTTCTTCATATCTACGATAACGAAGATGATATCTTATTGCTGTGTGTTACAGTATTGTATTGTTGCTTTTTTTTTTTTTAATTTTATAAATGTTCTATAATTAAAATTATAAGTGCTAAAATTATTTTCCTGTTTAAAGAAGGAATAGTAGATGGAGAAAATGAAAAATAGGTAAAATAACTGAAAATAAGTAAAAGTAAATCGTATTTAGTTATAAAGAAATAAAAAAAATCAAGAAAATATATAATAATAAATATATACTATACTATAATATAATATAATAAAAATTTTCGATTTTCAAAATTATTCTCTCTTTTTTTTTTCCTCTTCAAACCTATAAAATTATTTTTATTTTTGTTTATCTATTTTTACTATTTTTAGTCTATTAAACGCATTTAGCAAACATCAAAACTTATTTTTGTATTTGTCATTTTTCCACGTACATTAATCAATCAGTAAAATTATGAATTCTAATAAATATATCTGTCCTTGGATAAAGTGATTTAATTACATTTATATGATTAAGATTTTTGAAATGGGTATGTCTAAATTTATTGGGTTAGTTGTACATTTACCCACTTAATAAACATGTCATTTAAGTATAACTTTTTTTTCCTAAGTTTAAAAATGTTGGTATAGGTTGGTCCATGGTGGGTTGATTTGACCACCAAAAATTTAAAAATAAACTTTTACATAAAATCAATTCTTATATGAAAAAAATTCTCACAACAAAAATAGAAAATAACTTCCCACTAATTTTTGAACTTGTTTGTCACCATAACACAAAACTATAAACAATATAAAAATCAAAAGTATTGAACAAAAGACTAATTAATCATGTATTGGAATTTAAAGTTTTTCACTTTACAAAATTAAACTTTAATAATATAAGTAAATAAAATTCTTAAACAACATAAATATTCAAACTTGGAAGCCTCGAATATTTAATAAAATATTAAATAAGTAACATAAAAGTTTAAAACATAGTAAGTTGGGTTGTTATGGGTATGTAACTTGTAATACAAGTCAATGAAGTTTTCTTATTAACATAATACGTCTTAATATGTAGATTAGTTGATCACGAGTTTAACTTGAGATGTACTTTATATATATATATATATATATATATATATATATATATATATATATATATATATATATATATATATATATATATATATATATATATATATATATATATATATCAAAGTTGGTTTTTTTTATATATATAGTAATTAGTTTAAAGCTTTTAGTTTCTAGACCAATCTAGTCCAAAAAGATTTACTTCATGATTATTTAGTTTGATAATTCTAATAATGATTGATGTTTGCTTTTCTTCTCTCACATGTTTAAAAAGATAGTTCAATTTTAGTAGATATTACATCAAATTATAATTTTTATTAAATATTATATCATCAAAAATTTAATATAAAAAGTAAATTTATCAATTTAACAATTAAATTATAATTTCATATTACTATTATTATTATTTATGTCAAATTTAATTAAAATTAAATAATTATAATGAAATAATAAAATGATTTATGTTTTAAGAAATATATATTAAGTATATTTTGTAACACCCTTAAAATATATATAACCTTCCTTTTCACATAATTATTTTTTCAAAAATCAAATCTTTCTCATTTAATAAGATAACTTTCTTTTATGTATGAGACAAATTTTTCTCATATTATTATTAAAATATTTATCAACTCTCACCACTATATCTTTACCACTATATCTTTTGTTATGTGAATTCAGGAACGATTCAAAGTTTGAGAAATCTAAAACAAACTTAAAAATGAAACTTTATTATTTACTAATAAAATTACATATGTTAAAATATATTATAAATTTGAGAAATCTATGATAAATTTAAGAAAAAAGTCCTTTTATTAATAAACAATTTATTGTAAAAATTAATTGTAACTCATAATAATTTAATTAAAACATAATTTTATAATTAATATAATAAAGATATATTAGTATTAAAAAAAACAGTGACATTTTTAAAAAAAATTTAAAGCAAGTGTTTTACATGTTAGACCTTAAAGTGACCTTGAATTCAATCTTAATAAAGTGAGAATGATATAATTTTTTAAATTCTTATGTCTTAAAAGATAAAAGATAGTTCAATATAGTATTTAGTCTTAAAAATAACTATATTCACATAAAATCACATGTACATATAAAATAAAATTCAATAATCGATTTTGGTAAAACATCTAAACTTTACTTCACCACACATATCCAAAGAAGATTTTTGGCAAAACTCCACATACACTCAATATTTTATTTTATGCTTAAAATTATCTCTTCTCATTCCATTGGTACACAAGCTTGTTTGGTACACTAGCGACTGAATCCACTGTAGGTTTCACAAAATTAAATGTTCCATTCTTATCCAATAATTAGTTCACTCATCTAATAATTTACATAATTTAAGAAACTATATTGATATATAAGATTATCAATTAGTCCATTTGTGCAATTTTACTTCTTTCTCATATTAAAAACATTGTAATTTAGTTCAAAAATATATTCAGATACAACCAATTGATCAAAATGATATATCCCCATCAAACCAATAACTCAACCATATAAATTTCTCAATATCATATTTTTTTTTTAAAAAAAAAATCAATCACAATTTAGTTACACCAATCAAATCAACATGCTACATTTCCTACAATACAAAACGTGATGACAACATTTTTATTATTGCATGAAATTCTTCTGTTATAAATTAGTACTCCTATAATAATATCTGTCTGGTTTATAAAGAGATGAATAAAAGAGTTAAAAATCAAAAGAAATAAAAGAGAATAGTTTTAAAAAAATGATAACTTTTATAAGATGAAATTGTATTAAATATTTTTTTTCCTATTTATAATGTAATTTTCAATAATAAAACAATAAAAATATCATTTATAAAATTGTACTTCTACTCTTCTAATATTTTACCGTGAATAGTAAAATAAAATTATTTTTCCAGCATCCCATTCTCTCCTGTTACCATTCCAAACGGTAGAATAAAACAAAATGAACTATTTTTTTTTTCTTGTTCTATATTCTTTCTCCTAGATTTCCTCTCTTTCAAGATGACGACGGAGAAACATTTTACAATTTCTTTACGAGTCAAATGTAATCAAGTCTTAACTATTTTTATAAACCCAGCTCTAACAATTCTTCCACTCATAATAACAAAATATAAGTGTAAAAGACAAAAGTTACTTTTGAATCAAAATTTCCATTTAAAAATCTCATGGCTATAAGAATAAGAGACTCATTAATATTTCAATAATTACAATTATTATTAACTGAACAAGTAATTACAACTACCACCCAATAATTCATTTTAAAAGTAATTAATCAGCTATTATTTATTTATTTTTATCAATCATCACTTGTTAATTAAATATATATATTTAGGTAATAATAAAATAATGAAATTAGTAAAGATAGTAAATAGTTTTGGGGAAACCGACACGTGACGGGAGGTGTGTGTTAGAGTAACATAGGAAGGCACCGACACGCGACAGTTGCCACCAGCACGTTGTTGATCTCCAAACTCTCCATTTCTTCAAACTCTGCACTTTTTTTTTTTCCTTTCATCTCAATCCGCCATAGATACCGTCCAATATGCATTCCTCAATCCTCTGATTTCATCCGCATTCACATCCCTTATCCTCCGTAGGGTTTCGATGAGCGGCCGGAGTTCCATCGGAATCGGATTCGGAGTCCAATGAGACGGCGCCCCGTGGCGGCCATTCTCCCTGACCAGATGGAGAAACCCTCCGCCAGGAACCCTAATTCCCGCATCTGCTTCCTGGCAACACTCTCCGCATTCTTCTGGTTCCTCCTCCTCTACTTTCACTTCGCCGTTCTCGGAAACCAATCCCCCAAACTAACCCCTATCACCGTTACCTTTCAGCAACCTCGCAAAAGCCTCGGCTCCCAAACCCTAGTCGAAGCCCCTCCGCCACCCTCCTTTCCCTTCGCACGTGCCCTCCAGACCGCCCTCAACAAGTCCGACAGGTGTGGAGGCCGCTACATCTACGTCCACGACCTCCCCTCCCGCTTCAACGAGGACATGTTGAAGAAGTGCAGAACGCTTTCCCTTTGGACCAACATGTGCAAGTTCACTACCAACGCCGGCCTCGGCCCCCCCTTGGAAAACGTTAAGGGCGTCTTCTCTGATACCGGCTGGTACGCTACCAATCAGTTCGTGGTTGACGTCATCTTCAGCAACCGGATGAAACAGTACGACTGCCTCACCCAGGACCCTTCCCTTGCTGCTGCATTCTTCGTCCCCTTCTACGCCGGCTTCGACATCGCCCGCTACCTCTGGGGCTATAACATATCCGTCAGAGACTCTGCGTCGCTTGATCTCGTTGACTGGCTTGTGAGGAGGCCCGAGTGGAAGATCATGAACGGCAGGGACCATTTTCTCGTCGCGGGGAGGATCACGTGGGATTTTAGAAGACTCACCGAGGACGAATCCGATTGGGGGAACAAGCTTCTGTTTCTACCTGCGGCGCGGAACATGTCCATGCTTGTGGTGGAGTCGAGTCCCTGGAATGCGAATGATTTTGGGATTCCTTATCCCACCTATTTTCACCCTGCTAAGGATGATGACGTGTTCATTTGGCAGGAGAGGATGCGGAGGTTGGAGAGGAAGTGGTTGTTTTCTTTCGCCGGGGCTCCACGTCCGGATAACCCGAAATCGATTCGGGGGCAGATTATTGATCAGTGTAAGCGATCCAAGGTGGGTAAGTTGTTGGAGTGTGATTTTGGGGAGAGCAAGTGTCATTCCCCCAGTAGCATAATGCAGATGTTTCAAGGGTCACTTTTCTGCCTTCAGCCTCAAGGGGATTCCTATACCCGACGATCTGCTTTTGATTCAATGCTAGCTGGGTGTATACCTGTGTTTTTTCATCCGGGTTCGGCTTACACTCAATACACTTGGCACCTTCCCAAGAATTATACTAAGTACTCGGTGTTCATTCCGGAGGACGATATTCGGAAGAGGAATGTCAGTATAGAAGAGAGGCTTAGACAGATTCCCGAGGAGGAAGTCAGGATCATGAGAGAGGAGGTCATTAGTTTGATCCCTAGATTGGTGTACGCGGATCCTCGATCCAAACTTGAGACTCTTAAGGATGCGTTTGATGTTTCGGTGCAGGCTGTGATTGACAAGGTTACCAATTTGAGGAAGGACATCATGGAAGGTCGCACCGATGATAATTTCATTGAGGAGAATAGTTGGAAGTATGCGTTGTTGGATGCGGGACAGCGCGAGGTTGGACCTCATGAATGGGATCCCTTCTTTTCTAAACCCAAGGATGGAAATGCGGATTCCAGTGATTTGTCTTCTGAGGCTGCCAAGAATTCTTGGAAAAATGAGCAAAGGGATACTTCTTGATTCAGGCAGGGGAGGTAAAAATTGCATCTGTAGGTTCTTAGATGTGTTTTTTTACTGACTCAAATGGTTTCCCTGAATTAGGGAAGAATTAAAGCTATAAAATAATTGCTGGGTTGTTCCTACGATCTTACTCCAGAGCATGTACCTGAGTTTACTGAGCAGGCTTTCTCGTTGAAAACCACTAGCATGGAGAGATATTCGCTGCTTTCTACAGTTTTGTTATATAGATTTTTTTTTTTCTGATATCTGTCTTATGTATTTCTAGATGTATTTTCCTAAATTAATAATTTCTTTGTTACTTTATATTTCCCCCCCTTGATTCATATAGGAAATATAAACAAAATTATGGTTATCAATGAGCGGAAGTGTTCAATGAATGATAATATCATTTGGCAGCTGCATTATCAGAGTTGCCTACATTGTTACTGGCCTTATTTGGATTGTGGTTATCAGATTACTCTATTTTGATAACCTTGAAAAAAACGTTTTCGCTTGCTATATTTTACCAGTTGTTTGTCTTTTTTTTTTAGCTAAATGATGCAAACATATTGGGTGGTATTAATATACTGTTTCAGGCCTTCATCTGTTTGATTGGCTAATTGCATCGCCCGATAAAGCATGCATCTAATGAAAACTACCGTTACTTGTTGATTCTGATTTGAATAACTCTTGTTTCTGATCCCTTATTGTTTTATTCAGAATTAGAAACAAAAATTGGGCGCATATGAAATCTACTCTTTAATTCAGTTGACAGATGAGAGTACTCTGATTTCCTTAGTTGTGGTATCTAGGATTTGAATGTACAAAAAAGGAAATTGGCATAGATTTCTCACTGAGATTATCTAAGACTTGGGATATCATACTGTGGTGAAAGCTCTGCTAGCTTGATTGTGTCTGAATGTCCTTCTCTCTGTTCAGTATGACTGTGCAATGAGGCAAGATAGAAGAGAAGTTGTGCGGGGAAAGTAATTATAAAAGGCTATGCAAAAAAACTTTATTGCCTAAAAAATCACAATCAATAAGTTATTTCGTTTGTATGATCAATAATATAATCATGTATTTGATGTCAAATGTTTGATTTGGCTCTTTAATATTTGATAAATGAAATTTGAATTCCATTTATTTATTCTTTTATATGCTCTCAAAGGTCACAAATATTTGAAAATTATACAAAACATAAAGGTTGTTATTGTGGTAAAATTTTCTACATGAAGAAAAGTGAGACTACCATAGCAGGAGGAAGAGGACTTGAAAATAATGAGTGGATGATAATTCAGTCTTTCTTACTGAAACACTGCTACAAAGGGGATTCTTGTAGGTAGTAAATATGGAAATTTTGATTTATTCAGTGAACCTGAGACTGAAAACAAGGAGAATAAGTTTTTGTTGCTTTACTAGTTTCTGGCTTTTTGTTTTGTCAGTGTCTCCACAAGACCCAGGAAGCCAATCAGCTAGATACACATGCAGGTATACACAAAGGAGTTGAATGAAAGAAACATGCATGACTCTGTTTTTCAGTTGGGAGCTCTGGCATGGCATGTACCACTCTCTTGGCATTTGGCAACGCGACATCTGAAGAGCTAATGTACTGCACGAGGTCACTCCTGCATTAATATCATCCATCTATCTGTTTTCTTTTATTATTTGCGCTTATTGATGATGGCTTTTCCTGTTTGGTAAACCACAACTAGTCTCTGCATCACGAGGCTTCTATTCACCGATTCCTCATACATGGATATCAGGCAGTGTTATGAATCGGATAACCAAATATATACCGTTCAGAAATCTTTTACAGAAATATATAGGAGGGATTCTGAAAAAGCATGGCTAGCAATATGGATAAATAACAAAAAGAAAATATTAAATATGCATTCAGGTAGGACACTGGTTAAGAATAATTAACAAACATTGAATTTTACAAAAGTTCATAATTAGTTGTGATATTAAGTGAATTCTGACTTTCGATAATTATTATTGTCGATTTACTTTATTAATAGGACAAAAATGTTTATAAATGTTATATATTTGAAACTTATAATTTATTTGATATATAAAAAAGTTAAAAAATAAATAATAAAATAATTTTAAAGTTATTGTACTGTTTCTCTTACTTTTTAATAGTTTGTATTTTATTTTAATGTTATTAAAAGTTAAAATATAATTAAACGTAAAAAAAAGAAATTTAATTAACAGAGAAAACAATCTTTCCATGATAGAAAATTTTGGAAAAGGTTATAAATTTTAAAGAGTTTTTTTTTTTCAGAAATTAAAAACTTTTTTTTGTTGTTGTTTATTTGAATAAATAAATTTAGAGATAAATTAGAGTGGATTTGGAAGTAAATATTTTAAGCTTTTCCTTTAGAGACATATTAAAGTGTCAAAGAAATATTTTTTTCTTGGTTATTAATAGGTCTCTTTTAAACGTTTTAAACCTTTCCTTGAGATACTGTCTTTTTAAGTGTTAAAAAAATTATTTCTTGCTTATTAATAGAGATGTTAGAAATTTTAAAATGTTTATTTTATTTGAAAAACGATAATAGACTTAAAAGTTAAAAATAATATTTTTATCTTTAAAAAATTTATTATATAAATGTATATTATTTTAATTAATATAATTAATTATTTTAGATTTTATCATAAATATATATTGAATGAAGAATATTAAGTATTCCTTGTTCTTAGGAAAAATTATGAAAAACATTGAATAATGTTGATAGAGATTAAATGATAATGATGAGTGATAGAGCGTTGTGAAAAAGGTAGATAATATACTTTCCTTGGCTTAAGACATACATATACACTACAGAGATCACTCAACTGCATTACATATCTCCAACCATGTTGGATTTAACGATAAGTTATAAGTTACCTCTATAAAATGGAGACTTAAATATAATTTATTTTAAAATGTTTTCGCATGATCTTATAAAATGCAAGGTATTGTCTGATGCTTTTACAATACCGATATTACCATGAGTCGAAGAAGTAAAAAATAACATATAATTTAGGTTATCTAACTCAAATAAGGCTGAACCTTATTTTTGAAAGCTGATGGATAATAAGAATACATTTTCAAGTATAGTGATACATTCCAAATAACTCAATTCAAAATCTAAACATGTATTTCAGAATATTCAATATAAATTTTGTCTCTAGATCCAAAAGTATATTCCAGATTATCAAACATGTTTGTGTTCCTGGATGTCCAATCTGGAACAAACACTAACAATAATTGAGCCATTGTCTTCCCGAATGTTTGTCTCAATCCGGAGTAGTCTATATGTATTGATTTTGCTAGATGCTACATGTACTACTTTCCTTTAAGGTGGTTGCCTTCTTCATCTAACCTACAATAATTAGCATCCACATTTACACAGTGCCGAAAATATCAATAAAGGGGTGGCCATCATTGTTATATATTATTTGGTTCATCGTACTGCAGGAAGCATTCATGGCTGTATCTGCTGCATCTTCATCAGATTCAGGCCTCAAATTGCCCTGCTGCAATTTCAAGATTTGCAGTCATCCATCCATCCTCTTTCTTTTCCTTCCATCTGCCACTCCCTGCATTAAACATCATCCATTGAAATACACTAAGAAAAACATTTGCTGTCAAAGGCCCTTTTTCTTTGTGAGTGTGTGTTCGTTTTCATAAAACACTTTGATTAATTATCCTCTTTTGGGTATGGGGTGGAGAATCTCAGTTCAACATTCATTTACACTTTTTTCTTGGTTTGCTCATGTTGTCTTGTATGCATAGTGTAACTTTTCTATATCTTTGATGCTCAGACGTCAAGTTTACGGATAGATATATTTTAAAGGCATTTTCACACTCAGATGAGTAATCTAATAGATGGAGATAATGTAATCTAACTCATGGAAATCCCAGTAAAATCTTAACTAATGTAATTACCTATCTCTTACCTAAAACTTGTATTTATAGATTTCGAGATGAATTTATAATTAACAGGATCATAATCATAATCAATATCTAATAAGTAAAATTTATGAGTAAACTTGATTACAAATTATACTTAAGATTGTATAGAATTTGAAACTATCGGTCCACTTTACTTTGTTCGGACGGTCTCTGACTAATCCATACAGATATACGGTACAAGTATTATTATGTTATTATAGGATTTGGTGAAGTACAAGCCTTTAAAGAACCTGAATGGTTAAATGGTTGAAAATTTAAATGAGTCTAATTTTTATATTGAATAAAAATAAAAAAAGTAAAACAACTTATAAAAATGAAGACTCGGTAACTCATTATTTTAAAGTTTTGAATTAAAATTGTATAACTCTTTATGTGATTAGATTTAGATATCATTTATATTCTATTTTCTCAGTAAATTTTTTCCTCTATAAACCCATCACAAGTATGTGAGATTTGTGGTGATAGCTACTTATTTTTGGCCAGCAATGATTGTGCAGGCCTTGCTATGAGTATGAAAGGAGAGAAGGGAGCCAGTTTTGTCCACATTGCTTACAGTTCTTCATATACTGTTTTTACTTTGAAACACATATGTATATATGTTTATGTGACACCAAAGGTGAAAAAAGAGTTTGGGTACAATTGTTCAAAGAAGGTGATATGTTAAAATGAGGATATGTTAATTTAAGGAATGCCGGAAGAAAAAAAGAGATAGAGAACCAACAATAAATACAAGGATTTCACTATTTAAAACAAATAAAAGGATTATTTTTGTCTCTTTTATCTTATAATAGTTACATTAACTTGTTTTTTATTATCTAAACACACAAGGCCTTTCTAGACAAATACGTAAAATAAGCTATCTATTAAATTTTCTTTAAGTTTGCTATCAAATATATAAAGTCTAATGAATTATTTGATTATAAGGTTCACAACTTTTAAAGTGAATATGAAATATATTTTCCACTTACTCTTAAAGAATAACTTTACATACATGTTTTGAGGTTGTTGATTATGGACGAAAAGAAGATAATATTACAATGAATAAGAACCATTAGGTAGCTTAAAAAACAATTACCTAAATTCCACCAAAAACATCAAATGTTCATAAAAATGTAGAGCATATAGTTGTTGAAAATGATACAATCTTCATAGTGTAATGTGGACTGCTAGGAAATGAGTCATATGGCATTTATCAATAACACTTAATTAATTTTTTGATAAATCTATATCTATAGTGAAACTTCAGAATTTATCATACCATTTACGTGCTGTTAGGGGAGACAGAGATACTAACTAGGGAATTTATCATACCATTGAAGAATGTACATTAATTCAGAACTTATTATATCTCATTTTTCAAATATTTTATATTGTTATCTATAAACTTTGTATACGATAGACCACTATAGTAGAGTCCCATTGAGTAAAATAAAAATGAGTGTTTATCGAATACTATATAAGAATAAGTTGTTTTATATTTGAAAGGAAAATAGGATTGAATTGTTTTATAAAGATTGTAAATTATTTTTATAAGTGATGTCAAGAGTACTATGTTTTAATAAGAGTTGAAATATGAAAGAGAATAGATAGCGAAATAAGAAAATCATTCAAGTGGAGAATTATGCTGTATTTATTGATGAACTTTAATAGTGAGATAATTTCAAGTCACTTGTTTGGATATATTGAAAAATAAAGGAAAATAAATAAGACTACCAAAACAAGATGCAAATTTCCCTTAAAAAACTTAGACAACAAAAATAAATAAATAAATAGCCAATGGCTATAAAGAAACTTGAAATACAAGTCATTTCACTTGAAATTTACATCTTTCATGAGTGAAACTATTTATATCCTAGAACCACTTTTTTTTTTCTAGTTTTCTTTCTATTCCACCTTTGTTGGAAAATAATAATAAATACGTATAAAATAAAATAATATATAAATTGTTAGAGAAAAAAGAAAAGTAAACTGAACATAGCAATAATATCAAATAATAACTCTTTCCCTCTTTTTTTTCTCACCCTTTGGATGAAAGAGGTGAAGCGGTGGACCTACCCACTTATTTTATCTTTCTCCTAAACAAAAGGATGAATGAAGAGAACATATTTTAACAACTTTTTTTATACTATTTTATTTCCTTCATTTTAATTTCCTTTTTTTATTCTAGTAAAAAAAGACAAGTTTATTAGAATATCATATATATTATTTTTACAACATTTTCCAAATACTTGATAAACACTTGTATAAAACTTAATTAAATTCTTCCAAACACACGACAGAACAACAAAAAGTGGGTTAATTATGTAATTATCCAAGGCAACAAATGCAAAGTTAAAAAAAGAAAAATAAAAAAGGTTAAAGTTAAACCGTCATAGAAAGAAGAGCATGCACTGAAATAAACCCAGCACGAGAGACTGAAGAGAAGGAGCCAAATAACAAATATAAAGCATACAAGTTTAATAAATGAATACTGTTTCTATCGTTGTAATTTTTTTATATCCTTTAACTCATCAATTTGAAAAATATTACTGATACATTTGAATTTTTTTATATTTATTTGATATTATCTTTACTTATTTTCTACCTTAATTTTTTAAAAATATATATATAAAAATTTATATTTTTATGACTATTTTATTCTTATATTATGATCAAATAAATATAAAAATGTATTATTCTATCATATTTAGGTAGCAAACAAAAGAATCACTCTTTCTGGACTCAATTTTTTTTATGAGAAATAGAGGAAGAAAAGGAGAATGTGATGTTTTGTTTCTTTATATGTAAAAAAAATAGTGTAAATGAAATAAAGAAGAGTAATATTATGGTAAGATGGAATAGAGAAAATTTGAAAGAAACGGCTACTGAGTTTTTGTTTTTCCTATTAAAGGGAAGTAAAACATCTCGTGACACTTACTGGGAGGTTTGGGCTCCCGAATTCTCAGTCAAATTATTCAGTTTGGGAGTTCTCTCTCAACAAAGGATCCTCGTGATGAAGAGCTCTCATATTTCACGAGCTTTCTATCAACAACGCTTACCTTCTCCACTTTTGAATTCTTCTCAACACCTTCAAATACCCCTCCACAATATCATATCATGCATCACCAACCAACCAACAACAACAACAACACAACCTCGTACTACAACATCCAATGGAATCCGAATCCAAAATTCAACTCTTTTTCCTCACCCTTTTCCTCTTCACTCTCCCCCTCATCAACGCAGAAACGCTTCGAACTTACATAGTTCAGCTACATCCTCATGGGATCACCGGCTCTTCTTTCACCTCCAAGCTCAAATGGCACCTTTCATTCATCCAGCAAACCCTTTCCTCCGATGACGACCCTTCTTCTCGCCTTCTCTACTCTTACCGTTCCGCCATGGACGGTTTTGCAGCTCAGTTAACCGAGTCTGAGCTTGAGTACCTCAAGAACTTGCCTGATGTTATCTCAATTAGGCCCGATAGCATGCTCCCGCTGCAGACCACTTACTCTTACAAGTTCTTGGGACTGAACCCTGCTAGAGAAAATGGTTGGTACCAATCCGGTTTCGGCCGTGGAACCATAATTGGGGTGCTTGATACTGGAGTTTGGCCTGAGAGTCCCAGCTTCAATGATCAAGGAATGCCTCCAGTTCCCAAGAAATGGAAGGGTATATGCCAAGCTGGGAAGGCCTTTAACTCTTCCAATTGTAACAGGAAACTTATTGGTGCAAGGTACTTCACCAAAGGCCATTCTTCAGTGTCACCTTTTAGAATTCCGGAATATCTCTCTCCAAGAGACTCCTCCGGACATGGTACACACACTTCGTCCACTGCTGGAGGAGTGCCTGTGCCTTTGGCGAGTGTGTTTGGTTACGCCTCTGGCGTGGCAAGAGGAATGGCTCCTGGTGCCCACATTGCGGTGTACAAAGTCTGCTGGTTCAATGGCTGCTATAACTCAGACATCATGGCTGCAATGGATGTGGCAATCAGAGATGGGGTGGACATTCTCTCCTTGTCTCTAGGTGGCTTCTCTACGCCTCTATATGATGATAACATTGCCATTGGAAGCTTTAGAGCAATGGAGCATGGGATTTCGGTGATATGTGCAGCGGGAAACAATGGTCCTACGGCAATGTCTGTTGCCAATGAGGCTCCTTGGATTGCCACCATCGGTGCAAGCACACTAGACAGGAAATTCCCAGCCACAGTTCGCATGGGAAATGGACAAATGCTCTATGGAGAGTCCATGTACCCTCTGAACCATCCAATGAGCAATGGAAAAGAACTTGAACTGGTTTATCTGTCTGAAGGGGACACCGAGAGTCAATTTTGCCTCAGAGGGTCTCTTCCAAGGGACAAAGTTAAAGGCAAAATGGTGGTATGCGATCGAGGCGTGAACGGAAGAGCAGAGAAGGGACAAGTGGTGAAGGAGGCTGGTGGTGTTGCTATGATCCTCGCCAACACGGAGATAAACTTGGGAGAGGATTCAGTTGATGTTCATGTCTTGCCTGCAACTTTGATTGGATTTGATGAAGCAGTTACCTTGAAAGATTACATAAACTCCACAAGAAGGCCTCTTGCAAGGATTGAATTTGGAGGAACTGTGATAGGGAAGTCTAGAGCTCCAGCAGTGGCAAGATTTTCAGCTAGAGGACCAAGTTATACAAACCCTTCAATCCTCAAACCAGATGTTATAGCTCCAGGAGTGAACATCATTGCTGCATGGCCTCAGAATCTTGGTCCTACAGGCCTTCCAGAAGATTCTAGAAGAGTTAACTTCTCAGTCATGTCTGGTACCTCAATGGCATGCCCTCATGTTAGTGGAATTGCTGCTCTCATTCGCTCGGCTCACCCGAGTTGGAGCCCTGCAGCCATCAAATCTGCAATCATGACAACAGCCGAGGTAACCGACCACACCGGAAGGCCTATTCTTGATGAAAACCAACCAGCAGGAGTTTTTGACATGGGAGCTGGACATGTGAATCCACAGAGAGCATTGAACCCTGGACTTGTGTATGACATCAGGCCAGATGATTATATCATCCACCTTTGCAGCCTTGGATACACAAAGTCAGAAATATTCAGCATCACACACAGAAATGTGAGTTGCAATGGAGTCTTGAAGATGAATAGAGGCTTCAGCCTTAACTATCCCTCATTCTCAGTGATATTTAAGGCTGGGGAGAGGAGAAAGATGTTCATCAGGAGACTAACAAATGTGGGAAATGCAAACTCCATCTACTCAGTGGAGGTTAAGGCACCTGAGGGAGTAAAAGTAATAGTAAAACCCAAGCGGCTTGTATTTAAGCAAGTGAATCAAAGCTTGGCTTACAGGGTATGGTTTATATCGAGAAAAAGGGTTAAAAAAGGTGACGGTTTGGTGACCTATGCAGAAGGGAATTTGACATGGGTACACTCCCAAAATGGTTCCAACAGGGTCAGAAGCCCTGTGGCAGTCACTTGGAAGTCAAAGTAGCAGATTATTAAGTTTCTCTTGTGGAGTAATCATTATGATTATTGGTTCAATAGGTTTATTTATGATTGCAGAATTTATACTGAAGTTGGTGTTACGAGTTTTAGTACAAAAAACTCGATAGGAATCTTTAAGAGTAAGCCCATTTATAAATGCTAAATAAATTGGTTCTGCCAAGATTTAGTCAAAACTCTCGTCTTTACATGTTTTCTTAATCAGAATTAATGTAAAAAATTAACATGACAAAGGGTAGAAGACAGAAGGTATTCCATATTAACTTATTTTTGAATGAACTGCAAACCGTTTGCATCAGAATATCGTTCCATAAATCTCATGAATCTGTCCCAATCCTTTGGAGTCCGCATCACATACTTGGCTTCAATTCCTGAGGGCTTTCCATTGACAAACTTAGCACTCACATCCACAGACTGAAGAACCCCTTCCTCATCAATCATGTATAAACCAGTGATATCAGCAACTTCACGAGATGAATCAAAAACTGAGGGTTGATCAAAGTTGAAGATGGCCATCCCATTTGTTCCATCACGTGATGTAGTAAGCCTCACGTCTGGTATTGTCTGTTCATCAGTTCCCCTAATGAACTGTATGGATGGCTTGGCCATCATCATAGCAGGCAAGTGTTTTGGAGGATTTTGCTTTAGCTTGGATAACCTCAAACGTGGCAGGTTCACAGATTGGCCATTGAATGAAGAGTGTGTGCTACTGTGAAGAAAAATCATAGGTGGGACTTGAAATACAACATTATCATGTTAGTCACAAACAACATCAGACCATGTAAGCAGAATACTACTTCAAACGTCCGAAAACATTCAAAATTGTGAATTTTATCAAAGGCAACGGTAATGAAAAATCCTTTAAAAAAGAATGCAGTTAGTGGAGATAGATAAAAGTACCTGAAGATGAACGTGATATGTGAAGAGTTTTGGAGAGTGAGGAGAAGAATGTGAGGGAATGGAAAGAAGCTGCCATTGATGAATTGTGATTATAAATGGAAGAGAGAAGTAGCATTGTGTTGTGTGGGTATTGATAGAACGTATATGTGTAACAAAGAGAGCCATTCGGTTGATGAAACAGAATTTGGAATTTTGGAAAATGATTGTGTTTTTGTGTGTAGGAGATTCATTTTAACATGTTTATATCTAATTTAAATTTTGTAGATTTCATTATGTCGCATATTATTTTGTAATTTTAATTCTAGTTATAAGACTTGCACTTTCTTTATTCAGTTCTTAATATATATATATATATATATATATATATATATATATATATATATATATATATATATATAAAAGATAAAAACATAACGTGTTATTTTTATTATATGAAATCTCATTTACAGTGTACTTTTAATTTAAAGCTGAAATAAACTTTACAATCACCTTATCATAAACAAAGAGAGAGATCAGTTATAATAATGTAAAAGAATTAATTTATGTTCCTACAACAGAAAAAATGTAATATAAAACAAAAGAAAAACTTTTCAATTAATTATAAATCATTGTTGTTATGTTTTAAAAACAATAAATGTTATAAAAGTGTACAAAATCATGGAATGTGTGCGCATATTTGAAAAAAAATATTTTAAAAAATAGGAAAAAAAAATGTATTCATTTATAGATTGAAATCAGTCTATATGGGAACTAATTTGTCTAAAATCAATCAGGTTTTAAATTTTAATTTAATTTATGAAAAAAATCATTTTATTTTTTTATTTCTTAAAGTATGTATGAAGAAAACAAATCATTATATTTTTTAATTAAACCAGGAAAACAGCGTTTATCTGAGTTAAAGTTAGTATTCATATCATTTTTACTTTTACATAATTATTTAATTAAAATTATACGTATTATTATTTTTCATATTTGATTTATAATTTATGATTAAAAAATTTAAAAAAAAAATATAGATTACATAGTTACATAAAGGAAAAATTTAAGTGTAATGAAATTGTGGAGTAGTAAATTTGTAGTGGATGAATAGTTTATCATTACTTTTTTTTCTTTTTTTATCTGTAAAAAAATATAGTTTTGAGGTTTTAAAAAATAATTAAAGACAAAAATATGAATATAAAATAAGATATATATGTATAGGCGGTTACAAATAATTCATTATTGGTTTTCATTGAGTTATATATATATATATATATATATATATATATATATAACTATTATATAAAATCACATTTTATTTTTAAATTAAATTATAAAGTATTTAGTCTTTTATGTGAGGTGTTTTTTACTTGTATGCGCTCTTTAAGTTATTTGTATGAATGTGTTAATTAATGATTATAATGACATGTTGTGATAACTTTTGTAATGTTTTTATGTGTAGATAAAATATTATGTGAAGTTAGAGGTGTTTTGAAGTTTTCTATATGTGTTTAGTTAATTTGTTATAACAATTATATTGACAAATTTTGTTCAATGTTGAAAGAATGTATTTTTTTTTTATTTTGTCTTTGGTTTTGAAATGTTTTTGCAAAGTTCTTTAATTAAGTAATCTAGATGAACTTAAGTTAAAGATTATATAATTTTAAGTAAATGTAAGTTTATTAAAGGAGGATTATCTCAAGAGGGGTCCTAATTACTCAATTAAAACTCAAAGGGAGATTATGTGTATTGATACAACGTTGAGAGTCACTGATTATATTAAAAACCGCCTAGTTTAATGGATTCTCTGATTTAATGGTTGTTGGGAAATGAGTTTTCTTGTTAAGTGACACCATCTCACTGACTTGGCATCGTTGGGCATCACTTAGGGCCGTTAGGCTCCAAAAATTCAAATTAAATCATGAGAACTCTAGTGGTGTCCTAGTTGGATGACCATGGGGTTAGTTGGGCGTTGAAGCTGGCGATGGTTGACATTGGACGAGCTCTTCCAAGACCACCTCATTAGAATTTTGTTAGGCGAGATTTTGGCATTGGACATTGATTAGAATACATTTGTTTATTGTTATGAATGTGATAATGAAATTGTTTTATGAGTATATACATGTATGAT
Organism: Vigna mungo; assembly: GCA_036885675.1. Lineage (NCBI taxonomy): Eukaryota > Viridiplantae > Streptophyta > Magnoliopsida > Fabales > Fabaceae > Vigna > Vigna mungo. Next base: position 23,311,392 of record CP144695.1, read on the forward strand.
GTCTATAATGAATTTTGTATGTGATAATTGTTAACAAAGATTAAATAAAGTGTGAATTGGTTTGAAGCAAGGAATTTCATGATGGGGAATTTCCATTTATTGTGTAGTATATGCATTTATGTATGAATTCAAACAGTTAGATATATTGATGTTCTAATAAACATTCAAACTCCTATATAGTAGAATGTGTTATGTGGTTAGAGTAGTAAGAGTTCAAAGTCTAGGGATTTTTCCTTGACTTAAAACAAAAAGGGGATTAACCTTATGTGTGGTAGGATGAAACATATTGACAATGACTCTATAGAGTTGTAGAGGTTGCTATAACTGCATGCTTCCAATGAATCCAAAATCAATGTATATATCCGGATAATTGAGTTTATAAGAATCTTTAATTATAAGTTTTATTTCACATTGACTATGTAAAATGTATGACTTTGTTATAAACTTTTTTTGCTTGCTATATGCATGTTCCTTTTGTAATTTAACTTATCTTCTTTTGTGTTTGTGTTTTTTGTGTTGTTTATTTTCTTTTACAATAATCACTTTTATTAGTGTGAGAAGATGAGGGAATCGATGTTTAGTTACCTCAAGAAAAATCAATGTCGAGTTACCTTTTATTAACGTATTATCTTTCATATATTATAACTTTTTACTTTTATAATATCTTTTGAAAACTTAAGTTTCTTAGATTTTTTTTTATAGTACATTTTAGTATGCATATACTTTAGGATGACGGTAATGAATAATATGTTTAATTCTTCTCTTTTATGTTTGTCAATTACATAATAATTTTGTGTTATTAAAATGAAATGTTATAATATATATAATATATAAAAGAAAATTGAGATTATGAAAATTTGATGTCTTGTTAAAATTGTAAAACATTGTAAAGTAAGTGGATACAAATATATAAAAAAGAAATATTAAGATTATAAAACTTTGATGTCTTATTATGTTTAAAATGTTTTATTTGAATTAATTGGAGATAAAAGCCAATAAAATAAATAAACAACGTGTTTGATAACAACACTACCAAAAATTTGTTAAGAATGTGGGATTGAAACGTGAGAGAGCTTTAGCTATGCTAAAGATGTGGTAGTATTTTTTTTAACACTTCAATTTTTTTGGAGAATATAAACATAATTAGTTTGATGTAGGATTTCTTTTGAAACAAATAAATCTTTTAAAAGAAATTCATGACTTATTATTATCGACTAATTCTTTTTAAAAGCTAATAAATAAAATTTATTCCAAAGGAAAAAAAATGAAAACATATAATTTGGTCATGAATTTGTGAAATGAATAAAATCTAAGTTTCATATTGATTTTAGTCAACTCAAATTCAAGCTTTACCTTTGACTCATAAATAAATGAGCTAAATTTAAATTATCATTTTTATCCATAAACCTAACCTAAAGTTTAAGCATTTGGCCTTTGATTATTTCCACCCATAACAACAATCCTGTAATACACACATATAAACCGGATAAATACTGATACAATACTGCAAAATTGAGCATTTTTATATCAGATCAATAAAAATCAAAACTTTGAAACTCTATAACTGGAAAATTGAAATTGGAAGGTGGTTTGCATTCAGGGTTCTTGGTATAATGGAAGCCCAAAACCCAAATTATTGGTTTTGATCAACCAAAGTAAACCTAGGAATGATTTTCCAAAGCGATTAAAGTCTGAGCCACGTCACATGCACGTGCTGCATGTGCAATTAGGAGCAGCATGATCCCATTGTGGCATCTCTTCGCTGTCTGCAAAATGGTTCTCTTTTTCTTTTGATTTTTTTATTAAATGCTGAAATCTGGTTCTGGTTTTCCTTGTCACCAAGGCATTTGGACACAAGTAATCTAAGTTTTTCACTTCTAACCTCTCTCCATTTTCCACCATAGAAATGTTAGATGCAATAATCATCAGACCAATTCAACAGAACAACCATCATAAACAGTTTTTTAGTTAAAAATGTTTGAAGTTCTCATCTGTCTCTCTCCAATAATAAGGAACAATGTACTTCACTAGGAAGCTGCTGTTTCACATGACTTCCATCTGTCTCAGCAACAGATGTGATCTAAGCAATAGGAAGAGCAGAAACATTGTCACTAAATTAATTTCTTGTTATAGCAGTCCACACCATGTGTGCATGTGAATATTGAAAGAGAGAAAGGAAAAGAAGAAATATATATTTTATATCAGAAGTGGCAGTTGGTTGGCTCAGACCATGATTGATCAAGAGTTGCACTTTTCTCCCATTTTCTTCTGTTTGCAAATTCTTCTCTTTTGTTTATTCTTCATTATTATGAACATGTTCCTGTCTTCATCTAACACTTGTTCATTTCTTCATCTAAAGGACTGATTTCTGTTTTGTAAAATAAAAAATCAAATAAACAAACCTACCCTAAAGTCTAGACAAAACAAGGACCATTAATTCCCGGATGCAATTCAGGATTTATTCTGGTGCATATGCACAGGCTTCTACTATTTCACCCATGGTCAATTGAGTGTACAAGCTATGCACTGGTTTAAAAATACCATGCACTATTTTTGTGGCCCATTCTTTTTAATTTTTTTAAGTTAATGGGTGGTAGAACTTGTCTTATTTTCAAGTTCCTTTCACCTTATAACATGGAAAGATTCCCTCATCAAAATCATAATGAATAATTAACATTGATGAGCCTAAAACCATCAAGTGCATTATGGGTGGTGTTTCAGATCTTTATATTTTATTTTTTTTATTTTCATCTTCTCCCTTTCCCATCCGTGTGTCTTTTTTTCTTTCTAGCCCTTACTAGTGGACTTAAAAAAATATACAGGGACATGATTTTTCTCTCTGTTAAAAGCTACTCTCATCATCACATGACTGGTTTGGAATTTGATGTTAAGATAATCACAAGTACATCAATGTTCTTTGGTGGATCCTACATTAACCATATGTTAGTTGGCCCACTAATGCATCATTTCTGAATCTTTGTCATACTTAGAAGTTACCCTTCAATCAGCTCGAACTTGAAAGTGCATTTTCACACTCATAGTATGAAACACACTTAAAGCGGCTTAACAAAAAAGTTGTATTTAATGTACTGAGAAAGATGCTTTAGACAGTGCTTATTGTCTGAAAATAAAGTTCCCTTTAACACTTTAACACTGTAGTACTGTGTTAATGTGGTTGTCATATTCTTGTATATTTTTACCTCACTTTTTCTCGTTTCCCGCATCTGGTCGATCTCAAATATAGATTGTGGAACTGATGTCTATATTTGTGAAGCTGTGAGATCTAGTGTTCGGATAGTTTAATTTGAAAAGTAACTCTGAGATGGGGTCAGTAATTATTATGATTACATTTATTAACATTAACTGCCAGAAAAGAAATATAAAATCTTAAGGCCATTGTGGATCAGTATTCTTATCTATTATGTGGAGAAGATTTTAAATTCTCACATTCCTTCGCTCACAATCTTGTTAGCAAGAATTTGATTACTGTAAAAGGAATTCTTAATAAACAAACAAGAGAAAAACATTTTTAAATAAAAAAATTAACTGCATTATCCCTCTTGAAATTGACAAGGATAAGCAAAAGAGGAAGAAGTAAAAACTTAAACAGCATTAAGAGCCATATTCTCCCATGTTTTATGTCGGATAAACTTCTAATAGATCCAAAGCTTCACCTGTCTTTACATGCACTGTCGCACACTGCTAGCTTCTTTGAAATACCACTTCATAAACCTGACTAGTTCTTAAACCGAAACTACTGCTCTAGTTTATTTATTGGTCATATAATATACAGAATCACATGCATATGCTGTTCTTTCAACCACTTCTCACAAACTGCACATATTACTCTCTGCCTCGTTTCACAAGAATGCAAATGATGAGCCATTAATCAAACAGCATGAAGAAGATCAAGAACCAAATGAAAATACAGTTTTTCATCTTCTTTTGCTACATTGGTTGTTCCTCATATGGTTTTTCTGCTGCTGTAAATGATGAAGTATCGACTTTGCTTTCCATGAAAGCAGGTCTCATTGATCCATTGAACACTCTTCGGGATTGGAAACTGCATGACAAAGCACCGGTAAAGGATGCATTTCATTGTAGCTGGACTGGCATCAAATGCAACTCAGCTGGAGCCGTAGAGGAGCTTGATCTGTCCCACAAGAATCTCAGTGGTACAGTATCCGATGTTATACAGAGACTTAAAAGTCTTACCTCTCTCAACTTGTGTTGCAATGCTTTTTCATCACCATTGCCAAAATCCTTAGCCAATCTCACCACACTTAACAAACTTGATGTCAGCCAAAATTTCTTCAATGGTGACTTTCCATTAGGCCTTGGAAGAGCATGGAGACTGATGACCTTAAATGCATCCAGCAATGAATTCTCAGGTTCTCTTCCTGAGGATCTTGGAAATGCCTCTTCCTTAGAGATGCTTGATCTCAGAGGCAGTTTTTTTGAAGGGTCAGTTCCAAAATCGTTCAGTAACTTGCATAAGTTGAAGTTCCTTGGTCTATCAGGGAACAATCTCACTGGTAAAATTCCTGGAGAGCTGGGACAACTTTCATCACTGGAGTTTATGATCCTTGGATATAATGAATTTGAAGGTGTCATTCCAGAAGAGTTTGGCAACCTCACCAATCTTAAGTATCTTGATTTAGCAGTGGCCAATCTTGGTGGTGAGATTCCAAGTGTATTAGGAAAGCTCAAGTTATTGAATACGGTTTTCTTTTACAACAACAATTTTGAAGACAGAATTCCAGCAGCAATTGGCAATATGACTTCTTTGCAGTTGCTGGATCTTTCTGATAACATGTTGTCAGGAAAAATTCCGGCTGAAATAAGTCAGCTGAAGAATTTAAAACTTCTGAACTTGATGGGCAACCAGTTGTCTGGTCCTGTGCCTTCCGGCTTTGGAGATTTGCCACAGCTGGAGGTACTTGAGCTATGGAACAATTCCTTGTCAGGGCCATTGCCTAGTAACCTTGGCAAGAATTCACCATTGCAATGGTTAGATGTGTCATCCAATTCACTCTCTGGAGAGATTCCAGAAACTCTTTGCAGCCAGGGCAATCTCACCAAGCTTATACTATTCAACAATGCTTTCTCTGGTCCAATTCCATCAAGCCTATCAACGTGCTTTTCACTTGTACGTGTTCGAATTCACAACAATTTTCTTTCAGGGACAATTCCTGTGGGTCTTGGCAAGCTTGGGAAGCTTCAAAGGTTAGAATTGGCTAACAATAGTCTTTCTGGTGGAATTCCTGATGACATTGCTTCTTCCACATCCCTTTCCTTCATTGATCTCTCAAGAAACAAACTCCATTCTTCTCTTCCCTCCACCGTCCTTTCCATTCCAAACCTGCAAGCTTTCATGGTCTCCAACAACAACTTGGAAGGAGAAATCCCAGACCAATTCCAGGACTGTCCATCACTTGCAGTTCTTGATCTCTCATCAAATCATTTATCTGGAAGCATTCCCGCAAGCATTGCTTCTTGTCAGAAGTTGGTAAATTTGAACCTCCAAAACAACCAATTGACTGGTGAAATCCCAAAATCATTAGCTAAGATGCCTTCATTGGCCATGGTTGACCTTTCCAACAATTCTCTGACAGGACAAATACCTGAAAGCTTTGGAATTTCTCCAGCTCTTGAAGCACTCAATGTCTCATACAATAAGCTAGAAGGCCCAGTCCCAGCGAACGGAATACTAAGAACTGTAAACCCAAATGACCTTGTCGGTAATGTTGGCCTATGTGGTGGTGTCCTCCCTCCATGTGACCAAAACTCTGCATACTCTTCAAGGGAACGGAGCTTGCGCACAAAGCATATGATTACAGCATGGATCACTGGAATATCATCAATCCTAGTTATTGGGATAGCGATTGTGGTTGCTAGATCTTTGTACATAAGATGGTACACTGATGGGTTTTGCTTCCGAGAAAGATTTTACAAGGGTAGCAAAGGATGGCCCTGGAGATTGATGGCATTTCAGAGGCTTGGTTTTACTAGTACTGAGATTCTAGCTTGCATCAAGGAAACAAATGTGATTGGAATGGGAGCCACTGGGATTGTTTATAAGGCTGAGGTACCGCAATCAAACACAGTTGTGGCAGTGAAAAAATTGTGGAGAACAGGAACTGATATTGAAGTTGGAAGTAGTGATGACCTTGTGGGGGAGGTGAATCTTTTGGGGAGACTAAGGCATAGAAACATTGTTAGACTATTAGGATTTCTTCATAATGACATTGATGTAATGATAGTTTATGAATTCATGCACAATGGCAACCTAGGAGAAGCCTTGCACGGTAGACAAGCAACAAGATTGCTTGTAGACTGGGTTTCACGGTACAACATAGCTCTAGGAGTTGCTCAAGGACTTGCTTATCTTCATCATGACTGTCATCCTCCCGTTATTCATCGAGACATCAAGTCAAACAATATATTGCTTGATGCAAATCTTGAGGCACGGATAGCAGATTTTGGTTTGGCCAAGATGATGATCCAGAAGAATGAAACAGTCTCCATGGTAGCGGGATCTTATGGTTATATTGCCCCTGGTGAGTTATTAGTTCTATACATCTTACTTTATCAGTTCATAGTTACATTAGCTTCCAAGCCACTTTAGATCAAACAGGACATGTAGCGTACACATTAGAGAAAGTATCTTTCAATTAGCATGTCATGAAATGTTTATATCTGTGAAGATTGTCTGCTTCATATTTTCTCCACCTTAGATGTACAAATTAATGACATTTCAATTATTTACTATTTGGCAGAATATGGATATGCCTTGAAGGTAGATGAAAAGATTGATGTTTACAGTTATGGAGTAGTTTTGTTGGAGCTTCTCACGGGAAAGAGACCTTTAGATCCAGACTTTGGAGAGTCAATAGACATTGTAGAGTGGATTAGAATGAAGATTAGAGACAACAAATCACTGGAAGAAGCATTAGACCCCAGTGTAGGAAATAGCAGGCATGTTGTAGAAGAGATGCTTTTAGTTCTAAGAATAGCAATTCTGTGCACTGCCAAGCTCCCCAAGGACAGACCAACCATGAGGGATGTCATTATGATGCTTGGAGAGGCTAAGCCTCGAAGAAAGAGCAGTGGCAATGATGCAGCTAACAACAAAGAGTCACCAGTTTTTAGCACATCACCAGTTAATGGCCTAATGTAGAAGCCGAAATCAGTTTATCCTGTTCATCAACCTGTTTAGATCTGTAATTTTGTAATCAGCTATTCGCATTTATGTTTAAAAATTAATTGGTATATCAAGATGTATTGATTTTTGCAAATAAATTTTCTTTTGTATCCTGGTTTTGGTACAGAGACATAGATTTCAGCACAAACCAAGGTAAAGCAATTGTACCTATTGTTCTTTTAATAGGAACAATAACTCTCTAGACGTACTGATGAAGTAAACAAAAGTAACTTGGTCTGAGTTTTTTTTTTTTTCTTGACACATGTAAATATGAGGAACTTTCTTTCACAAAGATCCATTGGATCGGTGCACTTGAGCAACGCACGATTTCCTTAACCCATAATCTCAATCCTGACAAACAAAAACAAAAATAAGCAAAGAAAATAGTACATCAAGCTTTAGACTGTTATCTTTCTTTCACTAAACTCTTTCATTTTTTTTCCTCTGGGCTCTTAAGTACTACACTCGATTTTATTTATGTTCCAGAAATACGGATTTTTAGTCCCTAAAAAGAAAAAATATTACTTTAATCCTCCTAAATTGTTAAATGACTTCAAACTGACGACATTAAATTTTTGTGGCGACCGATAGAATCTGTCAATACTTAAAATCGATTAAGCACTTACAATAGTCTATTAAATGCCCAATGTAATGTTGTTTTATATGTGCAAGGATGCAATTTGTGGCATCAACAGATATAACACTACAAACTATTGAGTTTATTTTAAGTTTTTATGAGTTTTAAAGATGTTTTCCAATAACAAAAACGAAATCAGGCAAACTTCAGCTAGTCAGTCCTCAACAAACCAAGGCAGTAACAAACACAAATTAAACATGACAAGCAAGTCTAAAGTGCAACAAAGAGATAGGACTTTTATTAACTGATCACAGAATAAATTACATGTATTATAGTTGTATCCTAAGTAAATGTGAGGCTAAGATGAGCTAACAACAAGCTACTCAGTGTATAGGACTGTGACGTGAATGATAAAATTTTGTTATCACCAATAATCGCCACATGAACAACTACCGTTTCTAAAATGGTGAAATCTACTAGCATCTCTTATCACTATTTCCCGCCCTGTAACCTTGGCTATAAGTTTAATTGCATTATGACAATCACCACACACACGATGGCCCTGAGTGATTTGCAAAGGTGTCCAGTATGGAGTGTTGATAAGTCCAAAAGCTATAGCCAGCTTTTCACTGTGGTATTTTAGTATACGCTGCTCCTCTTCATCCACATCAGGAAGCAAAGTTTCATTCTCCACAGCATAACCATACCTAGATATCTCAACCATCAGGCTGTCTACCTTATCATAAATTTCCTTTGTTTGGGAGTGAGATTTGTCTCCACAAAGGAAGACATAAGGTTGTTTCTTGACTTCAATCCAGCTACATGCTGAAAGCATTCTTAAACCCTTCCTCTTTAAGGTCTGTAAAACACCTGCAGCTTCCTTTAATTTACCAGAACTGTTGTATAGGTTCAGAAGTACTACATAATTACACAGCTTCTCCGGCTCCATCCCGTAAAGCTTTTCAGCAGCCAACTTCCCCAGCTGTAGATTCTCGTTCATTCTACAAGCTGTCAACAATGCTGCCCACATGTTTGTCGTTGGCTTGAAAGGAGCACTTCTTATCAGTGCGTAAGCCTCGTCTAATAAGCCCTCCCGGCCTAATAGTTCAATCATACATGCATAATGCATTGCTCTGGGCTTAACCTTGTGATCTCTGCTCATAGAGTAAAAAATCTCCCAACCTCTTTCTGATAAACCTGAATAGCTACACGCAGATAAGACAGCAAGGAAAGTGATATGGTTAGGAATCATCCCTTCTTGAAGCATCCGCTCGAACATTTTTACAGCCTCTTCTCCTTGACCGTGGTTACCATATCCGCCAATCAATGCGTTCCAAGATATGACATTCTTGCAGCGCATCCTGTTGAAAACATGCTGGGCATCCTGCATCCTACCCCATTTGCTATAGAAGTCAATAAGTGCAGTGTTTGCCACTATATCAGTGCCATAACCATGGCGAACTAAAGCAGCATGAGCCTGTTTTGCATGTTCCAATGACGCCAATCTCGCACAAATTCTTATCACAATTGAAATAGTAAAATGATCTATTGTAGCTCCGCTATCTCGCATGCCATAGTATAAACTAAGAGCTTCCTCACTATAACCATGAAGTGCATAGCTAGCAATAATGGAATTCCATCCTACAGTTGTCTTCTCTGGCATTTGATCAAATACACAATGAGCATCGTCGATGCTACCACACTTACTGTACATGTCAATCAGTGTACAAGACACAAAACTATCATCACCGACCCCTCTTTTCAAAGCACATGCATGAATTTGCCTTCCAACTTGAACAAGACCCAATCCAGCCGATGCCCGAATCATGGTGACAAACGTGCGAGATCCTCCGTCATTAATGTCTTCCCACATACACAGAAACAACCTAAAAGCTTCAGAGAAATCCCCAGAGTCTACAAGTCCACCAATCATGGTCATCCACGAAGCCGAGTCTCTCTCAGTCATTTCCTCAAACAGCTTTCGTGCATCGAGCATGAGACCACATCTCACATGCATAAACAATATCCTATTCATCACAAACAAATCAGGCTCAAACTCACTGTTGATCATATAATTATACACCCTCTTAACATCTCTAATCGATCTCAAACCGACACAAGCACTCACCAAAGCATCATAGGTGCTACCACCCACATCAAAACCATTATGTCCAACTTCCAAAATTTCAAACAACTCCATTGCCTCCCGGTACCTATTACACAAAACCAACTGCTCTATCTGACGACAAATCGCAGAAGAGGACGGTTTCCAGATCGGGGTATCCTCCAAAACTGTGACTTGTCTTTCAACATGGCCCCCTTTCTTTGGTTTTGGTCTCAGCCTTCGTTCCATGGAGGAACAACATATCCGGGAAAACGGGTGACACCGATCTCTTTCCTTTGAGGCAAAGCAACGCCCCAAAGAAGAAAGGTTCCCAGGAGATGAAGAACCCATAAGTGGGGTTTGGGATCTGTGAAGAGAAAGTGCAACTTCCATAGGCAATAGCAAATGTTGTGAACGAGGAGGGAGGATTATAATGAGTGCCCCCAATTCCTCGTATTGAGGAAGGGAACTTGAACATGGATGCAAATGTGAAGAATTGCAAAAAGTGAGATTTGGAACGAGTATGCGTCAGAAACATTGAAGTTTCCGCCCAGGTAGGTTTAGTCGTTAACATCTACATACTGTTGCAACAACATGCACCACGTGTGAACATTGACGTTGTTTCCAAAGTTCTCGCATTGGTGCAACATTTTCTGTGCATTCTGTGGTTTTTTATTCTGTGATTTCATTGGCTGCTGTGAACTGTGTTTTTTCATAAATTAAAATCAAAATTGTATTACGTTGCGTTAGTTAATGTTCTCAACTCCGGTCCATTGATTAAGTCTGTATCAAAACCGTAGCAACACAAAAAAGGCATCAACTCAAAATTCCCAACCATTAATCCAGGCAATTATTCTTTCTAAATTCATTGGATTGCTTGTACTCGAGGACTTGATGTTTTTTACTATAACATTGTTGTTAGACAAAGACATGTACCAGATAGTTTCACACACCACCAATATGATAATGTACAGCCTATAGCAATCCTCACTAGTGTAGAATTAGCTTTTAACGTCACTTTTTAGAGGTCACTTAAGTGAGGGTCCGACATAAATTAATGACCGGTTACACTTTCATAAATAAGTTGTTAATATAAACGTCAGTTAATAGGGGCCCGACGTCTATAGTATCATAGACTTTGGGGTCCTCATAACTGATATCTATAGGCCCTCATATATGTCGGCTCCCATAAATAGACGCCAAAACTAAACAAAAAAATTAATAAAAAATAATTTTTTATTCTATTTAGACATCTGTTATGGGGAACCGACTTCTAAAGCCCTTTAGAAGTCTGTTGTTGGGGAAACCGACGTCTAAATCCTAAACCCAAAAATTTAAAAAGTCACTTTTTGACTCCATTTAGACATCTGTTATGGGGGAACCGACTTCTAAAGCCCTTTAGACTGTTGTTATAGGGAAACTTACTTCTAAATGTTGGCATTAAAACACCGTGATCGCGAGACAACGGTTACATGCACTTATTGTTCATCATCTTCGTCACGTTTTCTCTCTACGGGTTACACTTTTCAGGTTCGTTTTCTCATTTTTGCACCGTTTTAAATTAGTTTTACTCCAAATTACATCACTCTTTGATGCATTATCTTTCATTTGAACCAATTAAAATGCGTTTTCGTTGGGTTTTGTAGCAGTTATTCTCGTGTCCTTGGGCGGCGTTCTTTGGCGGCAATTTCTTGCGTTTTGCACTTTCCAATTCCCTCCACTACGTTTTTAAACCATCCAATAAAAAAATATACAATACATTCTCTTCAACTAAAATATAAAGTTGTAAACTCGAATCACCATCAGTCAGGAGCAACCTCAGAGACGTCTGGCCTGTATGGATTCACTTGTCAATCTTGAGCCTCATTTGTTTGTGATGAGCAAGATTTTGTTTATATATACTGGAAGTCTCACATTGACTAGAGATAAGACTAATTTAGTGTATAAATGGATATAAATCTCACTTTACAAGTATCAGTTTTAACAAGCGACCACCATGTCATTAAGATCGCTACCACCATCGAAGTTTAGACACTTTATCACAATCATAGTTCGTGTTGGTTAAAAATTGATGCTCAGTTATGCATTGTTTTTAAGGGTACCCTTCACTCTTCTTTAAAACAATTTTTTCAATCCTACGAACATGTTTTAAAATTTGAGAACACATTATGTGAGTAGAATTCATGCTCTTTTTCATTAATTGAATAAATTATGGTCTCCTACCTCTACTTCTGCCCAAGAAATAAAACAGTCAAAGTTCTTAACTCATCAATGATCGCAATCTCTCTTGCAAGTCGAGAAAAAGGATGTCTCATTTGTGACCATTGTGACAAGCTAGGTCACAAGATTGACAAGTGCTATGCATTACATGGTCATCCTCCTAGATCTGCTGTTATTGTTCAAATTGCTCCTCCCTCACAATCATCTATTAGGGATCCTCCATTATCCAATATTACTAACGACTCTATTATTTTCAATTTATTTGTCAAATGGTATAAGGATCAACAACATTCTAGTTTCATTACATCTATAGCACACATAGGTACATCTTTTGTTGGTCTGACTCCATTTTCTTCTCTTATCTCTTAAGTTCTTGACTTAAGAACCACAAATCACATTACTGGTAACAAATCTTTGTTTTCCTCTTTGCCCTCTCTGAATCCTTTACCTTATGTTACAATGGCGGATGAATCTAGAGTTTTAGCTCATGGTGTTGGGATTGTTAATATTTTTCCTTTTCTATCCATTGGTAATAATCTTTATGTCCATGAGTCTCTTTTAAACAAATTTTGTTTGTTTACAAGACCGAAGTTCGAGATAGGTGATTGGCATTGGATGTGAGTCTCGTGGTCTTTATCATCTTCATCTCTCTACACATGTTGGTGCAGTAAAGGAGTCTCCATATCTTCTTCATGCTTAGGTAGGTCATCATAGTCTTGCCAAATTGCACTAGCATATTTCTAATTTATCCAAGTTGTCCAATTTGATTTGTGAGTCGTGTCAATTAGGAAAACATATTCATAGTTCATTTTCTCCTAGTGTTTCACAACGTGCTTTGTTTTCTTTTGTTTTAGTGCATTATGACATTTGGAGACCTAATCATATTAAGTCTAATTTAGGTTTTCAATATTTGATTACTTTTATTGATGATTATTCCATGTACTTAACTATTTTAATTAAAAATTATCTTCATTTATTGTATATTTTCCAAACCTTTTATATTAAAATTAAATCTGAGTTTGATAATTTTATTCATTTTGCAGAGTGATAATGGTAACGAATATCATGGTACGAAACTTCATGTGCTTATAAGAAACATCCTGATTGCAAATTCAAGGACAAAGGTAGAAATGTATCAAACCAGATAAAACAAGACGTCCTACACCTCAACAAATCAATTGCAATTCTCAAGTCTAAACAGTTCGTGTTTTTTTTTCTAGTTACAATTTCTCACATCCTTCTTTCAGAAAAGACCATGACCGCTAAACTCTGATATGATGGTTATACTTAATGGCCTGCTTAAACACAGGATGTGCAATTCAGTGGCAAATACTAATATATTTAATTTAAACCTTATATCTAGCAGTTACCATCAATTTTTCATATAGAATCCATGTACCCACAAACTATACAAGGGTAGCAAGATAACCATGTTTGTTTCTTTCAGTTATTACCAATAGAGATACAAAGATTTTTCCGATGGGCCAGGGATCATCACGAAAGCAGCAAGGGCAGCTTCTCCCTGTAACTCCATAATTTCTTCCTGCAACCATGCACACTTGAAAATTCTAACTTTGCCCTTTTTAGGTTTTTAGCTCCGAAACACAAAATTAGGAGACATTCCGGAATGCAAACTTTATATTTCGGATGATACCATTACCTTTTTCTCGACATTTTCAGAATATTTATGTAATAAATACAATTTGTCATTTTTCTTAACATAAATAACCTAATTATACTTTTTCACCATTTTTTGGCAGTTCAACCAAAATAAAATAACATAATAATTAGAATAATTATCAAATAATTGTTTACGTTATATCTGTTAAACCCATGTTTACAACGTAACTCAACATCCCTTTAATTATTGTGTAATTTATTTTTCGATTTTTTTTCTTATGAATAATGTATTTCGATTTCTACTCTTATGCTGACCTTGTCTCGGATATCTTGTATGATTATCCCTTCCTTCATCTTTTATTTGATTCTTCACTTTTTTTATTTATTTACCTCAACATCTTCAATCATTTTCAATTTCGATACCTCAATAATTACAAATGAAACTATTGAATTATCTACAAAATATTTGTCAAAAGTTGAAGTTGTAAGAATAGGCAAGTCTTGTCCATATAAAGGAGTTATTGGTAAGAGAATCGAAATGAAGAGTTACAGCATTGATATGAGATAAAGTTCTTCAAACATGTTTTTATATATTAAACATATAGATAATTTGTGTATTTAATTCTCTTTTAAAATAAAAATTGAATAATTAAGATAATTGTATAATATTTATATAATTACATACATCTTCTACCGCTACATATAGCTTTAAAATTTTAATTTTTAAAACGGTCCTATGGAAACATTGTTGGAAAAAATAAAGAATATATATATATATATATATATATATATATATATATATATATATATATATATATATATATATATATATATATATAAACAGTTCACAACTTCTTATAGGTGCCAATGGACAAAGTCAGCAATCAAAATCGACCAGTGCTTACCTCAGTAAAGAAAAATTACCATCTCAAAAAAGATAGCTAGCAAGATCAAAAGGCAACAGAAAAATGCAAAATAAAAGAAAATTTACATCAATCCACAAGGAATATATTATTTTCATAAAATAAGTCGGTGACTGATATTATAACACCTTACCAGAAGAAAATTTGGAAATTAATTTATTCTGTCAAAGCCAAAATATTGACGTCCACCTAGCCTCAAAATCATATAAAATATTTAAATATAAAGGTCAAAAACTTGCTTTTAGATGAATATAAGAGTGCCAATTAAGCTTTTATTGATTAGAAGCCAAATTTGCATTTGAATTTTCCGATGGATGAGGTGTGCTCTCGGTGCAAGCAGTGCAAGAAAGAGGATTGTCAGCAAGATTGACCCGCAATGTTCGGTGCCTCTCCTCATTCCCAGGTACATGGAGGAGAGCATCCATTATTAAAATGTCCCAGTCACGATGAAGAAAAAAGGAAGACCAAGTGTCATCTGTTTCAAAGAAGCCAAACCAATAATAATTTCCATTACCTATCAAAAACTGGGCTTGGTGCTCCCACTTTCCAAACAATTCACAAGAAAAATAATATAACATTTCAAAGCAAAACAAGCAGATCATGGTGGTTATACAGACTTAAATGGTTAACTTCCAGTTTGGTAAAAAGTTTTCATTCAAATCATAAAGATAAATATTCAAATTGCTAACCTCGATTTCGAACTGCCTTCAGCTGCAAGATACCGGTGCCTTTCGGTCCAGAAACTGGAAATGAGCATGAAACAGAATGTCTTTTATGAGCTACTGCAAGAGATGCATTGTACCATGGACCTTTAACAATGGGTTCTCCGACAGCATCTATTAGTCCTTGGTTCTTGATCGCATTTTCCATGGCCTTGCTGAAAATTTTGCAGCCAATAACTTTAGGGGCTGCCATGGTAGACAAGTTTTCAATTTTGAAATGTAAAGAACAAAAGCCGAGAAACTACTTATGTGATAAGTCATGAGTATTAGTAGCAGTCTCATAAAAGTATTCAATAAGCTAACTATATAGTATCTAATATGTAAAATAAAAATAGAATAGGATTCATAAGGTGAGATAGGATGGTGAAGAATTTGAAAGTAACGATTATTTTAATCAAAGTCAGAGCGCTATGAAGCAAGATATCGCAACTCGACGGGTAGCTGGAGTGTGCATGGAAAAGGACAAAAAAAGAACAAATATCTCAGAAACCCTCTTTACTCTATGAGAAACTTCTGTAGTTAGCAACTAAGAGTACAATTATTATCTTAGTATTCTAGATCTGACTTTTGTGCACCACCTTAGTGCCCCCTGTTCTTTTCTATGAAAATGAAAAGACCATGCAAAGCTATATTGAAAAAGAAGATAACTAAAAACTTTAGATGTCAAACATGCCTTACAAATTCGATATTGCACTAAATATAGCCATCGCATTTTTAGTTATTACTATGTAGGACGGGTAAGAATGGTGAGGTTTCAGTTAAACAAGGAAAAGTTTTGGCCTCCTTGAGGAACATACCCTTTCCATAGACAATGAAGATGGGACATGGGAGATGGGAAATATCATAAACAACGTAAATGAAATCAAAAGGTTTATTTTGGGCTCTAAAGTCTACAAAAACACATTATGTTCAAATGCACCTCTTCATAGTTTTCTCAAGCCTGGCTAATGCATTCCCAATCCAAGTGATTAAGGTAAAATAACCAGCTATCATCAACTCTTAACACAGCATACCAAATTAAAGCTCAATGTATACCTGCTACATCCATGATAGATGGCAAGGTCATCAAGAGCACTCAGAGCAACGCCACCTGTAATAGTAATCAAAATAAATGACACTGCCTTTCTACCAAAGTATTTGCTGCTCTCTTCATCCACACTCTTCGTGGCACTGCAACAGTTTAAACATTGGTAGTCACAACCACATTACCGTTCAATTATGATGTCAATTTCAAGAATACCTAAACAATGCATCTATTCTTTAATCATATAAGAAAAGTATATCTACAGATACCTGACTAGATAAAAGAAATATGTTATGTATGATAATCTGCAAGAGCAGAAATCTGTAGGAATATCTATCCCCCATATTCATTTAAATAAAAATGTTAACAAGTACTTCACGTTTTTCACTTGCAAAGAAATTCAGCTGAAAAAAATAAATAAACAAGCATTAAGTTTTGATCCCTCATCTGAAATTTTGTTTCAATTTGCTCTGGTAATTTTCAAAAATTTCACTTTAACACGTTACTCTGCTAAATTTGGTGATGCCTGACAAAGTTGGAGAAATGCAACTTCAGATGGGCATTTACCACTTAAACAAAATTAACAATGTTAGTGCATAAAATAGACAGAGAGACCATTTTGATCTAACACACCTACATAAAACTTTTTAAACTTGACATACCCACCTGAAACCAAAGACTCAGATGAGGAGCCAAAATTATATTTTCAGCCTATTGATTTACTTCATTTGCTTGAGGACTAGTCTCGCTATATTCTGAATTCCCGGGTTTTACCTAGCGTGATGAAAACAGTAAAATTCCTAATTTGAGTTACAGAATATAATTACTTTGTTGAGCTACGATTTCTGAAATTTTAAAGCGTGAAAAATTGAGGACATAAATGAGTGTTTGAGTACACTCAAAATCCCCAGTCCCCAATTCTTGCAAACCCAGTCACATACATATAATTTAATAATTGATCTCTAATAGAAACGCATAACTTCAGAAAATTTAAAACCACCAATCAAATTTACGAGTACCATTCAACAATAATTAAATCCAATACAAGGCAAAAATAAAGACAAGGAAAGCAATAAGATGGAAATAGAAGAAGAACCAGAGAGCTTACGAGGAAATCTGAGGTTTTGGGGAGAGTTTAAGGAATGAGCTTAATCTCTTTACCAACATGATCAATCAACAAATGTCGTGCCACCGTTGTGTCTGTAGCTTGCGATTTCGTGAGTTATCAAAACGAACTACGAGAAATTGCGATTTTTCGTAGTATATGATTGTGAAGATAAAAAAAAAAAAAAAAACGTTTTCTTTTGGGAATGAAAATGGATTGAAAGCTCAATTATGATAAACCCTAAACTTACTGGACGAGATTGAGAAAGATTGAGACACTGTTCCTTTTATTCAGTTTTAGAACTATTCCATCCCAAAGCTCAAATTTTAAAATAATTTACCATTTGATTATTCAATTTCTTGTTAATTGTGATTTTGTCTTCACTAATTCTCAAATATTTTGCATAGGTGTGAGAGGAATAATAAGCATGCTTGTTTGTTTATATATTTTTGAAAAAAAAAAAACTTTTCTAAGTAAAATATCTTAAAGAATAGTTGCTTACCTTTTTACTTTATATTCTTTTTTCTATTTTAAATATAATCATCCAGAAGTTTATATAATTTTTTCCTCATATTTTAACTCTTCTTTTTTTTATTTTAGTTTAGATTTTAAGTTTTTTTTTTCTTTTGTAAACTTTTCCTTTTAAAATATAATTTGTTTCTTATGTTTGACTTCTTATAAATATTTTAGAAGATCTTTCAATATCTTTTACTCATCTTATTAATCATCTTAAGGGTGAAGAAAACTTAAAATAAGATAAGTTAATTATTTTCAGAATTCTAATTTACGTTTGTGTGTGATGATTTGACTATATGTATATTAAATACAAAAATATGCAAAATTGTGGAAGTTTTTTTTCGTTGAAACTATAAATAAGCTTCTAGTTTAATTCTTTATTATCCTTGAGAATTGGAATAGCATTTTGAATGGTTGATTTATTAGTAAAATATTGGAACATATCTTCCTTAAACATATTTAATATAAATAGTTTTATAATCTTGAATGGAATGTTTTGATTTTGGAATTGCTTTTTATATATATAGATTCTATCATTCTCTAAAATAAAAGTACTATAACCTGAGTTAGAGATTTTAATATTAATGATATTTTCATCATCAAATGTTATTGAGAAGCTTTTAATTAGTTATCAATAATATATAAATTATGAAATGGTAAAAGAAAAAAATATTTATAAACAATATTTTATCAAATATATGGAAGAAATTAGGTTGATTATATATATATATAGAGAGAGAGAGAGAGAGAAATTGTTTTAAATAGAGGAATACAAGTTTTCCACCAAATGAAATTCATCGCATTTGAGCCATTACAAATATACAGAGGAAAAACTATTTAATGCATTAATAGTCTAACACCCAAATGCTAAATTTAACATATATTTTCACATAATAAGACATTTAAATAATGGGGTAAAATAAATAAATAATTTTAAGTTAACAAATAATATTTTTAATTTATATAAAAAAATTATATATTCTTTTCTCTTTTGTTGACTTGCTATTTATATTCATCGAAATAAAACATATTTTTCAGTGATTCTTTGTTTACTTATATTATTTTCTCTCTTATTAGCTTATTCCTCTTTATTTCACTCCCAGTCCAAATAAAACATTAAATTCAAAATTCGATTCATCAACTTTTGTGTGATATGTCAATATTTCAAGATGGAATGCCATTATAATAAATACTTTATACCGTGTTCGTAATATTATTTTCCAACCACATAATAGTTAGATTACTTTTCTTTTTTTCTTTTTCTTTTTCATTATTATACTAAAAATTCTAGTATAAATTAAAAAAATCAAGGTTTTGAGACAGAGAAAATTGTCGTGTCAAAATTCTAAAAGTAGTAGTTAACATTCTCATCATTTTGATTATTAAGCATCCTCATATTGACTTTGTGTTCTAACCTAATTTTGCATAGTAATTCGTATTAGTATTTCTTTATTTATAACTTATAAGTATTTGTTAGAAGCCCATTTATCAAAAATACACAACTTTTTCCAATAACAAATTCTAATTTTATATTGAAACAAAAATGTTAATCTTTACATAAGTCTTTCATTTCTCCTTTTATTTGAAACTGCAACTCTTTTATCTTCTCATATATGATTATACTTATTTTTTTTTTATATTTAAAACCATATTTCTTTAGTAAGATTATCTAATTTTCAATCATTCACTAAAAAAATTATTATTTGTAATTTAAAAAACTTAGGAGATTTGTTATCATTATAATATATATTTGAAAATAATGTGTAGATGAATTTGTGACCTCAATTCTAATTAGAAGAGGTTTGGGTTTTACACTGTTAGGTGTCGGCTGATAAAAATTTTCACAAAGAGTATGATTTTTTATAGACAGTATGATTTTAAAAAAAATGAATGTTTTTTTTTGAAATATATATATATATTTACAAAAATAAAAGTGTCGATGTCATTTTTATTTAAGAAAATAAATAAATAAGTTATAAATGGTATAAAAAATTATTTGTTAATGTAATGAAAAGATTTTTTCAGAATAATTTATTATTTTAATTATTTATTTTATTATAATAGTAAAATGTAAATATTAGTGATAGTCAATTAGATTAAAAAATAATATTTTTATAAAAGATATAAATCGATTGTTTCTTATTTGCATACTAATATCTTGTTAACTATTATGTGAAAAAGCTTATATTGTAAAATTTGTTTAGTTTTTTTGCATATTTTTTATTTTGTGGATCCTCAATTTTCACATTTTTTTGAGTTGGAAGAAAGAAAGGAATGTGAAATATAAGTTGAGATTTTTTTTCTAATATAGCATAGTTTTATTTTTAATTTACAGAGATAGCATATTGTAGTTAATATTTACATGCGTAGCACGGTTTTGTAAAAGTTCGATTAACGGGAAACCGAATTCTGACTTCTTATTTAAAAAATTTTCACAAAAAAGTATTTTAAAATTTCGTTTTCTGAAAATCGAATCCTAATTTTTCTTTTTGATGATTTATTTCGAAAATATATTCAATGGTTTTCAAAAACCATATAAAATTTTAACGGATTTTAAAAACCGGTGAAAGATTAAAAGGTTTTCGAAAACTATTAACCGGTTTTTGAAAACAATTGAAAGATAAATTTTCGAAAACTATTTAAACGGTTTTCGAAATGGAAGGATATTTTAACTTTTAACATGTTTTAAAATTTTGTTTTTAATTTAAAATTAATAAATAATTATTTTATTTTAATATATTTTTTAAAAATTAATTGTTTAACATATTTTTTGAATTCTGTTTTTTAACTTAAAATTTATTAAGTAATTAATTTATTATAATTTTTTTTAATTTGACAAACTTTTGAAATTACTTTTATTACTTAACAAATTTAATATATTTTATTATTTTTATAATTATTATTTTAATATAATTACTTATTTTAATATTTTAAATATAATATTTTTTAACTTAACAAATTTCAAAAATAAATTAATTATTTATTAATTTTAAATTAAAAACAAAATTTTAAAATATGTTAAAAGTTAAAATATTCTTCCACGGTTTTCGAAAACCGTTTAAATAGTTTTCGAAAATTTATCCTTTAATGGTTTTCGAAAACTGGTTAATAGTTTTCGAAAACCTTTTAATCTTTCACCGGTTTTTAAAACTCATTAAAATTTATATGGTTTTTGAAAATCATTGAATATATTTTGGATAAAATCATCAAAAAGAAAAATCAGGATTCGGTTTTCGGAAAACCGAATTCTAACTTATTTTTTTATAAAAATTTTTTAAATAAGAAGTCAGAATTCCATTAATCAAATTCTGAACTTTTACAAAACCGACGCATGTAAATATTAACTACAGTACGCTGTAAATTAAAAATAAAACTATGCTATATTAGAAAAAAAATCTATAAGTTGAGTGGAGGAGGAGTAAACATTAAAAACGACAAAAGAAATAGAAAACTTGTTAACATAAGAGGATGTACAGGACAGCGGAATAGCAGTTCCAGAAACGAGGAATCACGTTTTGATTTTGTTTCTACAATTGAATTGCGTTGCAAGAATCTCTCAATAGAATATCTTCGAACATCATTCACAAGTTGTGTACAAGAACTGTAGAACAGTCAAATAAGCGCGTCAATGAGGCACGTGTACGGAGAAGAAGCGTTTGTTTCTGTCAATACAAACGTGAAACAAAGTTATATTAAGATTTTGGTGTGCCAAACAATAATTACTATCCCTGCTGCTGGGAGGATCCTGCCCTCCATGTGAAAGGTTGGTATGCATGCCAGTACTTTCTTCAATAATGCATCATTTTTCTTTTTCTAATAATTATTATGAAAATGTTTTTCATTTTAATTACTGCACTGCAAACAATGATGCCCTTTTCCGAGTACTTTTCAATTTCCATATGCCCTGTCATCCAACTACTCTTCACAAGTTGATATTTTCCAAATGCTACATCTACCACACATTCACCACCCAAATGAATTTTCTTTTTTAGGGTGAAAAATTAATCTTTTTCTTATTATAATATTTGACAGAGAAGGTTAAACCACTCATGTTCACATGCACCCCACCGGCAAAGTCTTCTCCTTTATATATAAAGGATCCTGCTTTTGTACATTTAAATGTTTTTATATGTTGTGTGCTGCTCTACAAAAAATCTTTCCTTCCAATCATCTTCTGAAATTACAAGGACTCTACAGCCTCTCAAAAGGGTATTTTTCTTTTCTTCTCTTTCTCTTCCTTTTCCAACCGAAACATTAGTTTTTTGTGTTATCGAATGAGCAATTACTGTTATTACATTTCCTTGTATCCATGTCAATTTGGTTTCTGCTTGAAAAACCGATATGCTTTTTGCCTTTCTCTTCTCTAGTTTATTGTTTTGGTTTTCCTGAAGAAGTAATTTGCAGTTTTGTTGTATTTTGTCCATGATTTGTACCCAAAAGGCAAGCGACAGCCACACAGAAGTTATCTTGAATCAGAAAACATGCTGCTAAGAAGCTCTTCAACGCCAGTTCTTGGATCCCTCCTTTCCAACTTCACAGATAGTCCTAATAACAGTATTCACTCAGAAAGCAGCCATGCAATTAAGCACTTTCCACCAACCAGCGTTCCCCAACATTATCACAGACTTCATGTCCCCCAAACTGGGTCCTTCACTCTCCCTTCCTTCTCATGTGGTTCTTCCCCAATCTCTCCCTCAATTGGTGAGCTTGAAAGGCAAAACAAAGGCTTTAGAAGAGTTCAATCTGATGGGAACTTGCAAGACTTAGCCTACTCCTGCAACAACGAAGACATATTGGAATTTTCAGACCCTTCCAAGAGGTTTCCAACGAGGAACAGATGCTTGGTGCTGGAGACAATTCCTTCTTTCTCGCTTGGTAAGCGCAACGGCTTGCGTCTAGAAGAGGAAGATGAAGAAATGGAAAGTGAGAGTGAAGAAGGGGAGGAGAAGGGGGGAGAGGGGTTGAGTGTGGTGAATGGTGTGATATTGAGTGAAGCTTGGAAAGCGAAAGATGGAGTTTGCAGAGTGAGTTTTGGTGAGCAGGAAGAGGTTGGTAGTGGTAAAGAAATGTATCTTGCAAAGGGGCTTGGGGTAGAGTGCTGCGGGGATGGCATAGGTGGCTGCATAGGGGGTGGTGGAGGTAGTAGTGATCACAATCCTTTGGATTCTGGAGGGAATGATGGAGATAGGCATGAGGTGGAGGAGTATTACAAGAAAATGGTGAAAGAAAATCCAGGGGATCCTTTATTTCTGAGGAATTATGCTAATTTTTTGTATCAGGTGAGTTCTGTTCCCTGTGTTTTCCAAACAAAATCATCAAATTTTCAAAGAGGAAAGCTTAAATACAAATCACATCTAACAACTATATCTAAGACTTTCACGCGTTTGAACACTCATCATGATAACCAATTTGTTGGGTCATAATAAGTTACTTTTGCAACTTCTTTCAGAGGATTTGGTTACTTGGAAGTGAAAATCTAATGATAGGAAAAACACCAAAACTTGGTCTTGTTAGTAGGTGTTTTGGTGATGATTTTTGTCTTTTTACAGTGCAAACAGGATTGTGAAGGAGCAGAGGAGTACTATTCTCGTGCCATACTGGCAGACCCAAATGATGGAGATGTTTTATCACAGTATGGGAAGCTGGTTTGGGAGGTACACCATGACCAAGAACGTGCCTCCAGCTATTTTGAAAGAGCAGTCCAAGCCTCTCCTGAAGACAGGTATCTGAATCTGATGCTGTGGAGAACATGTTGTATGCTATGTTATTTCTTAGAGCTTTATAATGGTCTGAAATGCATTCTGACAAAAGAAGTTATTTTTTTTTTTATGATAACAGCCATGTACATGCAGCATATGCTAGTTTCCTTTGGGACGCAGAGGAAGAGGAAGATGGTAACAATGAAGCACAGTGTTTGCCGCCTCATTCTCATCAAGGAGCTATGGCTACAGCAGGTGCTTGAATTGGTGGATTTGGAATGCAGAAGCGAGTGTCTTATCATCATGTGTTGAAATTCTTGTATTGAAGCCAATGTTGTAAGGGTTGGTTGGTTCTGTTCAGAAGGCTGCACATTCTATTAATAAGACAAATCTACGATCTCTAGCTTTGAGTTTCTGTAGCACAGTTGGTTCTTTTCCTTTGTCAGCAAACTAATTACTTAATCAACGTCTACTGATTGATAACATGTTTTATTCGGGACTAGTACTTGTATGTTTCATCAAAGGCACTGCACAGCTTAAGAAGGAGAACATAGATTAGATGAAGAAAAGGGCATGAACTGAGGAAACAACACATTAAGCCATTGTACTACAAATGTCAGAACATTGACGCAGGAGGGAATTAAGGTTGTAAGTAATGATGAAGAAAAAGGTTCTGGAAGACCTCAATCTGGCTGAGGAAATTTTAGGTGCAGAATATAGAGAATTATAGTCATGCTGTTAAGGGTCTTCTTGGCCTGAATATGGAAAGGAGAAGAAGGAATTGAATGCTATTGCTGAATATCTTTCATGGGTCTAATGGAAAATCCACTCTCTGTTTCGTCAAATCATGATACCCACAGGAAATTAGCACTACAGAGTTTTAAACTGGTTTTTAATAGCAAAGACCTGTTTAAACCAGATGATAGATCTTATTTATAGAATATTATTGAACTTTACTTAGACGTAAAAGGAAAAAACTTTGTTTAGTTTTCAATCATTTTTAACATGTATATTAGTCCAAATAAAAGCCTATAAAATTATAACAAAAGTATTCTGCCATATAATTATATAATGAATGTTTATTTTATATAATTATAACTTTCGATAAATTATTAATGTTTAAACATGTAAATATTACATTTTAAATTAAATAAAAAACGATCGAAAAGTCAAATACAAATGAAAAGTAATTCAAAATATTTGGAAGATATGCATATCAGTAGTACCGGTTGTTAAGAAATGATATTCGATTATTTTATTGTTAAAAGTTATAAATCATAAATAAGTTTTTTAATAATTAAGTTTCATTTTTTGTTATATTTGGTTGGTATAAGTTTTGACATAAAAAACTAAGCAAATTGTGAATTAGTGAGAAAGTTTTAGTTTGAAAAATGTTATCTGGTAGGTAGGCAATAGAATTTGGGAAAAATAATTAAATGATTGATAGTGGCTTGTGCTTATATGGTCACGTCGGGTGAGACTTCTGTAGCACTGGGCGTAACTTTGGCATAAATGTCTCAATTTTTCTTTCTTTGGCACGGGATGGTATCTCTCTCTATATGAGAAAAAGAACCGTATAAGTGATGTACTTCTCCTAATTTGGTTGAGAAAAATTAGAACAGATGTCATAAAGATGGTTGGAAGAATGATATGATGCAGAATTTGGTGCGAGAAAGGATTAAGGTTCTTGGTCAAGGTAAGTTAAGATGGAAGGGAGTCGTGTTTGATAATGTTCAAAGAAAGGTTAGCTCAATTATTGGAAAGTGGCTAAAAGAGATTATTTGAGATGTTCTAGTCTTAAGCGACATAAGATGAATAATATGACACAAAAATGACAGCATAATATTATTCAAATTCAAAAGTAATTAAAAGAGTGAGAAACACTTCTATTTATAAGCTAAGGATGTCTCCAATTTGTAGAAGCAAAACCTAAAATCTTAAACTTAATTATCTTGGAGAACAAGGTGAAAATCCTTTAGGAAGAGGACATACAACAAAAATTCTTTTAGAGGATATATAGTCACTATATGTGAAAAATCTTCTCCAATATGAACATAACACATGGTCACTCATACAAAGGTGTAATGCACCACATTTGACGTCCACTTAGGTCAAACAAGTTTTTGGACATCCACTTGGATCAACATTGGGCCTTGACCCTTTGTTGGCTTAAATGGTCAAAATCTTATTCTACTTACTCAAAATACACTGTCCAAAAAATAAATCCTACACTAGACCCATAATACAAAATCTAAATTATTCTACTCTATGATGGTCTAAGAGAAGAAAAGTTCGACCTACACATTCCACTAATAACTTTTTTTTAGATTTGTTTTGCCATATTACTTATGATTGGACCTTTGACTAAGGTTTTGTCATTCGAAATGAGTGACTTGATGACTCTTAGGGAGTAGAAGTAACTATATATGCAAAGTTTTATAAATCTATTCCATATAGAAGTTTTTCCAAAATTGAGTCTCAAATTATTATAGGTTTAATACCTATTTTGGTCCCACTTTTTGGGGGGTTTGTTCAAAGTGGTCTTCCCTTTTTTAAAAAGTTCAATAAGGTCCTACTTTTTGCAAAAACTGTGCAAGTTAGTCCTTTTTGCTAACGGCATTAATTCTGCTAATGGCAGAGCTGTCAGCTGGCAAATATTTGATGACTTGTACAAATAAAATTCGTTTTAGTCCTCATATTGGTTTAAAGATGTTTAATGTGGTCCTCATATTGGTTTAAAAATGTTTATTGTGGTCCCCTTTTACTAAAAAGGAAAATCATCCTTAGAGACAGTAAACAGCTTTACAAATTTGTCAATGGATGCTCTTGTGCAAAGTTTTGTGGTTTTCTAAGAAAACAACAGCTAAAATTTCACGTGTTACAATCCAAAACTGGTGTGTTCTTTTTTCACATCTCCATACTTACTAATATAACACGTGAAACTATACTGATAAGCTTCAAATTATTGTGATTATACTTTCCCAAAAGGTTAGCGCATGAATTACTAGATCACGTATGAAATCATTAACATGTATTAAAACGGGACCACAATAAACATTTTTAAACCAATACGAGGACCACAATGAACATTTTTAAACCAATATGAGGACTAAAACGAATTTTATTTGTACAAGTCATCAAATATTTGCCAGCTGACAGCTCTGCCGTTAGCAGAATTAACGCCGTTAGCAAAAAGGACTAACTTGCACAGTTTTTGCAAAAAGTAGGACCTTATTGAACTTTTTAAAAAAGGGAGGACCACTTTGAACAAACCCCCCAAAAAGAATGACCAAAATAGGTATTAAACCATTATTATATTATGTGAAAATTGTTTATTGATTAAGCCAATTAGATTGAACAAAGGTTTATATATTATTTGAGTCATTGGCTAATAAATATGGTGATGGATTAGAAAGAGTCATGTGGATTGAATTGGATTGTTGGAGTTAGTTTTGATCAAACCACTAAGTTGAAAATTTGATGAAATATTAGTTGGATAATGATATTTAGACAACATTTTTTTGACAACATTTGAACATTGATTACGTGTCAATCTGTGATTGGTCAAAAATTACTCCACGATCAATAATAATAATCATAATCATTATTGTGGAGTAATTTTTAACCAATCACATATTGACATGTAATCAATGTTCACATGTTGTCAAAAGATGTTGTCTAAATATCATTATCCATATTAGTTTGAGCCATGAGGGTTGATCTGTTTTTGAGATGATAAAACATTTTATAAACACTCTAATTTACCCTTTGTACTGTTTTGTTTGTGGTCATAGTCCACCTGTGATGATATTCTTTATACAGAACAGATGAAGGTACATGTACCACCAATCCGATGAGTGAACGGGAACCTGGTCATTCTTATAGCTGGAGACTTTTATACATAGATGTATTGTACTGAATATGTTATATACGATATTTCATAAAATGTCTAAACTTTTTGTAACAAGAAAAACGAAAAACCGTAAATATACTTTATAATTATATAATTATTTATGTTTTATATCAATTAAGTAATATCTCACTTAACAGAAAAATTTAGATAAAGTAAGGTGTTACAATATATATTATTCATTAATTACAAAAACAATATGTTAAAACACCTTTAAAAAAAAAAAACTTTAAGCACATTCAATTGAAATATACAACTTTTAAGCACTTTGTAGAAGAAAATTTATAGCTCCAATTTTAACAAAAACATAAATTTTAATTAGTCCTGACTTTGGAAGTTCTGTGTATCTTTTAAAATACAGTCAAGCTAATACAAAATAATCCGAACACATTCAAACATTGGCCATACGGGACATAAAGATAAAAATTATAAAACCATGCTCAAGAGCGAAATGAAGACCCAGTATGTAACAATGGTTTTGAATTAAATTTTCCAAATAATAGATAAATGTACATAAATGTAGAGAAGCCTTCTGATTGTTGGAGTTGTTTTAAAATAAAGTAAAATCATTAAATGAAAAGATTTAAAGTAAAATCATTAAATGAAAAGATTTAAAGTAAAATCATTAAATGAAAAGATTTAATTATCTACGTCCCAACAATGTCCCCAAACTAAAAGAGAAAAATTATAAGATTTCCATGGTACTTACTACAACAAGTTTTACCAAAGGAAAGGGAACGAGCCGATGCACCCATAAATGCACCGCAACATTTGACAATTAAGCACAACCTCTACTGATGTCTAAACTAAACCACTTTCTTAACTTAAACACCCCTCCCGATAAAAAAGGCCGCCACAATCCAAACATGGAACAATACAAACAACAACCAAAACTTCCCACGCGAATGGCATGTTAAAGAACATTCAAGGGGAACCAACTGATCTATGCTTGTGAAAACAAACTGTTTAAAGTCTCAATGGCTTTTACTAGAAAAAGACGCACCCAAAACGTAACACTAATAAATGTGAAACCACATAAGAAAATTTTCTGCAGTAAATACCCACACCAAGCACAGATTTCACTAATTGTATAAGCCCTTTAAATAGCATCTTCTCAGTCCATGCTTTTTCCATTTTTCTCTCATCGTGAACTACGTTGAAGATAACCATCGCCTCTTAGTCTGGAGTAGTCTGAATTATCCAGATTACTTCCCCTTCCCATGTTCCTTGCACCAAAACGCCCTCTCGGAGCATCTGCTTGATAACTGCCTCTGCCTCTTCCCCTTCCTGATCAACCAAATAAAAAGGAAATGGATGTCAATATAACCAAATCATTTTCTAATTTTAACAGAAATCACCTCAGAACTCACCACGGAAGAGTATCAAAATTTTACAGACATATATTATACCTCTTCCAGGTCAATTTATTTATAAATATTGATAGTATATTAGAAACTTTTTTAGAAACACTAGTACAAGAAAAAAATAGAAAGGAAAAGAGAATTAGTTTCTCCATAAGCTAAAACTAGCTTATGCATTAAAAAACAGATTTTGTAGAAGCTAATAAACAACTTCTATAAATTAACTTGTGCATGAGATAATATTAGCTTATGAAGACGCATATTTCTTTTTCCTTATTCCTCTCTCCCAAAAAGTATTCGTTGGAGAAGTTCCTTCAATCATACATGCATATTTTAGTAATAAATGCCAATTTCTGCTCAACAGGTTCATTAGCATGTTCGGCCATAAGGCTATACTCAGATCACAAATGCTATTGAGCATGTATCTATTAGGTGCATTCCGACACTAACAATTGCAGTAAGCAATAAACACCTTCCAAGGATTTAACCCACACAACTTGAGAAGCTAAAAACATTTGAAAGTATGAGATAAATGTAAAGGTAAAACATTACTTCCTCCTCGAACTGCACTGCCACTGTTTGGCCTCCGCTCTTCTATGTATACCTGTCTTCCAGCTAACTGAATTGGAGAAGCCTACAATGAAGTATAGAATGGACAAAGATAAGAACCATGTTATCGCATTAACAATACAATAAGAATAAAAATATAAGCAACCTGCATAACAAGACTTATTTATGTTTTGGGAAAACTACACTACACTCCCTCTGCCCTAAATTTAAAAATTACACCCCTTTACGGAATGATATTTCTTCAATATAATAAACAACTAGTTTCAAACTCCAACACTGAAACAATAGAAGATGAAATGAAATCCAAAGCCAAAATCAGATGTTCTGTTTAAAACTTCAATTCATTTAAATTTTTAAATCAAACGCAAGTGAGAGAGAAAGTTCAAGTTTAACAAAAGTGACCTTGGAAGACTGGTAGTGTTACCACCACTAAGAGGGTCATTTACATTAAAATGAATAGATGTAACATATTACATCTTTGAAGGGGGAGGAGTGCTTTAAATTAGAGTGACATAACTTGAGCACTACTAGGGACGATGAGCGCAAGACATTTTGTTTTATCTACAAAAATACTTCAAATTCATAAGATGTAGATACCTGATTTCACTTTTCACTACATATTCAACGAGAGAAACTACTGTCATGCTTTTCTTAAAGACTAATAATAAACATGGAATTGAACCAGGAAACATAAAAATATAAGTCAAAACAAGTCAATTTCATACATAGCCATGTGAAAACAATTGATAATGACAATAAATCAAATAAGGAAACAGAGATGTCTTAGATTTAAGCAATAGGAAAATTGATGTTGTATAATTTCTGAAACAGATACAGTCCAGTAAATCAACAACAACAAAAGATGTCGAAATGTTCTACGTATTTTTCTGCTTATCAAGGTACTTAATATTAGATTATCAAATGAAAATTAGGTCTAATAAGAAAACACAACATAAAATAACCACAAACCTGAAGCGCATTTTGAACACCAATGATATCTTCAAATTCCACAAATGCATAGCACACTCCAATTTCCTGTAAACATCAACTTTTACTTTGCCTTTTTCTATTGCTCATGAAAGGAGAACATTCAATTTAATACATGAGTAAGGAGCTACCTTTCGAACCCTAATAAATATTCCATCTGGCTTAATTCTGCCAAAATTCTTAAATTCCTGGTCAATCTCTGCTTCAGTAACGTTAGCAGGCAAGTTTCTCACATAGACAGAGGTTACTTCACCTGGAACAATTAAGATCAGCAATCAACTTGATGGTTTGATTCTAAAAATTCTAAGACCATGTTAGACAATGTAAGTCATACAACAACGGTAAAGAAATGCAGTTTCCAAAATGCAAGATCTGAACCATTTTCATTATAAATAATGTCAAATTTCTTTTTCTAAATATTATGGATCAAAAGGTTTATGCCCGGCACATCCTATAAAGTCTTCCAAAATAATTTTGGCCGGAAAAATCCTTCTACAAGTATAATTGTGAAAAGACTTGCATAATTTTCACTCCTTGTAGAAAATAAAAGTAACTCCCAGACCATCAGCCTAAATGATACAAGTAATAAAAGGTATATAGACACCAGAACCGCAATGAAACTGATCATAATATCAGGATGGTAAACTAAACCTTCATCTTCTAGTCCATAGCCTTCATCTGCTGGCTCAGACCCTGACTCAGGGACATACACAGATACAGGGCTCGACTGCTGAATTGCGGGCTGTGCTACATGGTTCAACTCTGAAGAAGGTGGGGCACTTTTAAAGGTGTATTGTGGAACATGCTGTGGAGCAGCTGATAACACGGGCTGACCTTTGGCGACTCGTAACTGCAAGTTCATTGTGACACGATTAAATTAAGAAAAAACACCAAAAGCCGAAAATCAATTCCTCTTTAATTAGGTTTAAGGACCATATATACAAAAGGACAACAAATTAAGACTTTCCCACTATTTGATGCCTTATGATTCATTTAAGAGAGGCCAGGTAAAGAAAGAGAAAGTTCCAAAGAAATAACTTCTGACAAGTAAGGAAACTTAATTTCTTGAAGACCTTAAATTTTTTCCTCCTTTTACTGTTTTCCTCCATCATCTAAAATACCACAAAAAATAATGCTGCCTAGTCAAACCACCAAAAGCAGAAAAATAAGGAAAAAATGTACATAGTTTCACAAAACACAAATTCTAGATTGCAAACAATTTAAGGAAATCTTGACAATGGAAACATAAAAGACTGCTTAAAAATTGTTTAAGTAAAGATTTGTTACTCCAACAGTGTGTATACGTTGTTAATAGACAGTGCATAGTTACACAAAAATAAAAGGTATTAAACTGACAGTATTACATACAATAGATGCGTAAGTTTTCTTAGGAGGCTCTTCAAAAGACTCTTCTACAAGAGCTGCAGGGGTTTCTTGGACAGTATGCACAACATTGTGAATTGGTGGAGATGCCTCCTGTGCAGAAGTTTCCTCCACAACTATTTCGGCTTCAAGATCTTCATGTAGCTGCTGCTGGTGCTCAGGAAGACTATACTTGTCCACTGGATCATCGTCAATATGAACTGAGTTTACATATTCCCTAGCTTCTTCCTCCAAACCGTAGTCTGAAGCTACTAAATCACAAACACAGGATTCAATCAAACACAGTACTTTTTTCTATAAAAAAATTGTGCAATACATATACATACTATTTATATTTAGTTTGGAGAGATCAAGATAAA
The DNA here is from genome assembly GCA_036885675.1 of Vigna mungo. Classification (NCBI taxonomy): domain Eukaryota; kingdom Viridiplantae; phylum Streptophyta; class Magnoliopsida; order Fabales; family Fabaceae; genus Vigna; species Vigna mungo. Next base: position 23,343,676 of record CP144695.1, read on the forward strand.
GGACTGAGAAAATCTGTCACAACAGCAAGTGTTTTTGGAGACCTACTATCGATAATTAAAAACTCTGTTTTTGGAAACCTATTACACAGATTGTGAATCTCCTCTTAACTAAACAGACTGCAGCACAAATTTTCAGTAAAACTAGTGCAAAATTGTCCTAAAAACATAATTCTGCAGCTAATTTACCTGGTGGCTCTGCAAGAGATGCAGACACATGCGGTTGATTGTCAATTTCAGATGCCACTGGTATCATATTTGGGTATGTAACACCTTCTTCAACAAAATGAAAAATATCATTCAGAACAAAGTAACCCTTCTCTTGAGGAGCGAGAAAGAAGGTTTGAACGAACTTCCGCCTCCCAGTGATATCCTTTAGCTTCACAGAACCTGAGACCATGACAATCACACCTCCATCCCAAGAGTCGAGAGAATTGATGGTCTTGATCTCAATTGAAGTGAAACTCAGTAACGACACAATTGAATGAATTTGCTGCATGAGAACCCTAACCTGGTCAGCTATTAACCGGTAGAAAAAAAACCACACAAGCATTTATCATACATGTATCTGAAAGAAAAATAAAGGTATATTTACTTTGATAGAACATTTTTCTCACTTTCGTCAGCTTGATTTCACTTTATTTCCTGTATTTAAAAGTTTTTACAGGAATCAACTTCTAGTTTTTATTTTCTGACTACACTGTTTCCTATACATTATTTGAAACATAAAAAAAATAATGAAAATAGAAAGCATTTACAGACAAAAGAGAAAAAACTGTAAAAAGAGGAAGTAACAATCAAAACGAAAATTGCTAATCAAAAGTGGCAGAAATGACAATTAAGCATCAAATGAGAGCACCATAACTAATAGAATTAGAACAAACCTACTCAGCCAGTAGGCATTAGCGCCAGCCAATACATCTAAAAACCAAAACCTAGAAAATCGAGCATCTATTCTGTGTTCTCTAGCTATAGCCACCGTGTACTACAATTTTATCAGCATGCTTACCAAAAAAAATCCTCCACAATATTCCAACCAAGCACAAACTAAAAAAAAAATCCGCAGAACATTGATAACCTAAACAGAACAGCCACCTCAGAAATCTCGAACACCACTTCTCATAAACAACAAAGTTGAAAAAAAAAAAACGCTTGCGCTAGCAAGGCATACCAACACATCTTGCGCAGTTTCAACGGAATCTCCATCGACACGAATCATGCTGCTGGAATCAGAGTAAAACTGGTGAACAAGATTCGGCTGTTGGCGGAGAATCTGATAGTACTGTCCGACGAAGTAGGAGCCAACCTGAAAGCAAAAAATCAGAGCACTGACTCAGCCTCTGACTTGAAGCGGATCAAAGCATAGATAAAGAAGAAAAAAAAAAGCGCCGTAAGAGAATACCTGTGTGGCACTAACGGAACCAGGATAAGACGACGCCATCTGGAAGAGCGTTGAAGTTCAGAGCATGCAGAGCTTCTCCCAGGTCTTGCGGCAGATCGAGGAGAAGAGAGCGCGCAAAAACCCTAATTCCAGAAAGAGATGGATGATGCGGCGTTGGGCTTTAAAAACGAAGGAAGAGGCCCAAGGAGAGGAGAGAGAAAGAAGGAGATTGGGGTTGAGAGAGAAAGGGTGGAAATGAAGGAAGTGTGGAGTTATAGATCGGAGCTTGAGAATGGTGCTGCGCAGCTTAGACAGTTAAAATATGAGAGAGGTGTGCCTGAAGGACTGAGCAACTGTGTGAGTGGAATGTGATGTGATTCTTTTATATTTTCTAATATTTAAATCTCACAATAAAACGGGTGCGCCGATAACCCATAGCCCTGGGATTGCTTATCTTTTGTAATAAACGGCCCAGATTGATTTCAAATATTATTATGGACGGCTAAGATTTCAGGGTACACGCCACACTACTAGGAATAGTGATTGGGCTGATGTTATGATTATGTAGGGATGGTGGCAGAATCTACGGAAGCATTCGATATCTTTAATTTAGACTTGAACTGAAGAAGTCGCAACTTTTCTACTAACATTCAATCAATAGTGTAAGTGATGCAAAAATAGATCCTGGAATTTTGTTAATTTCAAAACTTTTTTTTTCTAAATAATAGATATTGTTTGATGATTTCATCTAAAAAATTATATACACAAAATGCAAAGGTAAAAAATATTTTTATATAAGTTCATCTTCCTTATTATGACTATATTTTAATTCGTGGTTTATGAAATATTGCAAATAATGTTTAATAGATTGTGTGCTCATTATTCTCTATCTTATCTTTTTTTTAAAGGGACTATTTAAAAGTATTTCAAAATTTCGCAAACTATTTAAATGTAAAGAGATAAAATCTTCAAGTAATAATTCATATATTTCACAGTATTTTTCTACGAAAGAGCACTTGATTATTTTCCTGAATAAGATATTAGTTGTTATATATGAATGCATATATCTTGTAGAGGGTGAATAATTACGCACCTCTTTTGTGAAATAGCTTGTTTTCTTTTTACTATAGTATCTCTTCATAAATAAATAATTATGCTTATTTTCATACTTGCACAAAAATATTGTTCTATTTTTCTTTTAATTCAAATACATAGGCAAAGTAACGGTAGGAAATAGGTTCTGATTTCGAATATATAGGAAAGTAAGTGTTGTAAATAAATTAGTTTTTATTTATGAAAATTCTGGTACCAAAAATTTATTACTTTATCTCAAATTAGAACCTATATTTTTATTTTACTTAGTTAATATTGTTGAAATGTATTTTTTTTTCTAGTAAAATTCTCCGTCGGATTCCTTTTAAATTGAAGTGTTAAAGGTTATGTTTATAAATCACTAACACAATATACCAATTTAATAAAATAGTTATGGCATAAAATTAAATAATTTATTTACAATAATACATAATTAAAAGTTTTATATTTGATTAAACATTGTGAAATTTGTTAAAAGAGTCCATCACATATATTTGGTTCAAATGATATTATGACATTAAAGTAACAAGATAATTAAGTGACAAACGGTTGCTCAAACAGAAATGTTTGGTTCTAGTTGTGAGAAATTCTAGGAAAAATTTGACCTAAGGATTGTGTTGTTATCATAAATAAATGATGCATTTGTTGTCACATATAAATGACACTATGTTGGGTTTCATTCATGATTAGTTCAAACTCTATCATAGATAAACTAATCCATTTTAATATGAATTGTTTCGGTAGTAGGGTTAAACCGACTCCAACACCTACACAATTTTTCTTCTAGACGTCCGGTTATAACTCTCGTTCTCTCATATGTTCTGTTTTGTCTGATTCTCAGTCCTTTCTTTGTTAGACATTCGGTCGGGTACTTGCCAAAGGTTTTCCGATTAGAGAGAGAAAGAGAGAGAGCAGAAGTAAATGTGTCCAACTACCTCATACATTTGACCTCTATTTATAGTTTTTCGTTATGGACCCGTGAGTAGCAAAATTTTAATCACGGCCCAACACTAGCCCAATAACCCTAATCACATTTTTACCTTAATCTTGCCTTGATTTGCAGTTTGGGCTGATCGGTCAGTAAGAAGCGGTCGAGCTCATTGTCGTCATTGAATTGGAATCGAAACGATACAAATATGCTAACCGGTTTCACAGGCCGTCCGATCCCTGCTCTTACATGAATGATATTTATCTCCACTCACTTATAATTGGCATAACTTTAGACAAAGCTAAAACTCTTGCAATCACTAAACATCTTCCTCCATTTCATCTACGTTTTGGTATTTCTATTCGTCTTCGATACATTAAACAAATAAATCTATACATTAATGTGACCTATATTTTTCTTCATATTAATCCTAAAATTCTTGCATTTCCCTTCCATCATTTGCCTTCGTACCATTTGTCTTTGTCATTAAGTTGATAAACCCAACCTAGTAAATTTATGTTAAATGTCAAAAAGAACAAGACAAATTTATGTTAAATGAAAAAGTAGAAGAAATTTAAAAAAGAAATGGACAATTGAAAAATATATAATAAATAATAAATTAGTCAATCAAAATAACAAAATAATTAGCTTTTTATTAAATTGCTTGTTTATTTAATTACAATTCTTTATATTAATGTTATTTCAAGTCCGTCTTTGTTCCCGACAGCTTTGATTCCCTTTAAACGGTTGTCTTTTAAACAAAATTCTATAATATCCCCCGCTTTCAACTCTAAAATTAATTGTTTAAATCCATAATGAAAACCCAAAATTACTTAACGAAAACCTATTTTATGCACAGATTCGTTTGGGGTATAACATAGACTAAGTAAAATTGTATAAAATTTTGAAGACAAACTTAACTGAATTTAAGTGACCAAATTTGCCAACAGCCTTAAATGTTACTTAGTCCGCATTAAAAAAAAAAAAGTATACGGGTGAAAAGAAAAATTACCAAAAGAATGTACACAGAAAAAACTAAAAAAACAATAGCAAATTAGTCAAACAATTTTCTATTTTCAGTAGTATAACTACAACTGTGCTCCATACCTAATAACAAATTACTCTATAATATAAAGGAAAAAAAAAATACAGGAGGCGAAAACAGTCGTCATCTCATTTTGTGAACTCAGTAATAACTACCGTAATAGGCTTGAGGAACTGCAGCAGGTTGCTGTGCAGGAGCTGCAACAGGTTGCGCATAGGGCTGTTGAGGAACCGCCGGCTGAAATTCAAATTCATACAAAAGAATCAACCTTAATAAAACTAACCATGCTTATGTTTACCATAATCTATCTATCTATCTATCTAAATATATAAACAACAAACAACGTTAGCATGGTTAGTTTTATTCGTTCACTTTCCCTTCTTCAATACAAAAAGAAATCACAATAAAAGTTCCATGGTATACACTAATCCAAATAGGGACCAAATCAACAAAATAAAGAAATACTGCTTTGTACCTGTGCAGCAGGATAAGAAGGAGGATAGGCCCCGTATGCAGTACTCGGTGGAACTGTTGCAGGCAATTGAGAATTTGCATAATTGCCGCCATATCCAGCATAAGCCCCGTAAGAAGCCTGTACCAAATCAGAATGAATCAGTATAGAACATCTATCACTCTATCAACTCGCTAAAACAATTGGCGGAGAATGACAACAGATTGATAACAAAATAATATAACCGTTTCAATTAAACAATGAATTAAAATTACACCCAACTCAGGTGCTTATTTTATGAATATAGGTGTACAAACACAATTGCACAGAACACGAGTAAAACATCTTAGCTCCGTCATAGAAATACTAATCATTTTAGTACACACCAAAACTATGCGCATTCATGACACGATTTCATCGATAATCTACAAGTTATAATCTATAACAGCATACAATGGGAATACCCCTTTTGTGTACACATCACTTTCTTATTTCACCCTAAATTATATTTTAATTTTCAATATTTCAAACCTTAAAACTATTATTCTCTTCTTTTATGCAAAATATGAATCTCTATTGTCTCTCCAACATTGTTTTCATTCAAATTATAAATTACACATCAAATATAGAAAATAATAACAGATATTTTTTAATTAAATAAAATTATAAAATTAAAACTAGTATAAATATTAATTTTAACTCGATAAAATGAGATGGTATGATAAGAAAAATGTGAAAACACGAGCTCAATGGTGCTAGCTTTGATAAAGATGCTTGAAGTCATGGAATTAAATTCCAAGAATTTAATAAGCAGAAATTCTACTTCAATAATGCTGAAGCTTAGTGGAGTGCGTTTGTCACGTCTTACATGTCCACATTCGTTTTTAAAAACACAATCAGGATCATATCTGATTAACAAGTATAGCAAACAAAAGTAGTGAACACTATATTGCTTGACAGATTTGACAGTCTAAAGAGCCAAAACAATATCCAGGGTTAGTGATTCACACGTATAAACCCTACATGCACAATATACCAGGAAATAAGAAAGGATACCATACCTGCTGGGTGTAGCCAGCAGTCCACTGTTGCCCCTGTGCTTGTGTAACCGGAGGCCAAGTTTGAGGCTGTACTCCATAATTAGTCCATTGGTTTTGTGCATTTGGATACGCACCAATCACGGATTGGGCAGGTGATTGGGCAGAATAAGTTCTTGACGCTTTAACTTTGTCTGAAGATAAGAAATCCTCGGCATGACGTTTCTTCAACTCCGACATGCTCCTGTGTGGCAAAAACAATTTGGCATGCATATCCTCTGCTCTCTTGATTGATTGAACATCTCCAAAGAGATTCAAAAACTGGAAAATAAACAATTCACAAAAATTAATAGTATTCAAATTATAATTCAACAAGTATTGAAAGATAAGGCCTTTGAAGAAACAGACACATACTTGTTAAAAAAACAATAAGATATAATAGTTCTTTGAAAACAATAGAAAAAGACCATCAAATAGATGTACAATATCTAGAAACTGTATTCAATTAAAATAATTATAAAGAGACCGGAATAGAACAAAGATATATTATACTGCCAATGGTATTTGTGAAGCACTGTTACAAAATAAACTACCATTTCAAAACTATGCAAAGAGGCACGAGTTAAATTCAAGACAATTACCATTTCAAAACCGTTCAGAAAGACAAGTTAAAAATTTAAGGCAGAGAGAAACATATCAATATGCCCCTCTGCTAAATTCCCTCCACTCACTCCTATATTTATACTGTGAACATGTTCCAACCTTCTATTTTAGTCATGATTTTCCAGTTTCCATTCAAATCATTATCATTCAAAGTCTTGAATAAAATTCTGATTTCCTGGCAAACATCATAGCCCACAATACATAAATTTTCAAAAACAATAATTTTATTAAAACTAGGTCAGAGCCCCTAGTTACAGCTAGCCATATCAGTTATCCAATAATAAGACTAGTACTGCAAATGAGAGTTGAGTTAGTGTTAAAAGAACTAAACTTCTGATCAAGGGCTGCCAAAATTAATATATTAAACCAATCTTGATAGATTAGCATTATCTCTTCTCAATCTCATTACTGGAAAAGACAAATACACACCCACACACTAGACACAGAAGTAAGCACACACCAGCATTTAAACACAACATATTTAAATTTACCAATCATTAACCACTTTAAGCACCTGCACTTTCCTGTCACAACCTCAAGGTTAACAATTATCAGTAGACTATGGATTAAACCATATATATTTCTTTACTAAAGTAGCAATAATTGCATTTCACGTTTCAAAGTGGATGTCATCACTGGCAGTCAGTTACAAGGATCAATTGACCCACTGGAAACTTAGACATCCCAATTTTCCAGAAAAACCACTTATTGTAGATGGAATAATAACTAATAAACATACACCAGAAAAAGTAAAAAAAAAAAGTATATATCCTAAAGCAATATTTAATTACTCGAGGAAATTCATAAAACACATTCTAGAACATCCTTGTGACAAGGACTTACCTCCAGAAAAATACTAGAAAGCTCCTCACGCTCAATTGCACTAGCTACACTATGACTCTCTGAGTTAGGCATTATAAATTTGCAAACCCATGACTCAAGAAAGTTGATATCAACTCGCTTTGGAAAGGGTTGAATAGCCTCAAAATGCAATAAGGCCTGCATGTTATTGAATTAAGAATCTCATTAGATATGAGAAACATCATTACAAAAATAAAGAGAAGAATCTCTAACTACGTAATCAAAGTGAACATAGATAAAGTTAAGACAGACCTCGAGAAGTGGTTTTGACAACAAAACATTCTCCAGCCCCTCGATTAAAATCTGTCTTGCCTTCTCTGCATTCCCAGAAGCCTAATGAAAAAATGAGAAGTATTAAAAGAATAGTAGCCAAAAAACTTGAATTAGTAATTCTTTTCCTAAAATAATTTGAATGCTTTATTTTTTGCCATACAAGAGAAGTATACAAGGCAAAACAGCTAGTATAAATTAACAGAATGAAGACATGCTAAAATAAATTAGCTGTGGTTTTAAATTAATCAAACTACCAGTAGTTGGCATTCTAAAAACCAATAGGCAAGTTTAAAACAAGGAAAAAAGCATTCAACCCCTTACAAATAGAGATCCTAAACTTGGATTTTATCCTAGTGATCCTTAATCTTTATACTAGTTATCCTTAATCTTTATATTATTTGCAATGCAAACTATGAACTTCATTTAACCCTAATCAATACTTCAAACATTACCTTTTTTAAAAATAATACCTCAAACTTTAACTTCATTCTAATTGATTTACAAATAGGTTTTTAGATCACATTAGATTTAAATTATTTAAGCTATTTTTCAATTATTCATGGACTTTTTATTCCATTTGTCACATGATTTTTTTGATATATATATATATATATATATATATATATATATATATATATATATATATATATATAATTACAAAAAAAAGTAAATTATCAACTGATAAAATCTGTCGAAAATAACTAATATTAGTCGGTAATGAACTTTTTTTGATGAATTACTCACAATCAAATATCTGTCAATAATTTTGTTGTCCGTAATGATTACTAACAGATATAGTACGTTGGAAAATTATAGTAAAAATACAAATTTAGAATAAAAAATAATCAAAAATCCTTTATTCAGTTTTAAATTATAAATTCTATTAATGTTTGAAAAACTTATTCCTACAAATAAAACCAATAAATTATTTAAACTAATTTGAATTTAATATCAAAGACTATTCACAAAAGATGACACTTCAAGGAATGAGATAAAATTGAAATTTGAACACTTGAACAAAAAAGATATAAAGTTTAAAGTATTTAATTGCAAAGAAACCCAAGTTTAAGGAACAACTATGACAAGTTTAACTTGTTCACTAGCAAACACATCAAAAGTTTAAGGGAGCTGAATACTTTTCTTCTGAAAAGAAAAAAGAATGCATGTAAAAACAATAGCAGCTTTAGATAGGAACAAAGACACAGAAGAGTATTTGCATAAAAAAATGTTAAGGACATACCAAATAAACAAATCGAGAATACTGAGCAAACAACATCGGCAATGTTTGTGAATGTTCTTTTCCTTTCTCAATAGCAATGGCCTGTTCATACAAAGAGAAGGCATCCTCCATTTTTCCCTGTAATATCAATGTATAGAAAATCTGTAAACAAATCAACCTAGAATTAAGTCAAATCTAGAAAGAGTTTCTCAAGCCAGTATACCAATCGGTGTTCCATATTGGCATGCCTGATTATTGCTTCAAGAAGACCAGGGGAAGTTTCGGTATGCACAAGTTGATAGGCAGCTCTAGCACCCTCTATATCTCCATTCTGCTCCTTAAACCGTGCACAGAAAAGATGTATCTCCGGTTGTCTCTGCATTATGACAAACAAACAAAATGACTAAACTGAAAAATTAACGTTAACTATTCTCGGGCACTACTGAACACTACATTGTCTAAATCAAAAAAGGGACCAACACATGGAATGCATATGTATGACTCACTGACAAAAAAAATGACAGATATATAAAAATAGTATTGGGCATCCACTTATTACCTTAGAAGTTCAAATTTTAGGAAACGCGATTTTCAACATAGAACCAATACCTCTAAAAGCAAATGTCTGAAACTAAATTATTGCTACCACCATTACTAGGCCTTCTACATAGTTGAGTTTTGACAAATCAACATACAAAAGATTCTCTCACCTCAGACGGGCCATATGTCAAGAGGAAAGAGAAAAGAACTAAACTTTTATATATCCGCAACTTGGCGCAATGTATCTTCAAAGAAATCACTCTCATGCAAAACGGTAAAATATAGATGAAAAAAGCCATACAATACCACTTCTATATTTCTAGTCACAACATACTTAAGGAAATGTTATAATTTTTTCACATGATTAGAAGTGACAGTCATCAACATTCTAAATGGAAAAATATTGAGAAAGCTGAAAGCCCTTATTCTGAAGCAATAACTATAATCATCTACTATTCCCCTAATGAGACAGGTTTGACCTTTGAGCATATCATCACACAAGTTGAAGTAGATAAATCGCTTGCTCACTTCATCCAAAGTTTAAAAACTTTATATGAACTCAAAAATAAATGCATCTCTTTGAATAATATTTAGATGAAATTACCTTAACAAAGACTTGGGTGGCTCGGGCAAGAACATTATTTGCAAGATCCATGTTTCCACTGGCTTCCATACACAAAACATAGCGTATCCAATACTCAGGATAATTGGCACATGCAATGACACACCTCTCATACAACTTCACAATCTAAATCACACAAAAAATAAGACTGTTGTAAAAATTGTTATCAATGATAAAGACACAAGAAAAACCAACAATATAAACATAAAAGGAAAATACAAAGCATCAAGAAATACTCCTTAGTGGGACAGAGAGGCCCCTCAAATATGAAAGGAGGGACCCTCCTTGCCTGTGACAGATGATTAGGAAGATAACAAGACACCTGCATGCATAACATTCGCACTTTAAAAAGAGTGAACTTTTACAAATGCATGACGAACCTAGAATGTCCACCGACAAAATAGGGTTTGAAGTACTTAGCCTCAAGAAACCAAATTGAAGGCCCATGCTTTAGTCTCAGTTCAATTTCCCGATTAAAAAGTTGCTTCATCCAACGGATTAGCCAATAAAACATATAATGCAACAGATATTACTTACTGTAAGCCAATCTATAACAATAAAAATCAGTAACACAATGCAATCTTAAAGGAAACCATTTGTTACCTTGCTTAAGTCACCTTCCCTTTCTAAAAAGTCCAGATAGTTGTGCCAATTTTCAAGCTCTCCAACATTGAGAGGCTTGACGTGAAAATAGGGCCTTCGGATGGCTGTTTCAAAACCAAAGATCTTAGAATCGAACTCTTTAGCTTTTTTATAGATCTCTTCTCTTATGGCGATATACTTCTCCAACTCTTCTGCTTCTGTTAAGCCAGCACTTACAGATTTAGGAGACTTCTCTGCACCATCAGGATGAACCTCTCCTTCGGTACCTTGTCCAGTAGCCTCTGAAGCAACACTTACAGCAGCTTCTTCAGCAGTTCGTAACTCTGACAAAGGTCGGTTTCCAGCTAACTCTTTGAAGCTGCAACACCGTGACCACCAAGTGACTAAAATCAAACCCCAAAAACAGAGTACAAGCAAAAAACTTACAAGAACAGTTTTCTACTGATAATAGAGGAGGAATGAATTTAAAACACGTAATCACCTGCTGAAATACCGATCTAATTGTTGATTTGGATTCTCTAATATTCTGGTGTAAATTATGGCAAGGCGAGCCCAGTCCTGCTGCATGTACTCATATTCAATGTATTTATCCCAGAGGGGAAAAGAAAGATAATCTGTTCCAACATAAGCCAATCCTCGTTCGAAAAGCCTGAAATATGTGAACACAGTTCTGGTTAATATTTCACTTTTGAAATATCCATTTACTGATGCACATCCATGTATGGGAGACAGCAGCACTAATGTTCAAGGAGAACAAACAAATCACTCGTAACATCATGTAAGACATCCAAACGCTGCATTTACCTTCCTGCAATAAATCATACTATGTCTGAGAAACGGAGCAGTCATAGAGGCCATCTTAGCCCTTAACCAGATGTGATCTTCTCGGCAGCAATTTGCAAATTGATGCACCTCAGAGTGTCAAAGATAAAGAGAGCTACCATTCCAAAAAAAAAAAAAAAAAAAAAACTAGAGAACTATGGACTTTGAAATCAAATGGAAAAAAAGTATATTGGAGAAAATGACCCTAAAATTTTCAAACTACCACAAATAGTGGACTCAAAACCAAGGATTTAAACATCAGAATGGAAAACATTCTGGCATGAAATCCCATCAAAGCTTTTCCGCCATACAAGGGAGATATCACTGTTGAACGCATTCTGAAATTAGGTTAGAAAGCAGGCAAGAAACAGCTGAGCCTAGTGAAGGGAAAATCAAATCAAAATCTCCCAATGCAAAAATAAAAAATAAAAAAACAAAGGATGACAAACAACTAAACTTCCATTACCTACGAACAGTGTCGGGATCCCCATATGTGCTTATAGCAAATATGCAATAATGCAACCAAATGTCCACTGAATATGTAACCCCTTGAACAGCACGCTCATACACCTCAACAACTTTATCTATAGAGCCAAGTCGTGCCTCATGGTCAGCATATTTCTTCCAATAACCGTAGCACAAGGGGAATTCTGCCAGAAAGGAATCATAAACTCTTCGAATCTTCAGAATATTGTCCTTCAACAGAGAAATCATTAATGAGCTTCACAAGCATCAAAAAGCAAGGCCCACACAGTAGTGATCAAATATATTGCATTAACTCCACAACTGAACAAACAATTTTAAGGATATTAAACATTCACAAAATAGAGAAAAAGGGGAGGAGGATGTTACTTGGTAACATAAATAAAAATTACAAACGAAACTAATAAGTTGTAAATACTTGTGTGACTGTTACTACAATAAAAACAAGAGAATCCGCCCACAAAAAGTATTTATAAAGACACTTCTAACTATGAAAACAAAGGCAACAGAAATACAAATTCAAAAATATAGCATTATAAAATGCATATTATATTGTATATCATATATCATATATTTAACAAATCAGAAAGCAAAATGAATCAGTTATTTATTCAAAGCCAACCTAGTTAGAATACTAGTTTGTATTACATGTAATACAGTAATGAATAAAGAAAATATCTAAGAAATATAAAAACAGATATTTCACAAGTATTTGGCAGCGAACTCTTCTGCCATAAACATCCAAAACTGTTTCTCACACGATAACAAAAGACACTAGATACAAAAAATTATCCACCCACCCAAATCTGCATCTGAAATATGAAAATAGTAGTGCATCCCAACAACATAACTCAAGTCCACAAACATACCTCGGGTACCTTCTCTGTTTCTTCAATCAAGGAAGTCCAGGCACTGAAATCTAAAGAATTAGCTCTTACAATATTCCACAGTCGATCTTCCTCAGCAGACAAGGCAGCTCCTAATCGTGAGAAAAAATTGAACGAATAGCACCATGTTCATAAATGAGCAAAAGCATTACAAAAACAAAATTATTGAAAGCCTCACATACAATAAGCATTGGATTAGTAATATAAAAGACAACCTCCCACAGAAAATTACACTAGTTTTAGTCCTACAATTTTTAAGTGCACGGTCATATTTGTACACAAAATAAGGTTTATCCATATTATCAATTATTTTGAATGGAACCATGTCAAATTATAAGTTTAACCTAGACTATCATGCAAATTGAAATTAAAGTGAACATAAATATCCAAACAGCATCACCCCAATGTGTTTCTGTTTTCTTTCACATCATATCTCAATCACATATACTAGAACAATCACATTATTGCTTCTGCATATTTTTCATTCAAACAGATGTGGTTATCTGACTGTACAAGAAAGTTAACTTGCGTCAAAAAATACTCTACATCTACTCTCTTAAACCTGTATGCTAGGTACAAAATATCATGTTGATAGAAAAGGGTAAATTAGAGACCACCTGTTTACAGGCTTCAACTCCACTTCAAGTGATGAGTAAAACTCCTTTTTTTCATACAAAAAGGGTTATGAAAAGTTACTGACCATCAACATGGATGTGCTAATTCAAGTGGGAAATCATAACAAAAACTTGCAGCAAGATCTATTATATATTTGCCAGTTACTAAACCATTAAGACCCTTTATGTCTTACTCATGATTATACACCAAATAGTTCTGCCCCTAAGCTTGACATTTAGGACTTAACCTTTTGTACAAAAATAAAAATAAGACAGAACAACAAAATTCATAATATATATTCATAACATGAAAAAAGATCCACACCGTAGCCATCTGCAAGTTGTTTTTCATCAGCTGACCCGTCAACATTTTCCAATGCATTTCCGTTTTCAAGTCCAGCAGCGTTCGTCACTGAACCATTGACAGATGAACTGTAGTTAGAAGTCAGAGCAGGCTCAGTAGCAGTGCTTCCAACCCCAGCAGAGGCCTCGTTCGCATCCGGCACTCCACCAGCTGGCTTGGTATCACCAGTTGCATTGAATTGGGATTGTTGTAGAACAGAATTGGGATCCCCAGTATACGCATTCACATCACCAGTATTAGAATAACCAAATCCATACGTTGAAGTGGACTGAGCTCCTTCTCCAGCCGGTTGATCAGTAGTAGCACCTGCCTCGAGAGCAGGATTTGAACCAGACTCGGCATAACCAGTCGAAGCATATGCCTCAGCAGCTGAATGGGCGGATGCTTCGGTAGCAACGGATTCACTATCTGCCATACTTTAATAAAATGTCTTTACCTTTATAACAAAAATCGAAAAAAATAATTAGCGAGGGCGTTGGACGCGAGGGCGTAATTCACAACTCAAAATCATAGTAACAATAATTCGAAATGTAAAATCACCAACACCAGATAATCCAATGTAGGCGTCAGCGCAACACAACATTTGTTTTCAAATACAGATAACCAGGACAATATATCAACAAGTATTTTCAATCAACTAAAATCCTAGGGTTTCAAACAAAAAACCCTAACCGAGAGTGAAGAGAACGCTCGAAGTACCTCAAAGAAGAGAAAAAGCTTCGTCACCGAGAAAAGTTGCGGCTTTCCTTGTTCGAAGACTAAATTAAAACCTGTGGTGGCTGTTTTTGGTGGTAAATCAAGTAACACAAATTGAAATTGCGAAGTAGGGCAATAAAAAACGTGAGGTGCTGCAGTTATATAGCGGAGAAGTGGGAGTTGGCGGCTCCATGGCGCGTGATGGTTCTGTTGGATCCGATGCCGTACGTGATGGATAATGCTATGATCTGAACCGTCCGTGCTAACATACTATGATGTAATGGGCCTAGTTTTGTTAAAACTGACGTTGTGGCGTCATTGCTCAGTAACAACACATACATTACTCAAAAGTAATGACCTGGGTGCTTCGCATTATTGGGCTCTGAAGCCCTTTTTTGTGAGCCCAAACTCTACAAAACCTTCCTTTATTTTAGTTTTTTACTAATGTACTATATTAGTCAATTACTTTGTGCATACTTGTACAACTATAGTAGAAATATATGTATGTTCATTTTTTTATAATAATACAAAATGATAACATTGTAATTACAAAAATGAATATAATTAGATAGGATAGTTTTTATTTATTTTATAGATAGTTTTCATTCTAAATAATTAATTTAATTTAATTTAAAAGATACTTAAATTTTAAAAATAAAATTATTAAATTGAAAAAAAAAAGTAACTAAAGGATAAAATTAGTAAGTTAACTATTATAATTTAAAAACACGGTTATATATTAAATGATAGAAATAAAAAAATTGTGCACACCAAAACAAATAAATATAAAAATTACCATTTATCTTTAAAAAATTACTTATAGATTATATAATTTGAAAGTTATAATTGTAATATCCCATTTTTAATTGTAAAATGCTACTAAAATGAATATTGCATATATAATAATGGACTATGAGAAAACAAATCTACAAAAGACAATATTTGCACCTATAAATTATATGACTTCCCAGTTGTTTCACCTCTCGTTTGAGCAATCGTATATAATGTTTTCCTAAGTTCACGCCATCAAAGTTATCATAAAAAAAAAACATACAAAAACAAGTATAAGCTAGAATACAAACAATTAATGATATATTGGAATATGTTAAGCATTATACATGTGATTCACATATCACACCAACTAACCAAAATGATTATACATGACAATATTTTCACTCGACTGTCTGGACTTAGCATGAATGTTGAGTTATGACGAGTTGCGCAAATACTGTTTTGCAAAGTCCTTACCAATTGGGTTTTACCCTACCACACATCTTAAAGTTAATCTATAACGCATCATAGGCAAAATGGAAGCACCTAAATTAAGACCTCCTCCTACTTTTACCACATGAATCAAATCTCTCTATATAAGAATGTATGACCATTAGAGTGTTAGTATAATCCCTAAGACCGAGTTTCCTACATTTATACTAACACACTCACCATTGAGAAGTTCCTCCTTGGAACTCTCTTCCATACCTTTGAAAACATTGATATCACTTCACATTCATTGGCAAATAAATATAATTGGTGTTGTGGTGTTTATGATTTGTTATTGATAGTATGTCAAGCATTTTATTATTTGTTGACGAAAAAAATTTGTTCCAAAATGCATTTTGTTGGTTATGTGTTAGCGTTACATGTATGTGATTTTGCTAATTGATGTTATGAAATTTGAGTGCATGATTATGAAAAGTAAATAAGATGTGGTCCTTAAGCGATATTAAATGTAATACTATTTAATTGTGAACATGTTATTGAGTAACATGTCACAAGTTATCAGGCGACACATAATGTAATTCATGAAGAATAAACGACAAAAATAGGACATTTGAAAATTGTGAAAAGATTGGATTTAAGCTTAAGGAAGTAGTTGTTGAAAATAAAGTTTTGATGGAGAATAATAAAATGTTAAGGGCAAATTAATTGCACTCGTGATTGAAACAAAGAATGTGATATTGATAAAAAACAACACATCAACAAATAATGATGTGCACTTAGAAAACGATTAAAACATTTCACGTACAAAGGTGGGAAACCAGTTAATGAGTGAATCGATAAACTTGAATACTTGAAAAAAGTTCAAAGTCACTATGTAAATCAATTTTGAATCACTAGTCAAAAAACATTTTTTTATAGTGCTTTTTTATATTAGTTATAACTAACCTAGTATAAAAAGTGACATAGTGACATAATATATATAAACTTTTTATACTAATTGTATATATTCTATATAGAAAGTGGGAACGGTGTTTTTTTCGTAATAAATAAGAAAAATTTATATACCGATTATAATTATAATCTGTATAGAAAATAGACGTGATGACATTTTTGTAATAAATAAGAAAAATTTAGGCTTAATACCTCCATTGGTCCTCATATTTGTCTGTCAATCTTAGTTTGGTCCTCAAGTTTTAAACTGTCTCAATTGGGTCATAATTTTTGTAAAAATACACACATTATACCCCATCCGTTAAGTGCTACCACACGGCGTTAAGTTTAGCTGAGTTGTATTTTATGTTTTGATGATGTGGCATTGTGATTTTTTTTATTAATAGATGAGATTAAATTTACCTTTTTTATATTTTCTTTCCTCCCTCACTTCCCTTTTTATCCCTAGTCTCTCTTTTCACTTTCTATTTGGCCAACTCCTGTACCAGGGTGAATCTGCCGTCTTCCTCTTCCTCTAATGTCAATGGGTCGACGGAGAATTTGAGTGTCGGCCCCGGTGCTGCGGCCAAGAGTGATTGTGGTGAATTAGAACTGATCTGTGACAAAAAAAATTGTCGTCGGGGTTAGATATTTGTTGCAGTGGCGAGAGGAACTTGCCTCCGATTGCGACTCCGTCGTGGCAATAACATCGGTGACCACCTTCCTTCCTCTCTACAAAAACTCATCAAAAAACCAGTAACACGCCATTCAGGAACATCAAAATCTGCCCTTTTCGCAATACGCATGTATGCTTGGCAACCACAACGAGAAGATCTGCGGTTCCTTTGCACCTTTCCGTCATGAGAAGGTTTAATCTGGGGATAACCACCACGATGGCAAGTGAAATCCCTCCTTGTAACCCCCCTTCTAACCCCATCTTTCCCTCGAGTTCGGTGTCGTCTAATTGAAAAGCCACACTGCTTAGCCAAGCTGCAATAAAATTCATAAGCTGCTTCTCGAGATACAAATCTTTGACCAATAAAAGGAACAAGGTTGACAAAATTTTGTCTTGACAAAATTGTCTCCTCTATTATTTCCTCAATGGTGTCAACGTCTTCCTGAGACAAATCCATACCATTTTCAGATGATTTTAGCACCAAACTGGTTCCTTCCGACATTTTTATCAGTACTGCTAACAGCCCAATTGGATTGCAGATGTTTAAACCTACAAAACAAGCATATTAAGATATCAGCATCTTCAACGAATGAACGGGGTTCCCTTGAGAACTATCCAGCACAAACAACTCTAACATCAACCTTTACCAGATGTTTCAGCTTCCCCCTTATCATTCTCCCTCGTCCCAATCGCCGCTTCAATCATAAATTTCCCACATCATCCCATCGTCGCCGAAGCCAGCAATTTGGGATACCCCTTCACCCAATCCACCTCCTCTCTCACCACCATATCCAAACATTCCTATCGCATCCTTAACACACACCATACAAAGCACACATTGAACATGTTGAAGCATTATTGGCACTCTCCTTTTCCACAAAGCCAACACGCATAACACCACCATCCTCATAGATTCCAAAAACCATACACAGTCTTAAGCAAAAAGAGAAAACAAAGAAAAATTGTTACTCACCCAGGTCAAAACACACTCACGCACAATACCATAACAGAAACCCAAAACACCCAAACAAGCGCAAAATCGGAAATTCCAATTCACTGCTAAAACAACTTTGTCTCTTTGAATGACCAAGTCGAAGACCAAAGTTGATAAAATGTGAAGCGGCATGGTCTGTTTGGAAGCCACGATCTCGGGAATGGAGAGATCGGAGTCGGTGAGGGCGACGACGGCGGTTGAATTCCTTGGCTGGACGGGCATGGGAACGCCGTAGATCGCTCCGGTAACGGTGTTGCAGAAGCCGACGAAGATACTGGCGGCGAGCGGCGGCAGCAATTTGCCCTCACCGGCAGTGGTTAAGATGCACTGCAGAGGGGCGAGATCGTTCCTCTTTCTCTCGCGCGAAAAGAGAGGGAGGGGTTTAGACGCCGCGGCTGGCGGTGGCCCTGGTGGGACGTGAGGACGTCGGCGACGCTGGTCCTGGTAAAGGTGGTGGTGCGGTGGCCGGAGAAGCGGTGGTCGGCGGTATTCGGGGGAGGCGACCCGACCCTAGGGTAGTTTGAGAGGAAAGAGACTTAGAGTCTTCGAGTGTCTTGAGGCTGAGAGAAATCTCAAATGAGGTGGACTTCACCACATTCTGTCAGCAACACGTGGAAACATCTACGTGGATTTCACTTAACGCCGTATGATAACATTTAACGGTTGGGATAAAATGTTTGCATTTTTACAAATATTATGATTCAATTGAGACAGTTTAAAACTTGAGGACCAAACTGAAATTGACAGACAAATATGAGGACCAATGGAGGTATTAAGCCAAAAATTTATATAAGATCTAGTTATAACCAATGTAATCTAGAAAGTAGTTTATTTTTTTGGTTTAATAGCCAATTTAGTCCTCACTTTGGTTGAAAAATCTCAATTTAGTCTCTCGTTATAAAAGTGTTTTAAATTAGTCTTAACTTTTAAAATAGTGGGTCAGATTAGACCCTTATTTTAAATATAAGTTAACGAAATTAATGGATGATGATGTTGCACAGCTTAAAGCTCACGAGAGACTAATCTAACACATCATCTTTAAGCTGTGTCACATCATCATCCATTAACTTCGTTAACTTATATTTAACGAAAAGGACCAATGTGACCCACTATTTTAAAAGTTAGGACTAATGTAAAACATTTTTATAATAAGGGACTAAATTAAGATTTTTTCAACTAAAGTGGAGACTAAATTAGCTATTAAACCTATTTTTTTTTATAAACACAAACATACGTTCAAACCCTCAAACTCTCGAAATCCTAGCGGTAGAACCAGACACACTTCAACTTCAACTATGATACTGACATCGGTGTAAGTTCTTCTTCTTGTCTCCGAACTCTTTTTGTATGAAAGGATTTTTCTTCCTCGTATCTATTCTATGTCTAAATGTCACATTCTTTCGCTGTGCTATTCCTTCACCTAACCCTGACTGCCACCTACAACGTCGATTGCCACGAGAGTCATCACTGACATTACGCAACACCTCTGTCTTCGTTCTCCCTTTAGAGTGCAAAACTCTAAGATGTGAAAACCCCAAATTGGGATCTCACATCCACCATTCCCTATAGAACTACCACTATTATTCAAACCTCTCTTCCCTTTTTCTCTATTCATTTTCGATTTAATTTTATCATATAATGTAATTTGTATTATAAAATTATATTTTAAGGAGATGGGAAGGATGAAACATCCAATGATGACCACTGTGCAAGCAGATCGAACCATCGTGCAAGCAAATTGGACCGTCATGCAAACTCTAATCAGCACAACGTCGCCAAAAAAATGCAGTCCAAATTCGAAACAACTTTTCATCATCAACTCTGATACAAATATAGTGATGACCAATGCTCTTTCCATATTGGTTGTTCCTTTAACTGACTTTTTATATGTATAGAAAAGCAAAACTTTATAAACTGTTTATATCTACACCAATTTCATAACTAGTATATAAATCATCTTTTAACTGGTACAAAAAGATTTCTTACACTAGTAAATACATGAAAGTTTTAATGGAGTATTTATCATTATTTGAATAATATCTGAATATATAAGAATTGAAGTGTTGATTCTCATTTACATTTTTCTTGAAAATGAACTTTAAGTGAGACATATTTTGTTTCTAAATTTTCTCTATATTTTGTATTTCTATTAGTTACTTAGTCAATTTGTTCTCTTACTTTTGTTCTTATATTGTCTTTTGAGTTCTTATTATGTTTTTTCATCTCTTGTCACGTTATTAGTTTTACATATTTACTGAGTTGTATGAATTTATGAATCAGTCTCACCTGAATGTTTTATGTGCTAGAGATAAAGATGATATTTAATTTATTTGTTTTCTCTATTGGGTGCTTTCTTTGTCCATTTCTCTCTTTTAGAAATAATAGATAGATGTGTTACAGCTAAATTAAATTCTTCAAGACAATATATATAATTCTGTAATTTAAAATTAAAAATCCACTTGGTGGAAATGTTATGTTTTGATGAAGATTTTATATATAAAAAAATTCTATTATTTCAAATAAATAAAAAAAGTTTATATAAAAAATGATAAAATATCGCAAAATATTAAAATTACCATAAAACATATATACAGAGTTAAATAATGGTTATAAGTTTGAAATTGATGAACAAGTTTTTTTAGACTATGTACAGGACGATTTCCTATTTATGAGAATGAAAAAGAAAGAATGTATTTGTTTCTTTTCACTTACTAGGGTGGATTGGAAAAACAAATTTATTAATGAAGGAGAGGATTATATCCTCTCATGTATTTGAGGGTATGAATAAAGATTTTATAAATCTATTTTCTTTTTTTAATCTTTTGCACATGTTTTTTTGCTAAGGTTATGTTTTCTTTTTCATACATATAAGGAAAGTGATATTTTAACACCAATTTTTTGACATTATTTTGACACTGCACACGTGTCAAAATGTGGTTGGGCGATTTCAAATTAAAAAAAAAAACTTTGGTTTTTCTCTTTCAAATATGTCCTTGCATAAGTTTTTTTAATTTGAAATCGTCCAACCACATTTTGACACGTGTGCAGTGTCAAAATGGTGTTAAAATATCATTTTCCTACATATAGTAATAAAGGTTTAAATCTTTTTTGTCCTTAAGTTAAAAACTGGTGTTCAGTGTTTAGTCCCCTTTTAAAAATGTAAACCTTTGGTCCCCATGATGTGTAAAATAATGTATCAAATCAGTCTTATCCGTTAACGGTTTTTAATTAACTTTCTTGATTTGTCTCATTACTAACTCCCATACTTCAAGGGTTGTTGATGCTGCAACCTTCCATAGTAATTGTCTCAGGTTTATGCCAGCAAATTTCTTCATAAAATTTAACGAATAAGACTGATTTGATACATTTTGCACATCATAAGGACCAAAGATTTACATTTTTAAAATTGGAGACTAAATTGAATACCAACTTTTAACTTAGGGACAAAAAAAGATTTAAACCAATAATAAATAACAATAAAAATTAAAAATAATATATTAATTTTATTATAAAGATAAAATAATATTTTTATATCTTAATTTATTAATTTTTTTTATCTATTATATAATCCAAATTATTCACAAACTTTCATACATTTTATTTTAAAATCTACTAACTTGATCTATAATTTAAAAAAAAAAACACGAACTTCGTCTCTAAATTTATTTATTCATTCTTCTTCCAACTCATCTCTCAAAGTTGGCTCTACGTTAGAAATGACAACTTCAATTAAAAAGGACTTTATTCTATCATTTACGCTATGTGCACTTTGAGGTGACACACTGTAGAGAAGGATTTGCGCGAAGAGATTTGCGATTAATTTTATGTTAATCTTTATGAATTAGTAGATTTGTGCGGATGGATTTGGAAGATATAAAAAAATTTCATTCCTCGCTGATAGAGGAGATTTGAAGGTGATTATAATAAAAAGTCATTTTTATCCAGTATGAAATAGCTTTTGGAGGGTAGGTACATGCACTGCTGTAATAAAAATATTCATTTTATGAAACTTGGCTAGCTTTAATAATAATAATTAATAATAAATATAATAATAAAAATAATTAAAATAATAATTATTATTATAATATTATTATTATTATTATTTCAATTTACTAAATTATAACTTTTTTACATTTAA
Organism: Vigna mungo; assembly: GCA_036885675.1. Lineage (NCBI taxonomy): Eukaryota > Viridiplantae > Streptophyta > Magnoliopsida > Fabales > Fabaceae > Vigna > Vigna mungo. Next base: position 23,366,213 of record CP144695.1, read on the forward strand.
AAAAATAAATTTATTTTTTTCTTATAATTTTTTTTACAATTATATATAACATTAATAATTATCATCTTATATTATTTTTACTATTAAGGGTATTTTAATAATTTTCAATTTTTATCAATTAAATAAGTTTTTTTATCTGTCAAATCAATCAAATCCTACACTAATTCTCACACGTTTTACTTTCAAATTCATCTTCATTTACCTTCAAATCTATTCAAAAAAACAACAATTAATTCACCCAAATTTTCTCAAATCCATCCACTAACTCTCCCTCAATTCCTCTTCCTCAAGATAACATACCCTTACAGTGGAGGAAGAGGTAGAAGTTTCGATTCAAATCTGAAAATGTTTGTATTTATCCTGATGGGCCAGCAAGCCATTTTTTAAAGCAATAAAAAACGACACGAACTTTTCCATCATAAATTATTTTAAAAAATGTTTTAATTATGTTTTCTCTATTTTGTACATTTTTCGATCCTATAAACTAAAGCCACACACAACTTTTAGGGATTTATTAATTTGTGGTTAGTCATATTAAAAGTGTGAAAAGTAAATTAGGTTTAAAGACTTTCGTCTGCTTTAATGATTAGCGTTCGTTTGCCATTCTTCACCGCTAATTTCTATAATAAGCCACTTTGCATTACCATTGCTAATTATTTTTTTAATCTCTCTTCCCTATATTTTAAAACTCAATCATCTACGTGTTTATTTTAGAATTTTGCCATAAAAATGACATTTTTCATTTATAGTGGACATATACTCTTTAATAATGCTGATTCGGATTTTCTGTTTCACCTTTCCACCTTTTATTTCCCCACTTTTGTGCCTAATGTTTCTCATCATTTTACTTATTATTATTGAAAAAAAAAAGTACTTTCAACAACATTTTTTAACAATATATGATAGTTTGTGATAAATCCGTTTCAAATATTTTTTAAAAATAAATTCAAATAAATTAATAAAACAATAACATGTGTATTGTTATAAAAAAAATTATTAAAAAAAATTATCAAATATTATCTTTATTATGGAGTGCATAAGAAAGCAAAATGGTCTAATGGTCCAATATGGAGTCTGGTCACACCTTTTAAGAGCACTTCTCATTTTCTTAACAACTAAGAAAAAATGTGCTTCTGTAACATTCTACGTCATCTAGAGAATCACACCAAGATACAACTAATGAAAAACCATAACCATGGTCTATAAGGTTTTGTCTCTAAGCTTAATAAAACAACTTTACCATAATCATTCCTTAAATTCCCCCTTTTTAACAGTTACTTATATTCCTTTGAAACTTCACATTTTCTGCATATGTATTTCAAGCACCGACATTATTTATAACATATAATAATGATGTCAACTTTTTTATATACAATCTATGTTTAACTATGAGTTTTTACCTTTTAACTTCAACTTTTTCTCTGGTTTCCCATGAGATGCATGGCAAGTGAAACAAGCAAGAACTGAAGTTTGTGTTGAGAAAAAAATAATGAAAAAGAAAAGGTGTTTTCTCATCTCTTTGCAAATAATAAAGTCATATAAAGTGGGGACAGAGATTTATTGCACTACTTTCTTCCGTTCATACCACAAGAATATCCTTGGATCAGAACTATACAGAGGCAAAAGTATATTCAATTCAAATTCACCTAAGATATGTTAAAATTTGATCTACGAATCCCAAGGTATGTGTATATACACATGATCCAATTCATCAAAATAACAGTCTTATCATATTTATAAACACTTGTTAGAATCAAAACAACTTTGAAGAACAAAATTGTGAGAATGAGAACAAGTATCAGAGCAAACAAAACTAAGATACTGTGATTCTAACGCTTCCCACCTCTTCTCTTTAACACCGACTTCAGAAATAGCATGCAAACGATCAAGAATCCCAGAGCCGCCACCCCACCCACCGCGAGCGCCACCGTCCTCTCCGTGTGCGGATGCCCTCCTCCCTCTGATCCTACCAAACACACATAAAAAATCAGTATTTTTTTTCAATTCTCACTAACGCAAACAACCACGACACACAAAACCCACCTACCCAGATCCTGCAAATCCCTTTCATAACCCCACTAATTAAATCCCTTCATTTCATTTCCCAGTATTTAATTAATTCAAATCAATCGAAAAATAAGCAACACACATCACATCATGATATTTTCAACAGCAAAAAAGTGTTTTTTTTTTTCACTTTCGAAGAATGGTGCACTGACCTGAGGAAGAAGAAGAGGTGGGAACTCCGTTGGGGTAAAAGCTGTAACTGATGTAACAATTCTGAAGATAAACCTGCGCGGAAATAGAGTAGCCACACTGATCCTTAGCCTGTTCCGCGGCACTCCTGATACAATCCCCGCAATCTGCATTTCCCAAATTACCTTCGCACTGTCCCAACACATAGAGGCTCTGGTAACTCCCAGTGTAGAACAAGTTCCCACTGCTCTGCACGCCGTTCTCCACCATCCCAAACGCCGCGTCCCTCCTCGCCTCGAACCCTCCGCCGTCTACAACCCTACGGGCCCCACAAACCTTGTACAGGAGTTGAGTCGCTGCAACCTGCTTGAACCCGACCACCTCGTACCGCAGGTAGCACCCGCTGAGCTGGACTCGCGCCGCCGCAGCCGCCTCGCCGCAGAGGCGCCCCAGCATGTCCGGAATCTTGGCGACGCAGCTGTGGCAGTCGGAGCTGGTGAGGTCTCCTCGGCATTGGTAGGCGCCGGTGAGCCCGTTCTGCGTAGTGGCGGCGAAACCCTTTTGCGCAGACTCTGCCAGCAAGGAAGATAACAGGGGTTTGAGATTCTGCGAGTAGGGTTGTTGCAGTTTCTGGTCTGCGCAACCCTTGTAGATCAAGTTTGTGTTGTCTGCAAGGGATGTTGGTGTGGAAAGGAAAAAGATGAGTGCAGTGAGAAAGAGGAGCGTGTGAATGTGGTGTTTTGTTTTGAGTGTACCCATCTGGGAAGTGGTTGGTGTGCGTGAGTGTGTTTGTTTGAGCGTTTGTTGTTCTTTATATGCAATGAATGTGAATTAACTGTGTCTGTTTATTGTGTAACTAAGAACATAGGAAGTAAGTAATGGTTATGTTTTGAGGTTAAATTATTGGGTTCTTCATTGAAAGCGAATGCCATTTGATTATGAGCTTATGTTGCTGTTAAGTCTGAGATTATTTTTTGACCAAAACTGAAAGGATGACGTTAAAGGTTACTTTTGAATGCGCCCCATAAATAAACAATAATACTTGTATTTAATTATTTACTCTGGTTTGTATTCTTTACTTTCGTAATTCGTTAACTTTAATTTAGTTTATTTAAAATAACCATGGTACTGTACGCCCACACGTCTCTGCCAAGATTAACGTACGATTGGTCGGTCATGTTTTTGGAATGAAAGAGCGGTTATAAACTTTAAAAAGTCTTCGATACAATTTATAATCTAGGTTTAAACTTTTTTTTAAATGATATTTTAACACAAATTTTTGACATAATTTTGATGCTGTATATGTGTGAAAATGTGGTTGGACGATTTCAAATTAAAAAAAGATGAGACTGACATATTTATACGAGAAAAATCGAAGTTTTTTTTTTTAATTTGAAATCGTCCAATCACATTTTGAAACGTGTGCAGTGTCAAAAAGGTGTAAAAAATTTGGTTTTAAAATATCATTTTTCTTTTTTTTTTCTAAGTTAAGTTATGATGTTCAATTTAGTCTCCGTATTTAAAAATGTCAACCTTTAGTCTTTATGATAGAAAAAATGTATATATCAAATCAGTCATCATTACAGCACTTAATGAACAACAAATCACAAGTTTCATATCTTGGTATCCAATATTTTGTGATTTGTTATGAACAACAAATCACTTAATGAAAAACTTGTGATTTGTTACTTTAGTATGAAAAATGTATCAAATCAGTCATATCCGTTAACAAATCACAAAATATTGGATACATAGGTATGAAAACTTGTGATTTGTTGTTCATTAAGTGTTGTTGTGAGAATTGATTTAATACATTTTTCATATCATAAGAACTAAAGGTTGAAATTTTTAAAAGTATAGACTAAACTGAACATCAAAACTTAACTTAGGGACCAAAAAATGGTTTAAACCCATAACCTAATTTATAATCAAAATATGTTTATTTAAATAAAAAATTGACATACTTAAAATTTTTACATTTATTTAATACTATTTTTTTTTATTTTTAACTTTATTTTTTTTTTAAAGTAAAAGTTTATATTTTTATGATTATTTATTATTGTATTTCAAATAAATATAAAATTGTGTTATTATATCATTATTCTATTTATTATATATTGAATCATGACGACGATTGTGCTAATTATAAACTCATCTTAAAATTTACGTATAAGTCTAAGGTAATATGATAAAAAAATGTATTTATTATAAATTTAAAATTTATTATAATAATTGATCCCCTATACTATTTACTTGAATGTCTTACTGTTTTGATAAGTACTCATCACATAATTTAAAGTTAAAATATCAAAAACTTATAAGAAGTCTCTAAAATATAAAGTGACATTAAATGATTTGAAAAAAAATAATAATAAATGTTTTGATTGCAATCTAAATTTGCAAAACAACCATAATTAATAAATAATTAAATAAAATAGATATTTCATTGTTTAACTTTCAGAATGAATTTGTTTAATATATATATATATATATATATATATATATATATAAGGAATACAATACGAAAAATTAAATCGTTGGTATTTTGGCACATAATACTTTCATATTTATTTGATATTATTTTTATTGTTTTATAAATAAAACAATTACTTTTTTTATAATTATTTTATCTTTACATATGAATATAATGTGGGATAAAAATAAAGATGTTAATATTTTGCATACTAATGTATATAACTTTCTGAATTAATGTACTCTATAATTTTATTATTGATATAATTTAATTCAATTTTTCGTACTGCAGACTCTGTCCTTCTAAATATATATATATTATTTTATTTTTGAAATTACATTCAATCACGATATGGAATATTCCAATTCTGTCGCGATAACATATATAGGCCAGAAAGGACGACGTATGGGTATTTGTGTCACAAGAATTTAGTATTATTTTGATTTGTAAATGATTTTGTCTGTCGAATTAGGGAAATTCCTCTCTTGATATTGTTTTGGTTACTTAAAAAATAAGTAAGAAATATATTTCAGAATTCGAAATATATGCTAATTTTTAAGTCAATGTATTGAGTGATTATAAATGTGTCACTGTGATTTTCTTTCCAGACAGTTCCATTTTTCAACTATTAACGAACATTGTTTTTAATTTAATTTCATTAAAATTTACTTTCAATATGAAATAGGTATAAATAATAACGTTGAATTCATGTTGTAATTTGATATATCATGCCTTATATGTATTATAAGGTGTAACACTTTGAGAATAAGCTAATAAAAACCAAATGACAGCCAAACTTAATTTGAGCTTATGAAATTCTTTACCAAAAGAAAAACAAAACAAGTGAGTTAGACATGATAAGTGTGACAGAAACATATGTCATGAAGAATAGTATTGATTATAACTTTTGATCTAAATTTACATTTTAAAATTCAAAATGAAATTTCACTTGTTTATTCTTTAAACATTTTCGCCAATAAATGATTACGGATAAACTATATTTACTTACTCTCTTCTCCCTTCTATAAATTAATTTTGAATATATAAAATTTCAATATTTTATAAGAACATTTTTTTGAGTGACATCTTATTTTAGATCTTATCTTAAATTTTTATTACTAAAGTCATGACTCTATATACAGAGTTTATCATGAAGTTGCAAATTTTATTTTATTTTTTTATCTTTAAGCCATGTTATTTCTCCCCAGTTTTTTTAAGTTTTCTTGACTTTTTCACGTTTTACTTTTGCAACTTGTTTTTTATAATTATTCTTGGTCAAATGATACAGTAATATAATAATTAATTAAAAGTATTTATATTGTGTAATTGTAAAATGAGAGTGAAAATGGTATATTTATATTCTTTGCTATTTAAATCTCAATAATTTTGCAACTTGTTTTGTATTTAATTATTCTTATTAAATATGTTTTTAGTTTATAAAGTTGATGCAAATTTGGTATTAGTTTATATTTTAAATTTTGATATATTTTGATTTTTAGATATAAACAATAATAAATGTAGTTTTTTAATTTAACTGTATATAGTTATTTTTTTTTAATTTATGTTTCTAGCAATCTTTTATTGGTTACGTATGTATGTCTTTACAATTATATTAGATTTTATGAGCTTAAAATGTGTCATCATATTCATTAAACGTAATCAGTTAATTATGTATAATAATTATACCAATACACATAACTAAAGCAGTTTTCGTAACTATATCCATCAATAATTACTAATATTGACACAACCAAAACACACAAACTCATCACGGAATGCGTAACATGAAAATCACGTGAAGGTGACAATACATGTTAATTTTCAATCGTTCCTACCTTACCTTAGTGAAATCCTTCAACAGCATTATTATATAAAGTGCAATGACCGAATATCAAACTTTATGTTTGATCTAAACAAATTATCCAAACATAATAGTATGTATACATAATACCAAACATGTAACATAAAACACATAGATGACTAACTCCCACTAAACTAAAATTCCTTAAACAGTAAAACACTAATCCAAACAGTGTGTTTATGAAAAGATATTGGGTGGAATACCTTTTATAAGAGGATTCATTATCATTGAGTTTGTCCCTATATGTTTTATAGAAAGATGTTCACTTTATACCATTTCCTTGATAACTGGGACCCTGATAACTAAGAACTTGATGTCAATGTTTTTTGACTTAGTTGTACTCTTATCATCGTTGAAATATAATACAGTTGATATGTTGTCACGATATAATTTGAATGGTTTTTCAATTCCTTCCACAATTTTCAACCCAATGACAAAGTTCCTTAACTAAATCCCATGATTATATGTCTGATGACATGCTAAATTATACAACCATGGTAGATTGAAGCAATAAGAGTTTGTTTGACACTTTGCCAAGAAACTACTCCACTAACCTATAGATAAACGTAGCTTGAAATGGATCTCAAACTATTTTTACATTTAATAAAATATAAGTCTAAACATCCAATGATTTGCAGTTGGTTTGACCCTGTTATACGTGAGCATATGATCCTTTGTTATCTTTAAATACCTCATAACATTTTCATATGCTTTCTAATGATCCATTATTTGATTGCTTAAATATTTGTATGCGTACGCACTTAGACATATATCAGACTTCCTACTATTGATGCATAAGAATCTTTTGCATTTTTAGAATTTCTAATTTTCCTCTTGGGCATTAATTTAGACTAAATATGTTTCTCTTATCAACCAGAGTATCCCCTTACTTGCATTCCTGCATGCCCAATATTTTAAGTATCTTTTCGATATAACTCCTTTGTGACAATTCTGTAGTACCCCAAAAACAATATCGATGTATTTGAATTCTTAATACAAACGAGACCTCACCAAGATTTTTCATTTTGAAGTTTTTTGACTAAAACTCTTAGTTTCGTACAAGATGAATATATCGTTAGTGACAAATAGAATGCCATCAACACATAAAACTAGGAAAATAAACTTTTTCCAACTAAATTGATGATACATACAATTATTAACAACATTCATCTCGAAATCAAATGAAATTATTACTTGATGAGTTTTATAATACAATTGAAGAAACGTCTCTTTCTAAAAAAAAATATTTCGAAAAAGTCCTTTTAAGAGTCTCCTTTTAAATATAGTTCTTAACTATATAACATATAATCTATTAATGGCATTGTATGAGTCACATTTTATTCCCCCATAACGTCATAAGTCCATTCTAAAATATTTGAAACAAAACTATATTTAAAGTAAATATTATATTCAATCAGGATGTATTATTTTACATTAACTGGTCAGTTATAAAATAGTAAAATATAATTAACATTTCATTACTCAGTTTATTACTATATAGTTTTGTAAACGCGGACTAAAAACAATGCGTAGGTTTTAGTCCAAGGTTATTAATTATATTGGATACATTATAACTATATTTTAGAAAATAATAAACAAGTATTAAAATTTCTCAAAGTTCTAGCTCACTTGGTTAAATAGGATGTGCGTTATAAAATTTCCAATATTTGCGTGTATTTTTTTTTTATTTTTTTTCCATAAAAAATTATATTCAAGGATATATATTATTACAAAGAATATAATTTTAAAGTGAACAGGTAAGCAAAGAATATAAATCTAAATATTTTATTAATTTCTCCATTTTCTACTTATTTGTATTTTTTTTTACATTAAATAACACAAAATCTTCCATGACTGGCTGATTTTCTTTCTAATACAATCTTTTATTTATTAATAGAAATAAAAGCACTAAAAAAGAGAGAGTAGTAAATATCTAATTTTAATGACTATTTTATTTTTAAGCTTAAGAACAACTACCTCGTTTGAAAAAGCACAGGTCAAATTTATCTTTTTGGAATATAAAATTTAAATTAGAAATCACATAAAGAAAGATACAATTAAAATAAATATTAATAATAATTTACAAGAAAATCACTTACATTAAAATATTTTTATTCCTGATTAATGGAATACTCAATATAAAAACCTAAATTTTTGGTTTATCCTAAACAAATTCATGTCTCAATATAGAGTTAAAATGCAAAGATGGTGTTCGAGGTGAAGTACTGTTACAGTAGAAGCCAGTGATTCTTCACCATTCTCGCCTCAGTTCAGTTTCATTCCTTTCTCACTGTAAAACCTAACCAGCTGAGAGTGAAATAGCAGGTACAGTGAAACCAGTATCTCACGTTTTTCTCTCTTTCCACACTCTAATTCTGCCCTATTCCTTTTCCCTCCCGCGATCAAACACACTTAAATTTCACCCTTCCATATTCAAAACCCTGTTCTTCTTCCTCAACATTTCCAACCACATTTCTTTTGTTTCTCGCAGGTTTTAGGTTTTTATTGCACCATGCAATGCGTCGTGTTCCGTTTCTCGCTTTGACTTTCTTTTGCAGTTCCTTTGACCGTTAATTTCTTCCCTTTCCCTGTCGTCTACAGGTCTGGTTTGTAAATTATGTTTTTCTTCTGCTGAGATATTCTCTGCTATTTCTTTCACGATTTAGTATCTTAAGGTTGTTTAGCACTGTAGCTCAATTGCTAGTAAATATTATTTTGTATTTTTTTTTCCGTGTTAAATGTCTTTGGAATTTAGTTGTGCTTTGCAATTTGTAGCCTGTGGCGGTTGGCAGATGATAAATGGCGCCGAATCCAAGAGTGATCGCGGCGTTTTCGGCAATGGCGAATCTCGGGATTCATGAATCAAAAGTGAAACCAGTGTTGAAGAAGCTGCTTAAATTGTATGATAAAAACTGGGAACTTATTGAAGAAGAGAGTTACAGGGCTCTGGCTGATGCAATATTCGAGGAGGAAGAAAATAAGGTGTATTTTGGGCTCATCTTGTTTATCCAGTATCTACCTAATGGATCATTTGTTTACGTGACTAATCTATTGCTTGATATGGTTTGACAGTTGCTGGAGCCTGACCAGAATAACAAAAACAAGAAGGTTGCCGTACTAACTCTTGTTATTCTGTCTCGCTGAGTTTGTCTGCATTTGTTTCTCGTTCTTAATTATACCCATGGCTCCTGAAATGTGTTGTGGCTTTTCAAACATCCAGGATGGAGATGTGGACAATGAAGAAGCTCATATGCACGAGGAGCCTTTGCGACCTTTGAAGAGGTTGCGTTTGAGAGGCCAAGAGGGTCAATCTTCACGCCCTCTAACTAATCGTGGCCACAGCTTAGCTGCCTTTCCGTTGAAAACTCCAAAATTGGAAGATGGCATAGTGCCTGAAACTAGTTCCAGACTGCAGCCTCAAAGCAGTGCTGCATTATCTGATGGAAATGCAAGGAATGATGCTCCTCATGTTCCCCCACAAGATGCTATTGTCAACAGGGGAAAGCAACCTGTATCACCTCAGTTTACACCTAGAGGGGGAAGGTCTATGTCCGACTATACTTCCCTTGCAGAACCACTAAAAGAGTCAGCAGCTGAACCACGAGCTGCTCCGATGGCCGATAATAAAATGCTTGTTCCATTTACTTTGATCAAGCCCAAGGACGAGCCTGTTGATGATTTGCCAGCTTGTGAGATTCCCCTTGCTGTGATTCCTCCTGGTATTCAACTTACTATGCCTTGATGAGAAGCTTCTTACTTTCTTTCCATTTTCTGTTGTTGTGAGATCTTGGTGATGACGTTTACTTCATTGTACACTTTCATTGAACCCAATGTGTAGTACTGTATATTGTTGGTAATTTTTATGCTTCAGAGCAAGTAGGTAGATTATTCTTAGTAACACATAGGAAAACACTTTAATTCCTGGGGGCCTCAAAAGAAAAGAAGATAATGCTCAATTTTTGCTGAGCTGTGAAATAGTTTCATCTGAATAGAACCTCATTGGTTTCTCTCCCTGAAATGTTGGCCCTGAGCCCACCACATGCTTTCATTTGCACATGCAACAAGCGAGTCTCGAATTGCAGACAGTACAACTTTTACTTTCGCTGAAAATCTTTCATAAGATCATCATGTTCACTATTACTTCTTTATGTGGAAGAACCCGAGTTCCTTGTACCAAAGATTCAGAAATGCCCTTGTGTTTCAGTTAAACCAAAGAAATGTTACTTTTGTGCCTTTATTTTGCTATTCTGTTTCTAACCTCACATTAAACTGTGTTGATGGACTTTATTTTTATTTATTTCCGCTCAAAAGAACCATCAAGCGGAGGAGACTCTCTAATGGATGCAGCTGAAAAGCAAGATGACCACAATACCCTGGCATCACAATGCAACGATGAAGACGTTGAGCATGAATATATTATTTCTTCCTCAATTGAAGAACGAACTTCAAATGTAGATGTAGCATTGCCATCTATGGGAGAGGTAAAAATTTCTCAAGAGCTGCTGCTCAGTTCTTGTGAACTGGTTTTTCAATTGCATAGGAATAATCAAATTGTAAAAATAATTTAGTATACATGTGTGCAATTATATACAACCACTCTGACCCTTATTTTTATCCTGGAATTATGGAGAGATGTGTGACTGCATTTGGAATTTGGAACTGATTCAAATGATAATTCACAGGAACAATGTGTAAAGATAACACAAACTGATGATGTTTCAAAGGAATCCGAGACCAATGTCTCACCTAGCGTGAGAGGAAATAAAGATCCAGTCACTGAAAACGAAATCAGTGTTAGGTCTTCTTCAGCCTTGGCTGAACCTGAAGTTCCTAGTTCTCTATGCTGCCTAAGTGATCAAGATGGTGCTGTACTAGCTTCCAAGAAGGTTAGGACTAATGGTTTCTTACATAGTAATGGTGGGAAGGAGCCAGAGGATCCTATGTCTACAAATTCAGCTACCTTAGTGGTTGTTCCAAAATGTGAATTTACGACTGAAAATGATGCAAGGGCTGTTCACGATGTTAATGACCTGGCAAAGGGTGAAGAAACAGTAAATATTTCATGGGTGAATAACACTACTAGTGATCTTCCGCCACCCTTTCACTACATACCCCAAAACCTTGTCTACCGAGATGCTTATGTTAATTTTTCTCTATCTCGTATTGGAAATGAGGATTGTTGCTCAACTTGTAAGGGAAATTGCGTATTGTCATCTAAACCATGTCATTGTACAAATAAAACTGGGGGTGAATTTGCTTTTACGGCACATGGCCTACTAAAGGAAGATTTCTTGGAAGAGTGTATTGCCATTAACCGTGATTCCAAAAATTATTTCTATTGCAAAGCCTGTCCATTCGAACAATCAAAGAATGATGATTGTTTGGAACCATGTAAAGGACACCTAAAGCAGAAGTTTATTAAAGAGTGCTGGAGCAAATGTGGCTGTGTAAAACATTGTGGCAATCGGGTTGTCCAGCGTGGAATAAGTTGCAAGTTGCAGGTGACTGTTTAAGTAATCGTTGCCACTAGTAAAAAAATGTATTTTCTTTGATGATGAAATCATTGAGGTGACATTATTTCATTTTTTATGTTCTCAAATTCATTTTTCCCAGATAGAATTTATTTAGATATGCCTTCCCGATTATGTGCTACCCAGGTGTTCTTAACTTCAGACGGAAAAGGGTGGGGTCTTCGTACCTTAGAGGATCTTCCAAAAGGCACCTTTGTATGTGAGTTTGTTGGGGAAATTTTAACTGTCACAGAGTTGCACGAGAGGAACATGAAAAATCCAAAAGGTGGGAAATACACATTTCCAGTTTTATTGGATGCAGATTGGGACTTAGGAGATGTGAAGGATAGGGAAGCTCTTTGTTTATATGCGGCATCATATGGAAATGTTGCTAGATTTATTAATCACAGGTATTTGGGTTTCTCATATTTCACTGGCGTCTTTTGCAGTTATTTATAAAAGTTTTAGTTATAGAGACTTCTGTCCTTTTCTTATTATGTGTTTAAAATAATTATTTTATTAAATTACACTAGCCCTACCTGACGTTTCATGAAAGAAACTACACAAACATATCTGTGTTTTGAACACAAACTCATTGTAATGTTTTTCAAATATTTAAGGATTAGTGTAATATAAAAAAGGTGTTGGTGTAATGTTTTTTAAACAAGGGACGTAAGAGAAGGGATAGAAAACAATGAGGTGTTGTGTAATATCACAAAATCACCCGGGTGATTATCTCTTATTAATGATTTTTAATAGAAGTAGTAAATGTTACGGTTTCATTTAAGTTTTGTTGAAATTAAGCTAAGTAGTTTGTTGCTTGGTTTGGTACATACGAACAACTTTTTCCTCAACAGAAATTGGTATTTACTGTGATTGTAATGGATTATTTTAGATTTTAGGTTATTAAAATCAATTGTGCAGCTATTGGAATTAATTTTATGATAAGTAAATTTTTTAGTTTCTTCGTTTAAGGAAAATATTTTGTTTTGATTTTCAATTTTCTCTTTCAATTATGAAAATATCTGTTAAGATTTAAAACAGAGAAATATATTTATGAAGGGCTTAATGGACCCTCCTCATGTTCTATCATTTATATAGATAAAGATTTGATACAAAGAGAGATGGAAGATGAAAGGATTGTCCTAGACTACTAGGAACAATCATTATAGATAAACCAACACACAACTCCCTACTTTAGGCTCTACTAACTACTAATCATAGGTAGACTTAATGATTATTCTAACATTAAGATACACACTGCTCACACACACTAACCAATAATTCTAACACTCCCCCTCAAGCTGGAGCATACAAATTGTATGAACCAAGCTTGGAATAGATAAACTTGATTTTGAACTAGATGATTTGTCTTCAAGAGTGAGGTAGTGTGTTATCACATGTCAACGAACAACTAATAGCAGCTTGTGAAACTTCAACTTCAAAAGTGGATGACGGAGAGCAGTGGTGGACAATGATGGAAAGTAGCGGTGAACAATGATGGAGAGCAGCGGTGGACAATGATGGAGAGCAGCGGTGGACAATGACAAACTGCAAGGACAAAATCCCTCATCAAGTAAGGATGGGGCCTACAGTGGCTAAATGCTACAAAACTGCAGGGACTACCATCTCTGAGACTGATGGGTGATGGGGCCTGTAGTGGCGCTGAAAGCTGCACAGCTACAGGGACAATCCATACTTGTGTGGCTTGAACTGCCACACTTGACTTGCAGTGTATGGGACCTGTAGTGGCGCTGAGAGCTGCTGCAAAGCTACAGGGACAATCCATACTTGTGTGGCTTGAACTGCCATACTTGGCTTGCAGTGTCTTGGAACCAAACTCCCCCTCACTGTGAACGGTGGAAACAATGAAATTGCTGACTGGAATTGGAAGCATCACGGTTGCTTTTAGGTAAACACACATGAATGAAGTCGACAAAAGAAATTGACGTCCTGTAGCAGCAAACAACAACACATTGCAAGGACGGAGGTCTTCAGTGGCGGACAGCAACAAACTGCAGAGACTGGATTTCCATCACTTAACCGATGGGAGCCTTCAATGGCTAACAACAAATCTGCAAGAAATAACTATTCTGCAGAGACCAATAGCATCAGACCTGCAGGGACTCACTACCCTGCAACGGCATAAACTTTCTCCCCCGCACGACTGAACGACATGAACGTGAAGGTGGAAGAATTGGTGAGAACCTATCCGTACGAGGGTTTGGACAAATTTGAAACCCATAACTTCAAAAGATTCAAATCAGCGGACGATCTCAAAGAACAACTCCACATGAGCTGTTACAGCACGACATTTGCAGTGCAAAGAGAGGTTGGAGGTCTAAAGTTCTTTGCTGGACAACTCCCAAATGGTGATACTTAGCACTGTATCACAAGAAATATGGGCCAAACTTAGCCCAAGAAGAAAGTGATGAACGATCCAAGAAACAACTGACGCATTTGCGCGTTTAGAGTGGTCGTTTGTGGTCTTCCAACATTCTGGACAGATTGATGATGAACTGGATGACACCTTTTAGAATGCAAAATGGAGAAGAAAACAGTGGACAGCATAGCTGCACTGAACAGCAGCAGCGGTAGCGGATAGTGGCTGCGAACAGAGGCTGCATACAGCGGCAGCAGACACGGTAGATGAAAGAAGGACCAATAACATCCAAGAAAGTGGTGACGCAGAAGTAGTAGCAGTAGCGTCGAGAGAGGCCTGCTGAATATTATTGTTGAGAACTACAAGACCCTATTGGATTTCATGGGAACAGGTCCGAATCAAGAAGAAGAAACTCATGGCAAAAAGCTCTCCAGGAGAGGCTCGCACAAACAGTGGATGATACTTTGCTCGAGAATCCGAAGAATGAAGAGGGTGATGGTGACAAACCAATGCAGATTCTGTTCTGAACATATGAAATCAGAAATCAGAGTGCAGGAGGACCAAACCAGAGAGCGAGAGTGATCCGGCGGAAGCGAGAAGACGAAGATCTCTGAAGTATACGAAGATTGCAGTAGTGGCTGCCATATAGTGTCAGACCGGAGACCGGAGAGAGGAAGGTCCGGCGAGACTACTGGAAGAGTCGCGGAGAGATTCCGACACCGGGATAGCGGCGCGTGAACAGTATGCGCCCGAGATCTGACAGAGAAAGGCGGCTCGTGACGGCGCGTGGAGCGGCGTCTGGTCCTGACTCCTACAGGGTTGGCCGTCGCTCAAGGAGGCGGTCCAGATCCGCTGGTCACCGGTCGAAACTGGTACGGTGGCCGGCGGCGGACGGTGGTTGACGGCGGACAGAATTGGCGCTCGTGGCGGCGCGTTCAGAGGATTCTGGTCTTGTCTCCGGAAGGGTTGGCCGTCGCTCGACGAGACAGTCCAGATCTGCTGGTCGTCGGTCGGAACGGCGACGGTGGCCGGCGCCGGACGGCGGCCGGCGATGTACGGAAACCGGCGGTGGATAGCGGCGGTTATGCAGCGGAAAACAGTGGCTTTTCATCTCTTTGATTCTGGATGCAGATGGATTTAAGGCAATGAAAATGCCAAAATAAAGTGCCAAATGATTTGGCATCACAGATCCACTTTTGAAGTTCAGTGTTTAAAACTGAACTTTACTGGAATAATTGCCGGGACTTCTTGGAAAAGAAAATGGGTTCAGATTCCCATTTTGAGAAATCAGATTATGAAATTTTTGGAGGGGCTGGCGGCCGGCCGCCAGCGGACGGCGAAGACACCCTAGAGGATCAGAGAACCAGGCTCTGATACCATGTTAAGATTTAAAACAGAGAAATATATTTATGAAGGGTTTAATGGACCCTCCTCATGTTCTATCATTTATATAGATAAAGATTTGATACAAAGAGAGATGGAAGATGAAAGGATTGTCCTAGACTACTAGGAACAATCATTATAGATAAACCAACACACAACTCCCTACTTTAGGCTCTACTAACTATACTAATCATAGGTAGACTTAATGATTATTCTAACATTAAGATACACACTGCTCACACACACTAACCAATAATTCTAACAATATCATTTTGCTATTGAAGATTTGTATATAAAGTAATGAAAATAGTAAAATCACTGGGTTGATGGTTTGTTAACAATACACTTTCACGTGGCTGTGCAGACCTTGTACTCATTATATGTCTATTGTAAATCAGAAGATTTTTAATATTTCTACTTATTTTTGCAGATGCTTGGATGCAAATTTAATTCAGATCCCAGTCGAAGTCGAGTGCCCAACTCATCAGTACTATCATGTGAGAAGTTAGCAAATCCACCAATTCCATTTCCACTTTTTAATTACCTTTGTAAGCATTTGGGGAGAATGATTCTATAGAACACAACTATGATGGCTGATGTTTTTAATGTGTTCAAATGTGCAGTTTGCGTTCTTTGCAACCAGAAAAATAGCAGCACAGGAAGAACTCACTTGGGTGCGTGAGTTTGGTTCTTGAATATGTTTGGTGATATATTGCTCGATTGCTGCAGTCTTTTTGTGTGGTTCGTACTAATTGGTCTGAGATATTAAGTACAACATATAAATTGGGAACAAAGGCCGAGATAATTTGAGTAATTCATTATCAAAATATAGGTTTTATTTGTTTCTGGTTACTAATTTAGTAATGCCACTATGTATACTACTAGGTAGTTTTGTTGGCAGGCCATTTGTTACTGTTAAGATTATATTTTTATCAGTCTTAAATCTTAACATAGTTACCAAACATCATAGGTTATCATTTTTATGTAGTTTACTTCAAATTGTGTTATTAGTTAAAGGGTTTTTGTCTAGAAAAGCTTATGTGTATAGTGTATCTGCAGGATTATGGCATCAACTTTGATGATCTCGATGAGTCTGTTGAGCTTTTCCAGTGCAGATGTGGCAGTAAATTCTGCAGGAATATTAAGCGATCACATAGTTAGTTCATTCTCCCATTTGTGTAAATTTGTTTTTCTCACAACATAATATATGACATGTTATTTCTGTTTTTTTTGCTCTGTTTCATTGTTTTAAATTATGTGTTTCAATTTTCACTCCCTAATTTATGAAATACAACACAGCCACTCCTAAATTGGTCAGTGATTCCATTCAATGGATGCTATTCTTTTTTTCTGCAAATCGATATGGATGGTGTCCTTTAATATGTAATCATTACAATAGTTTCTAAAAACTGAATAATTATTTCAAATATATCACCTAGAACTTCTATTTAGTCAATTCAAGGTGATCTTGTGCTTTACTAACCCACTCGCCATTATGCATGATTGGAAGTTGGAAAGGTTCCGGTCATACTGAAGTTATTTTTGTTTTACATTTTATTTCTCTTGCTTTGTTTTAGAAATACATGTCGCCTTTTGAGTCTGTGCCAGCATATATTCCACTTGGGGTTATTTGATCATATGGCCTATAGCCAAACTGCCCTAGCATTAAATGATTTGTAAAAATTTAAGACTAATGATCATACTCGTGCTCTGCTTGCTGGATGTTTCCTTTTTACTATATTGTGGAAAATAAGACTGATTTATTATTCAAATCATAAAAAAAACATTCTCAAACCTTCTATTTATAATAATCTAGTTCTCCTAAAAAGGGAAATAGGGAAACTAGGAAACCTAGGAAAAATAAAATAAAATAAAATATTATGTATATATTTCCTCTAATTAGGAAGATTCTATAGATATTATCCCAGATTACAACACTCCCCCTCAAGCTGGATCATACGAGATTGTATGAACCAAGCTTGGAATAGACAAACTCAATTGTAGAGAGCGTCAATAAGCCCAATAAATCAACTTGGACAGCAACGGACGAAAGCGAACTAGCACAATGAAACTTCAACTTGGAGAGCAATGGACGAGGGCGAACTGACACCATGAAACTTCAAACTAATGATCATACTCGTGCTCTGCTTGCTGGATGTTTCCTTTTTACTATATTGTGGAAAATAAGACTGATTTATTATTCAAATCATAAAAAAAAATTCTCAAACCTTCTATTTATAATAATCTAGTTCTCCTAAAAAGGGAAATAGGGAAACTAGGAAACCTAGGAAAAATAAAATAAAATAAAATATTATGTATATATTTCCTCTAATTAGGAAGATTCTATAGATATTATCCCAGATTACAACACTCCCCCTCAAGCTGGATCATACGAGATTGTATGAACCAAGCTTGGAATAGACAAACTCAATTGTAGAGAGCGTCAATAAGCCCAATAAATCAACTTGGACAGCAACAGACGAAAGCGAACTAGCACAATGAAACTTCAACTTGGAGAGCAATGGACGAGGGCGAACTGACACCATGAAACTTCAACTTGGATAGCAATGGATGAGGGCGAACTAGCACCATGAAACTTCAACTTGGACAGTAATGGACGAGAGAGATTTCCATCAAAAATGGATGATGACTTGCAGCAGCAAACAACAACAAATTGCAAGAACAAATGAAGGGCCTGCAGTGGCAAATAGCAACAAACTGCAGGGATTGGATTGCCATCAATAGTGGCGAATAACAACAAAACTTAAAGGGACTTAACTGTCCTAAACAGCTACAAGCCTTTAGGAAACATCTGTCCTGACAGAGGCAAACAGCAACAGACCTGCAGGGACTACACTACCCTGCAGCGGCTGGAATTAAAAGGCTAACAGCCATAAACCTGTAGGGACTTAACCACCCTAAACAGCAAGAAGCCTTCAGGAAACATTTGTCCTGACAGAGGCAAACAACAAAAGACCTGTAGGGACTACACTACCCTGCAGCTATTGGAACTTTCTCCTTCTCACGACTGAACAACAGAACGTGAAGGTGGAAGAACTGGTGAGAACCGATCCGTACGAGGGACAACTCTAAATCCCATAACTTTGAAATATTCAATTCAGCGGTTAGTCTCAAGAAACAACTCACGAGTTGTTATAACAAAGCATTGGTAGAAACCAAAAAAACACCGTGGCATCAAAAGGCCAAAAACAGGTTGGAGGTCCAGAGTTCTCTGTTGGACAGTAGCTCAAAAAGTGGAGCGGCTCCGGTCTCAGAAGAAAGGAAACATTGAAGATGGAGGTCAAACTGAAACAGGAGAAGAACATAGCATGAGCGAAAAAGGTAGGACTGGCAACTGATTGTGGCAGCAGTGACTGACTGTAGCGGTGGCACAAGCGGCGGATGATCGAACCACTGTGCTCGAGAAACCAAAACTGGAAAACGAAGAGGATGCCGACTGTGGCATCAGTGGCATCAAAGTAACGAAGAGGGAATGCTCCGAAGTGGAAACGAGAGCTGAAACTTTCGTCGGGAGTAAAGGATGAAGAATCCTCCGGGGACGAGGCAAAAGATGACGATCTTCCACCACCCATCACCAAAACCAACCTTTCACTCACTCTCATGAACCCTCATCCCGAATCCGCATAATCTGATTTCGAAAAAGAATCTGAATCAGAGACCAAGTCAGGAACGGAATCCACTCTTGCGAAGGCGGTCCGGTGAGTGGGTCACACCAAGGAGCAGAGACTAAAACTCAGATCTACTAAAATATAGCCAAAATGACTTGTCATCGACCCTAGGAATGGGCGCAGGAGGCTCCGGTGACCCTGTCTGCGTCGGCGGCGGCGAGTGGTTCTCGCCGGAGGTAGGCGCGTGGGCTACACGCGCCGGCGACGATGGCGGCGCGTGGCAGCGCGTGGAGGCTCCGTTGACGGAGCGACTTCCGGCTCTGTGATCGCCGGTTCTGGGCGCACCTTTCTGCCCTATCGACGACCCAAACTGGCGACGGCGGTGGTCGGACAGCGGCGGCGGTGCAACTCGGACTGTTTTGGTGCTCGGTGATGGTTGACAGTGGAGAAGTAGCAGTCGAAACCGGCGCGGTTGGCCGTCGTTCGAAGAGACAATCCAGATCCGCTGGTCACCGGTCGAAACTGCGACGGTGGCCGGCGGCGGACGGTGGTCGGTGATGGTTGACAGTGGAGAGTAGCGGTGACGGCGGTGGTCAGAACAAGCTTGTTGTTGGTTGAAACACATTACACACGGAGCCAATGAGAACGAGGGCATTGCTTAAAATACCAGTTTCAGCTACTGGTCTGAAAGAGAATGGGTTCGAATCCCATTCCAGATTATGGAAGCACAACTCTATGCGGCTGTTATAAGAAAGACAGAAGTCTAAAACCTTAGCTGGGCAATTACAGCCCAATAAAGCACAAAGGCAAAGAAGAGAATTTTAGGGGGCTGCCCGCGGCCATGGCGGTCGGCCGCCGGCAGACAACAAAGACAGCGGAAGCGGATCAGACAAGCTCTGATACCATGTGGAAAATAAGACTGATTTATTATTCAAATCATAAAAAATACATTCTCAAACCTTCTATTTATAATAATCTAGTTCTCATAAAAAGGGAAATAGGGAAACTAGGAAACCTAGGAAAAAATAAAATAAAATAAAATATTATGTATATATTTCCTCTAATTAGGAAGATTCTATAAATATTATCCCAGATTACAACATATATTTTATATTAAAAAACTGTTTGTCACTTACTCACGATCCAATGCTTATGCTGAAGTGATCATAGTCATATTGGTGTTGTCTTCTGTGAATCCTAATTAAATTCCAATTTGCTTACTGTGCAAAATTGTCTATCTTGTGTGCTTTAAAGGGTGAGTTATATTTCGATCACTGGATTGATGAGTCTAGGTGATTATACGTGATTTATTGTGGTAATAATGCATATATAACAGTGATAAATAATATTGATAATGAGTTGATTTTGCTATATTTCCTTGTCTGGAAGAGTTTTGCGTCAGGACCTTTACAATTATTAGTCTGGTTGAGTGATGACGAGGATTCATGCGTTCAGAACAAATTAGAGCTTTGAACCAAGCTGAACAGTTGATGTTTTAACTGAGTTTAGTTGTTGCAAAACAATGATTAGTTAATAGGGTGGTCTACTGACTATATTTAAATAGTATGTTTGTTACTGATCTGAGTGCAGACTTGGCGACAAATCTGACTCGTGACATGCCTAATACTCTTTAGTTTGGCTAATTTTATGAATAATAAGGTGAAACTTGATAGGATACAAACAAAATTGCACATAAGATAAAATAAGAAATAAGATAAAATAAGAAATGAATATGAGTTTATATACACATAAAATATCTTTATATCTTTATTGGTAAGAGGCTTTTTAGAGTGGTATCAAAAATAAATTCGTAAGAACTTGATCCAAAATGGACAATATCTTACCAATGGGGAGAGATCTATTTTATGTTGAACCTTACTACAAAACTTACAATATATATTACATACAATAAGCGATGAAGAATAACGAGCAAAAGAGGATGAGAACTTGTGTAGCAAACTGAAAGTGGGAATAAGAGTAGGAAAGATGAAGGAGATTAAGATAATATTGGCAATATTGACATTTCTAATTATTAACCATCGGACATTGGAGGTTTACTGTGCATGTGACTGACCCTTAGTAATTTTAGGGATTAATTTGGATATTTACTTGTTAATTTTTCATCGTTACTAGGTATTGTATGTGTTACATTTATATTTTTTTATAATTTAATCGTTATCATGATGTTACTAACTCGTTTACGCTTTTGGATTGCAGGATCCATCAGATCGACAGTTGCATGATGACCATTGTCTGCCAAACCGATTTTGTGTACGATGATGCAATTAGTAGTAACCGAGTTCCAACCAAATGAATTAGTCATTTTTGTATTTGACATTTCATTGTTTTGCTTGGAGGTTGGATAATAGTTACTATTCACTGTCTTCTGAAAACTGCAGTCATTACCCAGAAAAAGTAAGAAAAGAAACAGCCTCTAGGCATTGATAATTCTGTCCAAGTTTATGTATGCTAAATGCATGACGGATTCAATGGTTTCAGTGATAGTTTTATATAGATCAGCTTCATTTCTTTATTCCTGAATTCGGTGTATAGTTTTCTGATAGCTATATTTGAGAACTAAACTTTCATTAGTTTATGTATATTAGTTTTTGTCATTACTATACTCAATAGTCTCGTTTAAGAATTAAGGCTTAAGATTGTTTAAATATTTGTTTTTTGCAACATTTTTTAAAGATAAAATCATGATTAATTTTAATAATGTCATTTAATAGATTTAGAATTGAAATACTGACGTTTTTATCATATCAAATAGTCTTACATTTAGGAGTAACAAGTTTGAAATTTGATTTTTGAAAGACTATATAGGTATGAATGTATTATGAACTTTCAAATTTACAAGCGTATTCTAATTTCAAAATTTGTAACCATGAATATCAGAAATGTGAAACAGATATGTTTTATAAAAAAAATATGTAAATAGTCCTTTGAAATTTTATTTTGGTGGCATGTAACAAATGATTTTTCTGGAGTTTAGTTCTCCAATATGTAATGTCTTCTGGAAGTAATAAAAAAAAGTATGAAACTTACAGTCAACCCACGTATGAAATTTTGGTTGGATCTCTCTCTTTTTTGTTCTCCGAATGCATCACTAATTTTTCACCGCCAAATTTAAAGTTAAATGGAGAAGAATCAGAAAACACACGGAGGATGATGATTCATAATTTCTCTGTATTAGTGGCACTAAGAGTTCCAACTTGCAAGGGTCCTTCTTGTAAACCAATTCCGAGACTCAAGGCACAAAATCAAACTATTTGATTTCTGTTGTTGAAGAATTTTTGGGTTGACCAAATATAAGAGGTAGTTTAAGAAAAATAATTAATTAAGTTTCAGTTTAAACTTACTAACATGCATAATTACTCTAAATATATGTTGATGTTGATAGTCATAGGGAACAAATAATTATATATATTCACCTTTTTATTTGATTGTTTTTTAAATTAAAATAAGTATTTATAATAAAAAGAATTACATAAAAAATAATTTACAATAAAATTATAAAAAATATTTATATTTATTTTATACTTATAAATAATAATAATATTTTCATTTTTTTAATCATAAAAGGGTAAACATATATACATATATAAGCTAACATTATTTTCATTAGTATATAATAAAATAAAACACCTTCCTTAATGTGTTAAACATTGAAACTGGCCTGGGATAGTAATGGGCCGAACATAAGAGCGAAGCCCAGACCCATAGCGATTAAACCCTAGTCAGAATGCATATATAGAATAGAAAGAAGCAAGATTAGGGTTTGTGTAGTTCAACCGAGACGCAACAATGTCGAAGAGAGGTTCGTATTGACAATCGAATGCGTCGATTAATTCTTCTTAAAGTCGTTCATCGTGTGTTACTTAACCAATTTATGGCGTTTCAGGTCGCGGAGGATCGGCGGGGAACAAGTTTAGGATGTCACTGGGTCTGCCGGTGGCGGCGACGGTGAACTGCGCCGACAACACCGGCGCCAAGAACCTCTACATCATATCAGTTAAGGGGATCAAGGGGAGGTTGAACCGGTTGCCTTCAGCGTGTGTTGGAGACATGGTTATGGCTACTGTCAAGAAGGGAAAGCCAGATCTCCGTAAGAAGGTGTTGCCGGCGGTCATCGTCCGTCAGCGCAAGCCATGGCGCCGAAAGGACGGCGTTTACATGTACTTCGAAGGTATTGCACTTTCTCTCGCCTTTGATTTTTGATATCCTGTTACGCTGCTTTACTCGAATGATTTTTTATGTGCTTGTTTCTGCTATGCAGATAATGCCGGGGTTATCGTGAATCCCAAGGGTGAAATGAAAGGTATGAACTGTGAAATTTAGTTCTCGAGCTGCTTGACACTCCTTGGTTGCAATTTGAATTTCGTTGTTTTTTGAATGTGTTTAGGGTTTTGATTGGATCTTTTTCCGTTTGTAGTCTCGTTATGCAGTGTTACTTGTTGGTTTTAATGTGTTTGATTGTGTGTCGCTTGTATTTCTAGGTTCTGCTATTACTGGACCAATTGGAAAGGAGTGTGCCGATCTCTGGCCCAGGATTGCAAGTGCTGCCAATGCCATTGTTTAGGTTGTTTTTCTAGTGTTTTTTTGATGTTTCTGTTTCTTGAATTGTTTTCTTATATTTATTTAGGTTGAGTTGCAGACAATGCGTTACATATAGTTTGACTTTGTTTTGATGGGAATTATTAATAGTTAAAAGAGTTGTTTTTTTTATTAGTCTTAAATTTTTTCTTTACTATACTGTTTAATTTTTTGGGTTAATTGCTTTAGTATACTTTTTCTGTCATTGTGAGTGCATGAATTTGTTGGTAGATTGAATGATGTTTAGATGAGAGGGATAAACGTGTTTTGTTCTGCCTGTTGGACAGGTTGCATTGCCGTCATGTGGAATGAATTTGTTAGGATTTAATTTTCTTATAGTGTGGTACGTGTCGGATGGTCATTTGGGGGGAGTATTGTGATAAATTATAAGTTTATGCTGAGGACATTATATCTAGGAACATGGATCCTCTATAATAATGGAAAACATAAATATCTAGTTTACAGGTGTAACTCACTGTGTGTTAAATCATAAAAGTTCTGATTGGATTCTACCGGCTATACTCCTCTGCGGCTGCTTGAGCTTTCGGTCGTTTAGTTTTGTAAAATTGCTTATTTTTTCATTATAAAGCGTTTTTGTTTTTTAGGAGTTACTGAGAATCATCTTAAAGAACCTTTGCAACATTAATAATGTCATTTTTGAACGTAAAGTAGATAATCACAGCAGTTTCTTCAGTTAAATTTTGATACTTAGAATCCTGTAAATTGTTCTATGAAGTTTTTTCTTTATGATGAACCGCTTTACAAGAGTTATATGGAATATTTTTTGTAAACAGAGTTTTCCTTTTCTACTATTTTCTTAGGAATGATTATAATCTATTTTTTTCTAAATGGTTTATGATATTAATATACTTATTTCTTTTGATTGGCCAAATGCCTTTAAGAATTTAAATTATTTCATGAAAAGAATTTGCTTCGAGGTGTTTTTTTTAAATAAGGAAAAATTATTTGTTTTTTAAAATTATAAAAGTACCTACTTAAAATATATTTTTAAAAAAATACTATCTGACGTAGCCTTTTTTTTTTTTTTATGATTTAGATACCAAATGATTCACTCCACAAACAATGGGAGTAAATAAAAATGAGAATGTAAAGACTTTTCGCAAGATATTGCAATTTGCTTAATGAGCCATATTTGTTTGGCATAACATGAAATCTGTGGAGGAGTTTTAATTGATCATATTAATATTCTTCTGTTGTCGTTCTCCCTGTGCAATCTGACTTAATATTACCCGCAAAGAGTTTTTATAAAGTAGGCTATGATTAGTGTATAGTTTGGGATGTGGGACTCCAGGTCCTTTTTCAATTTTTGGAAAAATAGCATTTTGAAATTTCTCGGAGAATAAAAAAAAATATAAGTAAATGTTTATTGATAGTTGTATAAAATATGAAGGCATAAATTCATGAATGGATAACAGGAGAAATTGAATCCAAATGGAGAAGACCTTCGTTTTGGGTAGTTCAATCCTACCCTTATTGGTGGACTTTATTTCATATACATAACTGGACGAAAGAAAGTTCAAGATAGCGTTCTGATCTGGTTGTTTTCATACCTTGGAGCACAAGAGGAATTGCCAAACCATGCGAAAAACACTGTAAATCATAAATGATGCATACTCGTATAGAAGACTCTTGAGAAAAGTGCTTGAGCACTTCATTGATGTTACACCACTACACCGCATATTTTCAATCCATTCCACCCTGGGACCATTATTAATCTTTGAAAAGGCAACAAACTAAACCTTTATCACTTGTTGCAGAGTCCTTAACGATCACGCTCTTCACTT
Organism: Vigna mungo; assembly: GCA_036885675.1. Lineage (NCBI taxonomy): Eukaryota > Viridiplantae > Streptophyta > Magnoliopsida > Fabales > Fabaceae > Vigna > Vigna mungo. Next base: position 23,392,049 of record CP144695.1, read on the forward strand.
CCCACAAATAAAAACTTGACACCGTATTCTCGGTTCCCTCCTTGTGTGGTCCACACTTGATAACCTACCTTTCATAATGCATTCATCAGTCCGATTCCTCATGATGCATTTCTAATACCAACACATGTTCTCACTTGATCTTAAATGTGAAGCTTGCTGGCATAGCTTGCAGAATGAAAATGTCACAGTTTTATACCCCTCAAAGAACTCAGTTCTTGAAGCTCCAATTCATAACAAAAATGAGAGTTAGCCCTTTAGTCACACTTGGTAACGTCCCAAGAAAGAGGTTACTTGGTCGTGGTGGCACTTCATCAAGAGTTCTCAGACAGCTGATTTGCAAGTTGAAGCATAGCTGGAAGAAAAGTACTGGATGGCACAAGAGAGGTCCACAGTACAGCTATGATTTTCGCAGTTATTGCCTCAACTTCAGTGATGGCCCTTCAAACGATCCTATCCACACGCCTCTTCCTCTTGGCTGATCATATATCTTTTCTTTATAATCTTCCCCTTTCCTCATTTTTATGATCAAATGTTTACATAAAAAATGGGTCCAGGCGTTCATCACATCTATGGTTTCACGATTCAAAGAACGTTTCCAAAACTACTTGTATATTAGTATTACCCACTAAGGTTATAATCATCAACAGTGAAATTTGAAGTTACATTTTCTAATATGAATAATAAGTTTTCCTACAGCTTATTCTCATTCCAATATACTCATACTTTGCATATTGCTTAATTGTAAATTTGCTTTGGTCATTTGTCATTCAATATTTTGTTCTGATGAGCAGAGCTCTGGAGTTAAAGTTTGGAATAAGTCACGTCATGTGATATTTGATGTTGTTGAGTTTGTGCAACTGTGATTACAGACCTGTATCCTGTGTTTTAATGATAATTTACCCTCTTCTCTTTCTTTTGTGATGTGTTGAAATTTCATTTTACAGTGGTGAAGGTCTTACTGCAAGTGGGTCACTTGGATGAGCTGTTCTCTTAATTATCCTTTTTTTGGTTCAATTTCCCTTTCCATGTCTAGTTTTTAGGCAGGGATGTGGAAACATAATGCTAAGAAAATAAAAATCCACTACCCCATATCAGTACCTCGTTTATTTTTCAACAAAATAAAGGTACAAAAGTTGTCTAAATTGTTCCCCCTAGCTGGAACATGTAGAATATTATGCAGCTTACTTTGTTTCCCTTCTGGCCCCCATTAATCCTTTTGTTAAATAACCAAAATTAGCGACTTGATCAATTGCTAAAATACATGTATGTCACTGTCTCTGCCATATGAGAATCCAAAGATTACAGGACCTATAAACATCTTTTCAAACAGAATGTTCAGAATATTGTCCATGGCAATGATAAAAGGAGTAATTTTTATTATTTTCAAAACATAAGACTCTATCTTTTTGGCAGGATAGGCTAGTAGGTCATTACTATGGATTAATCCTTAATGAAATTTTAAGCTCAAATAAGATGGGTAATCTCCTTTTTAGCAAGATTTATTTCATATTCAAAATAGTAACAACAACAACTGATAGAATTATAAACTCTGTAGTCCATACACATAGTTCATGTAACATTTTAATCATATTATGTTTAAGTATCTGTATAGTATTTTCATCAATACTATGACATAATTGATCAACAAGTTTGCTCTAAATCAGTAGTCTACAGTTAAATTTCTGAATTCATGATTGAAAAAAAAATTTCAAAGAAACTAATCCTCTAAGCGATTTCTCCTGTTTCAAAAGATTAATCCTAAGTTTCTGTTAGAAAATTGCAGTTTTATCATCTTTATGCAAAAGTACTCATTCAAATTTTTTTGTAACCTTTTCTCATATCTAAGAAGACAGCCAAACCTTTCTATGCGGTGAACTAATTTATATATCTGTTTATATGGCTTAGGAGAGCAGAAAAAATAAAACTCTTAAAAAATATCTTTAATCATATGTCCATATCAATGATAGCACTTCACTGTCTTTCCAAAAATAAGGTGCCCGTGATGTGTGGCAAAGAGGATGGACTGGCCCAAAATTCTTAAAGTGTGAGTAAAAGTTAGCCGAAAGTAGTTTTCTTCCAACCTGGAATATAGATTAACAAACACATCAAATAATTAAATCCTTACTAATAAGTGAGGTGCAACAAGGTAGTATGATTAAATTTTCTACTTGAAGTTCCCTATTGCGGCATAAGTAAGGTTGAATTTTATGTACAAACCTGTATATAACACTAGTTTAATGCAGTGCTTTGATACATATAATAACATCGATGTATTTATTTTCTTTACATTCAGTTTATGTATTTAGTAACTTTGGTGAATAAGTATACTGAGGAAGATACGGTTCTTGCAAAGTTCCTTAAACTGAGGATTGACATCTAAACCAATATGATTAGCAAACGCAACAAATAAAGTGGAAGGAAATAATAAGGCTCACATGCAGGACATTCAATGCAGTGCTATTGGAGTTAATGCTAGTAATTATGAATCTCTAAAATAGTTGTCAATTTTCCAACTGCACAAAGTACTACTTCTGAGTCCTGACCACAAACTTTGAATTACTAAGCAATCCAAAATACTACTTCTACTTTTGTATTTTACATTTGCCAGTAAAGTTATAGGCAAAGGAAGATTTTTCTCTACAATTTCACACACCCTTAAAAGGATATGTATATTAAACTACAATGTTGAACAATTCACACTGTCTTTATGTAAATTTTACATCATCGGTCAAATTTCTACACACAAAATCAAAAGGTGTTTTAATGTGTTGGACAAGAATATCACCTAGCTATATATCTCTGTGTCCCACACTCCATTTCACGCCTATATGTATTTTCTTTACTCAGTTTCCTTTTCACAGAATTCTTCCATCCCTCTCTGTCTCTTGTGTGCAAATGGCCAAGTGTCTGGCACTCTCTCTGATCATATTAGGCCTCTTCATTGGGTTGTTGAGTCCACAATGGAACATACTGAACCTAGGATGGGGAAAAAGGGTTGAGGAAGTGAATCCAGAATGGAACATACTGAACCGAATATTGAGAGAGAAAGTGGTTGGAGACAACTTGAAGAGCTACTGTGAGAGTTGGAGGATCAATGTTGAACTAAACAACATTAGAGGGTTCAGTGTTGTGCCTCAAGAATGTGTGGAGCACGTGAAGAAGTACATGACTTCATCTCAGTACAAAGCTGACTCTACGAGGGCAGTGGAGGAGATTAGGCTCTATCTCAGTGGGTGCTGCACTTTGAAAGGTGATGGCAAAGATTCCTGGATTTTTGATATTGATGAGACCCTTTTGTCCACAATTCCTTATTATAAGAAGCATGGTTTTGGGTAAGTGCCTAATACTTCTAAGCCTTTTGTTTTTATTATATATATACATAGTGCACACACATGTGATTAACTTTTGGTGTTACTCTAAATAATCTGGTATAATCATGGGAACCGTTCAGATTTCAAACATTAACTAGTTTATAGTAACCATGATGACTATGACTGTGTGTCAACAATGCACTCAGAACATTGAATTAATCTCATGAAAAAGATGATATTGTTGTTTAATGTTTATTGGAATCATGTCTGGGCTACATTTTTTCATCAGATTAGTTACTTAAATTGTTGTCATGCCGACTCTTGAGTAGATTCAGTTGCTGCTGTTTTTGTCCAAGGGTGCAAAACCTGGTTCATGTCATTAATGGTTAAGATGTGGTGGAATCAATTCAGTTTTGTGGTTCAATTTGTTTATTTTGTGCTGTGTCTTTTACCAAGGAAGTGCAATCTGTGATGCGTCATAGAGTGACGTGTGTAAGTCACTCCACACATTCTTTAATTTCCACTGAGGAAAGTTCCCAAAGTTGTTCCTAGAATTTGGCCAAAATTCCGTCTTTGTGAAGATTCTTCAAAGAAAGAAAGGTGAATTAGGTTACTAGCTAATCTGATGTAGCCAAAAGAACAAATCTACTTCAATTTGAATGGAAAAAGGTGTACAAAGTTGGTATCTAGTTTTGAAATACATGAAATGAAATCACATAATTGGTTAATGTTTGGATTCAAGATTATATTGTTTGAGTTTGTTCTGTAACGAAATCATTATCTAATCAGACTTAGATTAGTTTAAGGCAAAGCTTTGAAATGCAGAATGAATCATGTGTAATGGACAATTTTCTTTTGAAGTTGTTGATTATTATTAACATTAAAATATATTATTAGGGGAGAAAAGTTGAATTTAACATCTTTAGAAGCATGGATGAAGCAAAGCAAGGCACCGGCTCTTGATCACACATTGGAGCTCTTTCATGAAATAAAGAACAGAGGCTTCAAAATCTTTCTGGTTTCTTCAAGAAAGGAAAGCCTTAGATCTGCCACAGTAGACAACCTAGTCAATGTTGGGTACCATGGTTGGACTACTCTTAAATTGAGGTAATTAATTCCTAATTAAATTTATTTTATTTAATCAATATTTTAGGAATGTTCATAATTGTTTAATTTAATAGCATGCTAAGCAAATTGAATAAATTGGCAGGGGTTTTGATGATGAATTGGTGGAAGTAAAAAACTACCATTGTAAGGTGAGAGAAGAATTGGTTGATGAGGGTTATCGCATATGGGGCATTGTTGGAGATCAATGGAGCACTTTTGATGGACTTCCTATCCCAAACAGAACATTCAAACTACCAAATTCCATTTACTACAAAGCATAAGAAAAAAGCTTTTACCTTTTCTCCCTTCATCTATGTCAAAGCTTCTTACTCCATTCTGAAACAAAAAAACATGTCTTAAATTGATTGATTGGTTTTAGTGTGGTGTTGACTTTCAATTATGTTTTTTAAACTTTGAAATAATAATAACAAATTTAATTGGGTTGTAAAACGGATTAACATAATAATTAAGGTTAATACTAAAATGTGGAAATAATGTGGTCCCATGGGCCAAGTACTTTTCATTTTCTCAAGTTGCTTGTTTTCTATATCAATCACACATGATTTATAAGAAGACAAAAAAAGTGTAAGGTGGGAGAGGGTCTTCATGATGACAACACAGAATCCAATTATTATTATGTTCCAACATTTTACTTTTCTTTCATTTCAATTTTATCTTTTCTTTTGCAAATTTAACTATTTATTTCGTTTCCTCTTATTTTAAGTTTTAATTTCCATCTAAAAAAGAGTATATTTAATTTTTAATCTTCCATAAATGTTAAGTTTTGATCTTCTTTGTTGGTATGTAATTTTGTTGCAGAAACCTTTTAGTGATTTATCATCACAAAAACATACATATTTTGAAACAGATTTTTTTATAATATTATATACTATTTTTTTATTTTGATTCATTATTTATTTGTTAGAAAAGGATATTATATTTTAGTATTGATTTATTTTATAGGTATTTTCATAATTAAATTTGAAAAATGGTTAATTGAAGAACAAAATAGTTAAACTTAAAGAAATGGTAAAATTAATAAAATAATTATTATAATGTGAAAAAAAAAAGAATTCTCTGTATATAAATATAGGTTAAATTCACGTAAAAATACCTTTATGAGTAAATAATATATATAACATAACATCACATTTTAATAAATAAAAATAATAAAATAAAAAATTTAAAATAATAATCAAAGCAGATAATCCGAGTATAATGTATACAAATAAGCTTGTAGTAAAATATAAGACTATAAACATATTACATTTTTATACAAAAACTAATTTTTTATTTTCTCAAAACATATCTTCAACTTTATCGTCGGCTCCTCATTATTTAGAGGCGTTTTTATATTTATAATTTTATTTTTTTATATAAAAAATGTGATAATTGTAAAACAAACAAACACATACAAGACAAATAACATAAGAGAATAAGAGAATAAGTTAATTTACAAAAGAAACATACATATAGTAAGTAAAGAAAATTTATAACCACACTCAAATAAACAAATTTCATAACAAAGTCACACTCAAATAATCACAGTGGAATCCAACACACAAATAAATACTATATACACTCAATTATATGGATATATACATTTAAAGTCAAAATTACTAGAGACATGCACTTGTAGTGACCTCTATTGTTTTATATCGTCATTGTCAATAAGTTTCACTTTACCACTCCCAATGTGAATCCTCATCGCGTCTGAAGCCATTATCTTGTCTTCAAACTAGGATCTCCTCCTACTCTCGCCCTATAAACCATTTTACTTTACTCGACCTGAGTGTAAATGGTTATTAGAGTGTCAAAATATTTCATTTTTTGAATCCTTATATCAATGCATATACTAAAAGAATATCACTATAGAATCTTCCTATGAGATTCGTGGAATTAAGTCAAACATAAACTTTCCTCCATAAATATGATTCCATATCTATTAACAAGTCCATCATCATCACAATTTCATTCACCATTATATATATATATGTGTGTGTGTGTGTGTGTGTTAATTGGTACACAAACATTTATACATATATGTACATAAAAAAACCATCATGAAGTTTAGAAACTAGTTTTAAAGTCACCAAGTCATCGCCCAATGTCATTTATTATCGTCTAGTGCCACTAAAACAGAGGAGTCTTTGAAAGAGTAGCACCCAACACAACTCTTGGAGAAGCCACTAGAAGAGTGTGACCCAATGCTAATTAATGACGCCCAACACAATTATGCCAAATAAATCACTGTAAGAGTGATGCCCAATGCAACTCAACTAGAGAAGCCACTTGAAGAGTAACGCCTAACATTGTTAGTCCGTCTAATGCCATCTCAATTGATATAGGAAACCTCATTTTGAGTTTGATTTGTGTAATTTGATATTCATTGAGCCAATCCCACATTATCAAACACTTCAAAGATCCCAAAATTGGTGATTATTAGCTTAACCAACATTATATTACCCAAATCAGACCTTAGAAATGCAATTTTCAACTAGATCATTCATATGATATTTCAACACACAAACCCAAATTTCATACTTGAACCACAATACAACATCATTCATGAGTTATAGAATCCAATTTACCAATTCATAACTTAAACACATAAATCATGGTTTCTCACAATGTTAACATACCACACATGTTATATTATAGTTATAAATGTCAAATTCAATCATCCGTACTCCACTAATCATATCAACTACGTCATAATAGCACAAATTCATAATATACAAAATCAATTTCAAGCAAACAATTAAAAAGAATAATTCTTAGCTTTTCTACCCTATGAAAATAACTCTAGATAGCTCAAATATTAAAACACTTTTCATATTCCAAAATGTTCTATGTACGTAAAAACTTTATAAGAACCATCGAAATATACCATTATGATCACATAAAATCATATTCATAAATCAAATATTATATGCAATTAAGAAAAGTCCAAATACAAAAGAAAAACAAATAAGAAAAGAAATAAAGAAAACAAGTTCTACTTAAAAATCATCCATGTCAAACATAAAAACTACATATATGAATATAATTTTAAAATTTCTCCTATATTTATTAATAAATTAGGTATTAAACTAGAATAAAAGTTTATTAAGTAAGCATTAAATAAACTCAATTTAAAGAAAAATATTTAATACTTTTTAATATATAACTTTTAAAGCAAAGAAAACAAACTTTAAAAGATAAACATATTCTATATATTTATTATAATTTATTTAATTTTTTAATTAATGGTCATAATAATATTTACCTTTAAAAACATCTTTAATTATTTTAAAAAACTTAAATATACTTTTTATCCCGTCCGTGTTCGCATTTTACTTTTTTGAAAAGTACTTTTACATTAATCTTTATATAATAAGACTTTTCATTTTTATCTCTATTAAAATATTTTTGGATGGTTTTAATTCCTAAATCTGGTATCGTTATTTTTAGTTTAAAACTATCTTCTAAGATAGATGAAAAAAAATAAAAATTCAGAGACCTAAACATTTTTAAAGATATAATAAAGAATATTATTTTAATTGATTATTTCACCTTTCACCAAACAAACATACATACGAACTAACATTAAAAATTAAAATTTTAACCTTTTGTAAGCACTAAAATTTAAAGAAATTTCGAACAAAAAACTAAGCTCAAACTTTGCTATTTTATGAAAATTAATGATATATTAATTTTTTCAATTTGAATAAGGAGTTATTGAGAACACCAAACAAGGTAATTTCAAATGCATAAATTAAATACATGTTATTATATTATATTAATATATCTTAACAATATTATAGTAAAAAATATTATAATATAAAAATGACTTTGACACTATAAAGCAATTATGAAATAGGTTTTGGCTTTTAAAGAAAATGAAAGAACATTTTGGTAATGATAGGTGAAAACCAAATGAAGCTGAACCTGAGGTGTACACCTTTAGATATTTTTTGTTGGGTTCCCATGATGACCATAGTCTAAGACAAGGTCCTACGTTAGAATCAGACAGACATTATTATATTACATTTTGGAATGAATGGTATATGGTACTACCACCCAGTAATTCAATAACCCAGAGTGACTTTCACGCGCCATGCGCGCGTAGGGTTGGTTCCGGCTATTCCTCCAAAAGGAGCCAAAGCCAAAGCGCATTCGTTCGTCACCGTTCACTCTCTCCAGCACCCAACCTTCTCCTTGCCGGTGACGGAATTTAAAGCACCCGCCCTAGTTTGCATCAAAGTTTTCAGCTTCACGTGAACCCTTTCTGGGTAAGAGTTTGACGCAACCGATTTCGTGAATTTTCATGCTCCTTATTCTTCTTCTTTCTCTTCTGTATTTTCTGTTATTTGCGAAAATATCCTTTTCTTAAATTCTCCCCCTTTTCGTTGATTGTTGGACCCAATTCGGGTGGCTTCTATTCCTTTTCTTTGTATGCTGGTTCTACCGGTTAACGTTGGTAGGAAGCCTGTTCCTAATTTACCCAGTTTTTTCTTTTATATTAATTCTATAGGTTGTGAGTTTGCATGCGTTTTGATATGCATATCTTGTGAAGATTTGTTTGTGGAGTGTGAATTTCGTCCTATGGGGTTTTATTCTTTTTGCTATGGATATGTTTGATCACCAGTTTATACAATTTTTTTAATTACTTTTCGTATAGGGGCCTGACAGTGGTGGCTTGCATGTTGGGTTGATTTATCTGTGTTGTTTTTTGAAGACGTATAACACTTGGAAGTTTGAACTGTGTGAAAACAGCTGGGAAGAAACTGAAAATTGGTAGAGTCGGGATACTTTTTGTTGCTTATCTTTTGTCTACTATGAATAATGCATAATGCAACAGTGAAACTTGATGTTTGCAGTTTATGTGGGTGAGAAAATGTATTTTCTCGTTATCCGTGTGCAACTTTTGTATGTGTGCAACTTTTGTATATCTGCGTAAACTCGTCATTCTTGATGTCTGCGTAAACTAAACTTTTACTCGATGGTAACCTGGATGTTCTCACTTATACATACATTTCAGTTGGATGTGTAATTTGCAGACTTTGTTTCCTTTTGCATGATGACAGTAACACATTTTTTTCTGTCAAGGGGAACTGAGAAAGTCTTTATTTTGCTCTCTTACTTCATCTTCTATTCTTTAGGACATTGTATAATAAAATCTCACTTAAAGGGTCGTCCGGCATGCTCCTAAAATTTCCACTCAACCCCTTTCTTTTTCATTTCATACTGTGATACTTAGTCTCTGAGTTTTGTTGCACCATCAGCTTATTTTGACAAATAGAAGTGTACCAAAACATATTTTGTAGTTATAATTTACACAGTTGTATCTCCCATAGAAGTTTACCTCCTTTACTTTATATATTATGGATTGCCAATCTTTGTTGTAAGAAAGACGTTCCTCCCTATTTTTATATCTGAACAATTCACAAATTACTCTTAAAAATATCAAAGCAATGGAGTTGCTAAGGAGATAAGTGTTAATTTCCATTCAAGAAAAGTCTAAATTTAATTAACAGTAACTTCCAGAAAGCTAGTTTTTGTATTTCAAATACATTGAAATCCTGGGTATTGGATAAATACCTTTTACTCAATAATAAGGTTTGTGATTAACAGTTATAATGGTTTAAGGTTTCTAAATTGTTCATATATGTTCATGTTTACATTTGTGTTTATGATTACACAATATCTTTATTTGTCTTACATTCATTACGTTGTTATATAATCTAAAGAAACAATTTTGTCACAAGTGAGTTGCTTTATTTTGGTTAACTGATGCTAAGGTATCTTTTTTTCTTTCTTTCATGTTGTGAAGATTGATGACAACTTGTCTGGTTTGGGCATCAAGAACAAAAAACAACCTTAGTAGAATTTTTCTGGTAAGCATTATCATCCAAGGAAAAATGTAAAGTCTGAAATCTTTTGCTGAGTTTGACTAGATAGCTGACACTTTATTAACAATTTAGGAAAATTATGGAAGCACGATCTACTTTCTCTGTTGAAAGATCAAATGCTAAGCAACACAATAACATGGGGATGTCTGAAGCATTTCCTTCATCGTTGCCTGTCCTTTCAATGCCTCTAGAAGGGACATGCCCCAAATTATCTGATTCTCAGCCAGCATTTATGGAAAAAGAGCTTAAACCAAAACCTTTGACTCATTCAAATCATTTCACTACCAGCGGAGCTGTTGGGCATATGTTTTCATCTTCTCCTGGATATTCAACTGATCTTCACCACTCATCCTTTTCATCTCATGAAAAGCACCCTATAAATACTCCTTTTATTTCACAGTCATTGAGTAACATGGCTTCACTGCCATTATCTTATTCTTCAAATAGTGAACCATTACCTTCTACAACATCAACACCTTATTCCAATGGAAACAGTGTCTCCTGGCCTACAGATTCCCTGTCTAGCTTTCTTGATTTCCCTGCCAATACCTCAATTGATAATAGTCAAGTAGAAAGCAATGCCTGCAATATTATGGCAAATGAAGAGTATTCTACTAAGCGAAGTGATTGGCAAGAGTGGGCTAACCAGTTAATCGGTGATGATGATCCATTGACTGCTAATTGGAATGATCTTCTTGCTGACAACATTCAAGATCTTGAACCGAAGGTTAAATTTTTTAATTTATCAAACCAGCATGAGCTTGCAGATTATACTTATTAGCTATTTATTTAGGGAATGTGTTAGAAACTCATTTTGTTTCATAAGGCGTTCTACAGGCCTCAAATTCATCTTCACAACTTCCAATAGGACACCAATCCCAAAGCCATCAACAACTTAGTGTTTCATCTGGAGAAAATCGTGTTGGTGTTGCCCCATCTTCGTCAGCAAATTCAGTACCTTCCAAGCCACGAATGCGCTGGACACCTGAGCTTCATGAGGCATTTGTGGAGGCTGTCAACCAACTTGGTGGGAGTGAAAGTATGTTGATCTTCTTTCTTTCTTTTCAGAGAAAGGCCTTAGTTTCTTAAACTTCTGGCTCTTATTTTTTCCCATTTTCTTTTTGCAGGAGCTACACCTAAAGGTGTGCTGAAGCTTATGAAAGTTGAAGGACTAACTATATACCATGTTAAAAGCCACTTACAGGTGTATACCATTTGCTTTGTCTTCCTAGTTTGTTTCCTTGCATGTTTTTGATAAACATATTGCTTGATGAAATGCAGAAATACAGGACAGCTAGATATAGGCCTGAGTCATCTGAAGGTACACAAGATATTATTTGGATTTATACCATCTGTATACTGTATAGCCAATGCTTTGCACGAAAGGATGAGGAGATAATTGGCTATTGAATAACACTTTGATGTGTGAAACTTTTGCAAAAGCTTTTACCGAGATAATGATTCTCATAGAATTTCATATTGATAGGAAGCTATTTTGCTGTCTATAAAAATAATTGGAATTTTACACAAAATACGTTTTTCAAACAAAATAACACCTTCTATAAGAAGCTATTGAATGGTGCAAGTGAAGTCTTACATTATTTGCCAGTGGATCTTAATCCCTTTGTGAGTAATATTTTATTACATGTTTTTGGCTTCAGTTTTTGTATATGGTATATGACCTTTTTTTTTTCTTTTCTTTTGCCTCGTCATTGGCTACTTTATTATGAAACCATTTAACATGCAAGTTTCCATGGATTTTTTTCCTATATTTGGCTTGACTTAGTTGTGAAAATGCTAAATGTAACATGTTTTAGAAGTGAACACATATGGCCTGTATTCAGTAATAGGTTACAGCTTTCATATATGTGTATTCATCACATTCAAGTATCTCTTGGTATGCACCAACACATGTGTAAACACAGTTGTTTATTTTTAATCGTGTATTTAGTCCTTCAAATTTGGGTGAAACCGGTTATGGTCCCTAATTTTTTTTTTAAAAAATCAGTTAAGTTCCTCGAATATTAAAAATGCAGTTTTGGTCTCTTAAATTTACTCTTTAAGGACTAAAAGTGGTTTTGAAAAAATCGTTTTCTCCCTCAAATTTAGTACTTGGGGACTAAAAGCTTATTCTTTTAAAGTTGAGAGACTTTTTTTTTTTTTTTTAAAATTAGGGTGGCCAAAATATTTTTCACATCAAACTTTAGTGATTAAAATATAATCAAGCCTGTTTTCTGACAACCAAAGAGAATATAAGAGTTTTTGAGCTTTCAAATTACTCTAAGCAACCTAATATTCTCTTATTTTAATTTTAGGCTGAGATTTTATATATTGGAGAGATTGTGAGAGCTAACTCTATTTGAAGTCTGTTATTTGCCTGTTGCCGTGCATTTGATGTCTTGAAGTAGCGTGTTGTATATCTCTTGAAATCTAGAGCAATGAACCTTCTCTTTGTGGTCCTAAAATGCACAATTTGTTGACTACTATTGGCAGGAGCTGCCGAGAAAAAACTAAGTCCAATTGAAGAGATATCATCTCTAGATTTGAAAACGTAAGTAAACTATGTATTTCTATTTAAAATTCTCTTTTGTAGTTTTGTATTTCAATGAAAATTGATACATCAAACTGTTCAGCAACACTTTGTTCTATGATGAAACTTTGCTAATACATATTTTCAGCACATGTTAAATATGCTGTATTCTTCTCTTCAAATTTTAACGCAAAGTCTAAATTTTAAGAAAACATGGCTGTTGGAACTTAAAATGTGTGTGCTGTAGGTTTTCCATTTTTCATTGGTTTTAGTTATTTGTCCTGTTTGGCTTGAAAATTTTATATCCAGTTACATTTGCTAGGTAGTATATAGATCCTAGAGACTAACACTAACACTCACAGCACTAGTATTCAACTTGCATGGGATTTCATCCCTCTAAACTTATTTCTTCTGTTGGCAGTAATTATCCAAATCTTATCACTTAACTGGAGAAGATAACAGGTGGATAAACAAAAAATTAGGGAAAGGTTAAAGAATGAATATATATGGAAGAAATAAAAAAAGAGGAGGATTTATATATAGTGACAGTCTGCATCAATGTTCTTTTTAGTGGGTTATGTTGGAACCATGAAAGAGCTTTTCATTGACCCATCTAGGACAAGAGTTACGAGAGTATTAATATTTAATGGCACTATGTAGAGTTTTTTCTCATATTTGACGCATGCACAGACATTAATACTAATTGTTACGATGATTTTATCACTGAATTGTTGACAGTGGTATTGAGATCACTGAAGCTCTGCGACTGCAGATGGAGGTTCAGAAGCGGTTGCATGAACAGCTTGAGGTATAAACTGTTAAAATTCTGGAAATTTTCTTCTAATGTGATCATTGAATTGTTAAAAATCTAGAAATGTGATTCAAAGGCTAGTTTTCAAGGTGTACTTCTGTCACAGCATGACTATCAAAATTCATCATTTATAGCTTCATGGAAATAGTGAGAATAATCTTTCAGAACCTTCTAGCATTATGAACTTCAACTGGTGTTTGTGAGCTTGGTGAAAGGAATTGAAGAATGTAACTTGCCAAGGAGTTAATATGGTTTACTATTCCTCTCATGTTCGGCTCCTTTTTACTCTTATTTTGTGTGAGTAGAAAGCTGTCTCGATATATAGTCAATAGTTTAGTTTCACTTCATTGTAGATAATTGTAGTAGAAAACAGGAGGATCCTGAATCATCCAAAAGCTACTAAACAATCAACAGCAGACAGAAGCTGTTCAAAAGACCAACCCTGCTCCTCTGAAAGTACTATCTACAATCACACTTAAAAAAAACCTTAAGGGAAACCTGCTAAGAGGCTACGAAAGTGTTTCCCATAAAAGTTGTGGAGGAAGATAAATATTTCTAAAATTTATGAAATTAAACTTTTAACAGATTAAGCTAGTTCTTTTGAGAAGAGGATACTTTCCTACTCCCAAAACCTTCATAACCTGCAGATCAGGCTGACTTCCAGTAATTTCTGAACTTTCCAGTTGGCAAGCATCAGCTAGCTGCTAATGAAGGGAGAATCTAACACTTAAATACCTTATTAAGCTTCTCATACTATTCAATGTTGAACTTAGACACCCCATAATACCTAAGTCCTTATCAAAGCATTACCCCGTGAAAGCTGACGTTTTGGTGACTTTCATTATGTGAAACTTTACTGGGTAATACTTGATTAAACTTTTTCGTTGATTAGAACTCTGTATCGGCAAAACCCTTCGTAGGTTGTTTTTCATGAGGTATTGACAACCGGCTTTGATCCCAGATAATCAAAATTGTATCAGAAACACAAAGAAAATTGCTTTTTCTAGATATGCCCAAAATACTGAAAACATTAGACACTGCAAAACTTAGAAAGTCTGTACCTCAGCTATACCTAAACGCCCAACTCTTCTCCGTGGAAAAGATGAAATCCCTCTCTAATCCTATTCTAACTTATATAAAGCTATTGGTCTACTAACATAATCTCACTGTCAAGGGGCCTAATCAAGTTGCACACCTGTTAACATAACCCCTTGTAATGATTAGACTGACATAACTAACTACTAAGGATGATTAGCTACCTAACACCATACACCCTCAAACCAGTTTCCATTCTACCTCACAAAACGTGATGAGGTGATTTTAATTCTCTTTATAAACAAAGCATGTTCATTGAATTGATAAGTCTTGTAAACTTTCTTTTGAACTTTGTGTTTTTTCTTTATCTTTCTACCCTTTTTATTTTGGGAGGCATAAAAGGATATGATTACTATATTTAACCACATAGTCTACAAACATCCCTGGCTACAATGGCGAGAACTTTTTGGTTTTTTCTTGGAAGCATGAAAGTAATTTCTATTATATTATTTGGCTCATAGGTGCCTACTACAATTTTGGGGTATGGAACTTTTGTTCGAATATCTTTTTTCCAATGGTATGATCTTGATACATTTATCTCTTATTTTTTGTTAGATTCAAAGAAATCTACAGCTGCGAATAGAAGAACAAGGAAGGTACCTTCAAATGATGTTTGAGAAACAGTGCAAATCTGGCATTGAAACATTTAAGGCATCATCGTCTGCCGGTGATAGTCCATCTGGAGTTTCTTCTGATGTCATGAAAGATTCTACAACCAAAACTGATTCCGAAACTGTCAAAGTGGACCTTTGCGAGTCAGGACCTGATCAAGCCAATGGCAGTACCAAAGTTGAGGAAAGCTCATCGAAAGTGGATGAGAAGCAGGATCCTTCTGAATGTAAAGCATCTGAGAATCCTAAGCAACATGCTAGTGAAGATAGTTCTCAAGCCCCAAAGCGTCAAAGGACTGAGGATTAAGCCATATGATCTACTGAATCAGCATTGAACCGACAAGACGATACTGATTCATTCAAGATTTTTATTTAGTAAGGAAGACTTGGTAGATTGATGTCTAGAGCTCCAGAACTTGAGTACCCCTCCGTGCTGTTGTGTACAATGAGGACTTGCATATGTATCTGTCATTTTGTTACACAAATGATGAGCCAAATTTTTGATCATGTCGTTCTTCAAACTTCTTATTTAGTATCCTAGTTAGAATAAGATTCTAGTGTACAGTCCAGATAATGGCTAAATCTCAGATCCCCTAAATGAGGAATGAATTAGGACAACATCTTATCAAATACTACCATCCTAATTCCTACGTTACTACGTACATCTCCCATATGAACTGTTCATTTTAAGCTATCCGAATATTATGCTAATAAAAAGGGAAACTTTAGATCCTATAAAATATAGATATACTTTTGTGGTTCTTATTCACAACGGTGGACGGAAATGTAATCTGGCTATTAGATTTGCCATCCATCACTACTTCGTCCTCCTTGTTGCCATCGCTGTTGGAAAGGTGTGTGGGAAATCGAGGTCATATTCTCTCCTCAAAGTTGCAACTTCCAGCTCATCATAGGCTATACTGAACTTCTAAAATATTAGTACTCAGGTTAATACTTGCAGCACCCATTTTCCATATATGTGGTCCTGTTTAAAGTTAATTGCTATATAAAGTAAATTTATTTTCTATGAAACTTGTTTGGTGAAAACGGATGCGATCTTGATGCATTCTATACTACCACAAAAACAAGTTGTGCTCTTTTTTGAACAAATAAAGAAAATATACACAACCAAATTTGCTTCATCTGCTCTCGTCATAAAATTCTTTTTCTAAATTTCAACTTTAAATATCAACAGAACACAGACAACCCACAACGATTGTACTACATAAAACTACTTCTGGAAGCCTCTAAGCTTGTTCATGGTTATCATGCTAAATGGCTGGGAAAGATAAGGCTGAGTAGTAGCCGATAGTTCTTGTGCCACAGCACGCATGATGGGTCTGGACTCTGGAAACTCACGTGCGCATGCCAAAGCTATGGTCATTGTGAACACTACTGCTTCTGCCAATTGGCCTGTAGGAGGTGGAAGCCTTTGATCTACCACGTCCTTCAGTAGCACTTGTGCTCCCTCCTTTGATGACAGATACTTGTTTGAAGACAGTGTATCCAACAGTTCTCCAGGATGCTTTCCCATCAATATCTCCATCACCACCACTCCAAAACTATACACGTCACACTTCTCCGTCACTCTCATTGTTTGTGCCAGTTCTGCAAATTTCAACTTTTCTCAGTCTCATCACACCCTTTAATTTACATCACACTGTATATACATATACCGAATAAAACACCAGAGCATATATACACAATTTAATAAGAAATAAACAATACATAATGTAAATCAAGTAATAAATGTTTTTAAACTGTAAGAAACATCTTACGAAACATATTAAAGACTGCCTTATCGTGATGCATATTATATAGTATACATACTGTAATTTAAATAGATTGGATGATGTACCTGGAGCCATGTAACCGTAGGATCCAGCAACTGAGGTCCACGTTGAAGTGTCTGAGCTTAGGAGCTTTGCTGTGCCAAAATCTGCAAGACGAGGTTCAAA
The DNA here is from genome assembly GCA_036885675.1 of Vigna mungo. Classification (NCBI taxonomy): domain Eukaryota; kingdom Viridiplantae; phylum Streptophyta; class Magnoliopsida; order Fabales; family Fabaceae; genus Vigna; species Vigna mungo. Next base: position 23,409,366 of record CP144695.1, read on the forward strand.
GTCGAAGTCTAGTAGTATGTTATTCAGTGTTACATCCCGGTGCACAATTTGTGGGGAGCAATCTGTGTGCAGGTATGAAATTGCATGTGCTATTCCTTGCACAATTTTTAGCCTTCTGGCCCAGCTTAGCTCCAATTTTCCTTCCTCTCCGTACAACACTTTTGCCAAACTTCCTCTGTCTATATATTCATAAACCAAGAACATTTGTCCCCTGCAAGAACAGAATCCATAAAGCTTTATTATATTGCGGTGTCTCACTCCTGTAAGTGCTTCTATCTCATTCAAAAAGCTCTGGCGGTTCATTGGTTGAATGTCATCAGAGTCTGATATGTTGAGCCTCTTCACAGCAACGACTTGACCTGTGAGTAATTGTGCTCTATAAACACTTCCGAATCCTCCGTTTCCAACGCAGTACTTGTCATTGAAGTCATTGGTGGCCTTAACAAGATCAGAAAATGTGAATTTTCCATCTCTTCCCCACACCACGCTCATAGGCGGATCAGTTTTTTCATTGCTTTTGGACTCTTCATCAGGGTGTTTTATGATATGCCGCCGGCGAAGTATTGCTCCAACACTAATTATCCCAATTAATACACAAACTGGTATGATAAACCCAAGAAGAACCTTTTTGTTAACTCCTCCAGATTTGTCCGGGGAAAGTGATTTGGGGCATGTTAATCCTTTTATCTCACCACACAAACCTGAGTTTCCTGCGTAGGCTTCGGCAGTCGCAGTTTCGAAAACACGGCCCGTGGGGATTGAACCACTCAGTTTGTTGTAAGAAAAATCAACAGATTGAAGGCTGAGCATGCTTGAAAATGATCGTGGGATTGTCCCTGATAGATGGTTGTGTGACACATTGAGAATCTCCAATGCTCTTAACTTTTCAAGGTTTTGGGGAAGAGCCCCGGAAAGAAAGTTGCTGCTGATGTCCAACATGATTTGCAGTGGGAACAGATTGCCAAGTTCATTTGGTATTTCTCCAGATAGACTGTTATGGCTTAAATTCAGGCTCAGTAAGCCATCACAATCACCAATTTCTTTAGGAATGCTTCCACTAAAGTTGTTATTTGATAAATCAAGAAAATTTAGCTTAGCCAGTCTCCCATAATTCTTTGGGATTTCTCCGGATAAATGGTTACTGCTCAAATTGAATGTGTAAAGCAAGCTTAGATTTCCGATTTCGGGTGGGATACTACCAGTGAATTCATTGGAATGAAGGCTTAGATACCTTAATTGAGTCAACTTACTTAACGCCGAAGGAATTTTTCCAGAAAGTTTGTTGCTTCCCATGTCCATACTGGTTAAGCTGGCACACTCGCCCCAATCCGGAGATAGCTCACCCACAAGTTGATTTGTATTAAGCGAGATAAAAACAAGATTTGGGAGAACCCCAAATGCGTCTGTGATGTTTCCAGTGAGCTGGTTATCATCAAGCCGAACTCTAATAAGTGATGGACAATTTCTCAAGGACTTTGGCAATGGCCCTGAAAAGCTGTTGTTATTGATTGCAAAAATTGTTAGTTTGCCCCCACTGCATATGTCAGGTGGCAGTTCTCCTGAGAAACTGTTGTTTGAAAGGTAGACGTGGTCCAAAGAAGGATTACTCTTTCCAAATTGTCTAGGAATGCTTCCAGTGAAGTTATTGCTGAACACAGAAAATTTTCTTAAAGCAGTTAGTTGAGTAATGGTTGCTGGTAACTCCCCGTACAAGTTATTGCTGTTGACATCAAAGATTTGGAGTGAGGTCAAGTTTCCAATATCCGTGGGGATAGTTCCAGAGAACTCATTGAAGAAAAGATTCATGATTTGAATTTTAGTCAGATTCCAAAGAGTTGATGGAATTGGGCCAGAGAATTGGTTTGTTGAAAGGTCTAACCCTTTCATTTCCTTAAGGTTTCCAATCTCCACAGGAATGGGACCAGAGAAGTGATTATTGTACAGGTAGAGAAAGTTAATTTTTTTCAACAAGCCAATATGTGGAGGAAGCTTTCCAGTAAAGTTATTGTGTTGCATTTGCAAGGAGATCAACTGGGTCCAGTTAGAGAGGAGTGTAGCAGAAAGTTCACCAGAAAAGGAGTTATCTGATAATCCCAGTTCTGATATTTTAGTCAGATTAGCTAATGACATAGGCAAAGGACCAGTCAAATCATTCACTGCTAAACTCAAGAAGGATAGATTTGTGCACAGGCCAAGCTCCGAAGGGATTGTAGAGTTAAAAGAATTTATACTGAGATCAAGATGCCACAGCTCCCTAAGTTGGCCTAAGGAAGAAGGGATCTTCCCGTAGGCAGAAATGCTATTCAGTTCAAGAATTTGAAGCCCAGATATCAATCCTATCTCAGCGGGAACAGGACCATTAAACATGTTATAACCAATACGAAGTTCTTTGAGATTAGAAAGCATGGACAAGTTGGGTGACAGCTTTCCTCCAAACCCATTGTTGGAGAGGTTAAGGTATTCTAGCTTGCCCAAATTGCTATAGAAAGATTCTGGTATAGTGCCATTCCATCCATTCTGAGAGATGTCAAGGTATGTCAAGTTATGGCACTCCAGTATAAAACTCGGGAATTGACCAGTGAGTGATGGATTTAGAGGTAAAGCAAGGTGTGTCAAGGAAGGCATGCATGAATATTGGGACCAGTCAAGAGGAGTTATAAAACAATTTGATCCAAGGTCCATGTACCATACCTTAGGTAGATTCATGAGCTGATAAGGAATGGTGCCATTGAGATTGTTGTTGTAAAGGCTGAGATATCGAAGCTCCCTTAGCTGGGCTACTTCTTTAGGCAGTGTGTCTTCAAATAAGTTGTACCCCAAGTCCAATAGTGTGAGCTTGGAGAGTTCGCCAATTTCTGATGGTATTGACCCCTCAAAGTTGTTGGCATTGAGGTTGAGTTGGGTGAGGTTAGGGAGGGAAGCAAAATCGAAGGCAGAGAGAGTCCCAGTGAGATTAGCACCAGACAAGTTTATCTCTGAGACTGTTGTGTTGGTATTGTCACAAACAATGGCATCCCAAATGCAAAGGTTGGAAAGGTTGGTGAGGGACCATGAGTTTAGAGAAGGAGGAAGAGGAGGTGTTAGACTGTTTTTCCATTTGACAAGGGCTTCTGCTTCTGCTGTTGGTGATGAAGCGATTTTCAATGGAAGCAAAGCTAGCAAGAGTATACGAAAGGCTAAAGCATGAACCTTTTGGAAAGTTGTCATGTCTAGCAGTTGGTATGACCTCTATGTAAATGTTTTACTCACATATATAGCAGAATCCATTTCTCTTAACGCTTCAGAATTTTCAAACATATTCTGAAACAATAATTCAATCTTGAAATGAGTGATCTAGTTTCTGTTAATGAAAGGCACAACCTCTAAATGGTGAATTGGTCCACGCCATGTGGTTTGTTTTGATTGATTATAACTGCATTGCTTGTTTTTAAAAACAAAGATATGCATTGCATAGTCTTACTTGGTTTATTTGGTTGGTTGACTTTATCATTATTTTAAGAAGCACAAATGGATTTATCATTCTCATTTTAGGTGTTCCATTCCATCCTAAAAGGAATGACATTGCAAAAAGCTTCCATATGGTATTCAATAAAAAGCATCAAATAATAGAATATAAAGTAGTTTGGTTATAGTCCAACTCGTTGTCATGGTGATTCATATTTTCCTATGTGAATTTTCATTTACTGTGTTTTCAAATTTCCAAAGACATAAGGTGGGTTTAACCAATGCAGAAATGTAGAAAGGAGAGAAGATTTGAATTTGCGTTATTAAGCTTCAGAAATACACACTAGTCATTTAAGTTTATGGTGTTGGAAAACGAAATTTGTGTTTACAATGCATCGAAAATGAAAATTTCCCAGTAAGCATACAATGAAATGTTTCATGCATAGTTGAAGAGTTAGTCATTTAATTAGCCCAACCTAACAAATACTTCAAAGATTTATCTTTATGTTCAGTTTTTTAACATTAAAAAAATATATTTATTTTTAAAAGTGAGATATTATGTTTAGAGGTGGGTCACGGTTCACGGGTTGATCCTTTAGCTTGCTTAAAATGGGCTAGATCGGGTTGCCATTTTCAATCCGCCAACATATGTTGGCTCGGCCTATATTTAACATGTTAAATTGACGGGAGTTACTCTCTGCACCTCCCCAATTCCAACTCCCACCCCCACATAATCTATTTATTCCTTTTTTTTATCTTCATGTTTTCATCTTTACACTTTTTTTCCACGAATTCTCTTGTTGCACCAGTACCCTCTGCGCAGCAACCACACCCGCATCGCACAACAGCCGCACAAACAGAGAGGAGTTGGAAAGTGAGAGTTGTAGAGCATTTGGAGGAGGAGGTTTCAAAGCTTTGATGGGATGGGAGTGGGAATACGAAGAGGAATCTGTCCGTATGTTTTGAGACTGTAAAAGAGGGAAGTTATTGTAGGGTAAGTTAAATAGGGCTAAAACGATAAAAATAAAAAAAATCATAAAGGTTAATTTGGTATTTAAAAAAAAGTCCAAAAAAATTGGAGGGGTGGGGGTTGGAACTGAGGAGGTACAGGAAGTAACTCCCTAAATTGACAGGTTAAAGGTGGGTCCGTTGGTCTTTTTTTAAAACAAAAATTTAAAAATTAAAATTGAAATAAAAAATATATTAAAAATTAAATTTTCTATATTATATTTTTTTAAAGATGTAAATATGTAATAATATTATTATTTGTATCATTAACACTTACAAATTATTAGTTAAGAAAGTAATTTAACATACAAATGTTATAATTATTTTAATTTATTTAATTGAAAACACTAATTAATCAATTGAGAGCTTAAAAAATTTATATAATTAAAAATATAAAAATATTTAAACAAATAAAATAAAAATATTTAAAAAATATAAAAATGACGGGTCAACCCATCCTTCAAAGAGAAATATTACAAATTTTGAACTGAGAGACCATCTCAATCCAACCTCTTCTTAACATACTAAACCGCAATAGGTTGGATGGACTATTTTAAGTGAATATTTCATTTTATTATATATATAATAACGCTTTTTAGAAAATAAATTTTTGAATTAATTATCACTTTATAAAATGAGAATACAAAGATTTTAAGAATAAAATAGGGATTAGTCTTTTTTTTTTTTGAAATAAAAAATAGTTACCCAAAAAAAATTGAGTGAGAATTATTACATATAAAAGAGAACGAGGTTTAAAATATTTTTCCTTCTTAAAAAATGAATGAGTTTGAGTTTTGATTTTCGAAAAAAAAAATCTTTAATTTTCGTTTCTCCAAAATTGTAAATTAATAAATTTAAAAAATTATAAATCAAAAATATTAATTGAGATTTATTTTATAAAGACCACCGTCTCTCAAATTATTTTCTTTCTTTTTCTTTGCATTTTCTTTAAATTTATTATCAATATGTTCATTTATTTAAAGACGTGAGACTGCATAAAAATACTGATATAAAGTAGAACAATCCTAACCTATCATGATTTTTTTTTTATTAAGTTCACTTTTACTCCTTCTCCTAAATTAGTTTTTAGAAACTTTGCATGTGTTCTACAATTGTTGCATGTGGCTCAAAAAGCCTTAAGTACAAATCTTTATTTGTATAGAACTGTTAGGATATGTTTAGACAGTTGATATGAGTTTTTGTGTTCAAGTATAATATCATGTGAGAACTAGTGTTCTAAGAACTTAGTTAAGGGGAAATCTGATATATTTTTCTATTAATATTATAAGTTGAATGATTTCATTGTAAGGAAATTACCCTTCATATAGTTTGATGGATGGATTTTAAATATTGATATGAGATGTTGATTGAAATATTGTTAAGTGATTGAAGAATAAATTGATCATAGGTTGGTTTAAATGACTCATGTTATCCTATTTTAGAACTAAAATGTATTTGTTCTGATATGTAAAAGAGATATTGTTTTTATATAGATGTGTGATATAGTAGAGTTAGGGTTTAACCATACTCTATTGTTGGTATGTGGGTGGGACCGAGTAGAGTCTGCACATATGTTGTAATATATTGTGTTGTTGGTTTGATATATGTATGATGTGAACGTAGTTATTTTCAATGAGGAAATAATATGAACATTGGTTGTGTGATTGAATGAGGATTCTTTGATGAAATTACACAGAAAAATATTATGAGGTAAGTTGATGGAAGTTTCTATAACTGGTATAAAAAAAAAATATCTAATAGGTTGTAAGAAATTTACGTATAAGAAGAACTTAGTTCTTAGAGTGTGACTTTACGGGATTGAATATCTATATGACATATTCAAAATTTATAAGTCTAGTTCAACGCACGAGTCTTCCATAAGTATAATTAAATAAATGAGATTATTTGAAATTAAATATTTATAATAAGATGTAGCTATTTAAATTGATGAATGTAAAACCCAAAGTCAGTGGGAGCAATGCACTTTTCAAATAATATAAATTAATAGTATTTATAATTATTTTTCAAATCTAGTTATGCACAATATAATTATAGAATATTTAATAACCTAATTACAAGAATTTCATTAGCTTAATTACATGAGATTAATTATTAATTGACTTAATTTCAAAAGAATAATTTGGATTCTATTAACTTTATTTTTTTCATCTCAAGACAAATATAAATTTGGAAATATTTTTTTTATATTTTTTTCACATCAAAGTTTTATATCATGAAGTAAATTTTAAGTCTAATTCAATCTTATGAAATCAGTTTGTAAAATAATATTTGCATTCACTTGTAGATTGACTTTACTTCTAGTCTACATAGAACTTAAATTAGAAACTATCGTTTTAACTTCCAAGAAAATTATTAAAGTATTTTTTTTGACTTATTTTTAAAACTATTTATCATAAATGACACAAAATTATATCAAATTAAAATACTTCTCTTAAATTAAAAAATAAAGGAATCTTAAAAAAACTTTAAATATAATTATTTTTGGAGAAAAAAAAAAGTGAGTCGAATTAATTGTAAGATTGAAACCTTTAATATCTATTTTTAAACTATTGCATTTTATTCAAATACTGGTATTTTTTAATGTTTTAAATACACATTTTACTATTTAATAATGTAAAATATCAATTTCTAAAATATCATTTCAAACATAAATTAATATCGAAACATAAAGGTTAACTTATTTCTTTATGTTTTTTCTAAACATTCATTTGTTGTGTTTTGTAGAAATGTAAAAAGCCCTAAAGGGTTCGTGGACCTGAGTTTCCTCCAACATATTTTCGTAATAAATGCAATAAGAAAAAGCTCTGATAATAATAATCTTTATTTTCTTGTGTTCACATGCAAAATTGCATTCCGAAAACAACTTGGACCATATTCAATTAAATCTTTTTGGGTTTATGACTTAATATTACGATAATAAATTGACTTCAATATTTTTCTAAGTTGTCACACTGTACATGGATTGACCAACTCATGTAGTCTAAGGGATTATTATTGCTAAACATACTTTACTTTCATTAAATCATTTTACATAAAAGAATTAAAAAAATCCTATTAAAACATGTTTCAATTTCAAGTTTATGAAGATAGAATTAAATTCCGAAATCTCAAATTTGCTTTTAATCTCGAAATCTATACAATATGAGATTAGCAAACATAAGAAAATATAAAAGTATTTTATTATAATAAACTTATATAAACATTTCAGGATATATATCATCAACAAAACATATTATAGTTATGTATAGAATCACGATTATTCATTATTTTTTTCCTACCAAATATCTCCTTAAATAATTTCATAAGTTATTCACTTATAGTAATGCGATTTGCAAATAATTTTAAGGTTAAAAGAAATGTATTTTAGTCTCTTTAATTTCTAGTTCTTAATTTTAATTTTCCTATTATTTTTCCTGATTTTACTGCTTAAATTTTACTGTTTAATATTTTTATTAATAGAATATTATGACTCTTATTTTACTTATCATTTTGATTTTTTATTTTCATCATCTTTCAAAAATATGAATTTTAATGTTTAATATAAAAAAATATTAACACTGAATTGACTAAAAATTAAACAATAATACTTAATTATAAAAAAAATATAAAAATTTTGAGAAACAAGAAAAAAAAATCTAATATGAAAGCTCAGTTAAACATAAACAAAATTACGAAGAAATTAAAAATTAATTAATTTTTGTTTTTGACTTTCAACCAAACAAAATATGAAAATGTGATGGTGCTTCTCAGGTCAATAATCAACTCCGAGTGAAGACTATCATATTTGATAACATAATTATGGTCATACCATGAATCACATTGTGTGGACCCCACCACATACCTCTCTTTTCATAATCTTCAAATTTACTTTCTCACTTTCATCAATAGAATCTCCCTTAACAAAATACTTGATGGAACCGATTCTGCTATATAAGAGACTAAACTATTTCGAAGAGAGCACGCCATATGCTAGACATGACAAATTTTCAAAGTCTTCACACTCTAGTTCTTCCAATTATCTTCCTGTGTTTGTTTCCTTTGAGAATCGGTTCATCACCAACAGCAGAAGCAGAAGCACTTGTCAAATGGAAAAACAGTCTAACAGCTCCTCTTCCTCCTTCTCTAAACTCATGGTCCCTCACCAACCTCACCAAACTTTGCTTTTGGGATGCCATTGTTTGTGACAATACCACCACAACAGTCTTAGAAATAAACTTGTCTGCTGCCAATATCACTGGGACTATTACTGCCTTGGATTTTGCTTCCCTCCCTAACCTCACCCAACTCAACCTTGATACCAACCGTTTTCATGGCTCAATACCACCAGCAATTGGTAACCTCTCCAAGCTCACACTCTTGAACTTGGGGAACAACTTATTTGAAGATGCACTGCCTAAAGAACTAGGCCTGCTAAGGGAGCTTCGATATCTCAGCCTTTACAACAACAATCTCAATGGCACCATTCCTTATCAGCTCATCAATCTACCTAAGGTATGGTACATGGACCTTGGATCAAATTATTTTATAACTCCTCTTGACTGGTCCCAATATTCATGCATGCCTTCCTTGACACGCCTTGCTTTACATCTAAATCCAACACTCACTGGTCAATTCCCCAGTTTCTTACTGGACTGCCGTAACTTGACATATCTTGACATCTCTCAGAATGGATGGAATGGAACTATTCCAGAATCTTTGTATACCAATTTGGGCAAGCTTGAATTCCTCAACCTCACCAACAATGGGTTTGAAGGAAAGCTGTCGCCCAACTTGTCCATGCTTTCTAATCTCAAAGAACTTCGTATTGGTAATAACTTGTTTAATGGTCCTGTTCCCACTGAGATAGGATTGATATCTGGGCTTCAAATTCTTGAACTGAGTAACATTTCTGCCCATGGGAAGATCCCTTCTTCCTTAGGCCAACTTAGGGAGCTGTGGCGTCTTGATCTCAGTATAAATTCTTTTAACTCTACAATCCCTTCGGAGCTTGGCTTGTGCACAAATCTGTCCTTCTTGAGTTTAGCAGTGAATGATTTGACTGGTCCTTTGCCTATGTCATTAGCTAATCTGACTAAAATATCAGAACTGGGATTATCAGATAATTCCTTTTCTGGTGAACTTTCTGCTACACTCCTCTCTAATTGGACCCAGCTTATCTCCTTGCAAGTCCAAAACAATAATTTTACTGGAAAGATTCCTCCGGAGATTGGCCTGTTGAAAAGAATTAACTACCTCTTTCTGTATAATAATCACTTCTCTGGTCCCATTCCTGTAGAGATTGGAAACCTGAAGGAAATGAAATGGTTAGACCTTTCAACAAACCAATTCTCTGGCCCAATTCCATCAACTCTTTGGGATCTGACTAACATTCAAGTCATGAATCTTTTCTTCAATGAACTCTCTGGAAGCATTCCCGCGGATATTGGAAATTTTACCTTTCTTGAAATCTTTGATGTCAACAGCAATTACTTGTATGGGGAGTTGCCAGAAACCATTGCTCAACTAGCTGCTTTAAAAAGTTTTTCAGTGTTCAGCAATAACTTCACCGGCAGTATTCCTAGAGAATTTGGAAAGGGAAATCCTTCTTTGACTGCTGTCTACCTTTCAAACAACAGCTTTTATGGAGAACTGCCACTCGACTTGTGCAGTGGTGGCCAGCTAACTACTTTGGCTGTCAATAACAACAGCTTTTCAGGGCCATTGCCAAAGTCCTTGAGAAATTGTTCACCACTAGTTAGAGTTCGGCTTGATAATAACCAGCTCACTGGAAACATCACAGACGCATTTGGGGTTCTCCCAAATCTCGTTTTGATATCACTTAGTACAAACCAACTGGTTGGTGAGCTCTCCCCGGATTGGGGCGGATGCGCCACCTTAACCAGTATGGATATGGGAAACAACAAACTTTCTGGAAAAATTCCTTCTGCGCTAAGTAAGCTGAGTCAATTAGGGTATTTAAACCTTCATTCCAATGAATTCGCTGGTAGTATCCCACCTGAAATCGGAAATCTAAGCCGGCTTTTCAGATTGAATTTGAGCAGTAACCATTTATCAGGAGAAATCCCGAAGAGTTATGGGAGATTGGCTAAGCTAAATTTTCTTGATTTATCAAATAACAACTTCAGTGGAAGCATTCCTAAAGAAATTGGTGATTGTGATGGCTTACTGAGCCTGAATTTAAGCCATAACAGTCTATCTGGGGAGATACCAAATGAACTTGGCAATCTGTTCTCGCTGCAAATCATGTTGGACATCAGCAGCAACTCTCTCTCCGGGGCTCTTCCCCAAAACCTTGAAAAGTTAAGAGCATTGGAGATTCTCAATGTGTCACACAACCATCTATCAGGGACAATCCCACGATCATTTTCAAGCATGATCAGCCTTCAATCTGTTGATTTTTCTTATAATAAACTGAGTGGTTCAATCCCCACAGGTCGTGTTTTCGAGACAGCGACTGCTGAAGCCTATGCTGGGAACTCAGGTTTGTGTGGTGAGATAGAAGGATTAACTTGCCCCATATCACTTTCCCCTGAAAAATCTGGAGGAGTTAACAAAAAGGTTCTTCTTGGGGTCATCATTCCAGTTTGTGTATTAATTGGGTTAATTAGTGTTGGAGCAATACTTTGCCGGCGGCATATCATAAAACACGCTGATGAAGAGTCCAAAAACAATGAAAAAAGTGACCAGCCGATCAGCGTGGTGTGGGGAAGAGATGGAAAATTCACATTTTCTGATCTTGTTAAGGCCACCAATGACTTCAATGACAAGTACTGCATTGGAAAAGGAGGATTCGGAAGTGTTTATAGAGCACAATTACCCACAGGTCAAGTCGTTGCTGTGAAGAGGCTCAACATATCAGACTCTGATGACATTCCACCAATGAACCGCCTGAGCTTTTTGAATGAGATAGAAGTACTTACAGGAGTGAGACACCGCAATATAATAAAGCTTTATGGGTTCTGTTCTTGCAGGGGACAAATGTTCTTGGTTTATGAATATATAGACAGAGGAAGTTTGGCAAAGGTGTTGTACGGAGAGGAAGGACAATTGGAGCTAAGGTGGGCCAAAAGGCTAAAAATTGTGCAAGGAATAGCACATGCAATTTCATACCTGCACACAGACTGTTCCCCACAAATCGTGCACCGGGATGTAACACTGAATAACATACTACTAGACTCCGATTTAGAACCTCGTCTTGCAGATTTTGGCACAGCAAAGCTACTAAGCTCCGACACTTCAACGTGGACCTCAGTTGCTGGATCCTATGGTTACATGGCTCCAGGTACATCATCCAATCAATTTAAATTACAGTATGTATACTATATACTATGCATCATACTAAGGCAGTCTTTAATATGTTCTGTTAAATGTTTCTGACAATTTAAAAGCATGCATTACATGTTTTATATTCTAGACACAATATATATGGTTTTTTTTTATCAATGTCTGAATATACTCTTGTGTCACGTACAATGCTTAGGAGTTTTATTCAGTATATGTAAATTAAAGGGTGTGATGAGACTGAGAAAAGTTGAAATTTGCAGAACTGGCACAAACAATGAGAGTGACGGAGAAGTGTGACGTGTATAGTTTTGGAGTGGTGGTGATGGAGATATTGATGGGAAAGCATCCTGGAGAACTGTTGGGTACACTGTCTTCAAACAAGTATTTGTCATCAACGGAGGAAGCACAAGTGCTACTGAAGGACGTGGTAGATCAAAGGCTTCCACCTCCTACAGGCCAATTGGCAGAAGCAGTAGTGTTCACAATGACCATAGCTTTGGCATGCATACGTGAGTCTCCAGAGTCCAGACCCATCATGCGTGCTGTGGCACAAGAACTATCGGCTACTACTCAGCCTTATCTTTCCCAGCCATTTAGCATGATAACCATGAACAAGCTTAGCGGCTTCCAGAAATAGTGTGTCATAACTAGTACCAATATGTTACTTTCATTTTCCACACGCATTTAACTGTTCATACTATGTATGAAAACTGGTGTTGACTTTGAAAGTTGAAATTACAGTAAGGTTAGGCCTTGATGATTGAAATATGTATATCTCTATGTCTGAATTAGTCAATGTATTGTTCCAATAGTAGCAAATTTGTTTTTGTGTGCGTCTATGTTTTACTCTTATAAATAAAACAGCTTTTTATCTTGATTACACTTTTGCTTTTGCCTTTTATATTTACAGCATTTGTCCATAAAGAAAGAAAGAAAAAGGATCTACAGTCAAAAGCATCCCTTTCTTTAACTACGATTTTAAACAAAATAAGGAAAATAATCAAATGTTTATACCTATCCCAACTTTTTTTTTGTTGTGTCAAAAAAGTAGTCAAACTTGACCAGTTCTATTAAAAACAACAGTATTTTTTATTGGATAAAATCTTTAATAGAATCGACATAGGATTACACATAATAGTAATAATAATTAATAAAGTGTTCGGAGGTAAATCTCAAAAGTTTTGCTAATGAATATTCTTAACAAAACCTTTTAAGAATATTTAAAATGCCCATTAATCTAATAAAATGTCCATTAAATGCTCGGAAACTTAATAAAAAGTCATACTTTTCACTTTTACATGCTTGACAAATTCATTAACAGATGTGCCTATTTACACTTTTTTTTAAGGTTAAAACCACTTTGGCGTTTCTGTTTTCGTAAGTTCTTTCCATTTTGGTTTCGTTCTTATCAAACTTTCCAATTTAGTTCTTCAAAATGTCAATTTGGTTGAAATTATCCCCTCCTGTTAAAATTGAGTAACGGTGTTAAATTTGGGCAGAGTTGGATAAAAGACTTGTCAAAACTTAAAAACGTGGCAGGAATCTGAGTGATAGGGTGATTAAGTGGTAAATTGAAATTAAAAAGGGATTAGGGTTACTTAACACCCTCACGGCCTCGATACTTCACACCCACCTTCTAATCCTCCTTCAACACCCTCACGGCCTAAGCCTGGAGGAAACTTGGAAACAAATCAAGAAACTGGTTTCACTGGTAGCAGCATATCAGAGTACTTGATAAACACTATCCCAGGCATGAAGTTCGAAGATTTTCTCGGACCAAATTTAGTAACAAAAATGTTTATTTTTTGGGATCTAATTTAAATTTTTGTTGGTTTTATTGGATCTGCGATTAACAAGTTGATGTTGAATTGCAGAATGGTGATGAGATGTTGTCGGTGTTTAGTGAGGGAAACATGGTTTCGTTCTCCTCTGGTGGGATCTGGGTTCCTCAAGCGGCACCTTCTTCTGGTGCATATTGGGAACAGATGGGTGAGCAGAATGGGTACAAAGAGGGAAGGAAAGGTAGCGTTAGATCAAGTTTGGAAGATGATAATAATTTCGTAGTTCCTCAGATGAGTCCTCCGAACAACGTTTCAAAGAAATCCAGGTTTCTTTGGTAGAAATCCGAGTTCGTGTGGCTTCGTGTGACTTGCGTTATACTATTAATTTGTTCCGTTTTCTTTTTTATTGTCCTCTGCGTTAGACAACAACCAAGTTGCGATTGAAGTCGAAATAGGGAATGGCCAAGCTCCAAAGACCGAATCAAGTCTGGATCATCTCCACTGACGATCCGTAATGAACTTTCGATGATTCCTCTCAGATTCTTCAACCCTAATTCCCCATTTTTATTTCACTTAACCCTAATTCCTTTTTTAATTAAGTAACCTAATCCCCTTTTTAATTTCAATTTACCACTTAATCACGCCATGTATCACTCAGATTCCTGTCACGTTTTTAAGTTTTGACACGTCCTCCATCTAATTCTGTCCAGATTTAACACCGTTACTCAATTTTAATGGGAAGGGTTAATTTCAACCAAATTGACACTTTTAAGGACCAAATTAGAAAGTTTGATAAGAACAGACCAAAATGGAAAGAACTTACGAAAACAGAGACGCCAAAGTGGTTTTAACCTTTTTTTTAAATGTATAAGTAATTGAATTTTAATGAAATTAAAGGAAAACATCTTTCAAAAAAAATTACAAATAGGTTTTAAATGATTTTTTTATTTATCATAAAACTTTATTTACCTAAAATTTTATATTTTTTCTTTTCACATTCTCTTTAAGTGTTTACCCAATTAGACTACATAATTTAGGAGTTAGTTGGCTATAAATCTGTTATTGGTAAGGACTTTATTTTCTCCGAGTTTAATTCCTTTCTTTTTCTCATTCCTTTCTATGTGGAAGTTTTGTATTCCAGTTGTTTTAATGATCTCAGAAATAAGAATTAATTGGTTGTTTAAGCAAGTTTTGATCTTATGTTATTTAGTTTGGTGTTATGGAAGTTGTTTAAAAAACCTTTAGGTGTTAGAGTTGTTTTTTCTTATACAAGTAAGGAGAGTTAACCTAAACTATGTATGGATTATTCTAAACTCTATCATTTTCGTATTAATACATTACACTCATACAATTTGTTCTAAACATAAAATAAACATTAGACACGGACATATACATATTCGAAATTATATACAAAAATTCATAACAATTATCTAATTTAAATTTGCAAATCTGCGTTGCTAATTTTTAGAAGTGAAACGCATTACATTTCATTAACCAATTAAAATTCATTTACAATGTATTTTTTTATAGCAATATAATTTTTAAAATTTCTTTTCTTTTAAATAACAAATCAAACTATGATTATGTAATTAAATATTTTTTACATATTTGGGTTAATTTATTTTGAAAGTTACTTAATCACATTTTAAATTAATTATTGGAAGAGATAAATCGTAGATTTCGAAAGTCATAAAAATCACGAATGATTTCTTAATAATATTGAAGTCCCTGTTTAGTAACTTCATCAATATTAAACTTAATTAATCATTGTTAAGTAAAGTGATATACATAATTAGTGACTTTAACCTTACATATGATTTCACTAAACTCATGTTTAGGGTTGGTAACTTCAACTTCAATCCATTTTGAATTGAAGTCGTGCATAAGAATGTCGACTTCAGCATAAAATCCATGTTGTACTCAAGTCGTGACTAGGGTTGGCGAGACTTCAATATAAATGTCTAGTTGATCAAGGAAAATATTATTTGCGAACGAAACACTTTAGGATGGTGACTGAAAAGACATGTTTTGATGATGATCCATGTTTGTTAACTTTGGAGTTTGATGCAGACTAGATAAACTAAACTAATCAACTGTGTGTTGATGAACCTATTGCTCATAGGAAGAAGACATAACATCTTAATAATGAGATTGAAGCTATGGTGGAATGTCATACCATGGGAAGAGAATGGAAATTAGTTATAAATAGAAAATAAGTACACGAGTCAATCTTTTAGAAACTAAACTTACATCGTCATCAAATGTCAATTTGAGAGGCGATATGTAGCAAGTTGTACAACTAACGTGTCATTCCACATGATGTCATGTAAATGACCATTATTCGTGAACAAAGTACCTTGAATGAACCAAGTGTGTCGGTCATTCTAATCAATTATCCACCCCTAATGATACTTTAGCCATAGGAGTCGATAGGAATTGTAATAAATTTCATAAATATTAAAGGAAAATATTCTTAAAAAATCACAAGAAAAGTTTGATTGAGAATCTCTTTAGGCTTTAAGTCGTCTAACAACTTTTTTATGACTAGGACTATGTTGGTAGGGTGATTTTTTCGGAGTGTACGTGCAGAATCTCACCTCTTAACAAGTGGAAAGTCAACTTTTATTGCAATCTCTTTGATTGTTAAGGGGTTAATTGATGGAGAAATTGTCTTAATGTATTCCTATGACCAACACTACAATAGAAGGATGCACCCTCCGATGTTTTTCTGGGCAGTTCTAGCTCCAAGATCTAATGCACAATATAATCATTCCAAGACCGTTGAACCCCAACTTAAATTTCAAACAACCCACTTTACACGTAAATTTGATGGTTATAAGATCAAAATTTCGCCAATCAATGTCTTGGATTGATCAAATCCCACTAGAAAAATGGACATAGGCATATAACCACGGTAAGAGGTATGATCACATGACAACAAAACTAGCGGAATGCATAAATTCAACATTAAGCGTCCCACAATCTTTACCAATTTGTGCTTTAGTAAAGAAGACATTTAAAATAACAATATCCTAGTTTGTTGAACGAGAAACAAAGATCGAATGCATGCTACGGGGAGGACATCAATATCCTAAATATATTATTGCTATTTTGAGAAAAAATGAATTGTAATTTGCAATGTGTTATATGCAAAGATTTGATCGCCAAAATTCAGAACTTAATATTCAAAAGATCACCACTTTGCAACTAGAACGTCACCTTATGTCACACACTATTAAATTAAAGGAACGATGGTGTGATTGTGGTGAGTTTCAAGCTCTTCCATTGTTTTATCCTCATGCATTTTTAGTCTGGTCTTTTTATCATTTACAAATATTGACATGTGTTGCCCTTGTGTACTTTTACAATATCTTAAAGGCTTAGAGGTCTAATTTCATCCAATTTAAATTGAAGACTATTGGTCTACCTACAACAGACCACATTTCATACCTGACCCTACTATGAGACGTCATCAATCAGTATGACCAACAATTAACCGTCTTCGTAATTAAATAGATGAGCAAACTCCTGACAAACCTAAAAAGTGTTCTTATTGTCGAGATGAAGGACACAATAGAAGCAATTGTCTATATAAAGAATCCTAATAGTATATGCTTCACTTGTAATTTCAATCATTAATAAATGTTTTACTTTTCTATTCAACTTTTGTCTAAATTTTATTCTAAATTAACAAACCTAAAATTATCCACAACATACACCAAGATTAACAAATCTAAAATTATCCAAAAAGGTAAAAAATAACGAAGTCAATTTGCAAAAATAAATTATAAAACCAATAATAAAATTAAAATGGCTTAAATTAAGTCGTCACAAAATATACAACTTTAGTTTTTTTACACAAGTTAAAGTCATCAACCTTAAACATGACTTCAGTGCAAAATAGATTTATGTTGAAATGGTCATTCCTATACACGACTTCGGTTAAAAATGAGTCATCACAAAATATACAACTTTAGTTCTTTTACACAAGTTAAAGTCATCAACCTTAGACATGACTTCAGTGCAAAATATATTTATGCTGAAATGGTTATTCCTATACATGACTTCAGTTAAAAATGGTCTGAAGTTGAAATCATCAACCCTAAACACAACTTCACTAAAATTAAAGTTTGTCAATCATATGTAAAACTTTATTTAAGATTGAAGTCGTTAATCATGTATACAACTATTAATTAATTAAGTTTTAACTCACCAAAATCGTTAAATATTAAGACGACTTCAAAATCGCTCATGTATGCATTTTGTAACTTTTTCACAATATATGACTTGATCATTGTGATAATTAATTTAAAATGTGATCCAAATATGTGAATTTTAAAATAAATTAATCCAAATATGTAGAATAAACCTATAACTAAAAGTAAAACAATAACTGAAGGTAAAATATTTTAAGAAAATATTGTATTATTAAATGATTTAAAAGTTGTTGAAATTTAGTAACATTCAAGAAAAAAGTTGTGATTTTTTCTTATAAAATAGAATAGATGTAGTACTTATCCATGCTTAGTAGTAATCCCACCATTCTTTTTAAATATCATAAATTTGAAATATTTTTGTTTCTACTTAACTTTCATTTTCAAAGTTTAAAAAATAACATTCATTATTTTCATATATTAATAACATTACTTTCATCTAATTTTTAATTAGTTTACGCATTTATTTTGACAGAGAAAAAAAAAGATAAAATATAATACCTTGTAAGTATTTTCTTAAAATAACCTTGAACGACACCTTAAAAAAATAATGAAGCACCAGTATTTAAAAGTATATGTAAACGAATAGATATAAGTAGAATAAACTAAAACATCTCTGCTCTTTGAAAAGTCTGGTAATTAATTTGAACTAAAAAGCCCAACAAAACAAATTTAAATAGGTAAAGTCAATTAAAAGCAATATAAACCATTTTTTAATTAATTTATGCCCAGATTGTTATAAGACATAAAAGTTTATCTGTAGTAACTTCATTTTATCTGCATGGAAGAAAATTCAGAGACAGTGTACAGATAAAAACTACATGATAATAGTGTTATTAATCAAACAGCAGAATGCAACACAAACAAACATCACACTATATCACATTCACAAAAGAATCAAAAAATTGCACCTAACACAAACCAGTAATCAATTGAATCTTGCCTTAACCTACATGAGTAACAACCTTGTCTCATATTCACTCTCTAACTTTCACATCAATTGTATTGTATCCTTCTTGAAGTCACTCGATTTGCTGAGCCAGAATCCTGAGCATAGCTCCCACAATTCCAGTAGCTACCAACACTGCCTATGATGCCAATCTCATCTCTTGGTGATTTTCTTGGTGAACAAGAAGCTGAAAACTGTTTAAGCTCTTCAACTGATAATGCACCTAAAATAGGCCTATCTTCATGGCTCACCACAGTATTTGAGCCATGTGAGCTACTTCTCTCTGCATACGAACTCTTGCTAACAGGTGTAGTTTCTGATGAACCTAACCAATTGGCAAGGCTAGCATCAACTGCGATTTCCCGGTTCAACTTCTTGGGTGATTCAGCACCAAATGCAGGTCGGGACTCTTGCTTCGAAACCAAATTCTCCTTCTGAGACACCAATGGTGGTCCTCTTTTAGCCTTAACTGCTTTCCATTGAGTGAGGTTCTCCACAGGGTTCAGCACAGAATGAACATACACACTCCTATCTCGAACATTGGGGTTCAACCCAATTGACTTCACATCCTTATCGTACCCTGGAATTGGACTTTCCACCTCTGCAACAACCTCTTGATTATCACCATTTCTTGACCTTGAGTACACTATTCCATCTTCAAAGTCTTCCCCCACTTCATCATATTCTTCTCCCACGTCACTATCACCACCATCATCCTCATCCTCATCAGTCAAATCACTATCCCAATACTCCATTGCTGCATCTTCATCATCACTACATGTGCAATTGTGGTACCTATGGTCTGTTGGGTAAGACCCGGTTGAAGTAACCGAACTTTCTTCAGACTTTGTTTGGCTTAACGTTTCAACCGAAGGTCTTTTCTCTTCACTCTTCTCTGGTTGGAAATCAACAACTTCATCTGGCTCGTACGTTTTCACGTTGACATCAAAAGTCACTTTCTTTTTGGGGCTTGCGTTTGGCTTCTCCAGAGGTTTAGCCCTACATCCCATACCCATTTATCTAAATCACAAACTTCAATTCCAAAACCAAGCATGCTTTCATGTGAACTAAAGTAGAATATTACAAACTCAGTTAGTCAATTACTTACTGTACTTCTTGTGATGCAGTGTTATGTACCACCATTTGAGAGTAGTCCGGCACAGAACACACCTTTGGTCGCTCCAACCTGTCTTTGGCATTTCGCTGCAACAACATTGAAAAGACTCAATGAGGTTAGAGAAACCTTCATCTATTAAGCTAGTTAGACAGAAGAATAAAAAATCAAAACGCACATATATTATTCAAACTATAGTTTATCCTTTCATCTAGATCAAAATTACACATAACACTCTAATAAAATATTCATCTGATTGAATAAAAACACTAGAATCAGCACATAAACTCTTAGATTTGCCTTAAAAAAAGCTCAAAAATAGGAGGTGCAAGTGTAAAACTAAAAAAAAAAAGGTCTTTTCCGGCAGTTTATGAGAAACCAAACAACAGGGCAACTAAATTAGATGAAAAAGATAGAAGCTTGAAGAAGAGAAGGTGAAGGGTTAGTTACATGTTGACGATGAGCCTTGCGCCTGGGCTTGGTGCTTGTGGAGGAACCAAAGCAATGAAGAAAGCAACTCATTGTGACAACAGATCTGTGTTTTTACTTTCTGAGGTTCACAACAACAATGCTAAGGCAAAGGGTTTGGTCTTCATGTCATGCCACCTTCCACTGTCCACAGACAATCGCAGAGGGAGTGGACAGTGTAACGCTCTCTCCATAAATATGTAGTAATAATAATTTGTTTTATTTGTTTATTATCAAAAAGAAAAAGTAGGAAGTGACCGTTGTAATGACAGGCTGTAATGTCTTAAGTACCACATCGAATACAGTTTTTTTTTGTTGTTTTGTATGAACTGCATCAGAGACACAGAAGTTGATCGTTTGGCTAAAGAAGGTTGGAAAGTGAAAAAAAGTAGTGATGGTATTTATGATTAATAATAGTTAGAGACAATTTTTTCATTTTTGAAATTTATTAGTTGATATTGAACTAGATTTGGATTGTACTTAATTTATACCCAATAATACAAACAATACCTTATTGAAACAAATAATGTAATAATAAAATATCTTTATAAAAAAATTAAAATTAATAGTTTTGGTCGTAATATTTACCTTTGACCTTTGCTTGCATCATTATGGGATTAAAATGTAATCTTTTTATAAATATATTAGATTAATATGTGGCAGATAAAAAGTTAAATATATTACACCGCTATTTTTACTAACTGCAACTGTACTAATAATGTAGAAGACTAAAATATCCTTTTGTGACACATTACTATTGTTCTCACCTTTTTTTCAAAATGTATTTCATGTGTTTCAGACTCATTTAAGAAAATTTATTTTAAAAAAATTATTCCAAAAAACTTTTTTTTTTAAACACGTGAAATGAAATGCATTCCAGAAAGTTTATTCTATAAAATTTGTTCCAACAATTCATTTCAGAATGCATTCCTTTGGTTTCAGAAAGCTTGTTGAAAAAAAATTCTTTTATGAAAATCCTTATCAAAGTTATGTTATAGAAAGTTTTAAAAGCTTGTTTTTCATAACCGGTACTCCAAGTCACTTTTATAAAGTATAAAACTATGACATTTTTTTTTATAAATAATCATATTATTAATACATATATATTCATTATCAGAATCCATGATTAACATTGTTATGAATCTATATATGTATATATTTAGTTATTCTCTCTTAAAATGTATAGATTAATATTATTCTTAACTGACCAAGTCGTCTAAATATAACCATTTATAAAAAAAATTTTAATCACAATCCTAATAAACTGCTTTATTGAAAATTATTATAAACATTAGCCCATGTGAATAGTAGCCATTATAGTCAAACTATAACAATTTATCATGCCATGTTTTAATTTCTTTTTAAGCTTGTTAAATAACGGAATATATATCAAAATTGGTTGTATAACCAGGTATAATTAAAAATAGTCATATAAATAATTAGTTAATTAATTTTAACTAAACGACATTAGTAGAAACAAAGGTGTGATAGCGTCGGTTATGTTTATTAAATTTAGTTTTATTAACTTAGTAAGCATAATTTTATATATTTTATAATAATCTTTATTATTATGCAGTAAAATATGTTAATTTGAAAATTAAAAATAGTAAAAGTAGTGTACAATATTAATTAAAGATTGATATGATCAATTTAAAAGTTGTAACCACTATGCTGTTTATCTCTAAAATATCTGAGTTTTTTTTTTAACTTATGAATTTTACTAAAACTAGATTATATAACAAACAGTTATAATATGACATCTTCTTTATTATATGATCTTAAACGTAAAGTAAGAATTGTTCCTTAAATAATTCTTTTTGCGATAATACTTCTAACAAGATGCAGCTGTAATATGACATCTTTAGCATTTTTTATTTGTATAATTTTTCCTTAATAAGAAAATATGGACAAGTAGGGTTGATCTTCAACTCCAAACTATTTATTATACATCTTAATATTGGATATAATGAACCTCTAATGATATTTTATTTTATTTAATCATTATTAACTATGCATGCTTTTAGCCTTTGACGCCATGTACGTGGATGTATGCACAAAGAATAAATACTTTCGGAAATTTCAATTTTCTTATTTCTGTCTCTAACTCGATATTTTCTTTTATAATACAACTCGTTAAATTAAATAAAAAAAAAACTAATTATTTTACAAACAGGGACCTACCTAAATTAAGAAGGAAGCATATTATTAGTACAATTAGTAACTAATGACGGAAAGAGGACAAAATTAACATATGAAATGACATTACCTTTGAAAAAAAGAAGGTTTTATGATAGTTGATTTGTTTGACTTTTTGTATGATTAATTGATATAATTCAAAGTGCATGACAAAAAGAAGCCAACAAATATATGTGTTTTATATTTTGGATTTTAGCTAAGCAATTTTATGGTATATGAGTTTAGGGTGAGGAAAGAAAAAATGTAATAAAATTTAAACATTCCATCTTAAGTATATAAATGGTGTTGATGAAAAGCTAAAAAGTTAACATGATTGTACAGCAAGATGGGAGTGGAAGAAGAAGAAAAAGGGTTTGCAAGAAGTGGAAGAGAGAAGGATTACACCCAAGATGGCACAGTGGACCTCAATGGTAAACCAGTTTTAAGATCAAATACTGGAAGCTGGAGAGCTTCTTCCTTCATTGTAGGTAAATGCAACCATTGGGACCTTAAACTTACAATTTTTAATTTTAGACCTTTTTTCTACTCATTCCTTTACTTTACCATACATATTGTTAGATTAATTTTAAAAACAATTTTAAACAACTCTTTAAAAGCATAAATTGTTTCGTTAAAGTCTGTAAACCTATTAACTTAGTGTTTAAATAGGAAAAAGTTTATTTCACACTTTATGAAATTAGACTCATTTCACATTCCTTTTAAGATATATATATATATATATATATATATATATATATATATATATATATATATATATATATATATATATATATTTGAAATATATATTTTTACTCCACAATATCATATAATCTTAATTTAATTTTTATTATGCAAAAGTAATGATAAGTTTTGTTTTCTTTAACAAAAATTATAAATATGCAATAAATATTTAAGAGAAATGTAATAATTTGACACGAATAAAAATTAGCTTAATTCAAATATATATAGCTAGACTAAAAATTTACGAATATATAGATTTTTTATATGTAATCTTGACTATTCATTTTTATATACTATTTGAGATGAAAGAGACATCAATAATTTACACTGTAATTACATAATACATATTATAATTTTAAATTAAAATAATATAAATATAATTAAATATTATTATCTTACGATCTCAATTGAATGTAATTTTTTATTGTGATGTCAAAGTATTATCACCTATCTCAGCATATGTAATAACATTGATAACAAGTGGGTTTCATTTTCAAAGACCTTTTTTAAGAAAATTAGTATCTGATATTAATTTTTTTAACATCCAAAAAAAACATGACAATGTTCATACACTTTGAAGAACAAAATGACTATTATATGTTAAAAATACACTACAATCTTGAAACAAGATGTGTTAAAAAGAGACATTTCTTTTAATAGTTTGTTTGAACAAATTGTTTTAGGACGATGAGAGGAAAAGAAAAGAAAATGAAGTTTTACTTTGAAATAGAAAGTAAATACTTGAACTGATGACAATGAGACAATGTGCTTACACCATTATGTTTGATAATCAATTGTAGGGTATGAAATGATTGAAAGAATGGCATACTATGGGATAGCATCAAACCTAGTGTTGTATCTAACAAAGAAGCTTCATGAGGGCACTGTCAAATCTTCAAATCACGTCACCAACTGGGCTGGTGCAGTTTGGATCATGCCAGCTGCCGGAGCTTACATAGCCGATGCCTATCTTGGCCGATATTGGACTTTTGTTATAGCATCAGCCATTTACCTTCTGGTATATTGTCTTAATATCAATCCCTTATATGGGACTCACGTTGTCTTGTTAGTGTTATGAGTGAGTTTTAGATTGTATGTCACATGGAGAATGCATGGAATATAATGGTTTTTTTGATCCATGTTATAATTATAACATATGTTGCATTTTAACATTATAAAGGGAAATGGTCTTGTATTTTTGGTTGCAGGGGATGTGTTTGTTGACGCTAGCAGTGTCACTACCAGGATTGAGACCACCAGCATGTGCTCCAGGAGTTGCAGACCAAGATTGCCCACAAGCATCCTCATTGCAAGTGGGAATTTTCTTCTTTGCCTTGTACATCATTGCAGCAGGAACAGGGGGGACCAAGCCCAACATTTCTACAATGGGAGCAGACCAATTTGACGATTTTGAACCAAAAGAGAGGTCCCAAAAGCTTTCCTTCTACAATTGGTGGGTGTTCTATATTCTAATTGGAACCATTTCAGCCCAAACTCTCTTGGTTTACATACAAGACAGAGTTGGTTTTGGCCTTGGTTATGGGATCCCAACCATTGCTCTAGCCGTTTCAATATTCATGTTTTTGGTAGGAACTCCTCTTTATAGGCATAGATTACCCTCTGGCAGCCCTTTAACCAGAATGGTCCAGGTACTTGTGTCTGCACTGAGGAAGTGGAAGGTTCATGTCCCAGATGATTTAAATCAGCTACATGAGCTCAGCATGGAAGAGTATTATGCAAGTAAAGGGAGAACAAGAATTTATCACAGTTCTTCATTAAGGCTAGTAATCAAATTCCTCTTCAAATTGAATATTTCTTTTGTTTATTGTAACTTTTTTGACAAATTTGTGCAGATTCCTAGACAAAGCTGCCGTGAAGACAGGCGAAACATCACGTTGGATGCTTTGTACTGTGACTCAAATTGAGGAAACCAAGCAAATGATGAAAATGGTTCCTATTTTGATCACTACGTGCATTCCAAGCACCATAATAGCTCAAACCACCACACTCTTCATCAGACAAGGCACCACACTAGACAGGAGAATGGGATCCCATTTTGAAATCCCTCCAGCATGTCTTATAGCTTTTGTGAACATCTTCATGCTGATAAGCGTTGTGATCTATGACCGTCTTTTCGTTCCTGCAATCCGGCACTACACCAAGAACCCCAGAGGGATCTCCTTGCTGCAGAGACTTGGAATTGGACTTGTGCTACATGTTATCATTATGCTCACTGCATGCTTTGTTGAGAGGAAGAGACTCGGTGTGGCAAGAGAAAAGAACCTTTTAGGCCGGCTTGATAAAATTCCTCTAACCATTTTCATTCTCCTCCCTCAGTTTGCTTTTACAGGAATTGCTGACACCTTTGTTGATGTTGCCAAGTTGGAGTTCTTCTATGATCAAGCACCAGAAGCCATGAAAAGTTTGGGAACCTCATATTTCACAACCACCTTGAGCATTGGAAATTTTCTTAATAGTTTTCTGCTTTCAACTGTCGCTGATCTCACCCGCAAACATGGTCACAAGAGTTGGATTTTGGATAATCTAAATGCTTCCCGTTTAGATTATTATTATGCATTCTTGGCTCTTCTCAGTGCTATCAATTTCTTTTGCTTTGTGGCTGTTGCCAAATTTTACGTCTATAATGTTGATCAAACACAAATCAACAAGGACTTGGATATGAACACTACTTCACCTGAAGACAATACTGAAATAAGCCAAAGTACCACAACCAGATAACTGAAGGAATAAGGTGAGGAAACAAAGTGCGTGGTATGGTAGACTAGCATTTGTTATCAATGGAAAGGACAATGACAAATTCTTGAATATTTTGATACTGATCATCAATGAGAGATGGAGGAGAGAGTTAACTATCTATCTAAAATGGAACCCTTAAGTTAATTACATTTACAAAAGAGTTGTTTCTAATTACCATAATTTGTATTGCCATTACTAATCTTAAATTATAATGAATAACTTTAACAAAATAACTATTATATTAAAGAATATATTATAAGAAAAATTACTTTTATGGACATAATATTGGTCACTAAAATTTGTTCCAAAGTAACAGGTATTATAAGGTCCATCAGATGTGACTCCCTTTTATCTGTTTATCATATCCTTGCTTATTTAACATTTCTGTTAATCATTTTGTTAGTTCGCATGTAGAAAACTATATAGCCGACAAATTTTCCTTTCAATCATCGAAAAAAATAACTATTTTAAGAACTCTGCCGTCAAACTTGTCTCCTTTTTTGCTTGAATTTGTGCAGTCTAAAACCAATCACACTGTTTTCCTGTATGAGAACATAACCTTTATACCCTCATACATACAGATATATTTTATTTGATTATTACTAATAAACCTATAATCTGACATCATTGATTAAAGCCGTGTATACATATATATCTGGATGTATTTGCACAAAGAAAATGCTTTCGGCACCCAAATTTTTCTCAGTGTAGTTTCAGAGTCAAGTTGATAATATGAATGAATGGCTCTCAGGAAATAAGAAGCATAAGACAGAGACACATAGGACATAATAATGCAATTGATTGGTGACTGAAAAGGGAGGAAAGCATATAAATACATTCAGTGAGAGCCACTTTAATGAACAGAATTTTTTTATGACATATGTAGCTCGTGGCTTTTGTGGCATGTCAATCTCGCGTTTACTTCTAAGATCCAACTGTACTAGATCGATAATTCAAAGGTGAAAAAAAAACATTAGAAAAGAAAGATAAGGAAAGTGTGAAAACAAGCGACAGTGAGTACAAACCAAATACATGTTGATTCCTTATTTTGGACTAAAGATTTCTTTGTTAGTTAGCTCATGCAATTGGACAGTGTATAAAAGTTTGTTGAGAAAGCTAGAATTCTAAGATCAGATTCCCCGCCTCTGCTATATAAAAGGCTCGCGAGAGAGGCTAAAAGACTTCCACACAAAGAGACAGAGGTGTAGTCCAAACTCATGGCAGTGAGAGAAGAAAAAGGCCCTGCAAATGGGAACGAAGATTACACTCAAGATGGCACAGTAGACCTAAAGGGTAGACCCGTTTTGAGAACAGAGACGGGAAAATGGAAAGCTTGTTCCTTTATAGTTGGTAAATGATCCCAGTAGTGGCCTTAACATCTCCATTCCTCTCTTTTTTTTGTATGATGAATTTGTATCACTTGTGAACATGGGATATGCGTGTTTTTTAATTTACAGGGTATGAAGTGTTTGAGAGGATGGCTTTCTACGGGATACAATCAAACCTAGTGATATATCTAACAAGGAAGCTCCATGAGGGCACTGTGAAATCTTCGAACGACGTTAGCAACTGGGTGGGTTCAGTGTGGATGATGCCACTGGCAGGAGCTTACATAGCAGATGCTTATCTTGGCAGATATAAAACTTTTATAATTGCCTCGTGCATTTATGTTGTGGTATGATATGTGACATTTATCTTACCTGTTACTGTAACATAGTAAACAAGAGTAGGAGTTGATAAACAATATTGGATCAACTTTGTGGTTTTGCATACATTATTATGATTACGTTTACCTGTTTTTCCATATTCTTTGGCCATAGGGAATGTGTCTGTTGACACTGGCAGTTTCAGTACCAGCACTGAGGCCACCACAATGTGATGAAGGCGAGAATTGTCCAGAGGCATCGTCATTGCAATATGGTGTTTTCTTCTTGGCCCTTTATATCATTGCAGTAGGCACAGGAGGGACGAAGCCTAACATTTCGACCATGGGAGCAGACCAATTTGACGAGTTTGAACCCAAAGAGAGAAGATATAAACTCTCCTTCTTCAATTGGTGGTTTTTTAGCATTTTCTTTGGCACCCTTTTCGCCAACACTTTCTTGGTTTTCATACAAGAACGTGTGGGTTGGACCATTGGATATGGCCTTCCCACCCTTGGCCTTGCTGTTTCAGTATTGGTGTTTCTAGGAGGAACTCCATTTTACAGACACAAACTGCCTTCAGGTAGCCCAATAACAAGGATGCTTCAGGTCTATGTTGCTGCTGTGAAAAAGTGGAAGCTACGTGTCCCAGACGATCCAAAGGAGCTACATGAACTGAGCATTGAACAGTATGCAAGTAGTGGGAGAAACAGAATTGATCGGAGCTCTTCATTGAGGTTAAAAAATCCATCTTTTTATCCTTTCAAAATTCACTGTATTTTTCCATGTCACGTGAATCATTTTCACAATTCTCCCCGTTCTCTGCTTGCAGTTTTCTTGACAAGGCCTCTATAAAGAATGGTCAAACATCATCGTGGAGACTTTGTACTGTGACACAAGTAGAGGAAACCAAGCAAATGACAAAACTGATTCCTGTTTTGCTGACAACGATTATCCCAAGCACCTTGATAGTTCAAGCGAGCACTCTCTTTGTCAAACAAGGCACCACTCTAGACAGGAGAATGGGACCCCATTTTCATATTCCCCCGGCATGCCTAAATGCATTTGTAACTATCGCCATGCTGATAACCGTTGTTCTATATGACCGTGTTTTTGTTCCTGTGATTCGGCGCTACACAAAGAACCCAAGGGGGATCACAATGCTGCAGAGACTTGGCATTGGGCTTGTGCTACATTGCATCATAATGGTGATTGCATGCTTTATTGAAAGAAAGAGACTGAGGGTGGCAAGAGAAAACCACCTCTTACACGCGAAAGATACGATTCCTCTTACTATTTTCATTCTACTCCCTCAGTATGCTTTGGGAGGGGTTGCTGATAACTTCGTGGAAGTAGCCAAGATGGAGTTATTCTATGATCAAGCACCAGATGGCATGAAAAGTCTCGCAACATCATATTTCACAACCACCATAGGTATTGGAAGCTTTCTCAGCAGTTTTCTTCTGTCAACTGTTGCTGATATCACAAAGAGAAATGGCCACGCGGGTTGGATTTTGGACAATCTAAACATCTCCCGTTTAGATTACTATTATGCATTCATGGCCGTACTCAGCTTCCTCAACTTGCTCTGCTTTTTGGTTGTTGCCAAGTTCTTTGTCTATAATGTCGATGTAACACAAACCAAACCGGGCTTCGAGATGAACTCTGCATCGTCGCAGCCACAGAACACTACTGGAGTAAACCAAAACAACCCACAAACAGATGGCAAATTCTAGGGAAAACACCAACCTTTTAGGCATATACAGGGTGCTTTAGATTTAATCATTCAGATCTATCTTCCCGTCATCTTTCTTCACTTAGCTTGTTCTTTGATGGTTTAAGAACATTAAAAAATAATGGGAAGTTACACATCCATTATCACCGCTTAGAAAACTTGAGCATTTAAAGTAATAAGCAGGTATCTTATAACTTATTTGCTTCCTTGATAGGAAATGCAAGATATTTTTGAGTTATGAACAAATCTTTATAAAAGATCAGGACAATGTCTTTAATCTAAAATATTCTTGTTATTTTTATATAATGTAAGATTCTAAGTCACTTAAATCCAACGTCAAATTACAATTATAGATATATTATTCATAAAAATGAATATTGTAAAAGATAAATACATATTATTTTCGTTTTAATACATTTTATTAAATATATAATAAAAAAAATTGTAGTAGTGACAAGGACTTAGGTTTTATTGTTTAGAAAAACAATTCCTTTTATCTGTTACAAACTAAAACAGTACTCAGCTTACCACTTTGTTAAAAATAAAAACTTCACTCAGGAGTGAGTGACAAAGTTGAAAGAAGGCGAGACCAATATGTGCGACCGCAAGTGTAACGGTAGGCACAACGTAGACATGAGGACAACAACGAACGGAGTGTGGATGAAGCGTGAACAGAATGCGATTGAGCGCACGAGACGACAACTTGAAAGAGGTGAGGAGATGACGATGGCCATGGAGACAGACAGAAGGACACGAAAGATAGTGACAATCAGGTCATGAAACCCTAAACCCTAAATCATTTCGTTTTTTTTAATTTTTTGCTCTTTTCAAACTTACAGAATCGTTCCAAATTCGTGATTCTACACAGTCTTATTAATTTCATAATCGATTTTACCAAATTTACACAGTAAAAAAAAGTTACTTCAAAGTTAATTCGAAAACTATGTTTAAGAATGTAAACTCGTACGAGTTTAGAGTTAATTCAAGAGTTTGATATCCATATACACATTAATCATTTAATTCAATATTATGTATTCTCGTCTTCTACTAATGAGTGTATGCTAGTGTAACCATTAAGTCTAAAATAGAGAGTAGTATGTTAGAAAACCTCTTTCAATATACCTTGGGTTGTATCTAACACCTCTCTTATGTAGAAAACCATAATAAAAATTACTTTAAGCCCTTCAAAATATATTTTTTTGTGTTAATCTTAAACATATATATAAAATATACAAGTAAATTAAAATAACAAGTTCTTCCATATATCATACTTCTTATATATCTTATCTTTTATATTTCCAAAACCTCTAAAAATTCGACTATATATAAAATGTTTCCAAACCTGAGAGATAAAACCATATTCAACATGTTTCTAAAGGCAGTTCAGTTATGCTTTTTGTCCTTATTCACTTCTACATTAGTTTAGGTCATTAGTTTAGGTCATTGCATATGAAAAACACGTCAATTTAGATTGATTTGACACACTGACTACTTAAAACACAATACATTATTATTCATCTAGACTGAGGTACCAATTAATTATAAAAATAATAATGCAAAAGCATAGGAAACCAAATTAAGAAATAACTACTTGATGTTAAATATCCAAAACAATCTAACTACCTAACACCCAATACAAAAAATTCAAACTATACGTGATTGATCTCTTTTAGGCAGTGAACTCCCTATCAAGTAAGAAACAAATTATTAGCTACCTTACATTTTAGTTAACAAAAGGCTGCAATTTACATGCAGCAATTGATTCCAGAATCCATGTGTGACCAATCACTTGTAAAGTATTGGCAGCTAAATCCTCTGCATCGTTGAGTCTTTGCCAGAGAATTGATACTTCTTCCCCTAACTTGCATCCTTGTGGGGGATCAAGGTTGTAAACAACAAGAAACTTTGGAGAATTCACTTTGCATTCATGTCTTTGAGCTTCCAATTCTTCCTTGCTTCTCAAAACGGCACCCCCACCCACTTCAATTAACTCTTCAAGATCTTCCTTATAAGTTGACACATAATCCCCAGAAAAATAAAACTTTAAGCCACTGAATAGCTTTGGCTCCTGTCACCACAATTAGAATATTAGAACAATAGAACTCGAGATTTAACAAGTAATTTAACAACAAATTTCAACGGTTTTTAGAAGCCTTAAAACACCAAGAAATATAAATGTTGAAAGTCCACAAGTCATTACTATGCTAAACATAACATATAACCTTAACATATCCATCTAGATGCTTCAGTAGTTGAAAAGGAAAATAAGAGGCATTCTACAAGTTATTTGATATTATAATCTTTGACAGTCCAAGAAAAACAATATATGCCATTACAGTTTACATGAACATAAGATGCAATTAGAATACTTACATTGGCCAATGCCTTAAGTCTACCCGCTCTTGGGCCACCTTGACACCCTTGGTTGTCAACACTAATTTCATATGGTTCTTCTTCTACGGGGTTTTTCTCTTCCATGCATGCTTTTATCCCTACAGAACAAAATACAGGGTATCTTCATGACTATAAAAAATACGAATAAGCATTAAAAGTATGTTTATCATGCACATACAAAAAGTATTACAAATGTGTACAACATTGAAATAAAATCATTAAACTTACAATCCAGTTTTAGTACCCATCGTCCATTTAGAATAGCCATGAGAACTTTCAATGTCCTGGAGCATGCTCCATTAGCATCAGTTGACGCTATTACATGTGTAACATTTGAGGTCCAGAATTTCGTCACTGTTGCACCAACCTTACTTGCATAATTGAGCAAAAGTACCTGCACAACCAATAAGGGAAAAAAAGTTCATATACTAATTGATTAAATCATGATATACAAGGCACATAACAATGCAGTATAGCAAAAACACAACACAAGTAAACCTTTCTATTGATATCAGATTGTTCAACATATCAAAAGATATAATAGTATCCATTATTCACATTTTTCAATTTGGTACAGGTCCCAATAAAAAAAACATTAGAAACATGAAGATAGCTAATAAACTCAATCACAGCCCATAAACAACTTTGATACTAACCTTTTCCTCATTTGATAAAGCAGATCCACAGAAAACCATACTTTTACCCTCATCCTGTGAAGCTTCAAGAGTATTTAAGTGGTGTGATGGCCTGTGTACAGGAGTTACTCAGTAATAGTATCTAGCCTTGATGAGAAAATTACAAATATTTACGAGGGTATTATGGCAAACAAAATAGCAGTAAATATAAGACCCAGAAATCCACCATGTAATAAATGGTTGAGTACGACATTTGAGCACAATATCAATTATGAAAATTTATCTACTTTAGATTACAACAGTAGCATGCTTTGTATTTTAATTTGTAGCTCAAACTGTTGACATTAAAAAGTTGAAAGTTAAACAAACAAAACAATTTGAAACCCTGAAAAATTCATCACAGCATAGGAAGAGGGCACAATGTGAGATGCTAAAAGTAGCACGAGACAAGGAAGAAAGCATACAAATGAGGCAA
Organism: Vigna mungo; assembly: GCA_036885675.1. Lineage (NCBI taxonomy): Eukaryota > Viridiplantae > Streptophyta > Magnoliopsida > Fabales > Fabaceae > Vigna > Vigna mungo. Next base: position 23,442,204 of record CP144695.1, read on the forward strand.
ATTGGGATGCTTCCGCACTGCCTGCTTCTTAGACCTGGATTTCTCATGTGGAAATTTGACGTTTGAATGGAAGGGGCAGAGCAAAAGAAAATCCTCCTGGACCAGTGAATGTCCCAAAGAACTTTAGCACAAGTATTTTTTAAGTAAATTCTACAATAATAGCTTTTAAATGGAAAGGAAATTACATGATCCCAACGACATGCTGGGATGTCAAGTGCACAAGGAACATGATAAGTTCTTCTGCATGATTTGACATAGCAACCAAGAGCCGCTCCCTTTAGATTACATTTACTGCATTTAAGTTTTGCTCCCCTTGCCAATTCCGCCTTGAGATTCTTAACCACTTCATCAACAAAGTACACTTGTGGTGCCCTGCATTCCAAAAGTTTACATCACATCTATCAGAAAAATGTAAAAAGGAAAACAAAAGATACTAAAAATGCAACCTGGTTGCATTGTAAATGGTTTTGAGCAAATTAAGATTCAGTGCTGTTTTCAGCTGGCTCCACAAATCAAACAATCAAAATATAGACTAGAATGCTTTAGTGATAAACAATGCATAGAAATATCAAGTTAGCATACCAGTCAATGCAAACTCTATGCACAGGTATAACATTTGGCTTAATTGCTGCATCTCCAGTAACTAAGTTTCCATTAGCATAATGCAGCATTGGTCCAGTAGCCTACAAAAATTCACCATAAAGACCAAGAAATAGTTTCATCCATTTGCCCATAAGCATATGCAGCATGAGGGGAAAAGGGAATTGAAAAACAATGTGTAGGATTGGTGCAAGTAAATATTACCTCAGAGGTTTTGGAAGATTGGCAAAATGAACAGATACTTCCAGTTGGAGTAAAGTCATTTGGAGCATCTGTAGGCTGAACTTTCTGTCTTTTGGGATCCCTTTCGAGACCCTCAGTTTCCGAGGCTGAACTTTCTGACCTTAGTTGTCCCATTTTCTCATTCAAATTTCCATTTCCGGTACAAGCTCTCTTTAAGGAAGAGTTTCCCAATCTATCAGGAGGTAGTGGCTGAAATTAAGAGTTTGAGAATGAGAAACCAAGTTGATAAAGGATTGGACATCCAGAAGATTTAACAAAGTATAAACAGGAAACTATAAACCAGAGGGTGTTTTTCTTACATGCTCACTGTCTTGATCACTGCAGTCATTATCTGAACCTTTGGTATCACAAAAAGGAGGGCTATCTGGGGCTGATTGTGTCACTTGATTCACATCCATTTCCATCTGGAAAGATTGCATCAGATTAGGCTTCCCTCTCCCATGAGACAACTCAAGCTCCTCAGCTTTATCATGCACTGCAATCTTGGATTTGAGATTCTTGACAACCCCAACCTTGTTCAAATTAGGCAAATTCAGAGGAAGCTTGCCAGCTTGTATACTGCTAGAAGTTGAATTAAGAATTGCCTGGCATGGCTTCAAAACCCTCTCATCACCTACATCAACGTTTTTAAATATATAAATTCAGTGTCAAACAATCCATAGTTTCTTTTTTCAATCAATTGGAAAAGCTCTCCAAAAGTAAAATGACTTCACCAGAAGAATGTTTATGAAACAAACTTGCACAAAAGGTGGCCTCCAAGCTTTTATATATTGCTACCACATTTTCCACAAAAGGCACATGCCTTACATCTGCCTCCCACGATCATCACATAAAAAATTATAAGTATAGATATCAATACAAAACATTGGGAACATAGTTTAGACCATAACATAAACTGTCACAAAGAAAAGAACGAGGAAAACATAAAAATTTCTATCCTTCAAATTTTACACTCTCTCTAAAATCACCTTAAAGGACATCAATTTAGTCCATGCATTAACATACTTTACTGACCACCGAGGACTGATTTGAAGGATTTTCCGATACTTGAAAAAACTCATCAGCATCATTTCTAATACTACAGGGTTTACTTACATAACTTGTTAAGTTTAGGAACTGTAGTAATTGCCTAGGAGTGAAATTGATAACCTAATTGAAAGAAGAAAAAGACAAAGCAACAAAACACACCCCGACACTTGATCATGCAGCACACAAACGAAACTCAGCAGCAAATTAATTACCTGTTTGAGCGTATTTTGCATTACAAGCAGCACATTCAGAACCAGTCCCAGTTGTTACGCAATCAGTTAAGCATGAACTGCCAAACATAAAATGTCCAAATATTTAAAATCATTCTCATTAATGAGGAAAGTCGTGCAACAAAATGACAAGAATATACTATACAACAAAGATAAAGAAGTAACGAACTCGCAGAAAAGGTGGTTGCAAGGAAGTAACACCGGCCTCTTGAACAAACTCAAACTGTAAGATCCAGCGCCGTCACAGACAAAAACAAAAACAGCAGCAAATCCATTAATCAAATTAGATACTAAAAATACCAAAAGTATTTTAAATTAGCTAAAGTAGCAGCACGAACACGAAATTAATTTAAATTTAAAATATACAATAGAGTGAAATAAAAATCTGCAACTGCAAAGGTTAAAATCGGTTTGGAGAGTTTATAGTGGAGAAAGAGAGAGAGATTCACGAACCAGAGAGGGCACTTGAGTTCAAGAGCGAGTTTCTGGAAGTGAAGCATCCATGGATTGAGAAGTTTGGTTTTTCCGGCGTTAGGTTTTGTGGAATCGTCCATTTTGTTTTTATTTGAAAAAAATAAAAAAGGAAGATATGAGAAGAAGAAGATGGCGTGGAAGAGTAGTGAAGTGAGATTGGAGATTTTATTTAGTTTTCATGGGAGGCGGTCTTTTCAGAAATGATGTATGAGATGCAACGTGGACGGCTGAGATTTCTTGACTAGAAGCTAGAGCGCGGCCGTAGATTTCATTGCCGCCTCCCAAAGATGACGTTTTCATTTTAAGCGCTCGCGCCACTTTTCTTTTTCGCTCTTTACTTTCTTTCAAGTTTTCGATTTTGCCTTTCCACCACATCCAACTCCCGCGACCCCTCATCTTTTGAGATGATTTTGATGGATACAACTTGCTTTTCAAATAACATATATATACATAATACCTTGCATTGATTAAACTTTATCTTGTGACACTTTTGTTCTTAATTAATTTATTTATAGAATTTGTATAAAAAAAACAAATATTATGAATTCTATCGTTGGGTCAATTTAATATCAATTCTATTATTCAATGTGTGATATGGCAGTATTGTACACCTGTATTAATTTCTTGAAAAAGAAAAAAAAAATAATGACTTAAAATAGTACACATTTGTGAAAGAAAAAGAAAAAAATAATGACTTAAAAAAGAACCGACAGACCAAACAGACAAACATACAGAATCACAATGAACACAGTACATGAGTTGTATGACTTTTGTAGTTATGTTTTATCATTGTTGGGCTTTTGGTGAATTCACCCTGATATTAAGGTTTAATATTGATAAATAAAATTAAGAAAAATAGATCAGTTGGATTTTTATCCATCTAATCCCCATTTATGTTTTGATGTTTATAATTTTATACATACATTTTAAATTTTATTTTTAATAAGATACTATTTTTGTTCAAATTTAATAATAAATTATATATAATTATAGTCCAATATAATATTCATTATTAAAATTATACATATAACTTTTTAAGTTAAAAAGTAAGTATATTTGTGTTATTTATTTAAAAAATAATATTTTGTTACATTAAAAAACTTTATTTACCATAAATGTGCAATCTAAAAAATTTGACCAAACTAATTCATAATTTGAAATTTTCAAATTTGAATAGATTATATAATTCACTGTTCAAAATTAAATTTTTTTATGAATAATACTATTTATTCAACAAATTTGATTGATGATTGATTTTCTATTACAATATATTAGGAAAATAATAGTGGATCTGATATTTGCTTCAAAAGTATCCTCTATAAAAAAATAAGAAAAGGTTACGAATATACTCATTTTTATCTCATATTTGATTACTCAATGGTGTGTTATTTTTATTAATTTTATATTTTATATAATTTTATATTTTATATAAAACAAAATTAATTAATAATTTGATTTTTATATTTACTTTGACACATATCTTATATATATTTCAAACAACATACGGTAATATTAATTTAATAAAAAATTAAAATAAATAATTTAAATGAGTTTTTTCAAAAATAAAGATGCATGAGAAAAAAATAAACATAAAAGAAATTTTATACTATATTTTACTGTGTGTCTATATACAACTGAGCTAATTAATAGTCTTAATGATAAGGTTTGACCGAATTAGTTCTACATAAAACCAATTAATTAAATCTATGAGAGGTAACTCTAATTATAACTGTAGACATTTAAACATGAAAAGTGAAATGTTGAATATCTATAAAAGTTTGTCAAAATCATAAAAACTAAAACAATAAGTTAAAGAAAATTGAAGATGTACTTTTGAGATATTTTATCTATACATTAAGATATTATTTTGTATTGAAGATTTGAAGTGAGTGAAGGAATATGAATGAAACGTAGTCATCATTGAACCAAACTTGCAACTACTTCTTTTATGTTATTAACTGCGAATATCAGTTGGCTGAAAACCTTATCCCTGTTGTTTTGTGGTCTAAAATTTCTCATTTTTTTATATTACGATTGAATAAAAAATTATGTTAACCATGTTAACTTCGTTTTCTCATTAGTTTTTCTTTAGAAATTTAATCAAGAAAAGACAAAATTTATTTTCTCAAAATTTTGTTTAAATTATTTAATTTATTTGTTTTGTTTTTTTAAATTTTTAAAATGTTTTAATTGAACTATAAAAGGTGTTAAAATCGTATTTGTGTATATTATATGGTACCTTCGTAGTATTTTTACGTTCTTTTTATATATTATGTGAACTATAATGTAAGAAAAATAATAAAAGATAATAAAAAAAATATTTTCTGTTTTAAAACCTTCCTGAATGATTCCAGATTATAGTCATCATATTAGCATGAATGAATCAAATCATCATTTGACCAATTATAATCAATTCCACCTATTTAGGGGTTACTCTACAGTGCTATTAATTGTTCTAGAAGTTTGAAAGATTTTTGAACCAGTTCAGATCACAAATTCATAATTATTATTTTCAAAGTCATGATTTTATTTTATTTTTGCTGAATTGATTTCAATAAATTTGATTACCATATTTCTTAAATTTATGCAAAAAAAGTTTAGTCCTTTGCAATGAAAATTCTCAAGATCTCTGGATATTTTGTCTGTAGCAAACAAAACCAGTCTCACCATTAATAGCCTTAGACGATAATTAGTGGTGTGAATATTCAAGTTCTTGAAACACTCAGCATCTGAATGTCTTCTCTCACCCAAGAGTACTTTTATAGTCTAACCAAAATTTCTGTGTTTTTTCCTTCTCCCAAAGAGAATATTCACTACTTTTATTCTGTATTCCACAATATAATACATATTAAATATTAAGTTAAAGATAATTTTAAGAGTATCTTATACTTAGTTGATACATATGGTTAGACTTGTGTCCAAACAATTTTTTAATCTCATTTAAATCTATGGTCAATTTGATGTGGGAAGAAAAAATAATGAGATGATTAGGAAATAAAAATGAAAATAAAGAAATAATAGTCAAACCATGCATTTAAGGATATGACAGCACATTTACACAAAAGTTAAAACTTTCAGAATTCAATGAAACTAAAATATATTGTAAGAATATTAAAATTTATAAACTACTTTAAATTTAATCAATCCAATTAATTATGAGCGAGATTAATACAACATTGAGTGGATGTTATAGAGTTTTTTTTACTTTTGAACTAATTCTATTGATAAATCACATCATTATTTAAAATTTCTCAATTCCAATATTAAGTAAATACTTCATACATTTTCTTGTGCAGAAGTACAATATAGACATATATGCAATTTAGAAAACAATTGTTAATTTTGTAACCAATAAAAACTAATCTCAATTTACTCCTTTTGACAATAACTTTGGAGAAAAAATGGTAACAGTCACAGGCCCTTAAAAAGGGCCATAATCTGGGATCAATTCAACTTTGAATTCCGCAAAAGGCTAAAAAGCCAATTTTCCAATTGGAATTTTCTTTTATTCGCAAAACTTCCCAACTGCTGAAGGCTAGAGTCAATTTTTTTTTTTTCATTCTTCCCTCCCGCTCTCTCACACACACAATGGCGAAAAAACCGTTACTCTGCTTCTTGTTCCTCCTCCTTGCCTCTGTCGCCGTGGCCGGAGCCACCTCCTCCGGCGCTGAGCTTGACTACTCCAAGCTCTCGGGCATTATAATCCCTGGCTTCGCTTCCACTCAGCTCCGAGCATGGTCCATTCTTGACTGTCCGTACTCTCCGCTTGATTTCAACCCTCTCGATTTGGTCTGGCTCGACACAACCAAAGTATGTATATCTCACTCTCTTTGCACCCCACTGCATGAGGATCAAATCTTACCTTTTCATGCTCCCAAGAAAAGAAAATAGGAGTAGATTTCCTTTCCTGGTTATTTTTTTTACTCTTAATTTCGAAGGTTGGATCAATTTTTATCAATTCTATACTCCTGTCTATGCTGTCTCACATTCTAGAGGATTGCATCTGAAAGATTATCTGCAGCTAAAGAGTTTGAGTTTATGTATTTCATGGTCTTAGAAGGGAGTTTTCAGCACTGTCACTTGTACGTCAGCTTGTACCTAAAATAGAAAGTCATTGAAGAGAGACACAAGTATAGGTAGGACTATAGAAAGACAATTTTTTCTTAAGGACGCCGGTTGCGGGACAACTAAGATAGAATCTGCTCTCATAGCAATTTGAGATTCAAACTGTAAAATAATTTTTGAGAATTACTATATAAGAAAGTTTAATACGAAGAACCTGATAAATAAGATAACTCTAAACACGATATAATCACCATAATTAAGGTAATTCTAAACACAATACAATGACAATAAATATTCTACCAGATATAAGTAACTTGACATGACAAAAGCTTCAATGAGGTGTTTGTACTATTGAATTGTTCATGTATATAAGTACTTGCCAAGCATAGTTTGCCTCCTGTGTTTTACTGTATATGAAATTAGCACCAAGGAGCTAGAATTAAAGACTTAAGAGTAAAATATGTGAGAATTCATTTGTATCACAGCTTCTTTCGGCTGTCAATTGCTGGCTTAAGTGCATGGTGCTGGATCCATACAACCAGACTGACCATCCAGATTGCAAGTCACGCCCTGACAGTGGTCTTTCTGGGATTACAGAACTTGATCCAGGTTATATAACAGGTGCGTTTTGAGTGTTTCTCTTTCATTTGTCAACTTGTTCTAATTTTTGTACTTTAAGGTTTGGTGATGTGTCACCTATCTGTAATGGCAGGACCTCTTTCATCGGTTTGGAAAGAGTGGATTAAGTGGTGTATTGAATTTGGCATAGAAGCTAATGCAATAATTGCTGTTCCATATGACTGGAGATTGTCGCCTGCCATGCTTGAAGAAAGGGACCTTTATTTTCATAAGCTAAAGTATGTGTTGATCTTTGCATCTGGCTTGCTGTAATCTGGGCACTTATTCTGCATATGATTTGGATAAAAAGTGTGCTAGATACAACAGATTTGTTTTTGCTAACTAATTATTTTTTAAGTGCTTAAACTATTCCTAAAATGTACATAGCAGTGATAATATCATCACATTTTCTGCAAAACTATATGTTTGCATCTGTGCAAAGTTCATTAGCAAATGGTAAGGCCATTTGGAAGTCTGGATGAAATGGAAGGGAAGAGATGAAATTTAAAATAGTTATGCTTTCCCATGTTAATGATATGACTGATGAGGGAAGAAAGGAACACATAAAAAGGTTGAAATTGCAAAATTTTAATATAATCAAATCTATTAGGTAAAAGTACTAAATAATTGATAGGGATTTGAATATAATGGAGTGTGTACTCCTCATTGACTATTGTAGAATGTGCGGTAGAATGTCTGAGGGACTCCCCCCTCAATATAACTAGATTTTTAGGGTGCTTATTGCTGACAAGTTTATTTTTTGCAAATAAAATTAAAACTCATTAACTCCCCACATTCCAGTCCCTTCCTCTTCATCAATCTTAAACTCCCTAAAAGGTAGTTGCTACTGCTCCATCATTACCCCTCCTCTAAACAAATTCATAGAGTTCAACTTCTTCAAACAGAAAAAATAATCGCAAGACTTATATAATAAATTGCTCACACTATATGTATTTGGGAATTGCAGTGCAAGGCTAAGAATAAGAATATTCTACTATTGGACTTCTTCAATTCTTTTAGGTTTCTTTTCTACTCTGAGTAAAGATCTGCCCGATTTGGATTTGCACATATAGAACAAATATTACAAAACTATGTATTTTTGTTAGAACTTCTTCCTTTGCTGAATTGAGTAATGTTTTCTTTCTGTAAAATACAATATATGGATATCATAGAATTAGTGATCATAGAAATATTACCAATTGGGTTTTTCTACACAGAGCCTGGGTACTTTATTTTATTGGTCCAATTAAGCCAACCATAAATTATTCATAATGTCGAGTAATAATTTGAAAATTTTCTCTAAAAATGAAAAAATCGATAGAATAGTACCTCATTACACTTCACGCTCCCCATTTTTTTATCTTTATGATTTAATCATTCTCTTTTGGGGGTGAAAGAGGGGATATCTCGATCGGGGGAGAAAACGGGTAAGTAACTTTAGTCTCTTCTTTATGTATGTTTGTCAAATCTTGGTGCCTGGATTCTAATAATTCAGGTATATGCTGCACAGTTACAGATATATGTACACAAATTTGAAATGCTCTAGTAAGATATTTTGATTAATATTTTTAAAACTAAAAGGATTGTTTCTAATAGTATTTGTACACCTGATTGTGGGTTATTTATACATTTCCTCCAAATATAGGCTATAAGATGAAATTGGTTTGCTAGTTACTGTGATGATATTTACGTATAATTGTATTTCTCTTTGCAGATTAACATTTGAAACCGCTTACAAACTTCGTGGTGGCCCCTCTTTGGTTTTTGCCCATTCATTGGGTAATCATGTTTTCCGTTATTTCTTAGAGTGGTTGAAGCTAGAGATTGCACCAAAACATTATAATGAGTGGCTGGATCAACATATTCATGCCTATTTTGCTGTTGGTATGATTGACTTATGTACATTTATTGCCTCTTTGAGGGTATTACTGATATGAATGAATTGATATTCTGATTTTCCTTTTTTGATTGGTTATCTTAGGAGCTCCCCTTCTTGGTGCAATTGAAACCATTGAAGCAACTCTTTCTGGGTTCACCTTTGGTCTTCCCATATCTGAGGTTACCTTTTAATTTCTGCAAATACTGTTTTCTTTTGCATGATTAATATCATTTTTTGTAATAAGGCATTTGTTGTTGTTGTTGTATCTTCTTTTCAATTTTCTTTTTTTGTTTAAAAACTGTATAGGCTTATGCTTGTCCAATATTATATGTCTCATTCATTTTGTTATTGCCAAATTTCCATGGCCGTTCTTTTTTGGCTTTTAATAATTTTGGCACCTTCTTCTTGGGCAGAGTTTGAGCTATAATATAATAACCAAAGGGAAAAGTATAAAGTTCTTTTTGTTATATTGATCCATGTAAGCTTGCTTGGGGGTTGTCTGAGAATTCACTAATGTATATCTTGTATTTTTCTTATTTTCCATTTTGTGTTAGTTTCCATATTTCTTTTATTATGATTAGCCATTGAGCCTGTAAAAGAGAATTAGTGCTTGTGCTACAAACTTATGGTAATATATTCAGTTCTTCTTTCTTCATCTTTTTCTTTTTTTAAAAAAAAAATTGAAGTTGATATTTAAACTTACCCTAGTGGTTGTTTTTGGTTTATAATGCCACTTATTAACTGGTAATGAACAAACTAGACTTGTGGATTGATTATGAGAAGACATTTGCCTCAACAATACTAATAAATATAGTGAAAATTTCCTTTCCCTAGCCACTCACTTTGGTTGCAACCTATAACATTGTGGTGTTAAAATGTCTTCCTACATGGAGACTTAGAAGACATGTATGTGAAAATTCCTCTAGGATTTGACTCTCATAATGGTAGAGTAAGACATTCAAGCTTAGGAAGGCACTGCATTATCTCAAACAATTTCCTCAAGCATGGTTTGGAAGATTCACCTAGGTTGTGATATCATTGGGGTATAGATAAAGTCAAGGTGAGCATACCCCTTTCTTAAAACATTTCCATGATGGCATCTCACACTTTTTAGGTCAAGTAGATGGTATGACCATTGCATGTAATAATGAAATTGAAAATTAGGTTCTAAAGGAGAACGCGTGACAACCCCAATTTGAAATAAAGGGGTTCTGAAAGCTTAGGTATATTCTTTGGATAGAAGTTTCCTATTCTAGATGAGGTATCTTTATCTCCTAAAGGAATTATGCATTCAATCTTCTCAAAGAAATAGGAAATTTTGAGTATAGAACATTTGAAGTTCCCTTTACACAGAACCACAATATTGGAAGTGAGTAGAGAAGCCTAGAAGTGACAGTAGTTGTTATTGGTGGGAAAGCTCATCTATTCATCCGCACTAGACTAGAAATTGCTTATGCAATGAGTGTGGTAGTAAGCCAACTCGTCCACGATCTTTGAGAGGGACACTTGCATGCAGTAGATAGAATTCCTATATAAACATCAAACTACTATTTTTATTAATAGACGGGTTGATTTGGACTTATTCTTATGTTTGCTGTGTCATGCAGTTTTATTCTTAATGCATGCTTATCATAATATTTTTAAGGTATCAGGGAACAGCACGGCTGATGTTCAACTCCTTTGGTTCAGCACTATGGATGATGCCTTTTTCCAAGTACTGTAGAACAGATAATAGATATTGGAAGCATTTTTCTGGGGGAAGGCATGCTGGCCAACCAACATATAAATGTGATGAGCAGGAGTTTCAGTCAAACTTTTCTGGGTGGCCAACAAAAATAATCAACATTGAAATTCCTTCAGCACATGGTATGATTGATGACTCTTTTACTTTTTCTAGTGGGCAATCTTGCTGTGGTGCTTCTGGTTTCCGACTTCTTAATTTTAACATCTTCTCGCAGCATTTGATGCATATCCTTCATTCTCAGAAATACCGGAGTCCAACTTGTCTAGCATGGAGTGTGGACTACCGACTCAATTATCATTCTCAGCTCGTGAAATAGCAGATGGCACCTTTTTCAAGGCAATTGAAGATTTTGACCCAGACAGCAAGAGGATGTTACACCTGTTACAAAAGTTAGTGTTATCTCAATAATCATTAAAGTATGTTGAATATTTTGATCGTTCTACATGAAAAGCCTCAGATTGAGACTTCTAAAGCTTCATTATACATTGGATATGAAACTAAATCCCTTCTTCCCTGAAGAAAAGAAATAAACTCATCAATTTTTAAACATTGTTACAACATTAAGCTTCAAGAAGGATTCGTAAATAGGGTGTTTTCATTTACAAGTGATTTGTGACTATAAATAGAAAATAAACGCTTCTCTAATATCTATTGCACTAGCTGTCTATTTTATTTAATTTTTTGGAGATTCACTTATTATTCGGCATGTTTAAACTGTTATTTGAAGTTCCACTATTGAACATACATGTTTTAATGCTTTGATGTTTTAGATCATATCTTGGTGATCCTGTTCTTAATCCCCTTACACCTTGGGAGCGGCCACCAATAAAAAATGTCTTCTGCATTTATGGGTCTGATTCAAAGACAAAGGTAAATTTCCCTCCACAAATGAACACACTTTTATTTAAGTGAAGTTTGGTTTAAGGGTAAAGGGTTTTTGCAGATTGCTTGTAAAGGGTTCATTCAAATAATTTCATTTGTATGAACTTAATTTAAATGTGTTGACAGTATAATAGCTTTTTGTCATTGTCATTTAATCACAACTTTTAATTTATGATTATGACAAGTTTTTTTACTTTCTTATAACTAACTTAAAAGTCATATAACAGTTTCTGATTGGTTGTTAGTATGCAAAGTTTTGCAATGACAGTACATGAAAATCAAACTCTGCATATAGTTGTAGTTTTTTGATTGTGAACTCTATAAAATGTCTTCTAATTTACCATATTTTGTTTTATTTAAGAAAAAAGGGACAAATATTGTGCTCATATGCAGATGAACCTAGTGAGCTTTTTTTGGTTCTGAAAGCTGTGAAGTTCTCCATTCTTTTAGTTTTATGTACATGAAAATTGAAGTCTGCATATAGTTGTAGTTTTTTTATTTGTGAACTCTATAAAATGTCTTTTAATTTACCATATTTTGTTTTATTTTAGAAAAGGTCACAAATATTTGGCCCGTATGTTTGATGCCCCTGCATTGCAGACGAACATAGGGAGCATTTTTTGGTTCTGAAAGCTGTGAACATTCTTTTTTAGTTTTATGAAATATTTACGTTCATTGAAGCCGCATCACAAGTACCAGTATATTTTTTTTATTGTATCATTTTACACTCGTCATCATGTTGCTTTCTTCCCTTTACATTATTTCTTTCCCTCGTTATGGTTACTTGTGTTCAGCAGAGGTCACATTTAGGAGTTTCATACAGCAAAGAAACATTTCAATTTTAGTGGGAATAAATTGATAAAAGGGACTATTTTGGCCCTCCATGCGTTAAATATAGTTTGAAACATGCCATGCTTTGAACACTGCATTCTGGTCTGTAACATTGTGGACGGACTCTTTATCTGTGACATATTCTTTCTGGCCTCTTATTTTTTGGCTTATTGTTCAATCCTGAAGGCTTTTTAGTGGTACAGGGGATGACACTGGTATACTAATTGGTATATTGCAGTTTTCACAGCTAAAATTATCTTTAGTTAATGTCAATTCTCAAAATCTTTGTATTTAACATTTTCCCTGATTCTCAACATTTACCTATATGTTGAAATTATTTTTTATACATTAAATCTTCTGGGAATCTGTTGATCAGAAATATTATTATTGTAAATGATAATTCTGGCTTCTTAACTTTAAAAATAGGTTGGTTACTATTTTGCTCCTAGTGGCAAGCCTTACCCCGATAACTGGATCATTACGGATGTCATTTATGAGTTTGAAGGATCTCTAATCTCAAGGTAATTCTCTATCTTTGCAGGTGTGTTGGTTTTGTAGTTGTATGTGGAATGAATTGGGGAGAGGGTGGTTTTTGGTTAGAAATTTTGGCACTAACTTTGCAAACTAATATTTTTCTTTTCGTATACAATGTGTATAATTAGGAAATAGTTATTACTGTTCCAGTTTTTCTGGATATTCTTTAAAATTAAATGTGTTGAAGTGTTTTAGTCTCAATGGTTAGGTCAGGGACTCTGGTTGAAGGGAAAATTGGACCTATAAGTGGCGATGAGACGGTAAACTCAAATTATGTTTCTCTCAGTTCTGATTATATAGGAATGCATGATGTTTTAATTGGCCATTTTTCTACTTCCATTGTTTTTTTGAAATTGTGACGTGTGAGAATTACATCTACACTCAACAATTGGATTGCAATAAAATCAACCTTTACAGGTGCCATATCTCTCCCTTTCCTTGTGCAAGAACTGGCTTGGACCAAAAGTGAACATAACAAGAGCGCCTCAGGTATTGCAGACTAAACATTGGGTAGTGTTTGATTGTGATTATGTTCTTATTTTTTCCACGTATATTTTTGGGATTTAAATAGATTTGTATAATTTTCTATTAAATTATTAATTTACTGGTATGCATAATATTAAATTGTTGCTGCATGTCCTTATTTTAGATAGACAAGTGTGACCATTAGTTGTAAGCCAATAACAACATAAGAAGTTCTTAACTTTGACATCTACTGTTGTGTCATTGTCCTTTTCTTATTTTCATTTAACTTCGTTTGCATTCATAATGATATTTGTATCACAATCTTTATATTTATCTTTGTTCTGACTTTCAGTCAGAGCATGATGGTTCAGATGTACAGATTAAATTGAATGTGGAACATCACCATGGAGAAGATCTTGTTCCAAAAATGACAAGATTGCCAAGAGTGAAGTACATAACATATTATGAAGATTCTGAAAGTCTTCCTGGAAAGAGGACAGCAATTTGGGAGCTTGATAAAGGTGCATGACTTGTCCCTGGAGTACCTGATGCTTTTGTTTATGACTGAAATAACCACAACTAGATTATGGATTTTTCATGCCCACTTGGACTATGTTAATTCTGTGTAGACAAGTATCTTGTCAATTGTCTGACTGGATTTAGAAGTTGACGCTCACAAAGTTTGCTAACACTTAAAGTCTCATTCATTTAGCATGAAATTTTATACATTTTACCTCATCAGTCCTTCAAAAATTAGTAATCAAAGTCTCAAATTTAAATTGTCAGCATATTCGTTCTATGAAATTTTGTCTTGTCACCAAATTTGTTTTTCAAACATCTGAATTATCACTGTATTGATTATCTACTAAGGAATAAAGAGGTGAAAAAGTTTAATTTGGTGGAAAATTGATGATTATGGATGACTATTCATAGGGAGATCTAAATGTCCTCATATTGTCCATTATGGAGGGCTAGGGTGATGATAAAAAGAATCTTTGAGGAACTAATTTGTGATAAAAAAATATTTGAGGGATTAATTTGATGGCAAAATTTTTGGAGGATTGAAGTGGTGGCAGAAAAATCCATGGGGAAAGTTGTAACCCATAATTTATTTTATTGATTGATTAGTGATTACTGCTTTCATAGATGAGTGAGTATGATCTCAATATCCTCAAGGTGATTGACTACAAGGATGCATACAAGTAAACTGACATGATATTCCTGTAGCAAATCACAGGAACATAGTTAGATCGCCAGTGCTAATGAGGGAACTATGGCTTGAGATGTGGCATGATATCCATCCTGATGCAAAATTAGAGTTTGTAACAAAAGGTATGTCAGACTTTCTTTATAAATAATTTCAGTTAAGAATCTTCAGTTACTGACTTTGTCCCATTACAGCTAAGAGGGGTCCTTTAAGAGACGAGGACTGTTATTGGGATTATGGGAAGGCTCGTTGTGCGTGGCCCGACTACTGTGAATATAGGTTTTTTTTTTTCTTCTTTATTTAATATTTGATTATTATTTGAAATTGTAAAATCTCTGAAAACATTTCAAATTGAGAAAGAAATTAACCAAAAGTAAATATTATATTCCATACTGAACCTACAGGTTAATTTTTCTTAATTGGAGACTTGTATAACAAAACCTTCTAAAGTTGTAAACACCATTCCTTTGATTTTTAATTCTTTTTTAATTGGTGATTTGTATAACAAAACCTTCTATTGACCATTATATCCTTTGATTTTTAATTCTTTAAACATGTGCGGTGTATCATAATGCAGATATGTTTTTGGGGATGTTCACTTGGGACAAAGCTGTAGGTTGAGATATACTACTGCTGAAGTGTTGTCACATTATTTGTAAATAACAAGGTACTTCTTTATACTTGTCTTTTATCTTGTCCTGTGATAATTTTGATTAGGGGTTAACCTTGAGAATAAGTTAGTTTCATATTTTTTAATTGTTGACACTATAGATTTGCAGAATCCTTGCCTTAAACTTCCAATTACTACTTCAGTCATTCTATCATCATTAACTCTCTTACCTATCAAATATCTTTCCCTGCCCAATCTGAAGTTGGTAGATTTTACACAAATTGAGCTATATCCACACAATGTGCTGAAATAATTAAATTTAACTCATCAGAAACTCATATAATGTGATTAAAAGCCCAAAATATTAGTTTATATAGACTCGTTAATTTATTATGCATGAATAGATGATATTTTGTTCTCTATAATAAATATCACATGATTATAATGATGAATTCAATATACTATTCTAATTCTTTACTGTATAACCTAGAATAAAGTACTTTTTTTCATATTTATTTTTTTATTGTTATTTCAAACTTAGTTTTTTCAACCCAGGTGCTAATACCTTCGGGCAATTTTTTCTTCTGGATGACCCACTTGACACGAACACCATTTCTCCTTCATATTACCGTAGTTTTTGGAGTCTGGCCATTCTTTGGGGTTGTATACTTGCGGGGCACTGTTTACAAGCATACTGTCTTTACTGGTTTGGAACTTTGACTTCCAGGACCTCATATTCAACTAGATAAAAAAAAGGCACTTTGCAAGATTCTAAAAGTTTAAAGTCCCAGTTTTTTTAAATAGTTTTATTGATATAACTTATTAGAAAAATATTCATTTTCAAAATAAAAATCAGTATATTTATACCTTATATTTTTTTCTTATTTTTTTAATTACTTGTTCTGTAAAATGACTGGACTGTCCATCTTCTTTTTCTTGTTGTCTTATCTAATTATAATTTTTAATATAATATGAATATAATTTTAATAATCTAAAATGAACACAAGGAAAATAAAGTAAATTTTTCCATAAAAATTAAAAAGAGAATAAGATTATAATGTTTTAGTTAGGCTAAACATTACCATAAAATATGCATAATATTTATAAATGAAATAATATATTATAATTCTTAAAACTTTATTTGCAAACTTGATACTGGTGGTATCTGATATGCGTCTTCATATTCTCTGCCATTAGAAATTGAGGTTTGTGTTCTATTTTGTTGAAACCCGAATTATACTGCTATTGGTTAAACTAGGTGCACATCCTTTACGGTTGGTTAGTCGAGTGACACTTTTCACTTGCCCTCCATAATAAATAATACGTCAGAATGGTGGAGGATCTATAGAGCTATATTGTTCAACTGGTTACAGTTTTCTTGATCTAGAAAATATGATATGGAAAAAGTTGAAATGGGAAATGATAATATGAATAGTGCAGGTGATAGTAGTGTAGTGTAGATGAAAACATTTGTTCTCTGATAACTTGGACATTCTTGTATTACTCACAGTTCAATGTTGTATACCCTCAAGAAAGACAAATTTTATGTAATGTTTTGATAAGCTCATTTGGAATAAGATTAATTTTCCTGATCTGCATCTTTTTGGTTTTATGGTGTCGTTTTTCCTCAATAGAGAGACTAGAAAGAACTAATAGGCATATATATGAGCATTTTCCGTATGTATTTTATCAACATTTCTAAGATTTCTAAGTGTTTCCTTAGTTACCGAATTGAATTTCGGATTGTAATAATATAATTCACTGCAAAGCATGTGTTTGATAATTTTTACACCTTGTATAGATGAATTAGATTCCATGGGTAGAAATGGGTTAAATTTGGGTTTGCACAGCTTCAGTTTAACATGTTTCTCAAATTTCAAATATCTCTTTACCAATTACATATTTATTTTGTAACTTCGACATGAACTTTTATAAATCATGTGTTTATAATTTTTTTATTGGAATTAGAATTATATTATACATTTTAATCGATGTAGGTATTAAAGCAACGAATTGTTTTTAATTACGAAATGGTATTACAAGTACATAAAATAAGTTGTCCTTTTAAAAGTTTGATCAAACATGAAATTTATTTAAAAGATTGCATTGTAATAAATGTTTTAAAATAAATTAAAACTTACCTCAATACAGCAAAAAATTAATACTCCTAATTTCACTTTATTCCTTTACAAAGTATATATTTTTAGTACTTTTCTCCAATGTATTTTTATTAAATGCTTTTTATTATTTTAAAAATTGGACTCTGCTTGTTGACACAAGTTAATTTTAAATCATGATTGACTTATGAAGAGTATAAAAGATAATTTATTGGAGACTGTTTAGTAAGTCTAATTAAACCATCTATCATTTATAATTTTTATGCATAGGTAGTCTTAATTTTCTTAATGATTTTTTGTAGGAATCCAACAAGTGCTCAATAGTCCTAGCATTTACAAAAGGCAAAACATTTCAATCAATGTTTTGACAAAAAAATAATTGAAGCACAAAGTGGCAGACTTAAATTTGTAAATCATATTTCACATACTTTAATTTCGAGAACCAAAATACACGAATCAGAAATTATAATTTTCTTTATTTTATGGAGATGCGAGAACTTTTAAGTTTTACGAACTATTAATGCGTATAAATCATAAAAGCTAATAGTTTATTACAAGCAATGAGAGGGGGATTTGATATCTCTAGACTAAAAAGCTACATTTAAAATTTAAACTGTAAAATTGTATTCATTAATTGAAAAATGATAGAGATTGTATTCAATAAATAATTCATCCAATTATTGAAATCTGAATAGTTAAATTTCCAATCAATGGTTATAGTCATTTTCTAGTTATTAAAATAAGCCACAATTTTTTTTTTAAAAAAAAAAAAAGATAGCCGTGACAATTTCATAAGAGTCCATTCCCTTTGTGTGTATTAGAAAAGAAATACAAAGCTGTAGCATCGATAAAACATGTTCAGAAATAAAATTAAGGACTTTTAAGAGGATACATAACATAAAAACAGTGTCAGAAAAACCAGACTAGCTGCTCTTTTTTATCTCAAACAAATATTTGAGTTCCATGTGACACCTTCTATCATCGTCTTCAAACTGTAAGACAGCAACCACAAATGAACAATTTATCAATCTAGATGGATCAAATGTTCAAATTATATGAAGTAAATCTCAACATTCTTTCCAGTAACTTGAATAATGGAAGCTCTTCATATTTTCAAACATTTTGGATTTAGATTTTATAATGACTATATTAGATTGAAATATATAGTGACTGCAAAATATGTAAAGGAAAATTAAATAACCAATTCTTTTGAGGGTGCTATGTGGGAAATGCAAAGGTCGTATGTTCTGCTTATTTCAAAATTTTAACCTTTTCATTCACTATCTAATAAACAAAATGAATCATAATTTGTAAAAGTTATCACAACGTGAAAGAAGTTTTGGATCATTGATCTTTCAATAGAACTTCATTATTGCAGGTATCCAGAGTCAGTATATATTGCCTTCAAGAAGAAAATTCAACTGTACTTATAAAAATACCTTTAGTTTGGCTGAGTAAACACCCCTTGCAAGTGCACCAGAGGGAGTGGTGTCCTCCTTCAAGGTATACACATATGGCTCCTTTTGAGGAGCAAAAGTACCCAACATTCCTTTGCTCTGATCAACTGAAAAATCCAAGAACAAAACCAAATTATCATTTGAAAATTTCAAAAGGAAATCATAACCATTTGGTCAATTTCTAAGAATATATGCCAATATGTAAAACAGTAATTCAACTTAATTACCACCATCAATCATGTTTTTGTTTGACGACTAATAAGCATTTTTTAGACATTCAATCTCAGGGTTAATCCTTTGTTTTTAATATAAAGTTCTGTGCTGCTAAAACTGAATTAAATTCATCCCCTAGAAGGGACATTTACAGTACCTTTGTTCTCCATCATGGAGATAATAAAGCATTAAGGTAAAACAAAAAAAAAAAAAAACCTTGATCATTCACACGACAGTCTTTTACACCAAACCTAAATGACCCAATACTTAGTACTATTTCAATTGCTTCTCAAACATACTGGAACTTAAGACTTTGGTTCACAAAGTTACATATTCAAGATTATCTAGCAACAGAAACAGAGTAAAGTGTTGATATTGTACCTTGAAGCCCTCCTTTCCACACAGTATTGGAGTATGTCAAGCCAGACACAATGTTGTGCAGAACACTAAATTTTAGCTTAAGCTGATAGCGAGATCCCTCTCGGAGAGTGAATAGAGTACAACCATTCCGATTTTCGTCCACAGGTAAAGGAGTAACAATTTCAGCAAAATCCTCAGAAATAATTCCTATGGAGTGGAATTTCACTTCAGGATCCAATTGACCTGTAAAAGGAAAGAAGTTGAGTAGAGGCAATCAAAAAGTTCTAAGAAACATAAACATGAGTGCTAAACAAAACTCAAACAAACCCTCTAAACTTTCCAAGCAACCCAACAGCTTCTCCTTCCACCTCCTTAGGCTTTCATCCTCCTACACAGAAACAAGTAAGCCCAAAATCAGAAAAATACCAGTAAAAATAACTACTCTGTTAGAACATTAGTAGGAATCACTTTATTGACCAATGGTGTCATTTGCCTATGAGATAAACCCCTTGGATATCATATGAAGCATGTGTTAAACAAATAAAATCCAATACAACATCAACAATTTAGCCACTCACTGCTTCCCGAAAAGCTCACATCTCAAAAGCTTCAAATAAAACGGTTTAAAAGTATTTAAAACCAGTTGAACCATTTTGTACAGAGTTTACAGAGCTACATCGTTTCCCTTTGTTTGGAAATTCCTTTTTAAACACTTAAACTACTTGAAAATGCAGCTTTACGGTTTAAGGGTGGATTCTTCACATAACCAATGACACTAAAACCCCATTCAAAACCCAGAAAACGTCAATCTTTCCGCTATCCCACAAATCAAAACACGAAAGAGGCTAGGTGGGAAATACGTGAAAGAAAAAAGAAAAAAAAAGAGGGTGAAGATCATAAAAACCTTGTCCCGTTCGATCTGCTCCTTGAGAGAAACAAGAGGCCCAGGAACAAAGAAACCATTTTTACTAACTCCAATGCCTCCTTCTTCATCCTCGTCCACTTCTTCCTCCTCCGCTTTACCATCATCCAAAGCATCACTCACTTTCTCAGTCATTTTTTGTTTGGTTCCATCCGAAGGCCCTGCTTCTTCCTGTTCTCTCTTCCCATTCACACTTTCCATCTCTCTGTGTCTCTATCCAATCAGAGAAGGTCTTGAGCTGCTCTTTGTGCTGTGTTATCTGTTAGTCTTTGGTACAATGGAAAGGGTGTGTGAAAAGAAAGTAAAGCAAAGAAATGAGAAAATTTTGTTGGTTTGATTTTGAGAAAGAAGAGAAAATGGGTTTTGTGAAGAGTTGAAATAACACTTTTGCCCTCTTTGCATCCTCCCACCATCACAGGTCACTTTTGTTGGGAACTGTTTCTAAGCACAGCTGCTTCACACTGCTCCTTTAGCTTGCTCCCACTCAACAAACTCACCCGAAACATGATTTAACAAAATAAAAATAAAAGTAAAATTAACAGAAAAAAAAAATCCATAAGGTAAACGTGTAAATTCCTAAAAAAATTATTGTTTTCTTTTCTTTTATTATTAATCAAACACATTTGGGTCTTTTTTTTATCCGACTTTATTTCCTTTTAGCAAAATTTATAAAAAAACATTCATTAAAATTTTAAAAAAATAGTAATTAATTAAAAAAAATATTATTTTAAACTAGAAATATATAGCTTTACCCTTTACACCATTTTTTTTTCATTTGACTTCACTCAAATAATTTGATTTTGTTACATTTTTTATTTTCTATTTTATTTAGCTCTATGTTAACGAATTATTTTTTTTAAAAAAAAGGAAGTAACAGTGTCAAATTCAAACTGTTTTGTGTTTGTGTTTGAGTTTGAAGATAACAGACAGGAACTATTGAGGGTGTATGTGTCTGTTTGAGCATTTTCATTCACATTTGTCCCCACTCTGTGGGTTATCCTCTCTAGGCATGCATCCTTTTCCTTTCCAATTTGAATTTTTCCTATTCCCAAATGTTCAAATTCTTATTACATATTTCCTCCGATAAAGTTACATTTCTTTATCTATTTTAAATATTTAAATAAAGATATTTACAAAAAAAATAATGTCAAGTCTAACCAAAAGTTGGAAGAAGTAATGTGAAATTACCAATGTTAAGGATTTAGAATAAAAATTAAAAACCACTTAGAATTAATATGTATTTATCATGTGAAATTAATAGGTTTGTCTGTAATCATATGTATTTATCACGTGAAATTACGATGTTAATTACACAGAGAAATTCCCAATATGAAATTAGAATTAATAGGTCATACTATTTATATTTCAAACTTCATTTCCATGTCAAACAAACAAGAACAAAAATGAATCAATTTTATGTTTAAACTTTTTTGCAGTGCCCTTATTTTATTTAAACACAATTTCGTTTAGTCTGAAAAACTGCAGTACATTCATGACAGATGTGTCGCGGATCATGAACAATTGTTACGATGTTATTTTTCTCAAAAAGTCAAGTCAAATCCGACAGTGGCACATCCTTGGGTCTCCCGTTCTTTAACAGTATTTTAGGGTACATATGTTACCTTTAGCCGTAAGCATTGATGTTATTTTCATTTATTGTAATATTTTATTGAAATAATTTTTAAAAGCTAAAATAATCTTATCGTAAATTCTAACTGGTTTAAACATAAAAAAATCAAATTCTAAAAACTGATATGAAAGAATTTCAGTAAAACTATTTACAAAAGAGGATTATCCAAACATATCCTTAAAAAAGATTGTATTCAATTCAAGGAAGAAGATGACTAAGTTTGTGCGACAAATAAAACAGGAAGGGAAGAAAAAGCAGCAGCAGCAGCTGATGACAACGAAGAAAAAGCAAATCATGAAGCATGCTTTTCTTATTGAACTCGGGAAGACATGGAAATCATACATGAAATGAGTGTCGGTAACACATTAACTAACAACACTCTTTCTTTTTTAGCATTCTTCTCTTGTTTAAAATTTATGGTATGGTATCCTTCTACTAATTTGTGAACAAGACCAAACTCACCTCACTTTTACCTGAATAATATGACAGAGTGTGAGAGGGAGTGTTGGTACATGAATTTATGAAAAGAGTCAGACAGAATAACAATAATGTACGCTGAGTGAGTCATCTGAAAGGTTCAACTGGAGCCGATTCATCAAGAAAGTTGGCTGTCTCAAAACATTCTGCAGCTTCTAGCATTGTACCCTCGTCCTTGTGGAAAATGCCAAGATTATACCATGCAGAAGCGTTATATCTGTCATGCCGTAGTGCATCCATCAGAAAGCTTCTGATAGCAGGATTTGACCGATTACTGCACCTCCTAAGGACCACCGCAGTAGAGATCAAGCTAGGGACATGTCCGGGATCTATATTCAAAGCATCACGAAAAGCTTTTAAAGCCTCTTCGTGAACCCCCTTTGCTTCGTACATAGTACCTGCCATATCCAACAAAACCCATTAATACCAAATAAACATAACAGGTAAAAAGTTGACTTTAAACTTAATCCCTCCTCACAAAACCTGTATGTAAGATGAAATTTACATTTATATATATATATATATATATATATATATATATATATATATTTTAAATTTGACGGTCGAGACTTCGAAAAATTATTATATATTAACCATTTAGCAATTCAGCCAGCATAAAACATGGTTTTACTGTTTAAAGCACCTGTATTTTAAAGACTTTTGCTGAGGTGTAATTATTTTCTTAATTGTTTTAGTTGTGAAATAGGCATAACCCTAGTTAATCATCGCAATAACGAAAATTTTGACTGTAATTTTTTTTATAAGACATGCTTTGCCAGACACGAAGCCGTGATATCTTGGTACCTCAGTGCATCTAACTTATTATACAACTAACTATAGCCAAAAGTACTATTTAGAATATCGGCAATATCTGCCATTTTCCCAAGTGATTATAAACCATTTAGGTCCTTTCCACAATTCATGAACTCAAAAATAAACCATATTAATTACCTATTGCATGACATCTAGAAGCAGAGTATAGTTTGATGGCCTTAGATTTCGAAAGACACACCTCTGCATCATGCCATCGTGACAGACTTATGTAAACATACGCAAGATCATGCCATATTTCTATTTCCATGTTCCTAGCATGATCTATGTAGTCCTGTTACAAAAAAGCACGAGAAGGAAGGGTTAAGCAGAAAGCAAAAAATAAAAAATAAAACTCAACTGGCAATTTCAACTCTGTATTATATAAACTAATCAGCATTACAGCCAACCAACCTTATATAGCGTCTTCCTTGAACCAAACGTCTTTCTCTGAACTAGGAGAATAGCAAGAAGGTGAGTATATGTTTCAATGGCAGTTTTTAACTGGCCCTGCACTATTTGTAGTTTAGCTTTTGTTCGTAGTAACTCTCCTTGATCCCATATTCCAGTCTGATCCAAGGCCTCATTGAGGATAGATTCAGCATCTAAAAACTGTTTCT
This sequence comes from Vigna mungo, assembly GCA_036885675.1. Taxonomy (NCBI): domain Eukaryota; kingdom Viridiplantae; phylum Streptophyta; class Magnoliopsida; order Fabales; family Fabaceae; genus Vigna; species Vigna mungo. The sequence continues at coordinate 23,466,221 of CP144695.1, forward strand.
GAGCAGATAATATTCGGGCTAACAATAACCACCCTTTAACACTAGACCCAGCTTCCAAGTTTAGAAAGCATTTTGCATAATGAAGTGCCGCATCCAACTTCCTTTGCTCTGCGTATTCTAAACTCAAACTGTATATCACAAGGGGGTTACTCATTCCAGTCACTTTGTGTGCAGTTTCCAGAGAATGTAGTGCCTCGGTTTGTTTCTCAACCCTCTCAGAATTAGAAATACAAAATTTTGAGTGTGTTGAAAGTGAAACACCAAGTAAGCAACTAGAAAGACCTTCCAACTGATTACATTTCCCATCCAAGTTCTCAAGCACCTTGCGAGCTAAGCTTGCCCCATCTTTTGCAAGATCAGGGTTCTCACAACAAATCTTAGAAGCAATTAACAAAGAGGGAACATGTTTTGGGTCCTCTTTACTCAACAATTTTCTAAGAAGATTCAAGGCTACCAAGTCCTTACCTGCTCCATAATAACAAAGAGATAAGGCCTGGTATCTTTCTCTACGATTGACAGTCCCAGGGAGTAATTCTTCCCATTGATTGGCTAAAGCTGTCAAGTCCCCTGAAACAGATAGAGCAAATGCAAGGTGATCCAAAATTGATGGATCCCACTCAAGTTTATTTAGAGTAATTTTTCTTAGCAAAATCATTAGAAGGAGTATAGCCTCTTCTAAGTTATTTCTAGGTACAAAAGAGTTGTCCATATGGGAACGAAGATTCGAGGGGATTGCTTCCCCTCCACTATACAGAAGAAAAACAACAAATTCTTTTTGAATCCTTGCTACAGTTTTTGCATCAAGATTCCATTTGTGTAGGAGTGCACGCCGGTAAGACAAAATAACATCACGGGGAGAATCAGCAAGTTTCCACAAATCTGGAAGTAGCTCAACTACCTTACTCAAAGTCTCCTGCAATTTACCCTCGTTGCCAAAGTTTTGAGGCAAGCCTTCAGGGAATGAAGATTCAACTGTGTCCAGAATAACTATACAAGTTTGGGCAGCTTCTGCAAGAAGATAGAAAATAAATTAGAATATTTTATCTTCCTGTACAAAACGAAAGTTTTAACGTTCAAACTTCGTCAATCTCCCACTGCAAAACCTAAAGTTTTAACATTTCAGTTTCTGGGGTGCTTGTCCATTACTCCATTAATTATCAATTCGAGGGATGGACCAAGGTAGATAGTGTGAAAAAATGTTTAAGTAAATCGGAAAAACCACTATATGTCCCATTGTGATGGGAAAAAATTACAGGGGATCAGTATGCATAGCAGATACAAGATCAATGCTTGCACATCAAGTTAAAATCAAAAGCACGAAAAAGAAACTATGCATGACAGACATACAAGTCTTTTCAATGAGCAGAATTTCAGTTCAAAAAGAAAATACGTAAGAAAAACCACAGGTTCCTTTAAGCTATAGAACAATGAGCAGATCTATGAATAAATAAGCAGTGAGGGTACCTTTAAACCTCCCTAGAACCTGCAAGCATTTCGTTTTTAGGAAAATTGCTTCCAACAGTAATCCAGCCGTGTATATGGACATTGGAGGAGTAGCATAATAATAGGAGTGCTTTTTGGGGCGTTCTCTGCTTTTGGCAAGGGAAATTTTCATCTTGGAAGTCACAGCGCCTATATTTATTTTCTCATAAACACGTAAAGCAGCTTCTATATTCCCTTTATGATATTCATCTCTTCCTAACAGAGCACTAGCTTCCTGCAAGCATGTACAAGATCGCATCAAGTCCAATAAATTAGATCATCAAACAGCCACATATGTCAGCCATGTGAAAGAAACCTAGGGTTCTCCATAGCACACACATGATAAAATGAAACAAGAACAAATAATTTTTTAAATACCGTTAGTTAAATAGACACTCAGAGCTCTCAACTATCCACAAATAAAAGTCAGACAGAAAATTTTGAAAGTTGATATAATCGGTGAATAACTTAACAAAGAACCAAAGGACTTGGATCTCTCTGGAGTAAGTAAGCAAGAGCAAAGCATAGTACATCAAAATCTAAGTTATGATTCAGGGTATCATCAAATGAAGAAAGCAAGGGATTTTTGAAGAAACCAACCTCATTGTCCAAGATGCCACTCTCACGCAAAGACAATTCAGTTTCGTCTATTTTACTAGAATCAGACCCCAACATCTCAATTTCTCCATCGAGGCCAGAACGCCCACTCGCCGTTGATGAATAAAATTCCCTGATTCCAAGAGATTCTGAGGAAGGAACCGTTTCATCCTCACCTTTCACCGGCTCCCTCACACACAGACACTTCATCATCTTCTGCAATCTCCTCCCCTGCTTAACCCTACTCCCCATGCCGCCTCAAAAACCTCTCCTCCGCAACAATACTGTCACACATTCAATTCAAACCGCAATCAACACATTTTCCTAATTCCTAATTCCCAATTCATATTCATTTAATTCATACCGAATTTTCTGATTTCACAATCAATAGCGATAGCTTTCCTATTTTATTAGGTTCAATTCGAATCCGTTATAAAAGGAAACCAAGAGAAATTAAAAAATTAAAAAAAAAAATCTGACAAGGTTAGATTAGACCACGACTATATCGGAATTAATACATCATCCGATTAGAATTTTAATTAATTAATTAATGTCACAAAATCGAACTCCACAGGCGATAATATAATACCTCGCAACTGTCAAATTAAATAAACGACCACAATTACAAAAAGAAGAAAAATCATCCTACAACAATCAACCGTGGGAGAACTCGTAAATCGTTACAGAAATCATTACCAATCGGAAGAAATAAAGAAATAAGGAGTTGCCTTTTGTTTATAGTAGAAGAAAAGCAGATTGTTGAGGAATGGCTGGGGACGCTAACAGTAACCGCCATTTCTGAGTTTGTTTTCTTCTTTTCTACAGTGGAAGGAACCTTTGAATGCTTTGAGTGAATAAAAGCATTGAAAGCTTCTTTCTCATCTTTTGCTTTTCCTTTTTCGCTTATTTTATGTTTTGGTTTGAGATGGGAACGAAACTGTTACTGTTAGCGGTGTTTGCTTGGGAGAGAAAGTGGAAGCGTAAGCGAGAAGACACGAATTTTCATAGTTGGAAGGCAATCGCACGTGGAAAGTTCGTTTTGTTTTACGGTGGGTCCCACTTTGGGAAGCACGAAGATAGTTGGTTGCCACGTGGCGTGAATCTTCTGGGTTCTTGCGCTGGCACTTGAACGGCCATTAACTATACTTTGTCTTCTCTTAACAGCTACCAGGTAACAACCATTCTAATTAATTTATATAATTAATTAATTGAGTTGACATATGAACGAGAAAATATCTTGATATAAAATTTTCTTGCATTTATAATTACCATTTTTGTCACCAAACTTTGGTTTGACGAAATTAATGGATATTTTTAAATCCGTTGAATAATATAAGACAATTTTGTGATTTATGATCTATCTAATGGGTGAAAATAAAGTGATAAACCAAAAGTAAGATTCTGGATAGTGTTTGAAATCTTGTTCTATTCTGCCAAGGCCAGCATGTTGGTGGTCGACTTGTCAGTTTTTCAATTTTAAAATTTATTGATGTATAAATATTAAGAATATATTTAATTATATAAGTATTTTTAATATTTTAATTAATTAATATCTATAATCAAATAATAGAGATTGGTGGAGAAACCAGTGGAGGCATGTCATTGATTGAGAAAGCGGTGGTGGAAAAATAATAAAACTTTAGGTGGAGAGGGTTGATTGGGTTGTGACAAATAATATATAATAATAATAATAATAATTAATACTAATAATTATTTATTTAAACTAATTATTTTTGTTTTTAAATTAATTTTAATCCTAAAGATAAAATGATAATTATTCAAAAAAAAATAATTAATTTTTTTTAATTTATCACATTATTATTAACTTTCATATATTTTTTTTTAATTTCTAATTATCTTTCTCTCTATACCAACAACATCACTTTTACTTTTCTTTCCTCTCAAGTCAGTTTTCTCTCTTAAAAACATACATAACCTAACTCAATCCACTGAATGGTAATAAGTGTTAGGTATATAGTTCATTTTGTCTCCTTTAATATTAGATTAATTGTTTATCTTTTTATGAAGTGGTGGTTGTTATTCTCTGTTAGGCATTTTATCTTGTTTTTGTCCTTCTCATGGTTTTATATGAGGATTTTAAATATTTAAGACACAAAATAACTCTTTACCTAGGTTATACAAGTAAACTTTAATTTTTGTAATTTATTATTGTTGCACAATGCTTATTATTCAAATAAGAGTGTATTAAGTATGATATATTTTAATAAAACATATTAAAAAAATCACATCTATTTGAAAAAAAAAATATCAGGAAGCTAGCCTCCTTCGAAATGTTAGTTTGGTAGATCTGACTAAACAAACCAAAACAGGTTAAAAACTTCAACCTAATCTGTCACAATTTGGTAGGTTAGTGAACCAACTTGCGAGTCATAACTCATTTTATCACCCTTAGTCTTAATCATGTTCTATCAAAGAATGACATATATGTTGCAATAAATAGTTTGTGCATGTATTAGTTAAGTTTGATGCATAAACATCTTTCAACTTCTTACCATATAATGTCTTAAACTATGTGACCAAATCATTTGTGAATTTAACATATCTCCTATCTCAATGAGTTAATATGTTTAACATTTTTTCATAAGATTTGACATAATATCCCAAAAAATGTACATCCATAAAAAGATGATATTCACATTCACTTATACACATGTCGCACATACACACACAATCCTATTATGTATACATTAACATAACATTTAATTGTTGCCTAAGTAAGCTATCATTACTTAAACAAACTTTTCTCGCTTCACTAATATATTTGAGAAACCCCGCTTCCATCAATTACAAACAATTTTCCTTCTTTAAGCATTATTTTTACACCTCAACAAGATGTCTCTTGCAAACAAAATTGAATTTATCTCCTTCTTACTTAAGTTTTACTCACTTAAACATTCATCTCTAGAGCATTTACATAAGGCTTAAATGACATATACATATTACATTTATTTTAATAAGTTAGAGAGATCCAATTATCAATACAATAAACTCTTAAGCAATCATTTCACCCTTGAGTGTTTTGACATATATAGTTGCATGATTTTCCTAAACTCCATGATATATGTAACATCGTCATCATCCTCACTTAATCAAACATCATATCACTTAGTGATATCACTTATTTTTAATTAAAACTCATATCTCAAAACTTGTATTAACTACTAAATATAATATTATGTTAAAATGAACCGATGTGAGAGTGTTGCAGTTTTTTTCTCAATGATATCTCAAAACAGTTGATTGATCTAATGTATATCTATAATAATCTTGTTAGTTTAACTCTTTAAAATAGAAATATAGAAAATTCTATTTAAAAAACAAAATTAAAAGAATTTGGTTTTTAAAATCACAATTTAACTCTTTTTGTTATGCTTTACTCGAAAAAATAAGCTATCATGGTGGTTATTAGTATAATTATTCATACCTCCTTTTAGAAACTTGAATTTTTATTTATAAAGATATTATATGCTTTTTCTCACAATGGAATGAAGAGAGAAAAATTGTGAAAATCATTTCTCTATTAACTAACCATTCGTAAATAGATTTTGTTTCAAGTTTTAGGAGATTTTAGAAACTTGAAATTTTATTAAATTATTTTTTAAAATTATTTTTTTTCCTCTTGTAATCCTAATAGAAAAATGGTCACTCCCTCTCCTTTATTAAATTTGTTTTATTTCATTCTTTCAATTAAACAAGGTGTATATGATTTTCCCCTTTATATCTTTTATAATTCGTTTCTTTAAACCAAATAGTATAATTATAATTTTTCCATTGTCCTCTTTGAACCAAATAGTTGCTTGAATCTAATACCTTACTTAAAGAAATCCCTCTTCTATATAAATTGTTTCATTCATAAAACTTAGATTTAAGATGTTAATTAAAGAATCTAATCCATCTTTATAAAGCTTAAATTTAAGATGTCGTTTAAAGAATCTAATCCATCTTCGCTGGAACTAACACTTTATTTATTATATCAGCATGTTAGATGTACTAAAATTTCCGCAACAGAAATGAAAATATTTTTCTAATGTAATCCCTTTTAGTTAAAAAGCATGTAGATTAAAAAAAAACTTCACATGTTTAATATTTTAAAAATATGTATTAATAATTGTTTTCCATTCATAATACCAAATTAAGTAAGGATACACTAGTGGGTAATATCATAAAACATTCACCGCTTCAAACAATATTATCTATAAAGTTTTTAAATGAATATATGTAATAGTTTATTTATAAATTATTTACATTTTTAATTAATCTCAATTTATTATTCTAAGGTGGTTCACACATTTATAAATTATTTAAATTTTATTATTTTGAAAAACCATAAAAACCAGTGGAAGTAATACCCCTGAAGAGTTCATTGCTTTGCATCATCTCCACTTTCTTATCTTTTATTTTTATATCATTTATTTCTTTCTTTGTCCAAATAGAGTGTGTAAATTAATGTAGCACTCTAAATAAATAAATAAATGTTATAGCCAAAACTTGTGACTCTGCCCAAGAAGGAATGGGCCTGTATCACATTCTCTTTAATTTTATCCTCTCCTTCATAATCAAGAAAAAGATAAACATCTGACAAAATAAAGCCCATAATCACTCCACCACTTCAATATAATCTCACATTCCACAGTTCTTACTCTCTCAATTCTCTTTCATTCTCCAAAAACATTCTTTACAATTTCTCTTTATCTTTTTTTCACGATGATCAGTGACCATTGTTGAGATCACACTGAGAACTCTTCAATTCCAACATATCAAAACCTTCGATGTAAAATTTTTGTGGGATTGAGTGTTGGAGCCAAGTTGAGAAAATAGGATATGTCTATCACAAAAGGAAAGTTAATTTAATTCTATTAATTTTCAAGTTTTTAAGTTGATAAATTAAACTTTGATAACATAGTTATTGGATTGAATTGTTTGATTTTAGTTGCATGCGTTGATTTGTGGGATTTTGATTTTCTTGTTTATAGTTTTTCTATTCTTTATTTCAATTTATATCAATAAAACCTTAATTCTTAATTCATTAATATTAAATTAATCTAAAATTTTGATATATAATTTTTAAGATATATTGATTCAATTTGATTGTTAAGATTATTATTTAAATGCATGTGTTTAGAGAAATTAGTTTCTTATTTTTTTAGGGTGTTGAACTCCATCTTATTTATATTTTATAAGTTGTTTTTCTAGATCTAGATTTTCACTTCGTTAACTATTAAATTAACTTGAAATTTTGATATATGGTTCATAAGATATTCTGATTCACTCTAATCGTTAGGATGATTTATTGGATACACGTACTTAGAGAAATTACTTTCACATTTTTTAGGGAGCTCAACACCTCTTTATTTATGTTTCTAAGTTGTCTTTAGATTTCTACCTCATTAATCATTAGATTAATCTGAATTTTGATACATGGTTCCTTAGATATATTGATTCACTTTTACTATTAGGATTATTAATTGAATAACTGTGCTTAGAGAAATTACTATCGCATTTTTTAAGGAGCTCAACACCACCTTGTTTTTGTTTTTGAGTCATCTCGGAAAAAAAAAATTAAAACTCATGTTTTATTGATTGTGGGATCAGGTTGAAATTTTTTTAGTGGGTCCTGGATATATCGTGATTTACTTTGACCGGTCAAATATTTTATTATAGGTCTATAATTAGATCAATTTTTCATGTAATATTCTAGTAGTTCAAGTTGTTGACAACTTTGACCTTTTGTTATTTGTTTGGTGCATAACGTTTTCCATAGTTATATTTAATTTGAAGGTAAGAAGATACATTTTTTTTAGTTTTGTAGAAGTTGTAATATTTTATTTTAAATCCTAAACAGTTCATACGTATGCTGTTAAGTTGTTATGCAATATACCTAAGAAAGTGGTATGAGAATTTATGACGAACGCACTTTATTGTAGGAGTAATATGGATTGTAAACTTGGTGAAACAAAGAAATGACATATGTATATTTATATATTGAGATTGATAAGTATGATGAAATATGAAAATTTATGTTGGTGGTAATTGATCATGAACATGATATTACTAAGTATGGATGAATATAAATATGATTGATTGTTTGGTATTAGGATCTTGTTGTGGAATAATGTTTATGGAGGAAAGTATGTGTTTGGCATAATTCTAGGAAGCTCATAGGAAGATTCTAAGGTGACGTTCCTTTAATGTATACATTGATGTAAGGATTCAAGTCAGGAGATATCTTGATACACTAATAACCATTCACACTCATGTATAGTAGAATGAGTTATGCGATGAAAATAGTAAAAGATCTTAGGTTGAAGGCAGAATAGTGACCTTAAATGTAAAACAGATTAACCTTGTGAATGGTAGGGTGAAACCCTTTCACAGTGTCTCTTCATAGAAGTAAAAGTTACCAAAAGTGTATGTTTTTAGTGATTCTGACATTAATTATATGTATCCAAATAATTGAATCTAGTTTTACCTTATTTGTAAAATATATATTCTCAATATTTAGTGGTTAGTTTATGTTGAATTGAAATAATAGAATAACATAATTCATTAATGATATTTCTTTTAAAATTTAACTTATCTTTACAAATTTTGTAGTTTGTATGGTTTGTATATATTTTTTTTTTTGGCTTAATAGCACTAATGGTCCTTATTTTGGTTGGCAAAATTCGAATTGGTCCCTATTTTTTTTTTGTTCAATTTAGTCCTAAAGAATGAATATTATGATTTGGTCCTTTTCACAGACGCCGTTTAACGACAGACCCTCCAACAGTGTCAAACAGTAGTGATGTGGCACAAAGTTGCAGCAATTTCAGGTTCAATTCCTTTCTCGTCGTCTTCCATCTTTGATCACAATTCACATCATTTTCTTCAGAAACTATAATTCACTGAAACTGAAACTTAAATAGGTGTTGCAGCACTTGGATTGGGAACCTATGGTGCTCACGTTTTCAAACCCCAAAACCTTGCTTACAAAGAAGTCTCTTTCTACTTTGGGGTTTTTATTTTGGGAATAAATTGAAGAGGGTGGATTATAAATTAGGGTTTTTATTTCCCAATCTTCTTCCCAGTTTTACTACAATTTTGAAGGATAGCAACCTCAGACAGAAGCATCTATCTCAAGCTTTCAACAATCCCACTTTCCCAAGAAAATGATAAACGCACAAAAGTGTAAAGAGTAAGAGAGATGAAGAAACGGGAAACCCTAAAAAAAGCATCTTTATCAATGGGCTCAATTTAGGGTTCCATGGAAATTGGGATTTTCTGATTTATGGGTTTGCAGGTGATGAAGATGAATGTGCGAGATGATGGAGGTTCTGCTTGTGCCGTTATGCAGATTTCTCTGATCAAGATGCGATGTAGATGGAGGTTGCAAGGCTAACGACGGACATTTCCATTTCTGTTCCATCAAATTTGTCATGCTGTGAAAGGGACCAAATTTGCAGAAAGAAGAAGAACCCTAAACCTAATTTCACTCTCCACCGTCAAAATCAATAAATCCATCTCAGTTAAATGCCACATCACCACTGTTTGACACTGTTAGAGAGTCTGCCATTAACGATTTAAACGGCGTCTGTGAAAAGGACTAAATTGAACATAATATTCATTCTTTAGGACTAAATTGAACAAAAAAAAATGGGGACCAATTCGAATTTTATCAACCAAAATAGAGATGATTAGTGTTATTAAGTTTTTTTTTATGATTATCATTTATTAATGTGAGCACATAAAAAATACATACAGAACTTAAACTAACTAGAAAAAAGTGATGCAATTATGTAGATATAAAATCATTAAAAATATTTGTTTTAATCTTTTGTAAAACTATATAGCCTTGTTATCAATTTTAAGTTCCTCGAATTGGAAATGTAAAATATTTTATTTTATATACTAGTATGGTAATGTACAATTAATAGTTTTGAATGTTACAGAAGAGGATTGTATAATTTTTTCTATTTATATTTTGATAAAATATTTCATATTCTTATGTAATTATGTAATGTAATGATGTGATTGAATAGATTATATCTCATTAATTAATTGGGTAGTTACTGTAATAAAAAACCAACTAGGATTAATTAGTTAATTCTATTAATATTAATTACCAATTAGTAAATTCTTATAAATTCTCACTTAATTTGATGTTAGTAAATGTTAAGGAATATGAGTAAAAATGAATATAGTGAAGATATATTATATTTTAATGAATAAATTTATTTATCATATTCAATTTTTCTCCTTTTTTTATATATAGGTAAACTTATATATTTATCCTTTTTTATATTTATTTGTTCTTTATTTATTGTTATTTAATATTTTATATTGATATTTGTATAGTTATATATTTTTAACATTTGAGATAAAAAAAAATATCTTTTTACAATGAATTATCCATAATATTATATTTTTTACTTTTTATAAAATATTATTTAATTAATATTAAAATAAAAATATATGTACACATATAATATGAGTATATCTACTTACAAATATAAATGAAAATAGGCATGAAGATAATTTAACTTGCTTGTCTTATTATCCTGTCATTCCTAATGTTATGGCTCTAGTAGCTTCAAATATGTGTTAACTTTTAATATTTTTAATATATTAATATCTTTATTTTATATAACACAAATATTCATATTATTATGCACCATAGTACTTCAAATAAGATTATTTCTTAAAACCAATGTCAGAAATAAAATAAAATATAAGGGTCTTTTTACTAATATATTTTTAGAACATCCATTTATAGATTTTAGTCAAGGACTAACCAACCCTTACTTATATTATGAATAACCTTTTTCTTCTAAGGTGTATTAATCATGACACATACTAATAATTAAGAGTCCAATTAAATTCTGGCTTTCATTTTTGTATATTGTCAATAAATTTATTATTATCATTAATTATAATTTAAATTTTTAAATCGTTATAATAAATAAAAATAGACAATACTATAATGTCTGTGGATGAAAGTTTTTTAAAAGTATTTACCAATCATATACAACTTATTCAATCTTACATCTTTTTTCTAACTTGTTTTTGTTATTAACCCATAATAAAGGTCAAAAACAAAATTGTGTACAATGAAAAAACGTTACACCTTTCGACTTGCATATTAAGATTATTTTATAAATAATAATGATGATAAAAAATATAATATTTTAAATAATTGTTATTAAAACAGTCATATTCTTTCAATAAAGCATCACTTTTCCTTTGAGATAGAAATTAACAAATATCAGTTTAATTTAATTTTTTTAATGACTAAAGTAGTAATCATCATAAGTGGACAAGATTATATATAAAAAAAGTACAAAATTCAACCAATGCTTATTTTTCTTTAAAACAGATTAAAATATTAAGAAAAGTTAATTATGTAATTATGTGTCATTTCATTTTCATCTCTGACTTTTTTTACTAAATAATCGTTTTAACACTTATGTAATCAATTTATTTTCCTCAATTATTTTAATCCGTATTCAGTTCTTTCAATAACACTATTTTTTTAAAATATTAAAAAAAACTATTTAATTAATGAATTAATTTTAGGAGTTAGAATTTCAAATTCAATTGAATATGTAACTTTTATTGTTTATTTCAAATAAAATAGTATTTCTTTAAATTTACATATTTTACATTCACATTTTCGATGAATTTTAAGAATGACAAGAAATTTATTCCAATCATATATTTTTAAATTTTATCTTTGGTATTTTATATTTTATATTTTTTGCATTACAATAATTCTTTATAATTAAATATTTGTTTTTATAAAAAGGAGGTACATATATAATTTTTCTAAGAGAATATTCATAATTTTTTTAAAAAATATATAAGAACATATTAATTTAAATATTAAAGCGTTTAATTTTCATACAAAATTTTATTAATTTAAATTTAAACAACATAAAAGCATAAAATAAGTTAGTATATCTATCTATATGACATACATATATTGATTCAGTGATAACACATGGCCAATTTTTAACCACTAAATAATTAAACCATTTATTTACTTTAAGACTCAAAATTATTTATATTTCATTGATAATTTTCAGTAAATCAATAATCAACAAACACACGAGAAGGAATTAAAACAGAAAAGATTTTTTTTTTAGAAAAACATTGAAAAAAAAAGAAGAAGAATGGGGATCCATACAGAGGTATCAGAAGTGACATGTGAATGGACTCATCACACATGATCTTCATCATGATGATCTTAGATATAAAAGTAGTTGCATGCATGTATGGATGGCCAGATGTCATAGACAAAAGCAAAGCTACAAATGCAGATTCATCTTCCTCGCTACTTTTTCCATTGATGGTAGTTCCTAGGAAGTCTATGTTAGCCATTTTTTTTTTCTTCGGGCCAGGCCTTATGTGTTAGTATTAACAAGAAAACAGTCTAATCATAGCTTTAAGAATTGGGCCAATTGGTTTGGGTTTACAATGTCAAAGAGGTGGGCCCCCTCCTTCTTCAACAAGAGGGTTAGCTCGACATACCTCTTGTACTTCTGCTGCTGCGACTCCTCTTGCAGGCTTGGCGATTGGCCCATTCTGCGGCCCAACAGAGTTCCTTTGCTGAGAAATTCATGGGCCAAGTACCCAGCCAGGAGCATGTTGGTTGAGACTGGGTCAGGATCAGGGCCCTCAAGCTTGGGCAATTTGGTAATTGTGGGCGAGGATATGGGTTTTTGGGAACCGTGATGCCTCTCCTTCCGCTTACCGGCACCGGCACCGTTCAGTGGCAGTGGTGCACGGCGAGAGGGAGGACGCATTGTTTTGGTACTCATTTTTTCTTCTACACTGCACACATCACCATCGTGAGCAGAAAAAAAAAAAGAAAAATGAAAAAGGAATCTGAGTGTGGATGAACAGTGGAGTGAAATAAATGTAAATTGGAGAGAAGAAAAGCGATAATAACGAGGAAGAGGTAACGTTGGAATAATGAAGAAGTTATGGAGTGTGGTATTTATATTCGCTGACGCAACTAAATGGCCTTGATTACTATCAGATATTACATTAATGCCAAGCGGTGACAGAGATGAGTCATTTTTTCTGCCTTTTATATTTGCACAACTTACCAGTTATTTTGTCGTTCTTCTTTTTTTTTAAAAAAAAAAATTTAGTTAAAGTTTTTGTCTTATTAATCATTGAGATAAATAGTTTCACCTTTATTTGTTTATATAATTTGAGATAACGATTTCAAACATTTTTTACATTGAATTTGGATAGAATTCTATAACTTTAGGAAATTAAGATATATTAAAAAAAATTGAATTGTTTTTATCTTAGATTTCTTAAGTTTTAATTTCTCTGTTTAGATCATATATTTCAGTCATACCAAATACAGAAGATATTGTTTCAATCTAACTAAATTATCAACTGCACACATTTTGTAAAAAAAAAAAAAGTTATAACTGACTGAGGAAAAAAATTTAAGCTAAAAAAATTTATGAAAATAGTATAATTTTGAAGTTGTGTGAGTTTGACATAATTTTATTTTAAATAAATTATGTTAGTTTATTATGATTTTAACATTTTGTATTTTTTTTTTAATTTCAATTGAAATTGTATCCTTTTAATACTGTTTTAATGTATTGAGGGATAAACTAAAATCATAAAAATTTGATACGATACTATAATATAAACCGAAGTTGTATCAAACTTACATAACTTCAAAATTATATTAGTATAATAATTTTAAAGTCAAAATTGTACTATTTTAATGTTTTTGTCCATAAATTGACATTTATAAAATAAATGGATCCACCTATATTAATTCAAATGTTTTTGATAAATGTAAGATAATAAATAATTTTCACCTAAATAAATAATATCAACATTACTAATTATAGACAAATAATTTATATTAGTTTAATTATATTTTTTACTTATATAAGTTTAAAAATAGTTTGATAAGTTGAGATAAAAAGTTTCAAATTAATACTATTCAAAAAGTTATTTTTTCATCATTCTAGAATGTTTTTTTAGTATTGGCTGGAAAAATTACAATTAACTTATTAAAAAAATGAGATGAATTATATTTTAAATTGAATTATAAATATTTCAATCTTTTATAAAATTGAATTACATTTTAAATAAAAACGGAAATAAACATTAGATGAAAATATAGATAAAAATAATTATGTTTTTGAATTGTCAAACTTTTAGAAAATTTTATCTAAATTTATTGTTCATCTTCAAAATGACGTCAATTATTATTTTTATCATTTTTACTCTCTTTTTTCACTAAATATTAAAGAATTTACATACATTTATTATGATATAAGAACAAATATAGAAAATACATAACTATTTTGTTAAGATAAAAATGCTTTAGAGAAATTAAAGCCAAAGCGTCTTGATTTTATAAAAAATAAAAAATAATTTAATTATCTTATTCATACATTTAATTTTTCTTGTATGACTTTCAATTTTTTTGATATTTATTATTATTTGGACATTTTTTTCTTGTTTTTTTCCATCAAATCATTTATTATATCCATCAACTTAACCCTGTCTATCTCTTTCTCTCTTACTTCATTCAAGCCATTCATCCCAAAGTCAAATGTACATTTAACACTTTTCCTTTTTATGTAACTACCGGCTTAGATTATTTAATGAAAATAATTATATGTTCTTATTCGTATTAAATCAAATTAAAAACTTCCACTAAAAGTACACGCAAGAGAGTTTTTATTTTTTTATCATATAATCTTGTTATTGTGAAAAATAAATAATGTTTAAAACAAAAACAAAAAAAAACTAATTTTATACAGAAAAAAAAAACATAACAAATTGTAAACCTTTGCCCCTTATTCTTTCCTTCTCTTTTCTTAATATCTTCCAAAAGTCTTCCTTTCATTTATCTTTGGTTTTCTTCTTCTATATTTTATATCTTTTGATCTCATCTCAGAGTAAATGAAAGACCGGATGATATTTTATTCAAATAGATTTTTAACTAAAATAAGTTTTTATTTCTTTTAAATATTTTTTATTTTTTATTATGATTTTATCATAGTGGTGAATTAGATGAAAAAATAATCATTTAAACTTTTTTAGTTAAATAATAAATTTTGTCATGTTTGAATATTTTGTTATAGATTTTGAAAAATATTTCATTTTTTAAAATATATTAAATTATTACATATCTTAAATATATATTTTATTTCTTATTTTTTAATTAATTTATTATTATTATTTATTTATATTTTAAGTTTATTCCATTTTTTTATATTATAAATACAACACATATATTATTAATCTCATAAACAACTTTTTTTTTATTATATTGAACATAGTATTTATAATCTAAGATTTTTTGGAAAATTTTTCGGATGCCCTTTCCTCCTACAACCACTCCTAGCTAGTATCGTCACCATTGTCATAACATCAATTTTGACTAGCGACCATATGATTTTGTTCCTCTCGGTAAGGAATCCATACCGTTTTCATTAAGTATGTACGAGAACAAAAAATTGATTATATTTATAATAAGTTTGATATATACGATTTGTATACATTATCTTTAAGGAAAATGTTAAATATATTAGATTATTAGATATTTTATATAAATATCTTATTTTTTATCTTTTATTTTATTTTTCGTTAATTAATTATATTTCTTATTATAAATAGAAGTTCATATATATATATATATATATATATATATATATATATATATATATATATATATATATATATTACTAAACTTATGTAAAGATAATTATTTATATTTTTTAAAACTTAATATAGATAACCTCAAAAGTAACATGGTGAGAATGTAGTGTATTGTGTGTTTTGTGTAGGAATTGAAATTGATGTTGAGAATTATTTGAATAAGTTAATGTTATTGAGTTTTATTCATATAAGTACAATAATAAGTAAAAGGAAATGTTGTAGTTATAAAGAAATTATTTAAATTGTTTAGGAGTTAAATATGTTTTTAGTTCTTTAACTATCAAGTGATTTTGGGTTTACTTATTCGAAAGTTTTGTTCATTTTAGTCCTTTTAGTTTTGAAACTCTTATATTTAGTCCTTAAAATTGAACGACGTTAGATTTTGGCTAACGGCGAGCACATGTGATGCCAACTTTCTCTCGTAACTGTAATTGTGTTGTGTCACGTTGCTCTTTGCTATGGACTACAAACAACGACTCAACTTCCATAACCATTGTGAAATCAACTCCATCACTATTGCACATTCATCTTCATCACCTACAAAACTAGAAATCAGAAAATCCCAATTGCCAAGAAACCTTAGAATCACGCTGATTTACCAAACAAGCCACAAACTTGCCTAAAAAGTATAGAATCAGTCAAAACTACGTGATCCAACCCCAATCAAGAACAAAAAATGAACCACAAATTTCATATAACGTAGAAGGCAATAATTCTGGAATGAGGCTGCAAACACAGTAACAGATAACAATACACTTCACTGTATTTCAAAACTCAAATTAAGAAAAGCAAATCATAAAAAAAAATTCAAATCACACGAACGGGAAGCTATTAAAGCAAGAGAAATACATAAAAAACAACTAATTAGAGAAAAGGGGTGAGTTGTTGATATAGACCGAGAGGGTGAGTTCTCACATGAAATAAATGGCGAGTGAAGAAAGTGGCTAGGGTTTTGCGTCGCGTCTTCTGTTATTCTTCTGACACCATATGCAGAGAATATTTAACGCAACAAAAATCACGACTGCCCCCACGGTGATTCCGACCACCACACAAGTCGAAATACCAGACGAAGACGAAGGCGGAGGTGAAGGCGTGGTTGGACTCGATCTGAGGAGAAGGCAAGCTCCGAGACGGTGGACTTAGAGTGTTGCCAAATTGACGATGGGGATGAAGTCGAAAGAGTAGACGATGGAGGAGCAGACGAAGTCAACAAAGGTCACGAAGAATGTGTCGCTGGCAAAGGAGCGGAGGTAGTCGTTGGGGGTGGAGACGAAGGAGGTGATGATGGAAGTGAGGATAAAATTAGAGGAGGATAAAAAGAAAAAGAAAAGCAACGGGTCACACAATAATGAAGAAAAGTCATATAATACGTGGTTCGCCGTTTGCCACATCAAAGAAAAGTTAACGCCGTTCAATTTTAAGGACTAGTTATAATAGTTTTAAAACTAAAAGGACTAAAATGAATAAAAGTTTCGAGTAGGGACTAAACTCGTGTAATACTTAAGGACAAAATACATATTTAATCCAATTGTTTAGAAATTATATAACTGAAATTCTTTTAATTTAAAAAGAAAAATTAATTTCGTTCTGTAAGATCGATTATTTGATATATGTTTTTTTTTAAACGAATATCTAATATATATTTTAAAATAAATATGAACGTAACATGTTTTTGGTGTAAGGAAAAATTAGGTCCAACTTTTTCATGACAAATTGGTCAATAAACAAGTTGTGAATAAGACAGTAACAAAGGCATTGCATAAAAGCTTTTTACAGTTATTAAATATTTTAAAATATCATTCTTTTAAAATACTATTCTCTTTGAAATCTGATATTCAGTCATGGTTTTACTTTTAAAAAATGACTGAACATTAAATATTAAGTATCTGCTGAATATAAAATAATAATCCTTTATACACCAAAAAATAATATTTTTTTATACAAAATACGTATTTTTATTTCGAAGGAGCACCTTTTATATAAAATAGAAGCAAACTTATGTAGAAGACCTTAATTTCATGAACATTATTCATGGAAGACTCTTCTAATGCATATCACGCTTAAAACGTGAAGGGAATCTAGTAGTCACGTTCATGTATCTACCTATTTGTCGACTTCGTCAGTGATTTCTCACGTAAATTAAACATTTCAAAATGTTAAAAAATTTACATTAAAAATGATTTACATTTGTTATATTTTAATAATTTTTATATTCTTTTTATTCACATGATAGTTACGTGTTTAAATTAAAAATTTTTAAAAATGATTTTTAATGGAGAATTTAAAATATTTTATGATATTATTATGTGTTATTTGAGTATGCAAGAAAAATAAATTAAAAAATTTAAAAGAGAAATCCGATTATTTTAAATTAAAGTATTTCAAATTTTATTTTATAAATAAAAAATGAAAATTATTCTTATTCTTAAATTTATAATTCTTACTCTTAAAATTATGTTTTTCTAAATATTATTTTAATTCCATTTTAAGTAAAGCATTATCAAGTGATATCAATAAAAGTTTTCTTTTTTTTTTTAAAAAAAAAACTTAAGTTAATCAAAATTATTTTCCGTTAATATCGCTGAATTTCCTTTATCATTTGTATAAGCTAGTATTACTTATTTTTACAAATACTAATACAATTCTTTCTGGTCCATATAAACAGTATTTTTCATATATGTTAAATATAATTTTATTGTTTACTTTAATTCAATCAGAGTTATTTTATTGTAGGTTATCTTATTGATACATGCTTATATTTCTTAACAAATATTAAGAGGACTATCTTTTTTTATTAATGTTGATTAAAATTTATTAATTTACATGGTAGGGTTTTTGTTCAATAGTTGTTGAGATTAGTTTTTGATGGATGATACCAATATTATTTACTTTTGGTCAACTTTAACTAAGATTACATTTTACCAATATCAGGTGTGAGAATTTTTCATCAAACAATTCAAATTTCCGCAAAAGTCATTGTTATTAATATCAATATCAATGGAGAATAATCTTATCAATATCACTCCAAAAAGATGTTTTCAATTAATATTTTAAAAAATAAATACTGTTTGATATTAAAATAATTTTTTTATTTGATAACAATTAAAATACTTTGTAAATAAATAAAAAAAATAAATTTATATCACTTTATTAAAATAGAATATTTAAAAAGCAGTATGTTAAATTCAATATATTTAAATATGAGAATGACAATAATTGAAACCTCTTCGTCTCGAAACATTTTTGTTCATTCGACTTGTGGACCTCATCATTTTTTCTTTTGCCAACTCGTTACCCTACATCCAATAATTAGGGTATGAGGTTCGTGTTCAGACAATAGATGCATGTTGTCGTTTTGCTTCTAAATTATAGAAGACACTAGTGCATAGGATGAAGACAATGGAGAGAAAAAAAAGAAAGAAATTAAGTTTTTTATATATAGGTTAGAAATCTAAATATAAATTATAATAAAAGTAGAAAGAATCTTAGCTATTTCCTTTTTATCAATTCTCATTTTCAGATGTTCTTTTATTTAACTGTTATTTTCAAAATTTAAGATAACATTAATTGTCACATCCCATTTAATACCCTCCTTAGTGGAGTACAGATGTCAGCCGTCCGCTCTCACACGTGTCGGCCGTCCGTTCTCCCTTGATGAGTGGGAGACAAAGCTGTCAGCTCTATTTAATTCTCTCCGTTGAGAACCGTGCGGTAGTAGAAGAGTGTGAGAATGCAGAAAGTGGAAAACACGTGGCAACTCAAGGGTTATAAAACTCGGATAGTGGAAGACAGGTGGCCGGCAGAGATTGGATCGTCCGGTTTTGTGAGAGGCAGTATTTAAAAGAGAATTTTAGAAGTTGACACCATTTTTCTTCTAGATGCAAACTCTTCATCTTCCATCTCCAGAAAACCACCATTTTCTCCTCCTTCTCTCTAAACCCTAGATCTTCTCTCTAGAACTCCGACCACCATTTCCCTCCGATCATCAACCTTCTTTCAGATAAATTATTCCTGGTGCCAAGTTCTTTCATTTGCACCGATCACATTCTCGGACGGACGTCCTTGGGACTTTTGGGAGTCTTAGAAGTTGCTTAAAGATCTAGAAGTATTAGCTGGAGTTAGAGGTAAGGGAAGCTTATAAACTTAATTATGATTAATGTGTATGTATGATTTGTTGAGTATATGATGTTGAATATATGATATTGATGTTGAGAAATGCATATTGATTTTGGTATGAAATATGTCATAAAGTTATAAAACATAGAAAAATGTAAATCTGTAATCGAAGGGTCATTATGACCGTTCGGTTTCCCTAAAACGATCGGTCGTATGCTGTTGTATGGAAAACTTAATTGCCTTGATTAGTCAGTCGAAATGATCTATCAATTAGAGAACGCTCGGTTTTATACTGAGTGTTCGGCTTTAAGGTATTCGGTCATAGATGGAATACATAGTCGCATGTTAACCGTGTTTAATATAGCAGTGTTCGTTCACACTGAACGTCCGTTTTTCTGTTGAGATAATTATTGAGAGTACTCGGTCGTAAATCGAGTGCTCGGTCTGAGAAATATTCGGTCTCCCATTTAAATATTTAGAACGTTCAGTCATCCACAGAGCGTTCAGGTTATATTGATAATGTTTATTTAAAAGTGCTAGGTATTATACCAGTAATTGAATTTAAGAACGTTCGGTCATTAACTGTACGTTCGATTGTATGAGTGTTTAGTATTGGACTAACACTAAATTTCGGAAGCATTCAGTTTTATATTATTATTATTATTATTCATTTTTAGAACGTTTGTCATAAACCAAGCGTTCGGTTTTACACATATAATACTATGTTTGAGTATTTGGTCATAGACTAAGTATTCGGTTTAATGTTATCTATTCTTTTGGGAAAAACGTCCGGTTTATAGTATCATTTATCTGAAAGGTGTTCGGTCTCACACTGACACTTGAATTCTCACAGAGTGTTCGGTCTTGTACTGACACTCACTGTATTGAAGAGAACTATTTGATTGTTAAACGTCTGGTTTTCTATGATTAAATCTTATTTGTTTCCATTGTGAAGTTCTATGGTATTTCCGACCGGTTTCCATCAGCTACTCTAACTTAGATTTTCATTGTTGAGTTGTTTATTAACCTTTTCTTCTCTACCAGACCGTTCGGTCTCTCGTTAGAATTCTTGTTTATGTCAGTTCTTATTCGGTCTCTGACCGCCCGGTAATTTGTCAAACTACTTTGATACCCAGTCTCCCCATCACTGTTATATCAATTTGGTATTCGTGTCGTCTAAAATAAAAGATGTAATGAATGAATAAGTTGGTGCTGATTGGTTAGTAAAGTAAGAATATGGTCAGCTTTGTATTGGTGCGTCCGTCCTGATATTCTAATGCTCACTGGCGCGAGTGACCATGTGGTGAGAATGGCAGGAGGCTCTAGCCTGGGCGGTGTGTACAACCTTGACCTAAGGTGTTTTAACGGGCTAACCTCGTGTGGCGGGCTCAAGGGTTTTCCATGCCGCGGTAACTCTGATGGTTGAATTCCAGATTACCACCCACGGGTGCAGGGACGACCATAGCTACATATTCTTACCGTCCGGACAGAGTCGTAGTGGTCGGTCTTAATGAATTATACGAGATGAATTGAGTGCTGTATACTTTCGGTTTGATCGTTATTATTATATATGAATATATGATGAAAATCTTATGATGATTATATTACTTTGATGATAAAATTGTATGTGAGTTGGATTAATTAAATTGCATAAGCTTACCCTTATATTTCTTGTCTTGTCCATGTGTCGTTCGGTATCCGACCATTCGGCTGTTCTCTTCACTGCAATGATCATCCAATGGATGTGAGCAGAGGGTGATATCGAAGCAGTCTTGGAGTAAGTCTCTCCGGCCGTTCGACACGAAGGCAATGCAGGACCGTCCGGTCCTTAGTTCAGGCATCTCCTTATCTTTGAAATTTTTGGGTGTTTAGCATTCGACTTTTGTAATTTTGGTCTTTCGGTTAAATGTTGGCATCTTAGGCCGTTCGGTCTATTATTTAAACATCTTGTATGTATTCTGTCTTTGGGTTTTAATTCTTAATAATTTTCGTTCGGTTTTTCCTTAATCATTACTGTTCTCATTTATTATTTTTGTTAACTCCTAAAATAAATTATGGCTTTGGTTGTATTTATTGGGATGTTACATTAATTATTTATTATTATTTATGCACTTATTCTTCTCTTTATGTTTAAGTAATTTATTATGGTGGAAAAATAAAAAAAAGAAATAGTAAAATAAAGAAAATGTAATAACCTTAAATAGTGATAGTACATAGAGATTAAAATTTGATTATAAATTCCTCCATAGCATGCGTTGACACTGTTACATGGAAATTCATTAAGTACAAGTAACAATGCGGGTGTAATAAATTATGCATTGAAATAATACAACTTAACTAAAAACTTGCGTGGGAATAATACAATTTGACTAAAAGCATAGAATGAAATAACAAAAGTTAAGTATTTATGGTATGTTTGGCTTTGGTAAGTGATTCTGCAATCTTGGTGGCAATGCAGTATGCTGTAGACTGAATGGTTACCATGGGATTGACACCAACTGCAGTGGGCAAAACACTTCCATCACACACATACAAGCCTTTTGCTTCCCAACTCTCACCATTTTCATCAACTGCACCTTCTTCTTCAGTGGCACCCATTCTACAACTTGTCATCTGATGTGCAGATGTAAACACTGTCCAGAGTTCATTCCTGGACCTTGGACCCCCAACTATTGTCACAGTGTCAAGAAACTCCTCTAAATCTTCCTCCTTCATCCCCTTACATTTCAGTCTTTGCCCATCACTCCTGAATGTGCCAACTTCCACAGCACCTGCTGCAACCAAAATTCTTAAGGCCTTCCTTAGTCCAATTCTAAGGTTTTCTTTGTCCTCTTGGTCAAGTCTGTAAGTTATTCTCCCTTCAGCCTTCACTTCTCCTGAACCATGGTCTCTAATCAAGGCAAAAATGTTAGCAGTTCTTGCATACTTTTCCATCCTGTCTTTCATGTCATGCCCTGAAAGCCAGGGAGCCAATGCTGAAAATGATCCTGGTCCTAACGCAGGTGTTTCTATGATGAATCTTGGGGTGGAATCTTCTGCAAATACCTTGTGGATCGAAGTTATGATCCCACCCTCGTAGTTATTGCCACTGAAGTTTGTCATGTCTTCTGGGAAGTATCCCCATGCAAATTGAACTGGGTGAAGATGGAGATTCCTTCCAATGTTTGGATTTTTCAGTCCACTGGAAATCATTAGAGGAGGAGTGGACAGACTGCCACATGCTGAAATAGTTACCTTGGATTCGATTAGGAGTTTCTTTGTTACCTTACTCCTCCACGTTGCTGCTGCAATAATTCCTGAACATTTCTTTTTCTTCATTCCACCATTCCCATCTTCAAGTATGAATCTCTCAGCTTTACATCCTGAGAGGATCACTGCACCATTTCCTACAGCGTCAACCAACCAAGTAGAGTCAGTACCCTTCTTATCTCCTGTTCTACAACCATAACAGCATGAACCACAATAATGATCTTCTGAGGAATTTGAAGCCACTGACTCTACTTTCAAGCCCATTTTCTCACATCCTTGTATGAGAATTTGATTCTGAAACCCTTGTTTCTTGCACTTCTCTGTCACACCGATCCTTCTGCATACCGTGTCCATGGCAGATTGATAATCAGAGCTTGCAAAAAGTGGAATTTTATTTTTTTTCGACCATTCCCTCAGAACAGAATCGGGCGTTCTGATGCATGCAGACCAGTTTACAGCAGAGCCTCCACCCACAGTTGAGCCAGATAGGATCATCATCTTCCCATCAAGACTAGGCAGAATGCCACCTGATTCGTATAGCTCGTTCATGGATGGTCCTTCCAGGGAAGAATAATCATGGGAAACAAAGTACTCTCCTTTCTCTAGGACGATTACTTTCTGACCAGAGTTTGCAAGAACTGCAGCTGCAACTCCACCACCACAACCAGATCCTACAATGACAACATCACATTTGACCTTGTATAGGTTCTGCAGTTTATCTTCAGTAACTTCAAGGCCTTTTTCAGAGAGGGATTGCATCAAAGTATGATCAGTTTCATACATAGTCTCTATTAATCCCCTCTGCAGAGGCCTCTCCTTCTGTACCAACTTTTCCTTGGTGTCCACCTGGTATCCAATTGCTTCCCATGCGGGATTAAGTCCATTTTCATCAGCCTGCATTGTTTGGGGAAACATATAAAAAGGCCAAAAATATATAAACATTAAACAAGTAAATAATTTGGGAGGGAGATACATGAGAAATTCAATATACATGTTTCACATCATGACATGCTAAACGAGAATTTAAAATCAGATTCATCATTGGATTAATGAAAATATTAATTAGCACTAGACTAATTTAGTTGCTGTCCAAGTTATCCTCGGTCCATTTTAAAAATACAGCCTTTAAAGATCGTGACACACTTATGAAGAAATATTTAGCTAGGAAATTTGTATAAAATTATTTTCAACCTTTTCTAACTGTTTTTTTGTTTTGTTTTTATTGTTGCTATTCAATATAAATGATTCTATATTGACTATTCTCAATTATATATACAAAGGTATTGTTGGAAAAAAATAGTTAAAAAAAACTATTTTACGATACAAAAGAAAAGCTAAAAAGTCTATTATTCTGAAATGGGACAAGTATTCATTAATAACCATATAATATAATATTCCATCCGTTCTTTTTAATTGGCGATTATTGTTATCTGCAATTTTTTTAAAATTTCAAGATAATATAACCTTTTTTAAAATATACCCTTAATTTAATTAATATGATGGGAGAAAAATTACTTATCATAATCTAGAGAGATAAAAAAAATATAACAAATGTATATTGAAGTAAAAAATTGAAAGGACAAAAGAGATAATTGACTTAAAATGTTTTGAAAATAAAGAATAAAATATCCTTGAATATTTACCAAGAAACGTGTTGGTCAATTAAATATCCATATTCTAGTGGTAACTTTTGCAAATAACTAATCTATTAAAGTCATTTGTCAAACTTAATATCATTATCTCATACATTAAAGTCATGAGTCAAACTTTTGAAAATGTCTGTCTGTTTGTGAAGTGTATAGAGATGGTTTTTGAAGTAAACTAGGAAATCCTTTTTTAACTGTGGCACTATATCCCAATTTATGATCATTAAAGACGAATGACAACTTGATGCAAGAAATAGCACATGTACATACAGCGATGCTTAAAAATAATGATGCAAAATCGTGATCTGCAATTCAAATTTTCAATCAACACTGAATTGAATCTTAAAACTTACCCTTGAGAAGAAAGTGTAGAAGAAAGCAAGTTTGATGAGCAAAAAGACAATCCGGAGGGGCACCCAACGCTTCTCCCTGGACCAGTTCCTGAGAATCTCTTCTCTCTTATCCAAGGAGATCTCAGAGAAGTTGTGGATGAAAGGCCAGTTCCAGTTGAAGCAAAGTCTTCCACAGAGAAACAGTGTCCCCAATCTGAAGGACAGTATCCAAAGAACCCAACTCACGAGGGACAATGCTTCTGGCACAACCCTCTTGCGCAAAAGCTCTGCAGCCTGATTTTCATGGAAGTGAATGAATTGGAGCACCGTGTATCGGTTGAGTTTGTTAAGCAGAAAGAAGTGATAAAACTGAATTATGCATCGATTACGTTAAAGAAGTAAAAATTACCTCATGAGGAAAAGGGACATGAGAAGTTCCCTCGAATGGCAAAGAAGGAAAGAGGGCGTGACATATAGAAGATATGACATGCATCTGAGAAGAGGATAATCCATGGCTGTAACCTTTCTCTGTTCTACCTCCTCTCAGCAATGGGTGACAATTCACACTACCTTCCATTCTCTCTCTCTTTTCTTTCTCTTATTTTGTAATATTTATGTTGCACAAGTTGTTACAAAATGTTTTTTTTTTATTTTTATTTTTTATAGATAGACAGAAGAAGAAGGGGAAAGAAAGGAAGTTGGGCCAAGAAATATCTTTGGCCCAATTTCCATAATTTGAATTTAGAGTCTTATCCTTTGAAAAGTTGAACAGGGGAAAATGTGAAGTTGAGTTGGAGGAGAAGAAGAGAGAAAAGTAGGGTGGAAGTGAATGTTGTTGGTTGTGATTTGTTAACAGTGTTTGATGGGTGATGGATTGCATGGAGGCCAAAAATGGGAGAATGCGTGAATGAATGGAATTCAATTTAAAGCGAGATGGTATCAAGCTACATCATCCCTAGGACTTATTTATAATATTCAGTTACGGATTCAAATAATATTTTTTTTTAATGTAAAAATCACTTCTTTAACATTTATGTCATTTGTTTTAATTTTTTTTCTCAACTAAATTTGTTTTAAAATAATATCTCCTTAAAACATTATATCAATTATATAATGAATTTTTATATAATATTATAATCAGAAATGATAAAAACTAACTTCTTCGATATATATTTTTTAATTATATTAATATTTTAAAAAATATATTCATTAATTAATATCTTTAATTAAATAGAAATTTAAATACGTTTTTATTTCCAAATAATTATAAAAATTGTGTTTTTTTATATTAAATTATAAAGTATTTATAAATTATTATTTCTAAAAAATAACATGAGTGTTTTACATGTGTAAAATGTAAAGACTTAAAAAATAATTTTAAAAGTGATAGTAATTTACAGTGAGACTGTATTATTTTAATATTAAAAGATTTTAATATAAATAATTTTGTTATTAACAAATTTCATTATTTAAAAACATATAATCTCTTTGGAAATCAATTTTATACATTATAGTTTCTGTAAAATAATAAGTTAGTTTATGTTCTTTTTCTTTACTTGAGTGTTCTTGGGTGCACATGAGTTGTTCTAGCTTGCATGTGTCATCTGAGTCTGCTATAAGAATTTTTGTTGATCAATGATTTTAATTATCTATGACTTGTAAGAGTAGATAGAGTTCCTTAAGTTGTCAGAGTCGTTTTAGGATCCTTACAACAGTTTGATCCTCTAAAAGGTAAAGGAAGCTAAATATCTTGTTTTTAAGCTTTTAGTAATTTGATTGAGTTAGTATGTTTGAATTGTATAAAACTATGTTAGTTGCTGAAATTGGTAGTTTGACATTTAGGGTTTAGGGTTTAGGGTTTGAACCATGCACTGAGTCAAGAATATCAATTCAATAATCTAAATAGGTCTCTTGCTCCCAAAATCATAGTGTTTAAGTTGTTGATTTCTGACATGGTTTTAAGCAGTGCTAGTGTGGTGTTGACTTTAGCTTCGCTATGCAAGTCTGGAAGCAGTTATGCTCTAGATCACTAAGTGACGAGTTGGTCTGTAAGCAATTTAATCCTTTTTTGCTAAGCGACAAATTGGTAGATAATTTGCGAGAGCTTTGCGCTGAGCGCTCTCTTTTGCAAGAGCTTTTACGTTGAGCGTCAGTGTAAGCACCACTGTGATTTTCTATTTCTTTTAAATTGTCTGAAGTGATTTACCATGGTTTCTATGCATGATTATTATGGATCATGATGTTTCATGGATTGATAACATGATTGTGAGTATGTAAGATGCTTATGGATTGATAACATGATGTATGATTTAGTAATGATGATAAGTCTCTTATTGGTTATGCGCATTGTATATGTCTTTGGCGTAATTTCATGAATCTCGTGAAAAGATTATATTGTGACATTTTAGTAGTGTAAGCATTGATGTGGGAGTCGAAACATTAAAAGTTATCCTGACACTTTAATTATCCATTCAATCTCAAGTAGAGAAATGTAAGCACAGTCTATGAACTTTAATTTAGATAAGAGACAATCCAACATTTTCTAATTAGTTTAAAAGATTATTATCTTTATATGTTATTATGATTAATAGTTAAAACTTAATTTATATATAATTAATGATTTAAATCATCACAGTATTCTAAATTTATATCTTTTAAATATAATGTAAAAAATCTAAATTATTTTCATTTTCATTTTAATTTTCTTTTTTTTTTTAAAAAAAATATTGATTGGCTAATCCTCACCCATGTTTGATTCTCTAGGTGGGTGAGATAGCCACAAATAAATTAAAACACGTAATAAAAATATAATATTTAATGATAGTTTCACCTATAAATCTAACCTGCTTTATTATTCATAATAATATTATTGATTTAGTGCGAAAAGTAATATATTTCCTTTTTAATATAATAAAAGATAAAAAATTTAATTCTTCTATATTTGTTTTAACTTTTTTAATTAACATAAATAAATATATGTTTGTGTTTTGTTTTCATTAATTGTTAAAGCAAGAATAATATTAATATGTAAAACATTTACTTTTTGTTTCTAACGTAACCACATCGGTTTTAAAGATAATTGTTGCCTAAAACCTTCCGAAAAATAAAATAAAAGTTATAATGATAATTTTAAAATTTCGATTAACCTTCTGGTCTAAGTTTTTTAAAAATGGAGACATAAAATACTTATGGTATCGGTTCAAAACAATCAAGGTCTAAAACCTGAAAAAAAATTAAATATTTAAAATTTAAAGTTGCAAATTTTAGCTTCGTTTCATACAAAACCACGACCTAAAAGGACCTAGTAGCCTCTGTAAATAACCAAGGCCGTAAACTCCTTTAAACTCAAGTTTTTTAAATCGAAATCTATAATTTCTCACAATTTACAAAAGTGTCAATGCTTCGATTTCTTGAAAACTGGAATCCACCAAACGATTTGTATTAGTGTATTGTAATTTTTTTATAAGAAAAAGAAATATGTTAATACTTACTACTGAAACCAATTATTTACCTTAGTATTTATTCTGTCTTTTTTAAATAATATATTAATTGTTTAAATTAAAAACATTATCAAACACATAAAAAAGGAGAGATAGGACAACTTATATTAATGTCTTTAGTGGGAACTTAGGACTTCTTCAATTAACCTTTCCACCATAACAACTACCATGTGATACAAGGATCGCTTTTCTAAAGTCTCATTTCAAAACCAAACAACGTGATACATGTATCGTTTTTCCAAATAAATATATAACTTTACATTAACTTTTTTTTTCCAAATATTTCCACCTACAATCATATTATTATTTAATTTTATTTTTTAAACTTATTATACAAAAAAAAAACCATTTATTACATAAATTATTTTAACCAAATAAATATATATTTATCATAGTTAGTTTTACAAAAATCAATCATAATTAAAATATTTTATTATAATATTTTTGTTAAGGACCAGAAAATTTTTAGGGTCATTGGGCCCTAGTTAAAGGCAGTCAGACCCATAACTTAAGGGAGCCTTAGTCTTAGAGAAGGGGACTCCTACAGGAAAAATCTGATTCATTCAAACATTTTCCATTCTCTCTCTAAAACCTTGTTTTCCAAAATTCCCTCTACCTTCTCTCTAGCTTCCAAGCCCACTGATCCAGTGCATGTTTCCTTAGGTGGTGCCCCAACAACCACGACATCAGGAGCTTTGTTCTGAACTGAACAATTTCTTTGTTTGAGTTGGGTAAGTGTTCTGCCCTTTTTCTTTTCACTGTTTGAACTTAGGCCCGACAATAACGTTAATTGTTTATAGCGTTCTTTTCATTTTTCATTGTTGTTCTAGCTCTAAGAGTTGTCGCTGCCACCACTGCGGTGGTTTGTAGGTTTTGGCTTCACCTTTGCTGTGAAGTGCTGTAGAGAAAGGATACAGTGTTCTGTGCTGTGAGAGAGCCAGGTAAGGGAAGCTAGGACTCTATTTTTTTGTTGTTGTTCTGTAAAAATCTTGTGAATTCTGAAAATGCAGATTTCGTGCATTCTTGATAATGA
This sequence comes from Vigna mungo, assembly GCA_036885675.1. Lineage (NCBI taxonomy): Eukaryota > Viridiplantae > Streptophyta > Magnoliopsida > Fabales > Fabaceae > Vigna > Vigna mungo. The sequence continues at coordinate 23,495,883 of CP144695.1, forward strand.
AGTGCATGTGAGATTATTTGGATGATGCCGGTGTTTTTGAATTGAATACTAATGATGCTTGTGTATGAGAACATGTGTGGATAGCTGTTTGTATCATGAATGGGTAAACTTGATGCTTCTGATTTGATACTGATGTTCTGCAGAAATTTTATTGAGGGTTAGAGGAAAAGGATGTTGGGGAAAATTTAACTGGAATTGGGCAAATAAACTAAAAAAAGTTTTAAGAATTTGGAAGAAACTAGAATAGTCAAATTCTAAATTTGGCGTTGTAAGCTGTATTGGTCAGTCCTAATAACTTAGGTAAGTTAATTAAAATGTGTTAGAAGAGTCTGTAGGGTGAAAACTAGCTTCAAAGAGGTAAATTCAGAAGTTTATTGATGAGGAGAAAACTATTGTGGTATGGATTAGATAGCACCCTTATGAATCGGTAGAGTTTAAGTTAGCTTGAGGGAAAGTGAGGAGGTGAAGTTTAGAATTTGGGGTCATAGGTAGAATTGAACTGTCTGGATAGCATAGGGAGGTAAATTGAAACTTGTTAAGACAATAAAAATTGGTAAAATAAGGTTTTAAATAGTAGAATTGAGTAGGGTCATTTAACTGAACAAATTGGTGCTATGAGACATGAAATTGAACCTTGAATCAACTTAGAACTCCAGTGAAATGGTTTTGGAACACTTAGATAAGTATAAACACGTCTTAATCACAAATTTAGAAGTCTTAAAAGTGATTGGAAGATCCAAAATAGGTAGAAGATTAGGAGAATGCCAAAAATCTGTAGAATCGCGTGCTGCAGAGTCTGCAGATTCGCACCGCGCACCAGGAGGGTGCGTTGAGCGAAATTTTCTGAGTCTGGGTGCGCTGAGCCAGATTTCTTTGGCCTCCCTCGCTGCTCAATTCACACAACGTACCAGGAAGTGTGTGCTGAGCGAATTTAGTGTGACAGGTTGAGTATTTTTAATGTTTTTGACGTTTTTGGAGCACCAGATGTTCGTTTTGGATGTTCTTTAGGTCGTTCTGGGGGGTTTTGACCCTTCCGGATCCATTGGTGAGGGTCTCCAAGCTATTTGAATTACTTAAGTATTGCTAATTAAAGGTTATAAAGAAATTTGTGTTAAAAAGAAAAGTTTCTGCGAAAGTATGTAATGTCTGAGTATGTATGAATTATATATATGATATGTATAGATTCAAATGACAATGTATGATCATGTACACGTGTATGAATGTTGAAAATCATGATTTGTGTGTCAAATTTAAAAGTATGATTAATGGACGTAATTCCATGATCCTCAAGGGAGGTTACATGGTGGTGCCCTATGGTTTGTTGTGATTGACCGTATGAATGGCCGGAGTTCCAGATGGGGTTTATCCTGACATTCTAATGACCATCCATGCTTAATTAGAGAGTGATGAGTCATGTGGTGAGAATAGCAGGAGGTCCTAATAATAGGTGCTACATGGAGGCCTATTATTTGGTAAAGGGCTTACACTTGTGTGTGGTAGGGTGAAACTCCCCGGAAATGGCTTTGCAAAGCAGTAGGGCCACAACAAGTACACAAACCCCTGGAACTCGACATTTCATACTAGTCTGGATGGTCAAATCACGTGTCGGTCATTGGTATCAACAAAATGTGTTCGATCTTAGTCTGTATTGTGTTATGGTCTTTGCATGTTGTGTGTGTGATTGTATAACATGATAGTTAATTCCATTTAATGTATAATCTGATAAAATGTCTATTTGCTTGCTTGTATGCATACTGTTAAGGATATGTTAGTTAGAATTTGGACTTATCTTGCATGTTTTTCAACCTAGTTTACCCTTGCATTTGTATGTGTTATATGTGTTTGCCTTCTCCCTTGCGATGATCATCCAATCCTTTGGATGTGAGCAGAGACAGAGGATGTACCCTGGAGCATGCTTTGGAGGGAGATGACCCAACCACTAGCTCTTAGGCTCTTTCTATTATACTTCTTTCTATATTTTGAAAAACTTGTAGCTTATATGCAACACCTAGTTTATATTATTACTATTAGATCTTTTCCATTATTTTGAGAGACTTCTTATGTAAGTTTATAATTTTATAGCTCTTTTGGATGACTGTAAATATTATAATCTTATGTACATCCTTTAATTGCTTCGTCTTATAATGCTATGTCCTTATATATTATATTCATCATATAATTTTTGGGATGTCACATTTTTTTGTTATCATATTTAAATTATTTTATTTATTATAATTGCTCTTCAAATATTTTATTCCTAATAAATTTATAAATATCGAATTAAATATATTTTTTGAATTTATATTTACATGAATTTATAAAACGTTATAGTTTTTTAATAAAATAATTTATTATAAAGAATATACAAATTTATAAAACTAAAAAAATATTGCTAAAATTTTGTTGAAAAAAAAACATAATTTCAGCAACAAATAACATGCAAAATTAAAAAAAAAAATAATGATAATTTTGTTCGCAAATAGAAAAGAAATTGATGGTGGTCAGCTATGGATAGATGTTGTTGGTTTAGGAGAAGAAAGTCTAATTGAAGTTGTCGATGGTTGCTGAAGAGAAATGAATAGTTAGGTTGAAGTCACAGTTGAAGAAAAATAAGACAGTACATGTGGGTGTGTTTGAGTCACTTCATAAGCCCAATGAAAATGAGAGTTTGTCGGTGTTTTGTAAGGGAGTTGGGTGTTACAAATTATTTTTTGTGGGTCTACATATTTTATGTTATATAACACAAACCTTTTCTATTGTTAAATATTTAATGTTACATATTTTTCTCTCATTTTCAATTCATCCTTAACTTAAAATTAATTTTTAAAGTTTTTGGTAATTTTATTTGTTATGTGAGATAATAAAATATACAATAGATGAATAGCTCCGAGACCCATACGTACGACCTAGAGTACTGCTTCAGGAACATTATATTAATGTATTTTCCACTTATTTTATTTTGAAATAAATTACATGCTATACTTAAAATATAAAAGTATGCTGTTAAATTTTTAAAACTTACACAGATACTTTTTACTTAGTAGAACGAAGCTCTATATCTTAAAAAAAAAACGCACGTCGAATATAAAATTAGACATTAAAAATAGATTTTAAACTTAATTTAATTTTACAAAATCGATTTATTAACTAAAATTTACATTTATTTTATATATTATAAATTTGGCTTTTAACAAGAAACACACCAAACAATAAACAAACTAAGACAGGAAATATACTATGAATTAAGAAATTCAAATAATCTTAAGTGCAGCAGGAAAAAGATCGTCTTGCTCTGATGCAAAAATTGGTAGAACCGCCAAGCTTTCTGGGCTATATGAATGAAAGCAATACCAAATAGTTTTCAAAGTGTGCAGTTTAGATATTTGATAATATGCGAAGCAAAATAAAATTAGATTAGACTAAAAATGAAATCAAGTTCTTATGTCATTATGATATGACATAACAGTAAGATATTAATGTAATTTAATTAAATTTATTCCATACTTATAAAATTGAAAAGACAAAAATTAATAAAGATCATGTAGTAAATTCTCATCAAAATTCACTTCACTCAACCCAATATTACGTTTCCTTTTGAATTATCTAGTATTTTCAATTCTGGTTGAGACATCATTAAAATATGAAAATTTTCAGCAATAACTCAAATTTCCTTTCATTAGTGACTCAACAACCTTCCACACAAAATGAGATTATGCTATTCAATCTTATTTAAACTTCTGTCGACAACAATTTTCTAATATGAAAAAATTTAATTAATCTTTTCTTTGTTTTTATTTTATTCATATAATCAACAATACAAATTATAAATTTATAATTTTCGAACCCTTATATTCAAAACAGATAAAAATAACTATAAACCACTGACTTATTAACTATCTAAACTCTAATAACTAATACATTATATATTAATAAGGATTAATACATTAAAATTTAAATTTAAATTTAAAAGCCAACATCATGAAAAATATTTTCCTATGTATGCAAACATAGACTAAAAACATATATAGGTTCATTAAAACCCCATTCCGTGGTCTTTTACTCCACAGTTTTGACCAACTCGTGATATTATGAAGAACCATTTAGAGCATCAATGAATAATTCTACAAACAAAAAAAGCAAAAGGACAATCCATTTACGATAAGTTGAAATTCTTGAAACAGAAATTGCCAAAAAACCCTGTCAGCATTGTTCAATTCATTTAACATTAACTTCTTCGCATGAATCTTTGGATGTTTCCAAATGTCAACTTTTAACGCACACGCAACGATAATGTAATAAAAGATAATAGCCATCGAATGTTACTAGTTCTTACAAGTAATATAACAGCTGAAAAAATGATCATGTGGTTGAAGGAAATGAATAGCTTCAAAAAGAGAAAATATCCATTTGGAGAAAAACAAAAATGATATACCATGCATGATTATATTTATATACATCCATTTATTTTCAATAGAACAATATTATAAAATTAAATATAGTTTTTTTAACTTCTCATAATTTATTACCCAAGTGAGAAATATCAGAGAACATTCACCTTTAGGCACATTCAGTTGATTCATCTTTCAATTTATGCAAATTTGCATGTTATTCTTCCGTACAGAATTACGCAGTACAGCTCAGACATCTTGCACAAATGTAGAACAGTAGTTTTTCTCAGGTGTGTTCTACACGTCACCACAACGTTGCATGAGAAAATGAAATTGGTCTCGCAATAACAAAACCTGTTTCAAGAATTATTGCTAAGTATCAGAAGCTAATCATCAGATTAATGACTACATTAAAAAAGTTATAATACTATTTTCACCCAACCCACTAAGTTCCATTATTCATTAGGTTTTCATGAAGCCTCTTCGACAATGTAGAACCCATGGTATCAATTCATGCTTTCCTGAGATTTCTATGCTATACATACATTTGAACATGAACAAGACTTACTTGGTTTCATATCAAGTTTCTTAGGCAAGTTTTCTTAGTTGGAATCTAGTCAATAACCGAACATTACCTCTTCCTGAAGTAGGGGAGGGAGGTCTTCAGTTGCTAGAAGGCTCAAAACATCCACTCGCAGCTTTTCTTCTTTAAAACCCGACCATGTATGGAAGGGCAAGGCCAATAAAAGTACAGTTAAGAAATCTGCATCACACGGGTGCATCTCTATGCAGTGACCTTCATTATAAAGACATAACCTGCTTGGCTCCCTTTGACACAGAGGGACCAACACTTCAACTTCTTCACTACCACCACTAGTTGTAACAGTTCCTGAAACTAATGTTCCTGGATTCTCACTGTCAACATTCACAAGTTTTACCTCTATTTGACAGCAGTTTTTTCCACTTGACAAACCTAACCTACCACAACCAGTCAAAAGATCTGCCCCTTGGCAACAAACACAGGTGGCAAGTACTGCTAGCGTATCTTCCTCACCAAGGTTTGCATATGTTTTAGAACTTGAATTTTCAGAATCCAACCATCTGGTCACGTGTTTGAAGACTGCAGTTGTTCGAATCTGTTCCAGTATGTCAGCCTGAAATTTCAAATCTCTCAAATGTTGTTATTTTCCATTTATTTGAAGTTCCTAATTATGCAAATGATGCTTTTGACAGATTCAAGAGTGAAATTAAGCCCACCCCCAAAAACAGAAAGGAAGTAGAGTCAAAACCTTTAAAGCAAGCCTTCCTTTTTCCTCGTCGCTCAATGTGAGATTTCCATCTTCTTGTCTGCGAACTTCAGCAATCCATGTTATTAACCCTCTCAATTCACTAGGAGGGGGTTTAAAAACAACAGACAGCACTTCCTGAACATCTTTTAGATCCTCTGACTTTAGAAGTTGAGGGACGTCTTCAGTTAGAAATTTGGCGACACGGCTCCAACCTTCATGTCTACAACTCTGCAGACAATCTTTAAGTATTTATTTACTATTTGCCGTAATCTACAAATAGAAACTGGTTTGCAGAGCATACGAAAGTCGAGTTTTTGTTAACATAGACTTTTTGTTAACATTTTCCTACAAGTGAAAATGGATGCATACCTCCCAATCACGCTTCATATTTTAACATGATCTATGTATGGCTATAAGACATTTTTATTGTTCAAAATGATTTCAAGAGAAGAAGCTATTTCTAGCTGACCTAACCGTTACAATTTTACAGTGTGTCAGAGTACTCTCCCTCTATTCTAAACTCGTGATTTTAGATATTGTATATATAGTGGTTCAACAAAGAATCTAATAGTATCACAATACCACAGTATAAAGTATAGAGGGTGCTCTGTTAAGCCTTGAAATAACCATGTACCTGAAATACAAATTTCCAAGTATAAAATAGAGGGAAGGAAGATTAGCTGAACATGCTTAACAAGCTAAACCTGTTCATAAAATCACATCCTATAATCAAAGCAACTAGAAAGATTTTAATGGCACTCAGACATTCAAATAGTACGATTTTCAGATTATATCAGCAGATAACAACCAAGAAGGTATATGTGGATAGAATATATAGATATACACAAATTTAGTACATATAATCAAATTATGTTATGCCTATGATGAGGTAAATATATTTTCGACTTGCACCCGTTTCTCTCTCAAATTCTACAACATGATTCATTAGAATGGAACTTGTTACACTACAAAATAAGACTCCGAAAATGAACCTTTATAAATTAATCAAACCAACTTCGATAATTTAAAATAGAAATTATTCTCTGGAGTTTCCAATGCAGATTTCTTTTCCTTAATGAAATGCATCAGGGCATAAATAATAACTAAATTACTCGAAGCATACCGTACATTCCACGAAAACTACCATTTTTGAGAAATTGGTAAGCTTGAATAAAAAGAAAGAACCCCGTAAGAGATGAAAATTTATTGACTAGAAAAATATTTACACTGTTAAATAACCAGTTCTCACAAAATTCAGGAAGGTTTATTTTTGGCAAAAGGAGAAGTGCAACAAAGTGGAAGGAGATAATAGTAATTAAAGGGGCTATAATTTTGGTGAAATTTTACAGAAGACATTGAGAAATAAAGAATGTATCGCCAGCATCCCCTAAGACACAACTAGCTGTTATCCTAATATGCTCTAATTGGAAGTATAAGAGATCTTAGTGTTACCCCCTTCGAAGTCCCGTTGCTTGATCAATGGTGCTCATTCCCTCCCAGAGAAGGGTAAGGGGAACCCAGTGAGGAGGATACTTGAAACGAGCAACATCCAATACGAGGACCATATCCATTTCAGCGTGATATCCTCCAAGTGGTGAAAAATGACCAATTCCAGTCTGTTACCCAACAACATGACAAAATTTCCATCATTTCTATAAACTCATGTAGCTCTCCATTTCCTACACAACTCAACAGTAAGTGTATCTGTATAGAAAATGACCTTAGATGTTGAATTAACCAACTATGTATAAAGTGAAGTAGGCCCGATCAAAGTTAACGAAACATGAGTTATGAATAGACAAATAATCTATCATAAAGACGGATGGTTAACCAATGAAATTTACAGCACCTGATTGAGGGGTGTCCTGTGGTAAGATACAATCACATGAGAATCCTCAGACTGAGAGCACGAAATCACAAGTTTGCGAAACTCATCAACCGAGCTTTTATCCGATCGAAAGGCTTCCACCTTAGCTCCATTGCATCGAGCCAAACACGCAACTTTCCCGAACGTAATGCCTTCCAGTTTAATTTGAGCCAAAGGCTCACAGCAATCCAGCATGGACTCGTCAAACCATCTCCAAGGACCTATTAAGGGACTTTTCCTTTAATAAATTCAAAACAAAAATAAATAAATAAATAAAAGAGAAGATCACTACATCAATACACCTTTCCATTTTCTTCCAGGATCAATAGCAAGGGCATTGAGAACAACGGAAAGTGTGGCGAGACCGCAGTATGCAGGCTCTGATTGCGTCTGATAGTAGGATATTAGCTTGAAGAAGCCTTCCATGGTTCCTTGCTCATGTGCCTCGCCGAACAGCTTCTGTCCAAAGAAGAACGAATCGATGAAACTGTTGAAGGAAGAATTAGATAAATGGAATGATGAGAAAGAGCGTTGACCTTGCCTAGTGGCGAAGCAAACTCAATTGCAGGGGAAGGTAGCTCTCTGCGGTATAAACCTGGGCTCGCCATGCACATCAAACCTTCTCTTCTGCAACTCCTACAGTAATGTTTCTCTTCTCAACTTAACAAATTACCGTTAATTACTATATTCATTTCCTCTTTCTTTCTTCCTCTTCTTCTTCTTCAGTTCTCTGCCGTCTCTCTCTGTTCGCAACGTATTTATTTATTTTTAAAGTTTGATAATTAAATTTTGAGTTTAATTTCATGTTTAAATTTAAAACATTTTTTTTATTCCTCTATAAATTGTCAGGCATAAGCTTCTCCAAGAAAACATCAAGGTGCAATGAAATTCTTCTTCAAACTTAAGACCGAGATTATTAAATAAAACATTGACAGTATTATTTATTAATTTAAGAAAGAGATGGCTGATGGAAACTATGTTCAACCCACAATTCCTAGGTTCTAAGGTCATTATAGTTATTGGTCGAAGAAATATTGGAGCTTGGTGGAAATTAGGATCACAACAGCACCGATAACTATGCAACCAAACAATATGCACTCTTCAGTTGCTCCATATATTTAATTCTTACGCTATCTTAACTCTCTAATTTCGATTCGTTATATCAAACTTTTTTCTTATTCGTAGATGTTTCTCTCTTTGCTAAAGACCAGTCTCTGTCATGTCTATATTTTAGGGAAAAGTTAGTTTGACAATCCTTAAAAAAAATTCATTTAACACTCCTTTTTAATAATATAATAATATATATTACAATTATAAATTAAAAATAATATAATTATAATTAAAATATTATAATTTGACATTATCAAATGGTTGTAATTTGTCTTTTTGCAGTGTCAATATGGCACTGCTATATCTACAAGTTCTAATTTGAGTTAGTGTCATATTTATTATTTTTACATACTTTTTTACGGACAATCAAGAGAGGAGAGACTAGAAAATATACAAAATATGATATAATTTGATATTCATAAACATCATAACCAAAAAATTATTACATTATAAAATCAGAAAGTAAATTCTATCAGCACGAGTGAATTAGCATAAACGAAAAAAAAAAATTAATGTAATTAGCAACTGAGGTACTGAATCCCTGGTAGAAAATAGAACTTTCAGTTGTCAAAAATAGGTGAATAAAATTTTAAGTGACTCTACACTTGCGTATGGGATCTAAATTTTAGCTGTAAAGACTATGGAAAAGTGGTTCGGCCTTGAGATGGATGATTAAAAAATGTGAGATGCTAAGAGTGAGGAGCACCAAGATCCTGATCAACCTTACCCTCTTGACGTCTCTTGAGAAGGTGAAGCTGACGTCTCAAATGCAGAACCTGAAATGCAGAATTGTTAACAGTGAGGTGAAGTTGAAGACTGAGTAGAATTGGAAGAAAACAGTGCTGAAGTGCAATGTATAAAAGAAACTACAAAGCAAATGAGACATAAACTACCTCTTCTTGAAGCAAAGAGGGAAGGTTTTCAGTTGAAACCAGACTGTGTATTTCTGTCAAAAGCTGCTCATCTTTGATGCCGGTCCATGTTGTAGATGGTAAGGACAGTAGAAGCACTGTTAGCACGTCAGTGCTAGCTGGATGCATCCTCATATAATTACTTGGGCTAGAGCAATTCCTACATGATTTCCTATTTGAAGAAGGAATCAACACATCAACACCTTGCTCAGTGTTGCCATTTACCACAGTCCCAGAAACCATTGTTATTGGCTTGTCATCTTCAGCTTTCAAGCATTTCATACATGTTACTTCACAGCTATACCCTGCCGGTGACCAAGGTTTCCCAGCTAAAATTTCTGCTCCTTGACAACAAATACTTGCAGCAATGACTGGTAGCGCATCTGCATCATATGGTGATTCCCTGCTGCAAGAATTTGACAGAAAGGAAGCTACATATTTGAAAAGGCCGGTCTCCTGGACCTGTTTCAATACCTCTTCCTGCATAACAAAAAAGTTACTAAGAAGATTGTTGGGACCAAAATAGAATATACAATGAATGAGAGAATCAGGACAAGATAAAATTGGACGTATTGAACCTTGATAGCAAGCCTTGCTTTCTCCTCTGTGCTCAAACTTGGACCACCATCCTCTCGCCTCCTGATCTCTGCCACCCACTTGATAAATTGTTCAGACTTGGATGGCAGTGATGAGACTATAATTGAAACAACCTGATGAACGTCTTTGACATCCTCTGATTTTAATAGAAGAGGAACATCGTCTATTAGGAACTTTGCAATATTAATCCAACTCTCATGTTTGCAGCTCTGTAAGATTCATACAACCCATTACAACATAAACAATTAAAACAGTGACAAACTCAAAAACTCAACAAACACACACAAGATACATCCAACCCACCAATGTAAACAATCAAAAACACAATACTGACACTCCACAAACACAAACTACACTAAGCATGTATTAGGATTGCTGAAGTAAGAAAATGAACGCATCAAGTAAGACGAATTAAAATAAACATGGCCTTACTACATGGTGCAAATTGACTTTCCGCCGATTTGTATGAATGTACCACAAATAAAGCATAGCCAGTTAAACCTCATTCAACTATTCTATAATCCTTATTATGACAACATGAAAGTATCTGATTGGGTATTAGAAAATAAATCATTTTATTCATAGGAGTTAGATGACAAACAGGGTATTTTATCCGTTTGAAAATGGAAATTGTAGTTTACTTTACAAGAAACATAGTTGCTGACAAGAAGAACATACAAACCGGAAATAAATCAACACACCTGCTGCTGAGGACAATTTCACCATATCACATAAACTAATTATAATGCACTACATTGGAGGAATGCATGTGCCAACATGCTTTCACAATTAAAGAAATTATCCAAAAAAAATTAATGCCCAAACCAGTATTGTTTACTAAATCTGAACTGTAAAACCCTGAGTCATTACTTATCAAAAAGATAAATACCAGAGTATAAAGCAATCCAGGTTCCCTATGAGGCCTTGATACAAGCAAGAATCTGAAATAGGTAAAAAAGTTAAGCAAATCATTTAACGTATGTAACGAAAAGAAAAAAGTGTCAAGTTTTCTTATTGCTCAAAATGGCCCACTGCAGTCCATGCTACATAATTTCTTATTGTCAACATTCAGTAACATCATAACAAATGGACTGTGATTAATCAGGTTACAAGGTCAATAGAAAATAGTATAAGATAAGAAAGCTTACCCTCTAGTTCGTCCAGTAGCCTCGTCGACATAATTCATACCTTCCCAGAGAATTTTAAGAGGGATCCAATGGGGAGGATACTTAAATCGTGCAACATCCAAAACAAGTGCCATGTCCTTTCCAGCATGATATCCTCCAATAGGAGAAAAGTGACCATTTCCAGTCTGTAATGAAGATAAAATCAAGATTACACTCTGACCATGTAGAACTACGAATATGCACCAAATCCTTATACCAGTTTTTTTTTTTATAGTAAGTGATCAGCATCATAGACGATAAGAATAACGATCAAACTTGGAAAGTTTCATATTTCCTATTAAACCACTGAACATACTTGCTTAAGGGCAGCTCTATGGTACGAGGAGATAACGTGACACTCATCAGACATGGAACACTTGATGACATATTTACGAAAGTCATCAAGGCTGCTATGGCTAGCACGAAAGGAGTCAACTTTGGCTCCAGCACATTGAGCCAAACACACAAGCTTCCCAAACGTGATGCCCTGAACTTTCACCTTTTCTAGGGATTCACAACAGTCCAACATAGATTCATCAAACCATCTCCAAGGCCCTGCAGATAAATACCCAGAAGACAGAAAAACATAAATCAGAACAGTCAAATCAAGGCATTAAAATTTATTTAAGCCAACATTGATTCATAATTAGGATATGTTTACATAATTTTTTTCCACAAACGTTTCTAGAATAGAAAAGTAACAAGTAATTAATAAACCTTCCCCTAAGCTAAAAATGAATAAGTCAAATCACTCTTATATAACATTGTATAGATTCAAACAAAGTTTATTATTATTTTTCCAAAACTGTTTACAGAATTTTGTCCAAAAAGCTTAATCGCGTAATAAACTGTACCTTTCCACTTCCTTCCAGGATCAATGGCAAGAGCATTGAGAACCATAGACAAGCTAGCGAGACCGCAGAAAGCGGGCTCAGACTGTGTTTGAAAGTGAGAAACCAACTTGTAAAAGCCTTCCATGGTTCCATTGTGAATGGCTTCGAGAAAAAGTTCCTGAAATTCAATGAAGAAATTGAGTAAAACCACGATACCGTTAAAAACATTACCATGTTCATTCGTTCTCGCTACCTTGCCTTGTGAGGAAGCAAATTCGACGGCGGGAGGACAAGGAAGAAGGCGTCGGTACAATCCCGCCGTCGCCATTAAAAGAAGCAGAAGCAAATACTCTTAGCAAAACCTAAGCACTACATCTATTTTTCTATGGATGTTCGATTGATCAGGTCATTCTTTTGATGATTGTAACCGTCAAACATTTTCGTTTTTGTTGGGTTGCAGAGGTTTTTGTCTTGATTCCTTCTTAGAATATCCAGTTTATGCACCTCCTAATCTCTCATGCAACAGAAAATTCAATTTCAAAAAGTATATATAAACTTTTTTTAGTTCTGTTTTTTCTTTTTACAAATACGGACGGAACATGTTTTTTACAAAAAAAAAAGTATGTATATATTTTTTTAAAATAATATTGAAACACATTAAAATAATGAATAAATTAATTACAATTAAGTAATTGTACAATTATAAATTATACATTATCTAATATATATATATATATATATATATATATATATATATATATATATATATATATATATATATATATATAAAAATAAAACATGTGAGATCCAATGACAAATCACACATTTTTTATTATTTTCTTTACCACTAAATAAGAAAATATTTTTGTATTATTTTTCTGCATAAGTCAAAAATTGAGTTAAAGTAGTCATTTTAATAGGGTGAAATTATAAATTTTTGCTTTAGTTTTTTATTTTGTAAAAAATATTTAATTTTAATATTTTTAAATCTAAAGTTACTTCTTTTCATTTATAGTATTGTTATGAAACATTATATTTTATTCTTAAAGAATGGAATTTAAAATTTAAAATGATAGAGACATTAACAACCATGGCATATTAAAATAGAAAAAAAAATTATGACTAGAATCAAAACTTAATTACTAGTTTTTTTTTTTCCGAAACTATGACAAATTTAAAATATAAATTACTGACAAAAAAAATTAAATTACAAAAATAAAAAAGTTGTAAAGGATCCGACTTCAAATAAAAAAAAGTCGTGTCTCTCCTGCACGACTTCACTCTAACACATTGGTAAGAGATAAAGTCATGTATCCCAAAATCGACTTTAGGACATAGTAATCAATTACTAGGGACTTGTAATCGATTACCAAATCACTTTTCATAAAAAAAAAAATTGAAGTTGTATGGGGTTGATGACTTCTCCCATTAAAGTCGTGTACCCATGACATTTTTTTTAATTTCTTTATTAATCAAAATTATCTATAATTTATAAATAATATTTTTAAATGTATTTAAAATAATTAAAATAACATTTAATTAATAATTAATTTTTTTAATATTATTAAATAAATAAATTTCATGATTTTAATTATTTTTGTAATTAAAGTAATTTTTTTATAAAATAATTTCAATTAAATAATTTAAAAAAATAATTATTGTAATTATATAATTAAAAATTCAAAAAAAAATATATTTCATTATAATTTTTTTTTTAATTTTTATTGTTATAGAATATTTTTTTACAAATTATAATTAATAAATAACATTTTTTTTTCATTATAAATTATTTAATTAATAAAAATATGAAATATATAATATTTAAATTAATAAAAAAAAATAATTAAAATTGTAGGGGTGACGACTTTTTGTGTTGAAGTCGTGCACCTCCATACATTTTCACTTTTTAACTTTTATTATTATTTAAAATGATATATAATTTTTAAATAATGTATTTAAAATATTTTAAATTATATATAATTAATTAAAGTTTTTTAATATTATTAAATAATAAATTTTTAATTATTTTTGTAATTAAACTAATTTTTCTAGAAAATGATTTTAGTTAAATAATTTATAACTTTAATTATTGTGATTATGTAACTAAAAATTCAAAAAAAATTATATTATAATGAAATAAAAAAATTTATTATAATGAAATAAAAAAATTATGCATTTTTATTTTATTATAATAAATTATTTATAATAAATATTTCTTTAAGTAAATTTATTATATTAAAAAAAATTATAATGAAATATAATTGTTTTTAGAATTTATAATTACATAATTACAATGATTAAAGTTATAAATTATTTAATTAAAATCATTTTCTAAAAAATTCAATTTAATTACAAAAATAATTAAAACCGTAAAGTTTATTTATTTAATAATATTAAAAAGACTTATATTATTAATTATATGTAATTTAAAATATTTTATATACAACTTCAATTTGTTTTTAAATTTTTTTTATGAAAAATGACTTGATAATCGATTACCATGCCCTAAAGTCATTTTTGGATACACAACTTCATCTCACAACTTTTTTATTTGGAGTTGTTCGGCCCCCACAACTTATTTATGGAAAATTTTTTTGTCTTACTAATTTATACTTTAAATTTGTCTAATTTTGTTCAAAAAAATCGTAATTTATACTTTTAAATTTGTTTAGTTTCGTAAAAAACCTAATTATTAAAAAAATATATTTAAATATAAGTAAACTTTATTGTTATTACGACGTCCAATGTTTAACTTAGAGTTTAGATACTTATGTCAAAAAATTTGTGTGAAAAAAAATTCGTTTTCATTTGTTATTATATTTTAAAAAAGAAATAAAAATAAAAGTTATACCTAGTAAAAAGTTTGATAAAAATAAAGTAAAAAGTGTGATAAAGATAATAAATAAATTTCATAAATGAAAAAGAAAAAAAAAATTGTATAAGTAAATTTGCCATATCAATACACATATAATTTGCCTATCAAGACTAAAAAAAGAGAAACCAATACATAACTTAAATATATAAAAACCAGTAAAGAATGAAACAGTAACATAATAAACTACCTTGCCATCATCGGAAGAGAAGTCAACTGCAGGAGGAGAAGCAAGATCTCTTTTGTAAAATCCATTCATTTTTCTCTGATTACTGTAATTGGAATGAGTGAAGAACTAATTAAGAATAGTGCAATGACAACAAAAATACAGTACTTGTCTTTTCTAATTGTCTACTTATACAAGGTCATTTTTCAAAATTATTTATGACAGAAAATAATTTTATTTTTTAAAATTCGTAAATAAATAAATTAAGGAATTCTAATTAGAGAACGTGATAAAAAGAAAACAAATCAAATGGTTCCTGACTACATTAAAATGGATAATTGATTTAGAAAAAGAAAAGGATGAGCTATATTACTATTATTATTACAGAAATATTAATCAACAGGTGAGTGAAAAAAAAAAGAAAAAAACTAATAGGTACTTATTAACTTTGATAACAAATAAAAATAAAAAACTTCTATTTGAGAAGCATATGTTGCTATTTTTATTTGTAGAGATTGAAATTAAATATAAATTATGTCACATTTTAAATGTATTAAAATAGGAGAAATGTTAAGTATATTTTATTTTTTAATATTTTTTATGTGATTGATTATAATTTATTGGGAATTATACATAATATGGTTTAAATTTAAAAAATATATATGGTTTAGAAAAGTACTAATATTATATTTAAATAAATTTAATAATAAATTATTTTAAATGATTTTTATAATGATTTGTATTAGTATACTTTATTTATAATGATTCATACCTTAAATAATTAAAAAAAGTTAAGGAATTGAAATTATTTATATTTTTAAATTCATATTTTATTTCTCTTCTCAAGTTTTGGTTCAGGCTTATTGGATAACTATTTTTTTGTTGAGATTAATTGAGTAGATTCTATTCATTCATACTAATAAAATTTATTTTTTAGTTAAATTTTTTGTATTACTCTCTGTCCATAATTTACAATAATTTATTTTTTTAATGGTAACCGAGTTAATATTAACTGGATTTTTTTTATCAATATTAACTGAGAAAATTTTTATACAACATTGATAAAGAAAAACCTCAATCATAAATATAGTAAAAAATAATATTGATTATATATGGTTAACATTAACCAGAAATAATCTCAATCAACATCTATTAAGAATATTTTCTATTAATTTTTTTGTCAATATAAATTGAAAAGTTCTTAGTAAACTTTAATAACAAAAGAACGTTAATTATAAGATTAAAAATAAATATTAATATTGATATTTTTTGTCACGTCCCATTTAATTCTTTCGTAAGTGACGTCCGCGTGTCACTCTCTCGCAGCGTCCGGTGAGCTGTAGTGGGAGACAAACTCTGCGCTGCATTAAATTCCCCAACCTCGGGAAACGCTCGACGGCAAAGAGAAGAAGGAAGATTTTCGGTCAGTGGAATCCAGGTGGCGAGCTAGGAGTAGACGAACGTTTTAGTGGAAACCACGTGGCGGCCTGAGAGCAAACCGACCGTTCGGTTTTGGAGGCGTATTTAAGGTAAGCAGAAATACCCTGACACCACTTTTCTGCATGCAATCTTCTTCTTCTTCCTCAAACTCAGTTTTCTGAAATTCCAAATTCTCCTCCTTCTTTCTAAAAGCTTAAAACTTCTCTCTAGAATTATAACCTAAACACTGTTCCGATCATCAACCACCTTTCAGAATTATTACTCCTGCTGTCAAGGCCTTTCATTTGCACCGATCAGTTTTCCCGTCAGAGCTTTTCGGACGTTCGGACAAGCTTATAGTTGAATCTTAGAAGTCTAACTGGAAATTAGAGGTAAGGGAAGCTTATAAAAATTTAATTTGGAATTTTCTGTATGTTTTGAATGTGTGTTTGATTAATGCATGTTGGATGTATGAAGTATATGGTTTAAATTTTATGAATGAAAAATGATATGCTGAGTATGAATTGTATGATGACTTAGAGAAAAATGTAAATCTGAGACCGAAGGTCATTAGGACCGTTCGGTTTTCCCCTAACGATCGTTTTTGGTATTGTTATATCGAAACCTTAAATGACTTGTTTGTTTAGTCGTAACATTTTATCCCTTTCAGAACGCTCGGTCTTATACTAAGTGTTAGGCTTTAACGTATTTGGTCATAGACTGATTACTTACCCTCATATTGAAAATGTTTATTATAGTAACGTTCGTTTTCTCTGAACGTTCGTTTTTATATTGATAATGTTTCTTTGAAAGTACTTAGTCATAAACTGAGGACTGGGTTGCATATTAGTTATTTTTATTGTACTTAACGTCCGGTCTTATATTGGTCGTTCGACTTGGAGTTGCTTAGTCATCCACTAAGTATTTAGTTTCATATGAATTGTATAGAACGGTCAGTCATACACTGAGCGTTCAGTTTATATCAATGAGGTTTATTAAAAGTGCTAAGTATTACACCAGTAACCAACATTTAAGAACATTCGGTCATAAACTGTACGTTCGGTCATTCAAGTGTTCAGTATTAGACTGACACTCAGCTTATGAAGTATTCGGTTTCACTGTTAACATTATTCTTCCTGAGAACGTCCGGTCATGTAAAGTACTTGGTCATAGATCTAGTGCTCGGTTTTATGAGATGTTTAATCAACAACTATCCGGTATGGGGTATCGGTATTCATCTTAAAAATCTTAGCAAATTGTGAATAATAACGAATGACGAATATGTTGAAGTAAGAGAATTCCACGGGTGGAATGTCTCATGAACTCGGAATTGATTGGTAAAGTATGAATGTGGGAATGACTCAAGCGTTGTCCTTGATCCTGATATTCCGTGAGGACGCTTTCTCAAGTAGAGAGAGGTCGCTCATGCGTGGGAATGGCAGGAAGTCCGCGGTTATAAGAGTAAATAACCGTTTGAGGGCTAACCTCGGGCGGCAGCTGGGGAAACAGTTACTACACCGCCCGGGTGCTAGGGACGACCGAGCTACATGTTCATACCGTCCGGACAGTGTCTTATGGTCGGTCTTAAGTATATGAATGACATGTTGTATGATTGAATTGGTTGCATTATATGTTTTCTTGCATGATGATTTGATAAGTTAAATCTACATAAGCTTACCCTTATCTGTTTTTGCCTTATGTATGTTGTCGTTCGGTATCCGACCGTTCGGCTTTTCTCTTCATGGCTGTGATCATCCTTTTGGGTGTGAGCAGAGTATACTTTGGAAGCGGCGTTGGAAGAAACTCTGGAGGATGTTATGCCGGTCGAAGAACCTGTGGAAGCCGTGCCAGAGAATTGTGCAGGACCGTCCGGTCCTTAGTTTTAGGCTTTCCCTTTTATCCTTGTAAATTTGTAAATGTATGACAATTGCACCTCTTTAATGTTGGCCTTTCAGCCGTTGTTTTGTATTCGGGACCGATCGGTCTACCTTTGTAAATGTTGTATATATATATGATGATCGTTCGTTTTAAATTCTTATTTTTATCGTTCGGACTTCTTTATTCATCACTGTTCTCCATTATTATTTCTGTTAACTCCTAAAATAAATTATGACTTTGGTTATATTTATTGGGATGTTACATTTTTGAATTATTAACGATTGTTTAATATTTAAGTTATTTTTTATATTTGATATAGTAATTGAATCTTTTTATTCAAATTTAAATTTTGTTATTCTAACAAAACATGTGAACAATAAAATAATTTAGAATGAAATTATTATACATCGGTTATATATATATATAGTATTTCATAGTTCGAATGTACATAGAAAATACAAATTAACAATATAGTAGAAAATCAATTAATTATGAAATAACATTAATGATCATAAAGAAATGATTAAAGTATCATTCGCAAAAAAATGGTTTCTTATGAATTTTGATTGGTAAGTAATTTCTTCGTAGGTAATTAATTACCGTAAAATTTAAAAATTTTGCGTTAAATTTCTTATGAAAAAAAAAAACTGCAACAAATTTTCATGGAAAAAATAATAATAGCATTTTTTCTTGTGAAAAAATCAATTTAAAAAACATGTATTTTTCCTGCAAATTCAAATTCCACAAGTAATTTTATTGCACAATTTAAATTCACAAGTAATTTGTTGGAAAAAGAATTCCGACTATTTTTTTCCTGTGAAATTGAACTTGTAAGTATATTTTATCTACTATTATTTTTGCAAGAAATTCCGTAAAAAAAACATATAATAAGTTTTAAAAATATATCAATTTTTATATTGTTTTTAAATGACTCATTTAATCATTTTTATATTCCTTAACTCAAAATGAAATCATCCTTAATTTTAAAACAAGCACACTTTGATTTCATGTTTGGTTTTGGAGGTAGATATGTAAATATTATAGTTTATTTTGTGGCCAAGAGCTTGGTTAATTAGAAAGTATAAGAGAGGTTTAGAATAATGTTAGTTAAATCTTCAATTCCATTAAGATTCCAGTTACTAGGTCAATCATTCAATAACTAATAACTCCCTTTGAAGAACTAATAGAAAAGTGCATCAATTAAATTTTATAACGAGAATCCTATTTACTAATGAAACATGTTTAGCGTTGAACAACTTAAGATTTTTCGACAAATCCATAACTTTACATGCCATCCAGTCTTCATTATTTCTTAGCCATCTGCCACTTGCAATTTTCTTCAAACCCTAATCTTACATTACATAACTTTCTTAATGCATAAAAACACAAAATGGTAAGTCCTTGCCAATTATTTACGCATGCTTCCTTTACTTGAGCCTTTCCAACCAAATACTATAAATATATATTAGATGTTCACCAACTTCTCATTATGAACTGGAATAAGTTATACTTGAGTATAACACTTCTTTTAATATAGAATATTCATGCTTTGTTATTTGAATATACAAACGTTTTACTTGCAACGTGTTTTTGTTAGTAATGTTTGTTATGTTGTTGGAAGTGTCGTATCGATTACAAATAAGATCAATTTACAATATATAAGTGAGTGTAAATCTCATCTTATAAAATTGATTTTATAAAATTGAGTTAGGTTTAAAGTTTACTTCTTTACATAGTATCAAAATCATGAGTTAGAGTTTATTCTAATGAAATTAGATGTTTGTTTTCACTCTATTGTTCCACTTCCTATCGAATCATCCATTAAGGTTTAATCCAAAATACAATATGTATATATCGATGAGAGTGTGTTAAAAGTCAACTAGAGATAAAATCAATTTATAATATATATGTGAGTGTAAATCTCACCTTACAAGTCAGATTTATAAGATTGAATTAGGATTAAATTTCACTTCTTAACATATGCTTTTATGAATCACACTTACAATCTTATAATGTAAAATATAAAAAGTCCAACCCGTTACAAAATAACAAACTACACAAACTCCACAATCAATATTATTCAATATTAAAAATCGACTAAAAAAACCTTAATTAAAAAAACAATATACTTGTGTCCCTTAGATTCTTTGGCAGTGTCTTGCCTTATATTCTAACACGTCTTCTTTTAATGTAGTGATTATTAAAACAAATCCTTAAGTTTAAGCTTGTATACACTAACATTTCATTTAATATGAAGCTTTATTTCAAATTGTTTTGGTCCATTTTTTAAATTTAGCTATCACATTTCTAAACAAATTACAAGAGACACACTAACATTAAATTAAATGAATAGCACAAAAAATAAGATAATGAGAATGGATAAAAATGAACTATCAAGAACAAGAGTGAGAGAACACGAAAACAAGAGGAAGCAGTAACTTTATCACAAGAATGCATAAAATCACAGAAGAGATTGAGAGTGAGAGTCTTGAGATTTTAAAAGTGAAAAAAAAAATGATTATAAATAGAGAAGAGATGAAGATATGACTAAAAATATAATATTATTCGATAAATAAAATGTATAAGTGACAAAGAAAAAGTTTGTTACTGGGTTTATTTGCTTAATAAAAAATATAGTATTGTGCAGTAAAATTGACAAATATTAATTAGTTTTTTACAAAAGTAATTTTGCACAGAATTATTTTGTAGGTATGCAATAAAATTTTGCTAGACTTTTATTCGCTAAATAAAATATATAAGTGATGAAGGAAAAATTTGCTGCAGATTTTATTCACTAAATAAATAATAACAATATTATGCGGTAAAATTGACAAATATTAATTAGTTTTTTACAAAAATAATTTCACAATTTTTTTTAGATATGCAATAAAATTTTGCTACAGACTTTTACTTGTTAAATAAAAAATATAATAGAAAAATTGTAGGTATTGTTTATAAAAAAATTAATGCAACAAAATTTACAGGTATTAATATTGATTTTCCACAAATAATTTTTTGCACGGTATTTCCTGAAAAAGATAATTCTAAAAAATATTATAGATATTTTTTACCAAAAATATTTCATAATAAAAATTGTAAGTATTTTGTATGAAAAAATTGTAATACATGTTATTTAGTGTTACTAAAAAACTAATATATGTATCGGTATAACTTTGATATTTTTCCTATTTCATCACAAGTATTTTGACCTATAGTATTTTTATTATTTATATTTTATTTTAATGTTGATCATGTTTCATGTTGTTCTCTTATATTGATCATCTTTCTCTATTCATTAATTAAACCATGAGTTAGTTATCAATTTATCATCACAATACATATTTTTTCTTCCAAAAAGATTTATTATCTAGTTTTTTGACATTTTTAATTGTCATGCAATAAATTAGTATGGTATTCTTAGTTTAAATCAATTTAATACTACATTAATAACTGGCTAAAAATATGATAAATTGAAAGCAAGAATTCCTTTAAAATATTGTCATTGTCACACCTGAAATTTCGATCAGCCTCTGGTTTTGAATAAAGGGAAAACCAACAAGTAAACTATCGCCAATGAATCAACCAAAGTAAAAATGGGTGTTCTTTTAATCCATTTCCTGCATTCATACATTTTCTCTTAATAGACTCTTCCAATTACATGCCACAAGTTTTTCAAACAACTCTTCCTTTTCTGCAAATGACATTAAAATCACTACACCATGTTTTCAGGTTCTGAGTATCAAGCAAAAAGTGCTAAAATATAAGCCTTATCCTTATTCATGCTATGAGCATTTATTCAAACCAGACGTTTCTGATATCAAATATTCATCATTTAGTATTATATATCTTCCAGGCTTTTCTGAAGAAAATTGAAGGCATAAGATTTGTTCAACATGTCCAACAACAACAACAAGGTGAAGGGTCTCCTGAAAGGTTTAAGATTCATTTCTCAGATGTTCGGTACGTGCATGGCATTGCTCTTAATTTCAAATTACTTTTAACACGTTAATTATTTTATCCATTTCCATTTTCAAATATAATAGAAGTTGAAGAAAGATGAATTAATGTGCTCTTTGCAGATGAGAAAGATTCAGACATTCAGATTGGTCATCCCACAGATGTAAAGCATCTAGCACATATTGGATGGGATGGCCAAGGTCTCTCTGACAATAACCCCACCTGGGTAATTCTCTTTTTCTTTTTTTTTCCAAAACATTGTTTATGAACATTAACACATTCAATTAGCTACTTAATCACTCTTTGTATGAACGAGATATTCTAAAAGTGGTTTTGTTAACCTTGTCTTGAGAGAGAGAGAGAATATTACAACGCATAATTTGTCTTAGAATAATGGTCATCAAACCGAAAACATTAATTAATAAGGTTTGAAAATGTTGCATCATTTAAGAAGCCATTGGAGCATTACTTCACTTGTTTCAGATGAACGAGTTTAAATCTGTCCCAGGGAATTCATCTGCATCTCACAGTCGTAAAGGAGACATTGATCACAGCAAAGAATCGAATAGTTCAATCAAAAGGGCCTCTGAAGGTAAGTAATATATAGCATGTTTTGTTTAGACGAAAATCATATAGATTAACAAATGATGATATAACAAAACTTGTTGTATTTTGTATTGCATGTGTATATCATATATAGGTGAAGAGTTTTCTTTTGCAGATTCAATGGAAAGAAGTTCAAGATCTGTGAAAGGTGATGAGAGGCATTCGTTCGAGTCGGCAAAATGTAAACAACATTCAAATTCAACGGGGAATGTAAGAGAGTCTCAGGCAAAGGAAAAATCTGACAGACCAAGGCGTTCAAAAAAGTCATCAAAATCATCGCAGCAATCGCATGATTCATGTCAAGCATCGAAAGACACCGACCACGACATGCACACGGGTGATAATTCCCACCAACAAGAAGACAGTGATTTGGCGGCGCCTAGAAAGTCACGTCCCAAGATGTCAAAAGATGGTTCCAATGTTGGTGGTGCCTCAAGCAAAGGAAGATCAAAATGCGAAGGCCATGGGAGACGTAGCTCCAAATTAGCTAACAAACATGAGTCTTTACAAGGAGATGGACACGTTGAGACAACAAAGTCTACAGAAGATACAGGAAAAAGTAACCTAAATGGACAGTGATACTTTCACATAAAAATTTCACCACACTATTTTTCATTGTCCTTTTACTCTCTTTTTTTTTTTTACAAATATAAATATTGATTTTTAGTGATTTTTTTTCTCTTTGCAAATACAAAAGTTCATCTTTATTAGAATATTTTACCTCTGTCATGGATTGTAAATGGTAGTTATTGGTTCAAAAAAATATCACCTAAATTAGAAAAGTTTTGTTTCTGTATTAGGTTACTTGTCGGATAGTAAAGGATTGAATTTAGAACTCTCTCCCAACTCTAAAATTGTATCTTTTTATACTTTTGGTGGTAACCTAGTTATTGATGATTTTTTATGTACAGATATTTTACACTAATTTATATGAAAATACCTATAATGTCTGTTTTCTTTTGCAAACATTTTTTGTAGTACTTGGTAGCTTCTTTTTTTCAGTTATTCTTAAAACAGTTGATGGAATTGTGAGACTGGAAGAGAGAAAGAGACAAAATCTAATTGGAATAATCATAAAGGTGTTACATATTTACATTTATTTTGACATATATTATAACAGTAAAATAATTAAAAAATAAATAAATTTTTATATTTTAAAAAAAATAATATCAAATTAATATAAAAAAATTATATATGTTAAAATATAATTGTTAAACCAAAAATCATCTCAAAAGATTCTTTAGTATGAAAACGTTAATTCAAATATGTTATTAATTCTTGCAGGGAAGAAATAAATGGATAAAATTAAAAAATAGAAATACATTAAATAAATGAGAAATATTATAAATTTTAAGAATGTTTGGCATGAAAGAAATATGATTGAAACGATGTAATATAGGTTTCTTTAAATCGATTATTATTATTATTTTTATGGTTTTTTTACATTACAGACATGTCTTTATTCTCCATTCGATGTCAATTCAACAAATTATTTTAGTTGCATTTGGGTTCTTGAGAAATGAGAAATATAACAAAGAAAACAACGCATTTAAGATGCCCATAAATAATTTGTTTCTTGTTTAACCTACACTTCTTTTATCTCTCTTCTTTGTCATCTCTATCTATCAAATAGACGACTTAAAATAAATTTAGTGATATCTTTTTTATTTATTAATAAAAGGATTTATATTAAAATGTATTATAATTTTATTTATTTTTTAAGTTTTTTTTTATATAAAATTATCTATTAAATTATAGTAACTATTTTTATTTAATATTTTTTCAATAGATAATAAATATAATCAATTTAATATTTGTTGAAACAATATTGATCTTAATTAAGTTTATTGAAAAAAGAAGGGTTAAATATGTTTTTAGTCCCTATATTTTGGGACGATTTTGATTTTAGTCCATTTTCAAACTAAGGTACAATTTAGTCCTTCAACTTTATAAAATTCTGGTTTTAGTCTTTTTTACCAAATTTTTTTAACTTTATTTGATGTTTCAAGCACGTTTCATTATAGCACTTGGATTGTTTACACTGTTTGACACATTTTTGCTTCAATGTTAACTGAGAAACGCGTTTGAAACAACAAATAAAGTTAAAAAAATTTGGTAAAAAAGATTAAAACCAGAGTTTTCTAAAGTTGAAGGACTAAATTGTACCTTAGTTTGAAAATAGACTAAAACCAAAATCGTTCCTAGGGACTAAAAACGTATTTAACCCAAAAGAAAACGATAGAATTAATTAATAAAATAATAAAGATAATTAATCATTCTTTTCTCATAAATAATATTATAATTTATTGAAAAAACTTAACTTATTAAATATTTCTTTTAATACTAATAATTCAGTTAAATTTTGTTCTTAAATATAATTTTATAAATTAATTTAATAGAAATACATTAGTACCCAAAAAAAAGACGCATTTTTTTAATCCAAAGTCTAAATCAAAATTATATTAATTATTTAATTTTGTTTTCATTTTATTAATAAGAATTGAATATGTGATGAAGTTTATAATAATTCACATTAATAAACCAAACTAGATCTTTAAAGTTAAACTAAAAGGCATTATTGATTATACGATAGAAATTTCTTCCATACAACAAACAAATAATAACTGAATTAATCACTTGACGCGAACCCTTAACTAAATTGTTTGCAAAATTAAATGTCAAATTTATTTTGGAAAATATTATGATTTGTTTTAAAAAATTTATAGTTAAAATGGTGGACCAAGACCGACGCGGTTTCTATTAACTAAAATCTTAAAAATGTGAAATAATAACAAACAAACAAAAAGTATATATATTAAAAAAACATGAAAATTAGGATTAACAAATTACGAGGATCTTTCTTCTATCCACGACCATCGTTGTGTTGTGCGTGTCTCTTCCTAATTCCTTTCCACGGTGACCGATCGCCATGAACATCTTCTCCAAGAAACCCACTGCCAAAGGTTCTTCTTCTTCTTCTTCTTCTGTCAAATCATCGCTTTCTCTCCCGGCCAATCATAGTTAATTTAGCGTCATGTTTGGGATGCTTTAATTTTCCCGTTTTGGTTTGGTTAAAAGCCCTTGTTTCTTTTTCCTGCAGAGGCCCTTCGTGAGAGTAAACGAGAAATGGCAAACGCCACTAGAGGTGATGTGATGTTTCAGACAACCTCATAAACCCTTCCATCGATCAATTTACCTTGGTTATGATCATTTTTTTGTCAGAATAAGTTCGAGAGCTGAGATTTCTACTTGTGTGTGTAATAATATGTTTTCTTATTTCAGGTGTGGAGAAGGAAATTGGAGCACTACAATTGGAAGTATGTCATTTTTATAGTTACTTAATGAGTTAATGTGATTATCCTTTTTTTGGAACCTCAATTTTAGTATTGTATTTAATAAATATGAACTATGTGTTTGTGTTATCAGGAAAAGAAGCTTCTTGCTGAGATAAAAAGAACTGCTAAGACAGGCAATGAGGTGTCCTCTGCATTTCATGCTCATTGTTGGAGGGTTTTTTTTTTTTTTGCGTTTGTTTGCAGACATTGATCACTTGTTTGGAGTTTAAAAATGAATGTTTTGTTTTCAGGCAGCTACTAAAATTCTAGCACGCCAGTTGGTCAGGCTTAGGCAACAAATTGCCAATCTTCAAGGTAGTAGAGCTCAGATGAGAGGCATAGCAACTCACACGCAGGTACGTTGTCGATGGAGCCTTTGTTTTTTGTAATGCGTTTATTTGTCTTCTTTTGCTACTTCTGATAGGTACATGGTTTATTTGCCCTATATTTGCTGTGTTGTAATTTGATGCAGGCGATGCATGCCCATTCTTCTGTTGCTGCTGGCATGAAAGGCGCTACAAAGGCAATGGCAGCTATCAATAAGGTTGCACATTCAGTCTTATACTTTAAATATGTACCTTGTCCGTATATAGTATTTGTGTTTCTAGGCCATGAGAGCTACATTTGATTAGGTTTATTTATGATCCATATATATGAGGTGTATTGAAGACTATATGCATCCAATGTAGTGATACAAGACAAATACTTTTATAGGATATGATACATGCAGGATATGTACAAAAATTCAAGAAACTTAATATAGAGTTTCTATTTTGCAAATCCACATTAATGGCATACTTCTTCAATAGTACTAAGTAAATGGGATGAGTTGTTGCCTACGATTAGTACTTCTATGTCTTAGGTTTGGCTGT
Organism: Vigna mungo; assembly: GCA_036885675.1. Lineage (NCBI taxonomy): Eukaryota > Viridiplantae > Streptophyta > Magnoliopsida > Fabales > Fabaceae > Vigna > Vigna mungo. The sequence continues at coordinate 23,523,149 of CP144695.1, forward strand.
ACTAGAATTTTTGAAGGCTTCTATACTTCAAAAATACATATCGGTGAAGTATCTAAAAGTAATGGTATAATATATGTGTTCAATACAGATATGTGAACGTGAATGTATTTTGATGTTTACTCATGGATCCATCTGCAAGTTTATAAAAAGTTGAGGGTTTTGGTGCATAAAGTTTATTCATATTTAGGGTTTACTGAGGGGTTTGTTAGATTTTATTACACACAATAGGTAGGGACATGACATTATTCTTTTGCTAAATTTTTGTAAAAATATTTCTGCCCTCCTTCTCCCGCATTGTTAGAATTAGAAGATAAAATTGGATGGCGTGGATATATCCCGCATTGAGGAGAAACTCAAAGGAAAAATGCTGTGTATAGAAACAGCAATGATAACAGCACTTCTTATAACTTCCTCTGAAAAAAAAAAAAAAACGTTTAAATCGAAGTCTTTAAACTCTACTTCCAATTTTGTTATTTTTCCCCTGTGCTAAATTAGAAGATTCATTGCAGCAAATGGAGCCAGCTAAGCAAGCTAAAATTATACAGGACTTCCAGAAACAATCAGCACAGATGGATATGACTGTAAGATGTTTTGGTTTACTAATTATTGAAGTTAGAAAAAACAGGAATCATTTTTGTTTCAACAACTTACGGACTTTAATGCTATATAATTTATGAGCAGACTGAAATGATGTCAGATGCCATAGATGATGCCTTGGATGATGATGAAGCTGAAGAGGAAACCGATGAACTGACAAATCAGGTATTCTCTATTATCTTCCATTGCAACTTCAAAAGATAATGTGCCGTAATGTTCGCAGGGCCTTTTACTAATTTTCAAATAATTTAAGACCCTTTTATACTTGACATAGCATTTATTTCACTTCAAGTTGTTTACTGGGAGGAATAACAATTGTATCTTGGGTTACAATTCTTGAGGATTAGTTGGGTGTGATAGCATCATTGGTCCAATTTTAGGTCCTAACCACTGCAGCAACAGTCAGGGCAGTCAAGAATCAATAGAAAAAATCACCAAGCCTTATTTACCCTTTGGGTGGAGTGAACTAGGTTGATCAATTGATGCCATTTGGCTAGTCCTTCCATAATCTCATTGAAATAAGTAAAGAGTAATTGGTGAATGTCTGTCAAGAGAAAGAGCATGGTGTTTTTACTATCATGTTTCCTTCTCCAGATCTAAAACAACTTCTACAATTTTGAGCTATTTTTGTTGTAGCATAGTTTAGAAGGTAGACGATCAAGGTCTTATTGTTTGGAGATGACATTTGTTTTTCAAATTACAAAAAGGAAATTGATGACAATTTCTCTTAAACTCTTTCTTTGCAGGTGCTGGATGAAATTGGTGTGGATGTTGCCTCACAGGTAGGAATAAGCTGTTCTTAACTCATTTCATCTGTCATAATGCTTTTTCTTGAGCTAATGTGATTCATATTTGAACTCTGGCAGTTATCAGCAGCCCCCAAAGGGAGAATTAGAACAAAGAATACTGAAGATGTTAGCAGGTATCTTCTGTCTAACTGGTCATTTTTTTTAAAGAACCAAACTTGGACCATTGTGTCTATGAATAAGTAAAAATTTAGTCATTTATTTTTTATTAATGTTTATTTGATGCCCCTGCAGCTCGGGCATTGACGAACTTGAGAAGCGTTTGGCAGCTCTTAGAAACCCTTAATTTTTTGCCTGGGATTGTGATAGTTTTAAACAAAAATTCATTCCTGAATCATGTTTTGCTGGGATTTGACAAGTTGAGTGAGTGTGTACATACATCTTTGATATTATCATGTAGGAATGATGATATATCAAAAATGCTGAGATAGCAATTTACCAGTAGAAGTTTTAGTTGGAGACATAAAGAATAATAAATAGTCTTAAGTTTGATGCTATTTTTATGTAAACTGGCCGAAAAAAGCTTTGAGATTGTTGGTGCAGGTGCTTGCTTGGAATGAAAGCAAGGGAAAATGATAAAATAGAAGGTTTTAGATTGAACATGTGTACATTCATTGATTCTATGTAGGCCTTGAATTATCAAGAGTTGATTCCCAAAGCTTTACCGTCAATAAATTAACTAAAATGTGAAATATTCATTTGTGTGAAAATCAAGCATTTTTTAGTCTCGTGGTTTAAATCTCTGTCACAGACAATGTTTTATATATACGTTAAGAAATAACTATTGCCTAATTAACTTGAAAAAGTGCTATTGGGTTAAACGAAAGCTAAAAGTTATATTGAATTATCGCTACTTCTTTTATTCGTAATAGGAGATTTTTGTATAATTCATGTAAAGTGTATTAGATGCTTCATTTTTATACCAATTTGGGTTGATACTGGTAGCAAGTGACTCGTATCACTTAATTAATTGAAGTTTGACTTCTATATAATTTAGTTGTTTTGAAAGTTGAATTATGCTTATATATAATTGTTTAAATTAAATTGAATTATAACGTATGGGATTAGAAAATAATTTTAAAATCAGATCATAATTGATAATAATTTAAATAATGCAGGTAGTTAACCAATTCAAAGTAGATCAGTTTCATTCAATTCACTCATGATACAATTCCATTTAAGTTGAATTCAATTTAATAGATGCACTTTGTTCAATTTTATTTCTTAGTAATGAGACAAAATGAATCAGATATTATCAACACCTACAAGGACAAATGTAAAACAATTGTTCAACAAATTACTTTATATACGTCTACTTATTTTAAAATTAATACAATTATTTTTAAATTACTAAATATAATTAGAAATATGGAACTTAATAATAACCATATATCTACATTGAAAGGTTTTTTTTTCAGTAGAAAATACAAGAATTCACCCTTTAACCCCTAAACAACAGGAATTTAGCTTAGTAAGAATTAGTACGAAAAGAATTTTACAAGCATTCATATATATATATATATATATATATATATATATATATATATATATATATATATATATATATATATATATATATATATATATATATATATATTATTTGTCCATGGAGAAAATCATGTTTGTCCTCAATAATCTGTTGGATAAATTGTATTTGGTAATTATCGTTATTTACCTTTAAAACGAAAATTAATGAAATACCACTAAACATACTATGTTTAATTAATGAACTGGTTTCAACTCAACATAATGTATCAATTGAGTCACTTTCCATATAAAAGCAATAATAAATTTAAATCGTACAACTATATATGGTAATCAAAATTGAAGTAAAAGAAATGCTTATCATGCAACATGATTACTCGCATATTTTAAGTTAAAGTCTGATGAGTGACTGCTTCGAAACCTATCCTATTTTGAAAATCAAATCCAAGACTAGATATTCCTTTTTTTCTAAGAGCAACAGAAAACATGCGGACCCTTGCGCCTGAGCGTACGGCCCATATTATTGAGGATTTCGAACAGTTTGTCCAGTCCATATTTTTCCCCGAAATCCTCAATGATATGAAGACCCAGAGATTAGAAAGTAACTATTACATGGAATCAACCTGATACGGGATCGGATGGAATGCTAAAATGATAAAGAAGGAGTGGTATGGTACAAATAAATCAAAATCGAACTCGCATATTTTAATCTTTAACCATCCATGATTAAATTTAAGAACCATTACGAAACTAAATTTATCTTTAGAGAAAATCACATCAACTAACCAAACACCAGAAATTTTAAAACTAACAAGAACATCCATACGTAGTTTGTATAACTACCGGAGGAATGAAAAATGAAAGATGTCAAACAGCTCTAAATGGTTGAGACCAATTTCTAACATCAATAATTCCACTCTTATAGCAAGGGAAACATAGATAGAGGCAGTGTTGAGTCTCATTGCAAAAAAGACGAACAAATGTATCATAAACTACAACTCTACTTTCATCTATTTTGTTTTTTATAGAAAAGAAAACAAGTTTTTTTGTGGTAAATAAGAAAGGACCCTGGTTGAATTCTCAGAAGCATGTTTTAGGAACATGATACAACATCTGAGAAATCTTCTTCAGAAGGAACTATCTAGGAGGGGGTAGAAAATAGTCCACCTTGGTACACAGCGAATGAAGTTGCTTATAACCTCATGGCAATGCAATAATATACGTGAACATGATTCCATAAAGCTTGAGATCAATAGTTCTGGGAGAAACAGGTGCATTGGAATTTAGAAAATGTCTTTGCAACAAATGAAACTAAATATACTTGTTACTTCCTGATAGAGAGGAGTTCAAAACTCCGGAGAGGGTCGTCACGGTTGCCTCTGGTAGATCCAGACCGTGTGTACGTTGGTTGTTTGGTCTCGTACATAGGTTGAATGTTTCTATGTGTTGTTGATGGACGGCTCAAACTTGAGGTGAGCCGGCCAGTACGACTGTCAGTATGATCACCGGAGGAACTCGGCCTGGTTGATGATGAGATTATAGCTCTTCTTGAACTGCTACCATATCGAGATGAATTACGTCCCTTCTCTTGATCATGATACTTCAAAGACAAGGTTAACATGTCAATAGAAATATAAACAAATACGTATAGGTTTTAGGCATAAGTAAAATGGAAAAAGCAAAAGACGAACAAGGGGTCTTTGCTTAGATAGTGATGGCTAAATTAAAGGTCTGAAGATAAACAAGTTCATTATTTAACTGACAACTTTCACCACTGTTTCCGTGATGGAAGTACTCCACAACTATAAAAATTGATAACAAATGATTGCATGCAATGATGCAACACATTCACAAAGCTCTCATGCTCTGAAAACAATAGTGGAATCTAATTGTTAAAAAACAATACTTACCACGTCCTTGTGCACTGCTCCTTCCTCAAAACCCCTATGTTTGGAGTGATCACCTCGAGGACTAGAACTTGTTGGATTCCTCCGGGAGAAAGCTTCAACAGCACCAGAGAATTTTTCCCGAATCTCTTTCCCAACTGAAATGAGTAAGTGATTTGAATGACCATGAACTATACAAAAATCAATTTGAGAAAGGTGAAGTAGTTCAACCACAATTGAATGAACAATGAAAAGGATAGATATGGCTTAATGTTTCGGAAGTTGGAGGTCACAGAGTATATTAACTTCTGATCACCAGGGATCAGATTTGTTTTGAATTAGAAGAATAAGAAATATTATCATCTTATTTGGCTGAAAGAGATTGGACCTGATATCTTTTCTGGCTTTTGTACAGATGGTCCTGCATGCATAGCTGCCTTGCCACTTTCATGCTGTTGTAAAAAAATTATAGTAAGTGACCTCAAGTAGAAAGAAAAATCCAAACAATCATTATATAAAAGTACTAACCCGCCCTCTAGAGCTCCCACCGATCTGTGGATACTTCAATATAGTCCAATCAAAAACATAGTCAAATTGATAGCCTGCAGTAAAAATGTCCAGAACAATTTGCATCCATTTAACATACTAGTTTTTCATCTAAATATATGGAATGCTAATATGCAAATTAGATATCATGTCTCATACCTTCTCGAATAAATAAATCTCGAAAAAGCCTCTTTAAATATGAATAATCAGGCTTGTCCTCAAACCGCAAGGATCGGCAGTAGTGGAAATATGATACAAACTCTGAGGGATATGATTTGCAAAGCACCTATTATACAAGCACAGATATTAACAATAAAACAGGACCAACAAAATTGCGAGCTATAATAGAAGATGAAAGAAAGGTAAAATACACAATAGGTAAGTTTTGCCAATTGTTGAATGCACAGCACATACAACTTTTAGGACTTGAAATGTGAAAATTATCCTGAGTATTTAGTTAATAACATCATTCAATATTCATAGATAACTAAATATAGTTCAATGCACAGGAGAAAAAAGTAGTTCATTTTGCTCATAAGTATTCGCATTAGAAGTCACCATTCAACAACATCCAACCAAATTCATTGCACATACTAGGTCCAGAGGGAATATCAAATTTATCCAAAAGCTGTACGGATCCAATTAATTACTATACCTCTATCGGAGTTGACATTTTCTTCTCACTGATTTTATCATATTTTTGTTTTTTGGTGCCAGCCTTCAGTCCCTGCCAGGGAAGACTGAAAAAAATTGTACAAAGGAAAGATATAGTGAGAATAAAATTTTATGATAAACTATGTTAAGAATAACATAATAAATTTCCAAATCTAGTGTAGGGGGTACAGTAGATGTCTCTATCAATTGTTCTGACCTTCCTCTTAAGAAATACATGAGCACATAACCAAGAGATTCCAGATCATCCCTTCTGCTTTGTTCTGCCAGCAAAATAAAGCAAAATTAACTAAAGCAAGAGTTCTAATTATTGGTTATCAACAAACAAAAAAAAACAGAATGAACCACAGCAAATTCACAACATATTACTCACCGATTCCAAGATGAGTGTTAACACTTGCATACCTAGCTGTGCCAGTAAGGTTCTTGTTTTCCCTGCACAGGAAATACAACGGTAAATAAGAAAAGAAATGTGAATTTTACCAAAAAAAACTACGAAAGAGAACTATATTACTAAAATAAAATAAAAAAATAAAGTGAAAGATAAATGTTGCAATTTGCAGAGTTGTGCTAGGTTGCAAGCACAACCACATCCACAATACTTGACAGTGATCCCGATTAATATTATCATTAATCATTGTAGCGAGTGAATGATACCAATACCACCTAAATTTAGGTAAAGTCTATCCACTTGAAAAAGGGTATTATGCCTATAGATGTGACGAGATAGAAATGCTTAAATCAAAGACATGCAATAAATACAACAGGGTTTTTTCCCTGAAGCACTGGTCAAAAGTTCATATACTACACCTCAATATCCTTAAATAATGGTGATAAAATTTACCTGTATGGTATGTGCCTATGTGTCTGAAGATCCCTATATTTCTTTGCAAGGCCATAGTCGATTATGTAAACCTGAAATGAGATATCCAGCATGAGATGAACATAGTTAAAAGAACTGGAATTTGGATGAGCAAATAGAATGTTTCATTCAGAATATATCGATCATTTATTTTAGTGGCAGCAAAGAATTACACTGGAATAGAATTGAAGGCAAAAAGAAAGGAAAATAACTCATTGAAATGACAAGAGCCAGAGGAAAGGCGTGTTGTCTCAAAGCGATGTTCAATCACTTTGAAGAATGCCTTGTGAGTTTCAAGGTGTAGAAGAGGCCTTGACAAGCCAACATCCGAAGCACCATGACATGTGAGGTACTGTCTCATGCTTTGTTGAAGAAAGCGACTCCTAAATCTAAACTTAATGACTCCTGCACAATTAGGTACAAAACAGGACAAATAGAATAACCACCAGACTAGCAGTTTTTCAAATGAGTTGTATTTTTTTAGGGTTCTTTCCTCATCCTAGCAAAGATAAACACTCTGCTCCTTTTCTTCTTCTTCCTGAAGCAAGTTTATCAAACTTATCTTCTTGGATACTAGTAGCTAGCTTAACACCATTTTATGCCTTCTCTTGAACTATGAAGAAGAATTCAATTTATCAAATTTATCTTCTTTGATACGTAGTAGTACAATACCATTTTATGTCTTCTCTTGCACTATAAAGATTAATCCAATTCTGTTATAGGTACAAACTTCAGAAGTCTTGCACGTTTGAATTCCAAAATGTGCTTTGACATCATGTCTAAGTAATAATTAAATGAGTTATTTAGTTCCCATTCTTGTGACAAATGATGAGAAAAATGATGAAATAACAACCAAAACCCTCCAAAGGTGAAGATGAAGAAACAAGACACTTTCAACAAAATAATATACCTGGTTTGCTTTACGTCCAAGGCCCATCAAAAAATTGTCTGGCTTAATGTCACGGTGAAGGAAACCTCTAGAGTGCATATATTCAACTCTGTTAATCTGAAGAACAGTATTAAGCAAGTCAAACATCAGTATCTCTAATTAATGTACTTTGCTTAGAAAATGATGGCACGTATGGACTCACTAATTGATCAGCAAGCATTAACACTGTCTTCAATGTTAACTTCCGGTTGCAATAATTGAACAAATCTTCCAGACTTGGTCCAAGAAGATCAATTGCCATCGCATTGTAATCTCCCTCTACTCCAAACCACTTGAGATGGGGAATCCCCGCTTCAAGAAGGAACCAAATTGCATTACTCAAAAGGAAAAATCTTTTTTTTTTCTGAAACTTTTTCAGTCTCACGTTACTTTGAGGGAATAGCTTGAGACTAATGATTTTGGATTCATAAATAGAAGAAGATTCAGGACATCTATTAAGCTATACCCTCCAAACTCAAGAGGACCCCGTAACAATGCATGAGGGGGTAAAAGAGACACTTAATGATAGAGGAGGTGAGGAACACGTGAGTGAAAGGAAAGTTGAGGTCAGGAAGAGCTCTAGGCCCAAAATAACTAACATCAAGCTCAAAGATTTCACATTGGTCCACAAATAAATAAAAAAAGACGGTTAGAGGAGAGAGGAAGAGGGGAATGAGAATTCTGAATTGTGATCCTTCTCTCTGTTGGGATCTTTCTTCGTACTGTTCTGTTGTTCATTTTTCTACTTATGGTATTCTGTGAATACAATGCTTGCGTTTTGCATTACTCCTTTTCATTGCATCATAACTCTGTACTGGAGGGCTTATAATGGATAAGTAATTTCAGTAATCCTCCCTTCATACTGTTTCATTGTTTTTTTGTTGCTCTGTGACGGTTCCCCTCCAGACAGCAACACTCATACACACAACAGAACGATTGAGAAATAATTTTATTGTGAACTTTAGCATGAGGTAATGCCTAATACAACTAGTACCAAAAATGGAAAAAAAAAAGGGGGGGGGGGGGGGGGGGGAGAGAAGATATAGAGATTTAGACTTACTTCCTCCTTGAAGAAGCATATACAATTTTGACTCATAGTGGAGCTGGGGATGCTTGGTCTTCACAGGTTCCTGGAAATTTTATATAGAGGACAAATGGGTTAAGAACAAACACATATATAATGAGCAGACAAATATAATAAACTTGAGGAAAAACTATCAGAACACAACAGAAGAAAGAATATGAAAAATCTAGGATAAATTGCAGCTAATAATGGGAACATAAGTGTGCACTACACCCCTAGCACATGCCACTGAAATGCATTAAGTAATTTATTGGTTTCTTGAAAACCGTAAGTATTGCTCAGTAAAAGTGCAAGAGAGAGATGCTACTTCCTCTGTTAGTTAATCCGACAATAATAAACTACACCCAAATCAAATGTCAAGTATCCTTATTGGAACTCTCTGAACATTGATAAAACAAACTCGGAGAATTCTGAAGCACTCCAACAAGTGCAAGACAATTATACGGTCTAAAAACCATGTTCCACAGATTAAATCAAGGTAATTACTGACTAGTTTATGTATGCACATACTAGACAAATGGAATCAAAAACAGGAACAGATCAATGGATCTCTACAAATTCATATAAGGGTTAACTAATAATCATTCTGCCACATCCAGACGCGAAAGAGGGCTAAAATCTTGAAGAGAACTAACATACCAGCTTGATAGCCACCTCCTCTCCAGTTTGTATATTAACAGCTGACAAAGAGAATAGGAACAAAAATACGTTACAGAACACATAATTATATATAAAAATGTTGCAAAAGGAAGACTATAATTACTGTAATAAATAAAAAGAGGGCAAAAACATGAACATACCAATATAAAGCTCCCCAAAAGACCCACTCCCAATTTTCCTTCCCAATTTAAATTTCCCACCAATAACATGATCCATCCTAAAAGACCTTCAATACACCCTCGCCAGTAACTACAGCGAGCCTTTTCTGCTCAGATTTGTTCCCAATTCCACCACCAAATTATGTGCACCAAGGGGTCCACAAGGTCAAAATTTCCAACCTCTATTGGAGCATCCACTCAAATCCAATGAGATTTTCTAATCTAGTGGTCCGATTAGCCGTCAAAGGGGAATAAGGAACAAATCCAGGATAAGGGGCAAATAAAAAAAGGTGCTAAATTTACAAAATTCGTAACATCCCCAACAATGAAGATGAAATCTTTATTATTCAGAATACACACCACCTTCTCCAACTACATTCCTTATCCACACATAAACCAGAATCGATCACCCCAGACCACTGATTGAAGCCCTAATTTGCAAAGAACATGACCGCATTGACCCAGAACACAAAATGCTAACGGGTATCAGCAACAACACACAAAACTGAATCTTTTTATTGTAAAAATACAAAAAGAGAAAGACCAAGAAGAGGAGATTGTGGAGGCTGTGCTGAACCAAGTAGGAACTAGAGTAATTCCACAAATCAAAAAAGTATGGACTTTGAAGAGAGAGAGAGAGAGAGAGAGAGAGAGAGAGAGAGAGAGAGAGAGAGAGAATGAGAAAAAGGAAAAGCTGGCAAGATTATAGTAATCGTTGGTGTGTTTTCGTTGTATTTAAAATTAATTTTATTTTAATATTTCTTTACTTTTTCATCTTCGTTTTTCAGTGAAACTGAGAAAATTTGTAGATTATGACAAGACGAAGGGTTAACCGATCCCTTCTATCTCTATTCCTCTCCCATTCTTAGTCAAACTGCTCCCTCTTCTTTTCTTCTTTTTCCTTTTTTTTATCATTACTAATTTATTTCCTCTTTTCATCTTAAAAACTGTTTACAATTTCAGTTACAATATTAAGATGACAATTGCATTTTTAAAAAATATATATATAAAGAGAAATCACTTTATGTTTCTTAAGATATACCATTTATGATTATTTTTAACAATATTTTCCTTTTTAAATCCACACATTTTTATATTAGTAACTATTTTATTCATTCGAATACATTTATCAAAACAGAAATTAATTAAGATTATAGTCTATTATCAAAATAATTGATTATTGGAATAACAAATTATTTAACCTCATTAAAAATCATCGTAATTTAATATATCAATTTTTCAATTAGTATAACAAATTAAATTATACATTTTACAGATTAAAATTATTAGTTTTTAGAAATAATGTATATTTATGTATGTTTCTTAAACATTCCAGAATAAATTAAAAAAAAACTACAAATATCAATTAAAATAGGCTAATAATTTGAAGATAAATGTAAGCAAATCTTTGATTTTCAATTAAATGAAAAACAACAAACATGATCCTGAATTTACATGATACTCATCATTCCCACATTCACAGTAAAAGAGAACTAACATAGATTTATTGTATAATTCTTTTTGTTTCTTCCTGTCAATTGTTCTCTTTCCTCTTAATCTTCTTTAATGACTTCTTGGTGATATAGAAGTTGCAAGGATAGTTTCTCTGTTAAAATTACGTTTTCTATATTGTCTTTTATGAGAGTGTTCTCTCTTTTTCACTTTTCAGAAACGTAACTTTGTTCACTGTCCTAAAACTTTTCCTCTTTTATGGTATTTTAATTAATCTTAATAAAAACACCAAAATGTCCTTTTGAAGTGAGAAGAAAGAGATTAATTTTAATAACTCTAAAATAATTTTAATAACTTTAATAATTTAATATTCTAATAATCATCACATTAGAATCCTTACATTAAAGTTATATCTTACGTTACATGAACCAATGTTAATTATTAATATAATTTAACATTAAATCATTTTTTAAGTTAATAAATTATTTACAAATCCAATTTTCAATTGCACTGATCGAACTTGTTGATCGAGTTTATTTTTTAAAACGGTTTGAAATAGCACCGAAAAAAGAAATTGAATTCTGTAGTCAATACTTATCATTATTTCCAACTTGACTTTTATACAATTTGTTTTCTATAGATGGAGAATGCATATTCATCCTCGTGAATTCATAATTTCAATAAATATATATATATATATATATATATGATAAAAGAAAAAGTAATTGACAATAGTCTTCTTTAATAATCACTTGCAAAAGATAATATTTGAATATTGTTTTAATTAAAGTAAAATATTAAACATGATGAAGGGAGCATAGTTTTGTACAACGCCAAGAAAACAAAATAAAAAATTATCGCATATTTATTATGAAAAAAAAAAGTGAAGTTTGAAAAGTTTTGTATAATGAGGATGTCACGAGTGCATAAAATGAATACCCGTGTAGATATGGGACACATTAATTATATAAAAAACAATAATTGGAAGACAAAAAAAAAAGTGACTTATAGAGAGAGAGGAACGTGGGATCCATCATAAATCCTATTATTCCACTCAAGAAAAAAGCTAAATAGTAATTAATGAATTCGCCAAACAAAAACATAATGATGGAGGTTGTGTACCATTATAGAGTACACGATTGCAATCAATTGGAAAAAATTATTTCACCCTTTTATAATAAATAACTTTTTTCTATATTCCATCATAAGTATTTACATGTTTTACAAGTTACTATAAAAATTATGTTTTATTTATAACTTATATTATAAATTGTTCATTCTTTACATTTTTCTTAAAGAATAAGGTAAAGTGTAAGGGTATGAAAAATAATAAGATCATTAGATCTATGGGGACAGCCAGTCCATATACCAAGGACCCAAGATTTTAGGAATGAATCCCTCCTCAAAGAATCAGACTTTTTTATTTCTGTTCTTTTTTTTTTTCTAAATAGAGCTATTTTCTCCTTAAGAAGGTGCTCTGCCTTCTCTCTAAAATCTTCTAACATTGAATCGTTTGAGTTGTAACCTAAAGGTATCTGAACGTTCGCGGTGCAAAGAGTTATCCTTTGAAACGAACAGTTTTCCTGTTTGTACCCGGTAAGCCTTTTTCCCTTTCTTTTTCACTGTGTAAGACCTAGGGTTTCCAGTTTTACTGACTGCATGTGCCTTGTACGTTTTCCTTTTCATTTTCGGTATGTTATAGCTCTAAGAGCTACATTTTATCACCTATTTGGTGATCTGTAGGGTCGGTGAGCATACTGCCGTGTGGGTCGTTGTTAGAGCACCTTGGGTATACTGTTCAGCGCAACCCACAGGTAAGGGGAGCTAATTATTTTTTATTGAACCTGTTTCGGTGTTTTATGCATGATTAATTTAAAAATATGATGTTCTGTTGGGACTGTGATTGATTTCCTTGTACTGTTTGATGAATATAATCTGTGTTAGTTTTGTTTGATGTTTGATAATACAATCTGTGTTAGTTATTGTGATTAGTTACTGTTTGATGTTTGATGAATATAATCTGTGTTAGTTACTGATTGATGAATATAATCTGTGTTATTTGGGACTGAGTTAGCTACTGTGATTGATTATGTTTTGGGAAAGGTTTGGGGCCAGACTTAATTAGTATTATTTGGGTAGCATCTGAATGCACAAGCACTGTTTCAGGTCACTATAAGAAGAAGTGAAATGTCAAAATTGGTCTTTTGAGGTCTAGAGTATAATAGAACAGTTTGGATGACTTAAATAAATCATAAGGGGCTGGTTAAGAGTACTTTGTTGGTGGGATAAAGGGAACTTAAAAACCTGAGTTGGCACATCCCTGGCCTGGTCCAGTCAGTTGTGACTAGTCATGTGTGCTAGCGCCAAAGGTGAGTCTGATGCGTTCAGACATCTGAACCCTCTCCGGTGACCAATTGAGTAGTGAGGTGAGGTTGGAAGCAAGCATTATGTGGTAATAAATAGTTTAACACACAATTTCATAATTAAAGGAACATTGTAAGTTATTTGGAAGTAATACGTATCATAATATATTATATAATTGATTTATAAAATTATATATATACGTATAATTAAGATATATATATATATATATATATATATATATATATATATTAATTAGTTTAATATAATATAGATATTTATGTAATTACGTAGTTAATGAATTATATTAATATAATATAGTTACATATAAAAAAAAGTTAGTAGCACATATAATTATATTGATATTATGAAACGGTAGATATGTTATTATATTTTATTAATATAATATAGTTCCATATATAATAAAAGGTACGTATAATATAATATTATAATATTATAATATCATAATATTATAATATTATAATATCATAATATTATAATATGAAGGTTGGTTTAATATAAATTAAAAATGTTTGTGCAATGATTTAATAGAAAATTTATAATAGAAGTATGGTTTAATATAATTATTATAATATGGGTTTTATATCTGTTCAGGGATTAGGCATTGGAAATAAATTGTAAAAGATTATGATATGATATTGATTAACTTAGATTAAATCAGGAGTATTTATTTTTATAATTTGTGATTGATGAGTAAGGTATTGTTGAAATTATGTATATGTTGATTGTGACAAAAAGTATATGATTACAAAGTGATGAAAGTATGATCCAAGTGGTAAACTAAGTTCCATCTGTATAGAATCTCTCGGAGAGATTCTTAGTGTTTTAGAATGAAAGTGGGAACTCAGTCTTGGGGTCTTCCTGACGCTCCAATGGTCTTTCTTCTCACGTAGAGATGACTGAACCATGTGGTGAGGAGTAGCAGAGGTCTTAGTATTGGAGACTTCCATCATGCTCCAAGGCGCGAAACAGACTAACGTCATGAGTGTGGTAGGGCAGGGGAGCCCAGGACGATGGAGCCTAAGTATCACAAGCCACCACGGGTGCATGACCCGTCATAGCTCGACTATCATTCTAAAGTCCGGACGAGTCAAGTCTAGTATTTAACATGATAGGATGAATGTTTTATCTTGTTTGCTTTAAATTAATATATTGTATGTACATGCTCTTAATTGTATGTTTTTTATATAATTAGCTAACCCTTGCAATTGCTTGTGTTTGTGCCATGTTTGCGTTTATTTTCCTTGCGATGATTATCCACTTGGATGGGAGCAGATGACTAGGAGATACTTTGGAAACAACTCTTGATGGGGAAGGAAATGTTGTTGCATAGTTCTCTAGGCTTTAAGTATCTTATCCTAGGATATTTTGAAGAAACTTTGTCATGTTCTAAGTTTTAAATTCTTTGTAATTTAAGGGAGAAACTCTAGTACTCCAAGTTTCCAAATGTTACAGTTTAAGGATGACTGAAATCCTATTACTCTTAACTGCTTTCTAGTATTATAGTATTATTCATGGTGACGCCTTTATTATATTATATATCTTTATAATATAATTGGGATGTCACATAAAACATCTTCTTAATAAATGATAAACGAAATGCTCTTTCATTTATTATAATTGTCATATAATTTTAAAAAAGTGTATAAGAAATATAAATATTTGATAATTTAGTTTAAAGATGAAACAATTTTGTATAATAATAGTTTAAGAACAAAATATATTTAAGCATGTCTCTTACAATAATAAGTATTATTAAAAGGAAAAGTTGATGATTAGTATGGGAAGTTAGGCACTTGGTATCATGTGGTAGAGGATGATTGTGTTGTGTTCTGTGTCACTGTTTCTCCAAATTTTAGGTGTTGATAGTACTACAAAACTAAAACATTCGTATGTTCCTAAGAATGGAATAATGACACTTAGCATCAACATTGTTCACTTGTCACTAAAAAGAATAAAATGGGTATAATTTTGAAAACCTAATTGTGGAAGTGATTTATAGATATTGAAGAATATCAATGGGTCTGGTTCTTAGGAAGTTTTAGAGATCTCCATTCTCAATTTTTCTTTTTAATTTTATTACTACAAATGGGTGTGTTATTAATTTCACTTTTGTTGGAGTTTCATACATCTAAGTTTTTTTTAGTAACGGCTGCTGCAAACAAAAATACAAAATATATAAAAATAAATAAAACTACAAAGGTAAATTAATTATACCAAAAGAATATATACAACACAAAATTCAAATCATAGACGAATATATATCAACAAATCCTAAAACTAATAATAATAATAGTCTTATCATTTTGAATTATGTTATAATGTTGTAAAAAGAAAAAAAAATTACATTTTGAATTGGATTGAACTCTTGATGGAGTAGAAACAATTACTGCTATAATAAAACTTTTTTTATGTTTTAAGATTCAACCAAACTCTGGAATTGCTTGTGAAGCGTATGTTTACATGCTAAGTGACTTGGATGTAATTCTTAAAGCATTGAGGTGCTTCAATAATTATTTCCACCCAACAAAGTGTAATATAATAATAATTATTATTATTACAAATATTATAATTATAAAAGTAATTTTAATATTTTTTTACAAACTTATTATAGATCATTTTTATTTTTTTCGTAGATAATTATTTTAGTTAATTGTTAATATCATTACTCAATCTACTTTTATTGATAACTTATACATTGTCTTAGAAACTTTCTTTTATACTATCATGTACAATATGGTGTATATGTAGATAAGTATGTTTTATGTATTACATGAATGAGACGTTACCCATTAAGTGGAGTACTCTAGAATGGCTTGGTTTGTCTTCATCCAAGACATGGATATTCGTATCGTGAGGGGTACAAAAATATAAAAACAAATTATATATATTTATACATATTTACAATGATAACAAAAATATTTAGTTTTTTAAAAACATAAAATGTTACATAAATTATCAAACTTCCAAATAGAGATGACAACGGTCGGATGAGTCATAAATAATATCTATTCGCAATTTGACATACTGAATAAAATTGTATTTGTTACTTGATCTATTACTTGTACGGATATCTGTTTAGAAAATATATGTGAGTATTTTAAAATACGTAGATACCTAAAAAAATATTTTATACATTTTTAAAATAAAATAATAAAAAATACATATAATATAATATAAATTAAATTAGATATAAGTTAAATTTTAATTTTAATTAAATTTAAGATAATAAAATATAATTTTATTTTATTTTTAATTAAAACAAAAATGATATTTAATAATCTTATCTTATTTATCTGTTTCTTTTCCCCTCTGGGTGATACATCCAACAAATTTTCACCTGCAACATAGATTGATGTTGTATTGCATAAACCTACCCAGACAAGACAATGTTTTGGAATTACGTTAAGTCCTAAGATAAAAGGATAAAGTTACGTTTATGTATATTAATCCATTGTGGCTAAAGGAAACAGAAAAGAACCGTCCAATTCACTTCAGCAAACCAAAATCAGAATTTAAAAAAACAGAAAGTTATTACAGCTTTAGTTTTGGTAAAAAGCAAAGGTTCTTTAGACAGTAGAATTTTGAGAAATAAAGATGTTATTGATTTGTGAGGTTGGCAACTTCAAACCATACATAGCATGATGGGTCAGAATTCAGAATTTTCTGCCTAAACGACACGGCATATTGAAAAATGGTACGCAACTGCATAAAATAATGTCAGGGACTTTAATGCATAATAAAAAATTAAAAGTACTTTCATAATATATAATCTAACTTTAAACGCACATTGTGGTTAACTCAAATGTCCCTTTATAATGATATTGCAACACGCAAAACCCTATTGTAAAAAATGTTTAAGTATATTTTTAGGAAGTAAACTTTTAAGTGTAGAGTTAAATATTATTAAATATATTTTTATCTTTTAATACGTAAAATTGTAATTAGTTATTGTTTTAAATTTTGATTTTATTTAGTATCTCAACTGAATATAATTTTTTTACTTAATAATATTAAATTTTCTTTAAAATGTTAAACGATTATTACAGAGTCCGCATTAATTATATGTTATTGTCACAAGCTTCTTCTTTATTCGATATTCTCACTTTCGATCAATTTTCATGTCAACAACGTAAAGGTAAGAAACACCTACCAAAACCCAAAAGAATTTCCTCATATTCTTATTCACTTCCAAGCACTATAAAAAATGTTAAATACTAAAGATTATTTTGCAAAAGTTATAAAAATTCCCACAAATTAACGTAATTTAAAATAATTCTAATAGATTGTTTAAATGACAATAATTATGGAAGTTCTAATTCTTTTTTGTCATATTAGGATTTTTTTATTCTACTTTTCACTGAAAAGAATTCTTAAACATCAATCAATTTTAAAAAAATAATTAATTATTATAGTAATTAATTTATATAATAATTTTTTAATTAAAAATAATTAATATCTTAAATAATCTCTATTATAAATAAAAAAAATTATAATAGTTTTTGACAATTATTTCAGAGCATCACATTAACATTTTGACAATTATTTAATTTTATTAATATTTCAGTTATGGAGTTAAGTATAATAGTTTATTATGTTATTTTTTTTGAAAATTTGAATATTTATCTTCGTATGATATTTTAACGTTAAAGTTAAAAGAATATTCGATAATTTTAATAATAAATATGTATTAAATATTATTATCTATTTTTTTTATTTTAAATTTATATTTTTAATTTTTGGAAAATAAGCTTTTGATTAACATGTTAATTATGACTCACTTGTTAATAATTATATTTTATTGTAAGTGAATGATTATTGTCACACCCCATTAATTTTCCCCTCTTTAATGGAGACAGGTGTCACGTCCTGTTTATTTCCCTAAGTTAGTGGGGGACAATTTGATCAATGCATTAAATTTTTCCATCCATTGGAAACCGTGCGGCAGCAGGGAAGGAGGGAGTTTGCAGAAAATGAAATCCAAGTGGCAGCTCAAGGATTACAGAGCTCGAAAAGTGGAAGACAGGTGGCCGGCAGGAATTGGACCGTTCGGTTTTTGTGGGAGGCAGTATTTAAAGAAGGATTTTAGAAGCTGGCACCATTTTTCTTCTGCATGCAAACTCTTCATCTTCCATCTCCAGAAAACCACCATTTTCTCCTCCTTCTCTCTAAAACCCTCCACCTTCTCTCTAAGATTTCGACCACTTCCTCCCCTTCGATCATCAACCTTCTTTCAGATTAAATACTCCGGTGCCAAGAGCTTTCAATTGCACCGATCAGATTTTCATTTGAACCGGTAAGCAATTCTGTCCTTTTGAAATTCCTTGCCTTCCTTGCATGCAAGAACCGTTTCATGCTTACATGTGTTTGTTAATTCATTCTCTGAATCCATTTTATGTATTTGATGCAATAATGGATGTCTTTCACCAATCAGACCTTGAAATTGGAACCATAGAAGTAGTTGTTGTAAAAGACTTAGAAGCCTAGCTGGTTTAGAGGTAAGGAAAGCTTATAATAAATTTAATTATGATTATGTTTCATGAATTAATGCATGATGGTTTGAGCATATGATTGATGTTGTATGAATTGAATTAAAGATGAAAGTATGGTATGTTGTTTGATGTACTGCATGTTTGATTTTGGTATGAAATTATTTATATGCATATAACTTAGTAAAATTCTGAATCTGTAATCGAAGGGTCATTAGGACCGTTCGATTTCTCCTAAAACGATCGGTCTTGTACAAATTGTGTTGAACTCAAATATTTAGATTTGATTGAATTACCCATTAAAGAACGTTCGGTCATACACTGAACGTTGGGTTTTATATTGATAATGTTTATTGAAAGTACTCGGTCATAAATCGAGTGCTCGGCATGAGAAGGTACTCGGTCATAAACTGAGTACTCGGTTTCATATTAATTGTCTTTATTATACTGAACGTCCGGTCTTATACTGAACATTCGGTCTTGAAGTGCTTGGTCATACACTAAGTATTCAGTTTCATATTAACTACTTAGAATGTTCAGTCATACATTGAGCGTTTGGTTTATATTGATGATGTTTATTAAAAGTGTTAGGTCTTATACCACTACTTGAATTTTAAGAACGTCCGGTCATAAACTGTACGTTTGGTTATACAAGTGTTTGGTATTAAACTGACACTTAATTTCTGAAGCATTCAATTTCATATTATTATTATTATTCATTTTAAGAACGTTCGGTCGTAAACCAAGCGTTCGGTTGTACACAAATGATATTTGAGTATTTGGTCATAGACTAAGTACTCAATTTGATGTTAACTATCCTTCTTGGGAAAAACGTCCGGTTTATAATATTATTTCTTTGAAAAGTGTTCGGTCTTACACTGACGCTTGATTCCTCACAGAGTGTCCGGTCTCATACTGACACTCGCTTTATTGAAGAGAACTCTTTTATTTTAAAACGTCCGGTTTTTTGTGTTTAACTTCTTCAGCTCCATTGAAGAGTTTCTTATGGATTATTCCGTTCGGTTTTCATGGTTTAACTTGTTCAACTTCATTGAAGAGTTTTCATTGATTTTCTGTTTGACTTCCTTCTAACCGTCCGGTTTCCATTAGCTAGTCTGGCTTAGTTTTTCATTGTTGAGTTGCTCATCGATTCTTTTTCTTCGCTGCCAGACCGTTCGGTCACTTATTAGAACTTCTTGTTTACTTCAGTTCTTATTATGTCTCTGACCGTCCGGTCACTTATTGAATCTCTTTGATACTCAGTCTCCAAACATTTTGTATTCCGTACCGTTTATAATAAAAGATGTAAAGGATGAATGAGTTTATTATGATTTAAGAGTATTCTAGGGAGGAATAGCTCATGATTGGAATTGTATTGGTAAAGTATGAACATGGTCAGACTCTGCTGTCGTCCTGATCCTGATATTTCGTGATTACGCCTTCTCAAGTAGAGAAGGGTAACTCATGCGTGGGAATGGCAGGAGGTCCGCGGTCATAAGACCAGATGATCGTTGTAGGACTAACCTCGGGTGGCAGCTGATAGTTCAGGCAGCTACTACACCACACTGGGTGCTATAGACATCGAGCTACGTGATTAATACAGTCCGGACAATGTCTAATTGGTTGGATATAATAGTAAAACGTTCGGTTTATATAGATATGAATGTGTTGATAAATGTGTTGTTTGGTTTGCATGTTTATGCGTATGTTAGAAATGATTAATTAAATTTACATAAGTTTACCCTTATATGTTCTATCTTGTCTATGTATCCGTTCGGTCTCAACCGTTCGGTTTGTTCTCTTCACTGCAATGATCATCCATTTGGATGTGAGCAGAGGGTGACCGCGAAGATACTTTGGAGGATGCCCTGCAGACGGATCAGCCTATAGATGCGATACCTGTGAACTGTGCAGGACCGTCCGATCCTTAGTTTAGATTTGAATCATCACTTCGTGTATATAACCGTTCGGTTTAAGGTTTTGTTAAAATGTTCGGTGTAACTTCCTTTTATGTACCGTTCGGTCTTTAGTTGAACCCTTGACCGTTTGGTTTAATCATGTATATTCTGCCACACTCGTATTTTACTTGTACAATTTAAATTCTTAGTGAATATCATGTTTCTTTCTCTTCACTTGTTTATGATTCTTTTCTTCTCCAGTGTTCTTTGTTATTATTATGATAACTCCTGAAATAAATCATAGCTTTTGTTATAGATTTATTTATTATGATAACTCGTGGAATAAATCATAGCTTTTGTTATAGATTTATTGGGATGTCACAATTATTAAATCTAATTGTTTTAGAAGGTGATAATATGTTAACGGTAGCTGTTGTTGTGTCTAACAGTGTGAAGCGTTTGATTAATACAAGTCATACAGTCAATTAATTTTTTTATTAACATGATTTTGTAATTTTAGATGTTTCAATTTAAAGTGAAAGATGAAAATTACTATATATATTTTAATTATTTTGTATGGTAGGATAAATTATTTATATCTAATACACTTTCATTTATTCTAATTCATCAGTCTCTTCTTTAATAAAACACAACATTATACACTTACATATAGATTTATTGTTTTTGTTGAGGATTGAATAAGTCTATTTCTATCGCTGTTGTGAATAGTAAAACATAAATGATAGTCAAATAAATATAACATAGTTGTTGTTGACTGTATAATTATATTAGAATAATTACCATTATGAGTCAAACTGCTGAAACTTTTGATTTTAAATATTATGTTTTAATTTAAAGATGACAGCATTTGGTGATTTTTTTTTTCATTTCAATTTTTTTATTGTGTAGGTATCGTACGGATATTTGTTTGGTTTGTATTTTAAGTTTAATGTTTTTAATATTTTTTTTAGAGTTGGTATTTATGCCCAGCGTTAAAATATATAAAATTCATCATTTAATAAAAATTATATAGAGAATCAAGTTCTCTTTATTTACACAGCCATTCTCATTCTGTTTTTTCGACTTAATTTGTAGAATAGATTTTAATTATTTATTATTTAAAAATTCTAATAGGTACTTTGTATTGTTTTCTAAATTATTCAGTTAGTTACTTTTATTTTATAAGACAGATTCGAATTACGTCCTCTATTTTTAAAAACATGTTTTTAAAAAATATAACATCTTATTTCTAGATGTTACTTAAATTTTAATTCACTTGATATTTTTTCAGTGAACTTTCATGTCTTTAATGTTATTTTTTAAACTAATATATATTGTCATAAACATTATTTATCTATAAAGAGTAATACTTGAAAAATAACAAATAATAATAGACTTACATTTATGTAAGCATTGTAACTAACTTTTACACAACTTCAAAATAGATAAGTTGTGTCAACATACAATGTCTTATATAAAAAGTTGAAGTCGTCACAATTTGAGATAAATTTGATTAAGGTTAATCACAAACTAAAAATAAAGTTGTGTCATGTTGTGATGATTTTAGTTCTGCACTGGAATGAACTAAAATTGTATCATGTTACGACGACTTCAATTTTATATTAAAATAAATTAAAGTCGTGTGTCATGTTGTGATGACTTCAGCTTTACATTAAAATAAAATAAAATTGTCTTTGACGACTTCAATTCCATATGGAATGAACTGAAGTCATGGCATGTTGTAACAACTTCAGTTCTATAATAATTCCAACCTTGTTTCTTGTGTATTTTAATAGTTTTTATTTTTACTTTCACATTTCAATAATTTGAAAGACCACATAGTTTGTTACGAATGAGGAACAAAACTATTTATAGGACATAGACAACTTGCCCATATAGATAGTAAAATTTGATCACTTGTAAAAGTATCAAGACGATAGAATGTACTATGTTTACTTTATTTTCAATACATTTAACTTTTTCTCATAAACTCCCAATTAGTAGTATTTACCAAAATCATAAGCTACTTTTTTACCTCAATTTAATATTTTTTTCTTACTTTATCATGTTAATTCATTCAATGAATTTTGTTATACAATAAAAAAGTGATTTTTATTTAACTAAAAAACAATATATCACGGTGTAGAACACAATGCTAAGGATTGATTAAAATTGAAGTCGTTATAATATAAATCGATTTCAGTTCATTTCATACAAAACTGAAGTCATCAGAACATGATACGATTTCAATTCATTTCATACAAAATTGAAATTATCACTGTATAGCACGAATATGACTCTTGTCACAACATGACATGGGTTTACTTTTGGTTTGTAATTAACTTTAATAAAAGTCGTATAAAGCAATAACAACTTTAACTTTCCGTAAAATTTATCATATCTTGACATGATTTTGGTTTATTAAAAGTGAAATCGTTTCAATTTGGTACGACTTATTCGTTTTAAAGTGGTGTCAACTTGGTATAACTTGTCAAATCTAAATTTTTTGAAAAATTTTACACCATACTTATAATTTTAAGATGAAATTACAGTATAAGGATTAAAATCAATGATTTCTATTGCTTAGACAATGTTTATGATTGACAAATTATATTAAATAAGAGATTTACATTTCTATATAAGTTTTGGTAACTAACTAAAGAGTAATTAATTGCTTCTACAAATAACATATGCTTCTTGTTTTTTTCGAGCCATCAATAATGTATCCATTGAGGTTTACAAGAAGAAATGAAAATGTGGAATAAAAGCAAAAATTACAATAAACACGAAAAATGGTTATTAACTAATATAGACTTGAGTTGTTATTTCTATTCTGAATGAGTATGTTGATCATCAATCTTTTTAGTTGTGCTTGCAATTGAATCAGAAGCCTCGGATACAGATGCTTCAGATGTATCAGAATCGCAATCTGTGTTAATCAATGTAATTGAACAACAAGAGTTAGTGTTACAAAACCAAAAAGAAAAACATGTATACAATGAGCAACATAAACAAACAAATTTAAAAAAAAAACTAAAAGAAGTGACATACCAAAGAGAGACTTAACAGATGGCTTCTTTACTTTAGAAGTTTTCTTTCTTAATTCAGCTGCAAAAGAAAGGAGAGAAAAGAAGAAATTTACTTTTTTATTTAAAATCAATGAAAAAAGTTCTCGTTTAATTAAAAGGAAAAAAGAGGAAATGAATTCAAATTTGACTTCTTTCCCAATAAGTTTAATGAAAACTATTGTTATTTTTCTTTACTATAAAGTTGAACTGAGATTAATTCTTTAAAATTAATATAAGACTTCTCTCAACCAAAAATACCACCCACGACATAATCTCAACATCCAGCAAAAGTTAAATGTAAATAATATTTTCATTTATATTAGATTTTTTTAACTTTATAACATATTTCTCACCATTATTTATCTTTAACTTATTAAGTGAAATATTTAAATAAGAAACAGAAAAAATATAATCAATGTCGTCTTAAATTTGTAAATAGACATATAAATAGAAACAAAAACTAATTTCAAAAGTAGATATGAAACAAAGTAAAAGCAAAATCTTCTAAGGAACATTATCTACATTCAAAACGAAATGAGCAAAAAGTTACGTACTCATCCCAGGAACTTGATAATCGTTGACAATTTCAAAGTTTTTGTATGTGTATCCCACAAAATTCATGTCTTTAGATGAAAGCATCTGTACCATCGCATATAATAAGTCAAATAAGGATGAGAACAGAAAAATGTGTAAGATACATTAAGAAATAAAAAATTGTAAACACCAACATTCAAGAATTATACACAAGGCAAGATATAAATACCACATAAATTTTTCCAAGAAAGTGATACATTTGACTTAGATAATTATACACAGGTGATGAGCTTTAAAGTTTGTTTTCATATTATTAAAAAATCTATATAACTTTTTCAAAAACACATATTCTTTTATCAATGAGGTGTGTAGTATTTATACTTAATTTGCATAATAATTTCTAAGAGAACTTCATGAAAAATGTAAAACAGAGGAAAGTCTTGGATTACCTTTCTCCATGGACCGCCAGTTCTTGATGCTGATTTAGTCTGGTGGTCAGACTGAAAAAGTGATAAAGGTAAAATGAGAATATTTCTTTTTACAAATGTGAATAATCTTAAACAAAATGCAACAGAAAATAAGCAATAATTTGAAAAATGTAAATACCTCATCAAACTTTTCAAAATTTTGAGTGTCTAACTCATCGTTGACCTCAGGAATAAATGCAGCTTCCATTTGATACAATCTTTCCCACTCAACACCATTGAAAAATGGATGAGCCTAAAGAAAAAATGCAGTAGAAAGGTAATTTTTAAATTAAAAAGTCTACACAAGATATTTAAGAATGTAGAAAAGGACACACCACACAACACCTTTATTTCATCTGCACCATTTGAGCCCAGTCTCTGGTTCACATTACACAAAAGCTTACTGATAAGATCTTTAGCCTCTACAGATAACCTTGCTTCTTCAGGAAACTTTAAATGAGATTTCCAATTTACTATCTACATAAAATAGAGAGTAATTAGATAAATGTATTGAGCAATACAAAATATAAAACTGTTTGAACTATCATGTTCATAGTAAAAATGGTAAGTAGTCTTAGCTTGTAGTTATTTTTATAATGAATGTTACCTTTCTACATGTTGACATTGGATCGTCAGAATAAAAAGGCGGATATCCCACCAACATTTCATACATAATAGCACCAAGTGACCACCTGGGAATTTTATCATGACAAACATCACTGTATCAGAATAAAACATCTAACTCATCAAATATACAAGAAAGTCTAAAGTAAACTATGTTACTTGAAACATGTCTTGAAAGAATCACTACTACTGAATGAAACACAAGTATGCTTCCGTATTAGATGTGTCATAAAAGCAAAATGAAATTAATTTGAATCTTATCATTCACAAGCATAGAACTCACCAATCACATTCCATCCCGTAGCCTTTCTTTAATAGAACTTCTGGAGCAATATAGTCTGGTGTACCGACAGTAGAATAAGCCTGCAACATTCATATATTCACATTTGCAAGCGCGCACACACACACACACAAGAAAATCCACATAGTAGTTTTGAACTTACAAGTGTCCTCCTATTCTTTTGCCAGTGTTGCAATTGTTCTTGTTGTGTGCGTCCAGATTCATCACTTTGAGGAAATCCATTTGCATTTTGACCAGCAGAAAAATCCGTTTCTTCAAGTGTACTACAGTCTAATGGTTTACATAACCCAAAATCTGACAGTCTCAAGTGTCCATATTTATCAAGTAATAAATTATCAGGCTTAATATCCCTGCAATGTACCATATTATGAAGATTAGTTTATATGATGTACAATCAACAAAACTTATATTATAATTTTAGCTATCAGAACAATACTTACTTCTAATAATGAGTTTTGTAGATCAATTTATTTTAGGCTTATTGCCACCTTAGTCTACATGGTATAATCAACTATAACATACTGCAGAAAGCAAGACTGATATCTGGTAGACAACCAATTTCATAGGTACCTATGTATATAATTGTGTTTATGTATTGATTCAATGGCCAGAACTGTTTCTCCCACATAAAATCTGGCTTCATCTTCGGTCAAGGTATCCTTTCTCATTAGTAGAGTCATCATATCCCCACCAGGTAGATACTCCATAATAAGATATAAATACTCCTCATCTTGGAAAGAACAATAAAGTTTAACTATGCAATTGCTGTCAACCTCTGCAAGGAGATTCCTCTCAGCTCTGACATGTTCTACCTGAAATAGTTAGCTGAGTTAAAGTGTGATAACTCAATTAGCCTTTAACATGAAAATTACTCTTCTGTAAAATAATACATGTAGCTAGGTAAATGATTGTCAACCTGGCCTCTGCGAAGCATCTCTGATTTCTTTAGCTTTTTCATTGCAAATACATGATCTGTAGTCTTTTCCTTACAAACTCTGACCTAAAACAATTTCAAATTGTAGGTAAAAGTAGAACCATTGATGGACAGAAGCATAAATAGATTTAAAAGCTAAGAAAACAGGTAGAAATCGCATTAACTTGTATCATATATAAGAAGCACAAACATACCTCCCCAAATGCACCTTTTCCAATCATGGTCAATAACTCAAAATCATCTACACCCATCTTGTGCCTTTGAAGACGCATATATTCAGTTTCCTTTTTCTCTAAAAATTTAAGTAGGTTATTTTGATCTTCCTCAGATACATCAGCATCTGCCAACTTCTTTTCCAAGATGGTTCGACTGACACATGTAAGGTATTAGATATGTTTTCAACATATTTGTTAATCCAACGATCATAACTCAGATTAATGCTGAAACATACACAATACTTTGGATAGTTTCAACACAATTTAACTAAACAGTTAGAAAAATCTGTAGTCATGGTTCAAGAAATCTCTACTTGCACTCCAAAGAAAATTCTGCCACAATAATAGTTAATACAGTTCCACTAACTCACTAGGATTGCATGGTTACACTGTGTTGTATTAAGAACCACTAACCTAAGATTTGGTGAAACATTCAAATCTATATTTAGATTAAATAAAGATCATCTCCACCAAATTTGAGTCAAACAATAGATTACATATTTTGGAACATTCTTGATTCTTCATCCTATTCACATATTTTCTTATTCAAACTTGCACCCCCATTTCATATCAACCAGGGTAATTCTTCCAATGTTCTTAGAAAATTCTAGCTAAACTAGGAACACCAATTGATATAATATCTTTTGTTGCACTACAACTAGTGTACTAAGTAAGCTATAATGCATTAATGGGAAAAAAACAACATTTATTCTAAAGAGTAGATAACAAAATACGCATTCGTTTGAAAATCAAACTAACAAGAAAATAAGTAATGGACTGGATTTTAAATATAAAATTATTGATATCAAGGAAATGTAACGTACCGTTCTTTCCTTTCCTGAAGGTTCTTCATCTGTTCCTTATAGTGGTTTTCAATGTATTGTTTAGCTGCTGCAACCTTCTGCTTTGTGATATTGGAAAGTGCTGCTTCGTCCAGAGGCACGTTTGGAGCGTCATTCCCACCATGAGTATCGTCTTTCTTTCTAGTAGAGGCTCTTAATTTATCTCGTGGTTGAAATTTCTGTAACCAACTCCTTGCAGAATCCATTTCGCTCACCAATCACAGTTTCAACCACTACCAACAACAACCATCACTTCTTTCGCAATAACTTTCAATTCAACAAATTTCAACTGTGATAACCCTGCAAATCATTTTATATTAAATATCGAAAAAAAAAGTTATAATTGACTTGGCGAACACGCAAGAGTTTCTGATCGTACCTTAATTTGAAGCTTTTCGGAAGGTACAAACGTAAGAGAAAAAAAATAACGCAGCGGAGTGAAACAACAATTGATGGATTAAAAGATTGAAAATGTGAAAAAGTTGAATTTGTGGGAAGAAGCTGATAATTCGGATTACCATCTAATTAATAGTTATAATTATGTAAAACTGGCAAGAGAGAGAATCCAATAATGTCGGGTACAACATTATGGGTATGACTTGGCTCATGAAAAACCTGCATTCACTCAACTCTCTCTTTAAATACTATATATATTTTTGTATATAACATTTAAAATATATCTAACTCAAATAATTAAACAAAGACTTAATTACCTTTTAAGTTGGAGACTGAATTTTTGTTTAGTACCTGTTTTTAAGAGTGATGTAATTTGGTTTCCAGATTACTAATTTTGCTGTTATTAGGTCCCTTCCGTTAAATTCACAGTAACAGTGTTAACTTCATCTAATTTACAATAAGAACAGATGATAGAGAGGAAAAAGTTAATAACTTGGGATCAAATTACATTAATTTTAAAAACAGGTACCAAACAGAAATTCAGTTCCCAACTTGAAGACTAAAAGGATAATTAAGCCTTAAACAAAAGAGTGGGGAGTGAGAAGATAAAAAAATGTGAACATCTTGGGCCCGTGTTACCAAAATGGCCCATAACCGATAAAAAGGGCATCTAACCTAAATAAAAGGCCCATTCTCGTTGAAACAAAACAACTTGTGTAGACAAGAAAACCTTATAACCCTTTCCCTCGCCTCCGTCGCAGTTCTCTCTTTACGTTCGGCTGAGTCTATTCCCGTTGCTGTTTATTTTCGATCAGGTATGTTTCTGATAACCCTAGACTTATTGTTTCCAATTTCTGATATCAACACGTTATCTGTTTATAGCTTTATTGTTATCTTAGTCGGTTTTCGCAGTGAGAAGTTATCGGTGATAATGTATCTTCAGTTTTACATAAACGAGAACGGTGACAAAGTCTACACCACCAAGGTAGGTTTTGTGTATGGTTCAGTAGTTTACATCTATTAATGATAATGGAATTAAAAGATTTATTCTCTTGTTTTTCTTTAGCCCCCTTGACTCAATTTGAAATTACTTATTGAAAGGCTGTTTCAGCCCTAGCTCAATTTGATGCAGTGGTTCTTTTCCTACGTTTTAATTTCTTCGTATTGGGATTTCCTGTAATGTAATTGCATCTTGGTGGTTATCACTGTGTTTTGAAGTGAGTTGTTTTTCTTCTTTGCAGAAAGAGTCGCCGCAAGGGCTAGCTACACAATCTGCGCATCCAGGTATTTTGCTCTGTTTACTACTGTTTTTGACCTATACATGTGAGGTCTTTCAAATTATGTTATATTACTTGTTCGTGAATTCTAAAGAAAACCTTTTGTCTCTCTGCAAATTCTGTGTTAACGCTAAAATGCACTGTGGACCGAATTATAGTTACTGTTTGTATTTTTTTATTTCTCTTGTAGTTTCGTAGATAATTTTCTGAAACGGTCATCTCTTGTTCTTGCATTGTTTGGTGGCTAGAATTCTTTGGATTAATGGCAGTTTGTGTTTTAATTTTTAGAGGATTTG
This sequence comes from Vigna mungo, assembly GCA_036885675.1. Taxonomy (NCBI): domain Eukaryota; kingdom Viridiplantae; phylum Streptophyta; class Magnoliopsida; order Fabales; family Fabaceae; genus Vigna; species Vigna mungo. The sequence continues at coordinate 23,553,008 of CP144695.1, forward strand.
CTTTTTCTATGACGACGGAAACAGGGTTTTAGCATTGCAATATCTGTGGTTCTGTGGAATTTATGGTTGGAAATAAAATTCTTTTAGATTTTTCTCTGGCAGGCAGTCTTCTTTCAAGTTTATTTGTGAAATTGGGTTCAAGAATTTTCTTGGTTGTGTGGTAATAGCCACTATCAGTGTCAAATTCATTAGAGAGATTGGCATGCTTTTGGTGCTTGTTCCTGATCTTTGTTTTCTTTTTGTACCCTTTTCACCTTTTGGTCTTTTTTCCCTCGAGGATTCTTGGTTGTGTGGTAATAGCCATCGAGGATTTCATTGTTTGTAAGTGAAAAAGTAACATCATCAGACTCATCGTTTCTCCGTAAGTTCCGAGTCAGTTTCATCTTGATGTGCATGTTATATGTAACATTGGATGAAAAAGTTATTGACTGAGAAACATCATCATTGTGGCTGTTTGGTTAAGAAAATGTTTTGTATTTTGATTTATTGTTTTTAATTTTAATTAAAAAGTCACAGTACTTTGTTTTCTATTTTCAGCAGTTAAATAACTTATTATTTTCATTGCTCCCTATATGATATTTTAAAGATCTGCTTTTTGCACAGTTTGGATTTTGTCATTGGCATAAGGCAGATTTGTCACTGCTAATTGAGAAAAACTTTCCTCGTTTTCATATCTGTCAAATACACGTCAAATGTTATTTTTAATTTGTTCCATTTTCTGTACTTGTTATGATTTTAATGGTTTTTCCAAAATGCAGCCCGGTTTTCACCCGATGATAAATTTTCGAGTCAGAGAGTTACTCTGAAGAAGCGTTTTGGATTGTTACCAACCCAGCAGCCACCTCCAAAGTACTGAGTGATTTTGAAGTTCCAATTTTTAAGTGTCTTTCCTATGATTAGCAGTGTTTTTTTTTTGAACTAGTGTAGTGCCGATACATGGGGCCAAGTGATTGAGCCATATATATTGTGTTATGAACGAATTACGTAAAATCTGGCTCACGTATTAGAATGAAGTGACCTGATGTTGAAATGCATTGAGTTGTGTTGCAGTCAATATAATGTTGTAAAACAAATGATGTCTCCATGCATGGGGTGATTGCTAGCTCTCAAAACAAGATAAAAGTGCAACTAAACCAGCTACATGAATCTATTAAGAATGAGAGATATTTTTATCTGCTCAAATATAAATTACACGTTTTTTCCTTTTCCAAACTAAGGAAACATACGAGAAAGAAGCGAGTTATTATTAACATGACTAAATTAGTATTTCGACTTTTATATTTAGATTTATGATGTACTTTAGTTTCTATATGTTTTTAGATTTAATTGAGTTTCAATATTTGTTAAATATAATCAACGTAATTTCTTTCATTAAAACTTCTATTAAATTGGTTATCTTTTATTTTTAAATTTTTCTAGGTTTTTCTTTCTTTCTTCATCTTTCACCATCTTCTGTGACATTTAAGTTCTCACTCACCACTTTCTATTACATTTTAAGTTCTTACAGAATTAAACGCCAATATTGAAACAAAGTTATCAAGATAATTCCTGCTGTAGCAACATACTGATAATAATGAAACTGATGGAAACATCAACAAGTAAGCTATGCCCAAAACGATGACATTTTAAAAATGTCTAGAGTTTTGGATTGTGTGAAGGTGGAAAACGGATTTGATTTGGGAATTTTCTCTTAAGTTCATGTTTGGGAGGAAGGTGGATGAAGACAGTAGATGGAGGAAGGTGGTGAGAGGTGGAGGGAGAAAAAAAATACTGAGATATAAGATTATTAGTGAATCCTATTAACACAGATAATTTAGATTATTGGTGTAATTATTGTAGTTATTTAAATGATTAAGAAAACACAGTAACAGATTTTCAGATCTAATTGTTTTTTTAAATTATGGAATAAGTGAATATGATTCACAATAAATTTAAGAATATCTTTAATTTTTTTTTTTGTAAAATTTGTTAATATTCAAATTATAGATAGAAGAAAGGATAGTTTTATTTATAGATACTACAAGTTTTATTCGCGATTGGTTTAAGATGAATATTGATAGTATAATTAGGGGTTTGATTTAATTTTATAAGCTGATACTTTTAGGGGAAATTAAATAAATATGTTGATAGTTTTTCAAAGTTCTTTTTTATGAATATAAATTTTTATTTATGCTGAGTTTACAAAAATCATCTCTGTCTTGAAATATGTTTGGGGGAAGATTTTTAGAAGCCATTATATTTTAATCTCTCATAACTTTTTAGATCAAATGTTTTTTTAAGTCTTAAAAAAAAATAACGTTGATTTTGCATTTTTAGAAAAATATGTCAATTTTTTTTTTTATGTTTTTGTGGAAGAAAATCAAGCTAATTTAGTTTTAAATAACATAAACAATATATGATTGCTTTACTTCTATACTTTTATTAAAATTTATTGTATTAATGTAATTTTTATCCTGTAATTTCTCATGTTTTATATTATTTTATTTTTTCTTTTATATATATATATATATTATTATTATTATTTTCTTAAAGATTTTTTTTGAAGGACCATTTTTTTCAAGATTCATGTTGTTTACAACGTCATACTTGACCATAAACCACAAGTCAAAATAATTAAAATTTAAAAATTAAAGAATTAAAATGAATTTTTATAGTAAAACACGATTAACCATTAAATTTTTAAAATTACTTGTCCTTATCTCCATTTCTTCTTGCTATTATATTGAAAAATATTTATCTTATCCATACGCAAACTGACGTATCTACCATAAAAACACGAGATATTTATTTCTTTTTTGACTTAATTATAATTTTGGTTTATATTTTTATAAAATTTACATGTTTTTAAAATCTTAGTCATTTAACTTCAAATAATTTATCATTTTATTAAAATTAATTTAAAATGATGTTAAATTACGATCAAATTATAAAATAAGTCACGACTATCACACATATTTTTCAGTGACATTGTGCCATAAAAATACCGATGGTTAAAGGTCAAAATGCAGACAAAATTTAGCGATAAAAATTACAAATTTGTAGAACACAGATAAAAAAAACTATAATCAAGTCTATTTTACACTTAAAATTAATTTATATATTTTAATGAAAAAAAAAACATTTAAAAATTTTTCTCTTTGAGAACACTAAAAACGTGGTTTCAGGGACAATCTTGGAAATGAAATTTAATGCCACGACACGACCAAAGAGGACTTCTAGTTAAGTTGCATTCGAAGAAGGTAAACACTCCTCAGTTGAAGTCGTCGCTGCGAAGTGCATTCCTTCCTTCTCATCTTCCTGCTGCTGCCGCGTATGTTCTAGTTCTCATCTTCTTGACCTAAAAAACCTAACATTCGCCGTCGATCCGCTTTCAAATTGTAAATGCGATTTCCTGTGTTTTGAAATTCTTAGATTCAACGGTGCAGGAATGGCCAGATACCTAGGAGGATTACTAGCACTGCTTTTTTGTGCTTCGATCTGCGGATCCGTCACGATTCCTGGCCCCATCTCTGATGCTCACCGTTCCGTAGCATCGGAGCTCTTCAGTGGCTCATTTTCAAGGTCAATTGAACTCTCTCTAGCTCCCTTTCTCGCGTGTTGTGTAGTTTGTTACATGCTTAGCTTAGTTTTAATACGTAGATCACGGATCCTTATGTTATTAGCCTCGTAAGAGTAACTGTGGTTTCGTTGTGAATTGATTTCATGAATTAGTGTAATTAGTGAAGAGTTTGTCGAAGTAGAGTGTGGTAAATACAAACCAGGGTTTTAAAAACAGTTTCCGACCACAATTTTAGTCCAACCATAAGGTTTTTGGGATCACCGCGACCGCAGAGCAATGAAACCGTGTCCGGATCGCTAGTTAAAAACTTGATGTAGACTATAATGAACACTGACACTGCCGCCATTTAGTTATAGTTTTGTTTCGAAAACCATGCACTAGCTATTTTAATCTCATTTTTGTTTTCTTGCATCACATGCTTGATTGAAATGCAACATCCTAAGACATTACAAGATTGTTACAGCTCTGGTGTGAATCTTCTATTTTTCTCTAATGAATTGATTTGTTAGGTTTCCATCACTTTGAAACTTTAGATAACTCTATATAAGTCAACTTATTTTTATTCTCTTATTTCTTATCAGTTTAGAAGAGGCCTATGAGGCTCTCAGAGTTTTTGAGATTCTTGGGATTGGGAATAAGCCAGATGTGAGCGCAACCACGTGCAAGCAAGTAGTGGAAAATCTTGGGTCCTCGTCCCCTGTGAAGGATTTGTTCTATGCATTAAAGGTTAATGGCATATTAAAGTGCAAGGTTAATGCGGACGTTTTCAAGGTAATCTTGTGCTATGGGTATTTTTTTATGATTAGGTTGCGCTTGAATGTCACGGGTCATGAAATTATTGTGTACTTAAATTGCAATTCTGAAAATTGATGCTGCAATTTGCTTATCTTGTAAAGGATATTGCTGTGAGAGTTAAAGCCACTGTCAATGATGCAAGCACTTTGGTTGACATGTACCATTCAATAGCAAGTTTGGTTCTCATAAAGGTAATTCTCTAGACTTTATGCTACTTGGTAGGTGGTAAACCCAGCGGGTTGTTATGTGATTTTTTATTTGAATCCTCTGAGGAGGCTGTGGTGCATTGTAGAATATTATTTTCCCATTCTTTATACTCAGACACTTGGCTTTAGTTCCCTGTCATCCCGCTACTCTAATTGATATGTAAAGGAATTTTTTTTGGTCCTTTAAATATTCTCATAATGTGCTAAAATTTCTCATGTTATGTTATTTTAGATAATGGCAATGTCTCTCTTTTAAGGACTCTGCTATTTTTACTGTCACTTGCTAGCTGCAATGGGATATTATGTTTCATTACGGTTTGCTCATGGATTTGATCACTTCCTTCTATATATACAGGATCAGGCTTCTGATGTTGATGTGCTTCTTGCCGATGCGGATGGAATCTTCCATTCAATCAAGGTCTGTTTTACTTTTTAGTGCCTTTGGTATTGAGTAAGGTGGGAACTTATTTTGTTTCTTCATAGCTACCATTCTGGTCTCATATAGCACGGCGATAGGATTTCCCTTGTTTTATTTGTTTCGTTTCACAACTTATGTTTTTGTTGCTGCAATTGCAATTTAGAGGGTCATGATGTGTAGTGTTATATAATGCATTATTGTCAGGCTCTGAGCCAAAGTGATGGAAGATGGCGCTATAGTTCTGATAATCCAGAGTCCAGTACCTTTGCCGCTGGTAATGATTTATTGGAAATAGGATGATATTTTATGTTTTCTGGGATCTGCATTGAAACTAGCATTATGGAATTCTTGGAAATATTGCTGGTTATCTATAATGACAACTTAAGCTATTGTTATATTTTATAGGGTTAGCACTGGAAGCACTGGCTGGAGTGATCTCATTAGCATCTTCTGAAATTGATCTGTCTAGGGTAAAATCTGTCTTAAATTGGTTGCTTTACCTGCTTCAGCATTCTTCACATTTTAAGCTTTAAAGCTTACTTAGTTGAAACATATTGTTTTTAAATTCTAAAATTAGTATGGATGAACGTATATGCATTGTGCCAAATAAAATTTATGCTGGGAAAGTTTCATCAGATCATTTGTAAACTAAATTACTAAAAGTTTAACACCAGCAGGGCACTGATAAATGAAAATGAATTTAAATGGTGAACAAAGTGATAACAACCTATTAAAATACTTAAGTTTAGCCTTTTTTTGAGATGTATTGTGAATCTAAGGTTAAACTTATAAGTGTTGCATTTTTTTAGACATTTTACCTGTTTAGATTATGTTTTCTTACCTTTGTTGTTTATGGTGCATCTTGCGACCATACTTTATCATGGGCATCTGGGCATTCTATTGATATCTTATGCCATTCCTATTTTGTCAGGTGAATACAGTGAAAAATGATATATTGAAGCTTTTTGACAGCATTGAGAAATATGGTACGTGTACCTCTAATCTTAACCTCGTTTAAATTTCAACATGAGGCTTAATATTCACTTATGAAAGTTGATTGCCCTAGAGTGGATGTATGTAGCAGCCATAGCTTTACCTTTAAAAGAGTTTGTTCTTTGATAGATGGTAGATACTTACTATGTATCTCCCAATGTCATTGCATGCTATGCTATGGTGCAACTTTCTTTTGGTTGAATTCTTTTTTTCTCTTTTGTAAACTAAACTATAAAGTTTTAACAGCACTGAGTTCTGTTTGTTTCTATGCATATTTTCTGATAGACTCATCGAGTTGACTGCCACTGTTAGTAATTAATAATTATACCATTGATCAATTTTTGTTCCATTTTACAAACTAAATGACTTAAAGATAGAAGATACACCTCTTCAACATACTTGAGTCTTGAAGGCCTGTTTTTGGAAGCAGTATGTCTCTTAGGGTTGAGGATATGGATAGCAGTTCTATGTTTGCTTTAGTGTGTGACAGTCCTACTTGGTGCCACTTAACATTATTAATAAAATTTGCTGGAAGACAAACTTATGCCTTGTCCTCCCTAATTAGATATTCCTGCAAATTTCCTTTAAGTGCTTCTTTGGCATTTGGATCAGAGCACTGAATTAGAATTTGGTATGAGAGTCATAATTCCTTGGAGGTGCAAAATAACCAGTGGAAGATCTTTCCATTTCTTAGTGAGTACCATAAAAATCCTCACTACGTCTAGGAATTTAAATGTGCTGAACCCAAAAACAAAATGTGTTCCTCACGCTTCTTTTTCATTGTTATACGATATTGTTATGCTAATGACATTAGGGTCATTTTGAAACACAAATCAGATCTAGATTTTACCAAAGTAGATGTGAATGTAAGATCTATTTATTAGGTTCATCATTATATTATAAGAAATTATAAGCGTAGAGAACCATTTTTGTTTTTAAATTTTAAACTGTTATTTATTTTACAATATTATTAAATTTTAAATGTCTAATTATTATATATTAATTAATTTCTTAATGTCAGATTTATATTATTTTATTTAAATTCTAGATTTTACATTCAAATAATACATTTGGATTTCAAATTATTTACCTTAATTCTTTGTGCAATCCAAATAGTACATTTATGATTCTGAGCTGATATCAATTCTTACATAATTTTAATTGAAATTCAAATTCCTAGTAATTTTGATTTAACGAAGTAGACCCTAATTGTTCGTTACTGCATTAAATGGCTAAGCTGTTCCTTATGCTACATTCCTCATCCTTCTGATCTAAGATAAAAATATTATCTCTTTTCAGATGATGGAACCTTCTACTTTGATGAGAAATTTGTTGGTGGACGTGAGCATCAGGGTTCTCTTTCCACAACTTCATCTGTTGTTCGAGGGGTTACAACATTTGCTTCTGTAATTTCTGGAAAAGTAAATGTATGTGGAGTGTATGTGCTACATTTTAATTTTTTATCCTGTTAGAATTTTCTGTTAATATTATGGTTTTGCATTTCCAGCTTCCAGGGCATAAAGTTTTGGGTTTAGCAAAATTTTTCCTGGGTATTGGAATCCCAGGTGATGCCAAGGACTTCTTCAATCAAGTTGAATCATTAGCTCTTCTAGAGAACAACAGGCAAGCGCATTTCTAAAAACAATCTATTATTGGAAATACACCTTTATAGTGATATCTCTCTTTTATTTTTTTCTTTCTCATACATTGACCTATTCATGTTATTCAGTAACATTATGTACCTTGGATTTCTTCTTGTGGTGTAGGGTTTCCATCCCATTGGTATTGTCACTTCCTGAAACAGTTTATTCATTATCCCAAAAAGATCAGCTCAAGGTATTCCATGAAGTTAGCATCTTTACAGTCTTATTTTCGAGAATTTTGTAATTGATAGATCTTAGGAATTTGGAAATAATTATTGTGATATAGAATTTAGGTGCCAAAGAGAAAGAAACAGCATTCTCATTCCCACCTATATTCTATATCTGACTGGTTGATGGTATGCAGTCTTGCTTTCTGAACATGTTACAAAATTTGTACATTCTTTTTTAACATAGAAGAGCAGAGAATATTCCGCAACTCTTTGACTTTTTGTCTAATTTTGGCCTGAACCATCCTTCAAGGATACATTCTTCACACCACCTTTCAAAATCCAGTAATGTCAAAACAATTACTGATACAGCTCTTAGTTTAGATTAGGTTTCCTTTGATGCTATTTGTTATTATGTGTCCTTTCATTTCCAATATTACTTTTTTTAAAATTTCTTAATGTTATGCTCTCGTTTGTCCCATTCTCTTTTATTCTGTCCTGAAGCTTATTAAGTTCTTCTATTTGCACTTGTCTCCATTTATTCCATTCGTCTACATGACTACATTAACATCTCATGCTTGGTTGACCGTGTTAAGTACATATCAACCCTTTTATAACTGTGCTGTTTTTCTAGTTCTCATTCTTACTCCTGTGAAACCATGATAAATTTCTATTTTAAAATTTATTAGGTTAGGGTGAATACAGTACTTGGTTCAGCTGCACCACCTTTAACAGTTAAGATTGTCCGAGCTTTCCGCTCTGATGCTAAAGATTCAGCTATTTTTGAGAGCAAGGTGAGTTATGATTCTCAATAGTTCTGATAAATATAGATGTTATTCCCCGCCCCCCAGTGTTGGAATTCTTGCATATCTCTGTTGTGTTTTACTTTCTGTTGTTTGAAGTACTGCTGATGTTGGATCACACAGGAGCTCCAATATGATGAAAGTAATGGAATTCATGTCTTGGAAGTTTTCCCAGACAATGTGGATGTGGGAACTTACGTGTTTGTTTTTGAGGTACCTGCTTGTCAAGTTTAGTGAAATATTTTTCCTTTAAGTTGCATCTAGGTGTATTTGTAAGTTGTATTAGCCTGTCAACTATTTCAAGCCCGTTTTGTAGATTGTACTTCGCGATTCTGCTGGTGAAAATGTTTTTGCTACTGGAGGTCAAATTCATGTACCAATATATGTCACTGGCATTATCAAAGTCAGCAATGCAGAAATTGCAGTTCTTGACAGTGATCTTGGAAGTGTTGAAACCCAGAAAAAGTATGTTTTTGTTTCTGATTTAAGAAGTTTTCTGCAGTTATATTCGGAACCTGTTTGCTTTATTACTGATTACGTATCTAACCGTCAAATACTTGTTATTTTATATTGTGTTTGATGTATGAACTTAGTACATGCGCATTTAAATCTTAAGGTATATATTTACATGTTAGTAACTTTTTTGCATGTTTTTATTTTTTCAATTTCAATTGTCATATTGTTATCCAGGCTAGATTTGGATGGAAATGTTGTTGAACTCTCAGCTAACCACTTGCAAAAGTTGCGCTTTTCTTTCCAATTGACAACACCTCATGGTCATGCTTTTAAGCCTCATCAGGTCTGTTGTAGTTGTCTTAGATCTTCTAGATGAATGCCATTTCATTGTTCTGTTTATTGAGGAATTATTTTTCTGCAGGCACTTTTGAAGTTGAAGCATGAGACAAAACATGAACACGTCTTTGTGGTTGGAAATACTGGCAAGAAGTTTGAGATCGTTCTTGTAAGTATCACTATTACATATTTCATTATCTGTTTTCAAATGCTCTTCTTTAGTGCATAATTTGCCAAGGTCCAATAAATATTTTTAGTGCATGGCAGCATATAATTTTCAACATTAGAAATCGCATGCTGCTTTTGATAAACTGTACCTTTAACTACTTGAAAGCGAGTGGTTATTTATCTGTTATCGAGAAACTATGCCCAATATTTGACCTTTTGTAACTGCTTTAGAGCTGAACTGGGATTGAGAAGCTTGTAATTTTGTTAGAAATGTTATTGTCATTTTGAAATTACGTGCAATATGTGATTTCTGTAATTGTCATTTCATTATAGATGTTATTATTTTGCTCATGTTCTTGTAATTTTGGCTCTTAGGATTTTCTTGGTTTGGTGGAAAAGTTTTATTATCTCTCGGGCAGATATGACATTGAACTGACCGTTGGAGATGCTGTTATGGTATATTGCAATATTTGGTTTGCTTAATTTACCCTTACTCCATGATACGTGATATAATAAGCATTCTAACAAAAAAATTGTGGTTTCAGGAGAACTCTTTCTTGCGACCTCTTGGTCACGTTGATTTAGAACTTCCAGAAACTCCTGAGAAGGCAGTGCGTCTTCCTCCCCTCCCTGTTGATCCTTACTCAAGATATGGTCCCAAAGCTGAGATAGCCCACATATTCAGGGCTCCTGAAAAACGACCACCCCAGAACCTCTCTCTTACTTTCTTGAGTTTGACTCTTCTTCCATTCATTGGCTTTTTAGTTGGGGTAAGTCTTGTGAATAATCCTCCCTTGAAACTGGCACACGTTTGTTGATGCCTGAGAAAAGGCAGTTCAGATAATGTGACAAATAATGCAGTAAAGTTATCTAGAAATAATAATTTGTTTTTACTATTAATTTACTTTTGTGACTGTTCTTTATTAGTTAACTAACATTTGGACGAATTTTGTATACAAAACTGAATTATATGTTCTCATAAACCAACCATTCACACACGAATGATTTTTCCTATCATATTTCTAAAAATATGATATTTATTTTGGAACTTTTGGGATAAAAACTGAAGACTGAAAATGGCTTTTCTTTTTTCTTTATAGAAGAAACATGCCTATTTTTCTCCTTATAATTTCGGACATAAAACCTCATCTGTGGTGGATTTGAAGTGAATAACCTACTACTGCGTTAGATTTGAAGTGAGTGGTTCCCATGCTAAAAATATGGTTTAAAAGGAGAGCAATAGTTCTTATCTGCTTAGGACACCAAAGACTATATTTTAAATGTTGAGCATTTTTTATCGCAAACCCATCTTCTGAAAGGTAGTGTTGGTAAAGGTTCAACATTTTATGTTTTAAAGACTGCTTTAACTAACAAGATATCTACGACTATTTGCAAGTTGAGCCTCTGGTCTGATGCCTTTTGGTCGCTATTGCTAAATGTTCAAGTTGTATTATATCTTTTCAATTTAAAAGGCTTCAATTTTATGTGTAAACATATAGGTATATATTTCCGTCACTTATGCTTAGGAGTGTGTGGGATAGACGGTTTTTGTATAGACGACCCTTTGGCATCCTGCAACCTTGTTGCAACTATCAAGTTATTTATTGGTTTACCTATCCTATCTTCCTCTTATGATTTGGTTTATCTTCCTTATGTGAATTAACATTTTTCTCATTTACGTCATTTACAGCTGTTACGCTTGGGGGTGAACTTTAAAAATTTTCCATCTTCAGCAGCACCTGCCACATACGCTATCCTATTCCATCTCGGCATTGCTGCAGTTCTATTGCTCTATGTACTTTTCTGGTTGAAGGTATTCTTACTTATATTCTATTCAACATGTTTCTGTCATTTTTTTTTGTGGGGATATTTATTTCTCCATTTAAAGTATGGTGATCTTAATAAATGAGAAGCAGTCTCCTGTAAATTCTAATATTAAACAAAAAGCTTAGCTAGCAGAGCTGGTTTGAGTGATCCACATTGGTTTTTGGTGGAACAATTTTCATCCTCTCTTCTGGCGGGGCTGTATTGTCACTGTTTATTCCACCATTTTTGTATATGAAATGCTTGTCTGCTGATTTTCCTTTGTTCAAATGCAGCTGGACTTGTTTACTACACTCAAAACTGTAGGACTTTTGGGTGTTTTTCTTATGTTCGTGGGACACAGAATTCTCTCCCATCTCGCTTCAACTTCATCCAAGTTGAAGTCTGCATGAGTAAAAGGAAGGTTGTCTATTTATAAAGACATGATATGGTAATTTGTGTTTTTCCTTGAAAATATGGTACTAATCCAATTTTGTAGGACTTTGTTGTACTAGTTCGTAACAAATTTAGAGCTCAATGATATCAAAAGAGAAATTTTTTTTATCTTGATCTTGCCTTATCCTGATGAAAGTCTTCGACTCCGCTCATGTTCTTGCATATACCTCTCCCAGACATTATGGTCGATAATTTTTTTACCCGCAAACACCATATGCTATCATGGTCCACATCTGAATCTCTCTGCCTACCTCTTCGGCTTCAAATACTTGCGTTTTATAGATACATGTTTATGATTTCGTGTCGACTCTCATAGTTTTGAGGATTATCGTTTACTGTCTACAAGTTTCAGCCAATTGTAAGGGATGGACAATTTCTGGAAGTGGGTATAGATCTGGCTTAGATCCCTTTATGAAGATGGGGTTGGATCGTGCAAATGCTATGAAGTGATTTGTTTAAAGATGCCTTTTCTGGTTCATTTACGTTGGCAATGATATGAAAGTCCATCCAGCGTAGCTCAAGTAGCACAGCCAGCTGGATATGCATATCCATGGTAAAGAATGCATGCATCTCAATTTCCCTTTCCTCTCCCCATAAGACGGGAAAAAATGTTAGCCACGAAGAGTGTTTGACTTTTAAGTATTACACACTAAATCCTAGTTGAAAAGATTCACGATTGACAAATATTTTTGGGAGATTAAATTATGCGATTTTGTTTAGTTTCTGAGATTAAACACAACCATAATGAGAATATGAACTTGAAAGAGCTACCTCATCAAAATCTGTAATTTCGATTACGCTTAGATAATAGAAGCGAGCAAACTAAAACTTTACTGAGTTGAATGCAAATTTTGATAAGCTTATTTATGTTTCTTTTCCCTATTAGATGAAAATGAGAATTAAATGGTAAATTTCTGAACTCAAGCGAAAATTGCGGCAGCTACTAACTTTACCCCATTGAGCCCAGAACAAAACATCAGAAAAGTGATTAGAAATGACAGAAGTTCTGAACTTCTCATTAAATTGCTCCAGATAGTGATTACTTGATCAACTGCCGCATGCTTTTCCATTTAGGATTTAACGTTCTCAAGTGTACCTACGTAATATTGATAATTCTTTTCATTATTTTTCTTAATAAAGCAAAGGGAAGCTCGTGGATCGACAGTTCCAAACCACCATTATGGTAATGTTACATACATAATGGTCTGAACTCACCAAAGCAAGAGTTAATGAATAACAGTAGTCATTCTTTTCTCGGTCATAATCATATGTGTTTTTCAAGTCATGGAATGGAATTTGCTTAGGCTGTTGGGACAATTAAGGAGCAGAGTCTAAAACAACAGCAAATCCTCACCGACCATAAAAGTATCCAATTTAAGCAGTACTATGTCAGACTTCTCGACTCGAGGGTCGTGCTCTATTGTTTGAGTAAATCACTATTTTCCTTTAAATAACAACCCAAGTTATGGCAGGACTCAACTCCACCTAAACCATTGTTTTTAGAGTCCTGCATGCCAATAGTACCCTTTTCAAGCAGTCATGTTAACAACCAAGGGGCCAACGTGATATGTAATATGTAAAAATTAATTGAAAAATCGGCATCCCTTAGGTGTGGATATAAACGCTGAAGCGTCCAAAATTTAATAAATTAATGCAAATAAAAAGATATGATGATTTGAGTGAGCTTTGACTGCGACTTACGTCTACAGTGAAGAGAGCTACGCTGAAAACTTAGGCCTGAGTAATAAGGCTACAGAAATTAATGTGAATATTATGACACTATTCTAAAACCTGGATACTATCACTTGTGAGCCACATCTTCTTTTGAATTATAAGCACTGCATGATCATCTTCCTCATCATCATCATCACCTTTACCTTGATCTATGTCATAAATTGTCAGAACTTCCCAGTGTAATGCAGGCAAGTATTTCCTCACATACTCCACCACTGACCGCTTATCATAGACAATGATGAAGCCCTTTGGCCTCAGAATTCTATCCATCTCAATCAACAAGTCCTCTGGACTGCATTCTTTCTTAATAATATCAGAAAATACAGTCCATGCATGAAGAAGATCATAAGTTCGAGGGTAGGTTGAAAAAGCTTCACACCTGTTCCATTCATAAATAGCCACAGCATGGTTAATACCAGCAGGTTTTCATATTTGAACAAATTATCAGATCATGTTGAGTCAACATTTCAATAACTGAAATAATGTTGGTTTTCACCGAATAAAATTTTCTTGTCAAGAGAACTTATTACCTCTTTCTTTTCCTTCAAAAAGGACCCACTATATGATATTTGACATTTAACTCTGTTTGAAGATCTCTCAACTTAAGATATGACAATTTCATAATGGATGTAAAACTCACTTTAGAAACTGAATTTGTACAATTTAAATAGACTTAAAATTCACTTCTTATCCTAATATCATGAGTTAAAGTCTATTTTAGAGTGATTTATTATTGATTGGAACTAACTAACTACCGCCTATCATATACTTATCAAACTATCCATTTAATTAACGTCTAGTCTCATGATAAAAAGGTATATGTTTATTATTATGATTCAGGGTAACCATTCGTTATTTCATGAAACAAGAACTGTAAATTAATTTAACTAACATTTGATGTAAAATTCGGTACAACTTAAAAATATATATAAATATTTATTTTTAGATTAATTTTATATTTAAGTGACATAATATTTCAAAAATATCATTAAAAATAACAAATATTAATTTATAAAAATAGCTTTGTACTAAATACCTAAATGGTTTTTATAATATATAAATTTTATCATTTTGGTTACTATATCTTATAAAGTTTTTCTTTTTAATTCCGAATATCTAAGATCTATTCTTTAAGTGATGATGTATTATATAACATGGTGTCATGTGTCTTCATGACATTACTCATGCTTGTCACATAATCATTTAAGCAGGAGACCCTAACAATAACCGTCAAAATAGTAAAATTTGAAATTATAAGAACTAAAATGAAAAAAATAAAAAAGTATAGGAACCAAAACGACAAAATTTGGACCAATAACATATTTAAGTCAATCTAAAATTTAGATAAATCGATTATAATTAAAAAGTATTTCAATCTTAAACAAATTTATAAAAAAAAAGAAGAAAAACATCTAATTTAAAATTTTTAACTATCATCCAATCACAAATCATCAAATATGATTAGTTTGTTAAATTATATGATATCTACCTTGAAAAGTCTTTGATTATTGAACTCTAATAAAAGAAACAACTAATATAAGTTCTTCTTGTTGCTTAGAATGTGAACAATTTAATGTTTTGATTGGTTCTTGCATTTTATGTTCATTTATCCAAAGGAGAGAGTAAGTAGTAAAATGAAACAAAAATTTGAATAAGGTTTGCCATAAATTGAGCTTGTCAATTGTTTCATGAAAGAAACGAGACATACCAGTTGTGAACTGCCCCTATCAATCCTCTGTCATATATTATGGCGAGAGATTTTGGTTCATTTTGTGGCACCACATTCATAACCCAAACATCTTTGTCCTTCAAAGCTGCTGCAAATGAACCTATATTTGCCCTCATATCCATCACATTCCTTATTGTGCCTGCTTTAATCTTACTGCCTAGCTTGCTCCAGTAATTATCAACTCTTTCTTGCCAAACTTCCTGCACAAAGTTAGATCTCTCTTGTAAAACTAGCCAACATTCGTTTGTTTGTTTGTTCATGTCAGTTTCCATTGCAAGATCATCATGATCATCTTAGAACTGGAGAAGATCATAGAAAGTCTCACATTAATTAATTATAAAGTCAATTTACAGTATCTAAAACAGGTGTAAACTTCGTCTTATAAACAGGTTCTATAAAATTGAGTTAGGCTTAAAATCAATATCTTAACATAAATTCAACAATTGCAGAAGGAAATTTTAGGAGGCAAACTGATGCCTAGGCAACAGAAGGGTATAATATGAACTTGTATATGGTAAAATACGGTCTAGTAACGCATGTGGTCTCAGTTATCTATTACTATGAGTTGATTAATGCCAGTGTTTTAAGCACCCTCCCCCTTGTTCTTGTATTTTCTTTCATATTTTTCTTCTTCTGTTTCAGCTAGTCGAAGCCTCATGTTGATACTTCTTTCTGATCAATGAAAGAATTATATTGGAGATATTAAAATGGTGATCAAGATAGAGTTTAAATTACCAGGTCCTTCTCAAACATTTTAGTAGAATAGTGAATTTCTGCCAGACGAGGAGGTGGAGTAGTCAATCGAGCTGGCCAAGGAGCCAAACCACTTCCTTTTGCTTTGTTCATTTCTGCATGCAACACCAGAATATACTGTTATTGCATACAAGAGTTATTAACTACTAAAGCCATTGCTAGTGAAACATGCAAAAACGATCTAGTATTATCATATATACCATATCCAGAGAGACATGTACCTATCTATAATGGCAATAACAAAAGCAATTTCATAAAGTGAACTATTCAACAACTGCATAACCATGAGGACATTATTTTGCTGCATAATCATATTTTTGAACGATTAGAAAATGAATTTTAATTCTAACTCAATTTTACAAAATCAGTTTGTAAAATGAGGTTTATACTCACTAATACATTATAAATTAGTCTTATCTCTAGTCGATCTGAAACTTCCAATAAAAACAACTAATGATGTGAGAACATTTTCTTCAGCATATATCATGATATTGTAAGACATAGGAAATATGACTCACGATCAGAATAGCGCGAAATGCAAGCTTTCATTTTAACTCCGGAAACAGCATCAGGATCATCATCAGATCTGCATAGTGGAGGCAAAGTACCAGGCATTCTCTTTAAGTAGCAACTATTTGTTAGAGGCTTGACCCAAATAACAGTCTGATCCCTCTTAGCAGCAATTTTCCAGCACATCCTCTCCACAAGAGCACTCATTTCTCTCCATATTCTCCTATCTTCCTCATCCTTTGCATAGGCTTCAGGAGATGAATATGCAAAATAACCTCCTGGCCTCAATAACCTATCCAGCTCAAGGAGAAGGATACCATCTCTCTGAAGCCAATCAATTCTACAGCGAGAACAATGAGCAAATTCAAAAGATCTACTTGGGTAAGGGAGCCTCAGGGTCCCTAAGACACCAAGATATGCTGGAATTCCCCTCTCTAAGGCAAACTGAATTTGATTCTGATGGACATCATTTGGAGCCAACGACATTGTTATCACATCAGAAGAAAGAAGATATCCTCCAAAGCTAGCAACTCCACACCCAACATCAAGAACAGACCTCACTCTTCCCTCATTGTTTATATTATTGTTTGGAAAATTAAGCATCTGTAACAAGATTGTGAATGGATTAAAATACTCTCAATTAGGACAAATTTTGACAGAAAATTAACAGATCTTGAACAATTGAAGCATTACATTGGTAATTGAAGCTTACATTAGCAATTGAAGCAATGTATTTATCAGCACCATAATGGAAGTGGGTTCCTCCACCAGGAAAAACTATTTTTTCACCTTTCACAACCATCCAATTCTGGTCAGATTTTTCAGTTGCAAGATGGGTATGAGGTATGTTTGCCTTCCACACCTGGTCTCTGCTTTTGGGCCAGCTGATTGGAATCTATTATTAAGAACAACATGAGAAACTAAAAGCTTAAGCAAAGAATATTTCAAAACACTGAACTTTCATAGTTCCATCTAACGTAAGCAATCCCTGGAGAGTGAAAAGTCACCTTGTACCCTGGAGGAGGAGGAATCAAACAGTTATAACGCCTCTCAGGTACTGGGCAGTGTCTTTCATAGTGCTCCATCACAGCTAAATCAAGCTTCAATCTTGTTTGGTATATAAGGTTTCTGTCCAGACAAGGAATAAGCTCTGATAGACGATCGTCACAGACCTTAAAAAGGTAAATACGAGAGTAAAACAAAAAGTTTTGAAGGTGCCATAGTAGTAGAAACTCAAATTCTAGGGTAGTGTCAAGGGAAAACGTTATACTTATTCAGTTCAAAATCTTAAATTAACTCACTGGAATGGTCTTTGGTATAGCACTGTCCTCTCCTCCAATAAGTGTGGAGGAAGATTCGCTCACATCTCTCTCTCCTTTCAAACCAAATTGTCTCAAAGATTTATCCCCATACTCAACAATAGATGATTCGCCACTCTGAGAATAAAAGTAGAAGAAAACACCAACAATCACAAAAAACAACACAGCCACGACCAAATTTGTTCTTGAGTTTACATCTGCTCTTCCTCTTGCCATGCTTGCCACTGCGAAAAATATCACCTTTTTCAATATAACTTCAACTGCCACACCACGCATCAAAGATCAAAACCCAACAAGGCAAACCTCAAAAACTCATACAAAGCACTTACTTATTCAAAGTTCACTCACTCACGCCCGTGAGGAACTTATGTGACTGAGAAGTTAGAACCGCAAAACAAGAACTGCAGAGACAGTTGAAAGGTTGAGAAAAAAAAATATCACAGAAACTAAACAGCCCAAAGGAATAAGCATGTCTGAAACATGATTTACTCTCTGTGGGACCTGCAGCACATCCGCCATGAAAGAAACATCACTGTTGAACCAAATTCACATTAATAATTTAAGAAAGAAAAATCAGGTTTTGAGAGAAAGATGGTAAAAATGAAAGCTACAGCAAAATCGGATCTATCTAATAATATGCCAAAATATGAGAGAAGCTTAAAAAAAGCACATGGAAGTGGTAGAAACAATAGTGCAAGTGGGAAGAACATTAAAGAATAGATGATGAAAGAGAATCACCGACAGGTGCCACTTGCCAGCTAGCTGTTGACGTCAGTGTAGGGATTTCCAAAAGGGGAGGGAAGAAATTGGAGGAGCCAACGGAAAGCGACTTAAACCACCCCACCCTTCTTAGTTAACATTACTCTTATCTATTTTCACATTATGCTGTCTGAGATTCACACGTTTTCTGGACGGATCTTCATTGATATTTATGCATAATGTAATCTGCATATTTTATATTTACCTCATAATGCCAAAAGCTCATTGCTTTGCAGCACAACAATCTCTCTCTGTGCAGTCAAAGTAATGCATTAAAGGGTCATTGGATCACCAAATACATTCATAAACTGAACTGTTATCTGACTGAGAAGCATAAAGTATCCTTAAAACTTATAAAAAGATAAACTTTAAGAACAAAATGAAAAATTGAAGACAGTACAATTAAATTTGTACAAATTGGATGAAAAAAATAGAAAATAAAAAACTAAGTCTTATGATTATCTTTTAAAAGGACAACAGAATGTCTCCCTATCTGTGTCTAGTGAAGTTGAACAACGTGCAATTGTTCTGGTTGGGAATATTTTTCAGTAAACAGTTTTCTTTGCTACAATGAATGTTTGAGGACTGAAGTTCATTCTTTCTCAAAATTGTAACTTTTGACCATTCTTTTGTTTTTTATTCGAGAATGTGATGTTTTTTTTTAAAAAATTTTTTTACTTTCTGTAATCTTGGTTCTCAATTTAAACAACTTACAATTTTTATTAATTATATTTGTATTAACTTTTTAACTGGATCAGAATAGAAGAGAGAATTTATATATACAAAAAATAACTTTTAAAAAAAATTATCTTCTACAAACCAAGTATTGTAGAACTGTACAATCCATAAATAAAAATAAAAAAAATAACTTTTAGATTCTACAATCGAAGAGAAAAATGAAAAAAAAAATTATGAAGGTGCAGAAAGAAAGTTATAGATATGCAGAAAGAAACTCTCTATCGTCCCCTGTCACTCTTTTTTTGTCGAATTAGTTTCCACTTTAACTTTTATTTGGGTTGAATACAAACTACTTTTATTCACACCCTGTTTTTATCTTTCTACCCCACTTTTGCTGTCCTTGTCATTTTCTTTTGTACGACCATTACTTTTTCTCATCTTTCATTATTTTGTCTATAAGTTTTCATACTCACTATGCTTCTTCATAGACAAATGTTGTGTTTGTCCCATATAACAAACTATTTTTTTGTTACTTGAAAATAACCAAGATTAATTTGTGTTGTGATATTTTTATTTAGAAAAGAAAAAGTTGAGAGGGTAGGAGTGGGTTATCATGGGCCTTTGGACTGCCTCGCTAAAGGGCCCATTACTGATATGTATAAAGAAATGAAAAATTATTTTGTTTAATGTCTTGTTATGAATGATTGGTTGTTACGTAAAAGAAGAGAAGAAGAAAGTAACTAAGGAGAGTATGTTATTTAAAAGTGTTGTTGAATGCATGACAACACGCCATAGAAAGTAAAACAACATATCTTCATCTTCAAGAACAACTTCCATCTCTTCTACTTTCGCTTTCAAACCATCTCTCTCACTATCAATAACTTTAAAACACACTTATCACCTATAAATTATTTTTAATCAACATACATAGATAATTTCACCTTTATTACATAGGTCACTAAAAATTCAATACACTAATTATGTGGTAATATTTTTCCATCTTGTCTTACTATGGAAACTCTTACATTTTAATTTGGTTTGTTTTTTCTCCTTGCATCTGCATTGGATAGTATAGATTTTCATTTTCTTTTTTCTTCTATAAATGAGAATATCACATGTTCGTATTCTTGTAATGCTTTAGTCATCTCACTCTCTTTCTTTGTGCTTCATCGTCTTATGTAAATAGGCGAACTTTATGAGATTTGAAATTAATTTATAATTAATATATATGATTGGATAATATTAAGTTTAATTGTGCTTGAATATTGCATTTATTTGATTATATAGATATATAAAGAAGTAATTCAAATGGTATTGTTTGTATTTATGTTTTAAAAGTAAAGTATTATGAATGTTGCATTGACCTATATAGTTTGGAAATTGATGTAATGTATTTATAGTAATTTATCCACAGATAAGTGGTAGGTAAAACTTACTTAAGGATAAACAACATTAAGAAATTACACACGAAAATACGAAAATTGAGTTATAGTAATTATATATGAATAAACAAATAAGAAACTTACCTATCCGTACGTATTACACACAAAAACATATTTCTCACATGCAAAATATTTATAAATAACTTACTAACGTATTAATTACCTACAAAATTTCGTGCTACGAATAATATGTGGATAATTATTAATTATCTACATATTATTGTCATTATTTTATCTATAGGTAAATATAATATTTTTTGTAATGCAACTTAAAATTTGTAAATTAGAAGTTTATTAGTTAATAACTAACCTATAAGCTAGAAACTGATTCGTCAGCTACCATTTAACTTATCGTCAACCAGCAAATTTATCAATTTCTTTTTTTAAAGAACTTTTATTGTATTCTTCATTACACTTGAATACTTTTTCAAGTTATTTAATTTATTGTTTTTTTAAATAAACTTTGATTTTACAATCAACATTTATCTGTCCTTTTTTTTTGCCGGCTATAGTTTAAACTTTATAAACTGAACTTAAAAAATAGAGAAAAAGAAGTGTATAAATATTTCAGTTAATATCTGCACCCAAAAATAAGAACATTATATTAATTTTTGACAACATTCCAAAATTCTAAATAAAGTGTATATTTTTTTAGGAAATTTGTAGGAAAATCTGCACGAAATATGAATATTTTTTTTAGAAGTGATACATCATACCTTAACCACAATGTATATATTTGAAATTCTGTACCAGCCCTAAATTAACTACTTTTCCTGAGAATGTTCATAACTCTCAAATATAAAAGATAAATTTTCAAGTATATATAATGTCATAATTGAACTTTTTTAGTCATGTAAAAGTCTCCTCACTGTATTAACATGAGATAAAATTCAAAACAGTGAATCTCAAATAACACTTTAAATCACAAAAATATAATAATATAATTTTATTTTAAAAATATTTATCATTATAAACAAATTAATAAAGTATAAATAAATTGAGAAATTTTGCCAAACTATTTTATTAAATAAAAGTTGCAGGAAGGTTCTAAAAGTAACTTAACACTGCAAGAGTAAAATTAAAGTGTATATAATTAGAGTTGTGTTCATTGGATCACTTCTAATCATTTTTGAAAAAACTTCATTTTAGGAAATCCTTTCAAGTAGGAGTTAAAAAAATTTTCTGTTTTCTTCTCAAGTAAGCTAGGATTAATGTTAAAATGAGTTTAACCTTATTAAAAGTCTTTAATTAATTTTTAAAAACAATATCATTTATATATACATATAAAATTATATATTTTATTAAATAGTATATTATAATTTTATTATATCTAAATTAATATTTTTATATCATACTTATAATTATATTATTAAATAAAATATATAATATATAGTTTAATATAATTTAAGTATAACATTTAATACAATAGTACGTGATAAAATCATAAACACGATAAAAAATACAATCTAGGTAAAATGTAATAATATTGAATTAATTATAATAAAATTCACTGAAGTTTTTTTTTATAATTACTAAATATTATATATATATATATATATTATTAAAGAGAAATAAATAATTGATAGAATTTAAGTATAAATTAAAATCAAACATTAAAAAAAGAAAAATATAAACAACATGTAATAAAAATAATAATCCATAAACTTATTATTTATAAATTTATTATTTTAAACTTTCAAATTGAGATATCTTATTTAGTTTTGATGTACATGTAAGTAAATTTTTTACACAACAAAATTAAATGATTATCTTATATTATTTAAAAATATATTTAGTCAGTCAATAAAAATTAAATATGTTGAGTCAGTCAAAGATTTCAAAATCCTATATTGATGTGTGTAACTTTTCTATATAAGTAAGTAACTAAGTTTTTTTAAAACCTTTTACAAAGTCTATGTTAATTTGATTAAAGTATTTGTATGTAGTTTTTTGACAGATTAAAAACACTTATATTTGGGATAGATTAGCTAGAAGTTAATTGTATTTTTTCTTATATTCAAAATGAATAATTTTTCTAAGTAAAAGGCCCATAGGTTAGTCTTACCTACTAGCCTTCTATGGATATTTTGGTCCCGTGAGGATTTTTAGTTTAGGACTTTTTGATCTCGTGAACATTTTTTGTCTCAGTCCACGTGGACAAAAACTAAAACATGTGAGAGAGACTGGTCCACGTGGACAAGAACTAAACCATGTGAGAGGGACCAAATTAACAGGTCTGTATATAATGACATTTTTTTCATCACAAGGGAGCAAAAGGCATTAGTTATTTTCATATGTGTGAGAAGGTTAATGTTGGTAAATACTATAACTAAAAGATATAGAAATTAAACATTTAATTTTTATATTTGTCTCTCCTTTTTTTAAGTTATATTTATAATGGATTATCTTTGTTAGAGTTATAGTACTTTTTTTTAGGATTATTGTTGTCGACAACTTTCACATTATTGTTGTCAGCAACTCATCGATACTTAAGGAGAATCCATCACCAACACCACACCTACCAAGTTACACATGTCAACAAAGTCATTGCACAAAAAGGATCAACAACACTAACCTATTTATAACAAGTGTAGCACGTAATGTTGATTGTGCTCAACATGCCAAACTGTTTATCTTCCTCCTA
Source organism: Vigna mungo (assembly GCA_036885675.1). Classification (NCBI taxonomy): domain Eukaryota; kingdom Viridiplantae; phylum Streptophyta; class Magnoliopsida; order Fabales; family Fabaceae; genus Vigna; species Vigna mungo. The sequence goes on from CP144695.1 coordinate 23,576,379, forward strand.
AGATCAGAACTGCAACTTTGATATAATTGCGCAATATGAGATTACATTTTCAAATGGAAACACACTTGGAAATTATACAGAAAACACACACACAAGAAATTTGACATATTTAGGCACCTGAAGGCTTATATCTAAAAATACTCAACAAAGTATTATTACTTCAAATGTAATTTTTCTAACAAAATCTACCTAATTCCTTCCTATACACAAGATACATATTGAGGCGTGGTTATTCATCTCAAATCAACTCTTTATTTTTAAATTAATTTTCTTATGTTTATTCTTCATATTACTCAATGTGAGATTTTGATGAAAATCCACTAAATATTGTCTAGAAACATTATGATACAACTTGCACATAGACAATTTTTTCAAGTTTGAGTAGTAAAATTACCAAATGAAAACATAATAAAACATATCATCACATAACCCTTCCATTTAAGTTGAGCAACATCTTTATGCTTTTATATTACCTCTGTGAAGACAACACTCCTTTGCTTTGACATCTTCAAGAAGTTGTTCAAGGTTCAATAAGACTTCATTATTATTTTGTAGGCAAAGTGTTGATTGTTTATTCATATAACTTATTATTAAACTTGATATAGAATTTGGTCCAATTTTGATGTATTATATAGCTTGATTTTGTTGCTAATGAAATAAAGTTTAGCTTAATGTCAATTATCACTTAAGTTATCGTCAATGTAGTAAAATTTGGTACAATACTCATTAGCAACATAATTTTATAATAAAAATGATTTCCATTAATACATATATTGGACATTTAATCCAATACCACTATCTCTTAGATATGCATAATTACAAAATTATATCAAAGTGCGACAATTATTATAAGGTGTTGAGACTATAATAAAACAATATAATTAACGTGAGATTGCAATAAGACACTATAATCGATTAAAAATCGATCATAATCGGATGTTATGATGACACGTGAATTTAACATTTATGTTTTTATTATAATTAAATATCTTTAATTAAAATTCTAGACTTCAATATTTTATTAATTTTATTAACTATTATTTTTGCTTGTTCATTAAAATTTTAGTTGTAACACTAGTTTATTAATTGAAATAAATTTTTAAAAACAAATTTATTTATTATCCTCAATAACATGGGTTGACATTGACAGACTCCAATATGAAACAGTAAGATTATTTAATGATACAACTTACCAGAAGAGAGCCCTTCCAATATTAAACGATAAGACTGCCATTAAAGTTTACCGACAGATTATTTATTTGTACTTGCCACGATGGCACGCGGTATTTTTCAAAAATCAAGCACCAAATTACGTTTAGTCGCTGAAATTTAAGAATAATTGACAGCCGAAATTCGCTGCAAAATCAGGCCCACGATGCTGGTTGGTGCGACGTCGCATCAACATCAAATACCGAAAGGAAGAAAAGAAAACAAAAATCTTTTACATACACACAAATCTATTATTATCATATTTTGGAAAAAAAAAGTTATAATCATATAAGAATTTACAAAAAAAATTGTAATTTTGTTTTATCAACTTTTATATGTGATTTTGGTTTATAAAATTTTCATTTTAGTCAAATCTTATATTTTATATTAAAATGTATTTTAATTAATTAATTTTTTTATGGTATATACATTAATATAATATGTTTAGAGTTTAACTGAACCAAAATAATTACATGAAAAATATATAGAATTAAATATTAAACCGAATTGTGGACTTTTTAAAATCACATGTACAAGAATAAAAGCAAAATCTATTTAACTAAGAATAGAAATGATTGGAGATTTTTACAACCTTTTTTCATGGGTGGATGGTTGAAGTTGGTCTACTTTAAAAATAAATAAATAAAAGGAAAGATGATGTTGAATATCCTAGGAAAAAGTTTAAGTTGGGTGAAAAAAGATGTTACAATTTGTGGAATCTTTTAACCATTAACACATGTTTCAATTATTAATAGAACTAATTCTAAATTAATGGAATATTTTTTTGTCACATTTAAAAAAATATATAGTTTGATTTTTTTTTCTCAACAAAAAGTCAAACAAAATCTTATTTCAAATATCTGAAACTGTATACGATGATAGAGGAGGTAATACTTCTTATTTGGATACTAGGAAATGTTAAAACAAAATTTTATATAAGTATTTCTGGAAACGAAAGTAAAAGAGTTAAACTAGTTTTTTTATCATTAAATTTAGTTTATGTACATGATAAAACTAATAATTTAAAAAACATATAATGAGTTCTTCTACTTATTTAGCATGCAAAACATCAATTTATAAAGAAGTTAGGTAAATTAAACTTTAAAACTTCAAATATTTATTTAGTTTAGAAAGGTCCAAAAGACCACGCAAGTCGTTTTAGAACACATGTGGATTTATATATAATGAGTAGGAAAGGATTGAATTTTAATTATACATAAATCCTAAAATTAATCATGCAGTTTAATTGATAAGATTCGTTGACATCATTAATGAAGTCCAAATGAAAACAACTATTCTGATGACACTTCTCTAAATTGAACGATCATTGCCTACATAAATCTCTTAATACATATCCACACCATTCCATTAAGCTCCTACACGAATGATGATAATAATGACTTGTTAGAATTGGTGTTTTTGAGAAGATTATAGAGTACAATAGATGTAACCTGTTCAAACATTTTAGGATTTTCCTCAATTAAATGATGCATTCAAGAACTCACAACACAAGCCAATTTCCTTTTAAAAAGCTTCATGCATATAATTTATTAGCTTAGAGAATGACATTTTCAGTAACAATGAGTAAATAGGTCGTACAAATCTCCAATCATTTGTCAAAATATAATTTATTTGTTACAAGCAACAATTTCGTCTCCAAATATAAACGTAATACTTTAAACTATATTAAAGAGTCTAATCACTAATTGAACTAAAAATGACACAATACATATATAGTCTTTAATACTTGTATTACATTCGAAAAGAAATCATCAAATAAATAATATGTCAGGATCATATTATTTTAAAAAGAGAACTTTATGTTTAATTTAATTTTATAAAATTAGTTTGTAAAATAACTTTTGTACTTATTTAAATAAATTTAATAATATCGTCTTAAAAATTAAACTTTAAATATAATTGACTTTTTACTAAAATGGTTTATAAAATAATATTTACACTTATTTATATATAAAAAAATTAATTTGTTTTTAATTTATGTGAAAATTTTAATTATGAATTTATATATGAAGTGATTGTTTGTAAGTTTTAAGAAACACGTTTGATCGAAAATGATATCGGTACGAAAGTTATGGTGAAGTACGTTTGTTGATGCATTTGATATGAAAACTTGTAGGAATAAGAAATTGTGATTGGACTAATAAGTAGTTATATATTTCACTTAATCTTAAGTGATTTGCAGAGATATTGGATGGTGGTGGTTGTTCTTGATCACCAACTACCGACATAAATGGGTTTGAAGTTTAAGAAAAGTATATATGAATTAGTAATGAAGTTGGGAATTTTTGTAGGTTAATTAATAGAGCTTGATCATTAATGAGTGATTTGACTATGGTCTTTGGAGGTATATATATTATTGTATTAAAATGTTCCTCTCTCTCAATTCATATGTCAATAATGTAGAAAAATGAAGTAAGAACTATGGCTGCTATGACACAGACTGATACCGATTAGGAATTACAACTGCTCCACTTTCACGGACATGCATGCAATGCAGTGTCAAAATTTTCTTAAACTGCTATAATATATCAAACTCTTTTCTTCTTCTTTTTTTTTTCTTTTACTTTAATCTTTGAAACAAAAATTAAGAGAGAATGTTAATTTTTCATTCAAATTGTTCTTATATATTTGTTTTTACTATTTTTAAGATAAATGTTGTCGTTATTTTTTTCTTTAAAACTCCAAAGAAGAATATATAATCTTTTTTTTCTTTTTTATTCTATTATTTGCCTATTATATGTTTTGTTTATTTTTTATTTTAGATGTGAGTCCTTCTATTATTATTCTGATACTCAACATAATAATAATAATAATAAATACACGTGGATATTAATGATGTGGGTGAATATTTATGTTTTATTGTTTTAATACAGAATAAAATCATGTAAAATAATTCTTGAACATATAAATTAAGATACAAATTTATTTAAAATATAGTTTAAATAAAATTGCATAATAAAATATTAATACAAATAATTTTAATTTTTTCAAGAGATAAATTTAAATAAGTTGTAGCGGAATTAAAAAAATATTTTTTAATAAAAATGAATCACCCATAATCATATATATTATACAGTGAATAACGTTTAATATAATTATAAATAAATCTAATAAAATTTTAATTTCAAATTTTATTCTTTCAATTTGTTAAAATTAAACACTATAATAAATCGATCATTATGGGTTTTTATATACTAATTTTAGTTGTGGGCAACTTTATGTTAACATAAGGAATATTTATTTTTAAAATATCAAGTATGCAAGTAATATTAAAAATCTAATTTATTATTAGTATCATGTAATCTTTTACTATTTATAATTAAAAAATTTTGTTTTAATTAACTTTTTATATTTAGGAACATTAAAACACCTACAATACCCTGTTCATATGTATTAACAATTCTCATCCACCTTTTTTTCTCTATTATTGCTCCCCTTTTCTCCACCTCTTGATTGAGGATTTCCTACAACGAACTCATTCTCCTTCCCTCACAATGAATGAAAGTTTCGTCAAAAGACATTGGTGAAGAAACCTTTGAGTTTTTCATAAAAGATTGTCCAGAAACTCTCACAACAACTATACATTTCTTTGCAAGTTCTAATGGTATGATGAAAAAAATAGTCGATTCACAAACGAGTTTGCACATAATTTTTAACGTAGTGGTGAGGAGATCGATTTAATAAGCAATACTATACGTTTAGTTTTCATAATTACATGCAACAACAGATACATCTTAAAGTTTGTTGAATTCCAATAGAAAAAAAAACCAATGTTGCTACCATTAGTGTTAACTGGAAGACACTAACTTGATATAATAAAACTGGAAGGCTAGACCCAAAGTAAAAAACAATGTTCCTAATGACAGAGTTGTTGATGCTCTAATGCAATCAATTTTTTGAGCAAGTATAATTTGGTAGAACATAGAAAGCTTAAACTAGTTTGATTTTAATAAAACAATGTTTAGATTGTACTCAAGTATGAAAACAAATTTGATGTCTACAAAGTGTTGATTTTAAGACAATAAAGATATGCTAAAATAGTTTTGAGTAAAAGGTTGACTTCAATGTGATAAAGACATGTTGAAATTAGATTTCACCACTTTGTTCCTCTCTTGTACTTATTCAATCATTATTTACAAAGGTGCAATTTTTGATGTCTTGGGAGTTCTCTTTAAATTTAACTCTAAGTCCATTCCGGACACCTAAACTTAAGATCAACAAGCTTAAGTATGACTTCTTGAATGAATTATTACATTAAGATCATGACTCCATAACCAGTTATAGTCTTAGATATATTTCTAGCATCTAAAAACAGGAGAAGAACTAGTTGGACCACAACTTGGAACCGATTCTCACTAAATCTCAAGCTAGTGAAATAAGACGAGTGATAAGTTCGTTCAACAACAAACATAAATTAATTCACAAACATATAATAAAAACATACTTTGATAAATATAACAGTATCAATACAAGAGAGTTCTAAAAGATTACTTCTTTTCTTCAACATACGAGACTTATCTCCTTATAATGGATACAAACTTTGAAATGTAGTTCATAGCCATGCCTTTTCTTCCTCTCTAAAGGTATGTATTAAGTAAAGAGAAAGTGTTTCTAAGAAGCTCTAAGAACAATCTAAAATAACTCTCCAAAAGTTGTCTAAACAAGGGTGAAACTTTGCTTATATAAATTGTCCAGGATGGTGCTCAATAATGCACTTGTCGCTTCAACTGCAAAGATTTCCTTCCTAGTTAGGTTTTCTTTTATGGCCTAAGCCTTATACTCTGATGTTTTAACTCCTGAGATAATTTCTTTGAGAAAGAGTCTTCATGACTTAATCTCAGGTTTAGTGCTTGAGATTTTCTTTTCCAATACATTTGCTTTTATGACCTAAGCCTCAATTCTGTCACTTAGTCACACTAATCGTAGTTTCATCTACAATTGCTTAAAATTCATCAAGTTTTATTGTTTTTTCACTTTAACTCTCTATCAATTCTAGATACTCCAAATCAAACTAAACTATGGCGAATTTAATAGAAACTTAACATAATCAAAGAAAGATAAGTGTCAAATTCATTTCAAAATTAACTCATATTAAACATTTATCAAGAATTGTCAAAGAAATGAGATTGTCAAGAACTATGGATTTCTATATTTATTTATACTTTTTTTATTAGCATCATGCAGTGGCCGATGCTACCATGAGTAGGTTTTAGGGTCTTTTCACCAACTCTTGTTTCAACATTAAACCGACACTGAGTTTCAATTAGTGTTCATTTTTACTTTCTTGCGTCTTAATTTTTCGGTTGACACTATTCTTTAAAATTCTTGTAGTGAACTATGCTTAACATGGTTCTTTTATTTTATTTTTTAAACTTGAACTAAAGTTTTATCAACCATACATAACTTCAGTTAAAATAAGTAAAAAAATACATCAAATTAAACATATTTAATGTTGTTGCTTTGGGTCAAGCCCTCACGGATTTGCTTTTGGTACCACTCCAAAAGGCATGAGCATCTCTTGCTCTCTGATACCATTTGTAGGGAGGTTCGACACTTAAACATACACATAAGTCTCCACATTTGATAAGATATTGTCCGCTTTGGACCAAACCCTCACGGATTTGCTTTTGGTACCACTCCAAAAAACCTCTTATAAATGGAGATATCTTATGTGTATATAAACTCATGTCCATCTCCTAATTTTTTCTGATGTGGAACTTTGTTTGTACCCAACGTTAACTCACACCTCCTCGTACGCCATGGTCATGTAGACTTAATATGACTATATTTTGAAATCGTGTGTTATGCAAGCACAACTTAATTTTATGTATAAAATTTTAAATTTTATTCATTTTGATAATTTTGTGAAAAATAATTATACTAATATATGAAATAACTATTGTGTTGCTCATAAGTAAATTTTGTCGAATGTAATTGTTGGACCTTAATAATTCTATTTCGAAAAGGAATACTGATGGAAAAAGGCAATCCTAATAGCTAGGATTCGCGGTTCCTTATTCATTCATTACAAATTGAAATTAATACCGATGGTAATTTTATAAGTTTTGTGATTAAGCAATTCTTTCAAGTTTACAATTATGGGTCTCATTGGTGATATGTTGTTGATTGTCATATAGATTTTGAATTATTTGGAATAGGAGAAGAAAGAATTATAGATGCGTTGGTATAAGACAATACAATGAAAATAATTACATTAAAAACAAGTTGAATAATGCTTTACTCATTATTATAAAAAAAGTGAATGGATGATGTTTTTTTTAATAGACAACATTTGTTAAGATATTCTACAGAATTGACTATATTAAATGAACATTTTATTCATAAATTGAAAAAGAATTCAAATTACCAACAATAATTATAGCATATATTCCACTACTATATCGAAAATTTTCATACTAAATACTAAAAAAAATTCAAAGACTCTTATTTCTTTAACTTTTACTTTATTCATCAACATGCATAATTTATCTAATGAGATTTTACGCACTCAAATTTTGCAATTAGTTCTTAATTGGCTACCATTGTGGAATTTTTTATTTAAATATTACCGATAAATTATTATATATAGGGAAATTTCGGCTAAAATTATTCCTCGTAACATACAAAAGTTCGTGAAATATCCTGATATATAGCAATTTGTTGGTAATGACCTTTTGTAGACAAACTTATCATGTTATATATATATGGACGAATTTTTATTATTTGACTGTAATTTTTTTAAAATAGTAATTAATTTTAAATATAAAAATATTTAGTCACTATAATAACAAATTTAGATATTAATTTATAAAATAAAAATATTAGTATCTAAAATAGTTTTTTTATGATTATAAAAAATAATAATTAAAATTAAAAAAATGGTCAAATTAATAAAGAAATGATTAAGTTTAAATAAATAGTCCCTTAAAAAGATAAAATATTGATAAAATAATTATTTTAATTTAAAAAAATAATCAAAGAATAAAATTGAAAAACAAATGTGAAAAAAAATAAAATGCTTTTATATGTAGATATATCTCTATTTTAAAAAAATTATAATAAATTTATAAATTAAATTCTAAATATTAATTATGAAGACTTTGGCTGTCAATTGATTGGTTGTGAATTATAATTGAAGTCTTTATTTTAAATAATAGTTTGAGAGTTTTAAAAAATATCTTGATAAATTAAAAAAGTAAGTTTGAGAGTTTTAAAGTTTGTTGTAAGAAAATAGACATTGAATTATGGTTGAAGTAGAAAGTATGAAAATTAACTAGAGTTGAGGGAGAAAGTGAGAAAGCAAGGAAGACAACATCAGCTTACCAACCAGAACCAGTGTTGCTATGTGGTGCTGCACATTGACTCGTATCCGTTTCTCATTGGCTATCAACACTTTTTCACAAACACCTTATAGTCAATAATCATCACTATCAATCAATTTATGACCTCTTTTCGACCTTAATATTATGAACCCTCCACAATTATTTGATAGATACTCAACTAAAACAAAACCCTATTTCGTATACATGTCATGGATATATGCATTTCGTATACATAATAAAAATATTTTTCTATCATCTCTTACGATAAAAAAAAAATGCAGCGAACAATATGAGTAAAAGTGAAGTTATTTATAGTAATGAAAATATATAAAATTGTGTACACCAAGTGTTTGAAATAGGTTTCAGAGGCTGACCAACAAAATTAACAGTAGAAGTAAGTTAAGATGGCTTAAATAGGTGTTATAGCCTCAACAACAAAATAAAGTGTTACAACTATTACCCATATATACATTCATGCCACCGATCGCTACACCTAAATTTTGTCCTCTATGGGAAGACAAAGGTCACATCAATGATCTTTCCAGCACATTGCTTTAGGAATTTTGTTTCACCAATTAATTAAATTTTTCATTTCATCCTTTAATTTTATTTCAATTTTAAAAGAAAAAAGTTTTTAGTTATTGACTTTTTTTCTAATTTAATTTTTAGTTTTTAAAACATCAAATTTACTTTTTTTTTTATCTTTTAAAAATATTCAATTTGGTTCTTTTAATGGTTTGTAAGTTCTTTAATTTTTAACCAATTATATTTCATTTCTTTTTTTAACTACTGGTATAATTTTATTATGAAATTATCAAAATGAGATAACTTTTAAAAAAAATAATTGAGGTTGGATAAATTGTGTCAAATTGACATCACTTCATAAGAAAAAACATGGTGTTATAATGAAGCAACTTTACTTTAAGTGAAATGAAATTGTGTTAAGTTAAGATGATTTTCATAAAAAAGATTGAAGTTGTCAAAAAGTTTGAAACAACTTTTATTAAACTTAATAACATTTTTATGAACCAAAACTAATCTTTTTGTCATGTTGGCATGACTTTAGTTTCTTTATGAAATATACTTAAGTCAGTGAAAATTTGGGACAACTTTTGTATTTTACATAATGTAAAAATTGTATAATGTTGTGATGACTTTAACGTTATGATATTGAAATCGTAGAAATATGTAACGACTTCTATGTTTTACTAATGTACTAAAGTCATATGATATTGTGATGACTTCAGTGTTGTTGAAACCGTGAGTGTTTAGTACAATTTTAGTATATTTTACCTAATGTAATTTTTTTATACTTCGTATTTTTTTAGTTTTACATAAAATACAATTGAAGAAATACACATATTTTTTATTATGTAATTAAGTTGATATAATGAAATAAGAAATAAATATTAAATAGAGGTAAAAATAGTAATTTTTTAATTCAATAAATATTATTAATTAGGAATTTACCCTTAAAATGCACTTTGTTTAATTTACTTTGAAAAATGTATTGTATATAACTCAATACTTCTCGACTATACCGGTATAGAATCTATTCCTGACTGAATATATGTCAGACTACTAAGTCAACACGTACTTGGCTCATTTCTATCATCACAATATTATATAAGACACTTAATCTTAATGCCCATAGTTAATGCGATAAGTCAAAAGCTAACAACGATAAGTTAGAAGGTAATAAGTATTTGGAAAACACATTTGACATGTCAAAAACATTTAACAAAAGTTAGTTAAAAAATACTATGTTCATTCATTTTTAAAGTTTGAAGACCAAATGTATCAAAGTTTAGGACATGGTGTTATGATATTGGCAAATATACTAAATTGCACAAGTAATAAAGTAGAAAGTGAAAATATTGTCTTTCGAAGATACTTATGCAACATTGAACAACTCTCGTTATTCACAACTAAATTAGATAACACAGTTCACAAAAGCACAAATAAACTATTTTTGCAATTTTATCAAACAGTTGGTGTACAATAGAAATTTAACATAAAGTACTTACAATTGTCAAGACTATGTTTTATTCGCTTCATTTTCATACATCTACAAACATCCCAAATTCCAATTTCATGTTAAAATCAATTCACAAATATACCCAAATCATATCCCTAGAGATTTCGAGCCTATGATAACTCATCAAAGTCAACTCATTAAAGTACAATCCCTTGGATCGTCAACAAGTGAAATTATACATTAAGTTTAAGAGTTTTAAGATTAGCAAGGAAGAAAGTTCTATCCCTAGATAGAATTTCCATTAGGAACTTAATTTCATATCTAGATTAAAGAGACATTTTCCAACACCACAAGAACCACAATCAGGTCATGGATGTTCAAGCCATAACAAACATTAAGCATAGAAATCAAATACTAACATTTAAAAGGAAAAAAATTATATCAACCTCGCAAAATGCACAATTAATCGATTTATTAAATCTAATATCAACAAATAGGTTTAGTTTTCCATAGTGAAGAACTTATGGTTTACAAAATTGAAGAATATAGAAGAATTTTAAACCATAGATCGTAATTAAAGTCTTTTCAAGGTTCTTAGTAGTTGTTCTATGCTCTAATGACATCTCCCATTCAGATCTTCACCTCCAATTTTGTGACTCATCTTTATCCTCAATCTAAAAGGGAACAAAATTTCCTAGATGAAATGAAGATCCAAGGAGAAAAAAGGAGATCTTCCCGACAACTCAAACAACCTCCAAGAACTTCTCTCCAACACTTTGGCAATTTCTAGTAATGAAAATCAAAGAAGATCTTCCTTTTCTCATTTGTGAAACATCTATTTAACAATTGCAGTAACACACTCTTTGGACAAAGTAGAATAGTTGGATGACTTAACTTCTCTTGTTGGGTGAGTTAAAAAAGCTTATTGGACATATGAACCAATTGGATCTTAAATTTGTACTTAAATAAATTTTAATTGAATATCCTAAATATATATCCTTCAATTCCATATCTTTATATATTTTTGAATCTTATAAGATTTCTACTTCTTTATAAAATATTTCATAAGAGAAATTCAAATATTTATCTCTTTCAAAATTATCTACTAAAATATTAATTATCTAAAAAATATTAATATAAATACTAATTAAAAATATACATAATAAAAATCAATACTAATTACCATATGAATAAATCCTAATTTTACATCAAGGTTTAGTTTAGAAACTAAAAAATTATTTAACTCTATTTAATTCAATGAACTAATTTGTGAGTCAATATGATATACTTTCCATTTCTACAACCATTATTATTATTATTATTATTATTTTATTATTATTATTATTATTATTTTACTATTATTATTACCGTGCATTATCCCTATCATTACTAGTTTTTATCATGAACATGAGACATTTTGTACGATTACTTTTATCTTAATTTTATTTAATTACATTTTTATTCCATTCTTATAATATATTTTTCCTGTCATATCTTGATCACAAGGGAGTCGTTAATATTTGGTATATGAATAAGTGTTTTTGCAATGAATTTAAAATTAACTATGATATTAGATAGTGAGGATTATTATTCAGTAATATAGTTTTTTAAAGTTTTCTTTATTAATGAGATAATATATAGTTTTTTTTTTTATGGAAATATGAAGTCATTATGGTAAAGTTGAAATAGAAGGTGAGAGAAGTTTGAGTTTATCTGTTTAGTTTAAAAAAAAAAGTAAAATGTTTTGAATAAAATTGTATATAAAACTAATTTGAAACAAATATTATTATGGGACTGTGTTTTGTTTTTGGAAGTATGGTTAGTTTTGAATAAGGTGGCGTCTTCGTTCTCGTTGTCAAAGTAGTTGCTTAGCAAATGATTAACATCCTTAACCTTTTCCCGTGGTTCCAAAATTTTAATTGATTAATTAAGATAATACAAAGGTAAATTGTTATTATTGTATAATAATATTTGTACGATTATGCAGTTTCCTTCCAGAAATACGATGGCTCTGGTGTTTCTTAATTATACTTATGGTCGTACGTGATTGACGATGCTTATGCTTGTAGAAATCAATTTCCTACGTTTTCAAGCTATCACAAGAATCTTTCGATGTGCTTTCCTTTTATTTTATTTTTTCCCTTCTATAATTATTTTTTATCATATTCCAAATTATTAAACAGAAAATGACATAAAGTCTTAAAAAGTGGGACACGAATCATTTATCCATTTCAGAGAGCCATCAATATCCCATGCTCAAATAATCGGTTTTTGTTTTGTAGGCGCATTCGTGAATTTCACATGAAAATGATAAATTTCCTCATAATTAATCTTGTTAAAAAACTAATAAAACGACACGCTAGATTACCTTTGTTGACAAAGAAGAATACCTACAGATTCTCACCCTTTGTAGATCATACCATCATCACAATGATTAAATTCATATGCTTATGAGTAAAATTAATCAATGTTTTAAAGATTTAACTTATAAAAGATAGTTTAACACACTTTCTAGAATTAGCTTAAATGAAGAGAAATTTTGTTTCCGATTGATGAAATTGCTTGTGGAAAGATGAAACTGCAATCTGCTATTTTTCATGGATAGTTTTCTTCTAAAAGAAAGCAAGTTACTTTCTGAAGATAAAGTAAGGTAAAAGTAATGGCGAGTCATGAATTCTCGATCAAATCAGGAAAAATACCAAGATTTTCAAAAAGCGTCAAATGTAAAGTGAACACCAACATATTTCTCTTTTTAAAAGTGGGTTTTGGAATTCGAGTGCCAAAAATCCCATTTTTATGCTATCTCTTTAATGCACGCATTCAACTCTAACTCATCCATAGTTTTTTTTTTTTAGGATAAGTTCTTGCTTCATATTTAAATTTCTAAATTATTTAATCTCCAAATTTATTCTAATAATATAAAGACAAATAGTGTTAACGATGGCACGAAAATTCATACAAACACAAGCATATCTAGTTTTTTTGTCATTGTCTATGATTGAAATTTTTTCTAGAGAGAGAGAGCTAGCTAGATTCCAACTGTTCACATTCATTTCCTTATCCCTTCTCCCATTCTTCATTCTAAAACTTACTATGTATAAACTCCACTTATATATATATATATATATATATATATATATATATATATATATATATATATATATGATATGCTCCAATTTCGGATTTAGTTGCCAAAAAAAAAAAATCTCTTTCTCAATTGGGATCTTTCTTCTAATAATATGAATCTGATCTGAGAATCATTCAGTGTAAAAATATAGCTTCAACAGAATATTCGATCTATATAATGTTGATTTCCAACATTTGAAGACGATTTTGAGAAATAAAAAAAAAAAAGTAGAAGAGAATCGTAGAGAGAGGAAGGGAATTTTTGAGCTATGCCGCCATTAATCTTTTATTAATCATACAAGAAACTAAGAAAAGATGAAACAGTAATAAACCAACATTATTTTTGTTTTATCATACGAATCTTTGGAAAAGTAATTTAGATGTTAAAATAGGCTGCAAAAAAACATAACACTGTTTAAGAAGTGACCATGAAAACGATATCCCACATGAAAGAAAATAGTAGGGCATTGAAAATGGAAGAACGCCACGTGGGTTCATGCTTACTTGGCATGAATGGATCGATTATTGTTTGAGTTAGACAAAAAAAAAAGAAAAGAAAAAACCCTAAACTTAACAATAATACTAATAATAATAATCATTCATACCCCACCTCAAATTGGATTGAGTGAATGATCCAGAAATAATGCAAATTATTAGAAAATGAAAGATGATTTAGTTGAGTTAATAGAAGGGCTAGCTAGGTAGTTAGATTGTAATCTTTGTTTAAAGAGTAATTAGCTAGGTAGGTAGATATATAACCCTAATGTAATGTAGCTTATGGAAGTGAAATTAACTATATTAGTTAGCTTGTTATGCCAAAAAGACTTAAAACACACACCATGGATGAAATTATTGGTTCTAAAGAGAGGAGAAGGAGGAATATTAAGCCGTCACTCATTCTCCAACATCATCATCCTTAACCCAACAAATGTTCCATCACAAATCCCTAACCCTCACAATCATTCGTATCATGTTTTCCTTTGGCAGAGATACTCATAATTTTATTCTATAAACAATAATCTTCATCACGCCCTCCCAAAATCACGTTTACATTCTTATTACATGTCTCCAAAACCCGTTGATTTAGGGTTTCCATTTCAAACAAAATATATATCATCAACTAAACATACTGTTATTATAATTTAAGTGTCCCCCACCAATATATACCTCTCCCTTTCATCAGTCATTTTCACTTTGCATTGCACACAAGGATCCAGTGAGACAAAAAAAAAATCTTGATTTAGCCAAGGTTTATAGATTAATCCACTGTTGCTGCCTATGGAGTATAGTAACATTTATAGACCTTCCTTAGTTTTGTTTAATTACCATATTAATTATATTAATTATGCATATTAGCCATAACAATTATTTGATGGCCCCAGTGGCGAGTCCCACTTACAAGAATATCACTGTTTCTCCGACAGGGTCATATAAACGAATAATGACTCAAAAACTGTCTCATCGTCCTTGCCACATATATATAACTTCACAACGCGACCACACTGATCAGTTCTCCCTTTCTTGCAATGGCGAAAGAGGCCCCTCATCTGAATATGCCAAAGTAACCGATTTCACAAGTAATTCTGATATACATACTCTTCCTCGGTTAGACATTTATGTAAGATTCTAAGTCCTTTTTTCACCACTTTTGTCACACTCATGAACACAAACTTTTTCTTGCATTTAGCTTACATAAATAATGACATCGATATAGTTAAAGATACATACATAATTCAAAAATGAAAAAAAAGACAAAGGTCTGCACATATTCTATAAAGAACATACACAACTTTGACCTCTTTATATATAAACAAAATGTGTAAATAAAAGGGTTTGGTGTGATTAAATGGAATACGTAAATATGAACAGTGATACTCATAATTGTTGTGTGTGGTCAAATAGTGGAAGAAAGATCAGAGGAATCTCGATTATGTCATCATCATCATCTGTCACATACGCTTCTAATTATTATATAATTCGGATGATACATGTTTTTGACAAACATCCATTTTGTCCTCATCTACATTATTATCATCATTATAACTAATAAAAAACACAAACGTTTTAAAAATATATATAAAAAAAATCACTTTTGGATAGTAGAAGGTAATTATTTATTCATGTTCTATATATTGATTTGCCCAAATCTTTCACAATTTTTACACAAAATATACTTTTATTATTTAATATACTTATTTTTGTATTCTAACATATATACACACATTTTGTTTGGTTACTGCAGAAATGTTATGGTATATGATTATGATTAAATTAAGCATGTGAGTAATTTGTTTATTGGTATACATTCTTCAAATGTTAGTTTATACACGAGCAGTACAATTTTTTAATCATATATTGTATTTAGAGTTGATATCTTATTTTAATAAAAAAAATCATTGTTGCTTGACAACAATTAAAATTTCATTTTTTTAACCTAAACATATCTTTAAAAAAAAATAATACATCCAAACATAACACTAAAAACAGTTAAAATAACCTTGAGTCCTTGACCCATATACAAGTGAAGTACATAATTATTCTTAAATTAATTATATAATATACTTATTTTTTAAATTAAATATTCTAATTATATTTATTTGTAGATACTCATTAAAATTTGTGAGGAAATACTTATACAAATTCATGCATATCTACAATAGTTAATATTTAAAAAAAAGAATAAGTCATTAGGATGTTTCAATTTTTGTACAAAAATATCAATAGATTTAAATATGAAATCTTTAAATATTATAGCTCATTTCCAAAACGCAGGACACACAAATAATTAAGTCACCCCTACTACAAAAAAGTTTAAAAGTAAAGTATCTTATGACTTCTGTTGATCGAAATTAATAAAAAAAATTATTTAAAAATATATTTTGTACCACGAGTTACTCCTACACAAATTAATACAAACAAACTTATTTACACATTGAGTAGATTTGACAAATTATAAGTAAAATGCAATAACATACATATTTATACTACAATAGTCTGATGTAAATTATTTCTTTAGAGCATCACTTCTAATAATAAGAACAAGAGATAATTTCTTTTTCAATATTACTTCTTTCAATAAATACAAAAATACAATCACTTTCTTTACAAAAGAGATTGTCTAAGGAATTTAACAACAAAATTACAAATAGCATAATTATTACACTATAGTAAAAAAAAATCATTTACCATCGTCTAATAAACCTTAGTTTCAAGAAAAGTGAAGTCTTTCAAAATGTAATAACATATTTTAACATTGGTTTGTGATTGGATATTGAACGCGTGATGTTATGTTTTTATATTGGTAACAGGATTAAATTTTTAGAAAAAATTACTTTCTGGTCACAACATTTTATGATGTTGTAGTCTCTATTACAACTGAGAAAATTCACACTCTCTTTTCTCTACTGCAGGTTTCCTTGGAGGTTCGTTTCTCGCATTTAGTTTGCTTTGTTTTAATGTTTGTTCAAAATGAGGAGACACAAATTGACACGTTTTAGTTTGTAAAAGGTTCATTAAGGTCATGCCTTGATCCATTATTCACACCTTTTTCGACTGTTCAGGAATTACTTATTATGCATTCTATTATTCGAAACTCGCTTCTATTTTTGTATTTAAATTGTTTTAATTTTTTTATGTTAGATATAAATTTTGGTTAAAAACAGAAACCTAAATCCTTCATTTTTTTTTTGTTTTTTCTTTGTTTATATATTTTGGTTGTAGAAAAAAAAATGAACCCTAAGAATAATTGGTGTCAATTTTTTTTTTATGTACTACTGTTAATAATCTGTGTAAAATATTTCTTGACTAAGGATATTTTTTTCGTATATACTCCTAAAATATGAAATCCATTTGAGATATGTGTAGAAAGCACACTAACGTAACAAGAAGGCTTAATTATAATTAACAATTGGGTCCTCCTTGACAAGGGTAGGGGACCCCAGCTAAAAGACAATTAATGAGGTTACACCACACACACCCCATCATTCCAAACTATCATTCTGTGATCCAAAACAGAACAGATGGGACTTAAAACTTCATCATTGGCATTAATTTCTATATCCAGCTACATCAATTATTTCCTCTGTTTTATATATAGAGTTGTCCATTTTAAACTGCACCCAGAAATTTATCAAATGCTCACGTGTGCTCCCAACTTCAATCTTCGGACTTCCATTAATTTAATGCAAAGCAATCTCATATGTGGATAATTCTAAATTAATAAACTACCTCCCAGGTCTCTCATTGCCACTACTGTGGAGCTTTTCATTTGTTTCCTAACCTACCATGGGGAACAAACACGAGTAAAATCAAAAAGTGCATCAGAGAAGGACTTGGCATATGCATAAAAAAGAGTGCATGAAATTGGAAAAAAACACCAAAAACGTCATGTTAGGACCATCTACAAGAAATAACCTAGATTCATTGTATGTACCTTAAAAAAACTCTACTATTTCATTGGTTAAGATGCCCATGCCTCATCTAAAACCCAAAGTCATCAAACTGTTGTTGGACTAGTTCCAACCAGGTTCAGATTTTCCAAAACTTTAACTTAAAGTCTATCCAACTACAAACAAACAAATGTTGAGATTAAAGAACCTCGTTAAAGAAGGGAGAAAGTTATTGAAAAAGTATTGGATAGATATAGATCATGAAAACGTTAGACGTAGCAAGGTACAGCTTTTCACAGCTACAAAATCTTAAAAAAGCCAAGAAGGATAATGTTAAGAATAAAGGTTAAAAAAAAAAAGTAGACTTTGAGACTGAATAAAATAAATTCTAATAATGATTCTGATATTATATTAAAAATTGAATTTTAAGATTAATTCAATTTCACATATAAAAAAGATATACAAAGTAAACTAGCTAGTAGCCTGAGGGTAAGAAAGTTAACAGGATTTTCTATACGAAACGCAAGTGTCGTCGAAAAGTTACTACTAGTTAGTTATTACTATAGAGTAATAGTTTTTCCTGGAATTAAGGAAAGATAAAGGAGAACACAAAATTTTCAAGAATATCAATTAAAAAAAAAAGAAAAAAGGCTTTTTGGATGGTGTCTATTACTCGTATTATTGTTCTACCCTTATTTGTCAAGGTTTCTTGTAACTTTGGTTTTTCTTGAAACTTCCTACTATAACTAACCACTTACACAAGCATGCCCCTGCTATGGAATATGAATAAAGAAATTCTGATTAAACGGCAAAGCATGATATCTTTCTAACTATATATATATAGGCGACACCAACCTTTGTGCCTCTATACCTTAATATTTGAAATACTCAGAGGAAGTAATCTCTCCAATCTTCATTTATATACATTATCCACATTCCTAGCTTTATCCATATCCACTGAATAGTCATTAGATTTCCCTCTCTCTTCCTCTACATAACTGTGTCACTTCTTAGATCTCCTTCAGAAATGGGTCTCAGAGACATTGGTGCTTCACTGCCTCCTGGGTTTCGCTTTTATCCCAGTGACGAGGAATTGGTCTGCCATTACCTCTACAAAAAGATCGCAAATGAGGAAGTTCTCAAGGGTACCTTGGTCGAAATCGACCTCCATATATGTGAACCATGGCAACTTCCAGGTACATACATAATCATTCCAGTTCATGTTAATTCGTTTCCAAAATTTCTTAAAAACCTATGTTTATATATGTTCCGTTCATGGTTTCCCATTTGTTGTGTTTTCCTTTCTGTCCGTGTTTGTTTGGCGAAAACAGAAATTAATTACTTCACATTCACTAGTCCTTTTCTGTTCATAAACCTGTGTCTCTGTTGCTTTTGTGTTCATAAACTTGCTTATACAAAGTACATGTCCAGCATCTGTTGTCAAATTAATATGAGAAGCGACAAACACGCTTGTTTGATTCCTGAAGAGACTAGAGAGAGAGAAAGAGAGACGAGAATGCACGAAACTGAAAGAGTTAAGGTAGGAGGAGAGGGTTCTGATATTATGATGTTATCCCATTCGAAGACACGACAGTGCATTCAGTTCTTCAATCATTAACGCAATGCCAACTTGTTGATGAATAGTTTAATAGTGTGCTTCTGTCAATAAATCAAATAAAACAACATCCAGTATTTCTATATAATATTAATTTATTTCTTTATATAATTAACGTACGTTCCACTTGATATATTTTCCTTTGTAAGGATTTTTGTCTTTTTGCATATGTTGTTGGATCATTTAATTTTCGTTCCATGTTGGCACTTACCAAACTTTTTTTTTTTCCTTTGGTCTGTATATTTTATGACTATGGTTTATATGCTACTTACAGAATAAAATTCCCAATAGTACGTACTTAGAATAAGGAAATAAATTAATTAGATACTTTAAAAAACTTGGAACTAATTTAGTAGCTTTTAATTTCTTTACAAGCTCTATTCTATATTTTCTTCAACTGAAAATTAGTAAAACTTTCATACATGTAAATTATGAATCAGATACTTAATTTTCTTCGAACTTCTCATTAGTCCAAAGAACTAGATGATAGTTTCCTTCTCTCTGTTTTTTCTAGGCAAGAAATTGAAAGAAACTGAGTTTAATATCTAATTAAAAATCAATTTATACACTTCTTCTTCTTTTCAGAATTTATTTTACATTCTTACTCTCTATTTACTCTTTAAAAATATCGAACTAGTAGCATGTTCTTTTATCTGTTTTTCATTTATTAAATACATTCCCTTCCTATGTTCCTGCTTATTTCTTATTTCAAATATAGACTCCACACATACAAAAAACACATGCACTCTGTACGTAGAACTATTCATTTCATGGTTTAATTATTTTTTTTTTCATTATTTGGTTGTAGAAATTAACTCTTGGAAGAAAATCAATATAGTGGGGATTGTGTATATGGGTTGGAGTAACTCAAGTTCTCCTATTGAAATACCTATTTATATGATAAAAAAAATTATATTGTTCATCATGACGAGTTTTTCCCTGAGGAAAATTCAAGAGTTATCATCATATATTTTTTCTAAGAATATGCATTTTACATAGCTGGATTTGTCTGGGAGTGACCATGAGTTTTCCTCTTTATGAAATAGAGGAAGCAACCCCTAACACAGTAATTTAGAGGGTGGCCAAAAATATAACTCTGGAGTCCTTTAATTTATTTATGATTTCATAGGTCACAATGTCCCTTTAATTTCACGCTTATGGGATAGATAAACACATACTTAGTAACTATTTTTTATTATAACAAAGTTGAAAAAGCAATACTTTTTCACCAAGCAACAAACACTGATGATGTTATGTTAATATACACTGACGCACACAACACATACGTGTTCATATATACACCTCCATTGATTACCTTTATTGGACATGACTCGCTATCGATCTAGCTCTATGATTTTTACTCGTTAGCAATTATTAACTATATTTTCCTTAGTGAAATACACGAAAAGCTATTTTTTTATGCATGAAAGGACATGCATGATCTTTCTTGA
This sequence comes from Vigna mungo, assembly GCA_036885675.1. NCBI lineage: Eukaryota > Viridiplantae > Streptophyta > Magnoliopsida > Fabales > Fabaceae > Vigna > Vigna mungo. Next base: position 23,597,489 of record CP144695.1, read on the forward strand.
TTAGATTATAGAGTCCTCTTTTCATGCACAATATTATGAAAAGAGGGAGTAAAAAACCAGACCACGAAATTACATTTATAGCAAACAGACAAATACATTGAAACTTCTAAGTGGTCATGAAATTGCTGTCATGTTTGTCTGGTAGGACTGGAAACTTGAAAACTTGGTGTCATTAATGAACTAGCCGACATGTGATGGTGATTCTACACTAGACCTAATTATTTATTATTCGGGGACACAATTGATTGCACCTAATTTAACCTTAGCTTAGTCATGTATTGTCTGGTTGCCGGTACAAGAAATTGATGAGTCATATGCATGTGTTGATATGAATGATCACAGAGGTGGCGAAGCTGAATGCGAACGAGTGGTACTTCTTCAGCTTCCGGGACCGCAAATACGCGACGGGGTTTCGAACAAACCGAGCAACCACTTCAGGGTATTGGAAAGCAACAGGAAAAGATCGAACGGTGGTGGATCCGACCACGCAAGAGGTTGTAGGGATGAGGAAAACGTTGGTGTTCTACAGGAACAGAGCTCCAAATGGCATCAAAACTGGGTGGATCATGCATGAGTTCCGCTTGGAGACCCCACACATGCCTCCAAAGGTTCGTTTCTCTACTTTCTACTCATCATGGCTTTTGCTCCTGTGGGGTGCAATGCAACTTTCTTTCGTTTTTTAACAATTCACTATAACTTTAATTTTCAGAACAAGTTCAATTTGTATAAACATGTTTATGTTATTGAAAAAAATATAACTACTATTTTAAGGTATTCTTTAAAAGTAAAAGATGTCCTTTACCAATTATTTCACTTCTCTTAATATTGCTTCCTCCCATGAAAGTTGTCCTTTAGTAAAACTTTTTCTTGTTGGAATGATCTTTATTAATATAACTTTTGGACATAAATTGGTTTCTTGTGTGTTGTGCTTGGACTGATTGATGTAATTAATTAAGGTCAAATCTAGGAGGTGATTTCTGGCTAAAGCTAGGAAAAGATTTTTTGTCGTTGGTTGCTTTATTAGGGTGTATATTTCCAAAGAGGTTTTGCTATGATATGAGATATTTGAGAATACATGATTACATGCTATGTAACTATTAGGTTTCTCACAAAAAATTATTAATACTAATAAGATTAAGATGAACTTTACTATTTTACTAGTAGATAATGTCATAAGATGTATCTAGATAGTCGGAATTTTTTTAATTAATGTAATGAGAATAAATCTTAGTCCTACAACTATAAGTATTATGATTAAAAAAATAGTATCATATACTCATTTGAAAATGTGAATTATGTGTTTTAGTTTTTTATCATTTTTTAATACAATTTAATTGTCATTATTTTTTTTTTTAAGTTCACATAAAAAGACTCTCACTTGCGCATCAAATGTTAGTATATATCTTATGGATGTACAGTAATTTGGTTTGGAGTTGATAAAGACTGTATATTAATATGTAAGGTTAACATTTTTTGTAGCTAAATCATTATTATTCGTGGAAAGAACTTTTATAAGCCTTAACTGGCCATTAAGTAAGATGTGTTTGATATCGATAACTTTATTTGAAGCTATCAAAACTTTAAACATACAAAAATAGGTTAAAAGATCACGGTTTTACCCAACATTTTACATTTTATGAAAATTAAAATTAAAATTACATCAATGGATTCAGAAAAAGATAATCAAAAGTTTTAAAACACTAGTTTTTGTGTCTATATATATAATTGTATTTAGTGAAAAGTTCTGTTTATATGAAAAAGAGAAACATAAATAATTTTGATTGTATATTTATATATACATGAATGGTAATTAATATCAGTTTTTAACACTTAGAAAAAATCACACTATTAAATAGTAGAATGTGTTAACCTTGATCATTCATAAAAAAAAAAAAAAAAAAAAAAAATTGGAGTCAGTATTTTTTTTTTTCTCGCACTAGAGGTCATCTTATTTGATATGTCACACACTGGCGTAATCATTTATGGTAAAGGAAAATAAAAGTTAATATTTTCCTTTCAGTCTCATATAAAAGTATATTTTTATTTGATATAACACACAATACATACCTATATTATCATATATTTTCTAATTATGATGTGAGACTATATATATAAAGTTGTAAACTAACTAAAAATATATTGTAATACTAATGGATGCTTAAATATTATACCTTAGTTTTAAGATATACTTGACATGCTTTGTTGGTGAAAGTTGTTGACTGAACAAGTGGGAAAAGATTCTCTCTGAAGGGACCAGACAAATTTTTCAAATTTCCCTGTGTACATTAATTAGCAACAGAGGAGGAGAGAAAACATTTATTCTCTAAAATATATTTTATACAAAATCGTTACCTTTTTTTTTTTTTTAATTTGATTTGTCCACATACATAAATCCAGAACAAATGATGATAATATATATAAAGAGTATAATAAGTTAAGGTAGGTCAAGCTTTGTAAGGTCCTAACCTAAATTGTTTTCTAAATCAAAGACTCATGGATTATTTATTCAGTTGATATATAGATTCTTTATAAGTTGCATTTTTTAAATTATGTCTTAACCTTAAAAGTACATATAATATATAATAAAGTCCACTAAATAAAATGAAAAACATTTGTTTCAGGAGGACTGGGTGCTGTGTAGAGTCTTCCACAAAAGCAAAGAAGAAAACAACAGTTCGAAACTCATGTACGAGTATGATACAACACCTCAATCCCTAACCATGGCGTCGTCATCTCCCACCATGAACAGATTTTCTACCTCTTTCCCTTCCTCCATGCCATTGCCAAGCAACCACCACCATCATCACCATTTCAACACAAACCAAAACTCTTCTTTCATGGATCTTCTTCATTTCTCTCGAGACACCAACACCATCGTTACTTCCAAAGGTGATGATGGATATGGTTTCCTATGGGACATGGATTTGGAAGAAAATAGCTTACAAGATGCCGTGGCTTCAAACTTGGATGCAATAACCTTCGAGGTTGATAATAATAATAACAGTGAAAATAATATGGTATTCCTATAGTTAGGATGAGTCATATCGTGTGTACATATATGTTGTTCATGTGTCGGAAACTGTCAAGATTCGTTTATTTGTGATGTATTTATGGTGTTTCGGTCTGAGGAACAAGTCACATGATAGATTGGGTGGGATTAGTTGTTACAACAAGGTTTGTGGTATATTGTTCAAGTAGTAGGGTATAATACTGTCGTCCATTAGGTTCTTTTCCTAATTATTATTATTTACTTTTATTACTTTAGGAACTATTAATGATATGTATACAGCTTGTAATGTAATTAGAATTGGTTATATATATTTTACCTTCTTTTAATTATAATTTCTTTTATTGTTGTGACTGAAAGCTTTTCGATGAGACTGAAAGTTCATGTTTCAAAAAACCATCGAAATCTGATTCATTTGTCGTACTTAAGACATATCTTTTTTGTGAATTGAAAAGAAATGTCAGATTGAATTAGATGAGTGAAAAATAACAATCATACTACTTACTTTTACAGTTTATATTCGACATTTGTTCCTAATAAGTTATATATAGTGAGATTCAATTAATAATAACGAATTTTATGTGGTTTACATTATAAATATCAGATACTATACATTGAATAGTATGGAAGCCTGATGTAAATGATTGATTTTTCTCTACCATAAATTAATATCTTTAGGTAATAAAAATTATTCTTTTGTCTGGCATGAAAAAACTATATTAGCCAAATCAGTACCTAACACAAACATTATTATTTTCATTCTTAAAAATTAAAAAGTTCTAAACAATTTAGTCCTAGATTAAATTGATGTAAAATCAAACTAAATTATTTACTTTGTCTTATCCTTCATAAATGAAATTATAGTATTATCTTTTAATATATAACTGAATCTTGATCTTTCATGATATTTTTTGTTTTATAAGTAAATAGTAGAATATATTTAATAGAACATTTGGGATGTCCAAATCCTTTTCACATACAAACATTGTTTACGTCATAAAACATGGATTTAATATCAATTTTTGTCTATATATTCAAAGTGCTCTTACCTTTTTTTTTTTTTTTTTTTTTTTTCAGATGTTCACAGTTATCTCATATTAATGACAGAAATAGGTGGCAAGATTAACCCAATTGACGTGACAATGTTAACAATTCACTATCATGAAACCTTAATTAGAAACTTCTTCACCCCTCTGTTTTCAGGTTCTCCCTCTTTGTTTTCTAGTTCTCAGACACACTTAGCCTTGTGGTGTCCCTGCGGGTTTTGTAGGGTTTTCTTATTCTCCTTTGTCTTAGTTAGGGGTCGTCATCTCCTTTTCTGGTTACGGAACATGATTGACTAGGTTGAATTTGGGTTTTGTTATTTGGGGTTTCTTCTTTACAAGTTTTGATCTCGCGATTTGGGGCTAGGGTTTTGATTTAGGTTCTGTTATTTGGGGTTTCTATTCTTGATTCTTGTCTACAAGTTTTGATCCCACGATTTGGAGCTAAGGTTTTGATTTAGGTTCTATTATTTGGGGTTTCTATTCTTGATTATTCTCTATAGGTTTTGATATCGCGATTTAGGGTTAGGGTTTTGATTTGAGTTCTGTTATTTGAAGTTTTTGTTCTTGATTCTTCTCTACAGATTTTGATATCGCGATTGGAAGCTAGTGTTTAATTTGGGTTATGCTATTTAGAATTTTTGTTCTTGATTCTTTTCTACATGTTTTGAACTCTTAATTTGGGACTAGGGTTTGGAATTATGTAATTTTTTCGTTTGGAGGGTAATGGTTGAGGTTTGTGGTTTTCTGGTGGTGGTTTGGTTTGGGGTTTCTAGTGGTGGCTTAGGTGCGAGCAGCTTTTGGGTTTAGCAAGAAGAAGATGAGAATCTATTAAGAATAACTTTTCCACGTCATTAACTTTTATTTTTAAAATTTACACCTCAATTGACCTCAGCGTGCCACATAATCAGTAATTGCACAGGTCATTTAGTTTTGGCCAAAGGGCAATTACATCGTTAACGTTTTCAACGCCGTAAATAAAAAGGACCAACTTGATCCATTTTTACAGAATATGAGACGTATGTGAACATCTTAAAAAATGTATGACTACTTTGAACATACCTAACAAACCGACAGACCAAAATAAGTATTAAACCTAAAACATGTATGAACTTTCAAAATTGTCTTACACATCAAGTAACTTTCTAAGGTTACCAATCTACCCATCAACATTATGTTATTCAAGTTCCTCTAGCGTTTTAGTAAAAGATTGTGTAATTAAAAAAAAAGCACAGATACAAGGACATTAAACTCGTTGTGGTGTAACTAGTTGTGTTAATGTTTTTGCTTGATTTTCTTCCCAATCCAATGGAGTGGACATGTGTTATTATGTGTTAGTCCTTATGTTTTGTTGTTATAGTTGTAGCAGCTCCCTAAACCATGCTTCCTTTCCTGCATAACCAATACTCTTGTTTTCTAGAAAGAAAAAAAAATAAGACTCTAATGTGACCTAAAACTTCTTGTAATTTGTCCCTACAAATCCTAAACCAATACTCATTATTATCCTAAATGCTTTATTGGCTAACAAGAGCCAAGATGTTAGTCCCTTTTACAAAATATTTAAGCATTGAACTAGACATCGATATCAAATATGAGAAATTAACATTGATTCGTTTATTCTTAATATGTAATCATGCATTCAAGTGTGTCATACAAAAGATTTCTTCTATATCTATCTTTCCTTTCCTAAATATCACATTGTTTCTATGATCCTAAATTGCCCAGACTATTGCTACCCATATTACTTTCCAAATTTTGTTTTGTTTCCCATTAAGTTGCAGAAGATGAAAGTGTTGGAAATGAGTTTAAAGTTGGTCTAAACAAGAAAAAGCTTTGTTAGTCATACATTATTTTCCACGGATTTCTTTCATGGATAAAAAGAATATTTCCCATAAAATAACTTCTATAGATATTTTTTTATGGGTAAAAAGGTTGTTTTCCATATATTTTTTTTCACATATGTTTGGGATAAAGTGGAAATTTCCCATGTCTATTTTTAATAGAAATTTTTCCGTGGGTAAAAAGAATATTTTCCAAGCTTCCTTTCCCACATATATGTGTTCATGGGTAAAGTCAAACTACCCATAAATTATTTTTCACATATTTTTTTTAGGGTGTACTGTATAAAATATATTGATCGGAGTCAATGGTCATTCATGGGCAACTGTTATGTATTAATGGGATTTCCTTATGCTTTATAAACATATATATTAATGATTGATTATTGGGTTTGATTGCCTAAAAATATACTGCACTAATGGTTAATTAATGGACTTGGCTGTCACAAGTCCTAAAATATACAATTGATGTCCAGGTACAATTATTTTCTTCTATCCTAATAAAATATAGACCTCTTTATGAAGCATACCTGACTTGAGCTTCAGAGTGTTTTCTACAGGTCAACAATCCAAGGAAGGACAACCGACCCTCAGACCAATTCAACCGAAACATTTTTCATGAAATATAGGAAAATTGATTATTTTATAGAGAATATATTCCATGAATTATTACATAGATAAATAAATTATTTTCGTAAAATATTTCTTATAAGATAAAATTTAATATTAAAAGAATATGTCAATTGTAGCCTTTGTGCTAATGAGTCCTATACTGTTGTGGTATTGTCAACCTGTCGTGTTTTGGTCAACCCTAATTTCGTTGGTTCTCCTTTTGTTTCACACACACTCTTTCTCTTTATGACACCACTTTAGGTTATTTTTAACACTCCAAATTTAGGGATTAAAACCCGAATTTTGATTCATGTTTGGGGCTTTCGCTTCTCGTTGCTTCTACGTCTCAAGGAATACTAGATCTATTTACTTGGAATTTTTCTCTTGTATTACATTAAAAGATTATAATACAATCATTTTCAGTTCGACTACAATCATAACAATCGGGTTTCTCTAATGGATATAGTTAGTGTAATGGATTCTACTCAAATGGTTGATTTAATTCATCTGTTTTTCATACTGTATCTATTTCTCCATCATGACAACCACCTCAGTCTCTTCCTTGGAATCCTTGAGGTTGGACTCTCCCTTCTTAGGACATACCTCCTCCGATACCACCACTTCCAACTCCTGAGAACACATAGTACATGGATACTAGAATTTCATCTCACTAAGTAACATCATAATATAATCTCACATCTTATTCTAATTTGAGTTATATAAATCATATACTAATTATAATTAATGGTCAAGATATTTCAATTTAGAATTCTAATCACACAATCCTTACATAAAATCATCATAAACCTCTCAACCTTAAATCCCGAATTTCTCCAATATCTCACAATAAAAATATCATAGTCGTGGATAAGATAGAATATTAGGATTCTAATTAACTTGCCATAAACAACGATGCAGAACACATAACGTGTAAATCGATCATATAGGAAGGAGAAATGTTTTCGTCAAACAACTTTGAAAAGAAGTACATTTGATTATGTTAAAACCGTGTGAGAAAAGCTTGACGAATGAAACGGAATCTTCCATCTTTTCATGTTTAAAGACGCAAATTGGACACCTAATTAGACCTTTCTCTATGCTAATTCTATTAATATATGTGATCAACATCTAATGAAAGTGCACGGACAACACACGACATCGCATGACAAATCAAAACACTAAGAAAAAAGTGCACGTGGTTGATGCAAACATACATAACTTTTGGACGACATTATTAAAGTAAAATAAAGGGGCAGAGATCAAGGCACACACAGAGCTTCAGTTCAGATCTTACTTTGTCTCTCCCATTTTACTTTATTTCTGTAATTAGTCACTTCAACATTAATGAGTGAAGGATTAGTCATATGATTCTTTCATTATTTCTAACGTATTTCACTGTGTATTAGTTATTTGTCGGTACTATAATTGATTGACATTGAAATGTCTGGCTATAAGCCTATTACCATAGGTCCAGATAAAACAAGATTCTTTCACTCAACATCGCAGATATGGTTTGCTTTGTTTTCCTTTTTATGTTTTTCACTTCATCTCTGTTCCTAAGGCTTTCATTTCTTCAATGTTACATTGAGACTGCTCAATCCACGTACCATGCTTTCATCTGATAAAGACTAATCAAATAGCCAAAGAAACTTAAATAATTGAGGTTATGAGCTCCATAATTGACAGATGATATGAATATAATAAGATCTTTTTTTAATAATTTCTAAGATAATCTCTTCAAGAAAATTAACTTTTGGAAAAATAAAAAATCTGGTGTGATCGAGAAGTTATGCAAGTGATGAGTTAGATTGGTCCATTAGGTAACACTAAACTAAGGGGAACAAGAAATTAATAGTAGTAATACATACAATGATGTTGGTTCTTGCTGTAATTAGCATAACTTGAGCATTCTAAATTGAATAATTACAATGAATTTATCGACTTTGTATATCATCAGCATCCTCTTTTGTTGTCTTAAAATCTTCTAGATATGTGTGTAGATCTCTACTCAACCCTATCATCTATGTGAAATTAAATTATATTTCAATCATGTGTCATGCTATAAATATATAGGGGATAGTCCACATAGCAGTGATGAATATAATAGGACAAATTTACACAAATGAGTATGTTTTCACTTATTCAATTTTTCGTGATTATTTTGTCTAGTTGCCAATGATTTTGTTTTCTTTTTGTCATGTTAATTTTTCAATATAAACTTAAGAAATTCATTTGCTGCGTTTTAAAAATCCCAAGTATGGATTTAAGTTTCAAATTAGAAAAAAATATAAAAGTTAAAAAAAACTTATAAATTAATTTGCATTAGAAATTATATCATTCTCTTATGAATTTTTTTATTAGATTTCCTTAGTATTATATTTCCTCCCATGAATCTTTCTTGGAAAACCTATCTAAGTTATTGTGGTTAAACAAAATAGAATTTGAGAGATATAATATACACTAAACGAGAAGTTTATAAGTACATGAATGAATGACACCAAATTTGATAAGTTTATCTATAGATTTTAACATGTTTATAAAATCATAAATATAAAGAAAAAATATTTTAATTTCATTTTAAATTAAAATTAGTTTATGTAAAAGTTAATTTCTAAATGCTATTTTCGTATTAAATTTTCAAAAATTTAAATTTTTAACGGTGTATAAATCATTTTTAGTTAACGGTGTATCAAATGTAATTTTTATATAAATATTATACAAATATTTTTATTAAAATTTATAATTTTATTGAGTATTTTTAATAGAATTAAGTTTATTTAAATTTAAATTGTACATTAAATTTTATTAAAATTATTTTAAAGTTGTTAATAGAAAATAATGTTAATAGTTGTTTATCAATTGTATTTGGTAAAATAAAATAAATTTATTAACTTTTTCAATTCTTTTAAATAGTTGTATATTTTTAAAATGTTTAAAATCCAATAATTTATATTAAAATGTTTGAATTGGTTTAAAAATAACAAATTTTATAAATTCAAATGTAAAATTTAAAAGTAATTTTAAAATTTTTTATAACAATTAAAAAAATATATTTAAAATTTAAAAGCAATTTTAAATAAAATTTAATATAAAATATAAATATAAATAAACTTAATATTATTAAAAATATTTAAAATTTAATAAAAATATCAATTTTAATAAAAAATATTTTGTATAAAATTGTATATTTAGTTTCCATTTAAAAATGGAAAAAATTGTTTCATTTTAAAATGCAATATAACTGAATTAAGACAAAATAAAATTAAAAATATAAAACTGCTACCAAATAAGCTATATCAGATTTGAAAAATGTGCACGTACACATAGGCAGAACCAAATTGATCTTGCCCAACAAAAGAGGGTTTTAATACAGTCCGTTAATAAAATTCATGGTCAGTCACTTTTTGCACCCTCATGTTTTCTTTCTGCATCTTCATGACATAAACAGGTTTTATATTTAATTTAGGATGAATAATTATATATACTCAATAAGATATACATGAAATTCTCTTATTGTAAGAGGTTGCATAAATGAGATTTATACACAAGTTCAAATTAATTAATAATATTTTTCAACTAGACAATTATTTGTTTGTGGATGACCTAGATTTAATGTGTGAATATATATTAACATTATTTCTTATATGTTAAATATGAATTGGTAACTTACATTTCGTATGTTGTTAGCACCAATCGTTTGATGGATAGTATATTAATGACATATTAACAAATAGTAAATAATTATTTTTATTTCGAATGACTTTATAATATACGATAATATTTACAATTGATAATTAATTTCGAAAAAGAAAATACTACTATAACTTGTGTTGATATTTAAAAATAACTTAAGTTGTGCAAATACAACTAAAAATCTTTTAGATTTTATCAAACAAGTAAAAGATGGTATAAATAAGATCTGATATAATAAGTTATTGATAGAATTATACTTCATCAAACATTAATCCTATGCATATACTTACTGAACTTCTTTCTAATTTAATATTTAAGAAAACCCAAATTTTTTCTTAAATCATAATTCTTTATTAAAATGAATACATAACTTTCCATACTAAAAGTTAATTCTTAGAACACAGCAAACTCTTTCACAACAAAAGTTTATGATAATTAATAAGTCAAATTCTATTATTAGATATAACCTTCATTAATATTTTATTTGAATTCTTGATCATAAAAAGTATTTTCCAATCCTTAATAAATTAAATATCAAATTATGGATAATCAAACTATAAAAAATATTAAACATGAACACAAAATACTACCATTGAATGGAAATACATAAATAAATATAATCAATTCCATAAATTTCATCACACTAGGATGAGCCAATATCCCAATTACTTATATAAAAATTTAAAAAGAGACCAATTAAGTTAAAATTAAAGAAAAAGTTGATTTTATTAATATAAAATAACTAATCATTATAGTAAAAATTAATATTACAAGTTATTTTGTGTATAAATTTATTATAATCACATTCCGTTGTAAATCTTCTTTAGTCAATAAGCTACTAACCTACTTTTAAACAAAAGGAGTGTTTAACAGTCTATTTTAGTTGCTTAATCTGTTCTTTTAAGTGAAGGTAAAAGTTAATCAAATGGATTAAAAATTAATAACAAGAGTTGGTTTATGTGCTTTATTATGTAAATAGTTTTTTGAAACTCAAACCACTTGTTTTCAAGGCTAATATAATAATAATAATAATAATAATTAAATATTATAAGAATTTATTGGAACATAATAATTAATTGTAGAAAATTGTGGGTCCAAAAAATGGAGAAAAATTACTCAAAAACTTCTAAGTTAATTTTAGAGTCAGTTCTTCTTGTGTTACCTGCCATAATAATGAAGAACTTACCAAAGCAATTCCCTTGGGTAGGTCACATGAAACCCATGGACAATGTCTGTTACTAACTGTTATTCACTCTTTACATTTTCTGATTTGCGATTCCTTTTTTAACATATTACTGCATTCATTTAAAAGAAACATTTTAATGTTTACTTTTAGGGTTTGATAATTGGCAGTCTTTGGGTTCGGGCAAGATGGGGAGAAAAGACTCCATTTCCTATCAATTTTTAATTTTCATCCTCTAGTTCACAAATCATTAATCATTCGAGCAATTTCTCTTGGTAACTTCGCCTTTCTCAATTCGTGTTTTTTTGTTTTTTTTTTTTTGTTTTTTTCTGGTTGCATGCTACTTCAGTCTCTTCAGTTTTGTTGCAGGAATCTGGTATTGGGGCAATCTTTGCATTTCGACAATCTGGGTATGTAAAAAGTTGCATCTTTCTCTTTTGTACATTGTTTGAATGCTTCTTAGTTGTAAGCTTTTACTTCAGTTTTTCGTGTTTTTCATTCTGTGTTTCTACGCCCGTGCTTTACGCTATTTATCGTCATTGAGGGTTCTCTTTGAAATCCATGTTCATGACGATTTATGTAAGGATTATTGGAAGTAGGTCAGAAACAAATGACTCTAATTCTTTATGTTTCATTCTGTGTATGTCACAGAGGATAGAATTATAAAAGGTGGAGAGGAGCTGAAAACCATGGGTTTTGACTTTCTCATCTTGGATATTCGTTGAGACAGTAAAATATGGAGAGGATTGGAAATCATTATACTTTCTTCTTACTTGGTAGGGTTGAACATTACCTTAGGAAATTCATAATTAGAATAACCCCTCCCTAATTTTCAGCTCAATTTCATTCACACTATAAAGAAGTGGTGTAAATTTGTTAGCCTGAGTGAGAATGAGTGGGCTTGCACTATCAGTTGGTTCCGCACTTTCCTTTTTTCCAAGCAAGTGATTTCCAAACCCTTACACTGAGAGAAAATAGAAAAACACTTCTATTCGTTGTGATTGCATGTTCAACCTCTCAAGCCTTTTCCCACATTGCTGTATGAAAATCCATCGTGACCAGAGCTTCTGTCACATTCGGAGTTCTTCTCAGCCACAAATTTGAGTTGGTCTCTGTCTAAGCCAGTTCTGTTCTGTTCATATGCAACTCTGTATGTCTGGTTCTGTTTTGCTTTGTCCATGAGCAATTTGTTTGCTTCTGTTTGTCTAGTTGGGTTGTCAGGTTGTGTTCATATTTTCATGTCTGTCATTTATGACTTTATTTAAGAACATTCTTAAACTTGTGAATCTATGATTATTAATTTACAATTAATTAAGTATTTGATTTGTGTTATAAAGGCTTTTTTTCTTCTTATTTATGCTATGTTATATGCAAATATAGGAATTTTATGAATCTTGAAGGACATGATTCCATAATTTATTGTTCTCTGTTTCCCCTTCCAGAGTCTTGAGTAACATCCTGTGTTTGACACCTTGCTATTCGCTGGACTTCTTCTCTTATCCTACTTACTGTAAGGTTGGGTGTTTTAAAGAGCCGTTGTACTGGTTTGAAGTTCAGTCTGTTAAATGATAAAAATTTCTATCGGGATAGCAAATTGTTTGCAATACATATTATCCTAATATTTCATTTTCTATTCAAAGAATTATTGGTGCAAGAATGGTTTTCTAGAAAATATTGTTTGGCTTTTTTTCTGCAGTGATAATGGAAGAAGCAGGTTATGATTGCCCCAAATTTCAGGAGAACGAAAATCTTGCAGTCCCCCCTGGTTTTGTATCCCTCACATCTTTCATTTTGAGAAAGGGTGGAAATGTTAAGAAAAATGATAAATCTACAGCCTTTCCAGTTGCATCTGAAAAAGAGCCAAACTGTATGAAGACTGAACTTGAGACGAATGACATTGATGCTTATAGGCAGGGTCTTATACGTCGGCCATGGATAAACATGGACCTGAGCGACAACCACAAGCCTAAGGAATCTCACACAAAGCATCTTCATATGGTTAAGTTGGGAATCTTGCATTTTTTTGGTTAGTGGTTAGATTGCTAATAAAATCAAACCAGAAAGGCATAGTCCTAGACTAGGTTATTAAATTGAGATTCAAATTGGGAACTACTAAGCTGATTTTGGAATTGTAATCATAGTTTGTTTTCCATTGTAATATTTGAAGTTAATGAAAAAGTAACTTTAAATATATCGACATGATGTATAGTTTAAGTGTTTAATGTAATAAGTCTGAGAACAAATTACTAGTTTTATCTAAGTTTCTGAAGTCTCTATTTTAAAAGAATGGAAATGAATCAATGAAACAATAAAATAGAGTGCATGCATTGGCTGAGTGAGTGACAAATGATTTAATGAAATAATCAAATAGGATAAGTTTAGAAGCCTTCTTTCTAGTTCTTTTGATTTAAAAATTTAAACTTATATGATTTTTCATTTTCTTTTGTGAAAATTGGTGAAAGAAAAGTAAATGCAAAAATATTTGTTTTTTAAGTGATTCACATCAATGATACAAAATGAAGTTTATCCATTGATTGGGAGATTCAAATTCATTTAATGATTGAATGGTATGATTCAAATTGTTTAACAATGAATACTAGAATCAAGATACCTCATACGTCCTTAGGTGTGGGTAACCTGCAACAATTAGAACATAATCTTTCTGATTTTATCTTCTTTGAGTTCTACATATTTATTAGGATTCTTATAGAGACAGATACTGTATTCAAATGTCTAAGTTCTCGTGTGATGTTTGTGTTGGTTTGGCTCTGGTTGCAGGACTTGATAATTTTTCATTTGCTTTTTGTGAGCATAATCTCATTGTGACTGGTTTCTCTTCTATTTTCTAACCATAAAGAAATTTAATGATATTTGTTTTCCTTTTTTCATTTTTAGAACCTACCTATAAATCCTAGTCGTCCAAAGGGGACCATACGTGGGTGTCCTAGTTGCAATAATTGTGTGAAGGTATGTATCCTCACTTTACCTATCCACATCGATGCTTTATTTTTGTTTGTTTATCAAAGTCTTGAATCAGGTAACAGCAAGGTGGCATCCTAAGGATGCAATAAGAGAAGATTTGGAAGAAGCTCCTATCTTCCACCCAACAGAAGAGGTACCAACCACCTAGGTGTAGTTGTATGCTTTCGTTGTGTCACCTTGTGTACATCTTGATTTATGTTGTCAAATGTGGATTCTTGAATAAAATATCTGTGTAATTGTGTACGTTATGAAGGAATTCAAAGACACACTTACATATATTGCAAGTGTACGTTCCAAAGCAGAAACTTATGGAATTTGCCGAATTGTTCCTCCTACTTGCTGGAAACCACCATGCTTTCTTCAGAGAGAACACATATGGGAAAAGTCTGAATTTGTTGCTCAGATTCAGCGAATTGATGGACACCAAGTTCGGCGAATTGATGGACACCAAGAAATTATGGCCAGTGCTTGTGAAAATACAAAAAACAAGAGAAAAAGAGATGTAGAAGTAGCTTTGGGCTCTCCGCTTTGTAAAAGAAACACTAGCACCCCAAATAACCATAATGTTGAAGAATGTGATTTTGAGTCTGAACCAGGTCCTAAATTCAGTCTCAAAACATTTAAGGAATATGCGGATGTGTTTAAGAACCAGTACTTTAATTACAATGATAAGAAGAAATTCATAGGTTCCAATATAAAATTAGCTATACCTGAGCAGTCGGAACCATCTGTGGAGAATATTGAGGGTGAATATGGTCGAATTGTTCAAAATCCATCTGAAGAAATTGAGGTATATTGATGAATAAATTCAATATGCATTGCCTTTTCCATCTTCAGTTTTTTATACGTTCTGAAAGTTCTAATTGATCACATGCTAGGTGCTTTGTTGTAATAAATTGGAGGCTGGAGTTTTTAGCAGTGGATTTCCTACAGTTTCTGATCCTTTGGCGGCAAACGCTTACCCTGAATATTTGAAATCTGGATGGAACTTGAATAATATTCTTTCAGGTTCCCTTCTTTCATTTGAAAGCCCTGATGTTTCGTGTAACCAAGACCCCAATGTTAGTGTGGGAATGTGCTTCTCTGCTGTCAACTGGGTAATACTATCGCTTTATTACCTTATATTTGCATGCATATCACATCTTTGTTTTCAATATCTCTATTCTATTAGTTTTCTTGTGGAAACTTCCAGACTGATTTTCAAATTTGATTAATGAATTCTCTTTCTTTACTTCTCTATCTAATCGCTCGACATAAACAGAAAGTTGAAGAACACCACTTATACTCATTATCGTACATACATCTGGGTGAACCAAAAGTGTGGTATAGCATCCCAAGAAGATTTGCTGTTAACTTTGAAACAATTTGGAAAAAGTATCTACCAGATTTGCATGCAGGAAAGCATCATATGCATGATACTATGGTGAGAATATGATTGCTTGTTATGAACAATTTTGTTTCTTTAAAAAGTAACTGCTATGCACACCTAACATCCTTTTATTTCTCATGTGACTTCTGTTAACCCTTTCAATATGAATCCATGCATGCTTTTCTGATAAACATCATATTGCTGGTCAGGTGGATTTTGATTCTGCAGGATTATTTATATACTAATTTCACTCATTTCCTTTCCATATCTCCCATTTATTACCATTTATGAACATGTTTCTCCTTCCCACATGTTTATTGTCATATTTCCTCTCTTTATATCCTCTAGTGAATGTCAAAAGTTTCATTGACAATACAAAGTATCAGTCTTTTGTAGTAGCTGATTCCTAGGTTTCAAGGAAGAATAATTGTATGTTCATTTGTTTTGTCAGCTGATATTCAATAGGCCAACGGGCACTTAGAGAAGAAAGCAAAGGCTTCACATATAGGATCTATGTTTTCCCTTGCTTAAGTATAGCTTACATTATTGTAATCAACATGGTATTTGAATACCGAATGTTTAAGCAATGTCCAGTAGTGGGTTTTCTTTTTACCTTGAAAAATGTGAAGAACACTTTCTGCTAAATGTTCAACCTCAGCAGCTCAACCTTTTGTTGAAACTGTTGTCATTCACAATCCTTTTTTTCAGAAGAAAGCCCAATCTCATCTAGGCTCCAAGTTTGCCAAAGCTTGTTTTGGTGCTTGCAGTAATATTTCTTTGGCTTTGTTGAAACTCTATTAATTGTTGCTATCAATTTATGATAGAGAAAGTAGTAGTGTAAAATTTTATTCTTCAACTAGTTTTATTCAGCATGGATAAATTACTGTCACCTCAAATATTAGGTATATATTGTTTCCAAAGGAAACACTTTTTTTGTATGTGAAACTGAGGTGGGTCTTTATGCTAATTTTTGTTACTAGGAGATGCAATTATCATGCTCCATATTGAAGGCAGAGGGTATACCTGTCTATCGTTGTGTTCAGTATCCTCGTGAATTTGTACTCGTCTTCCCTGGGGTATATCATTCAGGATTTGATTGTGGTTTCAACTGTTCTGAATCAGTAAGTTTTGCTCCTCTTGAGTGGCTGCTTTATGGACAGAACGTTGTAGAGCTTTATCGTGAACAGAGGAAGAAGACATTATTTTCATATGACAAGCTTTTATTAGGAGCTGCAGATGAAGCTGTCAGGGCCCAGTGGGAAACTGGTCTATGCATGAAGAGCACATCCTCCGACAGCTTAACATATAAAGGTGCCTATATAAAAAATGAGTTCTTAACAAAAGCTTTCAACGTAAGTCATTCAGCTCGAAATCCTAGTTTTTCTAAAGTTGTTTATTATCAACTTCAAATCTCATTGATCATTAACAATTCTTCAATCATTTATCTTGATAAACTGAAATGATGGGAGAGGCACACATTTTTCGTATTAATAATATTAGAGAATTCTGAAGGTCTTCTATCCATCCTTCCTTCATTTTATTTTTCTTGTTAAAATTGGGCTACGTATTTTGCTTCATTCAGGTTGATGCATCCATACCTTATTATATTTGTTTCCTTTGTGTAGACTCGCATTCAGAGTGAAATTTTGAAGAGGAAATTTCTTACCAGTTCATTAGTATCACAAAGAATGGATGAAAAATTTTATGCCACCTGTAAGAGGGAATGTAGTATTTGCCTGTGTGATTTACACTTGTCTGCTGTTGGGTGTTCATGTTCAAATGACAAGTTTGCATGTCTTGATCATGCAAAACATTTTTGTTCTTGCACTTGGAGCAACAAAATTTTCTTCTACCGATATGAAATCAGTGAGTTAAATGTTCTTCGTCAAGCTTTGGACGGGAAATTAAGTGCAGTCTTTAAATGGGCCAAAGAGTATCTTGGATTAACTCTGAACTCTGCTGCCTCCAAGAGATCAAAACCACGCTCAGAAAACGTTGGTGGTTCAACCTTCCCTGCCCAAGACTTGCATACGAAAATATCTATATCCCAGACAGCAGCAAATAAATCAAAAGAGAAAACACGTCAATTGCAAGAAATATTGAATGCATCAAAGACAAAACAAAACGAAGAGGTTTCCCAGGTCTCACAGACTTCTGGTGACACTCACAGTTCATATGGCACTCATTCGAAAACGAAGACAGATTGGCTTCAGTCAAGCTGTGCAAGTGGTACGAAAGGAATCAGTTCTGTTGGCACCAAAATTGATACGGAGATGGTTGGGAGCAAGGTAACAATTTCAAAGAAAGGAGATCCAAAAGCATCGAAAGTCTCTTCAGTTACAAACTTACGTTACTTGTCTTTTCTACAAGAACATGTGTTACTTGATGTTTCATCTGATAGTACGAGTACCTCTTCATCGGACTCTGAAGTTGCATAGATAGCTAATGGCTAACTTGTACAACCGGAAAAGATATCAAGTAGTTCTTCCTAGATTTATCATTGTAGGAATTTGGATGGGACATCCATCTTAGATATAATTACAAAAAAGTTGGCTTGTAACCAACACTATTTGGCTAGTAAACAGAACGGCAGGTCCGTTGGTTCATTTTGTATCCTGAGTTTTTGTAACATCATTCTTGTCTCTTTCTCGTAAACTTGGTGTTTCTTCCTTCTTTCTGCACCCTCAGCCGAAGTTGCTTTTCTTCTATACATTGGCTATGGTTGAATAACTTTTAAATTGCTAAACTTGATTCGGCTGTTGTTTTGTTTGTAAGAATTATATATGTTTCTGTTCAACAGGATTTGTGCACAACCATTTTTGCATTACTTGAAGGGTGCTTAATGAGTAAAACCCAAAGCACTAAGTATCTTAAAGTCATCAGACATCAGAAATGACAACATAATAGATAGTACCACGGGCTCTTTTTCAAGTCCTTTAAACTACCTCATAGCATCCTTAAGAACTAGACATTGTTGAGCTCCGATGTCTCAAGAATGTCAAATATATGCTTCTTAGTTTTTTATTTTCTCAGAATTAATTGTAATGTCTGAGTCTCCTTCAACAGGTTTACTTTACGTTTAGCGACAAATAAGAATTCATTCCTTACGTTGTTTTTGTGCACGTTCTTCTTCGAGTAACGTTACTTTCAACTAAGGACCAAAGACCCTCAGACACTTGGACAGAAGCGAATCAACAGTTTAAACTTTCACTCTTAGTTTATTTCTGTACAAATTAAAAAGCCCGAAATAGGGGAAAAAAATGTGTAAACATCAATTATGCTGTCACTTCATAATAATTTGTCTGTTACCCTCTCCACCAGCCCATTTGTTTTGAGAAGAAAATAAAAAACATAAAAGGTGAAACTAGTTACATCAATAATTCCAGCACGAAAACAAGTAATATAAACATGCCCGCAATGTCGGCAGGTGTGACATACCAAAAATAATCAAAGTCCTAACTGAGAAAGAGAAAGGGTAATACAAATGGTTCTGAATATCCTATTAGAGATGATACAGTACACAAGAAAACCCACTTGAAATTGAGTGGGATTCAATGCAAATCGAAGTAAAAACTAAAAAGAATGAAGCAATTATATATCTATTAATACAAAACATCACAATTCACAACCCAGCAGAAACCAATCCATGCAAGGTCACAATCCCAATTAAAATATTCTCATCGTTTATCACAGGCAAAAACTGAACAGGCGACGGAGGTGCTTCCATTTTCTTCATCGCCTCCACCGCCATAGCCTCCGGGCCAATAGTTCTTGGATTCCTAACATCAACAAAAAAACCTCACTGTTACATACTCGTCTCCTCAACCACCATCAAACATAACTTGAATGCAGAATATGTATTATTGACACCATTCTCTGATCAAAATTAGAGTTTCCTCTTTACCTATTTCTAATGATTGACATTAACTGCGAACTTCTGTTCTGATTCTGAGTTTTCTAGGTAGTATGTACGCATGTATTGATATGATGATGATTGTTACCTGTTGCACATCCTCCCCACAGTGAGTTGGAAAATGGCTTCCCCGCTGGCTCGGAGAGTGCGACGAAGATCACCGTCGGTGAACGTTCCGATCAGACGGTACCGGTCATCGATCACAAGGAGGCATCCGCATCCTTTGCTCGTCAGTTCCACAAGCTGATCCATAATCAAATCCGTTTCTCTGCAAATCGGAAGGTCGTCCTGTTTCCTCATCACATCCTTTACCTGCAATTCAAATTCGAGTCAGACAACAAATTAGGGGAAAACAAATGCAGATGCAAAGGAACAGAAAGAAGAGGACCTTGAAGATGAGACTCTTCCCGATCTTGCCAGCGGGATGGTTCGCAGCGTACTCCTCCTTCGTGAGATTCCTCGCCTCCATGAGCGCGATGGCCACAGTGTCCCCGAAAACCATCTGAATGGCGGTGGATGTGACCGGCGCAAGGTTGAACGGACAGAGCTCTCTCTGGAGAGGCAAATGCACGGCCATGTCGCACGCCGCAGCCAGCGCGTTACCTTCGACGGAGGTGAGCGCGATGAGGAGTGCGCCCTTCGCCCTCGCGCAAGGCACCAGGCGGAGGAGCTCCTCGGTGGCGCCTGACTTGCTGAGGAGTACGAGAACGTCACGGTCGGTGAGGATCCCGATGTCACCGTGGAGTGCGTCGACCGGCGACAGAAAGGCGGAGCGGATGCCGAGCGAGACGAGCGTCTGCGAGATCTTGTGGGCGACGAAGCCGGACTTGCCGACGCCAGTGAAGAAGACGGTGCCTGCGGCGTTAAGGAGAGCGCGCGTGAAGGCTAGGGTTTGGGAGTGGTCTATGTGTTCGAAGAAGAAGTTGAGGTGGCTCTGCTGGGACTTGAACAGCGTCGTGAGGGCGCTCTCGTCAATGTGGCTGCTCTCGTCAAGGCTATGTTTCGCCGCCGCGGCTGGGAATGCCGGCAAAGGAAGAGAACCCATCGCGACGATCTTGTGACGAAGGACTATTGCTTTTCCTTCAGATCACAAGAAAGGAACATCAAACAAAAAACAGGTTTTTTTTTCTCTTCCCCTTTTTCTCTGATTCATATAATAGCATTGATGGAAGCTGATGCCTTTGATTTACGCGGTAACAAAACGAGCGTTGGTTTGCCGTTAAACTAAAATTAAAATAAAATTATTTTTATTTACAAATGGACCAGGTAATGAGGCCCATCTTCTATCCCAAGGCCCGCCTAATTACATATAGTACTTTTCATGCGGCCCACTCAATAAATTTAGAGATATTTTTTTTTTATTTTATTTTTAATAAATATTTCTAAATGATCTCTCCATTATCGTTTCAAGTTTTACTAAACTTCTTTTCAAGTTTTGAATTTTTTACAAACTGATCAGAAAAGTGTGGAATGAAAGAGTTTCTAACAATTTCTTATAGATCATCACAGAGATTGCAGACTTGGAAGAAATCTATAAACAATTAAAAGACAAATCAAATAATCTTTTTAATTAATCAAAAAATATTTTTGGAAAAGATAAATCATAAATAAGATATTTGGAACTTTGGAAGAGCCAAACCATTGCTTAAAAAAAGACTTATTTAGAAAAAGAAATGTATTAATTTTCTTTTGTAGAAGCCGAATAGACCTTATATTGTGTTTTTTGGTCAAAATCTTTCCTACTTTTGGACAACAAGTGATAATGGAGAAAGGCCTATATGGCAAAAGTGTTCAACTTGCATGATGAGTTATTATATTTAAAGGGCTAAGTAACTTTATAAATTTTCCATCTCATACATTAAAAGTATGTATAAGATTATGTTATGGTAAGATTTCTATACTCTCAATATTTCTCCTTTTTTTCTTATAAAAATTAGTAAAATTCTCAACCTCCCTAAAATAGTAACCCTAAATTGTCCAACATATTTGAAAAAATCTTCCATTGCTTGTGTTTTCTGTCAAACATTACCGGTAGTAAAAAATATAATTTTGTTATATGTTTATCATATTTGTTATTTATTTTTTAAAATCTATATCTCCTTTCAGTTGAAATATAAGTTCTGGATTTATATTTTGACAGCAGCAAAAGAAAAAATGAAATCCAGGTGCAAAATTTGTTGTGTACTTGCATCGGAAGTTTTGAAAAAGAGTGTGAAAAGAGTGTTAAGAAGAGAGAGAAAGAGGCCCACATTGGATAGGACCGTTCAAAGTCAGTCCAAAAGCAGAAACCCCACGTGCACACCTGTCATCTTTGTCTGCTACACTGACAGGACACTTCCGGGTGGATCCCATATCACATAAGTAAAAAGTTTGTATAAATATCTTTAACTAAAATTAGGATGCTTGTATTTTAAGTTAAAGTCATTCAAATTTTTCATTTTTTCAAAAATAATAACTCTTATTTTCAAAGAAAACAAACATAACTTTAAGGAAAATATATTTGATACTTTTGGGATGATAAAATTTTCACAGCGTGTCGGTTTGTAATTGATACGTCATTTTTATTTTTTTATTTTCTTAAATTTTGACCAATGACAAACGTGTTTGGTGTTAAAATTTTGTCATTCTAAAAGTGTCAAATATATTTTTCTAACTTTAATATTTATAAAACTCTACGTGTATACTGAATAATGCAATCAAATTATATGTGTTGAATTAAATTATTCTAATTTAAATATTATGCTTTTTATTATAATGGGTGAACATGATATATTGCAATAGTTTATGCCATTAATTAGAGGCATTATTAATGGATTTTTTTTTTAATTTCGACTCATATAGTTATAGCTATTTTATCTTGTCGAAAATTTTATTTTATATGAATAGAAAATGGTTTTCCTATTTTACTTCCCTACTTAGACTGTTTTTGTAATATAGTTTACTATTTATTTCCTTGGTAGAATAATATAGGTTAGAAAGAAAAGAAAAAAAAAAGAGATGGTACATAAGAACATTTATGAATTGCAACAATATCTAGTAATGGTGTACTAACGTGATTTTTCAAAATATACATACATATATATATATATATATATATATATATATATATATATATATATATATATATATATATATATATATATATATATATATATATATATTTTAAACTAAGAATAAGTCTTTTTTAGACGTGTTTTATGTAAATTTATTATTTGATTAATTTAATCAAATTTTGGTAGAAAAGGTAGAATTTGTATTTATTACTAATGTAGAGTATGATAAATTATCTTCTTTTTTCATAAAGTGATTGGTCATGATTTATTTAATCGTAAACAATTATAATAAGATGTCAATGTAGTTTTTAGTGGAGAAAAACCAGTTATTTTAAAAATACAACAACTTTATTGTTCTAAGATGGTTAGTGTCCAAGATAGGATTAAGGACTCTCTTCAGTTTTAAAGTTTTTGGACTGTTGTAGAGCCTATTGTGGAGTTTGATATGAAGTTTGTTTTAAAGTCTACGTTGTAGCTTACTGTGGTGATGGACCTATGATTAAGTCTATGGTTGGTCATGTTATGGATCTTGAGTATATGATAGACCATGTAATGAGTCTTGTGGGTGATGATGGTGGTAGTGTGCGAGTGGATTTTGATTCATTGGCTTATATACCTTCTTTGAAGGATGTCACTCTCATTATTGATACTTTGAAGTGTTTATAACATTTAGATTCACCTCATTATATAGTTCTTAAGCAAAAGTTAATATCAAATCCTTCAAAGTAAGGATTTTTAATAAATATTAATGAGTTTTATAAGTCTTTTGCAGTGCACCGGTCACAGCGTAACAAGTGTTAAATATCTTTTTCTCCCAAAAGACTTGTGCAACACATCACAACTCTTCATTTCATAACTTATTTAGACATCAAAGTGCACAAAAACACAAAAAAACTCTTTTTGTTATTTTTATCAAACAATTGGTAAGAAATTTAACATAGAGTATTTACAATTTATTAAGATTATAATTCATCCACTTCATTCTCATGTATTCACAAACATCTCAATTTCATCCATTGGTGGTCAATTTCATTTCTAAGTTCAAATCATATTTCTCAATACATCAAGAACCACAATTCATGTATGGGTGGCGAATCCAAAGCAAACATTAAGCATAGAAATTGAATACTAACATGAATTGGAAAAACTTATATCATTAATATCACAAAATACATAAGAATTTCATGTTTCATAAGTAATATGAATAAATAGGAAAAATCCTCCATGGTGGAGAACTTAGGGTTCTGTAATATTGAAGAGATAAGGAAGAAATTGAAACCATAGAGAGATGTACGGCCTTTCCTAAGGTTCTTTGCAACTATTTCATGCTCCAATTGCACTTCCCCTTTGCATTTTCATCTCTAATTTGTGATCCATATTCTTCCTTAACTCAAAAGGGGTAAAATCACCATTGATGAAGATTAAAGTTAAAAATTGGAGAAGGGAGAGCTTCCAAGCACTACAAACAACTTCTAAGAGCCTCTCCTAATCGCTCTAGATGAAGAATGAAGTGTAGGAGGAGATAATCCCCAAAACCTTCGCGGAATCATGACTAAACACCCATTTTACGCATTTTAAGGTTGACAGACGAGTTAGTCAACTCACCCAGCGAGTGAACAGTATTGGTCAACCCATGAACAGTGTCGGTCAATGTATGAACAGTGTGTCGGTGAATGCGTTAATAGTGCCAATGAATTGCGAATAATGTCATAAAAATAATTTCATTTACTGATTGTGTTCCCAGCACTAGATATGACTCTTAAAATTCATATTTTGTTGTCGAATCATGTTTCTTTGAGTTCTGACTTGTTTTCTTCTACTATAATTGTTTTCTATTTTCTTATTTCACACTTGAAAGAAATATTAAAAATAAAACAAACATATACTAACTATAAGGTCAAAACTATGAAAAAGCAAGCCAAAACTATGAAAAAGTTGATTTATTTACTAAAATATAAAAAAAACACAACAAATCATCTATTATCAATTTCCAAGTAATGTAACTTTAATTTATATTTTCCATCTATATAGTTATTTAATTTTTTATAATAAATATTTTTATCAATGTGTACGGTATCTTTTTATCACGAGTTTGATTTGATGCTTTTATTTATTTATTTATTTTTTTAATAAAATCTTTATATTATAACAGTAATATCTAGCATTGGTGTGTTTATTTAAAAACAAAAGAAAGTATACTTTATCCTTTAATATATTTTATCCTTATTCTGAACCCCGATTTTATTATTATTCTTTTAAAAGTAAAGAAGATAAATCTAACAATTCAAAACTAAAAACTCTTATTTTGAACTTATTCATTATTTAAAAGTTTCATACCTTTAGACTTTATTCTAAATGATTTTTTATTTTTAAAAAAGTTTTAATTTAAAATTTCGTTTATATTTTCTAAATAATCTGTTTCATAACTTTAATGTTACCTTTATAAGTATTTTTCTTATTCAGTTTCTCATAACTGTTTTCTATTTCTTCCATCCATTACATGAAACTCAGTCTCATAATTCTATAAATACTAAGAAAATAGTTAAAGTTAAAAAAAATATCTTTCTAAAATAATTATTAAACTAAAATATCTAGTCTCAAAAGTTCTATTAATAATTCAGATCCAAAATGTATAAGAAATTATTTATCAGCACATGTTATCCTCTTTATTATTAGATTATAAACAGTGTTTCCGCGAAAAAATATATTAAAATTATCTGAAAGTTAAAAAATTCTGCACGAATTAGCAAAAACAATGTGCACAAAAAAAATGTAACAATTTACCAAAAAGAAATACAATAATATAACACAGTCCATGGTTTAGCTTGAATTTTATTTCATATATAATTTGGTCCATATTCTATTACGGGAATCCAAAATACATGGTGACCCTATTTTATTATAATAATAACTAATAATGATAAATAATAAAACTAGTAATAATTGTTATTAAAAAAAATTAAAATTAAATTATTGATTTATTTTTCTTCTGTATTTTTAAATCAACAATATTTAAATTTACTTTATGCATATTTTATTTTTCATATTATACTTTCTTACCTTTATATTATTCAGTTCATTCTATTTTTTTTCTTTTATACTAAATAAAACTTGAAACAAAACAGTACTTTAGTAATGGGCCATCTCAAGAGAGAAAAACATTTTGTCACCAAAAAGCTTTGAATTTGTCCAAGTTCTGCCAAAAGGGCTCTATCATCAAAAAAATTCTCCAAAAACAAAGCTAATAATTAATAAAGGAGCATGCATCATTGTACAATTAGAAGTAAGATTTTTTTTACAGTTTCATTATTAAATAATATATACATTTAATAGAAATAAACACAATTGAAGTGCAAGTTGCATGTTACTTTATATGTACTTTTTGATATACTTCAATACTTTGGCCAAGGACAAATAGTTTAAGTCGTAGGGGTTGCTCTTCTTTACATATATACATATAAGAGATATTGAAAAAGTCTTCTCCAAAACACACGCGTTCGATAAAAGTTACCCTTTTTTGTACGAAAACAAAAATAACAATCTGCAGGCATTTCTTTATTCTCTAACGTCATTTTCAAACTCCATTATTCAAACAAAAATGAAACTATTACTACCAAGTAGGAATAGGGCTTCTAGCTTGGTCCCCTCTACTACTATGCATCATTCATAACTTACACTTTAATTTCAATACTTGTTTTCTTAGTTTATTTTTCATGTTTTAAAGGAAAATCAAATGAGGTTGTTGATTTTGCAAAATGTTGGACAAAGGATCCAATGATGTTATGTCTGTAAACTAGATTTTGATTGATGATGTCCAGGCCCAAAACAACTGTTGTTTAAGGCATTTAAGTTCAGAAAGAAAGAAGCTGGATTTTCTATGTTTGAAGTAGACGACAGTTCAGTAACCGGGCAAACATGTCGGAACAAATGTGACCAGTTAAGTTTATTTTAAAGTGTTTCAAACTCGAGTTGTGTCATAAGAATAAATGTAGAAAAAAATCGGTTCAGTTACTCTCAGAAAATCGACCACCTAGTTCAGGCTTCAACACGTGTTCTAATAGTTCTTTTTTATCGTTATGGTGATAAAGTCAAGTATAAAAATTACACGCGTGTAAATATCTGATAGAATATGTTTCTTCCCGTATGTTAGTGAATGCATCTTTTTTTTTCCTTGTGAATATATGTCTCCAAATTTATCACATTCAAAACATCAAATAGTTTTTTCTTTATACCCATTTTACAGAGACAAAATTTTATTGGGAGGTCTGAGTTAGAAGTCATATGGAGGTCTGTCCCTAATGCAGAATATAAATAAAAATAAAAAAGAAAAGAAAAGTTATTTAATTTAAATAAATTAAGATAGTTTTTTAATATTTACTTATTTCTTATATTATTGTTTATTTGCAATCCTAACATTAATGTTGATGATGGTTATAAATAAGTAAACCATTAGAAGATCTAGTAATTGGAATAATACATAGATTACACTAATTAATATGTATAAGTTATCAAATGAATAATATGTTATCGTTTAAGGATGTAAAATGCTTCCATTATTATCTCGTCTTTATAAGAGGGGAAGGAAGGTTTTTTCAACTATAATTAAAGATAAGTTACTATAAACCGATTCAACTTTATAATTTTCATCTTTTTAGTTTTACAACATTCTGGAGGCTCACTTTGACAGTGTTGGTAAACATTTTATATTTTATTGTTCTTGCAAGTTAAAATATCTTGCAAAAAGCTTTCATAATTTTTTTTCTTTGAAATGATCGAGTATATAAACATGCAAAATGATATTCTAACATCACAATTTGACACCAATTTGACACTATCCACGTGTCAAATTGTGATTGGTGCACTTTTAAATTAAAAAAAAAATTGATATTCAGAAGAACTAAGGGCAGAGTTGGAATGAAAAATCCAAAATTTGAGTTTGGCGGTTTCTTTTATGCTTTAGTTGAAGAACTTCGTTCTTATTCTCGCTTCTCTACAATGGTTTTTTCTCCACCACCGTGTTGCCTCTCCGATTAGCTAGCCTAAGGTTCGTTACGTTTTCTCCTCTGAACCCACTCTTTCGTCCTCTCAGATTACAACAACGTCATTGGTTTTCTCTTGCAATCACCGGTGAACCCACTGATTGGGTATTTCGTTCTCTTCGAGGAGCACTATGTGTTTCGTTTTGTGTTCGATTCTCCGGTCAACCCACTCATTGCCGTATCTCTTTGATTTTTTGGGGTTCCGTTGTACGAACCCATTCTGGTGAACCCACTCCCTTGCTCTCTTTCTCTTTTGGTCATTTTTGTGTTGTGACTCATTGGTATTTTTTTGTTGAAGTGGTAAAGGCAGCGCTATCTCTCTGCCTGTGGTTTTGGTGAAAGCATTGGTCTCTGTCTGTTTAGGTGAAAGGTCATCTCTGTCGTTGTGATTGTGTGCTTGTTTTTGTTATTTTGGTAAGTGTAAGTGTTAAAATAGTAACGTATTGTTGTTGTTTCGCAAAACCTAACCATTTTCTACACATTTGCCCTTATGATTGCAGGTCCAATGGCATCTGGAAAAGCAAGTGTAAGGGTTAATGCAATGTTTTATGGTATGAATGATGTATTTAGTTATTGTATTTATTATATTTATGTTATTATTTTGTAGAAACGGCTTCGTGTGTCGATGGAATCGCAAACCCTTCTTCAAATGAATAGTTTACTGCGAGACGCTCACATAGAGCATATTAGGATGACCCCATTTCATTGGTGTGTACAAATATTAAACCCTATTGAGGTCAATTTGAAATTGTTTAAAGAAATGTTTAAACGATGCTTTGGGAATGATGTTTGTTTTAGGGTTAGTCAACAACTTGTTCCTTTAGATGTTGTTGATGTATTCATGGCAACCGGTTTAGGTATGGGTGGTGTAGATGTTCCATTTGATGAGTGTTTGGTTGGTTCGCTTGCACAGATATTAAATTCGAAAACCACCACAAAAAAGGACTTGATTGACATGTTTAATTTGATTGTGAAAGATGATGAGATACATGTTGATGTAGTGTGTAGGTTGTACATTTTACTTTGTTTAGTAACTTTTTTTTTTGCCAAGGAAATCTGAAAATGTCGCAAACATCCCTTGTGCGGTGTTAGACGACTTAGATAGTTTATGTTTGTATGATTGGGCTTCATGTGTGCATAAACACGTTGTACAAAGTTTAAACAATTCAAAGAAGAAAATAATGTCGGGACGATTCAAGAAGTCGCTCAGTCTTAGTGGGAACGTTGTTGTGTTGCAAGTAACATGATTTAGTGAATTTTCTATTATGAAAGCATTTTAGAATATGGCTAACTTTTTGTTTTGACAATTGAAGGCTTGGGCGGTGGAGAGACTGTCTTTGCACCGTCACACTACTCACAGAACGTTCCCCCGCATATGGATGTGGCACCCTTACACTACAGACAAAGAAGTCATTACAAATCTATTTAAGACCGGAGATGTAAGTGTTTGAAAGTATTGTACAAATTTCATTCGTCGTTATATTTGACTAATGTTGTTGTATGTCCTTTTTACAGTTAAATCTTGATTGGTACGTAAGTAAGGTGGATCGTAATAGATCTGAACTTCGTATTGCATTGGGAATGGATGACATTGGGATGGATAAGGGTGAAGAATCAAGGGTTGAACCATTGAGGAGTGAGGGATCAGATGAGGATAACATCGACACTACCACATGACTAGAAGGTGCTGATGCCATATTGAGGAATACGAATTGTGAGATACCGTCACTGCATGTCCAAATTGCAAGACTAACGAAGGAGTTAATTGAGCTTCTAAAATTCCAATTTATAATGAAGAAGATACATTTGGTGTTGATGAAGAAGGAGTTGGAGCAGGTGGTGAAGAGTACGACAATGGAGATGATAAGTAGGCTGTAGGGGATGAAGAACCAGCACCTACAGATGAAAATGGGGCAACATCTGAGCATCGTCCTGATTATATTGAAGTTGATGATGACAAAGACGATGTTTCTTTAGCGGTTCCCCCTCTCCGCATTGTTAGGGATTTTTCTACCGCCAATGTCAATGTCGACCAATTGTACAATGCAGTAAGGAATTGGGACAAAAAGAAACTAGCTAGGTACGTAGGGTTGAAATTGTTATCTGTATTGTGATAGAGGATATTCTGCCAAATAATGGTGTTTGAATATTTGTTCAGAGTTGTCTGTGAAATAATGGGGGCGTTCTTGGACACAAGATCTATGCTGACTTTAGCACCACGTGAATATGTGGATAACTTGGTAAGTATTATGTGTCATTTGCTTTTATTTATTTATGTTTTTTAGTGTTTATTGAAGGTTGATCGGTGTTGTATTCTATAGGTGGTGTTATTTGCGTCTACAATGTTTATGCACTACCAAAGAAAGTTGATTGATGTTGTGAAGAGGCTGCATTTCAATGGCATATACGCGGTACATTTGTATTTAATTCGTATCATAATCCATTTGGGGGTACAAATAACGTGCACTGCATTGATTTATTCAAAATTGTTGATAGGGCCGTGTAATCGGTGATTATTTGAGACTCCCTAAAAATCAACATGTGTACGACCTTCCTAGTTACACTGCCTGCATGAGGTCTGATATATTTGGTCTTCGAGACATTCCCACTGTCGACTTTGTGAGTTAGTGTAGAATGTAATTATCATGTTTGGCAAATGTTAATTGTTGAAGTATTGTCAATGTGTGTTTCTTTGTATGTAGTTGTTTATGCCATTTATCCATCATGAACACTGGTGGTGCTATGCTGTTAAAATCCAAACATTGGAAATATATGTCTCCAACTATTTAATCCCTTCATCTAAGCTGATTACATTCACCTTCATCTCAAATCCGTAATAATCTTGCAATGGTTGATCAGGCTAAGAAGAAACAAAAAGCCTCTTCATCTCGGGGTGTACGTCGTCGCCGTAGCCCAACCCCATCACCACCACCATCCCCACCACCACCTTCACCGCCACCGTCATCTCCTTCCCCACCATCATCACCACCTCCACCAAACAAAGGGCTTTTCACAACGGATGAACAATATCAGAAGTTTGTAACCCATTTCTTCAATAGAGAAATATTGGAGAGCAAACATCTAGAAGATGGGTGGTTCGAAGGTCGTAATTTCCAATTCCACGACATCTTGGCGGAGGCTGGCCTCCTTCAATTTGTTTCCTTAAGAAGAGATTTCCACCCCGAACTAGTAAGGGTGCTCTACAGCAACATGACCATTTCGCCAAACGGGGTGATTCGAACCCAAGTGAAAGAGATTGATCTGAAAATAAGCCCTAAAGTTTTTAATGAGGTGACTTCACTCCCTTCCGGCGGTGTTCGTTACGAAGGTGCAATTGTTGATGAGTGGAAAGACCATTACAATTCTTTAACTGCTCGCCAACTTGTCTGTATTAATGATCGTTACATACATGGAAGAATCACGGCAGGACATATGAAGGTACAACCTAGAATTCTTCATTACGTCCTTACAAGAATCTTACTTCCTCGGGCTACGAATAATGGTCAAGCAACAGAAGAAGACATTGTCATCCTCTGGGCCCTTTGGAATAACATGTAAATTAACTGGGGACATTTGATAAGGAGCAAGATGAAAAAGGCATTAAAGGACAATGCAAAATTGTCATATCCTCATCTGATAACCATGTTCTTGGAGCTGTTTGATGTGCCGACAGAAAATGATCCCTGTACGACAATGAAGTCTAGACTAAGTATAGGATGTCAAGTAATAGCCTCATTTGGCTATGTCCAAGATGAAGAAGGCGAGTGGGTTGCAATAAAGAAGACCAAAAATCCAGAACCTGAAGGAACATCACCATAACACCATGATGAAGGTACTTCATCCACAACACTAAACGATGTGCTCAATCGCATCCAAGAAATGCAAACTTTTGTAGGTGCAAGATTAGACTCCTTTGATACCCGTTTGGAGAACTTGCACATGATCGTTGACACCAAATTTGATGCCTTTCAAACGCAATTCTCAAATATGGAGGTCAGCATGGGAACTAGAATTCAGTCTTTGGATTCGCGAGTGGAAACATAGATGAACAAATTCAGCATTTCCGCAACCGCCTTGACAACAATCCTACTTCTTAGTTCTTAGACTTACTTGTTATTAGTTTTTTAATTTTGTTCTTAATTTATTTTCTTGTTATCACTACGTTTGGATTTTAGTTTTGTATTGTTCCTTTTGGTAATGATGTGTTATAATACGAACTTATTTTCTCCCCAATTCTGCGTACTATGTAGCCAATGGTCCCCTCTGTTGTGAAATGTGGTTCTTGCAGACGTAGAAATTGTACAAAACCCATTTTTCAAACGCGTTATCGTTTACACGAAGTTGGTAAACAATTACATGCTATTTCTGACACTGGCCAGCTTGGATCAATGGACCTCTCCTGTTCATTTCGTAATTGTGGATGATTTTCATAAAATTTAAATTGTAATGTTTTGAAGGAATCATTAAATAATTAATCTTTATTAGGTGAAAGGGTTTGACTGAAATAGTGGCACATTCAAAGCCACCATTGTGGCACTTTTAAACGCATTTAACCATTCATAACTTTTCCAATACCAGTCAACATTATTATTCTTCAAATCTTGAATGCTATGCTTTGACCACCAAACTTAGTACACTTTTCAAAACACGTGAAGGACCTATAAATTCCTTTGAAAAGTTTCTTTCTAATGGACTAACACATATAAATCCACACTTTCACTTTCTTCTTATCAAAAACATGGCTGGATCATCAAGCACTGCAACACAAACTGTCTTATGGGAGTTCTTTACCATCCACCTCACAGAAGTGGTAAAGATGTTCTATTTCGTTGTAGTTTTCTCTTAAACAAGCTTATATTATTCTTATTTTCAACTTACGAATGCAGGATTTTGGTTTTGTTGATAGGCATTTTACAGCAGCATTCGAAAAAGAATTGGGAAATATGTGGTCCTTGGTTGACAATCACGGTCACACACACATGGTAACCTATAACATGAACCTATTGCATCCTAGAATTACAACTGGATGGAATTCACTAAAAAACGTTTATCATGAAAGGGTTAATGATGCCCACATCACCTTCCAGTATATGGGTAACAATTATTTCAAAATTATCATATATTTTGGTCCCTGCACCCACAAGAGTAGACAATATTTCATTGATCTGTGCACATATGATCCTCTATCGTCATTGTTCGCTGTGAAATTAACTAAATCACAGTGTGAAGGAAGTCACTTGGTATGTATCAATTACTTTTATTTTCACAACTTCAATTATTATATATAGTAGTCATTGTCACTCTAAACATTGTCATCATTTTGTAGGACTTGCGAAGTACATTTGCGACCGAAATTAGGAATAAAGGCTTCATAGAGGTTGAGCTTCTTGGTCATAATCATGCAATTTTGTTCAAGGTTTTGGTTTCACATACTAGGAATTCAACAAAGTTTGGACAAGGTTGGAAACAATTTTGCAGTACATATGACTTGAAGGAAGGAGACGTTCTTGTTTTCGAGGTTGATCACCATTGCCATAATATTACAGTACAAGTACAAAATAATGGATGTAGTTGTATTGTCAACAACCAAATATCAGTTTGAATGACAGAAGACAATTTTATTTTATGTTCAAGTGATGTAATTTCCTTTTTTTCATAATAATGAAGTTTACTGTTTCTTTCACAAACTAAATAACAATTGGTTAAATTACCTTCAATTAACTTCATTGCAAACATTTCCAAATTACAAACATTCCACGTGACTTACGATTGGTTAAATTACCTTCCAATTAACAATTAGTTAAATTACCTTCCAATTAACTTCCAATGGATCTTCATGGAAATAGATGCTAGAGTCACTTACGAGTGTTGCACGTGAACTTAGGCCACCCTACCATCAACGAATAGAGCCATGTGACTGATTTCAGCAACCCAAATGGATTCATTTCAATTGAGGTTGAAAACAGGACATGGTAATCGTTTACAGGCCACTGTAAACGTTTACGCGAGAGAAATCTATAATTTGTACAGAAAGTCCAACACAACGGACCACTTTTCATAACACAAAGGACCACTTATATTATGTTTAATTATTTCGCATGAGTTCCACTGCATGTTGATGGTTTTGGTTCGTAACCTCACTTTAGAGTTTTACAGTTAATGTTTAGAGATGACGGAAATGATCCACATTACACATTTCACCAAACTAATTCAACAATCTTTCCAGTTTAATATTTAAAAAGTAACATTATTTCCCAATTTCAATAATATTACCCATTCATATAACTGTAATACAATGTCAAACAATGATAGTACAATGAAACATCTCCCAACAATAACATTACAATTCGAATAACATAACATATCTGTCCACAATAAAGCATTACTCAAAAAAAATTACAACCACTAAGTAAGCGACAAAATGTCTAAACAATGATCAAATTATGTCACTTGTTTTTTATTCTTAAAGTTCCAGTAAAAGGGGTTTTAAGAGCTTTGCTCTTGACCTGCATTCGCGACCCCTTCCTCACAAAAGTCTTGAATGGACCTGTATCAGTCTTCATTGGACTTGGATCACTCTTCATTGGAGTTGGACCACTAGACATGCCTCTCGGGGAGAACGAACGATCTTCACGGGGCACACTCTGCCCACCTTCCTGTGGTGTTGTTCGTTTAGCTTTCTCGTAAGCAACCTCCTTCTCCAACTTAAGAACCTCCCTTTTAAGCTCCGCCACTAGATTTTGCTGATGCTCCATCGTATGCATAACATTTTCTTTGAGCTTTCGTTTCAATATTTTCTTTCCTGAAGATGGTTTCTCAACTTTCGTCATTCATTGCACCCACATATCAAAGTTATGATCAACCCGAATTCAACAAATCATATCATACCACCAACACCTATATCATAACATAAATCAGTCATACACTAAATATCATACCTCACCACTCTCCAAAGCTTGTTTGACAATATTGTCTCCCAAATTTACATTCATCCAATGCAAAATTCTAGGAGATTTATGTATTTCACCTTTGGGAGGTAAAAATTTCTCACAAAACCATACCTACAAAAAATTCATCATAACAAACGATACTCAAAAATACAATTCAATCCACAACTCACAACACAATTATAAATGAATGTACTCATATTACCTGTAGCATGAAAGTGCATCCATCAATGTAAACATTGCTTATGCCTTTTCCTTTCTTCAATCCATCTGAAGCATTGCACAAACTACGTACCAAGTAACGGTACACTAAACTACCCCAACAATAATTACCCAACCCACTTAAATTATCAACAATTTCATACAAAACTTGAAAGACTCTTCCACTACGATTAGGAAATAATAACTCAGATATCCCCACTAAAATATACAGACTACAAAAATCAGAAGAAGGAATGTTCTTCTTACGTTTCCTCATCATACATTTGTAAACCAAATCCAAATTTTGTGTGTCTTTCCCAACATATTTAACACATGAACTTGTTTTATAATTTTCTTTGAAGTTCAGGTCCTTACCATCTGTACTCAACCCCAGACCTAAACAAAAGTCATTCTCAGTCATAGGGACTTCTTTATCTCCGATTACAAAACAACCATTACAGTCAACCCACTTCGCAACTAATTCACTCAATATATTCCTAGCCAGCCTAACTTTAGGACTCAACTCTTCGGAACCAACCAAAAGGAGTCCCACAAATCAATTAGCGTTGCTCCTCTGTCAATTCCTTGGTCAAAGTTGATATATAGTTCGTGGAAAATGAGTGTCTAGTCGTCAACTGCATCAACCACAAATGTTCAAAACCCTAAAACAGATACTATTGCGAACTTCACAAAAATGGGAGAAATCAAAAATAGCCCAAGGATTATGACGCTTACCTTTGTTGAAGAACTCGCCATTTCGGAACCAAGGGATGACACAACCACACCAAGATCGAAGAAATGAGACACCAACAACAACGAAGAACAACAATGGCGAGCAGGGCAACAATGACAAACACACAAACACGAGAATGAAGAGCACAGAGTCAGCAGTGGGCAAAAATGAGGCAACGAAAGTGAGGTAACGAGAAATGAGAACGAAGAAACCGTATCCTTGGACTGAACCTGGTCAAGGGCAGAAAAGAAAATCACATTTTGAAATCTGACCCTAGGTTGTGACGTCATTTTTTTTAAAAAATATTAAATAATTTTCAACCAATGACACGCTGACACGTGACAGTGTCAAAGTAGTGTCAAAATGTTGGTGTCAAAATATCGGGACACTATAAACATTGATGATCTTAAGAAATCATTACAAAAGGATCATCTACATGTAGCATATGTTTTTGCAGTATACAAAAAAAAAAAACAATCTTATGCCCTTCAACTCCAAAACAATCACATAAATTTGAAATTTCCTAAAAATTATACGTTTTATTTTAGTATTCAATAGTCGTTGACTTTGTATTATTGGAGTTTCATTTCTTGAAATTGCAAAGCTCTCAGTCATCAACAAGTGTCACACCCCTTTTTTGAGCTTTACAATGCACATTTCTTGAACTGCTCAACACAGTTTTAGAGTCTTTGTTTTCTTTAGCCTCGTTTCGTGTCATTTCACTATCATGTCCCTACAACTAAAAAACAAATGATTTGTAAAATGATTCCTTCATTTATACAAAAATTCGTGTGCTACAATACTTCCTTTGTTGGCATTCTCGTTGCAGTTTGTGTTGGTGTTCAAAGAAGCCAATATACAAATCTTTCGAAGATTGAGAAAACACCAAAAAGATTAGTATTACATTGTAATCAACAATTAAAGGATCAAAGAAGAGACTAATGTTATGTTTTTCCATTCTCTTTCAATTGTTCTAGTTATTTGATATTCATCAAATTAACTAAAATCTTAAAGGTATTTTTTATATATATAGGTTCAACCAATGTATTGTACTTCAAAAATACAAATCTCATCGTTTGTAGAATATATATTTTATTATTTTTATTCTTTTTTAATATTTTATTTTATTTGTATAAGAATGCCTGAGTATCAATTTTGAATGCTCAATCACGTAAAACCTAATTTAATTTATCAGGTGAAACTATCTTCTCTTTTTTCTTTAATTCCTAGTTTTGTTTCATTTAATTAATTTTCTTTTCCTATTTAACTTATTTTATATCCACCAAATTCACCTAAATCTTAAAAAACATACTCTGTCAACAGTTACAAAAACAGTAGATATTCTAATTATAATAAAATTTTAATTATGTGTAATTGTTTTCAAATTATTTGGCATTAATTACACCATTATTATTTGACGCTCTATTTAAAATTTTCATAAGTAAAATGTTTTTCTTGAAATTTGATATTGAATAAAATAAATGTAAGTTTTTTGTATTAAATATAATTTATAATACATATTTTCTTTATTATGACTTTTATTTTGATAAAAAATAATGTTTAGTTAATACTTAAAATAGTGAGAGAACATATATGAATATTACCACTACCTTAGTTAGAAGACAAATTTTATACTTGACATTAATGAAATAAAAAAGAAGTATGGATTTTCATTTTAAAGACAATAACTAGTATAATCAAATTTGTATTTATATAGTTCCATTGTAATCTTAATAAAATCATTATGTAAAGCAGCTTTCTTTTTAATCTATGGAGATTGATGTTTCAATAGAAATAAAATATTATAACCAATTATTAAAAGTGAACTTAATGCTTTGTCTGTCTGTGGAAGACACAAATTTGTAAGGGTAATTACTGACATTATCTGTCAAGACAATTAGGAAAGATAGAACATAATCATGTACAATTTGCATGTCTAAGTAATAAAGACAAATAATATCTAGATCACTTAAATCTCCTAAATTTTATTTGGTTTAGTGCAACAAAAATAAATAAATATTCATTAAAATAAATTATAATCTATATACACTATTATTTTCTTAATATAAAGATATGTTTATTTATGATAAACTATGAATCATCAAATTTCAGAAAAGGCAGTATATTTCATTATGATAATCAATTCTAACAAACTGGAAGAAAAAAGTGATTATTGAATATAATAGAATACTAGTTTAAACTAGTTTCATACGATGGTAAACAATTTGTAACTCTATTGTAGTTAAAAAAGCTTAATTTGAATCACATCTTCGTGTCCTACAGATATGCTTTTCATTAGAAAAACAAATAAGAATTTACAGTGTGACAACAACATGGTAGAAAATGATTTAGAAAAATGAAAATAAGAAATCTGAAATAGTAAAAGTAGGTGAAACATGGAAGAAAATATAATACATATATCTGGAAATTTTAAACAAAATTAAAAAAAGCATCACAAAATCCATAGTTAGTATGAGTCTCTTAAACGTTGTATTTATACGGTTTCATATAAAAGCAAAGCGGCAGTCTGTGTGTGTGTGTGATTCATTGGAGGTAATTAATAATATTATGAAAGAGAGTGCGTGTGTGTGGACCCAAGTAATAAAATTGTGTGCAAAAATATTAAAGGAAATTGCAGTCCATTAATAAGGTCAGAAACTCCTTACCCTTATTTTGATGGTCCTGGAGGGGCCAAAATGTCATTCCTCTGTGAAACAATAATGATGATGGAAGTTTGATTAGTGAGTGGATTAATGTGTAGTGGTAATTAATGAATATGGTTGGTGATATTTTGAATATAAGAATGCTTCCTGGTATAGATACAGAGGTTGACGATGATGATGATGATGTTGATGTTGATGTTGATGTTGAGATGGAGAAGAGCAGTTGAAATTGTGGGGCAATAATTGTGTGAGCAGAGAGAGAGAGAGAGAGAATGCACTTGGATCTGTGAAATACTGTAGATAACGTGAGAGGTGGTCAGAGATCAGAAGGGTTCAGTGGCTAGTCCCTTGGATTGGAGCAAGTCTTTGGTTTGGTTCATCAGAAATAGCAGTCAATAGCTTAAATCACGCAGTTATGGGGAAGGTAAACTTTGGACACCTTTTCTCCACATTTCTCTTCTCTACCCTCTGCATGCTTCTCTCCTTTAACTAACAACCAATTACGTATAAACTTCTTCTTTTTCTCTTTCTTTCCCTCTTTTCAATTTTCTTTTTTTCTTCCTCCATTCAAAAAATCTAAAAAAAAACTCACCCACTCAGTAATTATTACTCATAATGATAATTCATCATGTAATTCTCTACTTACTTAAGTTACACCACCTACCAAACCATACAATCTATGAAAGCCTAGGATAATAACAAATAGAATTAGAGAGAAAGTACAAAATATAGGATTGATTTAGATGAAGTCACCTTCTAGATAATTAATTCACTTTGATCATGATTGGATTTAAAAACCTTGGATAACATATGCAAGAAGAATATAAATGAAAATAGTTTTAGATATATGCATGATGAGTTTTGGAAATAAATAACTCGATTGTTAAATTACAATTTTATACTTAAACAAAAGTGATAATTTTTAATTTTATGATCCTTACTGATTATGATAGACACAAAACTTTATGCCTTACGAAGATTATAAATATGACCAAATTATAATCTTTACGCAAGATTTGCATCATTGGAATGTTTACAAACATCATTAATATAAATTACAAGTTGACTTTTTTTTTAAAAAACATGGAGTTTAGAATGTGAATCTACTACCTTGTTATATTGTAGATTGGCCAAATAATAATTAAAAAAAGGTAAAATTATATATGATAAAATGTAAAATAGACTTTTCTTTTCAAAAACATACCATAAAATTAAAAGCGTGAATGAAAGTAGAAACTGATAAATATATAATATAAAGAAATGGTATTGAGTTCAAGCTTTTGTAAATCTAAAATTTGTTCTGTCGATACAAAGAGAACATTATTTTATGTACTAAACAAATTTAATTGGTTATTTTATGCACTAAACCTTTGATTGTGAGGAAATAAATAAAAAGAGGGAAACAAAATGAAACATAAATATATGAGAGATTGATGAAAAATAATTTTCTAATTACAGTAAAATAATGTTGAAAAGGAAACATAAAAGAAAATCATGATCATGTACAAATGTTTATTTTGAAAGTATACATACCCACCCAGCCTAAAAAAAGAGACTTTTAATCCATCTTAAGATAGATGAAATTTTAGTCAAATCC
The DNA here is from genome assembly GCA_036885675.1 of Vigna mungo. Classification (NCBI taxonomy): domain Eukaryota; kingdom Viridiplantae; phylum Streptophyta; class Magnoliopsida; order Fabales; family Fabaceae; genus Vigna; species Vigna mungo. The sequence goes on from CP144695.1 coordinate 23,637,362, forward strand.
AACCTATTTTGTTTTTAATTTTGAAAAAAAATGGTTTATTCATTTTTTTTTTCATAACCTCATGTTAAGTATCATTGTTATAATTTGAAAATTTTATTAAAAAAAAACATGAAAACATAGAGACTTACCAAATTCATGATAAAAATACATCGCACACCCGTGGGATTGATAATGAGATTTTAAGATAAATCATCAGTTCCATAAAGCATTCATTGGAGATGACCAATCATTCTCCCTAGACTTTAACTAGAGGCTTATGTTTCTACCATTTAAAATATTATTTCTTCCTTCCACGTTTTATTATTGTGGAGTTTAATTTAATCTCACATCGCTTAATACTGTGAGATATTGTTCTCTATTTAGCTATATAAGTAACCTTTGTGAAGATAGAAAGATACACCAAATAAGTATACTTCATATTGTAGTCGTGGACGTAGGCATTTCATTATTAGAAGATCTAGTAGAACAATTATAGCACCACAAATGTATTCTCGTTCATTAGTTGTTGATTGATGCTGGTGAGCCAGAGCATTATGCTGAGGCTATACAGGGAGATGAATATGTTAAGTGGGAGCTAGTATTGAAAGATGAGATAAAGTCTCTTCAGAAGAATAAAACATGGTCTTTAACCAAGCTACCATAAGGAAAAAAGGTTTTGCAAAACATGTGGGTTTATAGGTTAAAAGAAGAACTAGACGATAATAAAAGATATAAAGTTAAACTCATAGTGAAAGGGTTCCAACAAAAACCAGGAATTGACTTCACAAAAATGTTCTCTTTTATTGTCAAGATGACTATCATAAGAGTTATCATGAGTATAGTAGCTGCATAAAATATCCATCTAGAGTAGTTAGATGTCAAAACTGCATTCCTACATGGGGATCTTGAGGAGGAAATCTTTATGACACAACCATAAGGTTTTGAAGCAAAAGGAAAAGATAATCTAGTATGCAAGCTTCATAAAAGCCTATATGGATTGAAACAAACATTGAGACAATGGTACAATAAGTTTAATGAGTTTATGACAAATTCAAGTTTTCACAGATGTGAAGAAGATCATTGTTGTTACGTGAAAACATATGTTGGCAACTATATCATTCTTATTTTGTATATTGATGACATGTTGATTGTAAGAGCTAATATTGTGGAAATTAACAAGTTGAAGAAACAATTGTCAGAAAATTTTGAAATGAAAGATCTTGGCCCAACAAAAAAAATTCTTGGTATGAGAATCTCCAAGGATAAATCTGAAGATATTTTGAACTTAGCTCAGGAGAATTATATAGAAAAATTGCTTAGCAGATTCAATGTTGGAAATGCTAAAACCAAAAATACACATTTGGGAACTCACTTAAAGTTTTCAAAAGGACAATATTCTAAGACAGAAGAAGAAGAATCTTACATGTCTAAAGTGCCATATACATATGTAGTAGAGAGCTTGATGTATGTTATGGTTTGTACTAGACAAGACATAGCACATGGAGTTGTGAGTAGGTTTTTATCAAATCCTATAAAGGAGTATCGGGAAGGTGTGGAGAGGATATTGAGATATCTAAAGGCACTTCAAAGCTGGGAAGAAGCAATCTTACTCAACAAGGATTCGTTGATGTAGACTTTGGAGGAGATCTGGATGGTAGAAAGAGTACAAGTTACATTTTCACGTTGGGTGGTACAACTATCAGTTGGAGTCTACACTTCAAGGAAGAGTCTCTCTCTCTCAACCATAGAAGTTGAGTATGTAGCTACCTCAGAAGCACCGAAGGAGATGATAACCTTCTAAAAGATTTAGGGAAAGAGCAAGATGACCCTTCATTATTTAGTGATAGTCAAAGTGTTATATATCTTATTAAAAATCCTGTTCTTCATTCTAGATGCAAGACTATCACAACAAATAAGTTGTTATTTTGTATTGCCTCAACTGGCCTTCAAGAATAATTGACGATGAAGGCAACTACACTAGGTGACAATGGAAATCAATCTCAAAGTGGAAGAATTGTTAATATTGTGAAACTTAATTTAGTCCCACATTGCTTAATACTGTGAGATGTTATTATCTATTTAGCTATATAAGCAACCCTCTGTAAAACTTGAAAGATACACAAAATAAATATTCTTCCTAGTGTAGTTGTGGACATAGGTATTTGTATGCTGAACCACGTTAAATTCTTGTATAGCTTATTTCTCTCTCTCCTCTTCTATTGTGTTATTCCTAACACCACCATATAAAACGAACAATATCTCGAATGAGGAGTAATTAACCATAACGATATCATTTGACAAACTTGGGATCGACACATTGGCGCCCACTTGTGAGATTGATAACGAGGTTCTAAGACAAACCATTGGTCCCTTAAGCCCTCCATTGGGGAAGCACAATCATTCCCTTTACACCTCGATTGAGGGCCTTATATTCCTTTCACCTTCCACCCTTCGAGATGTTTTTTAAGAACAAAACCGTTACAAAGTTTTTACGTACCAAAGCAGACAATACTTGGAATGCATGATGACTGATCCTAACTGTGTCACATGACAAGCTTGGGATCAGAACATTCTCTATTTGAAACATTGATATACTTTAGTTCCTAAACTTTAAAATGAATTAATATACCTTTTAAATTAATTACGTTAATTTTTTTTATGTTTCAAACATATTTCTCATCTATTGAAGCGAGAACTTGTAAAATGGTGTAAACAACTCAAATGTTAACATGAAACGTGTTTGACATTAGGGTTTGCAAATGAACTTGTTCCGTATTATCCAAAATCGTTCTCGTTTTGACGAGAAATCCCTACATTGACTGTGTATGGGAATGTATAAATAATACTCAATGTTTTCAATTTGGTAAAGGGATGATAATGGATGTACATATATCTACCCCATCCCCATCTCCATACCTGCCAAAATATCCATTCCTCGCCCTATTCTCGTTATGTGGTTATGTTGGTTATGTAATTAGGAAGATTCTATAGATATTATCCCATATTACAACACTCCCCCTCAAGTTGGTAAATGAATATCAATCATTCCCAACTTGCCTACAAGATCTTGGAATCTACTCAGAGGAAGCCCTTTTGTGAAAATATCTGCTATTTGAAGTTCTGTAGGAACATGAGTTGTAATCACAAAACCTCTGTCAAGATTATCTTTGATGAAATGTCTGTCAATTTCAATGTGTTTGGTTCTGTCATGTTGTACAGGATTATGGGCTATGCTCATAGCAGACTTATTGTCACAGTGTAGTTGCACCGGGTGCTCCACTCTGACTTTCAGATCATCCAAGATGATTTTCATCCAGAGTCCTTCACACATTCCTTGAGCAAGGGCTTGAAATTCAGCTTCTGCACTAGAACGGGATACTCTATCTTGCTTTTTGCTTCTCCATGTTACCAAACTATTTCCAAGAAATACACAATACCCAGAAGTAGATTTTCTGTCAGTAATAGAACCTGCATAGTCAGCATCAGTATATATCTTCATATTCAATGTCTCTTCCCTTTTGAATAATAGCCCCTTTCCTGGACTTGACTTCAAGTATTGGAGAATTTTGTCAACTGCTTGCATATGTCTCTCTCTTGGATTATGCATAAATTGGCTTACTACACTAACTGCATAAGCAATGTCTGGTCTTGTGTGTGATAGATAAATCAATTTTCCCACCAATATCTGATATTGGGCCTTCTCTACAGGAGCACTTTCTTCACTTCCAATTCTGTGATTATGTTCTATAGGAACAGTTGAGGTTCTACATCCCAACTTTCCTGTTTCTTTGAGGAGATCAAGTACATATTTCCTTTGGGAGATGAAAATTCCATTCTTGGAGTAGGCAACCTCTATCCCAAGAAAATATTTGAGTTTTCCTAGGTCTTTCATTTCAAATTGAGCTGCCAATTTTTCTGTTTCATCATCTCCTGCAATAATCATATCATCCACATAGACAAGCAATAGAGTGAGTTTACCTGTAGTGAAGTGCTTTATGAATAAAGTATGATCTCCTTGGCTTTGTCTGTATCCCAGGGAAACCATTGCTTTTGTAAATCTTCCAAACCATGCTCTAGGGGATTGCTTAAGACCATACAATGCTTTCTTCAGGAGACATACCTTGTTTCTTTCATTTTTCACTTCAAAACCTAGGGGAATCTCCATGTACACTTCCTCATCTAGATCTCCGTGAAGAAAGGCATTCTTCACGTCCAGCTGGTGTAAGTCCCATCCAAAATGAGCAGCCAAAGCGAGAATAACTCGAACTATATTCATCTTTGCCACTGGGGCAAATGTCTCCTCATAATCAATCCCATATGTTTGGGTATATCCTTTTGCCACCAATCTAGCTTTATATCTTTCTATTGTCCCATCTGCCTTATGTTTCACTGTGAATATCCATCTACACCCTACTGTCTTCTTGTCTCTTGGCTTATCAACAATCTCCCAAGTTGAATTTCTTTCTAATGCATTCATCTCTTCTTTCATGGCTTGATTCCAATGTTCAAGTTTCATGGCCTCTTGGATTGAGGTAGGAATTTCTGTGGCATGAATGGCAGCAATAAAACTTTTGTGCTTATCAGAGAGATTGTTAGTGCAAACATACTGAGAAATAGGATATTTAGCACATGATCTTCTTCCCTTTCTCAATGCAATGGGTAAATCCTCAATAATACTTACCTCCTCCTCATTGATATCTTCAGGGATCCTCACCTCCGGATCAGACAATTTTTCTTACTCTAGAGTCGAAGTGGGTTGTTCTCTTCTTGCATACTTTTTGCCAAAAAATTTGTCTTCTTCTTCTTCCTCACTGTGGACTATGGTAACCTCATTGCTTAGGTCTTGGGCATCCTACAAAGACAAACATGGTAATGACAAGAAGGAGAGTTCATCCACTTCAAGTGCTTTCTCCCCCTGAAGTGATGGACTGACATAAAAGGATTTTGTTTCATGAAAGGTGACATCCATGGTAATAAAGACGCGACGACTCTGAGGATGATAACATTTGTACCCTTTTTTATTAGAAGGATACCCAATAAAGACACATTTAAGAGCTCTAGGATCTAATTTACCACGGTTAGGAGGATGAGCGTGAACAAAAACAACACACCCAAAGACTCGACTTGGTAGACTCGTTATTAGGGAAGAAGAAGGAACAAAAGACAATAGAGACTCTATAGGACTAATGCCATTTAAGATACGAGTGGGTAACCTGTTGATGAGATATGTGGCAGTTAACACAGCTTTTCCCCAATAATTTTTTGGAACAGACATTTGAAAAAGAAGAGCTCTAGTTACCTTAAGAAGATGACGATTCTTTCTTTCAGCAACCTCATTTTGTTGAGGGGTGTTAACACAGGTTAGTTCGTGAACAATACCATTATGAGACAAAAAATTGAGAAATTCATTATTCACATATTCAGTACCATTATCATATCTAATTCTTTTGATATTTTTTCCAAATTGAGTTTGGACAAGACGGAAAAAATTAACAAAAATTTGAAAAACTTCAGATTTATTTTTCATAAGGTATGTCCACGTGACACGAGTACAATCGTCAATGAAGGTAACGAACCATTTGGCTCCGGAAATAGAATCTATGACAGGACCCCAAACATCAGAGTGAATTAAATCAAATGGAGAAATACTCTTTTTATTACTAATAGGATAAGAAGCACGATGGTGTTTTGACAATTGACAAATATCACAATTAAAAGACTCAACAGACTCCTTTGTAAACAAATGGGGAAACAAGGACTTGATAAGACTAAATGACGGATGTCCAAGCCTCTGATGATGTAACCATATTTGAGATTTTGCCCACGTCTCAGATGTAGCTTTTTGAGTCATGAACTGTGTGTTGTTTTGGTCATCAAACTCTAAAAAATACAACCCACTTTGCTCCTTAGCAGTTAAAATCATCTTCCCCGTGGCAAGGTCCTGAAAAACACAATAAGTTGGAAAAAATATTACCGAACAATTTAAATCCTTTGTGAGTTTTTGCACAGAGATAAGACTATTAGCTAATTGAGGAACATGTAAAACATCCTTCAATATAATAGAGGAGTCCAAAAATATATTCCCAGAGCCGCATACAGGTATACCCTGACCATTTGCAACTGTAATAAGTTGTTCTTTATTGCTCTTGTCATATGAGTCGAAATACCCACTAAAAGGTGTCATATGATCAGTTGCACCCGAATCAAGGATCCAAATACCTTGAGACACATGATCAACAGTATTGAGACAAATCTTACCTTTTATGGACAGAGTACATGATCCATAAGGCTTACTCATTGATGCAATCATTGCTTCCAAGCGCTCGAGTTTCTCCTTATAATCTTTCATATCAAGATCTGGTGATGGTGGTGGTGGATTAGATTGGGACGAACTAGATTGGTTGATGACTTCCCGTTCTGAGGTAGTATGATGTACCCATTTTTGAGTAGGCCCTTTGTTGTTTCCCATGCGCTCGAGAACATTCTTTCTTCCATGGAGTTTGAAGCATATTTCCTTGGTATGTCCAGATTTTTTACAGTACGAACAATAGTCTCCATGAGTACCCTTTTCAAACGTTTTTCCCGCAGCATTTGTTCCCTTGTGGACTCCCTTTCCAATTGTCATGGCAGAGCCTGTGTTAGAGATCCCTCCATGAAGCATGACAGATCTCCGAGTTTCTTCTCCTCTTACCATAAAAAAAAACTTTTGACAAGGGTGGTAATTTTTCTCTTCCATAAATTTGAACCCGGATTGGGTCGTACTCATGATTAAGGCCCTGGAGAAATTTAAAGATTCTTTCCCCTTCAATGAATTCAACAAGAATGGCAGCATCTGTTTTACACATCTTCATTGCTTGGATATGATCGAGTTGCATCCAAAGGCCATTCAGGATCCCGTAATATTATGATACGGAAAGGGAGCCTTGTGTTGTAGTAAATATCATGTTCTTGAGATCATGGGTAGCAGCAAGATTCTTTTTTAAAGAGAAAGTACTCTGTAAATCATCCCATATTTCTTTAGCAGAAGAATGAAACATATAATTTTTCCTTATCTCGGGAGCCATGGATTGCCATATCCAAGTCATAATTAATTAATCTTCATTATCCCAAATTGAAAAATTTTTGTCTTCTGGTGCTGGTCCTCCTCCATGTATATGATCAAGTTTTGAGCGACTCTTGAGAATTCTCAAAATAAATTGGCTCCATTGTAAGTAATTCTGACCATCCAACCATGAGGTATTTCCTATATTTGGTAGGTCATTGGGTAGCCCCAAACGAATACTTTTTTCGTCAGACATTCCGTACCCAAGAAAAGAGAGCAAAAACTTCAAACTCAGATCTACTCAAATAAAGGCCAAATGGGTCGTTACCAACTCTAAGAACAGAAACAGGAGGCTCCGGCGACCTTTCTGTGACAGCGATGGTGAATGGGTTTCACCGAGAAAGAAGGAGCAAACGAAATAGTCAGATCTACTCAAATACAGTCCAAATGAGTCGTCACGATACAATCCAAATGAGTCGTCACCGACCCTACCAATGGACTCAGGGACCTCCGGCGACCCTGTCTGTGACGGCGGCGGCGAGTGGGTCTCGCCGGAGGTAGGCGCGTGGCGGCTCCGTTCACGGAGCGACTTCCGGCTATGTGATCGCCGGTGTTGGGCGCACCTTTCTGCCCTATTGACAACCCCAACCGACGACGGCGGCAGCGGTGGTGGTCGGACAGTGGCGGCGGTGCGGCTTTGTCATCACTCGCACACTTTCAGGGAAAACTTCCCGGAAGGTCACCCATCCCAGAATTTCTCCAGGCTAAGCACGCTTAACCATGGAGTTCTTATGGGTTAAGCTACCGAAAAGCAAATGCATTTTTGGTGATATGAGTAGCCAAATCAATTCCTTTAAGCTATCCTTCAACTGTATAGTCTCATACCTATACAGTCTCCAGATCCCTCTCATTCTGGTGTATGTTCGATTCGTCCATGTGTCCCTTCCAGTAGAAGCCTGCCAGGAGCCGCTCCTTGTCCGTGCCTCTTGCACCGGCGATCACTCCCCGCCCTCTCAATGCCCGGGCGTCACAAGTTACACATTTGATTATTTTTATTTCTTTTAATAATTTTATTTATTTATTTTAATTTTATGTGAATATTTGACTTTCAATTTTAAATATTAAATTGCATAAATCTTTAATTTAATTCAAACTTAATATATAAAGAATCTATGTTAAATTTAAATTATTATTGATTTAATTTTGTTATTTGTGCGATTTTGTTCATATGATATATTATAAATTTTTAATAGTATAAAAAAAATATTTCCTTAAAGATTTATGTAACTATAATATTTTTCTTAATATTTGATTTCTTGAAGAAAAAAATACTTTCTTTGAATATTTTGATATTATCATGATTTATTTGGTGTATTTTTTTTTATAGAAATGATTTAATTGATATTTGGAACAATATGAGTATGAATATATAAATATACCTGTTACTTAGTGAGAATAAGAATGATATAAAAGTTATAGATATGTTCTATTTGGGAATGAAAATTGAAATGAATTTTATTATGAAAAAGATAAGAAAATCAAATTTACTTGATTTGTTGTCATCCTTATTTAATATATAAAAAAATTAATATAATTAAATTAAAAAAACTATATTTAATTATTTTTAAAATTTAAATATCAAAATATATCCAAATTTTGATAAAAAGAAAAGCAAATCTTAATTTCATATCAAAACTCATATGCTAAAATCATACTTTAATTCCTTTGTTAAAATTTTAAAATGTCCAACATAACTCAAGTTGCATAAATAAAATTTAACTACCTATATTGAAATTACTAAACAACATTCTCACAATGTAATAGAGATATAAATAATAAATTATCGTATCAATAAACACTACAATCCAAAAATCAATATTATATATAAAAGTATCTCAATGTTAGAAGATTCAAAATAAATGTTAAGAAATGAAAGAGAATGGTAATACACAAACATAAACGTTTCTGTATTCGGTTGGCTATAAAGATCGAATACCAAATACACAATTACCGAAGGACTTCCAAGGTGTTTATATCTGTGACAAAACGACAAAGGAATAAATCAAGAGACAGATGGTTTTAATATGGAGATTCTTTGTACTTTCTTCTTATAATCACAATTATTTAAAATGTTAGTAAGGTTATTCATTCATCATTTTTTACATGATGCGTATTTAATCAATTCTGAATTTTGTAATATTAGTCTAATTTTGAAATAATATAAAAAAAATTATACATACTAAATAAAAGTATGAAATTCAATAATTAGATTAAAATAAATTTGTTACATTCTAAAAATATAAGTTATTGAAAATATAATTTAATTATATTTTATTTAGATTAACGTTTGATTAACAGTTAACTGATTGTTACATTCTAAAAATATGTGTAATAAGATAAATTGTAAAAATACTTACAGACAAATCATAAATATTTTTTGGTTATCCATATATTTTAAATAATCAATACTAATTATGGAAATTTGTTGAGAATTAATTAAGAGAATTAGGAATTAAATGAGCCATACACCCTAAAGATATTAACAACTAGTTAGAAAAAAATTAGAAAAAATATAATTTGTTTGTTTTAGGCATACAAATGAAAAAATTTCAAGGATTGTAGACATTTGACAAAAGAAAATTTATCAAGTAATTTAATATCATTTTAAGATCAATAGTTATTATAAATACAAATATTCTAGAAAAGTTAAGACATGATAAAATTGATTTGACAGAAAAGTTGTCACACCCCATTAAATATTTGTATTTGGTGACGGCCACGTGTCGACCGTCCGTTCTCTCCTGGTGAGTGGGAGACAAACTCTGCAAGCATTTAATTCCCGTCCTTCGTAATCCGTGCAGCAGCAGCAGAGCAGGGAAACCCTGAAAGTGGAGACCAGGTGGCACGTTAGGAGTAGACGGACGTTTTAGTGGAAACCATGTGGCAGCCAGAGAATGGCCGACCGTTCATTTTGGAGGCAGTATTTAAGGTAAGAAGAAAACACTGAAGTTACGTTCTGCATGCAATCTTCTTCTTCTTCCTCAAACCCAACTTTCTGAAAACCTTATTTTCTCCTCCTTCTCTCTAAACCCTAAATCTTCTCTCTAGAACTCCGACCACCACTTCATCTCCGATCACCTTGCTCCTTTCAGATTTAACACTCCTGGTGTCAAGACCTTTCATCCTCACCGATCAGTTTTCCAATCGGAGTATTTTGGACGTTCGGTCAATCTTAGCGTAGAACTTAGAAGTTTAGCTGGAATAGAGGTAAGGGAAGCTTATAAAGTTTAATTTTGATTTTCTGTATGTTTTGATGTGTGTTTGATTTAATGCATGTTTGGTATCTAAAGTATGTTGATTGAATTTTCATGAATGGAATATGGTATGTTGTAGTATGAATTGTATGATAAGTATAAACTTAGAGAAAATGTGAATCTGAGACCGAAGGTCATTAGGACCGTTCGGTTTTCCCCTAAAGCGATCGTTCTTGTACCTTTGTATAGAAACATAAATGCCTTACTGATTCAGTCGTAATGATCTATCCATTACAGAACGCTCGGTCTTATACTGAGTGTTCGACCTTAACGTATTCGGTCATAGACCGATTACATCGTCTCATGTTAAATATGTTTATTATAGTAGCGTTCGTTCACACTGAACGTTCGTTTTTATATTAATAATGATTATTGAAAGTACTCGGTCATAAACTGAGAACTCGTTTTCATAATTAATTACCTTTGTTATTCGGAACGTACGGTCTTCCACTGAGCGTTCGACTTATAAGAGGGATCTCTTATTTGATAAATATTAAGTTTTATACTCGTACTTGAATTCTTAAAACGTCTGTTTTATAATAATATTATCTATCTGAAAAGTGTTCGGTCTTACACTGATACTTGATTCCTCATGGAGTGTTCGGTCTTGTACTGACACTCACTTTATTGAAGAGAACTCTTTTATTTATTGATGTTCGGTCTAAAAAACGTTCGATCTAAATTGTATTGTACTCGGTTGTCCTCAGTTTTCGACCTTCGGGTCAATCACTAAAGTAGTCTTTGATAAACAAGTTCATCCTCGGCGTTAGTCCGTTCGGTTTGTTGTTTGTATAAGAGAATTCCAAGGAGGAATGTCTCATGATTGATTTTAGTTGGTATAGTATGACCGTGGCAAAAGGCTCATGTCTGACTCTATCCTGATATTCCGTGATTACGCCTTCTCAAGTAGAGGAGGGTAACTCATGCGTGGGAATGGCAGGAGGTCCTTTAGCCTCAGGGTATTTCTATACCGAGGTGGTTCCACTGGACTAACCTCGGGTGGCGGTCTGTTGAGTGTATCCCAGCCAGGTCCACCCGGGTGCACAGAGCGGCGAGCATACATAGTCATACCGTTCGAACACTGTTTAGAGTAATTAAGTTTGATGATGTTATAGTTCGGATTTGAATGAAAATATTTGGACTTATAAATTATGATTGTGATATTGGTGTTAAATGATTTTTATTGAAGTTTTATAAGCTTACCCTTGTCTACCTTTGTATTGTCTATGTTGTCGTTCGGTATCCGATCGTACGGTTATTCTCTTTATTGCAATGATCGTCCTTTTGGGTGTGAGCAGAGGGAACTCAAGACGAATCGTTAGAAGAAGCCTTGCAAGTTGAGCAACCCCTGGAAGTGCTACCAGAGAGCTATGCTGGACCGTCCGGTCCTTAGTCTAGATTTATATCTTTTGATTATTAGCAGATGACGTTTGGTTTATTTATTTTGTAAAACCGTTCGTTCTAGTCTTTATTATTTTGGTTTCAGACTTGTATAGTTTTGAACTTTTAAATTTTATGTTATATGGCACCTTTCGTCCTATTCTTTTGCTCGTTCTTTTCCACTGTTCTTTAATATTGTTCATGATAACTCCTAGAATAAAATATAGTTTTTGTTATATATTATTGGGATGTTACAAAAGTATACTAAAATTTTGTCTACATTTTTATTTAAGAAATACTTTTATAATCTAATAATTATAAAAATAGAAAAATAACATAAAAAGAATGCAAAATTCAAAACTATTATTTATTTATATTTAACAGTGCAAATATAATCAATTATATATATTTGGTTATATAATTATTTACTTTCTTCATATTTTTGTCTGTGTTGTTATTTGTTATGAGTATGTTTGTGTTAAGAAAACTTATTTGATAAAAAAATATTTATTTTTAAAGTACTTTTATTTAAACAGAAAATTATATATACTAATTAACTATAATATAAAGTAAAATAAATTAAAAGAGAAAAGAAGATAACTAAGAGAAGATTCCTCGGTAATAAATGTTCTGCTCCTTAAGAAATTTGTAGGATAATTTTATTCAATAAAATTCTTAACACATATCTATTTTTTCCATAAATTCTCTTTCTTGTCCCATGTGTGGCTTTCTCATTATAATAATTTCAAGTTCCTTCCAAAAAAAAATTTAGAAAAATGTTTTTATTTTTGTATTTTAAAATAAATTTACCCAAAAAATGTTAAAATTCTAAATAATGATAGTTTTATAAAAATGTTGTAACAAAAATTTTAAACAAGTGATATATGTTTATCTTGTATTGTCTTTATTTAAATTTGTTTATTTTATTTTATTTTATTGTAATTTCTTTATAACTTTTAGCTTAAGCCATTATTATTTATTTGAGAGAATAGTTCACTAAGTGCGTACTTTCACTCTAATATTAGACTAAATCAGATAAAAATGACTAAATCACTTTCAACTCAATCTTAAGATTAAGTATGTATGTCTTGTTCTTTTCATTTATCATCCAACCTTTTATTTTTATTTAATATATTAAAACTTTCACCAACTATGTGAAATAAATTTTATTAATGAATAACAAAACTTAACTTTATCTTCACAATAACAAATTCCAATTCTCTCATTGGATAAAATTGAAAGGATTAAATTTTTTATGTAAAAAAGTAAGTCACTATACGTTTTTTTTCCTCGGATAATAAGAATCATAGCAATGATTCACTTTCCTTATATCAAAGAGAAATTTTTTATGCACTCTTAAATGATCTTTTGGTTCATGAAAATTTTTCTACTAATAGTTTCGAATACGGTGTCAATTTAATTTTTCAAATGAAGGTTTAATACAAGTGATATCATAATGATTATATGTTGGTTAATGTAAGACTTGATATCATTACATATGAGTAATTTTCCTTTATTAGCAATAACGAATACACAAAAGAATAAGGTATAGAAAAATATCAATAGAGAAGCTAGGTCACACATTAAGAAAGCTGGTTTGAAAAATGTAAACAGGGACAATTGGATTGAAAGCCTTTTTTAATTTCAAAAAGAATTAGTCTTTATAAACATGCTTCCAACAATTTCTTGATACTTATATCAAGTTTGTTTGTGAATTTAAAAGGATATTTAGATTAGAATTTAGAAAATTTTGCATATAAAGCACTTCAAGTGTTTTTTTTATTAATATATTTTTCCCATTAAAAAAAATAATAAATACATATAAGTTATCTTAGTATAAAACTTTTAAATACTAAATCCCCTTTAAGAGAAAAGATCACACAAATAAAACAACAATACAAACAAAGACTGAAAAGTGATGTATCTTTTTACTATGCTGAAAAGTAAAATTTCTCTTTTATATATTATTCAACTTTTTTTAGTTTTACTTAATCTTAAATTTTCAAACCATATTTCAATTTTTAACAATTTTTCCACTAACTTAGTGAAATAAATTTTATTAATAAATAATAAAATTCAATTTAAGTTCATATTTCATAACAATAAATTCCAGTTTTTGTGTCATTCACAAAGGTTGAAAGAGCTTAATTTGTTGAGAAGAAAAAGTAGATCACTAGAATTTTTTTTTGTCTTATAATTATTATAGTTATAGCAATGATTCACTCTCATTATATCAAAGGGAAATTTTAGATGCACTCCATGAAAATTTTCTACCAAAAAACTATAATGCTGTCTATTACCAATTTAATTTTTAAAATGAAGACTTAATGGAAGTAAGTAATAATATCATCATTCTAATATAGTTTAAACTTGAATTAGAAGAGCCTATTAAAAATTACCTATATGCTTAGTTATGCATGCATTTCATTACTCTTAAGTTATTCTTTTTTTCAAACACCAAAATCTGATAGGCACTCACATGCAATCATAAAAAACATAATATCACTCTACATTAAATGCATGGAACTTTTTCTTTATTAACACAAATCTCATTAAGCAGAAGTTAATCAAAAGCACTATGATATCTATCATCTTATTATAATGAGTCTTGTGCTTTTCTGTTTTGATAAACTGAGACTCTCTGCTGATTTGCTGCTGGACTGTAGAGATGTTTGGTTTGACTTTTGTGGTTGATAAGGTTATTATTAATTATGCAATTCTTCTAGCAAGTATTTAGAGCATTATCTTCAACATCTTGGGCTGTGTTCCGAAAATAAAATGAAAAAGGACAAAATTTGCATGGCAAAAAGCAGTGGATGGAAGTTGCTTGGGACCTTGTGGCTTCTGATCATAATGAAGTTTGTTCCATTTGGGAATTGATGAAAGAAACCTTGTGATTTTATAGCTGTAGTCATTCAAAAGTTGGTAAGCTACTATCGGTTAATCACTGTAATTAGACGTTTCTCCTGTCTTTTCTATCTTTAATAAAAACAACTTTAGCTACTGTAATTTGGATTGTCTCATTCATTCCAGTATTATCTATATTTATCAATATATTTTCCTGTAATTATTTAATATCATCAACTCATCATATTTTCAATATATTTTTTCAACTCTTTAACTACTAATTTAGGATATTAATTGGCAACACAAAAAACAGTTATAAAATATATTAAAATTATTTTAAAAAAACAATATGAAGTGTCAATTTTGTAACTAGTTTTCTAATATAAGTAACTGAAATTTACTACTAATTAAATTTTTGTATTATCAGAAAAATAAATTTTCAAAGAAATGTCAAACATTTATCTTCTCATGCTTAAAAGAACTATTTTGAATGAGAGCATTGTTATTTAAAGAAAGCATGATCCGTTTGAAATAATTGTTATTTGAAAATTTTCTCATCATCTTATACCTCTTTGTTTAATCTGTGTTATCTTTCCTTTTAAGTAGAATTTCGATATTTTTAAAAGGTATGAATGATTAAAAATAATTTTTAAAGTCCTATGATCTTAAATTAAACGGACAAAAGAAAGGAGACGAAAATTAACGGAACTATTTTTTCTCTCATTCCAACAAAAGAAAACAATGCAGTTTATCTTTTAAAAATGCTTTTCAAATCTTTAGTGTTATTACATGATAAAATAATTTATGAAGTTAAAAAAACTAATAATAAAACATGAAATGTTTAGTTAATTTAGTACGATGTTAACTGCATTATGAAGTGGTTATTAAAAAAAAAATGCTTTAATTGTATGGCCCTCATATACAGGCGAAAGTACTTATGAAATTTATACCTAAATCATTATATGAAAGAATAGATCCTCTATGTCTGAAGTGGTAGTCTCATATATGCCCCACTAGAATCACTTCAAAAAGGAAAATAAGAAGCTTAGCTTATCTTTCCACCATATACCCACTGTCTTATTGGTATTTGCTTGTGCAAATGGAGCTATAATATAGGTGCCTCTTCGTCATCAGAGGGATTGCGCAAATTTCTTCCTTTTCAACAAATAATTGCATAATACAAAAAATAAATTACACAGATTTGTCGGCCAAATTCGTTATCATCAACTTCTTTTTCTTTTTTACTGATTCTATTTCTGCGTTTCCTTTGAACAACTTGCAGTATAATTTATACATATAATGATTTACAAAATTTCATATTGAATATATCAGTAAGCTCTTTATGTATCTTTCAAATATTCTCCCAAAAATACTGTCTCGTCAACCATAAAACCAGTTCCTTTCAAAATACATAAATTACCAAAGTAAATTTCTTCTCCTGACCTATTTGTAGTCTTTTAACTGGTAATATAAGTTTGCAAAGTTTAGTTTTCTACTATAAGAACCTATTTCCACCATTTTGTATCACCATTCAAATTCAAGACTTTTTAGAAAATGTTAATGTAGCTCTCACTTCGCCATTTGACAGATATAACCAAATTCAAATGAAAACATGTGAATTAATGGCATGCATCCTTTAAGCATTATATAAGGTATAAGGTACTATATGTATAAAAGAAAGCATATACAAGTTTTTTGTTACATTGTCTGCCATTAATTTTGCGTGGCTTTTATAATTTCACTTCATTCGAAATGACAGCACTACAGCATATAATATGAATCAGTATCATCAATCAACTTGATCTATTTAACAGCAGCCGTTAGAAGGGATTGAGAGGGAATAAATCTTGTCAGTTTGAAACAGAAGTTGCTATTGCTATGATTAAGTTTTAGAGAGGCTCTATCATTGTTTTTTCACACAAAAATATGTTTGGGGGAGACAGTAAAGCATATATATAAGTGGCAAGTGTGAGGAAAAAAGGAGGTTGAGAAAGAACACTCATTTATAGATGAGAAAATGATGATCATCAATGTCCCAAATGTAAAAAAATGTTATCCAACATCACCGGGTATGGAAGTGACTTCCTACCTGTAGTTTTCTGGTTCAAAAACAATCATCTATTTGTGGAATGAAATTGTTAGCAACTTTGTATGTAGGAGAATCGAATCCTTGGAAAATAGAAAATTGAAATAATATATATTATATATATTTATCCCAAAAGCTAAGCATGATAAAATTAAGACATAATTAATAAACAAGTCTAAGCTTGACAACATCGAAAAGTACAAATATGTAGAACTATGAATAATAATACCATACTTTTGGTTTCTCATCACAAGGATCATGGCTTCCATGTATATCCATTCACTCTCACAGTCTCACTTCCACTTTTCAGTACTTCCCACGCACTATCAGTCTACTACCAGTACCGCACTGTCTGCTTTTTAAGCAGAGATGCATGATATCCCAGAATTTAATTTTAAACTTTTTCTTCTCCCTGAACAAACAGGATCCAAAGACAAACAGTCTATATAGACCAGATATAGCAGCTTTCACAAAAAAAAAAATGACAAAGAAGAAAGAAAAAAAAACCCTAAATGTTGTGATACTAAATTAGACCATAACTCTAAAAGCTTATTTGGATTAAAAGAAGAGACCCCAGTTGAGGAGGAAGAAGTTTTGACAGGGAGAAAAAGAGTAGAATTTGGCATGGAGTGAGAATTGAATTCCTCTAATGAGTTGCACTTGCACCTGGAGGAGGGAGAGAATGATGAGGCAGTGGCATGGTTTGTTGCTGAGGTGGTGGACGCTTCCTTTTCTTCTTCTCGTAACTAATTCCTCTTGCTTTGGATTGCAGATCACGAACCTCGCGAAGGTAGAGTCTCACAGCTCGAGCTCCAAAAGGGTTTGCCTCGGGCTTTCCACCATTTTCCTCAAAAGCTGCACGCAAACGGCCAATCAGAGCGTCAAGGCTCCCCCAAGCTTGCCTAAGAGGACATGGACAAGGTGCTGGAGGGTTTGGGTGCCCGTAAAAGGGGCAGATCGGTGTGTGCACTTTCGTCTTCCCAAATTGATCCAGGTACCTACACTCGCAGCAGTAATTACCAAAAAAAAAACGAAAAAAAAAAAGTTTGCATTCATAACAAACAGGCACATGTATAATGAAAGGAAAACAATCTTGGTATAACTCAGATGAAATTACCACGAATGACAAAAGTTTCCTTTCCATGTATCAGACGAAGAACTTTGTCATCTTGGTAATCTCTTATGCTATCTGGTTCTAGCAAGATTGATTCTCAGGAAGATACATGTGTTCTTCTTCATCCGAAAAAAAAAAAGAGAGAGAAAGAAGAGGTGCATGGTGTGTAAAACTAGTTAAAAGGGTGTGTATTGTATGTGGGTACCTTAGGAATTCAAGG
Organism: Vigna mungo; assembly: GCA_036885675.1. NCBI lineage: Eukaryota > Viridiplantae > Streptophyta > Magnoliopsida > Fabales > Fabaceae > Vigna > Vigna mungo. The sequence continues at coordinate 23,655,344 of CP144695.1, forward strand.
ACGTGTGCACCGCTACACCTTGAGAGGGAAAGAGGGGGTCGGTGATTCTTGAGGTATTGACCGAAGGTGTTCCAGTCACGGCGTTTCTGGTTCTCGTAGCGGCTGCTGCTGGCGATGGAGGTGGAAGCAGCGGAGGAAGAGGTAGCAGTTGTGGTTAAGTTGGTGGTGGTGGCGGTATTGGTGATGAGGTTGCAGGTGTTGTCGGAGTTACATGTGTCTATAAAGTCTTGAATATTTGAATCCATGGCCCCTGGTGCTCGCTTTGCAGATCCAAGGTTAATTGTTTCGATTTTCTGTGTGTGTGTGTCTGGGAATAGTGTATCTGGGTTGCTGTTCTAGGGTTCCCAAGACAGTGACCAGAGTGAGGAGTGTGAGAGAGATGAAGGTTAATTGAGATAAACAATTACTATACTTATAGTTTGGATAACAGTTGAGGAAATGTCCTTTTGTTTGAATAATTTCTTTTTTAATGTTTTTTTCCTTTTAGAAGTTACTGTAAATGAAAACAACAACCTTAAAGGGGAAAATTATTAAAAAAGAAAAGAAAAAAAAAAGGAAAGGGAACAAAGTCTGATTAATTGTTGATTGGTGTTACAGACTTGATGGGGTTTTCTGTATTTTTTTATTCGATGAGTGAGAAAGAGAAGAGAAGAGAGAGAGAGAGAGAGGTGACAGACATGTACCTGCAAATGGTGAAGCAAAAGAAGATTTATTGATGTTGAGAATGTGATGAGATTGATGGGAGTGAGTGGCCCTTTGTTGTGAGTGTGTGTTGAGCAATACTAGAAAGGTCACAAGGGTAGGTGTTTGTGGTTTTTTTAGTAGCTTTGATTTCTGATATTGCTGAGGGATTGGGTTTTTTTCCTTTAAAGGGTGGAGCAAACTCAAATTTTCATCGTTTCTTGTTAATGGTTTTATTAATATTCTTTCTTGTGTTGTGTGTTAGGTAGAGAGAGAAAGAGAAAGAAAGAAAGAAAGAAGAAGATGATGAAGAAGATGATGAAGGAGAAGAGAGTTATTAGGGCTTTGGAGGAAATAGGAAAGAAAGGTTGGACAGTAGGTTTGGATGGAGACAGGAAAAAGTTTGAAGGGGTAAAAATTAGGGAATAACATGATTCTGTTTCTTGACCCTGTAGCCTTGAATGACAGTTCCTTCTCAATTTACCTAAATACCCCTACCCGTTTACCCCTTTTAACCTTTTCTTTCTCTCTACAAAGATCATACTTTAATTTCTGACACCACCTTTGTCCACTTCTCACCCTCATTTTCTTACAATTTTTAAACACAAACCCTTTCTTTTACATTAAATTATTTCTCAATTTATTTTACACGTCAATCAAACAAATCCTATTTCTCTTTATAAAAAAATTAACTCCTACTTTTACAATATCTTTCTTATATGATTTACATGTTATTGGAGGTATAAATCTTAACCATAGGAAATGTTTAATGAAGTCATCTAGCTTAAGAGAAAAATAAAATCACATTTTTTAAGATTTATCCATTGATATACAAAGTAAAATTGGATACTGTGTGGTGGTCGAGTTTCATATATACTTGATGAAACACTTAAGCAACTTACTATATACAGTTACTACAAAATTATAAATATAAGAACTCGATCTATATAATGTTTAGAAAGTATAGTGGTAAGTCAACTTAGTCATTTCTATAATGTCTTAGGTTGCATTTTTTTTTTGTCATTTATGTAAAAATGTGTCCCAGTTAACAATAAAACAAAATGTATTACTTATTTTAAGATTTAATGTATTTAATGGTTCTATTTTGTTTTTCTTATATAGACATATGTAACACCCTTAATTTTAGATAACTTTAATGTCAAGAATAAAATCAATTCCAACTTTTAGTGTTAGCTGGGTGAAGAACATTAGAAAACATGTACTTATTATACAATATTAAAATAATTGAAACTTTTAATAATTATTTCTATATGCAATCACGTTTTCATAAGTAAAAATGAATATGCATCACAGTCGTTGAAAAGAAAATTATTTCTTGTGAGAAGTTTATGTAAGAAGGATATATCATATAATGTTGAATCTTATAATGATAAAAGACATACAAATTTTCATACATTATTTAGCATAACGAACTTATTAATTTTCAGTGTTTATTAAAACTTCATTGAATTCCTTCAAATCATATAAATATGTGTAGTCTTCTCATTCTTTTTTAATTCTTATAAATATTTTAAATTCAAAATATACACATACATACATACATATATATATATATATATATATATATATATATATATATATATATATATATAATGTTATAATTTTGTATATAAATAATTATTTTAAATCTTAATCAATTAAAATTCAAAATTTAAAATTGTGGCATGGCTATTATCTTCTAATCCACAAACATACGACTATTTCTTATTAAATGAAGTGTGTTTAATGTATCTGAAAGACTATCTCTATAGGTTGGGAGTTAATATGAACTTATATGTTATGTTGCTGGACAATCAATATATATTAATATTTTTGCATATCTTATTTACATGCTATCATATTTTTTGCTAAAAAATTAAAATATTCCACGAGTGTTCTACTATATTAATTAATTATATTTTTGCTGGTAATATATATATATATATATATATATATATATATATATATATATATATATATATATATATATATATATATATATATATATATATATTAATAATGTAATTTTTTGTGTCTGTAAAATATAAAAACAATTTCCATATTTTCCTTTTGTTGTTTTAGATTTTATTTTATTTTAACTTAATTGATCAAGTGTCTGAATAACTAATAAGGACTTTGGAAAAAATATAGAAGAAAAAGGTTACTCATATGGTATTTGTTGGCACAATAAATGCTAGATTTAGTTAGTCATCCTATAATTGTAAGACCTAGACCACTCATACAAAATGGGCCTTGGTGGGTTTCGCTTGAAAAATTCAAACAAAAATCTGACATAAATTAAAGTAAAATATTTTATAATCTAGATTATTTAATTTGTTATTTTAATGAACTTAATCATACTTGTTTTATGGGTTTATGAATAGAATTAATTTATAAAAATAAAAAATATTATATATATATATATATATATATATATATATATATATATATATATATATATATATATATATATATATATATATATATATATATATATATAAACCTTTTGAAAATGTAACTGCACTAACACAAATTTATTAGATAATATATTGTATAGATCTACATTGTATATTTTATTTTTTTACAATTAATTTTAATTCATCCAAATAGTTTTCTTTAAATGACATTTTTATTATTGTCTTAAATTTTTTATTTATTTATTATTTTTATCATTACTTATTCATAATTATTATTTTTTATTTCCAAAAAATTCACTGTCACAATTATTATCAAGTGACACAATTATTATCAAGTTTGATCATACATACTAGTAATAGTAAAAGTTGAGGATGAATGACAAAATGGAGATAGGTTATGGTTTGATTCGCAGTGAATAAAATGTCAAGTTGGTATTATTTATATGTCAACATGCATCCATCTAGCATAAGTTTATAACCCATAGATGTTAAAGTGTGAACATATTCATCCTTCTGCAAAACTTCAATCAGTTGTTTTTTATGTTCTATTTTATTGTATATAATATAATTATCGATTTTTAAGAAAACAAAATATATAAAGACAAAATGACAATTTAAAAAAAAAAAACATATATATATATATATATGAGGGGATTTGGTTTTGGTTAAGTTATAAATACGTTTTCCTTTGATTCTTAAAGAATCGAAGCAGAATGGTACACTAAAATTTTCGTTATTTATTTTAATTATTTATTTAAATAAGAGGATTTGACTTCATTTGTATAATAACTAAAACCATATATTTTTTTGCTTCGACTTTTAAGAAACAGAGAAAATTTCAAAATTTTCACTTTGGGTTTTTTAATTTTTTATTTGAACATGAGGATTTGACTTTGATTTTTTAGTAACTGAAGCCATATATATATTTCGTCTCGGTTTTTTCAAAATAGAGATCGAAAGGTTTATCAAAATTGTCACTCTATTTTTTATTATTTTATCTGAGCGATAAGATTTAACTTCAATTTTGTAATAATTGAAACGATATATACTTTGTGCACAAGTTTTGATGGAACCTAAGCCGAAAGTAACATTCTTTAGGCTTTGGAATTACTAATATTCGAAGTCTAATATCTTTATGATGTAAAATATTATTTAATTTTAAGAGTATTAAGGATGCTTCTTGTAATTATTAATGCATAATATTTTTAAAATTAAATATTTTTTAAATAAAAAGAGTTTAGGTTTCAATTACTATTTAAACCGAAACTTAATCCATATTTTTTTATTTTTTATTATTTGTTTATGATTTCATGTTTATTTTTAATGAACCGAAATATAATGACTTTTATGCTTTTGATAATCAAAATAAAAATATTATTAGGATATGTTTTGGTTTGGAATTAAAATCTAATATCCGAAATAACTAGTCTGAAAACCTCTTCCTACACTAGTGGAATTTAATTTCTTATTTCAGTTTAATTTTTTTATAGTGTCCCTTTTATTTAGTTGAACTTACTAAATCATCAATTAATCTTTAGGTTTTTTTTTAAATTTTTTTACTTGTATTAAATCCTTATTTCTTAAAACTCAAAAGTGGGATGAGAAAAAGTTACATTGTTCCTTGTTCTAATTTTTCTAAATTTGTGTGGGTCAAACTACAATCTCAAAATTATGTCAACTAATCCATAATTATCATACAAAACCAAATTAATAGATAAAGCAATGAAAAAAAAAATCTAACTTTGAAACTAAATAAAAATAGCAGGTTTACGTTTACCCTTAACAGTATTTAAAAATTATAATTTTTTATTAATAAAAACCTAATAAAACAGTTTAAAAAAGCTATTTTAAAATTACTATTATTTAACTAAAAATGCAAACTACTTTGAATTTATTTTCTTATTACTTCGAGAAAAAAACTATGTTAATTTACATCTTAACAAATGTTAGCTTTTAAATATCAGTTGAACTAAATGTATTACTCTTAGAAAAACAAACATTACCATGCTTGTCTACATTTAATTCAATATGATAAAAATGATTCTAGGTTGAAATTTTTAGTTAGCTAAATGTATTTTTAAAAATTCATATTTAGCAATGTTTTCATAGAAAAAAAATAATCAAATGACACTATTAAAGCTTTAAGTGTCAGCAATAACTAAATAGATCACAAGAACCAAATGTCACTACTATTAGCATTCGTTATTAGATATAATTGTTTAAAAATAAACAATAAAAAGTGATAAATAAGTTTACCTCAAAAAGACAAGCTTTAGTGAGCATGACACAAACAATAGGTCAAAACTTTTCATGTTTCTCAAAAGGTATCTTTTAAAATAACATTAAATAAAACTACACTATTATTCGATTCACCCGCAGGACCTATATTTACCCCTCTATGCATGTTTTTGGTCTCCTCTTTATAAAGAAAGGTGAGGATCTATGAGATTAATGTGGGACATTTTAGGAAGAAAGAAGAGATTATTATAAGAAAATAGATATGTATTAACAACATATTAAATGGATTGTAACTGAATCAATGAATAAAAAACACAATAATAATTTTATAAATATTACAAAATGGTTATAATTTGCATGTTTTAGATAAAGTGTTAGAGTTTTGTATCAATTAAAGATAAGATTAATTTAAAGTATATATATAAAAGTAAATTTTACCTTAAAAATTAGTTTTGTGAAACGTAAAACTCATCTCTTAATCTAAAAGTGTAGATTTTATTTGAAGGTTTTGAACAATATAAAAATTACTTCAAATTCGTAAGTGTGGTTTAAGCTATTCCATTATCATTATAAGATATTTAATACAAAAAATATTTCTATCTATCAAGACAATTTTATTTTAGAATTTAAAATAAGAAAGAGGAGTTCTAAATTTTTCATCAAATATTTTAATAGTATATACAACACCTTAAAGAAACAATTATAGTTCAATATACAACTTTGTCATTTTCAATCCCAAACAAGCTATTTTGTACTTAAATAAATTTTCCGATTTCCTTCTTCTTTTTCTTCTATTATTTATCTTATTTATGTTTGATCTCGTCTTATTGTTTTTATATTATATTTATTTTTTATCTTTTTTATTTTTTTTATTATTATGTGCTTAATTTTTAATTGTCGGAACAAAATTAAGCGTGGACACATACTTTACCTTTAAAAGTGGAAGTTACACGATGAAGTCACATCCTAAAAGTGATAGTTGTTGAGGTTTAAAGCAACTCATAATTGGACTTGTAATAATACTAGTTTTTATCACAGACTACAAGTTTTTACGAATATAAACCACCAGAAAATAGCTTATTGTTTAAGAACTATATTTTACAGATTAAAACTACTATTCCAAACACAACTTATTATTTGAGTTATTACAGACATGCTCTATCCATGATAAACAAAAAATATATATATATAAAATTAATGATTTTTTTTTTCTTTTTTATGTGTTGAAAGTAAATTAGAATAAAATGGGATTTGATAATTATATTAAATAAAATTTTCATTGATACTTTTGTCTAAGAACTCTTCACTTAATTAAGGAAAGTTGTGCGTTCTTTTTTCAAATGTAGGTACGTAAATAAAGAGTATAAGTCTCTTATTGAAACTCTATTCTTTGTTATATTTAAGTTTGTCACTGATTTATCAAATTTAGATTTTAGACATCGTTAACTATGGCTGTGCGTGAGGGTTTTATATACAAGATATTCTTATATATTCTTCTCTTTTACTTATAAAAACAATAATTTAATTTAAAAAATACATACATACATATATATATATATATATATATATATATATATATATATATATATAATGTAAACAACATTTTTACTGCAATAATTTTCTGAAAAAAAAACTATCATATATACTTTCGGGAAAGAGTATTTTATATATTAAAAATTCAACCATCCTTGGCAAATTGATTTCTTATTTAAAAGGAAACAGAAAAAGTCGAACAAACAAGCCAGTATAGTGTATTATTGAATTATCCTTGCTATGAGCTCGAACTGTTACTGTTACAGATTTATATTCATCACCTTGTTTACTGTTTGTTCAATCACCGTCACCCTCTCTTACTATTCAGTCAATACCCTAAACTTGTAATAATAAAACTCTTAAATAGTAATCAATTATATGTTTAGAGATTAATTCCTAAATAGAAATTAATTTTGTAATAGTCAAAATCTAACGTTAGTGATTAATTTAGAAACAGATTTATAATAAAAAAAAGCTAGTCTAAAAATTCAGTACACATGAAAGAGTACTCTTATTGTATACATTGTTAACATTTATATTGAGACGAGTGAAATAGTTTCAAATCATTATCATATGATCTTTCGAAAAAAGGTTACTAAAACAGACTCCATATTAATGAAAATTGGATCTAATCCAAATAAAATATTTGATATTAGTTTCAATTCTAAACTTAAAAATGATGCATTTATAATTTTTCTTTTATAAAATGTTTAATTTTTGCCTTATGTAATGGCATCTCAAGATATTTCAGATGTGTTTATTGAAGTTGCTTATGGTATTTTTACTCTGATTTATTTGCATGCATCACAGTTCATGTTGTTTAATTGAGCAAATGGTTTTGTTTTGGGAGGACAAGTGGGGCAATTAAATATTCCATATTGAGAGGGAATTGTTTGTCTTGGATTATTTTTTTAATTCTTGATGACAAAATCGGTAGTAGGATCTTAGACTGTTTTCTTGCCTTCCACACAATTTTGTGAGAGTTATTTATATAAAATAGTTGTATTGGTTCTTCTTCCTTCTCTTGTTCCCATCACGACAGTGCACTCACAAATTTTCTTTTATTACTTACGTACATATTCTTATATATCCTTCAAATGCAAAAATGTATGTCCTTGTGAAAAGGAAAACAACTAAGAAACATTATTTCAAAATTATGTGAGGGGACACCACATGTTTCATGATCATAGATTATCTCAATCACACCCGCCAAATAAGCTTTAGTGGGTGGACCATCCTACTTAGTTCATATAACAATTCCTATCTAATTTTTCAATTTTATATATATATATATATATATATATATATATATATATATATATATATATATATATATATATATATATATATAAATTTAATGTCAAAGTAAATGTAACTTTCAAGCTTACTTGACAATTCATCAAGTGCCTTTCACATCATAATATAGATAATCAATTCCATACAACACTTCATACAACTCGCCCTTTTAAATTTAGTTCACATGGGGTGAGAATCTCTGGTCAAATTACTAATGTTTTCAGTGGTATCAATCGTCATTGCTCAGCCACAAAAACCTACACCCATGCAATTTTATACAAACGTTTCATCCGACAGCCAGGGATTACTGATACAATTTTTTATATTTTCTGAAGAATTTTCTATAAATATTCACATATGTTTTTATTTATTTTAAAGTTCTATAGAAAAAAATTCGTAAAATATGAAAACTTGTAGTAATGGAGGAACTTCCTGTGGTCAAAACTCTAGGCTGGATGACATTGGTTCTGTCATGAAACAACTGTTATGAGTTGTGAAAATATATCAGTAAGTTGCTTGCAGCAAAAACAAAATTATATATTTAAGAAATCATACAGTAACATCTATGTATCTTTGTCAATTTCACTCTTCTTAGTATTTGTGTGCGCGGTTACCGAGATTATTGTTTGCCAAAGCAGAATTTTCAAGTCCTATATATGTAGGGAATCACATTCATCCACTGTTTCGAATCTCCAATTTCCTTTCTTTGTAAGACTTGAACATGACCACCTTATATATGTAATCTCCAACACTATCTCCTTCTTTTGAAAATCTGGGCACTGTTTTCTGATGGATGTGCATGTGAGACTCTCACGTGGGAAAAGGACGTTTTAAATTATTTCTTTTTATATTTGAAAAGGCATTATGAATGAAAATATAAGTAACAGTTTAATGGTAATGCAGAGACACATAAATGGGATTTTTATGGATTCAACATGACACTAATGTTAGATATGACAACATAGGACAGATATGACTATGATACAGCATGAGTTCGTATAGTATTTATACTTGAATACACAATATTAGATGTTGGATATACGCAAATTTAAAAGAAATATAATTATTTTGTGGCATTTATAGAAATTTATTGTTTTGATATGTGGAATATGTGTCGGTGGTACGTAACAGGTGAAGGAGGAAAGGTGGTAAATTTTGATGGCAATGAATAAGGGTTGAGTTTAGTGGTATTGAGATGGTGGTGTTAGAGTGTGGTAGGTAAGGATTGATAAATGATAAGGTGTTTGGTGTGTCATTATGTTGTTGTGAGACCATGTTTTGAGTTCAGTTGGACTTGGCAGTACCAGTGATGGAAGTGGAAGTACAATTTGAAGCTAAGGACATGAATATTTGTAGATAAAGTTGAGTAAAAAAATTGAGTGTGCATAAATGAAGTGTTAATAATTGGGGGAATATGATATTTTAACAATTTTTTACTTATATCATCGTATATTTGAAACAGATAATCATAAATTATCACATAAACTTATAAAAAAATTGTAAAAAAACAAAAATTTAAAGATATATTTTTCTAACTTAGATGAAGTAAAAGAGTGATAATTTTGATTTGATTTGATAAAGAGTTTTTATCAGAAAAGGTAATGGGCTTGTGTGGGCCCAATATTAGTTATGTGATGGTACCAAGGATTCAGGGTCTTAACTACAAATAGGACTTAGCCATGCTGTTCTGTACCCACAGAAACAATAATACAGATCATAGACAGCTGCTTTGTTCATGTTCCATAACCAAGCAACAACCACTCTAATTTCTGTCTAATTAAACCAAGTAAAATGTTTTTTTTTTCTTTTATATATTATATATTACTTTTTGAAGTAACAAAAAAAAGTTAACTTTTATATTTGTAAAAAAAAGAAAAAGATTAAAGAATAGAATAATAGATATAAAATGTGTAAAAATTTGTTAAATGTGAAAATAATAATATCCTTAAAAAAATTGTTCAACTTCTTGTATCTTCTTCATCTCTTCAACTTGCAACATCACCGAGTTTAGATTTTCTATTGGGTTCTTGAAACTGTCCTTCTAAACTTTTAAAGTATATTAATAATAATATATTAAAAAATTTATCATATTTCAAAATATTAAATCAGTATCTATTGATATATCTTGAATTTTTTTAAAAAAAACATATCCAAATTCTTATATTACTTCTCAAAATCCTATGTTTTTCATTTTTTTCTTGTATATGATATAAAGTATTTAAGATATAGTTTCTTTAATAATTAATATATTACTTCAATGTCTTACATTTAGTACTTTGTACAACAATTAAAAATATTAAATGTTTTCAGTTCAAAAAGTGTTCTTCTACAATAATATTATCTTATTTTACTTGCTGAAGATATTAATCATTAGTTTCTCTAAGATCAAATATATACATAACAAATTGTTTTTATTTTATCTTATTTAAAATCAAGCAAACTTAAATATAAATAAATTTAATTAATTTACCTTATTTCATGATATTACTTATATAGCACCTTTAATTTAATGTTGATTTATCTTTAATTAACTTTTTTTTCAAGATACCAAGTTTAAGTGAGAAATATTTTAGAAATATATACTTATGAATCTATGTTATAAAAATTAAATAATTTTAATTAGCATAAAATTGTTCCTTCACTTATATTTGAGTTTCCAAAGGAAATATTCTGTTAGAGGGGGAATATTAAGGAAGTTGACACATTTTCATAAAAAAGAAATTGATTTGTTGGTTTAGGAGGAGCAATAAAAATAGTCAATGTCTTTTTGTTTTACTTTTATCTCTTCCAAAAAATGTTTTTTTTATTGAAAACGAAAAGAGATTTAAAGGAGAAACATTCCTTTAAATATATATTTTTGCCGACTAAGTTATATTAAAAGTATTTTATTTATGATGTTGTTTATGATAATCTTTTGTTTAACACAGTTAGAAAGTTACATAGATTGTCTTAATCTACTAATTAAAAATGTGAGGTCGTTACGGGATTAGGGGCTACAAATATTTGATGTGTTTATCAATGAATCTTCCTAAATGGAAGTCATGCTATTTTATAATTAATGACTTTTATGTACACAAGAATTTGTTGGATATTTTGTTTAAGAGTCATAAAACATGTATTGTATGCGAAGAAGATTGTATATCAACAATTGAATCTTAGAAGAAAGATAATATATCTTTAGTATATAAAAAGTTATTCTATGTACCACATGTTGAGAAAAGCTTTAATGGAAATAAAAAGAATATTGTTGATTCTAGCTAAATTATATATATATATATATATATATATATATATATATATATATATATATATATATATATATATATATATATATATATGTGTGTGTGTGTGTGTAATATTTCAAAACTTTTTGTTTTACAATTCTTTAACCTTTACGATACTTATTTAAAATTAATTTTTATATTTTTTATAATATTAGATAACATTTTAGTTATAGATATCTTTTTCCCGAGAACATTTTATATTTTGATTATAAATAACATTAAACATGTTATTATGTCATATTAAATAAGACGTCAACTATTTATTATCTTCTTTTTTTTATATCCAAATAAAACCAGAGGAAGTTATAAGAGAAAAAAAAATAATTTTCTTAATCTTTAATTTTGAAACTTAAAATTTTAAATGTCATAGATATTTTGAAACAAGAAGTATCAAAATATGTAGGTGAGAAGAAGAAAAAGAAGAAAATGATATGTATAAAGATAATGAATTTCACTTTTCTCTCCTTTTGAACTTGTTAAGAGTCATAATAAAAGAACTATAAAATGGACATTATAACTCTCTTAACGAAGGATTTTTTATTTTTTATTTTTATAAACATCACTAAGAGTTGAAGCCTTAACAAGTTTAAGAAACTAAACTTTCAATCAATTAGACAAAACTTGGTGGATGCAATTATTTATATTACACTTTTTAATTAACAAATCTGATTTATATTTTAATGATTTTGATTTATAAAAAATATATATTAAAAAGATGTCTTTGTAACTTTTTACTAGTGGGAAATCTTGCTTTTCTTTTAGCATCAATGCCTTGGTTGCTTGTAAAGCATAGTTAGCTTAAGTGCATTGAATGGATAGATTTCTAATTTCAAATTGACCATACTTAAGTTAAATTCTCATCCAAATTGAATGATGAAAGCTAGTGCATATGAGGCAAATCTACCCTCATTATTTTCATGTTTCTCTTTTATCAAAGAACCAAAGAATAATATGTTGATAGAGATTTTCAACTGAGATTTCCTTCACCATGTTTTTCAAAGTGAATATTATATTCCTAAGGTTAAGATATGCGAAAACATTTTGTTCGTCAAACCAAAGTGACACATTAATTTCTAATGAAAGCGATATACACAATGGTATAGTTTTTTCTTTTCTCTTTTTTTTTCCTTTGCTTTTACAGTCGTATTTAAATTTCAAGTAAAGTTTTGCATTAGAGTAAATTGTGTTTAACCATTGGATATGTTTGTTTTTCCCCACATTTTATATTAACTTATTAATATTTCTTAAGTCTACCTTTTTAAGTCGTGTATAAACTTTTTAGGGTTTTTCATATATTTGTTACATCTGTTTGGTATTTGAATGTTTCAAAGCTAGGAAACTTTTAAAGGATGAAATATGTGGTTAGTTATCCCACTTAAGTGTAATTGAAATTTATTTTTATTTAAAATTTTAATATAATTTGGTTTTTAAATTTTAGCTTTTTTAATTTATTTATATTATTTTTGTGTTATGTGTCTAATAACATTTTAGATTGACGTATTCTAACTTAAATCTCAATTTCAAAAGTAATTTAATATATAAAAAAAAGTTAACATTTGGATAAAGAACTTTATCCATTCATTTTTGTCCAATAATTAAAATATATTTAATTTTTTTTTAAATATTCATTTTCTGCTGTAAATTATTTTTGTAGTAAATAGTATCAAAATTAAAATTATTATTTATTAAAAAAATATTATTCATTACTTCTATACAATAAATAGTAATTTATAAATAATCTCAAAATCTGAACTAGGGGAATATGAAATTAATATTTTACTGTTTTCTTATTTAGTATTTTTGAGCAAATTAATGTGATTAGAAATTGGTCCCAAATGAAAGGCAATGGCAGTAAGAGATCTGAGCGTGCATGTCTGATAAACCATTGCATGACATGCACTTTTCACAGATCCATCTTTCTCATTTCCGCCCTTCAAAGCACACAAGATTTGCCCGTCATGTCATTTCTTTTTCTTTTTCTTTCTAATTCTATCAACATTTTTTTTTACAAAATTATTAATAACAAACTCTTTTCATATACTATTTGCAACCAATCAAATAATGACATTGTGGAGAAATAATCTTATATTTCTCAAAAACAAAACATTTTTGAGAAATGATGTTAACACCTTAAAAAATACACATTTTTTAAATATGAAATAAAAAAATTTATATACTTTGATGTTTCAATTCCACTACATTTATATTTATATTTATCTTTGAATATGAAATAGTTAATTTTACTAATTTAAATAACATAAATTTATATAATAAATTTTTAAATTTTTTAAAGATCAAAATACTTTTTTTTTATTTTTTATTCTAGAATAGTTTTCTAAACACAAAACAAGTAATTCATGTCTCTATAATTAATAATTTCAGGTATTAACATATTATTTGTTTATTTAATATAAGAGATTTTGTTAAGTTAACAGCAAAAGCTTTTCGAGAAATCACGTAAAGGAGACTTAAGTCTCAAGTTCTTATTTTAATTGTTTTTTTTTTTTGTAAAATTTTATTACCGGGTCGCTTACTTGTTTTATCTTCGTTACTTATGTTTTAAGTTAATTTAAATTTTGTTACATTTAATTATATTTTAATTTTTAACAAACTTTATAATGAATGAAAGACAAACTGTTAGAAAGGAAAAGAAGCGGTAAAACAACGTTAATTTTTTTATTATTTAATTATTTTTTAACTTTTTGTGTGCATAAAATAAATTATCAATTACACTTCTTTAACATTTATGGACACTTTTGTCCTCTAAATAAATTGAAATGAAATTAATGATAATTGATATCAGAATTCATTTAATATCACACTTAATTGACAACTTTTATAAAATTCAAGTTTTATTAATTATTCTTAACTATTGTCTATGTGAAGAAAAAACAAAAACATAACTTATATTTTCAAATAATATATTAGATATAATTTCTTTTAACTTGCAAGAATCTATAAGAAATAAATGAGTCTGTACATATAGTCATATTCATCTTCACAAATGCCTGTCTTATTTTTACATCCAACTTTGATCTTTTATCCTTTAAAAAATGAACAAATGTCTTTTGATAAAAAAACTATAAATGATCATAGCTTATATTATTGTCAAACCAATTTTTATATGGTACTTAACTATCCAGAATCATGGTAGGAGTATTGATAACATGCACCGTCATGTATAGTACCTCACCCCAAAAATGCTTGGGCAATTTAGCATCTAAGAGCATACATCTCACCTTGTCAAGTAATGTTATTTTCATCCTCTTACCTAAACAATTTAGTTGAGGAGTTTTAGGAGGAGTTTTCTCATGTGCTATACATGTTTGTAATAAACATCAAAGGGTCCATGATATTTACCATCATCATTAGAACAAGTACATTTTAGCTTCTTTCTTGATTTCCTCTCAACCAAGGCATGAAATTCCTTGAACTTTTCAAGTACTTGATCCTTTCGCTGAAGTGCATAGACCGAAAGCTTCCTAGAACAATCATCAATAAAAGTAATAAATTAAAGTGCACCACTAAATGATTTTACCTTTAAGAGGCGACAAACATCATAGTGAACCAATTGTAACAACTTTAACTTCCTTGAGGTTGAATACTTCTTGAAGGATACTTTGGTTTGCTTGCCAATCATGCAATGAGAAAATCTCTCCAATTCTGCACCTTTTAACCCTTGAAGAAAGTCCTTTTTAACTAAAATTTTAGCCTTTTTTATTGATATGACTAAGCCTTCAGTGTCACAAAAATGCCTTCATATCCATGACATTAGTGTATTTTCATAACCACCATCATTAAGCATATGCACAAAGATTAAGTTAAAATAGACATCAGAAACACGTTTGATTCCTTTAAGCAATAATTGCATTCCATGTTGGTTTGTAGGCAAACATCACCAACACTAATCATTTTAGACAAACCATCATTAACTATCTTTAACACTCCAAAATCACCAAAAATGTAAGATGTGAAGAACTCCTTCCTTTGTGTAACGTGTAGTGTAGCACCACTATCAATAATCAACATCTCTCATGAGATACAAGATTAATTGACTCAAAGTCATGATGAAAAACAAGATCAACACATGTAGTAATAATGACTCGATCATCACCATTATCTTTCTGCTTGTCTTTCTTGTATTTGTTTTCCTTTTTCCACTTAAAATAATATTTCTGAATGTGCCCTATTTTATTACAATAATGACACTTTATATTCTTGAATCTTGAGTTAGACTTACTCCTATTATTTTCTCTACGACCTTTTGATTCCTTTTTCTGATTTTTCCTCCTAATATCTTTGACAAGCATATCAAACTGAGATGAAGAATCACATATGTTCCTTATCATCTCTTCATTAAAAGCATCGTTCTTTGTCATATGGAAAGAAACAATGCCATTTGGGGTCTAGTTTGTAATTGAAAATCGAAATATCTCCTAAGACTTCAGTAGAGTATTAAGTAGCCATAGTCTCAATACTTCATCATCAAATTTTATACTCATTCTCGATAGTTGATCTAAGAGCCCTTGAAACTCATTCAATTTTTTTGAAACGGAAGAATTCTCCATGTACCAATTCATCAAGCAATTCAAAAAATACAATTTATTATTGCCTGACTTAAAAGCATACAAAAGACTCAATCTTCTCCCACAAAGTTCTATCATGTGCCTCATTTGCAATTTGATTATAAACATTGTATTCAACATATTATTGAATGAAATCACACATATAACTATAAATATACACACTAATTTCATATTATTTTTCTTCCGTTTCATTTTTTTTTTAAAATCCAACTCAAAATCAGTTTGGGCATTAATCCCTCCACCCCCCATTTCAAACCTATACCTCCCCATCTTTTTTTAACTTTTCATTAATTACAAAACTAACCTTTTTTATTTTTTATTTTTACTTTTTTAACCCTCTTAATTTAATAACCCTAATTTTTACTTTACTTTATATTTCAGCTTTCACTTTCACAGACTTTCGAAACTTTCGAAAACAACCCCACCTCCCCTTCCCTTTGCATTCACACCCCCAAGCTCTACCTTTCATTTTGTAAAAGTTTTCAACTTTTCCAGTCATCTCTTCCTCTGCTTTGTTAGCTTTTGGTGTGTGCGGCGGTCCGACGGTTGTGTGTGGCGGTCCGGTGATTGTGTGCGGCGGTGCAGCGTTTTCACCCTAAACGGATGCTGACATCCGTTGACGGATAATCAGATCCGTTTAAGGGTTTGTGTTATTTTTAACCGTAAATTACATACCTCTACGGCGCTTACGTATCTCCTTCAACCACCGTGCTGCAAACACGATCACGGAGAAAAAGAAGAAGAATTATGTACAATTGCAACTTTCCTTCCCCAACGATTATTTGAAAGAAAATTCTCACAAGAAAAGAGAGCACAAAAAGAATTCTAAAAACCAACGAAAGAGCAGAACACAACAGAATGAGAGAAAAAAAATTAGGCTTTTTACTATAGAAGATTAGAATTAAAATTAATCTATAAATTAAATTTTACGTAAGAATATAATAGGAATATAAATAAGAAAAGAATGGATAAAAGTGGGATGGGGAGATGGAGGTCAAAGAGGTGGAGGTGGAGGTGGAGGTGGAGGGATTAACGGCCAATCAGTTTTAGCCTTGTTGGGCCCTTGTCTGTGTATTCGTATGTTTCTGGCCCATGTTATTGGACAACCTCGTTTCTCGTTTGCTATTACACTGCAGACGTTTCTTCCTGCACCTTCATTTCTTCTTCCATTTCCACATATTTTAAAATTCCAATTTTATTCTCTTTTTTATTTTGAGTCCTGAAACATACACTTCATATATATATATATATATATATATATTCCGAAATACACTACAAAATTTATATTTCGGGTTTACAATTTAGAATGAAATATATATATATATATTCCAGATTGTATAATCAGTATATTTAATGAGAAAAAAGATTAAGAGTGAGGAGAAAGGGCTATCGGAGCAAAAGATGGAGAAAGTTGCAGACGGAGGAAAAAAAAGCTGGTGAAAAAAATATATGAGCAAAATGATCTTTTCACCTGACTTATGAAGGTGCAGAAAGAAACTATGGGGTGCAGGAAGAAGTGTCTAGCACAGAAGTTGTTTTTTTTTTTTAACTTTTTAATAAAATAATTCTGCACTAATATTTAAAATTAGTTATCTTCATGTATTGAACCATAACTAGGTTAGACAATGAGGATGTGGAAAGAGAAAAGACTGTTATGAATAGCATGACCCATTTACAAATAGATATTTTGTTACCCAACGAGTTCGTATGATCCGATGTGAAAATTATAGCTAATTCAAAGAAAACATTTCTTTTTAAAAATTAAAATTGATAATATTTTTTCTTCTAAAATATATTAATCCAACTAGCAATAGAACAATTGTTTATAGAATCATGGAAATAGTCATAAATCATTCAGGAAATTCCTTGTTTCACGTAATTTTTTATTGATAGACATGCGACAACCTAAGAAATTTCTACCCAAGATTGACTAAGCATAATAGTAAAGGACACAGGTGACCGTAAATGGAAATTATAACGTTCAAAATCATTGTATTCCTCCAATTAAAGCATACACTATTAGATAAAAAAATATATATTTTTCCTAACAAAGGCTAAATCATAAATCATTAACAATGTAGTGTTCACACAAGAAAAATTGAATGAGTTGTCACACAGTAGAATTCATAGTGACTGGCTTGCATATCAGTGAAATGGAGGTTGTATTATTAATTCTGATTGCACAATTTGGATGTAGGTTTTTTTTTTGTTCGGGCGAAGATGATGGTATGAAGAAGGAGAACATAAAGGATGAGCGAACTTCATTGGGTGTTGATGATTCACGAATGACTGTCCAATTTTGGTGGTTATATGCATTTTGAGTTTGTAGGTTCATGAAGATAAAGATGCACTGAAGGGGGTTTAACATGGGTGCTTCCATGACTGCGTTTCTGGTTCTTTGATATTACAGGTTGGGTGTGAAGATGAATGAGATTTCGCGGTGGTGTGGTTCGAGTGGAGGAGGCTCGCGGATATGGATGATGGTTTAAGGGTTTTACATTTTTTGGTCTTATGCGCGATGGAGGGGTTTTCGCTATTGTGGTGGAGAAGGCAAACTAGGGTTTCGTGTGGGTGCTTCCATGATTGCGTTTATAGCTCTTTGATGTTGTAGGTTGGGTGTGAAGATGAAAGAGATTTCGTGGTGGTGTGGTTTGCGTGGAGGAGGCTCGTAAATATCGGTGATAATTTGGGGTTTTTACATTTTTTTTGTCTCTGTTTGTAGGTTTATGTGTGGGGAGATGATGATAAAGAAGATGAGCGTCATCGGTGTTGTTCCCAGCATGGTTAGTGACTAATGGAGGAGGAAACCACTTTCGCTTACCATGTTTCCACGTTAATTCCTTTAACTTGTCACGTATATGAAAAATTGACTGCTCATTCAATATTGGCTTCTGTGGACATTACACCGTTAGCAATTTAGACGTCATCAACGAAAAGAACCAAAATGAACAAATTTTACGAAAAAAAAAATGATCACTTTGGACACCGAAAAAAGTCAATGATCACTTTAAACAAAATAATAAAAATAAAGATCAAAATAGATATTAAACCATATATATATATATATATATATATATATATATATATATATATTATCCTAGATGTTTTATTCGTGCCAATGCACAAGTAACTTACTTAGATTATAACTTTTTTGGTTATAATAAATATTCTTAATTTTATTTAGATAAATATATAATTGCAATTTATAATAATTATGATCAATAAACATGTGATACTATATTTTGTAACATCTCAATTTTAACATTGATAGAATAAGACGTTATAAAATTAATAAAATAAAACAAGTATGTTTCAACTTATAGATATAATATTAATATAGTTATCTAGAAGAAAATAATTATAATAATAATTATATCTAAAAGAGCTAAAGGTAATGACTAGACAACCTAGAAGACATTCTACAACATCACCGTCATTTACCATAAATACTTTAACTTTTATACCTTATCTGATCATACCAATAAGGTGATCATTGCAGAAGAAACAAACAACACCCAGGATAACAAAAGAGATAACAGGATAAACTAATATTCAAAAGAAAACTTTATAAACAATTTAACCATCACATATTAGTTCAATATTTATTACATTTTATAACTCATAAACATATAATTAATTGACTTTAGACTCAATTATCCGTATACATGCTTCAACATACGTATTTAATGCACTCGTAATACAAAATCATAAACGCAGGGGTTATCACCCTACTCACGAAGTTAATCCTTCACACTTGAGACCAAAAGTTCATGGTAAAGACCTTCTGTCATTTTATTCCCCACTTCATTCATCTCTATATGAATTGAATGGTTGGTGATATATCAAGATACCTACTTTCAGAATCCCCACATTTTAAAGCACACACTAATGACATCACCATCAATTCCTCCTTGGATTGCTTCCAATCATTCTCAATTATACATCACACATCATATCATTATAAATGAATAAATATCATACATACTCATAATCATATTATAAACCAATCATTATTTGTAACATTGACATATCACAATCATTAAATGCATCATAAGAAATATACCAAAACTTAGTTAAAATTTTGGTATTTTCGCACATTCACAAAATCTGCTCGTTCATCGAAAACTCATTCGCTCAGCCACCAGACCTACTTGCTTAGCCACCAAAATTTCTCACTCAGCTAGTAGTGTCTGACAACACACTCTCTTAGCGACTAAATATGCTTACTCAACAAGAAAAACCATTAGAACTTACAAACTTACATTCTCTCAAAAGTCGTCTAGCGAGTATATTCTCACTTAGTGATCGTCAAGTCAGTGAACTCTCTGACTTTGACTTCGCCCTATGAGTATATGCTCACTCAGTGAGTCTGCATAATTCGGCATACAAAATTCTGCAGATTCCACCCTATAAAACTAGTCTAACACAAACCACAAATGTTCAAACCAACCAATTCTCATTTCGTATGCATTTCAACAATACAATTCACTCCAAATACAAGCTCAATCATTCAATCATAGCAGAGTTCCAATCACATTATATCCAAGGCAGTTCAAGCTTCCTAATTCAACTTAATAAGTCATATCTCATTAGATAACTCAATTACACAATCCAAATGTCATATAAGCATACAACCATCAATCAAAACTTGTCTATTAACTAAATTCAAAGTAACTATATTCCATTACCTGATAGATGACTAAACAACTCTAGGGTCCTAAAACAGTTTCAAAAGTTCATAAAGCTCTATTTGCTCTTATGAACAACAAAAACATGATCAGGATACACCATTAGAGTCATTGATCAACAAAGACTCAAACTAAAGACTCAAAAGACGCATGCAACAGATACAATAAAAGACCAAAGAAAAAGGGTTGAAACTCAACTTACTCTAAAAGAGGAGTTGACCGGTCCAAATGGAAGAACTCATTATGAATTCTACGGTTTAAATTCTTCAATCAGATAAACAAAGGATGATAACACCTAGTGAGAAGTTAAAAGACTCTAGAAAAGTGGTTTATAGAGAGATGATGTGTTTAAAAATAATGAAACTCGTTTTTAACGAAACTATTTATATTAAAATAATCGAATCTCACTATTTGTAAATAACTATCATTTCTAAAATGCAAATTTCTAGGTCATTACATATTTCAATAAGAAAATTATACAATCATGATTCATACTATATGTTCAAATTAAAGTACAAATAATTAGTTTTAAATATCAATGTTTCTGTAAATTAAAAGTAGATATTTTTGTAAATTAAAGTAGATATGAAGAATGTTGCATTACCTCAAAACTTTATAATGATATGAGAAGACTTTTATTGATAATAAAGTCTTTTATCTGACATTTGCCTTCTTCTATTAATCTATTAAGAAACTCAAAACGTAACTTTGATAAACATACCTTGCAATTGAATAAACCTTAAAATAAGAAGGTATATCTTAAATGTATTGCAAAATGTTGTATGTGTTTCTTTTTAAAGAATTACAAGACCTTTTTTGTACACAACACTTTTAGTTGTTGTGCTGACATTTCCATCTTCATCCAGAATTAGGATTTTTAATCCTTTATTTGTTCTGACTCTAAACAAAAACAATAAAGTTGTTATGTGTGAATATTGGACGTAACAAATAAGGTCTAACTCTCATAACAGATTGCTCTTGAGTCTTATTGATTGTCATTGCAAAACAAAGGGGTATTGAAAATTGTCTTCTTTAAAATTTAAAAGGCAATCCATAATCATAAGACACCAAATTCATTTTTGCTATAAATATCTTTTGACTAATGTTTTTTCTTGTGATCACATTATAGTAGAAATCATGTTTTTGCCTAACTTATTAACTATCAATTGTGTGTCACTACAAAGACCCTTTGCTTGATCAATATTTATTAAAAGCATAATTGACACACATGCTTTCAATTTCAATCGATGATTTGATATGCTTGAACATTTTATTTCATTCAAGAATTTTGATGTAAACCACTTTGCTTGAATTTTTTGGTCATCATCTGATAGACAACATGTTCTGAACTTAAATAAGTAATTTCACCGTTTATGAAAGACAACATGAAGTCATTAACCTATTCTACAAATTCAATTATTGGACGTAAAATTGATCCATCATAAAAAAAATCACAAGACATTATATTTAGCATAAATTGGAATAATGATAATAAAGGTGATTCACTATTTTCAATTAAAATATCTTTTCGTATTTTAAGAATGTCTTCACATTTTCGTTTAAATTAATGTTTCTATCTCTAATTTTCATAATCTAATTAGCAAATTGTTTTATATAAGTTATAGTTTAATATTTGTTACAACATATAAACAAGAAATACAACATATAACATATGAAAAAATATAACATAAACATTAGTTGAGATATCTTATGAAGTTTAAATGGTTTCTAAAAAAAGATAAAGTGCATCTAAAATGGCACAAAACCCATTGATATTAAAAAAATTCATTCATATATACATCAATGTTAATATTCTTAAATAACTTCTCAACATGAAAAACAATCACATCTCCCTCCTTTAGTTCATTCATAGTAGAAAACAATCCTATTTTATTCCATTGAGTTGGACATATGTGAACCTCCAATTGTGAACTTAGTTCGCATAATGAGAAGGGAATAATGTGATTTAGATTTAAGAAACGAAAAGATATAACTTAAAAAGAATGAAAAGAAAAATACCAAATGTATATTTCATCGTATCTTAGAAATTATGTAAAGCTTCCTTAGTACTTAAAAAGTTATGCTTTTGGGATAGTTTGGAAATTTGTTGTTCAATTTGTATCATGTGACATGTTTTTACCTTTTGTGTCCATTATTTTATACTATATATTTAAATATTTTAAATATAAAAGTTACCAATAAAGTTATAATTTTAATTTTGTAAAATTCTTTATTAAAAGATATTGATATTACACAAATTTAAAATTATAAAATTTAAAAATAAATATTTGTTTTTAAATATACTAAAATTTCATAAAATTTAAAATTGTAAAATATAACAATGAACATTTATTTTAAAATTCTAAAAGGTTGAAAATATAAATAAAGATTACCGAAGTCTTACATTAGAACAGACTAACGTCATCACATAAAGTATATATATACCTGCTACATAGTGAATTACAAAAAATGTCAAATAAGAGATTAAATGCTCTAGGTTGCATGATGTAAGTAATAGAAATGCAGTGCTTAAAAGATAAAGTTGGTAGGTGGTTAAAAGTAGAAATAGAATAAAGAAAGTGAAACTAAATGAAAAGAAGAAAAGGCTGTATATAGAATTTCTATATACAGTCAATTAATAACGTAAGGAATAACAAAACAATACTAACAATAATAATATGATGGCTAGAATAAAAATAACACTAAGTAAATGTAAAAAAATTACAACATATTTTGTAAAAAATAAACTTGGATAATAATAATTATTTTTTATTTTATTTGAAGAATTCACTAAAATAATTTTCATTATTACTCAACAGTTTTCAAAAGTTTTCTTAAATTTTTAAGGTATTTTTAATTTTATTATACTTTTAATTATACATTTTTTAGGATTTTATTTAATGATTTATCAAAACACATATTTTATAATTTTTTAATATTTTTATTATGCAAAATATTGTTTTTATATTTTTTATATAATTATTTTTATTTTTTAATTCATTATCGTAAGTTTAATTTCATCACTATAATTATATAAATACATTTTATTTACTATAAAATAATAACTTAATATGATTTTTATGAATTTTTTTATCATCATCCAACGTATATTGAAGTTCAAACAATTAAAGATTTATGTTAAATTTTGATTATTATTAGTTTAATCTATATTTTTTTTTGTGGTTTTAATCAAATGATGCATTATACTTTTCATCATTGTATAGATAAATTTTATTTGCTATAATATAATATTTTAATGTGATTTTCATAAATGTTTTTATAACCATTCAACATATATTGAAGTTTAAAAAATTGAAAATTTTTTATCTTAAATTAAAATTATTATTAGTTTAATCTTTGTTTTTTTTATGATTTTGATCAATATAATTTTTATTAGTGTATAAAAAAGAAATTTTATTAGAATTTTAAAAATTGAATAAAGAGACATTTAAAATAATTTTAATTTGAATATTTGTTTTATCATTATATTTTTTAAAAAAAGTTTAAATTTTATCAATTAAGTTTCGTTAACATTTGCAAATTTAATAAATGTTTTGGTTTTAATGAAATTTTATTTGATATTTTAGAATGAAATGTATATAATTATAATTATAATTTCTTTTTATATATTTGATATTATTATTTTCTTTGATATTTATTATTTGATAATATTATATTTTTTATCATAATTTTTTGCTATTTAATAAAATTAATTAATTGATATTGAAATAATAGAAAGTGAGTGTGAATATAGATACAAGTATATACTATTATTTGATAAGAATGAAGATGAAAGAAATACTCATTGGATTTGAGTATGAAGATGAAAATAAATTTTTGATAAAGATGAATATGAAATAAAACTTGTTCTCGTTCTAAAAAAACGAATGGAACAACATAAGAAAAATTATCACTATAATAAATAATGAAAGAAGTTTATGTAATTTCTGTAACCTCCCAAAATTATATATAACAAGTATATAGACATGGAAAGCAACAATTAGAACACTAGAAAGCAGTTGGAGTCATCAGATGATAGTGTATCAATATACAGTCATCCAAAATGAGTAATTCAAAAGCTTTACATATAAGTATAAAGTCTTTCAAAATACAACGAAGGAAAACTAATAAAAACCTAAAAAAAAGCTAAGAGCTAGGAGCCGCATCGCCACTATCTAGTGCTTGCTCCAGTGGAGTGTCATCTGCTGCCTCTGCTCACATCCAAAGTTGGATGATCATCGTAATAAGGAAGAACCAAGAACATACAAAACACACAAACATACATTGCAACGGTAAGCTAGTATTCAAAACATGCACATGGTTAATACAATTAATCAAGAAGAACATACAAATAATAATCAATTCAGGCATGAGATAAAACCCTAATTAACACAAACTCGTCCGGACTAAGAATGTATATAGAGCTGGGGCGGGTTGTGCACTTGTGGTGGCCTCTACTGCTTTGCAAAGCCATTGCCGAGGGGTTTCACCCGACCACACACAAGGTTGGTCCGTTACCGCGGAATAGACCTCCAGTGATAGCGCCTACCCTAGGACCTCTCACTACTCTCACCACACGCATCAATCCTCTCTAAGTGAGAATGAAAGACCGTTAGAGTGTTAGGGATAACCCCCCATAGTGGAAGCCTCTTACATACATTCAAAACACTAATTTCATCTCACCTAGAGATCTTATTTAATTTTCAAAGACCACAACTTCATCCATTAATCATATTTCACTCTACCAATCCATATTGAATAAATCTTTCAATCTCATTCAGAAGCATATTAAAACATATACAACTCCTACACTACACATTTTCACAAAAGCATCATCTATTAATAACAATTTCTTTATGAACTTTAATTACCAATACTTTAGTAATTCAAACAGCTTGGAGACCCTCACCAATGGCTCTGGAAGGGTCAAAAACCCCCAGAACGACCTAAAGAACGTCCAAAACGGACGTCTGGAACCCCCCAAACTAGGGGCGTCCAACGTGAATTTCTGCTGGAAAACAGCAGGAAATGCCGCCTAGCGCCCTTTTTGGGGCGCCCAACGTAAATTCTGCAGATTTTTCTGCAGAATTTGCAGAACTCACTCTCCTAAGTTTCGTTTCAGGCCTTTTGATGGATTTCTAGCACTCCTAACTTGATCTATATGATGAATTAAACTTGCCTAACTGGTTCTAGACATTCCTAACCCCATTCTTTAGTGTTTGTGCATCAATTCATACTCAAAATCTTAGTTTTCAACAACCTAAGGACTCAAACCTAGATTTACCAATTAGAAGATGTTTTTAGCCCTATAGACACCTCTAACAAGTCAGATTTGACTCAATTAAGTCATCCCAATAGCTTAACTCAACCATTAACTCCTAAATCTCAAAATCACTCTCTCACTTCCTCTAGAATCACCCAAAACACTAGTTTTCCTCAGCCTAAGGGTTAAACTTCATTTCTAACATTTAGAACCTCATATCAACCAATTTTATAGTCCTAACAAGTTATAATTAACTTGCCTAAGTTGCCTCAACAGTCTAAAAGAGTCCTAGACCTCTACCTCTCAAATTCACTACTTCCCTTCCCTTCAAATAACCTCAATTTCACCAACATAGAGACCAAAAACTGAATTTACCATTTAGGATGAGTTCCCAACCATTTTAGCTCTTCCAACAAGTCTCAAATGACCTATCTAAATTATTCCAACAGCCCTCTTGCACCTTAGACTACAATAACTCGAAATCACCCTCTCACTTCCTTAAACTCACTCAAAAGTACCAACTTACTTCAAGCATTGCCTACTAATTAATATAACACGTTTTACCCCATCAACAAGTCTCAAATCCAGCATTTCTTCACAACCATACAAATTCATAACAACCATTTATAGAATCACAAATGTAGAACCAAATAACATATGATCTCATGCACACATACACCCCAATTTTTAGTTCAAATAACACAATCTCACCAAACATTTCACATATACATTATTTCACAGATTTCAAATAAAAATCCTAACTCATGCAACTCTAATTTATAAAATAAAACAGAAACTCCCAGCTTCCCTTACCTATGTGATACACGATCCCGCTCACAGATGCACCTCGACAGTACCTTGAGTTGTGAAGGGAAAATCACAGTACCCTACAATTCACCTTTAGGTGATGAGAATAGTCTTAAAACCCAAAATTGAGTTGAGAAACTAGAAAGAGAAACTACTGTCACATGCATGACAGAATCAAGGTATGAATACAACCCTATAAAGCATGGAGGTTTAGGGAAATAGCTTACCCGTTGAAGAACGACAATTGATGTGAAGCCCACTACGCTGTGAGAGTTTGGACACCACCTACCCAGAAATCAAATGGTTCAATGAGGAGAATTTGAGGAGAGAAGGCAAGAAAGGGAGGAAGAGTTTTTGGAGAGTAAGACTTATGGCTCAGACAATGAAGATGGACAAAGATTCTCAGTTTTCTTTATTTTATTTTCTAACATCCCATCCTTTTATTAAGTGCCACTTGTCCATTCTTCAAAAATTTGATTTTCTCAATATTTACAATTTCAACCTTACAAAAATAATCTATTTACATCTGAGGAAACAAGACAAAAATTATTGTTTGTGTAATGTTGTTTAACTAAAATATCCTTCATTTTTTTAAACTACGTTGGATATAACATTAATCTTATAATTACTATTTACAAATGAATGAAAAACTATATAAATTATTTAAAAATTAGACACAATTCACGGTGAGTCAGTGAGTGAAAGCGATTTAATAATTTTTTTTTTTTACCTTCAAGTAGCCTCTCTTTCTACAGTCATTAATAAAAAAACAATTTATCCAAAGACACTAAAACATTATTTGAAATAATATATAAGAAATTCATATATAAAGTTTACTTTAGGACATTCTCAAAATATAAATATTATATAATAGATAACGAGATATCGATTTGGTATATATATTTTTTAAATTATGTATAAATATAATTATTTTCAACCATTTAAGACAATTTAAAATATATTAACTAAACTAAATATATATATAAAACATTATAACTACATGCTTATTTTACAAAACTCTAAGCCACCTACGAAATTAAACAATATTTTCCAGTATATGATTTTGGTCAAAGTATTATTTGTGCCTGTCTTCCTATATCTGGTCCAAGCGTAACAAATAAAGACGACAATGATTAGGAGGAGACAGAAGAATACGTGAAAATCATATACATGTCAATATAATTTTAAAATGGATTAATAATGTAAGATTATTTTAGATGGTAATGTAACCCACAAATCCGAGTATAGGGGATTGAAAAAGTATGTGGCGGACCCAGTGGAAGCAAATTCAACCCTTTCAATCACTGTAATGTGAACACCACACACCCCTCCTTTTCTCTCTCGTCTCTTCTGCACTTTATAATCCTCAAAAGTCGTAATCTTTTCACTCTTCAAATCCATTCTAGGGTTCCGCAATCCAAGAAAAGGGCAAAATTAATCGATGGAGCGGTTGAAGCTGGCGCAACTGGGGGAGAGGCTCAAGACCGGTGGGGCCCAGATGGGGCGAATGGTAAGCGGCAAGGTCAAGGAGATGCTGCAGGCTCCCACGCCGGAGTCCAAGATGGTCGACGAGGCCACGCTCGAAACCATGGAGGACCCTAATTGGGGCATCAACCTCAGGATATGTGCCATGATCAACGCCGACCAATTTAACGGCTCCGAGGTCGTTAAGGCCATCAAGAGGAAGATCAACCACAAGAGCCCTGTTGTTCAGACTCTTAGCCTCGACCTCTTGGAAGCCTGCGCCATGAACTGCGACAAGGTCTTCTCCGAAATCGCTTCCGAGAAGCTTCTAGATGACCTCGTTGCCTTGATTGATAACCCTCAGGCCCACCACAACACTCGACGTCGGGCTTTCCAGTTGATTCGGGCCTGGGGCGACTCCGAGGATCTTGCTTATCTTCCCGTCTTTCGTCAAACTTATATGGTTAGTTCCTTTTTCTTTCTTTTCACCGTTAAATAAATCATCGCTTTCGTTCCTGAAATATTCTTATTTATCTTAGTTATGCTTTGACGTTACACGACTAATCTTTCAGAATTATAAACTCTACTGTATGATAATCATTTATTGAAGAATCTCTCTTTCAAATTAGTTTCTGAAAGCCACTCAAGTATATCGACATGGAGACTGAACTATGGCTTTCTTGGTTTTTATGAGTAAATTGCACTGATGTCTTGAACTTTCTTGAGATTGTATATAGTTCTGTATTTAATCACTTACAACAATCTTCCTTGTAAGATTCGCGATATAGTATTTTTTAAACAATTAAGACTAGTTGGTGTAATAGCAAGAAATAAAAAAGAACATTGGCCAAAATTTGACAAAATTTAAGGTGTGATTTCTTTACTTTTATTGTTTTTTCATTGGCACATGTTTTGATTGTTCGAGCAAAAACGGCCATAACGGGATGTCTTGTTTCATTTGATACTCTTGTCTTTCCGCTCTCTATTATGTTTTGTCTTTTTCCTTATTTGTTTTTGGTACTTGATTTTTATTGCTGTATGTAGCTTCTAGACATTGCTTGGAAAAGTGTATGATGCTTAAAAAATACCCGAGTGAAAGTGGGAATTTTGTCTTTAACGGACTACTGATTTTGATACGCGAAACTTGAGTTTCATATTTTCACTTATTTTATACGCTTTTAATCAAATGTTTTCTATTTTACAATTTTTCTGTGATAGACTCTTCCGTTTCCTTCACTCTCACAATAATTTGAATTCTACATCCTCTCTGGTTGATGGCAGAGATTGAAAGGAAGGGATGGTCCACTTGACATGGCGGGAGGAAATTCACCATCTATTCCGTATGCCTCAGAGTCATATGCACATCAATATCCTGTAGATCCCCCTGAAAGATACCCAATTCCTGATGCTGAACTAGATATGGATGATCCGGCGGCTTTCTCTTCTAATTACCAACAAATATCAGTGGAGGAGACGAAAGAGCATCTAGTGGTTGCTCGGAATAGTCTCGAGTTGCTTTCTAGCATATTGAGTTCTGAGGCTGACCCAAAACCTTTGAAGGTAAACACACCTTTTGATAATAAATAAAAGGCAACATTACCAAGATAATGAATTGGTATTTGTATATTTTTATTAATTGAGCTAACGAGAGTTCTGCGCTACACTTCTATTCATTTACTGATAGATAATTGCCTGCAGGAAGATTTAACTGTGAGCTTGTTGGGCAAGTGCAAGCAATCACTCTCTATCATCAAGGGGATTGTGGAAAGCACTACAGATGATGAAGCAACGCTTTTTGAGGCTTTATATCTCAATGATGAGCTTCAGCAGGTAATTTCTAACTATGAGAAGTTAGAAGCTGCTCAAATGTCTGGGACACCACAACCTCAAAATGCTGAACCCGCCAAGCATGACGCGGAAGCTGTTCAAAATCCCAATGAAGTACCTGCAAGGTTTGAAATTGATGATTCGGAAGAATCTGAAGCTGATCAGAATCTGGATCGAAAGTTGCCCGAAAAATCGAACACTCTTGAAGTCAATGCAACTGAGGTCGAGGGGAATGATCTTACTGAAACTAAAATAGTTAAGG
This sequence comes from Vigna mungo, assembly GCA_036885675.1. Taxonomy (NCBI): domain Eukaryota; kingdom Viridiplantae; phylum Streptophyta; class Magnoliopsida; order Fabales; family Fabaceae; genus Vigna; species Vigna mungo. Next base: position 23,685,690 of record CP144695.1, read on the forward strand.
ACACAACGGAAAAGAATGGTGAATCTAGCTTCAAGCGAGATACCGAATGAGGAAAAGCAGTATTGGCATGAATCTTCTAGCATTTCGTTGTTGTCTTTGTTCATATCTTGTAATAAGCTGTAGTCCTTCCATCTGTGAGGGTGATTTACGTTGCCCAGATATGTAATTGGCAGGAGTTTCATCCCGAGGATTGTTGATATTTAATCCTTGTGAGATCAGGCTAGTTCACAATGTTAATGTAGCTGCACATTTTGATTCGCTTCGTATTAATTAATGGTGTATCTGCGTGTCTTCATTTAATTCGACACTTTGATTTCATAGAAACAACATTCTAATTGGGCACATTTCTAAACAGATGTATTTTTCTTTGGGACGTATAGCAGCGAACTTTGGAAGTTGCATAATCATAGTTATTAGTCGTTTGAGAGTTGAAAATTTGAAATTATTAAGCAGAATGTATTCATTTGGGTTTTGTCAATTGCAAGTCGTAAAGAATTAGCACTACATATGATGAAGTGTCCTTAGAAATAAAAAAAGTGCAAAATTATTATTAGCAGTGAATCCTATTTCTTACTTCTTAGCAATGGGGGCAAGATAGGGCCCATTAACCTAGAATGTTATTATATATCCCTAACGAGCGAGTGTGTATGTATGTTTGTTTAGTTTCATACTTTATATAGGGCTAAATTTGAATTGCTTTTCTGATGGTACTCGGTAGATGTCTTCCTTTACCACAGTGCATATTTTCATTGTACCTTGAGTAACTGGTATAGAAATTAACCTGTCATTCTTGGTCTTGCGTGTTTGTCCTTTTCAGTAGAAGTTGAGTTCGTGGTACCAAACTAAGCACTAACGCTTCAACAGAGAGATGAAGGAAACTTTTCCTGACCATTCTTCTATGCAAGGATTTTGCAGCATGTCAGCAGTACTCTATAGCCAATTATGAGTGTTTACAGCAGTAAAAGAAAGGAGGGATCCATACCTGATACTCATGCCTTGTAAATAGAGAGTAGGCCTTATAAGGTGCAAGAGTTGTTAATTATAAGACATTTTGCTCTTCTTTGAGCAAAGTAAGAAGTTAGTAAGTTAGTTTTGAGTGGGATAGACCAGGCTCTCTAAATCCTTACACTCCTTTTGAAATTCAAGTTTATATTTTGTGTGAGAGATTTTTCTAAAATTCTAGCGGAAAGCTGATAATTTTTATTTTTAAATTTCTACTTGGAAGGGACATTGATTTGATTGTTGAAGTTTGATTCCAATATTTCTGGAATTCGACGGTGTTATTAATTAGTATTCGAATCAGGTTTTCTCATGCGGTGCTTTTGAGTAGCATGTTCTGTTTGGCGGATTCATTTGTTGCAATCACAGAATAAGGTGTTGTTGTTCACGTGATAAGTTTCTAGGTTTTCAATGCCTTACAGAACTGATTTCTATTAAATTGAAATTTTGTTTCTGTGTTGTGGCAAGACCGATTATTGATGACAACGTCAGTAAGCCGAAGCAAAGTTAATCCAAACGCTGCTACATTATCGTAATAGAAACGTGAATCCGAAAAGCAGCTCGATGACAAAGCATTTGGTTGTTTAAGGAGGTTTGTCTTTCTGTTTTTTCCTGATATTCTTTGTGTCATGAAACTAAATGTATGCAACCAATATTAGGTTGAGACTTCACTTCCATGATATGAAGCACGTGTTTGTAGGGTGTGAATTTGTTCTGATTTTCTTATTTTTCAACATAAAACATTAACTAAAAATGCATGAAAAATAAAAATAATAACAATAATATTTGATCAATAAATAATTACAATGATAATAATACAACAAATCTCATCAATTTTGAAATTAGTTTTTTTTTTTAGAAAAAAATTTAATACATTAAGCACTGCCAATTTATTTGCACCATTCCTTATACTAATAAAGGTATGTGTTTTTGTAAAGTTGAATTTAGTAGTAATGAATTTAGTTGGTCACAAATCTTCGATTAATGTTCTCGAAAATATAAAATATAATAATATAAAGAAAAGAAGAAGATTCAAATTTATTTGAAGAATAAGAATGATGAAGAGGGGTAACTTTGTGCAGGTCTTCACGTGTTACTCGAAAACAGAGTCTACAGTACCGGTGTAACGTTCCAACAAACATAAGCCAATTCCTAAGGAAATCTCACTCCTCACATCTCTCACCACTGATAAACTAATCGACAGATGAGAGCTGAAAAACAGTAGAAGACAACAATGGCTTCACTCTGCACCACACTTCTCTTTTGTCTTCTCCTAATCCTATCTTTAGCAGCAGCCACAGAGACGCTTCGTATTCCCGGCTTCCTCTACACTCGCAGCAGAGGAAGATGCACCGCACAGTAAGAAACTCCGTTCCGTTCTGTTAACAATGTCTTGAAATGAAAAAACACGATAACGGTGTATCGATTTCTTGTCAGGTTCTGGAGCGGGAGGAGGGAGGCGTGGCCGAGGATGGTTCCGGAGACGTCGACGGTGTCAAATGTGTTCGGGTCTCGGGTGTACGAACACTACAGATCGGATCTGACATTGATAGAAGCCGCGGCGAGGAACGACGAGGAGAGTAACGCGTTCGGAGGATTGGTGAAGGAGGGAACCGCAGCGTTGCTTAACTCGTATGCGAGGGAGGGTTTTCCTTACAAACCCTGGCAGGTTAAGACTTTGGTCATAAAGGCGTTGGTGTCCCAAGCTGCAGCTGCATCTCAAGCCAATAGCTTCTTGTTGGCTAACCAGGCTTGCTCCTAAAACCTAATCATCTACTTTAATCTAATCTAATCCTAACTCACTTTATCATCAATTAAAATTTCCTCTGGTATTATTATATTAATTATACATTCATGATTGATTATCATGTTTAGCTTAGCGGCTTTATAATTGGGTAAGGTCCACTCGCTTTACCCTTTTTGTTATGCGATTTTATAGGAATCACTACTCTGTGACGTGATTTTGGAATGTTAGAAGGGTATTGTATGTTGACAAGAAAGAATCATTGCAATGGAGGGAATTAGTACTGATTATGTATTGTGTCTCTTTAATTATCTTTGTTCTTATCAGTCACCATGCCTGCTGCTTTCTGAATTTATAAGTTCAGGGCACACATAAGATTTTTCATTCCGTAGGTATTCTATTTAAATATTTACTCGTATAGTGCTGTTTTTAGTATAGGTCAGAATTCGGTTTACTAATCGGAATTCAATATCTGGATAACCAGTTGGTACTAGAGCTGTATTTTTTTACTGTTCCACTTTATAATTATGTGGATAAGCTACATTGCCGCATAATTACACAAAGAGCAATATTTCAATTTCATGTTAGAATCTGGCCTCGGATATCCGAATTCTGAACCCGATTGGTCAATTATTTGGTTTAAATACCACCCAGAATTTGGTCTGCCAGATTTTTTATTTGGCCTGAATCAGCTGAGTTTGTTTTTTGTTTGTTTTTTTCTTTTTAATTTAATTAAAAAGTTAATATATTTTTTGCTTCTAAACTATTATACAATTTTGGTTTTAGTTATTCTTTTAATTTATTTTCATTCTTTTTCTTATAGAAATTCTTGGATTTAATCCTTAAAGATTATTAATTTTTTTTTTTATGACATGGCTATCTATGTCTCACACATGATGAATACATCTATATATTAAACATTTAAAGTAAAAAATGAATTTGGTGGTAAGTAGCTTTTTTTAATGATTAAAAAGGAAACTCAAACTAGAGTTAATTGTTGAAATTGAAATTATTGAGAGCACATGAGCGGTGATATTCCTTTTTTAATCAACAAAAACAAGACTTTGCTTGTTGTGGAGTTTGCCTTTAACAAAATTTGGAATTTGCATTGGAAGAAGAAGAAGAAGAACAACTTTAATTTCTAGAGTTGGTCTTTGGAAAGATACGTGAGTTCATTTTTATGGACATAAATGTTTTCTTGTTTCTATAATGTTGGGATGTGTGTTTAGGATTGTGGTTGTTTGAGTTTAAGTCTTGATGTTTACAATGTAGATTTCCAAATAGAGTTCGATGTTTAACATCACCATCATATTTGAAGTCTTCAACTCTTTTCAATCCTTTGAAGTATGACCATCGAACTAAGTAGTTATACTACTCAAAATAGAAAATTGTTAAAACGTTGGTATCATAGAACTAAATCTAGGAACTTTTTACGAAGGAAAAGATAAAAATAATCAATGTTTTGAAAAAAAAAAAACTAAAACTAAAATTACGTAATAATTTAAAAACTAAAAACATAGTTAACTTTAATAATAAAGTGTATATACACACATATTATTACTAAATGACATTATTTATCACCAATTTTATTTTTGTTCATACTGTTTTCCTTAAATAATCTCATTGTTATATTTTTAAGTATCTACTACTTATTTTAAAATACAAACTGATAACTATGTAATTATTTTTCCTTAACTATGTAAATTTATAACTATGTAAATTCAAACAACAATATTCTTTTTTTTTTCAATTGAACAATGGAGGTTAGATTTTAACTCGACGATATAGAATTATAATCTGTATTTAAAATCGTGTTATCCTAATAAATATGTTATATATGTGAAAAAAAAAATAAAAATGAAAAAGTGTGAAAAATTCCTGTATCCACAACTACAATTGGACCTAAAGAAGTCAAATGCTTATCAGGTTTTTGTTTGGTAAATGAAATAGGAAGAAAAAAATGAAGTTAAAAGTAATATGAGATAATCAATATTTCAAGATTTAGAACTATTAATGGTATATTACTTTGGAACTGTTAATATTTGAAATATATTTTTAAGGATTTAAATAAAGTGTTAAATATAATTAATATCAAGAATTTGAGGACATATATTTTCTAAATATAATAAAGGTATTGGCTTATTTCACAATTAAAACATTACATTTTTTTTTAAATAATAATGAATTTTAGTGACTAAAAATAGTGATGAATTTAAATACTAATTTATAAATTAAAAAATATTAGTAATTAAAATATTTTTTATTATAAATAAAAATTATAATTGATTTCTAAATTAGTAACTAAAATAGTTTTTATTATGAATTAATATTTAAATTGTTTAATAACAATGGTTATTAAGGTTTTGGTTGTTAAATAAATTGACTTCTAATTAAAAAAATAGTCATTAAGCATATTTTTTGTCACAAATTCATTATTATTTTAACAAAAATTGTAGTGAAAATTATAATTTAAATAGCTATTAAATTAATCTATTGATTTAATTTATAGAATATATGGACTAATATATGCATATATGGGAAATAAATTATAATTAATTATTGAACTAAACATTAAGAAATTTATTTAAAACAATTGTAATTTTAAAGGTTAATTTAAAGTCTGTATACGGAGAAAAGATGAAACACAACTCTCATCAAATAAAGATAATTGAATAAAGAATAAATTTAGCATACAAGGAGAAAGATAAATAAATATAGTTATAAATTATCTGTACAAACCCTTTACTATTATTTTTATAACCATGTTACTATTCTTTTCAATTGTGTTATTTTTGTCTCCAATGCTTAATAAAAATTTTTGCTTAATAGTAACATTGACCCCAACCATTTGTTCATGTAAGCTCAAAACCTTGCTACAATAATATTGATATTCTGTGTATGTTATGGTGTGAACTTGAAAAATATTCTAAGCAGCCTTAAAATTTCAATTTCAATAAACAAATAGTGGAAAAACATTAAAAAATGTGAAGTAAAAAAGAAGAAGAAAAAGTAGATTCTAGTTTTATGCTGAATTAAAGTTAATGTCAGCTTAATAATTAAGCAAGCTAGTTGATTGGTGGTGGCTTTATGCTCTTATTGTAAAAAATATTCAAAGCCACCATTAACAGCATAACCACCTTAGATGATAACAACAGTAATATACCATTCCGAAACATGACACAGATGAAACAGAGGAATCTAACCCATGTTACATGTATCTGTATCTTATAAAGGAACCAACTTTCAATCTGAACCTAGTTGAGTTTACCCTTCTTCTCTGATCATGAAATCCTGCATAAGCCTAAAACTAAGGCTAAGGCTTCCACCTGCTAAAAAGGCTTGGAAGAGCTTCACTTCTACAATTGGTAAACTCAGTAAGTCCAAATCCAGATCCATGAAGAAACCTAGAAAGTTTTCAAAACCTACCACCAAATTTGCTACCTCCAAACGTTTTTTTCGCCACAAAAGGTTAGGCACAGTCAGAAGTTTGCTCCTGGGGTTCCACAAGAAGCCTGCGCCTGTGTACATTGATAAGCTCTTTAAAGAGCCTTCATGTGACTTGGTGGGGCAATTGAAGCCACCCACAGTACACAAATCACGAACTAAAAGGCTGTCTGGAGAAGAAGGAACAACAAAGGGTGGTAGATCTTGCGCCTCAGATGACATGTGGGAGTCACTGGCGTTGGCATCACCTCAGATGCAGGGAATAGATGAACGAGCAGAGGAGTTCATCGCTAGATTCAGACAAGAGATGGCAGCGCAAGAGATGATAGCAAGAAATTTTTAGCAAAAGTTCAGGATTTTCGTGAAGTTGTAGCCTAATAACTGTTAAATATGGAACTTCTAGATAGTTGATGGCTGGTATGTGTGATCAACTTGTGATTTTCTTCGCATTTTTCAATCCATTCTGATGATAAAATAGAAAAAACAGCTTTGTTTTTTTTCTTACTTTACAACTATGACATGAAAGATAACTCGTTTAAAAAACAGCAGAGCCATGAGCTCTTTAATTTTTCTACTATAATTCATTATAATTATAAAGATATGAGCATAAAACAGTGTAATTCATCATATTAATGTTTTTCATTTTAAGATAACACAGACTGAAAAAAAAGGGTCAAACACGAATTGATACATCTTTTGTGAGAAGAATTTGTTGGAATCCAAGAAATCTGAAGTTGGATAGAAATAAAAAAAATAGAACATCGTATAAAGATAAAAACACGTTAATTAATTATCTTTAAATTTTAAATAGAAAATAATGTTAATCTTTTATATAATTGGATTCAAATTTTATGAGATTGTACTTTCCAATGAATTCCTAGAGAGTTCAATTAAAGAACACAAGAATTCGATATCATATTCAGTTAAAAACCTTAAAGGAATAGATTATGAGTCTTCGTATCTTTCTATAATATTCATTTTGTTAGTAATTTGGAATATATATATATATATATATATATATATATATATATATATATATATATAATCATTAAATATGTTAGGAACCAATTTATTAAAATAATATAATTAATTAAATTATGATTAATGACATAGATGTCATCTATGGTATAAAGTTCACAAACAATATTTTAATTTTTTAAATACCAAAATTACAAATATTGAAACTAAAATAATAGTAACCAATATAGGTTATATAAAGGGATTATGATTTTTTCCAAATATACTCGTGTTTCCTTCTCTTAAAATTAAAACGAAACCTAAAGTGTTATACATTTGGAAGATCATATATCACTCTTCTATCTACATTGTTTTTAATGACTAATCTAATTTCTGTATGTCGTTTTTTATGGATGTCAACTTAAAATTTGTGTTGCTTCAGAAGAAGAAGAAAGAATGTCAAGAAGTCTATAAAAAAAGAAATAACTCTAATGAATGTGAACATAGATAATTTTACTCAATATCAATTCGAAACAATTTTCTCCCATATTCATATAAAAAAAATGGACTGATTTTAGAAACTGCGTCATAATATGTTCAGGCTATCATGACCTAAATTTTTCTAAGTCATAAAATGTGTAAACCTATTATAACGTACAAAACTATGTGTTGGGTTCTTGGGGCTTTTCAAGAAAACCTTAGAACCAGAGAATAATGAAAGAGAGAGAGCGGAGCAAGAGAATAATACTGAATATTATTGTATTGAAGTTGTAATTGAAAAGACGGGGTTGGCTACTATTTATAGCCAAACGCAACAGGGTTGGTTACTATAATTAACCAACGTAAAACAAGCAACAGGGTTGGTTACTATAATTAACCAACGTAAAACAAGCAACAGGGTTGGTTACTATAATTAACCAACGTAAAACAAGTAACAGGGAAACCAACGTAAAACAAGTAACAGGGAAAGCCTGTAAACAAACAAGCCCAAAACAAAACAAGCAGACCGGCCGGACTGACCGGTCCACACACACGGAAGCCAAGTCTAAATAACAATTCTCCACCTAGACTTGCTTCAAAAACAAAACAAAAATAAAACACGGACACGGCCGGTCAAACAATTAGTGACCGACCGGTAGACACCCAATCCTGGACAACAACAAGAGAAACCTCTCCTTAGCGAGCGGCTTTGTTAACATATCTGCAGGATTCTCTTCGGATGCAATTTTGCAGATTTGAACGTCACCGGATTCAACAATGCTTCTGACAAAGTGTAGCTTGACGTCAATATGTTTGGTTCTGGAATGATAACTCTGATGATTGGCCAGGTGAATCGCACTCTGGCTGTCGCAATGAACGCATACAGACTTCTGATCAAAACCGAGTTCCCGAACCAAACCTTTCAACCACAGTGCCTCCTTAACTCCTTCAGCAAGAGCATAATACTCGGCTTCCGTAGTTGACAAAGCCACTACTGACTGTAGTGTAGACCTCCAGCTAACGGCCGTCCCAAACAGTGTAAACACATATCCCGACCGGGATTTCCTAGTGTCCAAGCATCCGGCAAAGTCGGAATCAACAAAACCTTCAATATAACCTCCACCTTGAAAGTTATTCTCGAAAAACAATCCAGTACCGAGAGACCCCCGTATGTATCTGAGCATCCACTTCAACGCTTCCCAGTGTGTTGGTCCAGGATTAACCATGAACTGACTGAGAACACTAACACCGTGCGCCACGTCCGGTCTTGTGCAGACCATGCCGTACATAATGCTCCCAATCCCATTTGAAAATGGAACAGATTCCATCTTCTTTCTTTCTTCCTCGGTCTTTGGGCATTGCTCCTTGGTAAGTTTCAAGTGTTGACCGACCGGCGTGTTGGCCATTTTAGATTCAGCCATCCGATACCTTGAAATTACCTTCTGCAAATAGCACTCCTGTGACAGAAAAAGGTTACCGTCCGGTTTATCCCTTTTAATGTCTATGCCCAAAATCCGCCTTGCTTCCCCAAGCTCTTTCATTTCGAAAGCATCCGCCAACCTTGCTTTCGTCTCACCGATCATGCCCCTGTCACTGCTAGCCATTAGGATATCATCCACATAAAGCAGAAGATACAACATTTCACCGCCATGATTCAGAGTGTAAACACAGTCATCATAATTGCACCGCTTGAAGTTCAGCTTTATCAGAAAGTCATCAAATTTCCTGTACCACTGCCTTGGGCTTTGCTTCAAGCCATAAAGTGACTTCTGCAACAGACACACCCTATCATCCACAGCGAAACCGTCCGGTTGCTTCATATAGATGGTTTCCTCCAAATCGCCGTGCAGAAAAGCCGTCCGGACGTCCAACTGTTCAAGATGCAAATTGCAATGTGCAACTATTGCCATCAGAACTCTGACCGAACAATGCTTAACCACTGGAGCAAAAATCTCATGGTAGTCTACGCCTTCAATCTGAGTAAAGCCTTTGGCAACAAGCCTAGCTTTGTACCTCGCTTTCTCACCGCCCGGTGTAGCTTCCTTTTTCTTGAAAATCCATTTCGAATCTATGACCTTCTTACCCTTCGGCAGCTCCACCAATCTCCAGGTGTTATTTTTTTTCAAAGCCTCCAACTCTTCTTCCATAGCACCCTGCCAAAGATGCCGGTCGCTGCTGTCAAGAGCCTCCTTATAACTTCTCGGTTCATCCGGTCGGTTAAGGTCTTCAGCAGCATTCAGGGCGTAGCAGATTAGATCCGCCTCTCCAAGCCGTTTGGTTGGCTTGGAGATCCTTCTTTCTCTGTCACGAACAAGCTGATAGTTTCTCAAATCAACACCAGCAGCTTTTCCATGACTTCCCTCGCCAGACATGCCATCTGTGTCATCACCAAGGTCTGTTCGAAATTCATCCGATCGGTTCTCAGCTATCGACCGACCGGTTTCAACTTGCCCTTCACCTGTTTGGTTTTCCTCAGTCCCACCGGGCGTACCAGCTCCATTAGTAGTATGCTCCACCTCCACGAGAATCTTCTTCTCACTTCCAGAGTTTTCCGGGTGCATCGCCATCCTTGTTTCATCAAAAATGACATCCCTACTAATGATTAGTTTTGAAGGTGAGTCTAACCTCCACAACCTGTATCCCTTAACTCCGTCGGCGTATCCAAGAAAGATACATCTCGCCGCCCGGGAATCCAGCTTATCACCCCTGACATGAGCAAACGCCAAAGAACCAAACACTCTCAAGTGTGAGTAATCAGCCGGCCGTCCACTCCACACTTCCATTGGCGTTTTAAAATTGAGAGCTGAAGACGGACTCCTGTTAATCAGATAGACGGCCGTATTGGCAGCCTCTCCCCAGAAAGCCTTTGACAATCCTGATCCCAGCAACATGCACCGGACCCTCTCCAGAATGGTTCTGTTCATCCGTTCGGCCAATCCATTCTGTTGAGGAGTTCCAACGACCGTTTTGTGCCTCCTGATCCCTTTCTCTTTGCAAAAACCATTAAACTCCTCTGAAACGAACTCCAGCCCATTATCGGTTCTTAGGCATTTCAGCCTACACCCCAATTGGTTCTCAATCTGTGTGTGCCACTCTTTGAACTTCTGAAACGTTTCAGACTTATTCTTTAGAACGTAAATCCACACTCTCCTTGAGAAATCATCAATTATACTTAAGAAATACGCTCCTCCACCATGAGTTAAGGTTCTTGCCGGTCCCCATAAGTCAGCATGGACATATTCAAAGGGCCGTTCGGTTGAGTGTTTCCCTTTTCCGAACGGTATCCTGTGTGATTTCCCTAAGACACAATGGTCACAGAAATCCAGCTTTTGCAGTTTGTCTCCCAGAAGCAAGTTTTGCTTTTCCAATTCTTCAAGACCCTTCTCACTGATGTGTCCCATCCTCAAGTGCCATAACCGGGCGGTATTCTCGGTCCCACTTGCTACTGAGACATGACCAATGACAGTTGATCCCTCCAGAATGTACAAGCCGTTCCTCCTTCTGCCTTTGGCAACCACAGAATCTCCAGAACAAACCCTCATTACTCCATCTTCAACTTTAGTGGTGTAACCTCCAAGATCAAATGCACTAATCGAGATCAAATTTCTCTTTAGTTCGGGCACATACCGGACGGCCTGCAGCACCATCTCACGATTGTCAAACATCTTCAGCCTCACCGACCCCACATCTTGCACTCGGCAAGCTTTGTTATTTCCGAGCAGTACATTACCATGCTCTTTCTGATCCAGGTTCTCAAAAAACTCCTTTACCGGGCACATGTGATAGGAGCAGCCGGAATCCATGACCCAGCTCCTTTGAGAATCTTCAGACGAAGCCACCAGCACTCCAGCCGACTCATATCCCTCAGACGCCTCTGCCACATCAGCGGTTTCTTGTGGCCGACCGGCCTTTCCTTTCTCCGGGCAGAACTTCTTGATATGACCCATCTTCTGGCATTTGAAGCAGCGCACCTGCTTCGTACCGTCCGGATTCAGCTTCTTCTCTTTTCCAGACTGCTTCTTCCCTTTCCCTTTCACCGCGATCAGACCGGACGCCCCTTCCTCAGTTGTCTTCGAATCTTGGAGTTTTTGGAACTCCTTGGTTCGAATTGACGTCAGAACCTCCTCTAACGTGATCACTTGATCTTTCCCGTAGAGTAACGCATCCCTGAAATGCTCGAAGGTTTTGGGAAGAGCATTTAACAGGATGACAGCTTTATCTTCATCCTCCAACTTCACTCCAATATTCTCCAGATCATCAACAATCTTGCTGAATTCTGCAATCTGCTCCTCTATCGTTCTTGATTCTGACATCTTGAACGAAAAGAGTTGCTGCTTCAGGCACAACCTATGAGCCAGCGATCTCGTCATGTATAGAGACTCTAGTTTTACCCAGATTTCAGCGGCAGTCTTCTCCTTCGCAACCTCCCTTAGTACTTTATCACCAAGGCACAAGATGATTGCACTCCTTGCCTTATCTCCCATCTTCTTCTTCTCTTCTTGAGTCATGGTATCACTCATCTTCGACTCACCCTTCAACGCTTCACTACATCCCTGCTGTATCAAGATTGCCTCCATCTTGATCTTCCACAGCCCGAAGTCATTAGCGCCGTTGAACTTTTCTACGTCGAACTTGGTTGCCATTGCTCCTAGGGAATTCTTGAGTCCTCGCCCCACGGTGGGCGCCAATGTTGGGTTCTTGGGGCTTTTCAAGAAAACCTTAGAACCAGAGAATAATGAAAGAGAGAGAGCGGAGCAAGAGAATAATACTGAATATTATTGTATTGAAGTTGTAATTGAAAAGACGGGGTTGGCTACTATTTATAGCCAAACGCAACAGGGTTGGTTACTATAATTAACCAACGTAAAACAAGCAACAGGGTTGGTTACTATAATTAACCAACGTAAAACAAGCAACAGGGTTGGTTACTATAATTAACCAACGTAAAACAAGTAACAGGGAAACCAACGTAAAACAAGTAACAGGGAAAGCCTGTAAACAAACAAGCCCAAAACAAAACAAGCAGACCGGCCGGACTGACCGGTCCACACACACGGAAGCCAAGTCTAAATAACACTATGTACGTCATAACTCGTTTTTGTACGTCATAAAATATGATTTTTTTACTAGTGTATCTCTAAATTCAAATGTTGTTTTATGTTTGATTTTATGTATACATACATTGTCTTTTGGACATATTTGATTTTATAAATATATGGTTTATTATTCAGGAATTACACTCTGCATATTAAGGGTCTTATATTGATCTCATTAAGATAAGTAAGGACCAATTGAAAATAGATGTGCATAGGTTACCTTCATATAATTTTCATACTACACATTTTATGACGAGTCCATGTCATTTTGGTTTTGCCAGCATTAGTGATCATTGTCAGGTTTGCTTGCGATTAAATGTGTTCGAGCCATTATATTTTATTAGTTAAATTGTTAAAGTGGTCTAATTAATTAAATTATCGCTATGGACATATATATCATGAAAGATTTACTGGGTAGAGATTTTATTTTGTTGAGGGACCAAATTAAAATATTGAAACTTAAGAAAAAGTAATAGAGAGAAGTTACATAAAGAGATTATGGTCCCAATATGTAAGCATGTATACATATTTATGTTTCCTTCTCTTCATCCTCATTAAAAGAGAAAATAAAAAAGGAACTTAAGATGCTCTATAGTTGGAAGTTCAAATATCATTCTTCTATCTACTTTCTTCCTAATGGTTAATCTAAACACACTTCCACATACTACTTTATGGAATATTGGAGATTATTCATGGTTTGAGAAAATTTTATTGCTCATTAATTATTAATCCATTTTGATGCATAATCTAACACAACTTTCTCATTTTTTATATCCAACAAAAATCAAACCACACAATCTAAAAAACTTGTGAATGTAAAAGAGCAAAGTGTAGATATATAAGAAGTTGAAACTGATAAACTGCACAAAACTAACTTTTAAAGCCAACCGTATTTAATTAGTAACTAACTTTTAAACCAGCAGGATTTAATTAGTAATTACAGCTTACCGATGCCTAAATGTACCCTATTGCATACATTACATGCCACAAAGCAGCTGGGAGTAAGAAAACAACAGAGAAATATTTGTGCCTTTAATTGTAGGCAGGCCATCTGTTATCCTTTCCAAGCTTATTAGAGGGAATTCTTAATTTGCAATACAACAGGATGTAACTTAGGAAGAAAGATATGAGACCTGAAAACTTTATTTTCAATATCATTCAAAGAAAAGAATAAGAAATATATGTTAAATAAAATATGATTGTAATCACTAATACAACTTAGAATTTCTCAAGTCATGTTGTTCTAAAATAATGTTTATATTAATCGGTTTTAATAGAAGATCGAGATAAATTAATTCAAATTAAAGGTTGGTTTAAATTGGTTCAAGTTGAATTAATCCAAATTAATTTAGTTCGATTCAACCTAAACCAAAAATTAAACAATCCTTCGAAATTGAAAATTGAATTAAGTTAAATTGAACTCAAAAGTAAAATTGTGTTAAACATAAAATAGAAACTAAATTGTTTTATAGAAAATTAAAATTTGAGATGATTTAATTACTTCATCCTAATTAATTATTTAAGAAATTAAGAGAAATTATTTGTTACCGAAACTTTTTCTTCTTTTTTTTTTCGAAACTTTTCATCTTTCTTAACATTCATCTTTGTCCTTTTATTTTCTATTAGTGTGCTTTCATGTTCGTAAGTATTTAAAATAAATTTATTTTTATCGTTACCCATACAGAATGAAAATTTAATTTTGTTATAGGTGTCGACAAGATAATCCGTGTTCTGTAATTCACGAAGGAAATTTATGAAAAGTAGAAGCTTAAATAGCAATTTTAAAGGTGTGAACAGTAATCTCATTTCTAGATTGCTGTAATTTGGGATATTTTAGGACCAGTTTTTTGTTCCTTGTTTGTTTCGGCATTGCAACGTTGAAGAAGAGAAAAACATTGTTGTCGGACATATTGAACAAAAAATAACAATCTCGTGTAATAGACAAAAGTGATTTTAATGTTACTCACAGTATTAATCGGTAGAAAAGTGATACGCTACAAACATAAGGGCATTTGATTTCACATCTTTTATTCTTTTATCATGTAAAACGGCTTTACATGTTTTCCCTTTGCATATGATAAGCCTACAAATCTGAGTTTTTTTATTAGATAGATCGATAACTCCAAAATCTTTGGTGAGATATGATCACGACCTATTCTAATTAAAGTAAATATGGTGGGCACCGTGTGATTAATGGAATTAATTATAGAGAAAATGAAAATGTTAAATACAAAATATACACAACAATTTTCCGAAACCATATAAGTAAAAATATATATAACAATTTGTTCCTTTAATAGGAAGAAAAATATAGAGATTCAACAAATTATGTCATAAAGAAATGGTAATAAATCGTATTTTGCAATTATTTTGTGTGTTGTGACTTAAGATAAAATAAGTTATATATGAATAATTTTACATTCTTATTTAATTATAAATTTGGTTAAATACGTTTGAAGTATATGAATTTTCATGCAAAATTAAATTTCATCTTTTTCTCATGTTTAAAATCAATTTCATCTCAACTTTATTAATAAATGGATGTAGTTTTCCTTTCCAAACAACATTAATATTTTTCGACTTAAATATGCTTTTAATTTTTAAATTTTGACGTGAAACTAAAATTTTTCATTGTTCTAAATTTTAATACATTTTGATCATTGTTTGAATTAGTTACACTATTTGATACATTATAACTTAAATGTCATCTTGGAGTGTCATTTAAAATATAAAAAAAAATAATTAGTCTCATTTAATAAGTTTTGTGATCCTCGATTTTTGGCTTTATAGTTAATTTTGAAACTATATTAAAAATAATTTGTAGTTAATTAAGTTTACAAGTTTAATAAGTCAACTAATATAAAATTCCTCACTAAAAGGTACATGATGTTATCTAAACCTCTGTAAGGATGATAAAAAATGTTATTTGCTACAAACGTTAAAACCTTATTATAAGGTGCCTTAACAATCATTAATGTATACACAGATTATTACTAATTTCTTTCTTGTAACCTACGAATTAACTATAGGACACACATCAATTAATTCAAGTCCAAACAACAGAACAAAACAAATGCATGTTTTCCATCGATTGAAAGGATTTGGTTGTAGTAGCTAATATCATAATTCAAGTAACTGGTTGAATTCCTCAGCTCTGGCGTAAACGTTGCACCAAAAGTCCATGCCATCGCTCATACTTGACGAATTACCATCTATAAGCACCCCTACTTCTTCGTTAGACAATGGTTCAAATCGACCATAATCAATGCTCGGAAATCCACTTGTCTCACCGGAACTATCGTCAGATAACAATACTTCCGACCAGAAATCCTCGTCCAGTGCAAGATTGTTCTCCGGTGTGTCAATATCATTAACATGCGAGGACATGTCACAATTATCATTACTATTATTAATGCTGCTATTGTTGTCACTATTGGTGAGCGAAGACAAATCGCTAGAACATTGGGGAGGAGAAAGTGGCATATCCTCTGTGCTATTATCTTCTTTGGTTGATGCATGAACGTGAACGTTATTCACGGGGTCTTGTTGTTGTTCTAGTTTGGTGTCTTGGTAATTGGTTTTGGAAGCGTCCCCATCCAACTTTGGTTGTTTTTTGCTTCGTTGTTGCTCTTGGCTTTGTCGGTAATTTTGTGGCAACCTCTTCTTCAAGTGGGTGTGCCACACGTTTTTTATCTCGTTGTCTGTTCTACCAGGTAATCTCGCTGCTATAGCCGACCATCTGCACGCGGATGTTATCACAAGATTAGAACACAAAATCGATGTTGGAGGAAATATTCAATAAATAAAGGAAAATAGGTTTCATATAGCTGGCTTCACTCCTCCAAAGTCACAATATACAGTAGTTATAATAATGTTATGTGATGTGTGTTTAAATAATGTGTTGTTTTATACAAAAATTAAGCACGTGAAAAGGTTGCAGAAAAAGAGAGAATCTTTGCAGACCGACATATATCCAGCAGGGTATGATTTTGCTTGCCTTGAAAACTAAGAAAAAAATCAAAGTGCAAATGGGCCCAAACCATTATCTATTTGAAAAAAAGAACAGTGACAAAACTGTTCCTTTCTTTATAAAACAATAATAAAAAATAAATAAAACGAGGCTGGCGAGAAAGAATTTTATATCCCTTTGTATACTTCCAAGACTTGAAGTTTATGAAATCACATGCATCTGCAATATCCATCCATCAGTTTCAGGTTACAGAATAGAAAACGACCAGACACAAAGAAAAAATGAAGATATAATTCGGGAATCTTTGCTTCACTGTTTGGAATCGGTTGTGGAGTCATCCATGGTTTTTCAACGGATTTTGTTCTTGGTTTTCGATAAAAAAGAATCTTATTTCCATGTAATGGATTAAACTATAGCTTATTAGAAATTATAATGTGAAATGCAATGTTAGATAGGTAGAAAAACTATATCAGTAGTTTACCTGTTTCCCAACATTTCATGCAAACTGATTATAGCATCTTCTTCTTCTGGGGTGAAGTTGCCCCGTTTGATGTCTGGCCTGAGATAATTTATCCACCGGAGTCTACAGCTCTTTCCACACCTTAACAGCCCTATTCATCAAAAAGAGAGAAAGAGAAACTTGGTTAATGGTAGCTATGTTATGTTCTTCTTCAAATAGTTATTAGATAAGGCATTTGAACAAGAATTAGGTTAATTTGACACATACCAGCTAGTTTGGGCAGAGCACGCCAATTAGAATGGCCATAAATGTTGATGTAATTGATGAGAATTTGATCTTCTTCATGAGTCCATGGCCCTCTCTTCAACCCCATTTTCTCGCAGCATGGAGCTCTCCCCATTCTTTCCTTCAAAACTCAAACAATTGTTCAAAGCTTCAAGTTCGAACTCTCTTTTCTTATATATCCACACACCAAATTAAAGCGGAGATAAATCTCACTCAGCTATTTGCTCTTTAATATGCACATAATAGGACGAATGGGGAATTGAGTTGTACATAACAGTACAAAACTCCTTTATTATTGTTTATACGATATTATAATAATTCATCATTTCTTTTTATTAATTTTTGAGGTCTCTTTCAGACTAGTATTGTATAGTCAAATAAAACGTGGCTTTTGCCTAATATATTTGGTTGTACAACAGTATGACATTAACTAGAGTGCACTTACTTTGATCTTCTGTCTCTCTCTATATCCATTGATCATTTTCAGCATGTATTCCTACTTTGTCTGACTGTCCTAGATAGTTCAGTTTTCAACGTGGTAAGTGGCTGAAAAGAACTTATTCACACGAACGAAAAGAAAAAGTTACATGTTTGAAAACATCACTGTATCTGAACAATTTAGATACACTATTTTATTTTATGCATTCTATTATATTACCTTTTAGCTTTTCTCTATCATATATTGATAGTGTGTTCATACAGTTTTTCGGCTACACACACATTACTTTAATATCTATCTATATACAAAATGCTCAAATGATTTTGTTTCGAAGAGAATACGAGTAGGAAAAGCTCTAATATCTTCAATATCTTACCACAGTTGACTATTCAAATTCAAATTGAAATTGAAGATTTTCTTTTTATCACCAAACTAAGAAAAATTGAAGATTTTTTTTTTCATCCTATGTTGTTTAAATATAAATATATATTCGGAGTCATTATTTATACTGTGGTTAAAGATGGAGATGTTAGATGACTGACTAGCTTCGAAAGTGATCTTGCGATGAATGACACAATTAGGAAAATGAGGGATATATGGTAGACGAAAACAGAAAAGAGTTAGGGTTTTCAATTTTAACACAAAATATTAATTGGTTTAAAGTAAATTTTGTAAAGTTAATGAATATAAGTGTGATTCTAGCTTTGTTTTTAAAATTAATAAGGTTTAAATGTAATTTAATCTCTATATTTTATACGCTCTGCAGTTAGGTCCTTCATTTTTTTCCCGTAATTTTACTTATTTTTTTTAATAATTATTACTGCTGGTTCTTATTTCTTTTAATAAGTATGATTCTTAATATTTAATTATACGTAAATTTGTTTCATTATCAATAGTTTTTTATATTTTGAATATGCAACAGTGAGACTGGGAGAAACTCGTAGAATACCTGTGACTAGCTCCTTTAAGAATTTCTTATCAAATATATTTTAATAGTAATTCAGTTTATTCTTTAAAATAAAAATTAGAAGACTAACATTACACACACAAAAAAAAAAATTAGAGACCAAAATTGTGGATTTGTGTGAAATATAGGAAAAAGATACAGTTAAACTAAAATTAATATAATAAATATGTGAAGGCATATGACCAATTGCAGATATAATTAATAAGTATTGATATATGTAACCATTTAAAAGAGAAAAATATCACATTTTGCATATGTTACAAAACGGAAAAGAAAATACATGTTGTTGGACAAGTTTGTTTTTTCTTTTATATTATTCGAAAATTTAATAGGATGATTTCTTTGAAGCTAAAGTTGACATAATTAATTAAGAATACTGATAGGACTTGTATAAATTAATATTAATATTACATATAGTAAAACGAAAAATTTAAAAATATAAAGCGACAAATAAAATACTTAAAATAAATATATAAATAATATGATCCATTAATTAAAAAGGCATTATCAATACATTCATGAAGATAAAGTATACTTCTTAAAGGTAATAAGTCAAATTAAACAAAGTCAACCAGAAATTATTTATATTTGTTAAGCAATACGTCACGATTCAGCAGCACATGAAATACAATTATATTTATATTTGTTATGCATTCTGAAAAGGTATTATTTTGTGAGGAAAAAAAAAAACTTATCATAAAACATACGGTTAATTTTATCGTAAATACTTGTAAATAGAAATTTCTATAGTTATTCTAACAGAAATATTTATATTTATTTACATATATATATATATATATATATATATATATATTTCTTTAAATAAAAAATACTTTTATATTAGAAAATAGGAATAATTTAAGTAATTTTTTAATGACTGACTCATATTTGTTTTTGTAAAAAATTAATTAATTTAAACGACTAATATATATCTTTAGTGAATTGGAAAGTGAAACACATGCTTCAAGTGAGAATGAGAATATTTTAAACAAAATATTATATATATATATATATATATATATATATATATATATATATATATATATATATATATATATATATATATATATATATATGATTTAAGAAAGAAAGTGAGGGACAGTGTTTCGTTTAGTATGATGATAAGTGCATAAAATGAAGTTGAAAAATTTATTGTTGAAGTGTGACAAATCCTTCTCTCAAAACTATCTTTATTGATATGGTCGCTTAAGCAAGCATGCAAGTGATTTGTGTGGTTCTACTTGTATCTTTTATTAATGTGTTCACATTTTATAAATATATATACTTTTTAGTCGTTTTTTAACTCAGCTTTGAACCAAAAACTTTTATATAAAATAATTTTTGTGTCTTGAACATTTTCACATAATTTAACTACCTACAAAATAGACATATTTTATGTATTAAATTCAACTCAAACTATTCATGTATAAATAATTCTAATTTTCGCTTAAGTTTGACCAAATACTTGACAAACATAAATAATTTGGGTGACGATTCAAACACATCCTACAAAAGTATAAAATAAGAAAGCACTATCAATTATAATAATTAGTAATAATTAGTCTTTATTATCTAATTCTTGTATATTTACTTTCCTTTTATTTAATTTAATTATTAGTGTTAAATATCAATTATTATAATTGATATTATAATAATTGATATTAAATTGGTGGAGTTTATTCCTTTTTAACTCTTTTCAATTAGGGTACCAATTTGTATATTTATACTATTGCAATCCAATAATCAAATAAAAAAAATTCATTCCAAAATACTTTTTTTATATGGTATCAGACCAGGTTTTATGATCCTTTTCTACTCTGTCTTTGTTGTCGCCGGTGGCCTATGGCCGCTGCCACCGGCGACCCCCCTAAAAGTCTCTTTTTCATCCGATGTCTTTTATCTTCTACTTGTTCATGGATGGTTTGGTCATAAAATTTTTGTCATTCATGATCCTTCGTTTTTTATTTTAATTTTTATCTTCTTCAATACAGGATGTCGATCATTCCTTTTCTTTTTGTCTCCCATGGCCAACGACAACTCTTCATCTTTTAGCAACCCTCATGAGCCATCAAAACCATTCACTTGCATCACCCTTAGTAGTGTCACCAAGCTTCTACCCTCAAATTAGTTTAAGCTCTTCTTGATGGCTATGATCTTCTCAAATATCCAGATGAATCCTTCCCTGCGCCCCCGATGACGATCTCCACCATCGTACCTACAACTCCGAATCCTGCTTATCAAACCTGTGTCGACAGGACCGTCTTATAAGCAGTTACAGGAGTGTGGAGGTGTCCAAAGATGCAGATTGAGCGTTCCTCAACTGAAGCAGAAACAAAGCATCTTTGTTTCATCCTTGGTTTAACTCATTACTGTCCAAGTTGCATCTCTCTTCCAAATCGTCCAACTTGTCGGAGGATATCAATTATAATAATTAGTAATAATTTGTCTTTATTAGCTAATTCTTGTATATTTACTTTCCCTTTATTTAATTTAATTATTAGTGTTAAATATCAATTATTATAATTGATATTAAATTGGTGGAGTTTATTCCTTTTAAATCTTTCCAATTAGGATATCAATTTGTATATTTATACTATTGCAATCCAATGATCGATCAAATAAGAAGAATTCATTCCCAAATACTTTTCTATAAGCACATTGTTCAAATGTTACTTTTGTGGCTTGAAAAGGATAAGTTGGCACTAAATGTTACTGAAGTATGCTAGTTCCCTAACCTAGAGCTCTAAACGAGAGAAAAGAGAAGAATAATAAGCACTTATGTTTGTTTTTGTGTTTCATCTACTTACTCTTTTCATAAACATTTATTATGGGTCTCAGTTTGGTTTAGCTTTTATTTAATTTTTTTTTGTTAACTCTTAAATCTAAATCATCCTTTTAATTTTCTAAATTTTTGCACTTAAGTGTTATCAATGACTCACTTTAAGTGAGTGTCACTTGAAGCGTTAAACATTTTACTTAAATCATAATTATTAGAACATAAGTTATTTTAAGTGTAAGTTAGCTTCTTTAAGTTAACCTTAGTTATAGCTTTCAACTAAGGTGAAAAATCTTAATACCTCATTCTACGATAGCATAGTTATAGAGTTTTATGCCAATGTCTATCATCTATGGTAGAGGTTGGAAGATAAAGAGTGCGAGTCACTAATTCAAACGAGCTATATTAATGGAATTATGATTTCATATGATGCATTTACAATCAATGCATATCTTTCAATATTTCCTTTTAATCATGTCTAACAAATATTGTTTAACATATTTAAATCTATATAAAATATTCAACCAACAATAATACAACACCATACTCTAAAATTAAATATTACAAAATTTTTAATAATACTTTAATTAAGATTTTATATTAACTTATTTTTATATATACCTACAACATATATAGCATATTATTACATAATTTAAAATAGATCACATTTTATTAAAAGGTAACAATACGAAATAGTGTAGATTTCAATAACTTTTAAAATTTTCATATAAATTAAAATCAATTATAAATAAGTAAAATTAATACATAAAAGTCAAATTATTTAGTCTCTCTAAAATTTTAAATATAAATATCATTTAATTATAAATTAATTATATGTGTGAAGTCCTAAAAAATATGTATTTAAAGTTATAAAAGATTTAATAAGATGAGACATAATTATTTTTTAATAAAAGGTTAAACTATAAATAAAGTTTATGTTATAGAATTTATTTTATAAAACCTTACTATTTGTTTAGAAAATCTCTTTTAAATTTCTCTATCTTCTGTTTAAGATAGAGAACTCATTTTTCATCTATTTTTCGGTCAAAGCCTTTCACTAAGATCATAACAGAGAACACTCAAATTCTATTTAATCAAAATCACAAATAAAGCAAGTTATTTTTCTACCCCTTTTAAAACTAAAATTATGTTTATTTGTGCATGTGAGTAAGTTTGACTTCATGTGATCCAATCCTACTCAAGTTGATTCTTTTGCAAGTTAATGATCTTATAAGCGTATTCAAATGTTTTATGTGTAAATAGGGTCACCTATGGGAGTAACCTCTTGGAGAGGTGTTTAAGCTTTAGGAATTTCATACAAGGTAAGAGAAGCTAGCATTAATTTTGCCTGATTACTTGAAAGTTAGATATCAATTGATTTGGATATGTGATGAAATTGTATGTGTTTTAGGAATTTTTTGTTGATTGTGACTGAGTTGCTAAAAGAAAATTTGTGCTACCTTGATTATGTATATTAATATTGGTTTGGTATTTGAGAAGAGATTAAATGAGAATATTGAAGTTTGCACAATCAATTTTTAATGGTATTTTTTAAATGATTTAGTATTAATTAAAATTCTGAAAAGAAAATAAAAAGTACCAATTAGAACTAATTGAGCAAACTAGATACTCACATTCCTTCTTCTGTATTGGCGTTGGGAGGTAGCAATACGACATTGGGTGTCAATTACAAAAATCAAAGTAGGAGAGCTCCAAGTGCCAGAATGTCGTCAATGCATCATGTGCGAGTGAAATCTAGGGATCCTTAACATTGGACACTAGTATGGTAGTGTTGGGTGCTCACTTGACAGTGAGCCCCATGATGAATGTTGGTACCGTCGAGGACCATTGTGTATTATGCATATTTCTTGGATTTTTGATGTTTTTCTTATGATTTTTTTTTCTATCTTCATACTAATATTGCATAAGAACATGTATGCGATACAAAAATGATGTGTATACTTTGGTTTAGTAAGATGTTCTTTTTCAATTAGTATATTGATGATTTATTATGCGAATAAAGTAGTTCCAAGATTGGAATTCTATTGTTGATCGTTTGTGTGTGGTGTATTGATGGAAGAATTAGAATAAGACTATCTTAATAACTCTACTAAGTATTGATTTCACAAAGAGGAAGATACTTAGGGTGAGAGTTAAAGGAGTTCCTTATTGCTGGTTTTATCAATCATGGCCAAATCTATAATTAAGTAATTCATGTTGTTATACTTTGTGATATGAGATGTGGTCATGGGATGACAAGAACCCTTGAAAAGTGAGGATAAGTATAATATGTGTGCGGTCTTAGATTCTAGTCAATATAATGAGTCCTCCAAAGGTTGTGTTTGATGTATGATGATGTGAAAGTCTGTGAAAGTTATATGTGAATTGTGTGATTGTTTAAGATAATGATAATTGTTACAAATGACAGGCGAATTTATTTATACGATAGATCCTTTGTTATAGCCATAATGTGTAGTTATTAGTATAATTCTTATGACTCTAGTTTATCCTTGTTTTGTATGTTTTATGTGATATTTTCCTTTATGTTATGACTATGTTACTCACGTGAACAAAAGGGAGTGCAAGCGCTAAAAGGAAGCAACATTGAGGTTGTCAAAAAAGACTTGAATCAATCTATCTAACTTTAGATTTTGAGCATATTTTGTGTAGGTGTAAAAATTTCCTTGATATTTTGAAAAACTTTTACCTAAAAGACTATTAAAATAAACTTCTATATCTTACTTAAATCTTGTGTTCTGATATGGAAAATGGAAAAACTTATTAATATTTTTGTAGTATATTAAATATGGTTTGTTACATTGGCATTCTTTCTCATGTAATGAAGATGAATGGAAAAGAGAACAAATTAGTAAGGAAGTCTATCATTTAACCGACTAAATCTAAATGAAAGTTACTTGTCTCCACAACTAACACAATTTTAATGTATTAAATTTGCTTGCATTGTACATCATAGTATAAGTGAAGAGAGAAAATTTCAAATGTTAACTGAAAAGATCATTCAAATCAAGTTATCTCACTTAATAACTTTCGTAACCGATCACGACTTTCACTTTTAATGATATCCAAATAACCATTATGTACTCAAACAAGAATAAATAATACACTATTTACTTGTTTAAGGAATATATAATGTTAAGAGTTGAAGGAAGATATGATCATAAGGATATACTATATTTTAAAATGTTTTTCATTTGACTTCATATTTTAGAGAAAATATTTTTTAAGATAACTTAAATAATTGATTTTTTTTTTCTAAAAATAAATGACAAATATACTATTATGAGAAGAAAAAAGATGTAAAAGTTTATTCAAACGATAGTTAAAAAAAAATATTGATGTCTGTAGATTTATGTAAATATCTACAGGAATTATTTATACAGACAAGTAGTTTTATAGATTAATACTCAACAAATAGTAATGAGACGAGTCTGGACTGATTTTTATTAGGTAGGATAGTATTATTAACAATGGAAATCAAAGGAAAATACAGCATTTTAATTAGATCACAGATGAAGTTCGGTCCATCTATTTTATTTTCTTATTTTTGTTATATTTTCGATTGAATAACACCACACAAACAATTATATAGTTAACATTTAAATTCAATAAATAGCTAAATTAATTAAACTAATTCCTAATTTATATATGTATTTTATTTTAACAATTTTAACCTTACCTAAATATACATTTCTGTTTCAAGTAGAAGACAAATTAGACAAAATTAGTAGTGTGCAGACTATATACAGTAGACACGAGAGAATGTAAAAGAGAGTCAAAGAAAGAGGCTGGCGGCAATGAAGTCGGTAGCTCAATTATTTTTTTAAATAATAAAAGAATGAAAGACTTTAATGCATTCTTTTTTTTTATTATTATTATTACTATTATTATTTTCAAGTAATAATTTGGAGGACACGTTGGAGAGTGAGTGAAGTAATTGAGAAAGTAGTCAAAGGCAAGAGACTTTGGGCAACCAATGTTGACAAACTTTTTAATTTTCAAACCTACATTTGTCCAATTCCCAAATTGTCTTCCTCATCCTTTCAATTTCTGACCCTATTAATTGCGTTAATCTTCTATGATAATTATCTTCAAATTTATATTAATCATCAATTAGTAATGCTAAATTTTCAAATAGCCACACTGAATAGACATTAATTTCTAAGAAAATTAAAAAATGAAAATACGGGTAAGAACATATAGTAATAAACTATAATTTCTTAAACAAGTTATTAGAATGTATATCTAGGGTTTTGTTAGAAGAAAACAAAATTCCAGAAAAGAAGGGATGGAAAAAAAACCACTCTTGATTGTTTGAAATAAAAAGTATTCATTTTAATAAATTTTCATATAATAATAAATTATTAATGTGTTTTTTAGTGTTAACTTAATTAAAATGTTAAAATCTATAATAATATTTTATATGACTTTATTTGAAAGAAAAAAAATATATACGAAATTTCATAAAATTAAAAATAAGGAGACGTGAAGCATTTTACGATAGCAAGTAAAAAGTATATTTGCTACATATTTAATTATGTATAAAAATTAAAAATTAATTATAATATAATTATTGATTATGGTTTTTTAAGAAATTTTATATTTATAATAATAAATACTTTTAGTTTATTTTATTTTATTCTATCAGCACAAAATTCTTTTGATTTATTCTAATTTTTTAATTTTTTTTCTCTTTCTTCTTTTATTTTTTTATTCTGTACGAAATAAAGGTTGATATAAAAAATATTGAAAGAAAATACTTATGGCTTTGGATCACAAGCACAAAAAATAAAAATAAAAAAAATCATGCATAAGATTTTTTATAAGTTACTTTTTCATTTCTACAGTCATTTTAATTTATGATTTTTTTTCATTCTTATTAGTTTATCTAAAACATGCCTTTAAGTATCTTCAAATTTCCAAGCGAAATATTATATATATATATATATATATATATATATATATATATATTACAACTGTACAAATTATCTTGCATTTACATTCATTTATTTTCCTGAAATTTCCAATTGTATATTTTAATTTCATTTTCTCATTTTAAGCTAAACGTTATTTTAAAGATTTTAGGAGTTCTTTAACTTGCAAAAACTCTTTCTATTTTTAGATTTTTTTAAAAATAAATGTTAAGATATCATTTTTTTTTTACTTTGTGTTCTTATGTTTATAATTATAGCAGTAAAATGAATTTTTTTTTTTAACATTTGTATATAAATGTTTAAAATAAAATATAAAATGAGATAATGAGTTATTTTGTTAATATATTAGAAAAAGTGAAAACTAGAAAGTGTATTCTTAAAGAAAACAAATTTTAAATTATTTATAATTTAGATGATTAAGAATAAAAAATAATTATTTTTTAAATGGGTTGAGTTAAAATATAGTTAAATGATTTTTTTCTTGTTTTAAAAATAATTATTATTTAAAATATTGGTAAATTTTATACAAAATCTTAAGAAACAATTATTTGAAATGGAGTATAATTAATATACGATTTTCTCGATTTTTCACACACACAAATATAAAATTATAATTACAAAATAATATAATTTTATCTAAAAACACAAATTTTATTCATTTATATAATAAATTTATGTAATTATGATCTTTTATATCATTTTATATTCACTAACTAATTTATCATGTAAACACTTATAATTCAATAAACTAACTCATTAGCTTGAATTTATAAGTTAAAAATATACTAAATATTACAAAAATTATATTTATTATTGAAAATTGATAATTTATTAATAAATTCTAATTTATTGTCAAATCCTATCAACGAATTTGACATTTGTTTTGATCAACAGAAAGAAATAAGAGTGCAAAATCTTTTAAGAAGTCTGTTGGTAACTCATTATCACAATTACCAGTGGAGATTTCAATTAGATAATTTCATTAGAAAGAAATGAGTACACAAAATCTATCAAAAAATTTTATTAATTTATCATCATAATTATCTACCAATGTTTCCTTCAATACATTACCATCACACTTATTGATGGTCAAATTTTGTCGATGAGTCCATTTACACATTGAGTGACAAATTTTTCGCCTAATTAATTGAAGTTTTATATTATATGAAGGTTATATATAGGTGGTAAGAAGGAGAAGAAGAAGAAGAAAAGAAAAGAGAAAAGAAGAATAGAAGACAAGGTGGCTGGGTGAGGTGGAGGTTGGTGGGTGAGTGGATGCTCCCCAATGATGCATGTTGCAGTAATACGTGTTGGTGATATCGATGATGACCTGTTAAGATTGTCGATGATGGTGGCAGTGATGACCTGAGTTAGAAAAGGAGGTTAAAGAGGAAGTGGTGAAAGGAAGAGATAGTAGAGAAAGAAGAAGATAAATAAGATAATAATGAAACCAAATAAATGAAAAATGACTTGGATTGGTGATGGTGATAGTGCAATTGTTAGTTGACGAAAATTACCGAAAATAATAAAAAAAAGAAGAAGAGGAAATAAGTTGGAGGAGGAAAACCTATTACGCATTTTACCAATAAATATTATCAACGATTGTTTATCGGTAGATATTTATCGACAAATTTGAGTCTATTAATACTTACTAATAAATGTTCGTTGGTAAATTCTATTCACAATTTTTTACTCTTTATTGATAAAAACAATTTTCCGATAGATATATACTAGTACTAACGAATATTAATCATCAATAATATACAATTTTCTTATAATATTATATAAACAAATCTTTGTTAGGTATAATGTATTTAAAATTCTTACACAAATTTTTTTCTTCAAATAATCATCTAATGTGTAAAGTAAAGTTGATTTTTCAGTTTTTGAGATATTAGACATTTTTTTAACACTTTTTAACAAATTATTTACGATAAAAATAATAGCAATGGTGATAATAAGAAAAAGAAAAAGAACAATAATAATAAAAAAAAATTAAGCATGATTTTTGCCAACAAGGGATAAAAATATACGACATAATTCCAATTGGCATGACATATAATGAATGAAACCATCCCAAATTAATTTTAGCATAAATCATCATTTAAACCATGTTTAACAAGCTTTTCCATAATTTGATTAGCCTCATATATATGAACACGTGATAAACAAAAGCTTGGGCATCACACAAAAGTAAGATGAGGACGTGTGTGTCATAATCTTAACAAGTTGGTGAATGTGAGCATTGAGTCAACCTCCTCATACTCTTTTGTACAATATTAGTTCAACAACATTATTGAAGGACCAACCTTATACATATCAACCTATTAACTCATCATCAAGGATGTCGACAACCTTATACATACTCTTTACCATTCAACTATGACCTAACCCTAATCACTTTAAAATCCTATTACCAACTTTCTCCCAATTTATTAACACCAAATTTTCGTTGTCCATACATATGAACTTTTCCAAAACAATTCATTCATCTACTCTCTTAATAAAGAAATGTACTTCGTCTATTCATTACAAACAAAAGGAAACTAATCTAACTAAACTTATCCATTTGTTAATCACTTATTCACTATTTTTAAAAATCCAATAAATATTTTAAATGATCAAAATTGATCACAAAATAAATGTGGGTAAATTCTCCCTTTAAAATTTAAATATATTTTTAAGCTCTTGTTTATAATAATGATAATTAGAAACAGATGTGATCACCATTTAACACCTTGAATTTTGTAATTAAAACATTTTGAGTAGCTGTACAATTAATACCTTATGAAGATAGTGATTTATGTGAGTTTTCTGTCTATCGTTTTAAAGATTAAAAATATGTTTACTTTACAAAAGCAAAAGAATGTGCTTAAACATTGGAAAGACAATATGAAAATTTTGTGGGACACCTCACACGTATTTTATCCTATACTTTAGTGAGATGTGTCAATATTGGTAGCGTGATACTTTGATTAATCTTAACAATTTAGTATATTAACAATCAAAAGATAAAAGATACGCAATTGAGGAACAAGATATGTTTACCAAAAGATGCACAGGGATTTTTTTTAACCATATATATCATAGAGACTAAAGGAATCAAATTTGTATTCTTACTACTATTCCCAATATTTGCCATTATTTTTTATTAAAAAAATTATGTAAGATCTAGCTTTTTTTTATGAATAAAATATTAATAAACAATAAAATGTTTATAAATAGAATATAGGTATTCATTATTTATTTTATATTAAGAATTTTATCTTTCTAAAAACTTAATTTCTCTTAACTTATATTATTGATTTAAATAAGTAGATAATTCCCTTAAAGATATTTTTTTCTCCTCTTTGAATGTTTTATAAATAAGTAATCGTTGATGTAGGATTTGATG
The DNA here is from genome assembly GCA_036885675.1 of Vigna mungo. Classification (NCBI taxonomy): domain Eukaryota; kingdom Viridiplantae; phylum Streptophyta; class Magnoliopsida; order Fabales; family Fabaceae; genus Vigna; species Vigna mungo. The sequence continues at coordinate 23,715,653 of CP144695.1, forward strand.
GTTGCATATTTAACAAAAAATCTATTGAATTTTTGGAAAAGAAAGATGAGAGATACTAAACATACGTAAATTTTAAAAAGGAGTTTAAATAGAGTTTAAATTTTTTTCACAAACAAGTGTTAAATGTTGTTATAGGAGTTAGACGATTTACAAATAGTGTTGAACCCTCAAATAAGACTTATTTTTATATTGGTTTGCTCCAAATTGAATTACATCTTGTTCTCCCTTGAACATTCTTAAGGAATTTCACTAATCTTTAAAAGATTACAAACGAGTTTGACCATTCCTGATTTTATAAACTAACCCAACTAGTTATACGAATTTCACCACTCTTAATCTAACATGTATATTATATAGAGGTTAGATGGTTTATAAATAGTGTTGAACCCTTAAAGTTTTTGAAAAAAATTTAGAAATTTTTAAAACAAAAACAAGAAGAAGACTTATTTTTATACTGGTTCACTTCAAATTGAGCTACCACTCTTAGTTTAATACTAGTTCAACTGACTAGATCGTTTAACTCCACAAAGTTAAATTAACACTTATTTTAATTCACTTTTGAATATACAAAACAATTAAGTGTTTTTGCATGTGATATGATATATTTTTCAATACAATAAATATATGAAAACTTGTAATAAAGCTTATCGTTTTCAAAGGAAAAGTCTAAATGATGTAAGCTTGAGAGAGAATAAAGACAACATAAGAGAAATAATAATTCTTGTTTTTTGTTTATGCTCTTTATGCAATCACTTTTATATAGATTTCTTCGAAAAAGATTTTTTACTTAGAAGCATTGACTTCTAGATAGGATGAGTAGCCTTTAGGTATGAGTCAAATGTTATGTTACTTCTTGCACAGACAACTATGCTGCTTGTATGAATGCATCAAACATAAAGCATTAAGGAAATATTTCCAAAATATCTTGCTATCTTTTAACATTCTTATGATCCAATGCATAATTTTTGAATTAAACTATATACTTTAATGATCTTCACCGAAAGAGCACAACACAACAGATAATAAAGTACTAATTCATCCATACATTAAATGTGTTAGACATTAACATTTAGGCATGATATAAAGTTTAGCGAAGTTTGTTTGAAATAACATTTATTGTTTATAATAATGTTTACATATATAATATTTAGCATATTAATTCTAGACGATTCATTGATAGACGTTATTTTGTTAGATAATTATGTTAAATTTCGACGTAAAGAAAATAATTAGTTTGGAAACTACAAATAACACATAAACATTCAAAAATAAATAATCATATCATCACTTCAAAAAATAATCTACATGCATTTTTTTCTAAAAAATAGTTTAAATAAAATTTAACAGTCTATATTTGTAATTTTTATTCCTCACGATAAAAACATTTTCATTTAATACTTATTATTTTAATTGTTCATTTCTGTCGACATAATATAAATCAATATAAAACAAAAAAGATGATGCCACACATGATGTCATGTATTAATTAGGTTAAAAACGGCACACCACTTTGAAGCTATGATGATATCGTGATCTCCGTGAAAAATATGATCCATTGATTTGAATTTTGAATATGCATAACAAGTCCAGTTCCACTAAGATGACATTTTATAAGTTAAATAAACATGTATACCTAATTACTTTATCAGAACATGAAATTATTTGAACCCCACTTTTGATTGTTTGGTTATTGAAAGTGAGTTTTTGAACTTTTTCTTTTAAGGAAAAAAAAAAAACTCTTAAATTGACTTCTAACCAAAGTACGAATTTTGGTATTCTAACATTGTTGAACTAACAATCATGTTAAATATGTTGTTTGAAAAACTTTTTCCTTGCTAGTTAAATGTACTTGAACCAAATTTCGATTCACTAAAGCTTGTACTTTTCTTCGTTTGGGTAAACTGTCCGTATATTTTATTCAATTTATTTACATTATGAAACTTAATTTCGGATACTGTTTTATGGAGAACTTTTCTATAATAAAAAAAGTATAAATATGTAGAACCGATTTATTTTACTTTTACTATTTTCACCATAAATCATTTATAAAAAATAAATAATTTATAAAAAAACAGAAGAATTTGCATAATAATTAACAAAATAATCTAAACAAGTATAAAAAAACATTAATTACTATAATACTCATTCAAATGGTAAAATATTATGTTGTAAAAGATACATTATTTATATAATTATAATTTGTTGAATCAAACACTTACCGTTAGGTTAAAAGTTTTAGTCATGGGATAATTTTTTTTACTTAAAAGTTTCACAATCTAAATGTCACGATTCGATTGTGACTCAAATAACCTAACCTCCGATACAATTGATGCATCTCCAACAATCTATCTCAACAATTGTTTCATTAAAAATCAAATTCGTAACCTTAACTATGATATCAATTATTAAATTGAACACTTACCACTATGAAAAAGTTATAACCATTAATCAAGACCCAACTCTTTATACTTAAAAAGTGTGTTATTAAATAATTGATGCACCCTACAACATAATTATTTGTAGATTTTTTTTTTTAGTTTAGAGATTAAACAGTAACATAATTTTAAATTTGATTATGAAATCCCTCAAATATAACGCTAAAAACATAATAAACTTAACATAACAAAAATCCATATATAATATTCAAACTAAAACTTAGTTTTAAGTCATAATTAAAAATTACTGTAAATATATTTTGCTAGTATGTATAGGAATTAAATACAATTTTCTCATCATGCTAACCACTTCTTTAGTTTGACCCCAGCATGCGTGCAACCTTATCCTAAGTTTATATCTTAAACTTGATTCATCCATAATTAGGCATTTGAGAATATTCTCTTCAAAATACATTTGAGAATATTAGTATGTGAAAACTGAGTTTGGATTCTTCTTAAATTTTTGGTATTATCTCTCTATGTATCTTCAGAATATACAAATGTATACTGCTTTTAATATTTTAAAATATAATAAAAACATTTTTAATACATTTTGAATTGGATAAATAAAAAAAATGCATTCGTCAATAACAATCTTTAAATTGGATAAATATTTTGAAATATCAGACTTTTAGGGATGATGATAATCTCTAGTAAGTTAGCAATTATAAGTATGTGTTTCGAAAAATAAAAGTGATCAGTTGGATCACCTTTAACAGTGATATCTTTCGAAATTGTTTAAAAATAGACATGTTTAACCAAATTTCTGACTACAGGCTACAACAGCTAAATTAGGTGTAAATGGAAACATTAGTTGAAGTAAATTAACGAGAATTCATATTTAATTTCTTTCACATTCAAAGGAAACTTTTGCACGCTGAACAAGAAACAGAAACATAGATATATTTGTCAAGCACAACTCAATAAGTAGTCAATCACACTTTGTTGTATTACATTTATCCAACAGCATAACAGTCCTCCAAAATACATTTAATTCAATAAAAACAACTTAATAACATTACACTAACTACTAAATAGCTGTTAAGGTATTTTATTAAATTAAAAGTATTTCATCAAATTAATGTTTGAACTGATAAAAGATGGGTGAAAAGGTACGAAAGAGAAATAAAAACAACTTTGTAGCTATTAAACAAGCTCAAGTTCTATCGTTTTTCATCACTGGCTAGCAAATAGAACTGACAATACTCATTTGAACAACTTTTGCTTTCTCCCGTTTGAAAAAGAATGAGCAAGAAAATAAGGCGTTACGTACTAAGTTTGAAGTTATCAAATTGACCAAATAAAACATTGGGTATAATTATAATATGAATTTGTGGCTAGATATAAACTCACGAGGCAAACGAAGTTGTGCAACATGGAATTTTTAGGAGCATTATAATGCAAAACGGCTCCCAGTTCCATCCAAAAACCGATCAGTGTGCCACCCTTTGTTCTGTAATTCTTTCAAGAATATAGGAAACACACCATTCATTTTATGATAAGCCTCGTGCATGACACTAGCACTGAGCTCATGACGAGAGGAACTCACAACTTGTGCAGCATATGCAGCAACTAGCCACCCTCTCAATGCATCTTCACCACTAGCATCTTGCTCCAATACCATGTCAACGCCTTTATTCCCTAAGTTTAAAAGAAACTTCTCCTCATTGAACACTTGTTTCAATTCAAGAAGCCTGGAAGGCTTAATGGTCTTGTGCATAGCCTTCCCCACTTTTACATTTCCCGTATCTTCTTTGAGTTGCAGATTAAACAGCAGATTTTCCCTATATCGTAGATCAGAAGGGCTTGATACAACTCCTGCCTGCATTGGAATTCATCAAACAGTCAATCAGCATTTCAATTTTTTTTTTCTTTTCACAAATAATGGACAGGAAATTATGAGAGACGGATATAGTGACTTTTTCCCGGAAAAAGTCATGTAAATATAGTTAATTTTCATGTGTTGAATGACGAACTTCAATTTTCCAAAACAAAAATATAAAAGAAACCAGTTAAAAATTGGGCAAAGTTAACTAAAGTTACATGATTTTTCCCTGAAAAGAAAAGTCACTGTATCCGTTCCCGAAATCATGAGTTTTCATTTACTTAAATACTTAAAAAACTAGACCTTGAGAAAATCATCCACCACCATTGCAGTTCTTCGTGGATTCAAGGTATTGATAGGAATTGCTCTCATTTCTTCAGACACGCTGTATAAATGTATAATTGAAAGGAGAGGACCCGCAACCAACTGACAAAAATAGTCTCATAATTCATCAGCTGGAATCATCAGACTTCAATACAAGTATAATTATCATTAAGATATGCAACATGATCAATTATATCTCTATAAAGTAAACTAGGAAACAAATACTTGTTTCCTTTTACATTCTTAGTAATGATCCTGAGTGCAATAAATACGACCAATGATTGAAAGGAGAGTGGATCCACAACCAACTGACCAAAAGTGTTTCATAATCCACAGTTGTGAATTATAAATAAAATGAATACTTGTGTCTAGAAAATGTTTCCTTTAATATTTTGAGTAATGGTTCTAATTGCAAATAAAGAATACATATACAGCCTACATGCCCGTGACCTCATCAAAATTTGATTCCAATCTAGCCTTCTACTGTAACTTCAAAAAATTTCACATAATGTTTATATATTTCAATTTTCAAGCCTTTCAGTAATAACCACGTCCAAGAACATCATCACATACATTGTTAGCGCAAACTAATTACAAGAGTCAGAACCCGCAGTTAATAGAACACCGAGGCCCAAGAAAAAATAAAAGCTCTATACCTTTCCCTGCATTGATGCGCAGATAGTAGATGCTAATTGAATTCCAACTCCAATTCCTATAACACTAAAGAGAGTTGAGAAAGCCTCTCCTTTAGCAAATAGGTCGCTGAGATTTCCTTCTTTAGCAAATGAAGAATATATGGGCAACCTTGTTGCTCTTGCTGCAACAACTGCTATCCCCTGTTGACTCCACAATAACAGAAAGAGAAGTAAGTTGCCTAAAATAAATTATACTTTCACTCAAAATCCAGAATAGGATGCTAAAATCCCCAAACATGACAAACATAGGGTTGAATGAGCCATTAGATATGAGCCAACTTTACATTGCAAACTCTACCAAAATATGTAATTATTTTTGAAAAACTTAAACCTTTGCAAAATTTCCTAAGCCTGCCACTTCAAGAAAAAGATGTGGGCATAATGGAGAAAGCACTTCCAAGCCAATGCCTATATCATAGAGAACATCAGCTGCAAAAAGTATAAAGCTAATTGTCAGACAACTTGAGAACTTAGCAATTAAGAGCTAACATAATATATCAATGAGAGAAGGCGGTGAAGAAAAGCACCAGCCCACATGCAAACCTAGCAGTCTCCAACGTTTAGGCTCAGAATCCATTCTAGCACCCCAATTGCTACAGATCACCTTCCCCACATGTTGCATTCCATCCTTCAAAATCTGGACATAAGCCAGAGAAAACACCCAGTTCATACATAAAACACATTCCATGGTGACTGCTGATTTGAGAAATTGTCAATTTGAAATTAATATCAAATTACCCAACTAACAGCTGTCGCTTGTGCTGGAGTGGGCCGCAACCCTGCAGCAAATAGTAAGGACTGCAGAAGAATAAGCATAGAGACCAAGGATACCCACTTAATTATTTCATGATAATCAATTCATGAAAAAGATTACATAATACATAATTACAATCAACAAATATTACTAAGTATGAACAAAGGGTACTCTATATCTCAGTTGTCAAGAAAGCAGGTTTGATTGTCCAATGTCAAAGAAAGGAAAATTTTCCATTATATCCTTTATGAGTGTTTCATGTTACCGGAAGAAGACCTGAGTTGATAGCACCGATAGCGCTGCCCTGGTAACATGTTGCAGGGCTCGAAACTGTGTGTATCTAAGGTAGCCTTCATTCACACTGCAAGAGAAACACAGAAAAACTCTATCACTGAACAAGCTTTCCTAGTTTCTACACCATAAACTATAACTTATTATTAGGAAAAAAATAAACCTGTATGGATATCCCGAGGGATAAAATTTATTCATGAAAGCTCCAACCACCCTTTGGTAGAAGGGCCTGGAATCACCAACAATCACAACCTACAAAGAAACTAAAAATACTTGTTAGGTTGAAGAAAGCCACACAAACACTTTGAAATTCAAACGCAAACAATTTTAAAACACGACCAATACTTTGCTTACCCATACAAACACACGATATCATATCACAAATTTGAGTTTTAAGAGTCAAAGAGCTGACATAACAGGAAGAAATCAACAGCATTTCCAGTTGTTAACATCAAATTATAAATTTCAGCTTCTGAAGTGAGTTGACGTTGACCAAATTCCAAGCATACAAGTCATGAGGGTTTTGAAAATAACATGTTTGTTACATACGGATAGTCGAAAAAAGAGACATTCAAGAGTGACATACGGAGAGTCGACCATCGGGTTCAAACTGGTGTCGGCGACAAACAGAGTCCGAGGTTTCGAACCACGACAGGGAGGCTTCACCCTCTTTCTTCTCCTGTGTTTTCAATAATCAATTTGAAGTTTTAACCCACATAAATAAGCCAAATAATAACGAACGAAAAGGGAGAGATAATGGATGCAGAACAGAACACCATATCCATGGAGAATTAACGAATTGCTTCGCCGGCAACCCCAAAAATCCTCCGCTGCGATATTTACAGAGCTTAATTTTCCATCGGCGTCTTAATTACTAAATGTTTTGTTTACGACAGAGTAAAGGGTTATGTTTAACTATAATCATCACTCACCAAAATGTTTAGCCATAATTAAGTAAGTTTATTAATTTTTAATTTTAATTATTTTAAAAATTATATCCAATTATAGCTTCTAATTGACTGGTAATGTAATTTTTTTCATTTTTGATACTGGCTAGAATGTTTATTTCTATGAAATTAAAACATAGAGAATTAATCCTTTTAATTGTATAACTATATTTTAGATTTATAATCAAAACACCAATTTGAATTTAAATATGGGAGTTCTAACTTAAAAAAATATTATTATTTTGTGAATGACAACTTAAGAAAAAATGTTTTACTCAATAAGGATAAATTCTACCCATTTTCGCGTGTATTAGAAAATCAAATTACTGTGACACTTTTAGCGAAAAATACTTATATGTTAGCAAATTTTATTTATTTAACCTTTTAATTTAAAAGGCTTTTACTATAATAATTACGCAAAAAAAGTACATTCAAAATTTAATAAATGTTTATCATTATAAAAGACTTTCACAATAATACAAAATAATACTAAATATTTATCAACGAATCTTTTAAAACTTTCATACTAACTAAACACAAATATATAATAAAAAAGATACCAAACTTTATTTCTAATCATAAAAGCGCAGAGTAATTGTTTGTTAAAAATAAGTGGCTACTTAAAAATTATAATTTGAGTAGCAATCTCATTGTAAGAAAGTGTTAGAAAAAACAATAGTTAACGCTCATATTTTTAAATAATAAAATACAAATAAGTATATTTTAAAATATTGGATGAAATATTACACCCGACAACATGGTTGTGAGTATGTATGGTGAATTTTGTGAAAGAAATTTAAAAGAGAAGTTTTCTATAATGATTTCAATAGTGTATCTATTATGTATTAGTAGTTATTCTATTATTCTAATAACTATTTCATCTCAGGTAGAGAAGGGTGGGGTGCGCGATGAGAGAAGTATGAGGTTATAGTTTAGGGGTTTTATCTTAGTCAAAGACATTAATAGATTAGTTTTGTATGTGGTAGGGTGAAACTCATTCATAACACTAGTGCAGAAATGTTGTTTAACGTCTGTTAATTTGGGCTTTTAACGTCACTTTCCCAACCGACGTCTATACGAGTGATGTCAATGGAACGTCGAAATTTCATATAACCGAAGTCTATTTAGACGTCAGTTCACGCCATCCCCGACGTCTATATAGATGTCAGAATATGCTAAAATCGACATGTAATGGGGCTATATAAACGACGACCTATGCACTAACTGACGTCTATCTTCACTATAGACGTCCGACATTGCATTAACCGACCTCTAATATAGTCATTGTGTTTTAGTGCAGTTTTGATCTTGTCTTTCGATAGCCTAGTACCACACTCTCCCTTTGCTACCTTTTATCACAAAAAAAAAAAACTTGCGTCTTTTGCATCTCTAATGACATTTCAACCAAAAATCGAACCTGGGTCGAAACTAGGCAACGACCCAAGTTTCATTTTGGGTTGAAACGCCATAAAACATACAAAAGATGCTGCTTTTCTTGTGAGGAAGCTAGCAATGGGAGAATGTCGTACTACGTTACCCAAAGAAAGGATCAAAACTGCATTAAAACACAACAAAAACACATTTTAATCGGTTAGTAGATGATATATTATGAAGAAACCAATTTAATCGGACTAAAACAAAGTTTAAACGGTTGAAATAAAAAAAGAAAAACGCACCTGCAATGCTTAACCGCGAAACAAAGAAAAGGAGAGGAGGAAGAAGATTGTGCGCGTAACTACGACAGAGGGAAACAAAGAGGAGGAAGAAGATTGTGCGCGTATCTGCGACAGAGAGAAACGGAGAGGAGGAAGAAGATTCTGCGCGTAACTGCGACAGAGAGAAACAAAGAGGAGGAAGAAGACGATGCGTGTAACTGCGAGTTCGCGATTACTTAAACATGAATGATGCATCGGTTACCTCACTAATTCGAAGTCCAAGAGACTTTTGACCTGTCTTTTTCAGGCCATTTAGATGTCGGATGCAAGGGTAGTGACGTCTAAAGCGCTGAACGAAGTGACGTTTCAGTATCCGGTCAGTCGAGTAGACGACGGGGACCTGGGGGAGCCGACGTCTATAATCTTATAGACGTCGGTCCTGAACAAATGGACGTCTATTTTGCCTGCATGTAAGTGAATCGCATTAATTGTAGCCATATAGACGTCGGCCCCCTGTATAAACTGACGTCCAATAGACTTTTCACATGCCTTTTTCAGGCCATTTAGACGTCGGTGCTAGAAGACGCGACATCTATTTGCCTGCGGGATAAGTGAATCACATTAATTGCAGCAATATAGACGTCAGTTTGTGGTAAAACTGATGTATACAGTATTATAGACGTCGGTCTATATAGAAACCGATGTCCATATCGCCAACTTATTTACTAAAATACCACCGGTTAGTCATATACGTCGCTCAACACCATAATCAACGTCTATGGGGGTGATGTTAAAGAGCGATTCTGCATTAGTGTAATGACTTTATAGAATAGTAAAAGTCACCACAAATACATAACTCGTTAGAGTCTGATATCAATACATATATTCAAATGGTTGATTCTAGTAAGAATGATTTCATTATGTGCTAATATCTTTAGACATGTTGTGTGATTGTATTTTTTGGTACATTAGGTTAACATTTCTACTTTGTGTGTTTATTTGTGATTTTTCTTGTTTGTAATTACCAGTTTAATGATATAAACATATAAAGATATTCCTCTAAATCCATATTAGAGTGGTGCTAAAGTATAAAGTTAAGATGTTTCATCTTTGTTTATGTTCGTTTTTTGAAATACTCAATATAATAATATCTTTTAACTGTATAAGACTTTTGTGTATATATATTTTTGATGTTATTATGTTTGAGAAAACGGTAAGAATAATATATATATATATATATATATATATATATATATATATATATATATATATATTCTTCAGTTATATGTTCTTTAATATTAAATGGGTTAAATATGTTTTTAGTCCCTATATTTTGGGACGATTTTGGTTTTAGTCCCTCTCTCAAATTAAGGTACAATTTAGTCCTTCAACTTTAGAAAACTCTGGTTTTAGTCATTTTTACCAAATTTTTTTAACTTTATTTGTTGTTTCAAACGCGTTTATCAGTTAACATTGAAACAAAAATGTGTCAAACGGTGTAAACAATCCAAATGCTATAATGAAACGTGCTTGAAACAAAAGTTAAAAAAATTTAGTAAAAAGAACTAAAACCAGAGTTTTCTAAAGTTGAAAGACTAAATTGTACCTTAGTTTGAAAGAGGGACTAAAATCAAAATGACCCCAAAGTATAGGGACTAAAAAATATTTAACCCATATTAAATATATTAAAAATATAATATTTTTTAATAGTTATACACTATTAGAATGAAATGTCACATTATTATTTTGACAATAATATAAAATTTTAGTTTTTCTATAATTAAAGTTTAATCTTCTACTCATGTTTACTTTATATCCACATAAAAAGTTAGTTTTCTTTTTGCTATTTGTCATTTCTTTCTTTTCTTACTTCGTTTGTTTCATGTGCGTATCTGTTTTTCGGAGTTTTATGAAATTGAAAATTCTTTTATATTGTGTTCTTATATTAGGGTTTGTTATTCCCCAAATCTTCATTGCATAAAAAAGAAGACGAGAACGAAGTAAGTGTAGGCTCACCAATTAAAGAAGTCTTTCATTGGTAATTATAAAACTACCTACAAGACATTTGATTAGAGAAAAAAAAATAAAAGTTATCATTAAAAAGTTGTTATTTAATGTATTATTTGTATTAAACTTTTGTCCAAATCTTTTTCTTTTCTTTGTCTTTTTCATTTTACATTTTCTTTATAATTTTAAACCAAACATCTTTAAATTCCAGCCAAATGCTTCATCAGGCATGGGTGTTGCTGATCACAGAAAAACTACTTTCATGGAACTGAAGCAGAAGAAGGTCCATCGCTATGTGATCTTTAAGGTTGATGAGAAGAAAAGGGAGGTTGTGGTTGAGAAGAGCGGTGGCCCCGCTAAGAGCTATGATGATTTCGCTGCATCTTTGCCTGAGAATGATTGCAGATGGCAATATTACACTAATTAAGTGTCACTCCTTGCTTGTCCTCTCTTGTATTATGGAGCTAAATGTTCTTTTCTTTTTTTTTATTTTTCTTGAGGTTAAATTTCTTGTCTTATTCTTTGGTGGGACAAGAATTTGTTGCTCATTAGGCTGCTTATCTTAGTAAATGTGGTATTTTGAGATTTTTGGTCGCACATAACTCCTTTTCCAATCTGGATATGAAGCTCAGATACCAATTTCAGTGGCATCCTCTGTTAGTTGTATTTAAGTTGCTGATAGATCATTACTGTGTAGAGGTTCTTATGTTTATACGAAAAATGATACATAAATAATTAATCATGGCAAACATTATCATGCTTGATGCTTTAGTTCAACCATATCAAGAGTAGGTTTCCTAAGTATCAATTTTTTGGTGGGGGTGGGTTGGAAATTGTCTTGCCCATTATTAGAGATTTATAAATTTGTCTTTGTTATTATTGCCTTATTATTTTCAGAATGCCCTCAAACAAGATTATGGACTTCAAGGAAATGGTAGTATTTTCCATCATCATGTATAGTTGATTAGTTTATTTTTTATAGTTGCTGGAAGAACCTATCTTTACATTTTTACCTAGATTCTGATAAAAAAAAAAAAAGTATAACTGTAAATATCAAATGGACTTTTCTAGTTGAACTTATTTAGCACTCAATTTATTGCATCTTTGGAGCTGATTGTCTGTGGAAAGACTTCTCTTCCTCTTGATCAACCATTATTAATTTCTTGTTTGAGTGACATCTTGACTCACTTCCTAACAGTATATTTTCCATAACTTATTTGAAGTATGTCCTCAATATCTTGCTACGAGCTTGTATATCTCCTTTTCCTCTTGGCCAGAAATATCATTCTTAGTTATTCCATTGCATGATATTGGTTAGGTCTCCTTCAACTTCTCGGATTCGTGCCAAGATGCTCTACGCCACAACTAAAGACAGGTTAAGACGTGAGCTAGATGGTGTTCATTACGAAATCCAGGCTACTGACCCCACTGAAATGGATCTTGAAGTGCTGAGAGACCGTGCACATTGAAATGTTTATGTACTTGTTCATTTTCTTTTCAGATTCTACTAGGTTTCTACTTTCAATGAATTGCAGAGCCCATCTTGCCACAATAATATGAATCTGAAGGGGGATGGATTAAAAGCTCTGAGTTGTCACTGTTGTAAATCCCAATTTACTGGACCTGTATTGTAGAGCGTGACTATGAATCTAGATAGATGTGGTGGAGATAAAATCCTTTGCTTGTAACTCTAGCTAAGAATCTCTAGAAAATTTCAAAACTTGCATTTATCAATATTCCCTTCTTAAAATTAACCCTGTATTTGTGTTTGGTTTTGAGGAAGGGGAGCTAAGAAATACTGTGATGTTTGCTGGGAGGGAAGAGAATGAGAAATAATTAAAAAAAATTAGGCTACATTGGACTATGTCTTATTATTGTTTTCCGATAATAGGTGAAGAGATTTGCGCGAGGAAATGTTGCACAAATTTGACACAAAGAACATTTTATATAAGACATCAAGATAGTATCTTCAGCTTAAAATCCCAAGGATATATTTGACAGTGATGAGAAATATAAACGTTTTATAGTTTTGTATAAGACATCAAGACATAACGAAGGCCTTAGCTACTCTTAGGTCTTGAAAGAATAGCATGCAACGAGCCTAACACAAATGTATAACTTGTTCGTTAGCAAGATGGTGGATAGGTGTTCCAGTCAGTCGAAGCCAAGTTGAAGGAGATCAATTCTTAAGCTTTGTGATATTGTTGTGTTTCTTTATAGTGAAATTCCAAAGTGCATCACATTGCTAATTTTTACTTGTTTCTAAGACTTTTGATATGAATCTTCATCTAAGAGCTGCAAACTGTTTTACTTATGCTCTTTAAATGATATTGTCAGTGTACTATTATTTAGTACTGCATATCACTGATATATATATATATATATATATATATATATATATATATATATATATATATATATATATATATATTCCCTTGTTATTTTAAGTAAAATAATTTATAGGAAGAGAAGTTGTAGTGGGATAGAGAAAGAGAAAGATTTTAAGTGAAGACAGTGGAAATAATTTATAGGAAGAGAAGTGAAGAAAACATGACATAAAAGGAACACAACACAGTTTGTAAACCAAATATACCATACTCGAGGAAGTGTAATACGACAAATTGATATTCATTTCACACCATAAAATAGTAAAAAGTAAATTTTGTAGTTTTTCGAAAACTATAAAAGAAACACAAATACAGTTTATAAACAAAATATTTCCACTCGCATATACCCTTTTTTCCGCCCAGTCAAGTCAACCTCTCTTATGCCTTTTACGACGCCCTTCCTTCCCCGAAGCCCTTGGATCACCCTGCATTCTCTTTTTTAAACCACTCAGCTTGTATACAGCAATATAATTATTGGAACTCCAGCTTCCCAGTATACTTAAAAGAGATAGCTCTAGCTCCTATCACACCATATCCAAACAAAAATAAATTTAACACTGGACGAGGAAAGCTTTTGTTCTTTCCAAGTCTACTTTATTGTAATAAAAACATTGTAGACCAAAGTAAGTCTCATTGTTGTTGTGAGAATCGGACTATTCTGGTTCTTCACTCGTTCTAACAATCTCTTCATTTTCACCTGACATCTCCTCCAATGACTTTCCTTTTGTCTCAGAAACCAAGAAAGTGCAGAAGAAACCTAGAATGTTAACTACACCTAAAACTGTAAGTGTATTCTTTACTCCAATACCTGCAGGGTACCCTGCATCTGCTTTGTTTTGGTCTTTGTTTTGTGCCAAGAACAAGAACACAAAAGAACCAACCATAGCTCCAAGCTTTCCAGATGCTGATGAAATTCCATGGCAAGTGCTTCGGAATCTAGCTGGAAAAATCTCTGCTGGCACCACAAAAGTGGTAGCATTCGGCCCAAAGTTTGCAAAGAAAAAGGTCAATGAATACATCACCACAAATCCTATCCGGTTATCCTTATGAGTCCAGTGGTCATAGGGGATGGCAAGAGCAAACATGAAGACAGTCATGAAAAAGAAGCCCATCAATTGGATGGAAAATCTTCCTATCTTGTCAATGAAAGCCACCGTGAACCAGTAGCCAGGAACTGTACTGCACAGAGCAATGAGTGTTTGAGCCCTTGCAATTTTGTAAACCTCCTCAATAGCATTCATGGTTTTGGCTGGAGGTATCCAACCAATTGCACTGAAGATGTCCTTCTGGAAAAGATTTTGACTGTAAAATGCAATATCAAGCAAGAACCAAGTGCTTGATGTACCAAGCAGATGCAGTCCGTGGCGAGTGAGGAACTCCTTTGAGAACAAGCCATATGGCTTGGGCTTTGCCGGATCTTCACTCTGTGGTTCAGCTTGAATCTCGACTTGCATAACCTCAGACATATCTGCTGCTGCCTGCTCCATGTTCTGGGCTACTAGAGCAGTATAACGGGCAGTTTCCGGCATCTTCATCCGCCAGTAGCAAGTCAATGCCGCTGGGAGTGCTCCCACCATCACAATTATCCTCCAAATGTAGTCTGCTTGTACAACTGTTGACCCGACTGGATCAACCTCATATGCTGGAGCAGTATACCTGCTATTGAAGGCAGCTGAAACTATAATTGCAAATATACCAGCTGCCAAAATGCCAAAACCCTGCATGGCAAACACTGCAGCAATGAAGGCCCCGCGAGTCTTCTTGTTAGAATACTCAGACATTATGGTAGCAGAAAGTGGATAGTCTCCACCAATGCCAAATCCAAGCCAGAACCGGAAGAAGCAGAGAGTTGCCATTACAGATTTTGCACTATGACCGAATGAAAGGCCGGAACCGACGGAACATATCACCATCATTATCAGAGTCATGCCATAGACTCTTTTCCTTCCCATCTTATCACCAAGCCAACCAAAGAAAAGCTGACCTGAAAGTGTTCCACAGAAAGCCACACCATTTACTGCAGCTGCAACATAGGGAGGCAATGTACCGGGATTTGGTGCACCGTCAACATGGTAATATATGCGGCCAAGCAACTTTGTAACAAGGGCTATGCTGAATAGATCATATGCATCAGTGAAGAAGCCCATTCCAGTTATGAGGATTGCTGTGAAATGGTACCATTGCGTTTTTGCAACATAGCCCTTGTTACAAAGTTATATATATTAAAATATCATTTCACAGCAATCCTCATAACTGGAATGGGCTTCTTCACTGATGCATATGATCTATTCAGCATAGCCCTTGTTACAAAGTTGCTTGGCCGCATATATTACCATGTTGACGGTGCACCAAATCCCGGTACATTGCCTCCCTATGTTGCATTTTTGCAACATCAAGCGCCTTTAGTACCTCAATCTGCTCCTTTGCCATGACTTTTCAAGCCAAAATTACAAGGCTTATCTATCTCTTTATCAAAAGCTTATCTTCTCTGCAGAAGTGGAAACAAGAGTCAGACTTGATCAACTGTGAGATCATTGATTAAATAAAAGAACTAAGATTTCTGATCGATTCGAAGAAGTTATCACATGAAATCAACCAATAGTCGTACAGTTACATCAACAGTAACTATTGATTACACCACTAGTTGAACCATCCAAATTAATAATTAAAGCTCAGACTGAAATTTGTACAGAACTTCTAAATAGTGACAAAACATAAGGAAGATAAATCGTTCTTAACACAAGCAAGTCAGCAAAGTTGCCAAGCTACCGCACTTTTTGTTATACCATAAATTAGAAAACTGGAAGGAAAAGGAACTCCTGATCTCTCAACTAAATCTCGGAATATGAATATAAAACAAAAACAAAAGGAATCTCACTAGACCAATTAAACCAGTTAACCCATGCAAATAATCGAATCTCATTTTCTTAAATAACGAGAATCATACTAATAGGAGAAACAGAGAGACAAAGAATAATCTGTGTATTATCTTAATTATGCATAATGTAGATGCAAATATTTATACATCAATATTATAACAGAATTAATTATAATTCTATCTAATCTATCAGCTATATACACAGAATAATAACAAACAGAAATAATAACAAACAAAATCTTAAAACCTAAAAAGATATCAAATATTAAATCAAATATTAAATCCTAACAGCCCCCCTCAAGCTGGAGAATGAATATCAATCATTCCCAGCTTGGAAACCAGAAATTTGAACGCTGCTGGAGAAAGTCCTTTGGTGTAGATATCAGCTAACTGGCATGCAGAAGGAATCGGCAGTAGTTTTAGTAAACCAGAAGAAAGCTTTTCCCTTACAATATGACAATCTATTTCAATGTGTTTCGTGCGTTCATGAAAAACTGGATTTGCAGCAATATGAAGGGCAGATTTGTTATCACAGAATAAGACTGCTGGTTGTTGAAAGGTTACGTGAAGATCCTTTAGAAGAAAAGTTAACCATTGAATTTCACAAGTAGCTGTGGCAAGAGCTCTGTATTCAGCTTCTGAGGAACTTTTGGATACAGTGGCTTGTTTCTTCGATTTCCATGAAATAAGTGAAGAACCAAGATAGATAGAGTAACCAGTAATACTTCGTCTGGTATCAATGCAGCCTGCCCAATCAGAATCGCTGAAGCCTTTCAACTGTATGATGTTATTGCTGGGAAAGAAAATCCCTTTTCCAGGGGCACCTTTAAGGTATCTGAGAATCCTGGAAACTGCTTGTTGATGATCTGTGCTGGGATTTGAGAGAAATTGACTTAGTTGTTGTACTGCAAATGAAATATCTGGTCTGGTGTTGGTGAGATATAATAATCTACCAACCAGTCGTCTATAAGAAGATGAAGCTGCATCATTTAGAGGTTGGCCAGAATTTGTGCTGAGTTTTGTATGATAATCACAAGGAGTGGAAACAGGCTTGGAGTTTAAGTAGCCTTCATCTTTGAGAATGTCCAGAGTATATTGTCTCTGGGAAATAGAAATACCTTCTTTGTTTCTAGCCACCTCAAGACCAAGAAAGAATTTAAGATTGCCAAGATCTTTAATCTTAAATGTTGCGTCAAGAAAATGAGTAATATGAGTGATTTCTGTTAGATCATTGCCTGTGAGTACTATATCATCAACATAAATCACTAAAATAGTGACATTGGAATTAGTATGTTTTGTGAACAAGGAATGATCAGATGCAGATTGGAGAAAGCCATTGGACAAGAGAAAATCAGATAAACGAGCATACCACTGTCTGCCTGCTTGTTTAAGACCATAAAGTGATTTCTGTAACTTGCATACTTGATTTGGTTTGATGTCGTGGAGCCCTGGAGGAGGTAGCATATAAACTTCTTCATTTAATGTTCCATGAAGAAAAGCATTATTAACATCCAGTTGCTTAAGATGCCAATTATGTGATGCTGCAAGAGCTATAACCAGTCTAACTGTTGTGATTTTGACCACTGGAGAAAAAGTATCTAGATAATCTTGACCTTCAATTTGAGTGTAGCCCTTGGCTACCAATCTGGCTTTATATCTTTCGATGCTACCATCAGCCTTGTGTTTGATTTTGAAAACCCACTTGCATCCTACAGCAGTTTTGTCAGCAGGTAAATCTGTGATTTCCCAAGTATCATTTCTGGCCAATGCAGCAAGCTCATCATCCATGGCTCTAACCCAGTGAGGATACTTGGATGCCTCAGAATAAGATCTAGGCTCAATGTTAGTAGAGATTTGCATAATAAAACGGTAATAAGGTGCTGCAAGTTTCTTATATGAAATGACAGAAGCAAGAGGATGCTTGATACCTGAAGAATGAGAGGTAATAGTTGATGCATAAGACGTTTCAAAATCAGATAGTCTTGAAGGCCTGTTTCTTTGTCGGGTGGGTCTTCTAATGTTAGGAGCAGATAGGGTGGGAGGTGAACTAGGTGGAGAAGGATGCGAAGTATTTGTATGAGATGTGGGCATATATTGGTCAATATAGAGCAAAGGTGGGTGGGTGACAAGGTGGGAATTAGGAGTGGTGTATGACTCTTTGTAGTAGGGAAAACAACTTTCATGAAAGACAACATTTCTAGAAATCTCAATAGCCCTGGTTTTGAGGTTGAAGGTGATGAAGCCTTTTTTGTGCGGTTTATAGCCAAGGAAAATAGCGGGTAAGGCTCTTGGATCAAGTTTATGTCTATTGTTTGACAAGGTGTTGACAAAGCAAAGACAACCAAAAACTTTAAGAGTGGTAATATCAAAAGGAGAACTGTATAATTTTTGGTGTGGAGAAAGGTTATTTAGGAGAGGAGTGGGAAGGCAATTTATGAGGGTAGAGGCATGAATTAGAGCATAAGACCAGAAAATGTTTGGTAAGTGTGCTTGAAAAAGGAGGGAGCGGGTAACATTTAATAAGTGCTGGTGTTTTCTCTCAACTAAGCCATTTTGCTGGGGGGTTTCCACACAAGTTGTTTGATGAACAATTCCAGTATTTTTATAAAATTCAGCCATAATAAACTCAGTTCCATTGTCAGATCTAATGCTTAGGACCTTAGTTTTAAACTGTCTTTCAGCATAGGTAATGAAAGATTGTAAATGTGACTGAGTTTCAGCTTTTGAGATTAAAGGGAACACCCATACATATCTAGAAAAATCATCAACAATGGTTAAAAAATATTTATGACCATGAATGGAAGTAGCAGCACAAGGGCCCCAAATATCAACATGTAATAAAGAAAAAATAGAAGAAGCTTGAGAAGTACCATGAGGAAAAGAGGGTTTTCTTTGTTTAGCCATATGACAAGGAGTACAAATAAAATGGTGATCAAAATTAATCACAGGATATAACTGTTGCATTACACGTAATCTCTCATGGGAGGGGTGGCCTAGTCTGTAATGCCAAATATCAATGGCTTCCTTATTACAAATTGTAGTGTTGATGGAGCTAAAAGAGGTCTTGAGTGTATATAACCCATCTTGAGCATCAACTATACCAATCATCCTCTTGGTGTGTCTGTCCTGTATAAAACATTGATTGTCAAGAAATATTAGTTGACAATTATGGGCTCTGGTAAGCTTGGAAACAGATATAAGATTGAAATTAAATTGTGGAAGATATAGGACATTAGAAATAGACAAAGAGTCATTAATCTTTACTGTTCCAGAATATGAGGCTATGGTTTGTTGTCCATTTGGTAGTTTTACTGTGATGGGATCAATAGCCTTATAGGATGAATATAGATGTAAGGAAGAAGTTACATGATCACTGGCTCCTGAATCTATAATCCACATGGCATGGTCTGTAGCATGAGAAATTGGTAGCACATTGCCTATAAAAGAAGTATTTGGAGAGAAAGTTGTATCACTTTGATTGATGTGGGAAATAGTTGTAGAGGATCCCAATTGTGTTTGCTTTTGCAGGAGGGCTATCAAATGTTGATATTGCTGAGGAGTGATAACAGGTTTGTGCAGTTTATGCCCAGGAGGGTGACCATGCTTCTTAAAGCATTCATTAACCGTGTGTCCAGTGATATTGCAAAAAGTGCAAACCTTTGAGTTGTATGAACTTGAATTTGATCTTCTGCCAAAGCCTCCTTTATTTGATGAATAAACTCGACCTCCTCTTATCCCTTTGTTGTAGGATAATCCTGAAGATCCTGATGGATAACCATTCCTTTTGTAATAGTTTTCAGTCGTGTGGTAATGATCAATGACAGCCATGAATTGGTTTGGTAAAAACACAAAGAATGAAGATCAGAGGCACAACAGAACTCTTCAATTGAAGAGCTCTGATACCATCTTAAATAACGAGAATCATACTAATAGGAGAAACAGAGAGACAAAGAATAATCTGTGTATTATCTTAATTATGCATAATGTAGATGCAAATATTTATACATCAATATTATAACAGAATTAATTATAATTCTATCTAATCTATCAGCTATATACACAGAATAATAACAAACAGAAATAATAACAAACAAAATCTTAAAACCTAAAAAGATATCAAATATTAAATCAAATATTAAATCCTAACACATTTGAGAAATTTTCACATTGAATGAAGTCATACATGCACAAGGAGCGTCTTTTCTAAAGGGCACAGTACCCACAATGTTGGAAGTGATCAGGAACAGCTCAAACAAGTATTACAGATTAAGATGAAATCATGAGCATGAACGTAAAGAGAAGGAAAACACATGAAATAAATCTTAACTGTCACAATAAAAAGAACTAAAAGACTCGGGGCAGTTGAATGATAATCCCGTTATGCATGCATGGAGTGACACATTAGAAAGATGCGTGACAATGCCAAAATGAATGCATTCTTAATAATAATAATATTAGAAAATGGATGCACCTGGAGTGGAAGAAAGTTGTAGAGCGATAGAGAAAGAGAAAGATTTTAAGTGCAATGAAAAGAGATGTAGGAAAAATTGTGAAGACAGCGGAAATAATTTATAGGAAGAGAAGTGAAGAAAACATGACATAAAAGGAACACAATACAGTTTCGTTTCTAAACCAAATATTTCATAATGGAGGAAGGTTTTAAAAATGGTTTCATTTCACATAAAATGGTTTTAAAAAAATAAATTTTTATAATTTAAAAAAAAATAAAAAATATGAAAAAATAGTATGAAATGAATATGAAAAGTTATATATATTAAAATATCATTTTCTCTGTATTCATAAGAAAAAAAAAGTTAATTTGACCCCTGCTTAAAAGAAACTTTCATTTGAGACGATTTATATTAATATAATTATTATTTTAAATTAAAAAATTAATATGATTATAATTAAAATATTATTATTTAACATACGAATGTGTTTCTCGTTTTCTTGTATCAAAGTACAGGACTATTTTACATTGCTTCATGGCACAAACTTCCGCAGGAATGTCAGCTCAGCCCATGATTAATCTTAAATAAAGTTTATGGTTTTGATTGGATTATAAAATTAGTTTCACCTTTTGGTGCTTTTAAACCATACTGTTTGGCGTGGAAAAAATATTTTAGGAATAAAAGTATGGTTACCAACTTACCATGAATGGTAGGGCGTAACTAGGAAGGATTTTTTGGGCACTTGCAATGCTCACCCCCCATAAACACAAGAATTAATGCTGCCTTCCTTCTCCTTCTGGCCTAACTTGATAGTCTGTATGAGATATTTTATTTCATTTTTTTTATTTGCACTTTTAATAAATTACTTCGTAAACATACTTAAAGCAAATATAAAATCAAATTCTAAATTAAATATATTTTTTGTCTTCAAATTATATTAAAAATTTTCACGTTCTTACAATTTATAAAAATCATATAACATGTAACAAAAGTGAAAAAAATAGAATATAAGATACTAAGGTTTATGTAAAATAAAGGATTAGTATTACCAATTATATTTGTTATATATATACGTACATGAAAATGTGACATTTCCAAACTCATTTTTTTATTGATATCTTGTTGTTGTGATAAGTTAAATACTTAAATATATTTTTAATTCTTATATTTTAACTCAAAATTAAAATTTGTATGTGTTCCAAATTTTAATACAATTTAATTTTTAATTTTTAATTATTTTAACCCAATTGTATTAAAGTTTTTTAAAACTGATAAGTAGTCAAATATATTTGTGAGTAATAGAGTCTCACTTTTATTCGGATCTCCTTAATTCAATTTTAAAATTTAAAATCAAAATGTATCGAAATTTAGTAAAAAAAATGTTAATTTTACATTCAAATTTAAGATTTACAAATATTAGTGTATTAATCTGAATTTTCTTCGACTGTAATAACTGTATTTGACAGTTATCCTCTTTTCAATGTTATTCTTTAAATACTTGTACTTTCTGTTTCTAATGTTCAATGAGAAAAGTCCTCTGTTTTTCCTCAAACCAACTCTCTCTCCCTGCTACTCTCATTTCTCTTTCTGCATAATACTTTATCTGCATAATTTCATAAGTCTGTAACAGTGGTATCAAGAGCTAGGATCGAAACTTGGTGAGGACAACTCAAGACGTTTCAAGAAGAAAGGTGTTCGTGGGTAATGGCTGGGATAATGCACAGTAACTTACCTGTTTTCGATGGCAAAGGATTTGATGATTGGTGTATCAAGATGGATGCGATCCTCAGTTTCCAAGAAGTAGATGAAATTGTAAGAAAAGGTTTCAAAGAATCTTCCAAGGATGATTCAGAAGCAGCCAAGAGGCAGTGCAAGGGAAATTGGATTGCAAAGCACGAATGCTGCTACATCAGTGCATATCCGTGACATTCTTTCAAAAGGTTTCAAAGGCTACTACGACGAAGGAGATTTGGGATATCTTGCAAGATGACTATGGTAATTCTGGAAAGGTCAAGAAGATCATATTGCAGTCACTACAAAGGCAGTATGAACTTCTTGCCATGGGGGAGCAAGAAACAGTTGTCGAATACATTGGAAGAATTCAATTGATCGTGAATGTAATGAGAGCGTGTGACAAGGTAGTGAAAGACAAGAAAATTGTAGAGAAAATACTTAGAACATTAACCCCTCAATATGATCATATAGCTTTGACCATAGAAGAAACCAAAGATCTCGAGAAGTTGGGATGGAGGAATTGCAGAATTCATTAGAAGCGTATGAGCAAAGATTAATCGAAAGGAGAAATGCTGAAAAAGGCGAAAATCAAGGCGTGAGTCAAGCATTACAAGCCAGAAATGATTACAAACCCATCAGAGGCAAAGGTCGATCAAGAGGAGGATGCAATGGTGACAGAGGCATGAAACCATCAGATCAAAGTAATGAAGACAATGGAGTTGAACAAAAGAATGGAAGTGGTCGAGGAGGCAGACACTCGAGAGGCAGAGGCAGAAAGGGTTATCACAAAAGGAGTATCCAATGCTTCACTTGTAGCAAATACAACCATCATTCCTCGGAGTGCTAGCACAATGAAGATACAAAGAGAACCAAGAATGGAGAGTCAGCCAATTTTGCACAAGAAACTGAAGAATCAAAGTCTAACCATGTTGTGTTAATGAGCACAGTTGAAAGATTCGAAAAAGGGAAATGTAAGCAATTGACGTTGAACAGGGGTAAGCAAGAAATGGTTCTGGTGGACAGGTGCAACGAAGCACATGTGTCAATCTCAGAAGAAAGTGGAGAACACGTGTCGTCGTCGTTCGAAACGAGACATGCAGCGAAAGATGTAGCACCCACACATGCGTTGCTCTCAAACGGTGTAAATCAAGCGGCGAATGATGATTCATGCAGCTGGTATTTGTACACGGGTTGTTCGAACCATATGACAGGGAGACGAGAATGGTTAGTAAACCTCGATCCAAGTATAAAGAGTTGTGTGAGATTTGCGGATAACAACACGATCATGGCGGAAGGAGTTGGCAGAGTCTTGATCACCTGCAAGAACGGTAAGATTGCTTACATGGATGACGTCTTGTATGTTCCTTCAATGAAGAGCAACTTGCTGAGTTTGGGGCAACTCTTGGAGAAAGGGTACATCATGTCTATGCATCAACGACATATAGAAATAGTCGACAGCAAACAACATCTTGTGATTAAAGCACCACTTGCCCATAACAGGACCTTCAAAGTGAACTTGAACGCTGCAGTTATACAGTGTTTGTCTGTCTCGAGCCACGAAGAAGAAGGATGGGTATGGCACTATAGATATGGGCATCTGAATTTCAAAGGCTTGAGTCAACTAAAAAGAAAAGATTTGGTGAAAGGTGTGTCTTCAATAATTTTTCCAGACATAATCTGTGAGGGTTGTGCTATAGGAAAGCAACCTAGAAGTAGATTTCAACAATCGGCACCCAAAAGATCGAAACAGCCCCTGGATGTTGTCCACTCAGACGTTTGCGACCCCTTCAATGTTCCATCAGTTGGAGGTAACAAATATTTTATGTTATTTGTAGACGAACGGACTAGGAAAATTTGGATATATTTGTTGAAAGAAAAGAAAGAGATATATTCATATTTTGTGAAATTTTGCTCTTTGGCGGAGAGACAATCTGGCTCACAAGTTAGGGTATTCAGAACCGATGGAGGGGGAGAGTTCAACTCCTTTGAGATGGACAAGTTTTGCACTGATAAAGCCATTGTGCATGAAGTGACGGCTCCCTATACACCACAACATAATGGCCTAGCTGAAAGAAGGAACAAGACGATAGTTGATATGACGAGATGTATGATTAAAGCCAAGCAACTGTCGCATTGTTTGTGGGGAGAGGCTGCGTCTATTGCAGTCTATCTGCTGAATAAAAGTCCAATGAAGGCCTTGTCTGCATGTACCCCTGAAGAAGCCTGGTCTGGAATTAAACCAATTGCATACCACTTGAGAGTTTTTGGGTCTGTGTGCTTTAGACACATCCCAGATGAACGAAGGAAGAAACTGGATAATAAGAGTGAGATCCTCATATTTGTTGGCTATCATCCTACAGGTGCTTACAGACTGTATGACCCAATGAAGAAGCAGGTTGTCATCAGTCGAGATGTGGTGGTGGACGAGACAACGACATTTGAATGGGAGAAGGCTGAAGAAAAATCTGAACCAGGCTGTGTTTCAAGCTGGCTTGAGGATAAGAGTCTCTTTAATGCTGAGCAAACAGACGCAGATCGTGAAATCAACAATAGAAGATCACAAATGACAAGGTTTCCATCCACCAGACTTGCAGACCATGAAGTCTTTCCTGACAATGAAGTTACTGGCTCAGGTGATCTTGTGCACTTTGCATTTTTGGCCGACACAGAAGCACTGACCTGGAAGCAAGCTATCAACGTAAAGGAGTGGAGAGAAGCCATGTTGAAAGAACTAAAGGTAATAAAGAAAAACAGAACCTGGGAGATGGTGGAGTTACCCCAGCATAAACAACCCATTGACGTTAAATGGGTGTTTAAAATCAAGCACAAACTAGATGGTGAAGTAGCAAAGTTCAAATCCAGATTGGTTGCAAGAGGTTTCTTACAAAAGCCTGAAGTGGATTTCACAGATGTTTTTGCTCCTGTAGCGCGACTTGAAACGGTGAGGCTGTTGATTGTTGTGGCCAACATTAAAGCTTGGAGAATCTGTCAAATGGATGTTAAATCCGCTTTTTTGAACGGTTCTTTAGAGGAAGAGGTTTATGTGAGACAACCTCCAGGTTTTGTGAAGAAAGGAGAATAAGAGAAAGTGTATAGATTGAACAAAGCATTATATGGCCTCAGGCAGGCACCCCGTGCTTGGGATAACCATATCAACGCAGTTTTACTCAAACTCGGATTCAAGAAATGCTCCCTAGAATCTAGAGTCTATGTGAAAACTAGTGGAAGGCAAGGTATGTTGTTGATATGCCTATATGTAGATGATCTTCTTATAACAGGAGATTCAGTGGATGAAATTGAAGAATTTAAGAAGAAGATGAAGGAGGAATTCGAGATGACGGATCTCGGTGGTTTAAGCTACTTCCTGGGTTTGGAATGTGTGCAGACAAGCGGTGGAATGTTTCTTAGTCAAATGAGGTATATGAGCAATGTGTTTAGAAGATTTAAGATGGAAAACTGCAACAGTGCAACAGTACCAATTATGACAAATCTAAAGTTGATAGACAATCCAGATGAAAAGAGGCTGGACGCCACTTTATATAAACAAATGGTATGATCTTTGCGTTATATCTGTAATAGTAGACCTGATATCTGCTATGGAGTTGGGCTGGTGAGCAGATTTATGCAAGAGCCTAGGCAATCACATCTTACTGCTACCAAACACATATTACGTTATTTGAAGGGAACTACAGATTTTGGTCTGTTCTTTCCAAAGAACCCAGACAACATGAAAGGAGTTTTGGAGGCTTGGTGTGATACTGACTGGTGTGGTGACAAAGTTGACGGGAAAAGTACTTTTGGGTACTTATTCAGATATATGGGAGCGACAGTTTCGTGGTGCTCCAAGAAAAAGAACGTGGTCGCGTTATCCTCTTGCGAGGCCGAATACATCGCAGCTGCCTAGACTGCGTGTCAGTGTGTGTGGATAGAAACTATGTTTGATGAACTGAGGATTGAGTATGGAAAACCGGTGCAACTTTCAGTGGATAACAAATCAACAATATGTTTGTCCAAAAATCCAGTTTTTCACGGTAGAAGCAAACATATTGAAACCAAATTTCACTTTCTAAGAGATCAGGTCAGCAAAGGTAGATTGGAGATGGTTCATTGCAGCACTGATGATCAAATTGCATATGTGTTCACCAAAACTTTGAAGCAAGTCAGATTTGAGAAACTTAGAGAATTGCTTGGTGTTAAAACATTAGTAAATTCAGATTAAGGAGGGTGTATTAGTGTATTAATCTTGAATTCTCTTTAACTGTAATAACTGTCAATAACCCTCAAACCAACTCTCTCTCCCTACTACTCTCATTTCTCTTTCTGCATAATACCTTATCTGCATAATTCCATAAGTATGTAACAACAAAAATATTTAACCCTTAAATCAAACCCAACTTATAAATATAAATATATATTATTAACGATATGGTTAAAAGAAATTGTGATATGCTTAAGAAAAATATATATAGACAAAAATAAGTTTATATATATATATATATATATATATATATATATATATATATATATATATATATATATATATAATTTTACCGTTTCATCTTATAGAATTGAATTAATTAAAAGTACATTTTATAAAAAAAATCAGTAAATTTTAATGAAATTGGATGTGACTTTCCCTTTTTCTATTGCTAAATAAATTCATTGTATTATTTTAATAGTTTGTTTTATCTTACCCTTTTGAAATTAATTTTAATATTGTTTTATTACTTTTAAAAATTTAAATTAGCTCTATTTTTTTCAAAATAATTATACCAATTTAGTCTATTATATTAAATTGAGGAAATTTTGTTAATATGTTTGAGGACGTTGAAAGTGTTTTGTTGGCATGTATGACGCATTGATACATCACTTTCTCGGTAACATTTTCATTAATTTAATTAAAATTAGTTAATTAATGTTTTTGAAAAATAAGAACGAATTGAAATCTTTCAAAATAATGCGACAGTATTAATATTTATTTGAAAGAAATATGATTAAATAAATTATTAAGCCTTTTATTTTTAATACACTAAAATTAGAAATTAATATTTGAATTAGAAATAATTATGTAAACAAACATAATTGTAATGTGAGGGTGAGTGGGAGCTAAGTTATGAAGTTTAAAATTGCTTGTTGATTGAGATTGAACCTTCGACTTCATATCTTTAATCTTCATTACTTTCCATTTTTCTTCTTTTTCATATCTTTATATCTTAATTTTGCAAATGACCTTTATTACCATGAGAAGCCAAACTACCTATTATTGAAAGTTTAGTATACTACAAATTATATGATGTAATTATTTTCATTATTTGTTTAATATCATTTTAGTGCTTTAGAATTTAAAAAATGGAGCTAAGACCAATTCAATATTTGTTCAAAAAAATTTAAGTTGTTATATAATTTACTCACTTAGAGATAAAATTAGGTCAAATTATATTATATAAAAAATATATTTGATTATATAAGTTAACTAACTTAAAGTAATAAAATCATTTATAACTTATCCTAATAATTTATTCTTACCACTTGTTAAGTTATCTCTTAGTCTCATGTTAAAAAAATATCACATTCCTAACACAAGGAATATATTAAATAATTCTCATAAACTATTTTCTAAGCCGGTTTTATAAAATTATGTTAAATTTAAATTTCACAATCTTAAATGAAAAATAACTCATGAAAAGAATAGTTTTATTTATCCGTAAATAAATATTTTTTTCTCCATGTAAATTTTTCAATATATTTTTATATTTTGTTTACGATGTCAATTTATTTTTTCCATTTTTTTCTTACTAAAATTATTCTTTTGTTGATCTTTACTATTTATTACCACTTTTACGTAATAAATTATATGGTAAGTGATTATGTTAATAATTTAATAGGATTAACATACATATTTCCAATTCTTTATTTTAAAAAATAATAACCAATAAAATGGAAACAACTTATCTATCTTTAAGTACACCTTGTATCTATTATTTCTTTTATTTTTTTTAATAAGTACGTGGAATGCATATGTATATATCTTTGTATCGAAGGGTGAATTGTAAAGTATATACGAAATTAATGTTTAGTATGAAAATTATTATCAATATATCATTTGGTTAAACGTGTAGTTGAATTTTTTTTTGTTGATTATGATATCACTAATACTAAATCATTGATTGCATACTAAAATTTGAGTGACAACATATATAATATATAGTTTAAACTAAAATTGTAGCTTTAAGCAAGATAAGAGGTTATATAATTTTCTCTTTTTTAAGAAAATAACGTTCAAATGAAAATCATATAAATAGAGCATGAACTTCTAAAATATGCGAGATTGTGCAAATATATAATTACACTGAAACGATATAGCTTATGGTGACTCGAGTGATGATGAAACAATGTGCTCTATGTTTTTAGAGTTTTTTGAATGTGACATTGTGAAAATACTCAAACCTTATAAGAACGTGATTAAGTAATAAGTGTTCAAGTGTGAAATTAGTGTTTGAGTTAGAAATAAACATATACTTTGAGTAATCTTACTCAGAGTGATTATTTATGAACATATTAAAACTATCAAAAGGAGGAAACTTCATTGATGATCTAACCAAATAGATTAAAAGATCACAAGGTAAGAAGTTGAAAAACACATACATATATCATATTATACCTATTACTACATATTATATTAGATGGGTCGGTGCAACTTCCAAGTTTTTTAATTCATTTTGATAATAAGAATTAGAAAACACATAATTTTATTTTCATTTACATTCACACTTAAATTTTAGTCGAAACTATTAATAATGTTTATAAATTTCTTATTTCTAACATAAATATAATATGTCATTTGATTTCTTGTCAAACAACGTTAAATGTTCATTTCCATCTAAGATAACAAAATATTGTGAATGAATTTTGTTTATTATATCCAAAATGCAAATTATGGTTCAAAATAAACTGTCAAGAGGACACACGTTGTCTTTTTATACTCTATCATATGAAATATGTTCACCAAAACAGAACACTTTCACCAAAACAGGACACTTCGAGTCATTCTCTACCGCAACTTTAGATCTATTCCTCTGTTCCTTAAGACTTATGAGTAAAAAAATCTACTACTTTCACAACAGCACTATATTCAGTTCGACTGAAAGAATCGCATGCAACGAGCCCAACATAAATGTATAACTTGTTCGTTAGCCAGATGGTGGATAGGTGTTCCAGCCGAAGCCAAGTTGAAGGAGATCAGAGTTCTTGAGCTTTGTGACATTGTTGTGTTTCTTTCTAGTGAAATTCCAAAATATAAGTGCATCACATTCCTAATTTTTACTTGTTTCTAAGACTTTTCTAATGAGTCTTCATCTAAGAGCTGCAAACTGTTTTACTCATGCTCCGTAAATGATATTGTCAGTGTACTATTATTTAGTACTACATATATCACTGTTATATATATATATATATATATATTCCCTTTTTATTTGTTTTGTCAAGACACACTTCATTGAGCTAGATTTAGTTGGGTTGATGATGGAATCAAGATATTAGTCATGGTCAGTGAGAGTAGGTATTTTTGTGAATAGTCTGATATCTGCTAAAATATCAAAATTTTCAGTTTTCGAGTCCCATTGATTATAAGATTATCATCCATGAAATCAGGCTTGGAGAAATGTTGACCAGGAGAAATAAAAATAAAAGTGAATGAAGCTGATGTTAAGTTGTGAAATACAAAGTTTTACACAGTGAAGTCGGTTTAATGGTTTGGAGTTTTCAACAGAAATATAATATAAAGGTGAAATGTCACATGTTTTGAAGTATGAATTAGTGAGATATAAAATAATTATGCAAAGGTTTACCTGTGGCTCGTATCCAAAGAAAAGTCTATTGATCATTTAATGACTGGTTGAAAGCAATTTCAATGGAAGAATAACTTGATATCTGTGGACCATAAAGTGATGCGAGAGGTAGACAATTGAAGACAGTAAGTTAGTGAGACTGAAAACGCCAATGCAACTTCCCTGTGCCGTGAACAGACTGGAACTGCAACTAGTCAAGTAGTATAATGGTCATATTTTTCGTCTACTCACATTGAAAAATAAATACTCTTTTTTCTGTATTCACATAAGCATCTAGGAAACGAGACACTGTTCAGAATTTCAGACGATAACATCCTTATATTATATATATTCGTACAGTTCCATCACGAGCCTTTATTCAACTGTAGTCTGTTTTTTTTTAAAGATTTCAATTATAGACATGTCTCGTGTAATGTCATGGTTTTCCTCATAGTTAAGTCAAATTGAAAATAAAGATGGTATGCAGAACATACGTGGTCTGTGAAACTTATTATTGAAAGTTCTATACACCAATATGATTATACATCAAATGGAACTCAAATTTGCCAATATTCTTAAAAGAGATAGCTCTAGTTCCTACTACACTGCTTTATTGTAACAACAACATTATAGACGAAGGTATCCTAAACATACGGAACAGTTTTGTTGTTGTGAGGATGTGATTGTTCTGATTCTTCCCCGGTTCCAACATCCTCTTCATTCTCACCTGACATCTCCTCCAACGATCTTCCCTTTGCCTCAGGAACTAAGAAAGTGCAGAAGAAGCCTAGAATGTTAACTACACCTAAAACTATAAGTGAATTCTTTACACCAATACCTGCAGGGTACCCTGCATCAGCTTTGCTTTTGTCCTTGTTTTGTGCCAAGTACAAGAACCCAAAGGAACCAACTATAGCCCCAAGCTTTCCAGATGCTGATGAAATTCCATGACAAGTACTTCGGAATCTAGCAGGAAAAATCTCTGCTGGCACCACAAAAGTGGTAGCATTGGGCCCAAAATTTGCAAAGAAAAAGGTCAATGAATACATCACCACAAATCCTATCCGGTTATCCTTATGAGTCCAGTGGTCATAGGGGATGGCAAGAGCAAACATGAAGACAGTCATAAAGAAGAAGCCCATCAATTGGATAGCAAATCTTCCTATCTTGTCAATGAAAGCCACCGTGAACCAGTAGCCAGGAACTGTACTGCAGAGAGCAATGAGTGTTTGAGCCCTTGCAATTTTGTAAACCTCCTCAATAGCATTCATGGTTTTGGCTGGAGGTATCCAACCAATTGCACTGAAGATGTCCTTCTGGAAAAGATTTTGACTGTAAAACGCAATATCAAGCAAGAACCAAGTGCTTGATGTACCAAGCAGATGCAGTCCATGGCGAGTGAGGAACTCCTTTGAGAACAAGCCATAAGGCTTGGGCTTTGCCGGATCTTCACTCTGTGGTTCAGCTTGAATCTCGACCTGCAGAACCTTAGACATATCTGCTGCTGCCTGCTTCATGTTCTTGGCTACTAGAGCAGTATAACGGGCAGTTTCCGGCATCTTCATCCGCCAGTAGTAAGTCAATGCCGCTGGGAGTGCTCCCACCATCACAATTATCCTCCAAATGTAGTCTGCTTGTACGACTGTTGACCCGGCTGGATCAACCTCATATGCTGGAGCAGTATACCTGCTATTGAATGCAGCTGAAATTATAATTGCAAATATACCACCTGCCAAAATGCCAAAACCCTGCATGGCGAACACTGCAGCAATGAAGGCCCCTCGAGTCTTCTTGTTAGAATACTCAGACATTATGGTAGCAGAAAGTGGATAGTCTCCACCAATGCCAAATCCAAGCCAGAACCGGAAGAAGCAGAGGGTTGCCATTACAGATTTTGCACTATGACCGAATGAAAGGCCGGAACCGACGGAACATATCACCATCATCATCAGAGTCATGCCATAGACTTTTTTCCTTCCCATCTTATCACCAAGCCAACCAAAGAAAAGCTGACCTGAAAGTGTTCCACAGAAAGCCACACCATTTACTGCAGCTGCAACATTGGGAGGCAATGAACCGGGCTTTGGTGCACCGTCAACATGGTAATATATGCGGCCAAGCAACTTTGTAACAAGAGATATGCAGAATAGATCATATGCATCGGTGAAGAAGCCCATTCCAGCGATGACGATTGCTGTGAAATGGTACCATTGTGTTTTTGCAACATCAAGCGCATTTAGTACCTCAATTTGCTCCTTTGCCATGACTTTTCAAGCCAAAATTACAAGGCTATTTCTGTATCTGTTTATCAAAAGCTTATCTTCTCTGCAGAAGTGGAAACAAGAGTCAGACTTGATCAACTGTGAGATCATTGATTAAATAAAAGAACTAAGAATTTGGATCGATTTGAAGAAGTTATCAAACGAAATCAACAAATAGACGTACAGTTACATCACCACCTATTAGTTTCACTATGAAAAAGTTGTGTACCTATCAACAGTAACTATTGAGTACACCACAAGTTGAACCATCCAAATTCATAATTAAGGCTCAGGGACTGAAATTTGTAGAGAGGCTCTACATAGTGACAAAATATAAGGAAGATAAAGCGTTCTTAACACAAGCAAGTCAGCAAAGTTGTCAAGCTACCGCACTTTTTGTTACACCATAAATTAGAAAACTGGACGAACTCCTAATCTCTCAACTAAATCCCGGAATATGAATATAAAACAAAAACAAAAGGTAAATAAGGACTTTCTAGCTTCTCTCCCGATATTTTTTTTTCATAAAAACTACTTTCTAAAATAACTTGACAGTAAATTTTTCGAACATTATCACGTTTTGAAATTGTTTCTAAATAAAAAAGAAAACAGAAACAAATCTTTAGGTAAAGAAAAATGTACCAAGCGAGAAACAGTTTCAAATGCACCCAGATACAAGCAAAGTTTAAGAAACAGAAAACAGATTATTAATTTATGTTTTTTAAAAGGAGAATCCAGATTGGAGATGCTCTAATATTTCTCAAAAGCAAAATTTACGCAACACTCATCGACCCATGTTCCCAAAAACTAAAATAATACTGGGAAAAGAAATCTGGTCAATTTTTTAATCATCATAACAATCAATTTTCAGACTCCCAGATAAGAAGCGGTGAAAAAAATAAGAACAAACCATATGAAGCGGATTAAACCAATCAACCCATGCAAATAATCGAATCTCATTTGAGAAGTTTTAACATTGAATGAAGCCAGTACCCACAATGTTGGAAGTGATCAGGAACAGTTCAAACAAGTATTACAGATTAAGATGAAATCAAGAACATGAACGTAAATCGAAGGAAAAGACATGAAATGGATCTTAACTGTCACAAGAAAAAGAACTAAGGACTCGGGGCAGTTGAATGATAGTCCCGTGATGCATGCATGGAGTGACACATTAGAAAGATGCATGACAATACCAAAAAAGAATGCAATTTTAATATAATAGTATTAGAAAATGGATGCACCTGGAGTGGAAGAAAGTCGTAGAGCGATAGAGAAAGAGAAAGATTTGAAGTGCAATGAAAAGAGAGATGTGGGGAAAAATGTGAAGAGATCGGAAATAATTTATAGGAAGAGAAGGCAAGAAAACATCACATAAAAGAAACACAATACAGTTTCTGAACCAAATATTCCACTCGCATATACTCTCTTTTAACGCTCAGTCAAGTCAACCTCTCCTATGCCTTTTACGACGCCGTTCCTTCCCCGAAGCCCTTGGATCACTATGCATTCTCTTTTTTATACCACATGTTTTTTTTATTTCAAACTAATTCAAATCCTTTATTTGTCTTTTATTTATTCACTATTTTTAAATTTCTGATTTTCATTCTTTTTAACATCATATTATTTTAATGTTGCTGTCAGATGAAACATTATCAAGAAAATAATGACGTGATATGTTAGTGACGTGTTATCCAAATCATGTGACACCTAAACAATTAGTCAATTCGATGATTGAGACCATATTATTAATTTTTTACTATATATATGCATGATAATTATTTTAATTTTTTTATTGTATAGAAATCGTTGTGCAGAGTTTAAAAGAATCTTTCCTCCAGAATTTCATAGAATAAAGTAATTGATTTTGGCTTTAAGAAATCAAAATTCCATTCACATAGAACTGATGAAGTTGTTTCGTGTTTTAATTTGCTTATATGAAATGGTGAGTTGAATTTTCATGGGTAGGGAAACTATACTCTGTTTCTTTCAACTTAAATAGTCAAATTCAAACCACTCAACTTATATGTGTGAATCAATGATCAATTAGTTTTTTTTATCCTTATATGGCAACAACATTTTATTAATCATGTTCTTGTTTTGACTTTCAAGAATCATGATGAATCAATTCATAGTACTATGCCTTTTTGTATTATATACCCCTCAATTATGGTCGCTATTAAATTATAATAATTATTTTCTAGAATTCATCTTCCTATAATGTTATGGTTCTTTATGTCTACATAACGAAAATCATTTCGATAACTGTGTAAATAATACACTATATCACATGTCACATTAATAGTCTTTAACTCAATATACGAGAGAAACCTCATGGAGAGGGAAAAATAACTAAACAAAACAAAAGATAAGAATAATTTGACAATTTTTCCTAATGCAACTATTATGGTTTAATAAACAATTTAAACTAAGGGATTTTTTTTTTTAATTAGAATTATAAAGTAGAATGCGTTTAAAAGATAGACAAAACGTTCTCGCTACTCTCTAAGCTCGTAGGTGAGGATCTTATTTTTATTTTTCAGTGTTTATATTTTTTGGTAACTTTTATTTCTAAATATTTAAATTGAGATATTTAGTCTTTAAGTTTTAAAAATATGTAAATTTATTCCTAAACTTTATTGGAAATATGTGGTTTATCTTTTTATTTTTAGACTTAATTTGTTAGCACGGCAAAATTAGAAAATATATTAAATTAGCATATTTTTAAAACAATAAAAAAATTAATTTAATAGTCAAAATACACCTCCACACTCACACACATTCTATATATTGCTTACATACAATTCTCTTGTAAAACATAGATCATTAAACAAATAAATGTTATATATAATTGAAATCACTTTACATTCTTAAATAAAATAACTCATAATATGATAATTAACTATAATCATGTTATTTCAATAAACTTGATAATGAAACATTGTATGGAAAAAGAAAAGAGATTTAGAAACAAACTTTTGCTCTTATGAGCTAATTTTAAAGATGAATCCTTACATTTTTAGTCCTCAATTAGGAAAATGAAAAAAATGATAAACTTTCATTCTCTTTAAATCGAGATTTAATGATGATCAATAGTCTTACATAAATTAAGAATTGAGATTAATAACAATTTAAATGCATCTTAACCGAGACGCTTTTTTAAGATAAAAATGTGATAGAATTTTAAACATCAAAGGAAACAATATATCAAATATGATTTTAAGGTTGATAATATTTAAGTGTTTTTTTTATGAATTTTGACAATTTATTAAAAGACTTGTGTTAAGTATGTCTCATTGTAGATTAATACTTAATTAATCAAACTTTAATACCAATTTGTTATGTTAAGGTCAGTTCTTATGCCTATTCTATAACACATGATACAAGAAACTCATCAAACTTCTCATCACTGGATGTTTTATGAATAATTCTTTTCCTTAATGTGCCTTTGTGAGAAGTGGCAAAATAGATTAGCCCACCTCGCCATAACACATGATACAAGAAACTCATCAAACTTCTCATCACTGGATGTTTTATGAATAATTCTTTTCCTTAATGTGCCTTTGTGAGAAGTGGCAAAATAGATTAGCCCACCTCGCCATTAGCCACGAAAAATAGGACAAGACATGCTAACTCATTATATTAAAATAGACTAAAAGTCTTGATTTATCCCGCTAATGGATGAGTCGGCAGATTGACAAGCCAATCCTCCAATTTAAAAAAAAAAAGTTTAAATCTTTTTTGTTCCTAAGTTAAGTTTTGATGTTTAGTTTAGTCTCCGCTTTTAAAAATGTCAACCTTTAGTTCTTATAATATGAAAAATGTATCAAATCAGTCCTATCCATTAACAAATCACAAGTTTTTTCATTAAGTGGTTTGTTGTTCATAACACCTTCCGTTAACAAATCACAAAATATTAGATACCTAGGTATGAAAATTTGTGATTTGTTGTTCATTAAGTGTTGTTATGAGGACTGATTTGATACATTTTTCATATCATAAGGACTAAAAATTAAAAAGGCACAGACTAAACTGAACATCAAAACTTAATTTAGAGACAAAAAAGGATTTAAAAAAATATATATTTCAATTTATATATATATATATATATATATATATATATATATATATATATTAAAAATATATTTAATCATATAAATATTTCTCAAGCTTTTAATTAATTATATTACATTTACATATTAAATTATTGTAAGAAATAATTGAAATTTAATTTGTAAGTGTCAATTATTTAATTTGTAACAAATATATTCTATATTTGTATCTTTAAAATATAATATAGAAAAGTTATTCTTTTAAATTATTTTTTATTTCAATTTTTAATTTTAAAAAAGTGAACCAATAAGCAAGTCCATCTCAACTCACCTTTGGTATGCTAGTTTGGTATGCTAAGCAACTCTGACCCACTTTGGCCCCGTAACTTTTATGCTTAATATAACAACCATTACTTGACTATGATACAATCCTATGTATAAATCTTTCCTCAATCCAACCCATCACATCATATGCATTAAAATTCATCATATATTTCAATTCCTACCCATCAATCTTATAACTTCAAATATCTATACAAAATCAATTACATAACACATCTTCCACTTTAAAACATGTATTTAAGGGATATGTCATTAGAATGTGACAATCTTTCTTAAGTAATAGTATTTTAATTAAGGCTTAATTGCTTGGATTGTCCCCAGTTTGGTTGAAGTGTGTCAAACTCGTCCCCTTTTTTAAAAACGTTTCAGTTTCGTCCACATATGGTTTAAAAGTGTCAATTGCATCCTAATGTAAAAAAATTTACATCAATAAAGTCCTCTATGTTAAATACTGACTAACGGTGTTAACTGATTAATATTTGGCAATATAAAATTGACACGTGGCAAAAAGAGTGGCAAATGTGCCACCATTCCTTTGCAAAATTCACTCCCTCAAATCCTAGATTTCTCTCTCTTTGTCTCTGCCAAATCTCGTTCCCATTTAACAAGCATCAAAATTCAATCAGACACTGTTACTTCTCATCCATTCAATCACGATTTCCTTTTCTCTCTCTGCTAACTGTTAACACTCGTTGATTTCATTCCAACAAAGCCAATTTCATATTTCTGCCAAACTCCTTTCCTTCTTTGGTTGTACACTTCTCATATGTTCTTTTTCTTTTGAGCTCTCATATATTCAAAATCTTTGTTATTAGGTTTACGTTTTTGTGATTTGGCTATGTGTCCTATGAATTGATTGATTGAGTTGCAGTTTTTAATTGCAATGCGATGAGAAGATGCTCTGACCAAACGGAGAAGGGGGCACCAAAGAATCAGAATCAGAATCCCCTCCTTTGCTTTTTGGCATCCCTTTCTGCTTTCTTCTGGTTCTTGCTCCTTTACTTCCATTTTGTTGTGCTTGCAGGAGATAATAATGATACCAATAGCAAGAGTAATTACAATACTCAAGTAGATCAGCACGCAAACCCTAGTCTTCTTCCCCATGAAACGAGTTCGAAAAATAACCTTCACGCTGCAAGCCGCCAAATCCCATAATCATCTACCACTACCTCTGCAATCGAAATGGCCACAACGCAAAGCTCCCCTGCCGCATCACCGTCGGGATCCTTCTCGGCAGCACCCCTGGCAGTGTTACATCGTTGACTCTTCTCTCTTCACCAAAATCATCCTTCCCGGAAAGGGAATCATCCGTTATGTCAACGGCAAGGGCCCAGCTGCCCTTGAAATCCCCGAGGCTCCCGTCGGTCGGGCACGGTCTCTCAATCAGTGTCGCTCTTTCCACTGGAACCTAACCACCAAGCGCTGCAAGCAGTACACTCGCATTGTCCATCATCGCCGGCGAGGGTTTCCATCAGCGACGTCAACGCTGACAAAGCCATGGCCTCCGCGTCGTCCGCCGCACCTAAAGCAAGAATCATTTCCCACAAATGCCCTCTTTCTAGTATCATCAAGCATCTTGATACCAAGTTTCACCTAATCCTATGTCAGCCAACATTTCCTTCACACGTCATTGCCACTCTTTTGCCATGTTTCAATTCTGCACTATCAAATATTAACTAGTTAACACCGTTAATATGTATTTAACAGAGAGACCTTATTGATGCAAATTTTTTTACATTAGGATGCAATTGACACTTTTAAACCATATATGGACGAAATAGAAACTTTTTTAAAAGAGGGGATCAGTTTGACATACTTTAACCAAACTGGGGACAATCCAAGCAATTAAGCCTTTAATTAACAAGTGAAGACCCATTGTAACATCTCATATTTATGAAATAATACTTTTTTAATTTTTAAAAGATATATTATGATTATTACAACTTGGATGTTTTATTGTACACATTTTGAATTTGAGCCAATAAAATAAGATATGAAATATGGAATGTTGCATCTTATAGTTTAGTCTGAAATATTTTATCTAACATACTTGAAGGATGGACGAGCTTGAGTCATCATCTCATAGTTAATGTAACAAAACTATGAGACAAAACAAACTTAAAGTTGCATCTAACACATTTGGAAAACTTTGTAGTTAAGGAATTGGGTTTAGAGAAAAACACTACATGAAAGATTTCCTAATGTGTAATAGAAAAGCCTTATAATTCTGGTTTGAATACCACGTAATCAACATAACATAATGGTAGCATAGCAGAGGAATCTTTTCTGTTTTAGTGGACATTCTAGAACAACAATAAGTTGTCAATAGATAGTACAAAATATGTTTTTATCTTCCAAGGTTTTAGATCACACCCATTCCTTTTGCACAAAATATATATATATATATGATGTAATAATTGAGAATCACTAGACTAAATTTGCAAATTACCTTTCTTCTATTTTCTGTTATGGTATCAAGAGCCCTCTAAAGGTTCAAGCTTTTTCTAGCTTACCTCTTTCATGGCCGATTCAGGCTCCTCTGGAAATGATGACGAAAATATTCTACCTCCTCCTCTCTTTGTTGATCCTAACCAAAATCCTTCTAGCCCCTTTTACATACACCCAAGTGAGAGTCCATTATCTGTTGTGGTTTCCCCACCTCTTTCGGCCAGCAACTTCCAGTCATGGTCTTGTTCCTTCCGAATGGCCCTCATCTACAAAAACAAGATGAGTTTTCTCAGTGGAAACATCCTCATCCCAGTAACCACCGATCCCATATACCCTCTTGGGAAAAATGTAACACTCTGTTAATGTCATGGATTCTCAATTCCCTTTCTCCTTCAATCGCTCAAAGTGTTGTGTTTTTTGAGCGAGCTACTGATGTCTGGACTGACCTTCGTGAGCATTTTTCTCAAGGAGATTTGCTTCGTGTCGCTGAGTTACAGGAAGAAATCTATTCTCTCAAACAAGGTGCGCTCTCCGTCATCGACTTCTACACCCATCTGAAATCACTCTGGGAAGAGCTAGACAACTACCGAACTCTGACCCCTTGTTCTTGCTCTGCTTGCACCTACCATTCACAGGATTTCATCATCCGTTTTCTGAAAGGGCTCAATGATCGATTTGCCATGGTTCGCTCACAAATCTTATTACTTGACCCTCTTCCCTCTGCTAATCGTGTTTTCTCCATGATCATCCAACATGAGCGCCAACAACGTCACCCATCTTCTTCCATGGAAACCAATCCCTTCATCAATGTTGTCTTTGGTAAAAGTCGAGGCCATCCACAACAAGGGGGACAAAACCAACTCGCAAATGTGAATTTTGTGGCCGCCTCGAACACACTATTGATTCGTGCTTCCAGAAAAACAACATTAATCCGACAAAGTGCACCCATTGTGATCGTGTTGGACATAGCAATGATGTCTGTTATACCAAGTTTGGCTATCCTCTTGAAAACCACGCCTTTTCAACGACAAGAACACCTTTGGTAGCAGCGGCACAACCGCCGAAGGCAATGTGAATAATGTTACTGTCTCTTCCTCTTCAGATGTTGCACCGACCCTAACTCATCAAGGAGAAAGGAAAGATACTTCAACTCTAGGCCAAGGTCTTCACATTACTACGATCCAATTCCAACAACTAATGAGTCTTCTAAACAAAGCTTCTGGATCTGGTGGGGGAAACTCAGAAATCCCTTCAAGGGCCAATCTCTCTCACTCAAACCTAGAGCCGTCAAAATGGGTCACAACCTGCGGGCCAACCCGGCCCGTCACGGGTTCGGGCCGGGTTGGGTTGGAAAAATACAACCCACTTATATGCGGGTCAGATTTCAACCCGGCTCATTTAGACCTGGCTCATGCGGGTTGAACCCGTGGTGAGCCGGGTTGGCCCACCAACCCACCTACCTAATTTTATTTTTTTAATTTATTATTTTATTTATGAAACCTTAAAAAGTAAAATACTCTCTTCACTTAGTGTGTATACCAAAAAAGTAACATCTGCTCTCACAAAGTGCTTGCTCTCATTTGACGGTGCTCTCACCCTCACTTAAGTGAAATTCTTCAAGGAGCAGGTAAAACACCCTTCATTTTTTCTTCTCTTTTCTCCACATTTTTGTTTTCTCACTTCTCTTTCTTTTTCTTTTCAAAAACCCTATAATGACAAAAATAGGGGTTTGCGAATTTGTTTTTTGTTCTGGGGGATTTGAAGACATGGAATGATTTTTTCATGTTCTGACATGCTTCTATCAGATTTTTTTAATTTTATTTAAACAATTTGAATATACATTATTTGAACAAGCTCTTTTTGATATCTTTGAATTTGGGAAATTATGTTACAGATTAAACTATTAATTTTTTGTTGATGTTGTTAAGAACTGGTTCTCTGTTTTTTACTAATATTTTTTTTATTGATTGTCGGAATTGTTCTAATATTAGGAAAATATTTATTAGTGAATTTGGAGACAACAAGAACAAGGATCAAGGGTTACAACAATTGATGTGATAAACTACATTCAGGTTGGTTTGACATTTTCTACTTTTGCATATAATATAGTATTATTGTGCTTTGTGCATGCTTGTGCGGTTGAGATTGAAGATTGTTCTGTAGCAAACAAACAAAGATAATGACAGAAAGTTTGTTTAAATTTAAATTACATAAAGTTTGTATTTTTTTATTTTAAAAAAAAAAATTAAATGGGCTAGTGAGCCAACTCGTTTACCCACCAACCCGTGGTGGGTCGGGCCGGGTTCAAGTTTTTCTGGCTCGCTAATAAATGAGCCGGGTTGGGTTGACTCACTAAGTGACCAACCCGTGGTGGGCCGGGCCGGGTCGAGTCGGATTACCCGTTTTGACAGCTCTACTCAAACCCAAACCAATCTCACAACTATGGTCTTGGCAGTAGGTTTATTTCCATTAACACCACACATACACTCAATAATTTTTCACACACCATACCATGGGTAATTGATTCCGGAGCCACCGATCACATCACAACTTCATTAGATCACTTTTTTGAATATTCTGAAATCCAACCATTAAAGGTCAATCTACCAAATGGGTCTACTGTTCAGGCCCATAAATCTGGAAGCATACAATTCTCTCCAGATTTCATTATTCATGATGTTCTTCTTGTTCCAAACTTTATTTTTAATTTATTATCTCTTCCTAAATTATTAACTACCACTCCTTGCCATATAATTTTTTCAAATGAGTTCTCTAATATCCTTTGTCAAATACAGGACATAAACACATTGAGGATGATTGGTTCAGCTAACTTAAAGGAAGAACTTTTTCATTTGAGAATCGGAAAGGAAAGGAGCCCATCTACCAATAATACTACCACCACCATCAATAACTCCAACCTTTGGCACTTTAGATTAGGAAATTTATCTTGTAGCCGTCTTAATGTCTTGAATCAACAATTTCCTTTTATTTCAAAGGATTCTCATGAAATTTGTGACATTTGTCATTTAGCTAAATAAAAGAAATTGCCTTATTCTTTTAGCTCTAGTAGAGGTTCTAAAATTTTTTAATTCATTCATATGGATATTTAGGGCCCCTTTTCCAAAACATCTATTCATGGGCACAAATATTTTCTCACTATACTTGACGATTTAGTAGATACACATGGATTGTTCTGTTAAAATCAAAAAGTGAAGTGAGAATGCATATACAAAATTTTATTAACTTAGTTGAAAATCAATTTGAAAACACAATTAAATGTATTCGATTCGACAATGGACTGGAATTTTTTCTAAAATACCTTTTCAATTCTAAAGGAATTATACATCAAACTAGTTGTGTTTACACACCTCAACAAAATGGGAGAGTGGAACGCAAACATCAACACATTCTCAATGTTGCTAGGGCCCTCATGTTTCAATCCAAAATCCCATCAAATTTTTGGTCATATGCTATCAAACATGTTGTTTTTATCATTAATTGCGTTCCCCACCCATCATTTCATATAAAACACCTTTTGAACTTCTAAATAAAGTTCTGCCCGATTTTTCCATGATCAAAATCTTTGGTTGTTTATGTTATGCATCCACTCACAATCAAATTCATAAATTTGAACCTCGATCTAGAAAAGGTGTTTTTTTGGGTTTTCAAAATGGCACAAAAGGATATGTTATTCTAGACATTAATACAAGAGAAATATTCATTCTAGAAATTTTGTCTTCCATGAAACATTTTTTCCTTTCCACACTTCTCCCTCACTCTCTACACCTATAACCCAACATACCTTAACCATAGAACCAAACCCAAATTCTTCATCCACACCACCTAGAAAGCCCTCAGAAACTCAACGCCCAAACCCAAACAAGCCTTCATCTTCACCAGAACGAAGCTTCTCCCTTTTCCCTGAAACCACAAATTCCAACCCTAATTCCATTTCACCAGAAATTCAAACCCGCCACACACCATCCCTAATTGTTGTGCCACCACCGCGCCGTTCAGAATGCGACACCCCTCCTCCTCCATACCTTTCCAAATATCAATACAAGCTTCCTTCCCTTAAGTCTGCATAATCATCCACAAGATGTTCACATCTGATTCAAAGCTTTATCTCATACACCAATATCTCCCCTTCACATCATCGTTTTCTCCTGGCCATATCTTCTGAGCGTGAACCAGCTAGTTTCTATGAAGCAGTGAAGCAATAGTGTTGGCGTGACGCCATGCAATGTGAGATCAAAGCCCTCGAGTTGAATCATACTTGGGATGTGGTTGAGACTACTCCCTATGTTCAACCCATAGGTTGCAAGTGGGTATACAAAATCAAGAGGTTACCCGATGGAAGCATAGAGCGCTACAAAGTGCAATTGGTAGCAAAGGGGTATTCACAAATTGAAGGCATCGACTATTTCGAAAAATTCTACCCAATCGTCAAAATGACAATTGTTCGTATAATCCTTGCCTTAGCTTCGATCAACCACTGGCACATCCAACAATTAGATGTTAGTAATGCTTTCCTCCATAGAGACCTAGTGGAAGATGTCTACATGGAGATGTCACCGGGATTATCAGGATACCATTCTGGTCAAAGCTGCAAATTACACAAATCCCTCTACGGGCTGAAGCAATCAAGCAAGAAATGGTATGAAAAGTTATCTAATGTATTGTTAACATATGGTTATAAACAAGCTCATGTTGATCACAGTCTCTTCACCAAAAGGCATGGTTCAAATTTTATTGCCTTGATAATATATGTGGATGATATTATGTTAACTAGTAACTTTGTTC
Organism: Vigna mungo; assembly: GCA_036885675.1. Lineage (NCBI taxonomy): Eukaryota > Viridiplantae > Streptophyta > Magnoliopsida > Fabales > Fabaceae > Vigna > Vigna mungo. The sequence continues at coordinate 23,759,768 of CP144695.1, forward strand.
AAGAAATCAACCACATTAAACATATTCTTCACAACAATTTTCACATCAAGGATTTAGGAAAGCTCAAGTACTTCCTAGGAATTGAAGTGGCACCCTCCTCCATTCCAATGGACAGTACTTTTAGGCTTCACAATGATGTTTATGGCTATCTTGATGATCCCTTGCCATATAGGCTCCTTGTTGGCAGATTGGTTTATTTGACGACTACTCGTCCTGATATTGTTTTTGCAACACAACAGCTGAGTCAATTCATGTCAAAGCCCACCAGAGCTCATCATGCTGCAGCCATGCATGTTCTTCGTTACCTTAAAGGTTGCCTGGGTACAGGTCTATTCTTCCCTAAAATTTGTCTTACTCACGTTTCTGGTTTTAGCAACACTGATTGGGCCACATGTGTGGATTCAAGACGTTCCATCATGGGTTATTGTTTTTGTATTAGAAGCTCTCTTGTCTCATGGAAAACAAGAAACAAACCATTGTGTCCCGATCATCCTCTGAGGCTGAATATAGAGCCCTCGCTTTCGCTACTTACGAGTTACAATGGATCATTTATTTGCTGAGAGATCTCCATATTTCCCTCTCTCAAATTTCTCTATTTTACTTTAACAATAACAGTGTCCTTCACATTGCTGCCAATCCCGTGTTCCATGAAAGAACGAAACATCTGGATATAGACTGTAACATTGTGTGTGAGAAATCCCAAGAAGACTTGATGAAACTACTCCCTGTTCCTTTTGCTAACCAACTCGCAGACATTTCACCAAAAGCCTTACCTCCACATTCCTTCAAGTTAAACTTATCCAATTTGTAGTTACAAAACATTTTTGCACCTCCAACTGGTGGGGGGCTAATAGAAAAACCTTATAATTCTGGTTTGAATACCACGTAATCAACATAACATAATGGTAGCATAGCAGAGGAATCTTTTCTGTTTTAGTGGACATTCTAGAACAATAATGAACTGTCAATAGATAGTACAAAATATGCCTTTATCCTCCAAGGTTTTAGGTCACACCCATTCTTTTTGCACAGAATATATATATATATATATATATATATATATATATATATATATATATGATGTAATAATTGAGAATCAATAGACTAAATTTTATGCAAATTACCTTTCTTCTATTTTCTGTTATTGTTTAGTCATCTTTCAAATAAGTGAAGCTAATTATCTTTTTTTGGAAATTATAGATGCTTTGAGAATTTTAGTTTGCATGACTGGTTGGCATGAAATTGGTTTAACTACTGATATCTTGACATTGAAAGTTGTTTTTTATAAAGGTACTAAGTAGGAAATATCAATTTGATCATTTGAACAAGTCTTTTTTTTCCCAAGTCATAATTTTAAGTATGGTGATTTTTGGTATGCTGTTGAGCGGTGAAAATAAGATGACATTAAGCGTCAGTTTCTTGTGCAGGTTTAAGAGAATTTTAGCTTTAGACTACTGAGTCTGAGGCTTGTACCATTGAGTGTGCAAAAATATGAATGCTTTGGCGCCAACCATTTTTCACGGTTTGGAACTATTTAATTCCATGTCATTGAGTTGCAAAAGGGTGCAATTGAGTCTGACATTTTGCGAGAAGAATTATGTTAAGTGTCAGGACTATCTTTGAGTGTTATCTTTCACTAGGATTGTCGTTGAGTATTGGTTTTTGCAAGGGTCTAACATTGAGCGCCACTTTCGAGCGTCAATGTATATGTTATGATTTTATGATGTTTTGGTTTGTTTGAGATGGATTCCTATGAATATGAGGTATATTTAAAATGTATTATGGATTGATAACATGGTTGTAAGTATGTATGGTGAATGTTGTGGAAGGAATTTCAAGGAAAGTTTCCAGTATTGATTTCAATAGTGTATGTATTGATGCATGGATTCCGTATTAGGAGTTATCATATCGCTCTAATAAACATTCAATCTTAAGTAGAAAATGGTGGGATATGTGGTGAGAGGAGTAGGAGGTCCTAATCTAGGGACTTTACCTTAGCATAAGATGTTAACGAATTAACCTTGTGTGTGATACAGTGAAACTTATTCATAATGGCTTTCCAAAACAGTAAAGCTACCATAAATGCATAACTCACTAGAGTATAATATCAATACATGTATTCGGATGATCGATTATAGTATGAATGATTTCATGTGTTAGGAATTATTTATATGAATGTTTATATGTATTAATATTTTTATAAATGTTGTGTGCTATTTGTTTTATACATTAGCTTACGATTTATTTTTTATGTATTTGTTTGTGTTTCTTTTAATTTATAATGATTGTTCTAATGATATAAGTAGATAAAAATATTTCAGTAGATCCATTGTGCGAAGAGAGTAAATATGAAAGTATGAATTTAAGATGCTTGATTCCTATTTATATGTTTTTTTTTAAAATAATAAATATAATAATACTTTTTAGCTTTATAAGACATACATATATTTTTGGTGTTACATATGTATATTTGAGACCACTGTAAAAACATATTTTGTTATTTATTTTTTAATATTGAATATGTGATGTTTGTTTTAATAGTTGTATATTATTAAAATAATGTTATAGTGGTATAAAATTTTAGTTTTTTATTATTAAAGTTTATTCCTTTACTCATGCTTATTTGACATGTTAGCTTTCTTTTGGTTAAAACCACTTTGTCGTCCCTATTTTCGTAAGTTCTTCTCATTTTGGTCCCGTTTTTATCAAATTTTTCAATTTGGTCCTTAAAAGTGTCAATTTGGTTGAAATTAACCCTTCCCGTTAAAATTGAGTAACGGTGTTAAATCTGGACAGAATTGGATGGAGGACGTGTCAAAACTTAAAAACATGGTAGGAATCTGAGTGATACGTGGCGTGATTAAGTGGTAAATTGAAATTAAAAAGGGGATTAGGGTTACTTAATCAAAAAAGGGAATTAGGGTTAAGTGAAATAAAAAAGGGGAATTAGGGTTCTAGTAAATCGAAAAGCAATTAGAATTAAAACTGTGAGAAGAATCTAAGAGGAATCATCGAAAGTTCATTACGGATCGTCAATGGAGACAATCCAGACTTGATTCGGTCTTTGGAGCTTGGCCATTCCCTATTTCGACTTCAATCACGACTTGGTTGTTGTCTAACGCAGAGGACAATAAAGAAGAAAACGGAACAAATTAATAGTATAACGCAAGTCACACGAAGCCACACGAACTCGGATTTCTACCAAAGAAACCTGGATTTCTTCGAAACTTTGCTGGAAGGACTCATCTGAGGAACTACGAAATTATTATCATCTTCCAAACTTGATCTAACGCTACCTTTCCTTCCCTCTCTGTACCCATTCTGCTCACCCATCTGTTCCCAATATATGCACCAGAAGAAGGTGCCGCTTGAGGAACCCAAATCCCACCAAAGGAGAAAGAAACCATGTTTCCCTCACTAAACACCGACAACATCTCATCACCATTCTGCAATTCAACATCAACTTGTTAATCGCAGATCCAATAAAACCAACAAAAATTTAAATTAGATCCCAAAAAATAAACATTTTTGTTACTAAATTTGGTCTGAGAAAATCTTCGAACTTCATGCCTGGGATAGTGTTTATCAAGTACTCTGATATGCTGCTACCAGTGAAACCAGTTTCTTGATTTGTTTCCAAGTTTTCTCCAGGCTTAGGCCGTGAGGGTGTTGAAGGAGGATTAGAAGGTGGGTGTGAAGTATCGAGGCCGTGAGGGTGTTGAAGGAGGATTAGAAGGTGGGTGTGAAGTATCGAGGCCGTGAGGGTGTTAAGTAATCCTAATCCCCTTTTAATTTCAATTTACCATTTAATCACGCCACCTATCACTCAGATTCCTGCCACGTTTTTAAGTTTTGACACGTCTTCCATTCAACTCTGTCTAAATTTAACATCGTTACTCAATTTTAATGGGAGGGGTTAATTTCAACCAAATTGACACTTTTAAGGACCAAATTGACAAGTTTAATAAAACCGGGACCAAAATAAAAAGAACTTACGAAAATAGATACAAAGTGGTTTTAACCTTTTCTTTTTGTTATTTGTTATTTCTTTCTTTTCCTACTTCGATTTTTCATGTGCGTATCTGTTTTTCTGAGCCTTATGAAATTGAAAATTCTTTTTGTTATTCCCCAAATCTTCGTTACCCAGAAAACGAAGACGAGAGCGAAGTTAGTGTCTTTAATTGCTGAACATACAATTCTCATCTGTCCATATATGGAGCTTTGCAAGTTTAGGGTTTACAAAAACAATGAATGCCTATCAGTAAAAAGTGTTAGGGTTTTCATTGTTAACATTTTAGGTTTTGACTTGAGATTAAATGAGATAAGATTTTATAATGACGTGTGTAAGTTATATTATTTATTATATTGTATGAATTCATTTTCATTTTCAATATATATATATATATATATATATATATATATATATATATATATATATATATATATATTTTCAAGTTGTATTACATTCATTTTGCAATAATTACAATTTTTTTTCAAAAACATTAATAAATAAACTATATTTTAAAATAATTTCATCAAAATAATCTTATATTATTTTCTTAACAATTGTATTATTTTCTTTATCAAGATAGAAAACTACTTAATTTAAAGTAAAATAAAATAAAATAAAATAGTGTTTCATTAAAATCTCAAAACATGATTTGATTTTAGTACTAGAATTATCAAGTAAACATTAACCTCTTAAGGATATGTTTGGTGAAGATAATATAAGAAAAACTTTTTCTTCACATTTTATTTTTCTAATTTTACCTTTTAAATATATAAAAGGAATCCACATTATAATTTAAAATAAAAATATTTAATGATATTTATTTTATTTTTAAAATAAGATTTTAATATGTTTTATTACATTATTAAACGAGGTTGTATGTATTTTTCTATTTATCGCTTATTTTCATACCATGCATTAACTTATTCCTTTCACCTTATGCTGTCAACGAATTTCCCTGGCTGGTAAAAAATGAACGTTTTTTAGTGACACTTGGCCTAGATGGTTGTCTAATAAGTGAAAAATAAAAATAAAATAAAATAAAATATATGCGGCGAAGGGTTATGGCAAGCATTGAAGAACGTGGGTCCCATGGGCGGTGGAAAATCCTTGTTCTTTTCGCAGATTCACGTTCCCCAATTCCACTTTGCGTTGCTACAACGCACCGCCCCAATCATAATAAACTATTCTCATCTATTTTTATTTACTCAACAATCTTTTCTTTAGCTCTTTATAATAATTTCTCTTCACTCCTACCCTTCAATACTTCACTTTCTTCTTCTTCATCATCATCATCATCATCATGTCTTTCAGAGGCCTAAGCAGGGTAACATTTTACATCTCTCACTCTCTTTTTTTTTCTGTCAAAGTTTTGGCATGTGAATGTTTGTATGCATATTTGATTTCAAAACCAAGTCTTGGTTGAAAGGCTATTGACCCATATGCTTTTAAATTCCAGCCAAATGCTTCATCAGGCATGGGTGTTGCTGATCACAGCAAAACCACCTTCATGGAACTCAAGCAAAAGAAGGTCCATCGCTATGTGATCTTTAAGGTTGATGAGAAGAAAAGGGAGGTTGTGGTTGAGAAGACCGGTGGCCCCGCTGAGAGCTATGATGATTTCGCTGCATCTTTGCCTGATAATGATTGCAGATACGCTGTCTTTGACTTCGATTTCGTCACTTCTGAGAATTGTCAAAAGAGCAAAATCTTCTTCATTGCATGGTTAGTTTAGTTTCTCTGTGTTCTGCTTTTATATCTTTAAGAGAAATATCTCTATCTTTTTCCACAAGTAAAAGCTTGGTTGCACTAACCATAAACATGTTTGTGAGACATGATATCTTAAGACATATGGTATGTTTAGAAGTATACTTTTAAGTGCTTGAGACTATAAATGGTCCAATAGGAGTGCAATAATATGTTTAAGAACCACTAAATCTTTTAGGATAGGTAATAAAGCACGGCTCGCACATATGATCTTAGAAAGAGAACATTAAGACTTTAAGTCTAATTTAAGTTTAATTTAACTCCGCTAAAACAAATTTAAAACTTAAAGTCTAATTCGAATTTGTAGGGTGAAGTCTAATTTAACTCTAATTTTAGGATGAGATTGACATTTATTTATATATTCTAAACTTTTTAGACTAACTTTATCATTAGTTATGTATTTTATACTGACTTTATCATTAATTATATATTTTATACTGACTTTATCATTACTTATATATTTTAAACTGACTTTATTACTAATTATATATTTTAAACTGACTTTATTACTAATTATATATTTTAAACTGACTTTATCACTGATTGTATATTTTAAACTGACTTTATTACTGATTTTTGTTGGACTTCCAACATGATACTTGATACTTTTTCTTGTGCAAACAAAGCAAATTCCGCAGCTTTGATCATATGTTTGGTAGTTTCGAAATAACCATGCCATGTCATGCTATTCTTCTAAGCTGGTGGCAATATTGCACTACGTAAATGTCACCCCGTGCTATTCTTTTAAGGCCGTGGCAATATTACACTAATTAAGTGTCACTTCTTGCTTGTCCTCTCTTGTATTATGGAGCTAAATGTTCTTTTTATTTTTCTCGAGGTTAAATTTCTTGTCTTATTCTTTGGTGGGACAAGAATTTGTTGCTCATTAGGCTGCTTATCTTAGAAAATGTGGTATTTTGAGATTTTTGGTCGCACATCACTCCTTTTCCAATCTGGATATGAAGCTCAGATACCAATTTCAGTGGCATCCTCTGTTAGTTGTATTTAAGTTGCTGATAGATCATTACTGTGTAGAGGTTCTTATGTTTATACGAAAAATGATACATAAATAATTAATCATGGCAAACATTATCATGCTTGATGCTTTAGTTCAACCATATCAAGAGTAGGTTTCCTAAGTATCAGTTTTTTGGTGGGGGTGGGTTGGAATTTGTCTTGCCCATTATTAGAGATTTATAAATTTGTCTTTGCAAATTATTGCTTTATTATTTTCAGAGTGCCCTCAAACAAGATTATGGACTTCAAGGAAATGGTAGTATTTTCCATCATCATGTATAGTTGACTAGTTTATTTTTTTCAGTTGCTGGAAGAACCTATCTTTACATTTTTACCTAGCTTCTCAGAAATAAAAAAAAAAATAGCATAACTGTAAATATCAAATGGACTTTTCTAGTTGAACTTATTTAGCACTCTATTTATTGCATCTTTGAAGCTGATTGTCTGTGGAAAGACTTCTCTGTCTCTCTGATCAACCATTATTAATTTCTTGTTTGAGTGGCATCTTGACTCACTTCCTAACAGTATATTTTCCGTAACTTATTTGAAGTATGTCCTCAATATCTTGCTACGAGCTTGTCTCTCCTTTTCCTCTTGGCCAGAAATATCATTCTTAGTTATTCCATTGCATGATATTGGTCAGGTCTCCTTCAACTTCTCGGATTCGTGCCAAGATGCTCTACGCCACAACTAAAGACAGGTTAAGACGTGAGCTAGATGGTGTTCATTATGAAATCCAGGCTACTGACCCCACTGAAATGGATCTTGAAGTGCTGAGAGACCGTGCACATTGAAATGTTTATGTACTTATTCATTTTCTTTTCAGATTCTACTAGGTTTCTACTTTCAATGAATTGCAGAGCCCATCTTGCCTCAATAATATGAATCTGAAGGGGGATGGATTAAAAGCTCTGTAAATCCCAATTTACTGGACCTGTATTGTGGAGCGTGACTTTATGGATCCAGATAGATGTGATGGAGATAAAAAAGTCTTTGCTTGTAACTCTAGCTAAGAATCTCTAGAAAATTTCAAAACCTGCATTTATCAATATTCCCTTCTTAAAATTAACCCTGTATTTGTGTTTGGTTTTGCGGAAGGGGAGCTAAGAAATACTGTGATGTTTGCTGGGAGGGAAGAGAATGAGAAATAATTAAAAAAAAAAAAAATAGGACTCATTGGACTATTTCTGATTATTGTTTTCCGATAATAGGTGAAGAGATTTGCGCGGGGAAATGTTGCACAAATTTGACACAAACATTTTACATAAGACATCAAGATAGTATCTTCAGCTTAAAATCTTAAGGTTATATTTGACAGTGATGAGAAATATAAACGTTTTATAGTTTTATATAAGACATCCAGACATAACGTAGGCCTTAGCTACTGTTAGGTCTTGAAAGAATCACATCCAACGAGCCTGACATAAATTTTTAACTTGTTCGTTAGCAAGGTGGTGGAAAGGTGTTCCAGCCAAAGACAAGTTGAAGGAGATCAGTTCTTGAGCTTTGCGATATTGTTGTGTTTCTTTCTAGTGAAATTTCAAAATATAAGTGCATCATATTCCTAATTTTTACTTGTTTCTAAGACCTTTGAAGTGAGTCTTCATCTGCGAGCTTCGATTCAAATATATGACTGCAAACTGTTTCAACTTATGCTCCGGAAATAATATTGTCAGTGTACTATTATTAGTACTACATATCACTGTTATATATATATTCCCTTGTTATTTTTTTTGTCAAGACACACTTCATTGAGCTAGATTTAGTTGGGTTGATGATGGAATCAAGAGATTAGTCATGGTCAGTGAGAGTAGGTGTTTTTGTGAATAGTCTGATACCTGCTAAAATATCAGAATTTTCAGTTTTTGGGTCCCATTGATTATAAAATAATCATCCACGAAATCAGGCTTGGGGCAATGTTGACCAGAAGAAATAAAAATAAAAGTGAATCAAGCTGATATTAAGTTGTGAAATACAAAGTTTTACACAGTAAAGTCGGTTTAATAGTTTGGAGTTTTTAACAGAAATATAATATCAAGGTGGAATGTCAGATGTTTTGAAGTATGAACTAGTGAGATATAAAATAATTATGCAAAGGTTTACCTGTAGCTCATATCCAAAGAAAAGTCTACTGATCATCTAAAGACTGGTTGAAAGCAGTTTCCATGGAAGAATAACTTGATCTTTGTGGACCATAAAGTGATGCGAGAGGTAGACAATTGAAGACAGTAAGTTAGTGAGACTGAAAACGCCAATGCAACTCCCCACTACAACTTTAGCTTTCAACTTTCAATCAGCAATCGTATTTGAAGTGTACAAGGCAAATATGTGCCGTGAACAGACTGGAACTTCAACTACATTATGGTCATATTTTTCGTCTACTCACATTGAAAAATAAATAATCTTTTTCTGTATTCACATAAACACCTAGGAAACCGAGCACTGTTCAGAATTTCAGACAATAAGATCCTTATATTATTTATATTCATACAGTCCATCATGAGCATTTATTCAACCGTAGTCTGTTTTTTTTTTAAGATTTCAATTATAGAGATGTCTCGTTTTCCTTAGATTTAAGTCAAATTTCAATTATAGACATGTCTCGTTTTCCTTAGATTTAAGTCAAATTGAAAATAAAGATGGCATGCAGAACATAGCTGGTCTGTGAAACTTGTTATTGAAAGTTCTATACACCAATATGATTATACATCAAATGGAACTCAAATTTGTCAATATTCTTAAAAGAGATAGCCCTAGTTCCTACTACATGATGTCCACGCAAAATTTAACAGAAATATTGGTGATAGGCAAGGAAAGCTTGTACTTTCCAAGTCTAATTGAAGCCCCCTACTTTATTGTAACAATAACATTATAGACGAAGGTATCCTAAACATACGGAACAGTTTTGTTGTTGTGAGGATGTGATTGTTCTGATTCTTCTCCGATTCCAACATCCTCTTCATTCTCACCTGACATCTCCTCCAACGATCTCCCCTTTGCCTCAGGAACCAAGAAAGTGCAGAAAAAACCTAGAACGTTAACTACACCTAAAACTATAAGTGAATTCTTTACACCAATACCTGCAGGGTATCCTGCATCAGCTTTGCTTTTGTCCTTGTTTTGTGCCAAGTACAAGAATCCAAATGAGCCAACTATAGCCCCAAGCTTTCCAGATGCTGATGAAATTCCATGACAAGTACTTCGGAATCTAGCAGGGAAAATCTCTGCTGGCACCACAAAAGTTGTAGCATTCGGCCCAAAATTTGCAAAGAAAAAGGTCAATGAATACATTACCACAAATCCTATCCGGTTATCCTTATGAGTCCAGTGGTCATAGGGGATGGCAAGAGCAAACATGAAGACAGTCATGAAGAAGAAGCCCATCAATTGGATAGCAAATCTTCCTATCTTGTCAATGAAAGCTACCGTGAACCAGTAGCCAGGAACTGTACTGCAGAGAGCAATGAGTGTTTGAGCCCTTGCAATTTTGTAAACCTCCTCAATAGCATTCATGGTTTTGGCTGGAGGTATCCAACCAATTGCACTGAAGATGTCCTTCTGGAAAAGATTTTGACTGTAAAACGCAATATCAAGCAAGAACCAAGTGCTTGATGTACCAAGCAGATGCAGTCCATGGCGAGTGAGGAACTCCTTTGAGAACAAGCCATAAGGCTTGGGCTTTGCCGGATCTTCACTCTGTGGTTCAGCTTGAATCTCGACCTGCAGAACCTTAGACATATCTGCTGCTGCCTGCTTCATGTTCTTGGCTACTAGAGCAGTATAACGGGCAGTTTCCGGCATCTTCATCCGCCAGTAGTAAGTCAATGCCGCTGGGAGTGCTCCCACCATCACAATTATCCTCCAAATGTAGTCTGCTTGTACGACTGTTGACCCGGCTGGATCAACCTCATATGCTGGAGCAGTATACCTGCTATTGAATGCAGCTGAAATTATAATTGCAAATATACCACCTGCCAAAATGCCAAAACCCTGCATGGCGAACACTGCAGCAATGAAGGCCCCTCGAGTCTTCTTGTTAGAATACTCAGACATTATGGTAGCAGAAAGTGGATAGTCTCCACCAATGCCAAATCCAAGCCAGAACCGGAAGAAGCAGAGGGTTGCCATTACAGATTTTGCACTATGACCGAATGAAAGGCCGGAACCGACGGAACATATCACCATCATCATCAGAGTCATGCCATAGACTTTTTTCCTTCCCATCTTATCACCAAGCCAACCAAAGAAAAGCTGACCTGAAAGTGTTCCACAGAAAGCCACACCATTTACTGCAGCTGCAACATTGGGAGGCAATGAACCGGGCTTTGGTGCACCGTCAACATGGTAATATATGCGGCCAAGCAACTTTGTAACAAGAGATATGCAGAATAGATCATATGCATCGGTGAAGAAGCCCATTCCAGCGATGACGATTGCTGTGAAATGGTACCATTGTGTTTTTGCAACATCAAGCGCATTTAGTACCTGAATTTGTTCTTTTGCCATGGCTTTTCAAGCCAAAACTACAAGGCTATTTCTGTATCTGTTTATCAAAAACTTTCCTTCTCTGCAGAAGTGGAAACAAGAGTCAGACTTGATCAACTGTGAGATCATTGATTAAATAAAAGAACTAAGAATTCGGATCGATTTGAAGAAGTTATCAAACGAAATCAACAAATAGACGTACAGTTACATCACCACCTATTAGTTTCACTATGAAAAAGTTGTGTACCTATCAACAGTAACTATTGAGTACACCACAAGTTGAACCATCCAAATTCATAATTAAGGCTCAGGGACTGAAATTTGTAGAGAGGCTCTACACAGTGACAAAATATAAGGAAGATAAAGCGTTCTTAACACAAGCAAGTCAGCAGAGTTGTCAAGCTACCGCACTTTTTGTTACACCATAAATTAGAAAACTGGACGAACTCCTAATCTCTCAACTAAATCCCGGAATATGAATATAAAACAAAAACAAAAGGTAAATAAGGACTTTCTAGCTTCTCTCCCGATTTTATTTTTTTTTCATAAAAACTACTTTCTAAAATAACCTGACAGTAAATTTTTCGAACATTATCACGTTTTGAAATTGTTTCTAAATAAAAAAGAAAACAGAAACAAATCTTTAGGTAAAGAGAAATGTACCAAGCGAGAAACAGTTTCAAATGCACCCAGATACAAGCAAAGTTTAAGAAACAGAAAACTGATTATTAATTTATGTTTTTTAAAAGGAGAATCCAGATTGGAGATGCTCTAATATTTCTCAAAAGCAAAATTTACGCAACACTCATCGACCCATGTTCCCAAAAACTAAAATAATACTGAGAAAAGAAATCTGGTCAATTTTTTAATCATCACAACAATCAATTTTCAGACTCCCAGATAAGAAGCGGTGAAAAAAAATAAGAACAAACCATATGAAGCGGATTAAACCAATCAACCCATGCAAATAATCGAATCTCATTTGAGAAGTTTTAACATTGAATGAAGCCAGTACCCACAATGTTGGAAGTGATCAGGAACAGCTCAAACAAATATTACAGATTAAGATGAAATCAAGAACATGAACGTAAATCGAAGGAAAAGACATGAAATGGATCTTAACTGTCACAAGAAAAAGAACTAAGGACTCGGGGCAGTTGAATGATAGTCCCGTGATGCATGCATGGAGTGACACATTAGAAAGATGCATGACAATACCAAAAAAGAATGCAATTTTAATATAATAGTATTAGAAAATAGATGCACCTGAAGTGGAAGAAAGTCGTAGAGCGATAGAGAAAGAGAAAGATTTGAAGTGCAATGAAAAGAGATGCGGGAAAAATGTGAAGAGATCGGAAATAATTTATAGGAAGAGAAGGCAAGAAAACATCACATAAAAGAAACACAATACAGTTTCTGAACCAAATATTCCACTCGCATATACCCTCTTTTTCCGCCCAGTCAAGTCAACCCTCTCTTATGCCTTTTACGACGCCGTTCCTTCCCCGAAGCCCTTGGATCACTATGCATTCTCTTTTTTTACCTCTTTTTTATACCACACATTTTTTTTTTTAATTTCAAACTAATTCAAATCCTTTATTTGTCTTTTATTTATTCACTATTTTTAAATTTCTGATTTTCATTCATTTTAACAACATATTATTTTAATGTTGCTGTCAGATGAAACATTATCAAGAAAATAATGATGTGATATGTTAGTGACGTGTTATCCAAATCATGTGACACCAAAACAATTAGTCAATTCGATGATTGAGACCATATTATTAATGTTTTATTATATAATTATTTTAATTTGTTATTGTATAGAAATCGTTATGCAGAGTTTAAAAGAATCTCTCCTCCAGTATTTTATAGAATAAAGTAATTGATTTTGGCTTTAAGAAATCAAAATTCCATTCACATAGGACTGATGAAGTTGTTTCGTGTTTTAATTTGCTTATACGAACTGTATCATCTACAGAAATGGTGAGTTGAATTTTCATGGGTAGAAAAAGAGACCACCTAAAACTATATTTTGTTTCTTTCAACTTAAATAGTCAAATTCAAACCAGTCGACTTATATGTGTGAATCAATTAGTTTTGATCTTTAAATGGCAACGACATTTGTATTAATCATGTTCTTGTTTTGACTTTCAAGAATCATGATTAATCAATTCATAGTACCTACGCCTTTTTGTATTACATACCCCTCAATTATGGACGCTATTAAATTATAATAATTATTTTCTATGAATTCATCTTCCTATATTGTTATGGTTCTTTATGTCTACATAACACGAAAATCATTTCGATAACTGTGTAAATAATACACTATATCACATGTCACATTAATAGTCTTTAACTCAATATACGAGAGAAACCTCATGGAGAGGGAAAAATAACTAAACAAAACAAAAGATAAGAATAATTTGACAATTTTTCCTAATGTAACTATTATGGTTTAATAAACAATTTAAACTAAGGGATAAATATTTTCTTTAATTAGAATTATAAAGTAGAATACGTTTAAAAGATAGACAAAACGTTCCCGCTACTATCTAAGCTCGTAGGTGAGGATCTTATTTTTATTTTTCAGTGTTTATATTTTTTGGTAACTTTTATTTCTAGATTTTTAAATTGAGATATTTAGTCTTTAAGTTTTAAAAATATGTAAATGTATTCCTAAACTTTATTGTGAATATCTGGTTTATCTTTTTTATTTTTAGACTTAATTTGTTAGCACGGAAAAGTTAGAAAATATATTAAATTAGCATATTTTTAAAACAATAAAAAAAATTAATTTAATAGTCAAAATACACAATCACACCCACACACATTCTGTATATTACCAACATGCAATTCACTTTGAAAACATAATAGGTCATTAAACAAATAAATGTTATATATAATTGAGATTACTTTACATTCTCAAATATAAGAACTCATAATATCTTACATGTATAATCATATTATCTCATTAAATTGAGGTGGAAAAGGAGAAGAGATTTCAAAAATAAACTTCCATTCCTATGAGCTAATTTCAAAGATGAATCCTCACATCTTCACTCCTCAATTGGAATAAATGAAAAAATAATTCATAAAATAAATCTCCATTCCCTTTAAACTTCAACTAGATGATGGTCAATAGTTTCATATAACTTAAGAATCTAGATTAATACAATTTAAATACATCTTAATCAAAACGCTTTTTAAAGATAAAAATGTGAGAGAGCTTTAAGCACTTTAAAGAGACAATATATCAAATTTGATTTTAAGGTTCATAATATTCAAGTGTTTTTTTTTATGAATTTTGACAATTTATTAAAAAACCTATGTTAAGTATGTCTCATTGTAGATTAATACTTAATTAATCAAAATTTAATACCAATTTCTATGAAACATGATATAAAAACTCATTTATGTTTTAATCTTCGTTGTTCAGCAAATTTTGAGTGAATTGCCACAGTTTAAAAGAAAACAAAGTCAAACAAATATCTTGAGCATTGAAATAAGGTGATTTCAACATAATTAAAATTTTGCTTACATAGTTTAAGTAGTGTAGATGGTACTTGAGCCATGTGAAAAGAACTTTACCATAAAGCATCTTGAAATACTAAGTTTTGGAGCTGAACTACGGAAAAAACTCACCTATAAAGAAAACCTTATGAACTGAATATCACGAAGAAAGTCTGAACTATGAGGAAACCCTCTCTATAAGGAAAACTTAAATTAAATATATTGAATTAATAAATGTGAAGAAGGCATGACACTCCTCATTACATAACATAGTTTCTAATTTAGGACTAAAAAAATATATATATTAAACATTCACTATTTCAATTAGTGAACAAAATAACATCCCATATAAGTTTGTTTTTAAAAACTAATTGCTTATTTTATTAACAATCAAAATAAAGAGATCTCTATTTAATTACTAGTTTCTTTTTCTACTTTAAACTATCGGTCACTATAATATTAGTAACAGGTCAAGTGTATGACCAATATTTAGGATCGAAAATGTAATTACAATCTCATTCGTCACTTTTATTTTTTTTTAAATAGATAATTATTTCTATGCAGAATATTTGTAAAACAAAAACTAAAAAAGCGATAACAAAAGATAAAAATTAGAAAATATAATTATTGACAAATTATCAACGAATACAAATCTCAGTAAATTGGTCATCAGTAAAATTTACAATAAATACATACATCTATTGATAATTATCGACAATCTCAAATCTTTTGATAAAATATGTGATAGGGTCTCTTTCTTCCTACTTTTTTTTTTTTTCTGGTAAGTAACACTGACTAGTTGCTACACCATCACCGTGAGTCCAAATCATTTGTAGTAATGGATCATAATTGAATCACTGATATATGTAATGGTATATATGTATACAAACTTTGATCTTATGATAGGTATGTAAGCATACCTAAAACAATATCATGTTTTGGGTGATGATAGTTAATAAAATATTTTGATTTTACTATTACCTAATTATATTAGCAACAATTATACTCCAAAAAAATAAATAATTTATCTAATAAATTCGAGACAACTTATAAATATTTAAAAAGTATATTATTTTATTATATGATTATTATTGCAATTTAAAGCTTTTATACAAGGATTTAAAAATAATTTTCCAATAAACACATTAGTGTGTTAATAGAGATAATTAATTTATAGACAAATTAAAATTGAAACATTAATACTCATTGATAAATAAAAGCATCAATGAATTTCAAGTATTTCTTTTATAAATCCATACATTTTTGGAGAAAGCGAATGGTTGTTATTTTATGAAAAATATCTAATTAACATTCTTAATCAGTTGAAGTGATTCTACTTATATTTAGGTTTAGAGCTAACGCTATGTATGATCAATTTTCTTATCTTTGGTAAACATTTTAGTGATGATAAGTTATTTTGTAAACATTTTAGTTAATTGATAGTGTAATGTTTATATTATTGATTATTGATATATATAGAAATGGTAATTAAATTCTTAAGAAATAATATATATATATATATATATATTTAACTCAAATTTTTAAAACAGTATGATTGCGTAGCATCAGTGGTAATAATTTACAAATATCCAAAAACCGATAAATGTTGTTTCCTTTTTCAACATGATATGGCCACCTTGGTTCACATTTCAAGGTTAGGTTGTCTGATCCATTGACTTTCAGGCATCATGTTTCGTTGACTTTATCTACACGCTTCTTTCTAGTCTAGCCATTCTAAACACTTTTTGCAAATTGTTAAAAACATATTTTAATAATTTAATTAAATAGAATTAATATGATAAATTTTGTACACAATCCTTTGACTACATAATGTTATGAACTTATAAACTTCAAGACTTATACCATTTTTTTGAGACAATATAATAGTTTTCTTGATCATACTAAAATAAATATAAGACTTTTTATTCATTTTATTATTTCTTCTTGAATTAATAAACATGTTGCCAAAATAACTAAAAGTAAATAAGCATGTTGTCAAAATAGAATTAACAATTGAAACATTTGATCACTAAATTCATACACCAACCGTTCAGTAATCAAAATTTTATCACAATTTTCATCTCTACAAATAAATTAAATCAATCAGTATGAGAACTAACTACCAACAGGATATAATATTTTCGGTAGCTAAATTGACTCCAATATTTTATGCGACAAAAAAATTCAGTGATTAAATGGAAACAAAATGTGTGGTAATAATTTGGTGACTCAACAAATTTGTGATGGCCAAATGGTTCGTACCTAGAATTTTCCTCACCATTTTAATTTGATGGCTAATGGGTCATATATAGCGATCAAATGTTGTTATTTAATTAGATAATAAAATTGTTGATCTCTAAATTAACATTTTTTATAGTAATTACTTATTTAGTGTTAAAAAGGACTAATTATAATATATTGAAAAAAAATATTTTGTTTTTATAAAGCCAATAATATATTACTTTTCGAACATCTCTAACTTTCTATTTTTAGAGTATTTGTCTTTCTATTGAGTATTCATCTTTGTAAGATGGACAAAATTTGTGTCTGTAAAAGATATCCTAACATTCAAATTAGTCTCTAACATCAGCAGGATAATAAATATATAATTAATAAAAAATGTAATTAAAGTACTTCGATTATTGTGCTATATATAGTATTGTGGTGTTTATGGTTATTATCTAGATAAATCTAAGTTTAGGCCTAATGACTCGTTTGTCTTAATAAAGTAAGAGTGTTTGATTATAACATAATAACAATTATAGGATAATTGATGAATCATAGTTATCGATTTTAGTAGACCGACATGTAATCGGCCAGTCATGTACCATGTAGACTGAACATGTTTAAATACATATACTTTAAACATATTTGATAATGTAATTGACATTGCATTGTTCATAGACGAGACTCATAATAATAATATAGTCGAGAAATACTCGACCATACACAATACACGTTTCATGTTCTAATCCAAGTGAATTATATCTATTAAACTCTACTAAATAAAATGTATTCCTTCTCATCAATGTCATCTTAAGTCAAGTAAAATTGCTCTTTATAACTAGACAAATTCAAATATATGTTATGATAGGATCCACTCTTAATTAACTTGGTAAATTAATAATTTTTTTATAAATAGATTTGACTTGTTAATAATTAATTAAATATGAATACAGTGTTATTATTTTTTTCATAGAACAGTAATAATTAATTGACCATTTTCATAATCTCTAAATAGATGGATTTTAAACACCCATGTTTAGGATAAGAAGCATCTTTTAGTTATATCTAAAGTAATCGTATGGATATTTCTTTAAGACGTAGACAGTAGAGCTACATGTACATCGTATTGAATAGTGCACTTTTATTTTTTCTAAGGGTTAAATATGTTTTTACTCCCTATACTTTGGGGTGATTTTGGATTTAGTCTCTCTTTTAAACTATGGTACAATTTAGTCCTTCAATTTTAAAAACTATGGTTTTAGTTCTTTTTACCAATTTTTTTTAACTTTATTTGCTATTTCAAACACGTTTCATTATTCAATAAACGTTTACACTGTTTGACACATTTTTGCTTCAATGTTAACTGAAAAACGTGCTTGAAACAACAATTAAAGTTAAAAAAATTTAGTAAAAATGACCAAAACCAGAGTTTTCTAAAGTTGAAGGACTAAATTGTACCATAGTTTGAAAAAGGGACTGAATCAAAAATCGTCCTAAAATATACGGACTAAAAACATATTTAACCTTTTTGTAATACCAAGTTCAAATAATTTAAATTTGGTGGGCGCCGAAATTGCAAGTATCAAAAACCGCATTTCAATTATGTTAGTTAGGAGATTAGTTTGTTAATATCTTTTGTCTTTATAAACTTTGGATATAATGAAATACTGTGTGCAAGGTCCTATATTGACTTGGCCTTTCTATCAAACACCTTATGTGTTAGGTTCTTTCTCTTTCTTATGAATACGAGTACAACTCGCTCTTATAAACACAATAAACCTACGTGCTAAGACAAGTTTGAAGTTATAAATTAAAGAGTGGTTATAATATTCTGAACCAAATTATGAATAAATTAGTATTCCAACTTAATTATTTTAAGCAATTCATGTTTCATTTTGCTCCCCACTCTCTGTCGTGCCTCCACTCAAGGCTTATATTTTATCACAACAAATCTGGAGAATCAATGATGAGAGTATACAAACTTAACCAAAAATGAAAAACCGCTAAATATTGTATTGGAGAGATTGAAAATGAACCCTTGGAGTTGTAGCAAATGATTACAAAATTGAATATGAATTCGCCACATTCTGCGATCCAAAGTGAAACATATGATGAAGCCACTAAGCGTTTCACACTCTTTTCTCTTAATTTACTGTAAAAATATAATGAAAATCACAACACAGAGAAACTCTACCTACCTATGTGGAAGAGCATGTTTGTTTTCTTTTTTTATATATAGGGTTTTGACTTGGAGTCTTGCGTGTGTAAACAAAACTCCCTTGTCTAACCATCTCATAAATATTTTTAATTCGCATAAAGTTGTCTCTCATAGAAAAATCAAGTTGACCCTAAACAAAATATATATATATATATATATATATATATATATATATATATATATATATATATATATGTGTGTGTGTGTGTGTTTCAATAGTAAAATGAGTCGTCTCTGACTTAATTCATGCTTTCCAAATAAATAAAAAAGGCACGACCATTTCACATCCTACGTGCTCTCAAAATGGCTAATTCTACCCAAAATATATCAAAGAAATAAAATATATAAAATAATTCATTAAATCAAAACTATCATTTATATATATACATAATAGCAAACATATTATATTAACATACTAAGCAGAAAAAATAATTATATATAATATTTATAGCATCTGAAAACTAAATAATTTCTTATATATAATATTAATAACATATATAACATTTAATTATATTCTATTATATATAGTATTTTTCAAGTTGAAAATTAAGTATAATAAAATGAAGGAACTTTGTGAATATATTAATATTGTATGCATAATATTTATAATATCTAGTTATATTTTATTCTAATAAAGTAGATTATGTTGAAAAAAAATATTAAAATAAAAAGAATCATAAAATAAACTCGTTTTTTCATTATAAGGTAAAGAAAACCTCATTTACTTAGTTGGCTTAATGAAATTAAAAGAACGTAGTCTAGATTTTTTATAATTATTTTTTTAGCAATCTATTGATCATCTTTAATAAAAAAAAAAATTGTTTTAATTATAACTTTTCTTTTATAAGACTAAAATATGTGAAATAATTTAAAAAAGGAAAAAGAAATCAATTTGTTAACGTATTCTTTTCTTTCTTTGAAATTAGTTGTTAAAATATTCACACAAATAAACTTTCATTTTACTATTGGCTTAAACCAGCCATATTGCCACAATCCATTAAGTAACGATAAAAGTGCTAATATTTTGATACCACAAGAAAAAAATCCCTTTGACAACATAAAATATTCATATTTTAATTATATTTTTTTATTTTTTGAACATAAAATACTACTACATATTATTATATTATTAATTAAAATGAGTTATTAATTGTATTTTTTTTTGCTTTTAAAAAGGGTGAAACTATTATTTTCCAAGTATATCAAAAGAGTGTATGGAGCAAATATTAATAAGTCAACTATTACATACAAATTGGATCTCATCATAAGAAAAACACTCGTTGTAATGCATGCGCGGTCCCTAAAATAACACCGAGCAACGTATTCTCACCAAACAAAACGACAAGAGCAACGCAATAAATAGTGATTGATTGGAGATGAGGATTTCAAAGAGGTGGGCATTTGTTTAGAAAAAATTGCAATGTAAATTGAAATTTTAGGAAGTATGAGTAATCTTCTAAAAAAAGTATCATCTCATGAATGTCCATATCACAGTGGGAAAGACATAATACAAATTCAAGAAACCTATCAATAACTCAAAAAAACAAAAGAGATTAACCACTTGTAATTCCCTCCGTTTCAGTGTAACACAGTTGCGGATGAAAACAAATGTCATTATTAGCAAATTAAATATCACACAACTAAAGCCTTGCTTGCGACTCAATGATCATAATATCGAGCATAAGATTAACAACCATGTCCTTGTCAAGTCAAGTGGTTCTTTGATAATATCAAACCAATTGCAATTCCAATGCCGTACGAAAAATAACAAGGGAAATTTGCAAAAGTTAATGGATACACAAAAAAAAGTGTCATGCTTCTATGTATAAAAATGATAAATAATCAATTCATTGACATATTTTATTTTTACAACAAGTTTTAATTTTATTAATGTTATTTGTTACTATGGGCATACGGTGACAAATTGAATGGAGATAACTAAACGGTTGACGTGCAAGAAAGTATCTCATGATAGCTCGATCCCGATGAGCTAAAGCGCAATTGATGTTACAACGGCTAATGTTACGGAGTGTGTTTTGGAGGTCACCCCATACACCGATGGGTTAGTTGGAGCAAGGAGGAAGGAAGACGTTCGGTTGAGACATGAACTCTTCATATGATTATCCTCGTTCCATTTCAGCAGGAACATTATTTAACCGTTAATGGTTAAGATAATTAAAATTGTGTTTGCTTTTTTATAATTGTTACTTGTGTTTAATCTTGGTGAAAATTTTACTCTTTGTTTATAAATTTAAAATTTGTTCTGTGCGTAAAAGAGTTAACCACGTAATTTTTCTCCTTCACCCTTTCAACTTTATCAATAAATCAGTGAATCGATTATTTATTCAATCAAACTTATTCTAATTTACAAAACTCAAATAAAATTCTTTTTTATTACCCATATTAAAAGGTATACAAAATTATACCATATCTCTTTTTTTTAAGTCTCATTCAATTTTGAAAGTATAGGGAGAGGTGATGAAAACTAAAGAATGTGAAATCATTTTTTTTGTCTCGTTCGATTGTTTGAAGGTATATAGAGAGTTAAGTTATTTGAGAATGTGAAAGCTAGGGTTTAATGAGTGATTTTCAATTATCGTATAGGTTCAATTGTATAGGTTCAATTTTTTATTTAATGAGTGATTTTCAATTATCGTCTTTAAATACAAATTTTGTTAGTTAATATTGATACGAAGGTATTTTGATGTCAAAGTGATTTTAGTTTTATATTGTAATGATAATAAATATCTATCAAATGAAGATGTAACTTACTTTCTTATCTCTAATTTCTATTTATAATTTTTGATTAGATTAATTATGATCCAAACATGACTAATCATAATTAAGCCTGTAATTATAAATAAGATGATTTTAAAATTAATTTATTTCAGCTTTGATTGTTCTATTTAAACCGTGTGTAGACTGTCCAGAATATATTCGTCCAGTTACAGAATATATTGTACATTAAGGAATGAGAAACTAGTTGGTTTTTTTTTTTTTCATTGTAATTTGGAGAGTCATTCTAGTTGTTTGTGAGAACTGGAGAGAGAATTTTATTGTTCTTAATGATTATACGTGATCAAACATGTTTGTTTAAACATATTCTATTCTTTTTGACAGATCGCGCATGAAATCAAACTTTGGTTTTAAAAACGGAGATGAATATTCGTGAGATAAGGTTTTATTGATTTTGCTGAATCCGATAGTCCAATTCTACCTACATCAACTCACGTTAACATTCCTTGACAAATGTGTATGACTTTGGTGTTAGCATGCCACTGGTTCTCTAATGTTGTCACCGAAAAGAAGAGAAATTTCAATCGTGACGTTTGTAATTTTGTTTGCATTTCGGAGTGGAACTGTGTGGTAACAAATAATTATCATGACAACATTGATGTTTGATCTGATCATTTTCGAACATGTTCCATTTGACTGTTTCCCAAACCCACCACTAATAAACTTCATTTTTTATTATTGATGTTTTATCGATGCTGAAATCATTTTGAAGATCATTTTTCCACTTAATGAAATTTTGTTTGTATTTTTTAAAGGCTATCAAATCAGCCCTACATCATAATCATTGCAGAAATTCGATCCCTTTTACATTATCGAGTGAAGGCTTTGCTTTTGTATCCAAACACAATGGAAAAATCAGAATCAAAACAATAACAAAAGTCAAAAAGACAAAAAAAAAAGTGGAACTGGACATGAAGGATAGCAACATTCTTACAGAATTTATTCAAAGGAAAAAGAAAAAAAAAATAAAGAAGATGTGAATGGCTTGAATTCTGCTTTCTTTTTATAAGACTAAAGACTTTGAGCTTTAATAGTTGGGACCAAATTAAATGTGGAATATTTTAAACTAATCTCATGCCAACTCGGTGCGGGTTTAGTCAATAAAATTTGTTAACTCAAGAAAATCGATTTAAAAGAATCTGAATTTCATTTTAGAAACATTAATTAAATTTGTTAACATATTGGATTGAATATTTCAAATATTGATCAAAACTAACAATATTTGATAAAGTGAGTTAAAAAATAAATTTTAAATCTAATTTCACCTCACTTTACTGACTTGTAAGGTGACTCTAATATAGCTCTAATACAATGTTAAAAGTTAAACTTTAAACCTAACTCAATTCTACAAAATCAGGTGACTCTAATATAGCTCTAATACAATGTTAAAAGTTAAACTTTAAACCTAACTCAATTCTACAAAATCAGTTTGTAAGATGGTGTTTACATCCACTTATATATTATAAATTGGTCTTATCTTTAGTTGATATGAAACTTTAAACATACTTCCTCACACCTAGGTATATACATCTTAAGCTAGATATTAATGAGTTATCCAATAATGGTCCCATAGCATGTCGAAGCTAATCAATACATATCTAATATTTTATGCTACATAATACCCATCATCATTAGTTAAAACTTTTTAGTTCTCTTCAAACTTTTCACTTAATTTTAATTTTAAGCTATCCAATAAAAGTTTTTATAAATAAGTTGTTTAAACATTTCACATTTGCTTTTCTTATTGTAGGAAAACATTAAACAACTCGTAAAGAATGGTGATTTGTATAACCATTTTTTTTCGATTTTAATATATAAGAAATACAAAAATAACATTTTGTTGATAAACCATCCATATAATACAACTAAACAACTCTTATGGTAAATTATTTAATAATGATAGTTGTATACATAAGATAGGATTTAAAATAAATAAATATATATATATATATATATATATAATGTTATATATAAAACTTAAAATAATTTTGTTTTTCTTTTTCTCTAAAATTATTATTTCTCTAAATCTCAAATTATCCACCTTTTCTCTCTTTTTTTTAAGTTCTTTAAGGATTGATTTTATTTTTCTTTTTAGTTTTTGTTTTTACTTTAATCTTAAGATATTGCATGAGTGGTGTCTAATGTAATGACTAGTCATTGTATGCATTAATCATTATTGTTCAAACACCATTATGCTTGATCAACAAATTTATTGCACAAGTTAGGACTTGTGGCTTGAGAGAGAGAGAGAGGGAAGTCAAAGTCATTCTCTCTCTTTTGGAGCTCTCGTTGCCTAAGTGAAAAAGAGTCAAAGTTATAGATAAACTTTTGTAACTTGGTAGAGTCTCTATAATAAGTTATATTGTTCAAGTGACAAAAAAAAAATGATATATGAGTGAAGGAGAGCTAGCATTGATTCTCTCACCATGGATACTAATATTGCTCAATGACCAAATGGTCATTAAAGCAATGAAGAGTTAGAATATGTGAAGTGTTTTCAGTGTTTGGTTAATTACACAACAAGTCATTTCGCTTTAATGATAGTATAACTAGGATTGGTATAATTAACTAAATTATAGATTATCTATAATTTTGCACTATAAAAACTAAACTATTTTTTATAAAAATTGAATTATATTTATTTGTAGTTTAGTTTAAAAAAACTAAACTTTCTTTTATTAACAGTTTATTTAATTATTTCATGTACTGTATTTTACTTTTGTTTGTTTAATTGTTTTGTTCTTTTTCTATTTCCAGCAATATATATATAATATGGATAAATAAATAAATGTTCTTTTCAAGTCTCTTAAAAAGTTAATTATTATTATAAAATTATTAAAATAAAATAATATATTATTAAATTTATACTAAAATAATTATATATTTTAAAAAAAACTAAATTTTATTATATTGTAATTATATTTCAAGAACTGGTAATTATTTTTATAACTTAATAAAATTACTTATAATTGTAAAAATAAATTATATAGATTTATAGTTTATTTTTTTTTAAATGATGTTATTCAATTTTAATTTATTTGTTTGTCATTATTGAAAAAATTAAATTGAACTAATTCTTTTAATTCTATCCATGATTGGTCATTGACAACCTAGTTGCACTAGTGCAAAACCAGATTTATTTATTAGAAAGAAGGGATGAGATAGAGAAGGGAAGAAGTTACAGACATAACTACTACGTGGAATGTGTTTCCTTTGAGTTTAAAATTTGAAATAATTAGTTGAGTTCAATTTAAATAAATTAATATTTTATTAATATAATTTTTAAGAGTACAGTATAATTCATTTTGTTCACCCCTAAATATAACGTTACAACCACAAAACAATTAATATTAGTCACCCAAATGACAAGTTAACACTCAAGACAGAAAAAAAAAAAAACTATATCAATTATCTCTTCTCTAAAGTTGATATCACTTTAGTGATTTGTGTTTGCTCAAACAATGAATCTTCTTTTGTTTAGTGAAAATAAGTAGTTGAAACTCGATGATATTACTCTAAGAAGAACAACCCAATGAATATCACGTATTTAAATATTAGATTGTGTTGTTGTAAAGGGTAAATTATGATATATGTATAGAATTTATTTATGTCGTGTGATGATATATAATGAAGTGATAGGAATTATATATGTAATGATAAAAGATGGAATGAGATTATTTGATATACCTGAAACAACATTTTGATCTATTATGCTATATATGTAAATAGATGTAATGATATTGTGAGTTTTTGTAATTATGGGTAGAAAGTTAGAATGCTATTGCGACCTATTTTTATAGTGCGTACACTTTTACGATGATATCATGATTTACTAGATATATTATTATAGAAAATATTAATGATCTAAATTACTATTGTGTGTTTATTTTATGCAATAAACTACCTTGATATTTGTAAATCAAAATGACTTGAAATTGGTTAGGTATTAGTTTCACGTTAGTATATATTCAATATTAATCTGTCACGTTTGTATATGTTCAAAATTAATCTTTCAAAAAGCATAAGAATATACATAGGATATGTGACTTGGATGTCCAAAAAAAAAAATAAAAAAAAAAGTGAATTTTTCTAGAAGGTAGGGCATAAAATTCTCTACTTATTCCTTTTACAACATGATTAAAGAAAAGTGCTGGTATATAGAAACTGTGATAAGTAAAGTTACCTTATATTTTGCATAAGTGGGTCATCATAGCCCGCCATGGCTTAGTGGGAAACATACACCTACCCATATAGTACATAAATTCTGACATTCTATTTTTCTCCATTTACTTACCAACTGGAATTAAAATTTAGTTCCTTAAGAAATATGGGGTGATAATTTATTCACTAGCCATTAAATTCTTTGTGTAATTGTGATTAATTTCTTTAATTATACAAGTTAAAATTAGTGCTTTAGTTAGACTTATTAACATTTAAATTTGTTATTGGATATATAATAAATAATACAATATATATTTTTCAATCAATTGGATTAAGTGATTCAATCTTCGAAGTCAAGCAAAAGTCTAAAATTATTTTTTTGAAAAAATGCTAATGAAGAAGTTAGAAAATATTTTATTTAATAAGTCAAATGCATTGCTATTTAAATAATTCTTTTTTTTTTAAGAAAAAATAATTTTCAATGTGAAACTCAAAAATTTAATGAAAGAAACATTTTAAAACACTTAAAGAACCAAAATATTTATCAATAGATAGTCCAAGTGATACTACACAGCAGATCAAATAAAATGATATATTTAAGTCCTGTGAATAACTATTTTAGGAAAAATTTCACTACAAATAACTGGTAAGTTTGTTAGCAAAAGAATAGTTATGTATAAATAAGATCGGTAAATACTTTTGCATATATGATTATAAATAGTCGAAAGAGTTCGAAATATATTTTAACATATTATAAATACATGAATAATTTATTTTGAATATTGTACGACTTTAATCCGTAGTTGGAGAATTTGGTGTTGGCATGGTCCATATTGGAGGCAGAATGAAAGTGGAATATTTGTCTGAAGAAAAAACCAATTTGAAAAATCTAAGAATGATGGAATAAAAGAAGAAGTAATTGGTTGTTAATATGTCTCTTTTCTTAACTCACTACTTTTTGCTTAATCAATAAAAAAAAAAAAAAAGTTGATTGTGGTGCATGCATTGCCAAATTCCCATTTTCCTCTCAAACCACAAACCTATGATTCTACGAAACTTCTTCAAACAGGTACGACAAACCACTGTGTGATATATATATATATATATATATATATATATATATATATATATATATATAAACTATAATATGTTAATAAATTTTTAACAATTTTTTTTACAAAAAAATTTAGATGCTATTTATTAATGAGATCGATCATGAATTAACATACGGTTATAAAAAAAAAACATTTTCACCATTTATGTTTTTGGATGAAACAAGCAACCTAAATTATCTTTAATTATTTAAAAAATTAAATACATATTATATAAAGGAATAGACACGTGATTTTATTATATTAAACAAATATTACAATTTTAGTAAATCTTAGAAAGATAAATTAGACCTTTTATTCTATTACTCTTATATTATCATCGATAATTTAATTACATATTATATATTTATTTATATAGATATATAATAACAGGCAAGTATATGATGAGATCTTAACTCTTTTCGTCCTTATATTCATATAAATGAAAATAGTTTTTAGGAGTTTTTATCAGATTGAATATTTGATAATTTAATTTGATTAATCAATATAATTAGAGTATGTTGATTTTTTTTTTTATGATTAAGTTAAATTTGACTCAATCCAATTTAACTTACTTTTTTATATGAATTTGAGGATGAATTTAGTATGGATAAATCAAAATCCAATATGATACTAACTTATATATTTAAATGAACAATTTTTATTTTTTTTTTTGTCATAAATTACTTTGAACAAACTTATCATGATTTGATGTATTTTTTATAAAGATTGTATTTTTTTCATTAGTTTGATAATATATATTTTTAAAATGAAACAAGTTTATATTTTAAAACCATTTTGATTGAATTTATCATATTCAAGTAAATTCACGGTACATCTATCATGTTTTTATAATTTTATAATTTTTAAAACATCCACAACATAAACAATAAATATTCTTAAACATATAGATTTATATTGTCCACGATATGCAGAGCTGTCAAAATGGGTCGCAACCCGCGGGTCAATGCAGTTCACCATGGGTTCGGGTCGGGATGGGTTTGAAAAAATTGTAATTTTTTAGTGGGTCAGATTTCAATCCGACTCATTCATTTGGGTTGAACCTGTGGTGGACCGAATTGGTCCACCAACCCACCTACCTAATTTTATTTTATTAAAATTTAATTTTAATTTTATAAAAAAAATTATTATTTTTTGTTTGAAAAAATTATTTAAGTTTCCTATTTTCAAAAACTAATTAAACAGTGAGAGTGAAATTTGTTTAGATTTGAATTATAGAAAGTTTGTAATTCTTTTACTTTAAAAAAAGTTGTAATTAAATGAGTGACTGAGTCAACATGTTTACCCACTAACCCGAGGTGGGTCGGGTCAGGTTTGAATTTTTTTTTTATCGCTAATAAATGAGTCAGATTGGATTGACTCACTAAGTGATCAACCCGTGGTAGGCCGAGGCGGATGACCCATTTTGACAGCTCTACTTATCACCTATCATTAACAAAATGTCATTCCATATTTATATATTTTACTCTTTATTAGCATATACCAAATTTTTATTTAAATTACACATATTTATATAATAAAATAAGGTGGAAATTCATTCAATAAAGTTTTATAAATACATTAATAGAAATTATCAACACACATAACAATACTTTTTTTTATCATGGTCATATTTAACGTGAAATGCAAAATAAAATATTATAATAATTTTAAAAGTGATTATAAAATAACATAAAAAGGTGAAAAAAATATAGTACTTATAAAAAATATTAAATAATAAGTCTTATAAATCATATAACATCTTTTAGTAACATAAAATTAATAAAATAAAATATTTTTATAAATATTCAAAACAGATCATTCACAATATGAAGTATATTAAGTTTGTACAACCACACTAAATCAACTAAAGCTCTATACTAAAAATAACAATTTATGTTCCCAAAACACACTATAACTTTAATGGTTAGCTCCTTATTCTTCATAAGTGTCTCTATAATTGTATCATCTTCCCATGTTATTATTACAAAAAGAAAGAGACAAACAAATACAAAAGGATAAAATAATTTACAAAAAGAATATCATATATTAATAAAACATATTGTATCATATATTAATAAACCACATCATTAAAAACTCTCCTAAACTCAATTATCTGAATACATACATTTAATATTCGAATCATTGAAGACATGCACTTGTCATAGCCTAAATTGTCCTAAACTTGTCATACAAAATTGTCCTATTAAAAAAAATTAAAATAGAAAGTTATTTCGTATGAAATTGCAAGAAAAAACATATGGAAGTGCAAGGAGGAATTTTCTTCCCATTCTTTCCTCTTCCTTTCCTCTATTTTTCACAAATAATCCTGTTTTTTCTCTCTCTCTCTCTTATTCTCTTTCTTTTTTTGTGAAATTGATCCAAGTTAATAGAAAACTTAGACAATCTTAAAAGTATAATATTATGTGAGTTTTTTTAATTCTCTCTCTCTTTCTCCTAATTTTCCTTGCATGTGATATGTAAGGCTGGGAAAAAATAATTGATCCACTTCTACTAACAGTTCAGTTAACTGTTTTATGGTTCAGTTTTTAAAAACTAAACTTATAACAGTTTTAGTTCAGTTAAGTGTGAGAACTGTTTTATTTTTTCATTTTCTCTTAGTTCCCGTACAACTGTTTCGTCTTGTCAAAAAAAAATTATTTAATAATAAAATATTAATAAAAGAAATTATTCACATAAAAAAATTAATAATTAATTTTTTAAGACAATTTTTTTATCACAAATTTTTATATTTTTATCAATAATTATATTTTTTACAGTTTATATATATATATATATATATATATATATATATGTGTGTGTGTGTGTGTGTGTGTGTGTGTGTGTGTGTGTGTGTGTGTGTGTGTGTGTGTGTGTGTGTGCAGTTTACAGTTTAGTTAATAGTTCAGTTAGTGCAGTTTACAATTCAGTTAATAGTTCAGTTCAGTTCGTACTGTAGTTTAGTACAATTTAGTACAGTACAGTTCAGTTCAGTTTGATAAAACAAAAAACAGTTCAGTTCAGTTTGTCTGAACTGTTTTACAGTTCAGTTTTTAACAGTGCAGTACAGTTCAGTTCGATTTGCCCACCCCTATATAAAAAATGAATAATATTATAGCGGTGCATTAGTCTTGAAATATGTAACTAAACTTTTGGATTAGGAAATTATGACTAGTAGTTTTCATTCGAGACTCTTTGAGTACATACACTTAGAACTAAATTGAAAGCTTGGACTATTAAAAACATTGGTGTTCTTGAAAATTTAATGAAATGATGTTTTGATTTAAAAGTTATTATTTGTAAGAAAAATAATTATATTATCTATGCCTATTATGATAAGACAAAATGGGATAGTTGATCCATACTTTACAAGAAAATATTATATTACCAAAAAAAAATTATCAAAAAAAAAATCATTAATAAAACAAAATTTATTGAAAAATTTTATAACGAATTTTAAGACTTTAATTATTAAAAAAAATTCTTCGATAAAGACACCGTTAGTAAAATTCGTTAATAATTCAAAATTTTGACTAATGATGGATATTTCCATCAATAAATTTCATTGGTAAAATAAACATAAAACTTTTTGCTTTAGGTTTAACCATGCCATGATAAAAATGATTGATAAATCGTGTTATTCTTTAAAATTTATGAGTAAATTTATTGGTAATTGAATTTTAGAAAATACCTTTGTAAATCTGTTTGAAAATTATTATTTGAAAATTCATAATCAAATTTGTTGGTAGCGGATGTAACAACGACGACAACAACATAATGGCAACAACAATAGATGTAATGATGACAACAGACAATGAAAGATTGGCGAGGACAACAAACGAGGAGGAGGAGGAGGAGGAAGAAAAATAAGAGGAAGATGAAAAATAAACAAATAAAAAGAGGGGGAAATGAAGAAGAAGATCAAATCATGATATTTACAGACGAATTTTTACATCCATTGTAAAGACTTACAAAATGACATTTCAAAAGTGATAATGATTTTAAAAGATTAAGACTCAATTATTTTAATATTAAATGGTTTTAATATAAATAGGTTTTTTATGAATGAATTTCATTATTTTAAAATACATCATATTTCTATAAATCACTTTTTTAGAGTTCTATAACTTCTCTCTAGGAGCTCTCATCCTTTGTTAATTTGATTGAAGAACCAAGATTGTAGGATTGATCCTTGCGGCGAGTTCCTCAACCCTTTTCCTTATTCTTTTCGTATATCTATTGTATGTGGGCTCCGCTTAACTTGCATGTGTCTTTTGAGTTATCAAATTGAGTCTTTGATGACCAATGGCTCTAACAGTGTATCCTGATCGTGTTTCTGTTATTAGTAGGAGCAGATAGAGTTTCCTATGTGTTTAGAGATGCTTTAAGCTTTCTAGAATGTTTTGGTCATATATCATGTAAGGGAAGTTAACTACCCATTTTTTGTGTTTCTAATGTTTTGATACACTATGATGCATGTTTGATTTAGTCTGAAATTGAGATTTTGGTATGTGGAATTGTTGTTGTGCTTATTGTTGAATTTGTGCTTATTTTGGTTGTATTGGTGTTGAGTTGAGGATTTGGAATCTGGAAATTTGAGTAAAATGGTATTCATTCTAACACCTAAGCCTGCTTTTGAACCATTCACTTAGTCAAGAATATCAATTTGGTCATCTATATAGGTCATTGGTTTCCTAATTTGCAGTTATGAAGTTGCTATTTTTTGATATAGCGTTGAGCGATGTTAGTATGGTCCTTAACGCAAGCTTGGCAATGAAGACTTGGAGACATTTTTGTTTTAGACCGTTGAGCGCCATTGATTTATTATTGAGTAGCAATTTTTGTGAATCGTCTGGCATTGAGTGGTGGCTTTGTACAACTGAGCGCTAGTTACCACTACAGGTCCAGAGCTATTTTCTCACTTTTTTGCTGAGAGACAAGAGTGTCTCTCATTGGGCGAGCAAAAGTGAGAGAGCTCTAGCACTGAGCAGCCAAACCTGGCATTGAGTGCTCTCTTTTGAGAGAGCTTTTGCATTGAACATTAGTCTGAGCGCCAGTGCAATTTTTTGTGGTGTTCTGGTTCTTATTAGTTTAAATAGGTTGCTATGAATCTTATGCAAGTTTATGGTGGAAACTGTGATGCTTATGGATATGTTATATGGTTGAGAACGAATGTTGTTTGTGGTTAAGAGAATTTCAAGGAGAATTTTTTGTAATGGGTTCAAGTAGTGTATGTATTGATGTAGGGATTCCGTATTTGGAGTTATCTTGACGCTCTAATAACTATTCAATCTTAAGTAAAGAAGGGTGGAGTATGTGGTGAAAGGAGTATGAAGTCCTAGTCTAGGAGTTTTACCTTGGTCATAGATAGTTGATGGACTAATCTTCTGGGTGGTAGCTTGGGTCGACAAGTTGTTCCACTACCATAAGGGTATAACTTCCATAGTTTAACATCAGTACATGTATATAGATGGTCAAATCTAGAATGAATTGTTGTATGTCTTAGGATTTGGTTGGTATAACTTATATATATATATATATATATATATATATATATATATATATATATATATATATATATATATATATATATATATATATATATATTACATGATAACTTTTTGGTACATTAGCTTATCCTTTTTTATTTCTATTTGTCTGTCTACACGTTTCTTCGTTTTTGCGATGATCACCTTAATGGTATAAACAGATGAAGATGTTTTAGTTGGTCTAATGTAGGACAGGAATGGTGTGAAACTTTGAGGTAGACAGTTTTGGTTTTCTATTTTATCAGTTTTGAAAATCAGTATTATGCTTTTAAATTGGTGTAATATTACTCTTAAGTGTATAAGACTTTGTATATATACGAATATTGATGTTATAATTATATTTTAGATAGCTGTAATAGTTTTATACACATATTTTATTTTGATATACTGCTAAAAAATAGAGTGTTACATCTATCAATAAAATTTATTGATGAGAAGATAATAAAAAGTAGAGTAACTCCAGTAGTTTTGATTTTGAAGTATAATTATACATGTGTATGAACGTTTAATTAATTAAAGAATGAGTAAAAACTTGCATATTAATGCAAGCGTGGTAATAATGCTTAAATGACATTAAAATCTAGTTAGGTTTCCTTATAGCACAGAAATTTCCTTCAATAGAATTATTAGATATTAACAATTCATCAAAATGCAAATAAAGATAACATAAACATAACAACTTTTATCTTCAATTAAATTATAAAATAAGTTTGACAACTTTGGGTTGAACGGAATCTAATGTAATATATTAGTTTTACCGGTTAAACAGAAAATTATATATATATATATATATATATAACTTAAATTAAAATACATTTATAAATAAATATTTTAATGTTCGTAAATTTATTATGAATATTATATGATATACAGAATTTTTTTTATAAAATAAAAAGTTTTATTATAGTTAAAAAGTTAAATTTTTAAAAATATTAAGATAAAATTGGGTTGGTATGAATCAAAACATATTTTGAATACATACTAATACTAAGTCTATTTTCTAATTTAAATTCGTTCAAATAAGCTTCATATCAGACTGAATTGACACATTGAAATGAATCATATTACCCAAAATAAATACATTCAGGAAATGAAATTAGTGCTGCTAAAAATTAAAGATTAAAATTATTTTCACTATGTTATATACAAATATTTTCAAAAAGAGGTGAAATACACACAATATCATATTTTTTTAATTGATAAAAAAAAAACAAAATAACTCCTAATTTATTGTGCTTCTTTTTTTTTAACAATTGTACTATCAACTTCTTTATTATTATAAGGTAAATTACAATTAGGAAATTACAAATAAAACATGCAAAGTAAATATATTATCAGTATATTTTATCCAATGGTAGAAAGTATAAGGTTAGCAGTCTCATACCTATTGAATTTTACTGGTTTTAAAGAGTGTAAATAGGATCTCTGAAAATATGAGTGTGAAAAAGGTATAAAATTTCGAAAGAATTGTAGTGAATTCTCTTTGGTCTATTCGTCCATTTTGCTCCTTCTTTTTATGTTTTTATTGATACCAAAGCTAGCTCAAATTTAAACTACTGACTGGGCTGTAATCATCACAACCTGCAGCCAAATTCTTTATGCACCCACATATTTTTGGTTCTGCAACCCAATGAATATTAAAATTCCCATTTGCCCTTTTTCGATTCTGCATTCCGTAAACTGGAATCCAAAAATAACTTACGAATTAAACCATTTATAAAGATTTTTTTAAGAAAAACTTTTAGATTGCACAATTTAGAAGTAAGAAAAACTTTTACTTCGTACAATTTAGAAAAGAAAATAATTTTTAGATTGTGCAATTAAAGAAAAATACTTCCATACTCTATAATCTAGAAGTAAAAAATTATTTCAAAATTTTGATATTCTGAAAGCTATTTTTTTTTCTCAATCCTCTTCCATTTCCAAAAGTTTTTTTTTTCATATTAAGAAATCTAGAAGTTTAATTTTAAGTAAAAAAATAATTTCTATATTGCATAATCCAAAAATAAAAAACACCTTTCAAATTATACAATCATAATTTTTTTCGGATTATATAATTGAAAATTTATTTTTTACTATTAAATTTAACAATTAAAAAAGACAAAAATAAAAATATTCATAACATGCATGAAAAAAAATATGGAGATGTAGAACGAATTTTCCCAAGTTACAATAAACGGGCAATTCATGAATTGACACAAACTGAAATCAATATTAATAATTTATTTTACTAAAGTATCTTTCACTGTAACTATATAGTATCAAATGGATCAAAAAACTAGTTTCCAAGGTGTAAATATATATATATATATATATATAAAAGTATTTTGTAATTCAAAATACGTTTGTAGAAAATTTCAATTATGAAATAATTGACTATATTTTGAAAACAAACTAGAAGATTAATTTTCTATTAAATGTCTAATACCATATATTAATTGGAAAGTTTAAAATAAATTAACTATATGATATTCTTGGCATAAAAAAATTATTCTGTATTTTACTTATAAAATTTCAAGTGTTATATATATATATATATATATATATATATATATATATATATATATATATATATATATATATATATATATATATATATATATATATATATATATATATATATATATATATATATATATATATATATATATATATATATATATATATATATATATATATATATATATATATATATATATGTAACAATCAGAAAAAACCCTTTAATAAAAACGAAGAAAGAATTAGATGAAGCCTTTGAGGACATGCCGTTATGTTTTGATATTGGTACGGTATCTCTCTCTCTTTGTTTTTATGTTTTTTTAGTTTAAAGTTATTTAAATACATCCAAACTTACGGTTAATGTAATTTATTATGGATTCAGTTTGAATTAGATTGTAATAAAAATCTTGATTGGTTAAAAAGTTGGATTTCAGTTACTTACAACTCAAATTATCTTAGTTGAATTCGTTGTAAATGAAGCTAACCCATTAATCCACGTAAAGAAAACATAGTTAATTACGAATATAGTGTTAATTATAATTTTAATTATTCAATTTATAATATATTATTTGAAGATATCTAGACTTATAAAAAGTGGATAAAAATATTATTAATAATAAGAAAACTTGAAATTTATGAATAAAATCTTATGTTTTTGTATTAAGGAAGAATCTAGAAAATAGTATAAAATCTAGAAAATAGTATAAAGTAGAAATAGTCTTTTATAAATAAAGTTTAACTATTTTATTATTAAAAAATTGAGCTTATAAATAAAAATATTAATTTGTCGAGTTTGTCATTATTTTTTTATACATTATCTCTAGATTTTGAATTCTTTTATTAAACTTTTTAGATATCAGAATTCAAAATAAAAGTTGAGATAAAATATAATAATTTTGTCTTATCTTAATTTCCATTAGAGTATATTTATTTATTATTATTTTCTTGAGTCACTTTAGAAATTTGTATGTAAAAGATGCATGTGTCTTTTTTTGAGTTTAAGATGAATTTTTGTCTACTTGTTATCATGTTCAAATCATTTATTTGAATTTTTTTTTACAAGCAGAAGATCATGTGAAGATTAACATTTTTGGAGCATAGTTGTATTTGAGGCTTAGTCTAAGTAAGGAAAAGTAGCTTATTCTCTTGATAGGTGGTATTCTTATTTATTTCTATATAATCATATTTGTGACGATGGATATAATGGTAATGTTGTTGATTTTTGAAATGTGGGAGTGATTTGATACCTCTACGTTGTATTAGTTTGTGTGAGTGGTGAAATAAATTGATATATCAATGTTGCATGTGAAAGCATTTAAAAAGTTCAATTGAAATTAATTTGAAACTTTGATATATATATATATATATATGCTTAGTTTCCCGAGTCATGCAGACTAACTAAGTGAGTTATCCTTCCACTAAGTGAAATTAATTTTGAAAATTTATAAAGCTCATATTTCATTGCTTGTTGGAAAAGTCAAAATTCGTTAGGTGCACCTTTAAATAAGACTACCAATGTTTTGGCTTGTTGGGTGAGCCAATATTTCGGTAGGTAAAATTAATTTTGTGAAAAACCTAGAAGCTCAAAGAGAATTGGTTGCTAGGCAATCATCTTCTAATTGTTGGATTGTTGGGTGAGTTAGTTTGATAATAATTTCTAAATGTTACTCATTGGACAAAGTAATGGCTCTAGCTTGGCGAGTAGTGCCTTTAGTTGGACGAGCGAGATGATAAAGATAGTTTTTATCATTATATGTGGTACATTTTCATACCAAATCAATTCTCTTTGAGCTTGAAGCTTGTTAATCCTCTTTTTTCTCTAACTTTTGTGAATAAGTTGGTTTGGGACACTTAATGGTTTTCATCACTAATTCCCTCAATTTTGTTGGCAATCTGTATGCATTGGAAGAGCATCAAACTATCAAGGAGTCAGAACCCAAGAAGACAACAAAAGCACCAAACTAGAAGGCTAATGAAGGCTAGTAGTCTCGCCACAGCCACGCAGTCTCGCCTGAGCACCCCATCTAGGGCGCTGAACGCCGTTCAGTTTTGCTGAACTCGCGTCGGGCACCCTCCTGTCTGGGCCCTGAGTGTGACACTTGTTGATGTGGCACCCTAGATCTATTTAATGCTTCCATGCAACGAGGGTGAGAACTTCTTAGCGACTGAAGTACTAAACACGATTTCTTGGACCTCTTGGAGCAAGTTTAGGTAGTGGGAGTTTTCCATTCTTCTTCCTTGGGTCTTCATCTCCTCCATTTTCTTCCATTATAAGCTCAAGCTTTCCATGACAATGGAGAACTAACTTCATTTTTGTTGGGGAATGATGTAACTATGAAACTCTTATGTAAATGCACTTGTTTTGAATGAATATAAGTTTCTTTCATTGATTGTTAGTGTTTCTTTCCTTCTCTTAAAGCTTGTTATGATTTGATCAACCATAACATGATTCTTTGGTTTGCTTAATGTTGGAAAATATTGTGTGAACCTTGAACTGGACTAAACACCTAAAGAAAAATGCACCTAGGAATAGAACTTGACCTTTAGTTGTCTTAAATCTCATTTCTTAAAGTGGACGAGCTTGTTAGGCTTTCCAATGGATTGAGTTTGAGTAACTTAGTAGGTTAACATGAGCAATTTAATGAAGAAGAAGTAATGTGCATATGCATGAGTGTGGTAAGTAAAATCATACCCCAACATTTCCAATCCATATCATCTTTAATCATTCCATTTCCAAGTGTTTTAACAACAAAAGTTCAATTTACAACTTATGCATTATGTTTATTTTTATTGCATTGAAATCAAATTCAATGGAATTATTCTTTAGTCTAAATTAGTTAAGTAATTATACGATCATTTAGTGTCACACGAGTCTCTTGGTATACGATATCTGATCTTCCTGGTTTATTACTTGATATGATTCAGTATGTTTCTCGATGTCTCAACAAGTATATGGATCAAACTCAATAGTTTTACATTTAAATTTAAATCCAGATGCAAATGTAATCACCCATTACTCAGAACATCACGGTGAAACTGAAAGCACAAGAAGTATTTGAAAGAAATACTAACCTCGTTGACGATTCTTTTTTTCAACCACTCAATTAGGACTGGAGAAAAATAACTTATCTGTACTGTACTATATTATACTACAAAAAACTGATCCACTCTTACTAAAAGTTCAGTGTACTATTTTATGGTTCAGTTTTTAAAAACTGAACTTATAAGAGTTTCACTTCAGTTAATTGTGTGAACTGTATCTACTCTTTCATCTTATCTAGTCATGTTTGACTGTTTCGTCTTGTCAAGAAAATGTTATTTAAGAATAAAATATTAATAAAAGAAACCGTTCACATAAAAAATTAATAATTAATTTTTTCAGATAAAATTTTTTTATCACAAACTTTTATATTTTTTATCAATAAACATATATTACTTTTTAAATAATATTATTTTAAGTAATAAAAGTAAAATATATTTAAAAAAAATAATTTCATTAAATGGTTAAGTAATAGAAATCATAAAAGAAAAAAAGACTATATAAAAAAATAATACTTTAAATATATTATATTCTTTAACATATTATTAAATTGTGAAAATATATTATTAAAGATAGGTGAAAATTTACATGAATCTATTCAGTATATTTTAATATTTTATTATTACAATTTTTAAGGGTGTAATTTATTATGAAAATAAATTATTTATTAAAAAGTGAAAATTTTAAAAATAATCAAAACTTTAAAATAAAAAATAATTTGTTTTTATTTATTTTTAATTCATTTAAAACTTATATATCTAAAACAAGCAGATCTCGAAAAAAAAGAAGAAAAAACACGGACACACTTGTTACATAAAAGATCATTCATTAATAATTCAAAGAAATGGTCAAAATTTAAGCACATGTATTTTGTTAAAATTAAAAAATTGTAAATTATTATGTACCATATAATAATAATAATAAAATAAATAAAATAGAAAATAATAATATCAAATAATTAAAAAATTAATTTGTAAGACACTTATGAATAAAATAAAATAAATATTAAAATAAATTTCAATTAAAAAGAAGATGTATGTTATACTATTTAGTTTAAAAACTAGTACAATTCAGTTTAAAATTAGTATAGTTAGTAGTTCAGTTCAATTTAAATTGTAGTTTAGTACAATTTAGTCTAGTTCAGTTCAGTTCAGTTTGATAAAACAAAAAACAGTTCAGTTCAGTTTAGACAAATTAGTTTTTAGTTCAGTATAGATTTTAGCATTATAGTGCAGTTCAGTTCCATATGCCCACCCTACACTCAATCGTCGCTATCATTGCCACTTGTACCACTGTGTTGCCGTCAAGCTTCACTATATGTTATCGTTGAATGTTGTAACCAAGCTCTATCATGTATTGTCGTCATGATGTTATCGAGCTCTATCAATAAAAAATGTTTGTACATAGAAATATGAAAAATGTTCGTGTAAAAGAAATTTTTTTTAGAATTAATGAACTAACTTGGTCTTAATTCAATGGCAACCTATTTCATGGAGTTTTGAAAGTTAAAAGCTACTAAAAATGGGCTTAACTCTAAAAAAAGAAAGCTAGACTTAGACCAAAGAAAAATGATAGGCATACCAATAAAGGAGAGACTATACATATTATGTAAGAATAATATATAAGAGAATAAAAAAAAATTTAAAAAGAAGTATTTTAAAATTTAAGTAAACTGAATTGTTTAATCCATGATAATCGTTGTACTAGTATTTTTAAGATAACATAAAAAAAAAATGAACTGTGCCAATCGTTTCGTTTAAAAGGGTGAGACAAGGGTGGAAGAAGCAGATTAGTATCTGAGCGTTGTTAATTTGTCATCATTAAAATGAAATATTATATCATCTTATTTCAAGAATCCCATGGGGAAAGCAACTGATGTACATTAAATATTTTATGTTATTTTTACCGCTTAGTTGTGTTTAATTTATCCACAGTCAAGGAATATAAATTTATTTAGTGACAGAGAATATACTATTAATAAACCCATGGTAGAGATCTCCCTAACTAATTCCTACTTTCGTAATCAATAAAGCCATTATCAACTCATACAAGAATGCTATCAAATTTCATTGGCCAAATAAAATATGTCTTACACCATCTCACGTCATTTCTGTTAAAGCCAGTGATATGATAAAATAGCGTAAAAGAATATTATAACATTGTTGAAAATTTTGAAAAAGAAAAAAACACTTGTAAGATTTAATTCATAAATCACGAATTAACTAAACAACCAAATTATAGTATTGAAGGACCAACCAAGTACACGAACATCATAAACTTCTCATAGATAACAGCTTAAGAACTTATCCAAAGTTTATTGCAAAAGTCTTCCAACGAAAACATCTATGATAATATATCGAGTCTACAAAACTAACAAAAATACGAAAGTAAATCTAGAAAATGCGAGAGAAGAGAATATTTACAAGTTTCGGAGAAGAGAAACCAATGTTTATAAGTTATCATGCAAAAACCTTTATATGGAGACAATAAAATCTCAAATATTTTAGAAATAGAAAAACAATTGGTAACTGTACTGGGTCTCGGACGATCCAATACGAACGGCTTCCATTAATACAACAAAACGGACGATCACTATAGAAAATCACACCAAATGTTAAAATATAACAAATCACATTAAGATAAGATAGGATTAAAGGTTAATAGACTGTGATTGGACCTTGATTAAGGTTTCAATAATCTCATACCCATAATCATCACTATATATAGAGATCAAATATAAGAAGTACCTTCTCGAACAGACTCGGACGAGTAAGAATGAGATTGAACGAAAGGTGAACAAAAGAAATTACGAAGGAGAGGTATAAAAAATATGTGTGATTATAAAAAATATATAAATGATATATTCTTTTTATTCCATACTAAAATTATAATTATACAAATATTAAAGTGAATTATCAATTAACAACTATATTAGAATGTGACAAGTACGAAAACGAGAACAATATCTACATATATTTATCAATATCTTGCACGGAATTTAAAAAATAGATACTGTTTATACCTATATTTGTAAAAGTAGATATCAGTCTCACATTAGCTGACAAAGGATGATAATAATATTTATTATTACTATCGACAAAAAAAAAACAGAGAACATTCCAGTTATGAAAAGAATTACAAGATTGAAGTTCGTTTATGAACAATTGCAGAAACAGAGGAACAAGAAACAGAGACTAATAAGTCAAACTCAAAAGCTGTTCTAGATACTCAGCACCCAAATCCTCGAACACCAGCACATTCTGCGAAGTGGTGCAGAATTCCAACTGCTCCTTGCCATCGCTTTTGCTTTTCTTCTTCTTCGAACTGGACTTTTTCCTCATAGTGTGTTTTCTCTTGAGGGCCAAAACAGGGGAAGAACCTTCCTCCCAAGGCTTACTCGGCATGTCTTTCAGGGACTCTCTCACCACTTCCACCGGGAAATTCAGCACCGCTAAAGACCCCCTCGTCGAGAACGCCGCCTGGTCGTAAGCCAGAGCCGCCGCTTCCGCCGTGTCGAACGTTCCAATCCACACCCGAACGCCGTTTCGAGTCGAATCCCTTATCTCGGCCGCGAACTTCCCCCACGGCCTCTTCCTCACTCCTCTGTACATCCTACCCTCCTTAGCCGGCGCCGGCGGCGCCACTGGCTCTGTTATTTTCGACACTTCTTCGTAGGTTGTGTTGTCGGACGATACTTCCTGTAACTCAACGCTTCCCACAGAAGCGGAAACGTTGGACGCCGAAGATGATTCCTTGGTTTGGTCGTCGCTGAAGTTGAAGATGTCGTCAAAATTGTAGTCCCAGGAAAAAGGATCGAAAAAGTTAAGGTTTTGGTTTGGAAAAAGATGATAATCAAAATCTAAATCCAAAGACAAATCCATGTGATAAAATGAAGGTGCAGAGAGAGAGAGAGAGAGAGAATTTAGAAGTTGGAAAAAGAAAATTTGAAATGGTAGCTAGTTAAGTGTGACTAAAATTGTGGTTGGATTGGAGTGTGAGTGAACGTATCTAAGGCGTTGCATTGGACTCCCTTATATATCCTTAGAAAAGAAGGAGGAAGGAAAAGGACTAGAAAATCGTTGATGGAAAATCATTGGAATTAAAAATTAATAAGTTAGTTATAATGAATAGGGAAGTTTATATTGTTGGACAAGGAGGATGAATTTATCACCATTTGCTTCTATTAAAATAACACCTATACTGCCTAATTTTCTACTAAATCACTTTGCCTCCATCAAAAAGGATAAGTATATTAACTATTTTTGGCACGTGAGTCAAACTTATAATCAAGCCACGTGGCCAACTCCTCCAATGGAAAATCAGCTACGACTCATCTGTCATCAGAATTTGGAGCCAAATCATATGGATACACTATTGTAATATTTCTCCTGTATCATCTTTTATGGTACACTACATCAATTTATCAAATTAAGTATAATTCGTTTTACTAATTTTGTCCAAAAAATTAATAATTTTTTCAAATATAATTTATTTTCTTAAAATTTAAAAAGTTTTGTGGTTAATTAATTATTATATACATAACAAACGCAATCCCATACGCACACACACGACAGTTTTAGCAAAGGAATTGCGTCAGCATCAGTGAGCGTGTCCACATGGTCGCATACAACACCCAACATTCATTCATTTCTCCGCCTTGCTTTGAATAAAATTATTTTTAAAACAATAATAGAATGATATACATAAATGTCATAAAGATAAAAAAAAGTTATAAAATAATAATTTTCCGTACATTTACATAAATAAAGATAAATTAATTTATAATGACATATACGCATATGCAAATAACTAATTTTTTGGCTCCCTCTACAGTATTCCAAGTGCACTGGAGAGTCTCGTTCCTTGTTTTTTTTTAATAAAATTGTTGATAACGCCTTGTACTTATACACTGAAAATAATAATATTTTAATCCTACTTTTAAAAATAGCATTTATTTTTGTTGTCGTTTTTTAGGTTAGATTCAGTGTTGTCGTTTCTTTCGGGTACTAACTATTCCTTTACATATTTTGCCTATGTACTCGGATACCTGTTTCTTTTTCGATTACTATTTAAATGTGGATAACATGAATGCTAAATATGCGGGTAAGAAAAAAATTTAATCCTATAAATATTTTTCTCATTTTAATCCTTCGTATAACTAATATAGAACAAGACAAAGCTATAAATAATATTAATATCTCGAAACATCGATTGTTTCAAGTAGACAAAAGTTTAGGTCAAGAAAATTTTTATTTTAAATAAATTATTCGTATGACATGATATTAATATAATAAGAACAACTTTTCATTTGAAGTTGACTAAACTTTTCTTAGCATTTTATACGATCTTCTAAAACCTCAGTAATACATTAATTAATGCTTAAACTTTCCAAATTAATCGAATAAGGTTTTAAACAGCGTACGTGCATGCATATATGATCAGATTTTGTTTTTCGAATTGTTTAAAATGTGACTTATTTATTTGAATGTCTTCAAAATATTTTCATGTTTTTTCTCTTACAACACGTGCAATTTCTGTTCTTAATCAAATTTACTATAAATATATTGAAATATAAATCATATGATTTTGTATCCATGCACATGCAATATTTCTATGTATAATAAATTTTAGAAAATCACTAGAAATAGTTGATTAAAAGAACTTTTTTTTCATAGATTTGATTTTATATTTAATAAGAT
Source organism: Vigna mungo (assembly GCA_036885675.1). Taxonomy (NCBI): domain Eukaryota; kingdom Viridiplantae; phylum Streptophyta; class Magnoliopsida; order Fabales; family Fabaceae; genus Vigna; species Vigna mungo. Next base: position 23,803,841 of record CP144695.1, read on the forward strand.
GATTGAGAAAAAAAAAATGATCGTAGGGCCCGGGAATAAGTGAAAAAGAGGATGAATACATTGTATTTCTGCATTCCAATAACCTATCTTTGTCTAAGTTGTAGACCCTAATATTGTGAGGGTGTAGAATATGTACTAGTGTTACATCAGCCGCCACCGTGTCTTTTCCTCTGCAATTAAATAATTCAACACCATATACTCTGTAACTTACACTGTTTTCCATCTTCTATGTAAACCATTTTTCAATTTTGTTTTCTTCTAGAAACTACAAAATACCAACGTATTTATCCGCCAGATAAACCTATTCCATCACTCAACGATCACTTCAACAAACTCTCGGATAAATCAAACTTTTTTAAACGATTTTTAACATATTAGACAATTTATTTGACCACTTTATAACTTTATTTTATTAAAATATTTCTGTTTAGTGTATCAAATTATCTCTCTCTCTAACTTATAATACTTTTTTTTTAAAAAAAAATTGTTAATAATTATATCTATACTTATAAGTTCCATTTATTTTTCTTATATGATCAATTTATTTTAAAATTAAATATAATTTTAGTTTTTAAATATTAATGTAAAATAATTTTTTTTAATATATCTTAATTTTTAAATTTTAAAAATGAATTAATTTAGTAATTTTAACCTAATGATATTAATTATTTTTATATGTTATAAATTGATATTTGAATTAGAAATTTTCAAACAATAAAATTATACTTGAAATATCACTTAATATATAAAAGAATTAACATAATTAAATTAAAATAATTATATTTATTTATTTTTAAAATTTGAAAATGAATTACATCAAAATTTATAAAAAAGAAAGTCATATTCTAATTTGACAGAGACTTAAAAACATCTTTAACTTCTTATTCTAAACATGATATAAATAAAAATCATTTATTTCAAAATACTAAGTGAATAGTTTATTCAAATTTGTATAATTTTGTCAAACCGACTTTCCAAAATAACCACATTTTTAGAATAATTATATTCTAAAAATATATAATCTAAAACAATCATATTCCCAAATTACGTAATATAAGATAATTATATTTCCAGATTAGATAAGATAACTATATTCCAGATTATAAAATAAAAGATAACCTTACTATATAACCTAGACTTTCCATATTAATGAATTACTAAATTTGAAATAATTGTATCTGCGGAGAACTATAAATTCAAAGTAAAAATTATATTAATTAATCCAAAATAATAATTTTCTCAAATTAGTAATCTAAAATAAATATATTCTCATATTACTTAATATCATAATTAATATGTTGCTCTATTTTTTTCTTCTTATAAATTATTAGAAAAAATTTCCATTACACATAAGAAAACAAAATAATGTGTGCTCTTCGTACAAAATACAACAAACTATTTTACATTAAGTCTTGTGTTTGTAGTCTATTTTTCTCATGTAAATAGGTTATTTTTATAGATAAAATAGAATAAATAATAATAAATAGTAAAATATTTGATTAAAATAAAATAAATATAATAAAGTTAACAAATTATTTACCCATAAACAACTTTTATCCATTTATTTATTTTAAAATTATACTACATATTTTCGATAGAAATAATCTTATCCCTACCTAGAATAACTTTATTCATGCTTGGGACAAACTTATTCCTATTACGGATAATCTTATCCTTACCAAAACCTATTTTCAATCAAAATAACATTATACTATACATTAGTTGTGAAACAATTTGATAATTAAACATGTATTATAAAAAATATTAAATGTTAGTTTAAAATATATTTGAACATAGTAAAGTTTTTTGTCGAATTTTTGAGTATTTTAAATTATTGATACAAGTTTCTGGTGTATTTTATATGTGTTCTTACAAGATTAAATACATATTGAAAAGATTCTACAAGGAACTTGTGCTTTTCCCTTTGGTCTTTAAGTTTAGATGTTCTAAGTTCAAATAATGTTCCAAGTTAAAAAGCGTATATAATTGTAAAAATCATTCTGATGCTCAAGTGATAGGGTAGGTAAAATAACTATTGTAATAAATGAACATGTAAATTATCTTATGAAAAGTATTATTTATGTTAGGTTTATGAGCCTTTGTCTAATTAGGTCTCTGGAATACACAGATAATCACATTAATTAGCTGACTTAATACTTTATTAATATATTTTAATTGCTAATCTTAATCAATTATAAGTTGTCTTCATTAACTCTTTCCACAATATAATAACTGACATGGTATTGTCTGAGAAAATCTCGACCATATAAGTACAATATATAATGATATCAAGTACCTAATAATGTGAAATAATATTGGGATATAGATCAAGATAAGCTCAGATATCCACTGTAAAATGATCTCGGACATATATAACACACTAAACCCTCAGACTCAAAATGTGAATCTTTTTGTCAATCTTACAATGTCAAAATGATGCAAGTGTTGATAATTTCAATATGATATGATGAAAGAAAAGATATATGTTCTTTGTCCACTTCATCCTATAATTATAATATATAATAATAACAAATTTTATATTTTATTTTAAATCTTTACATTTTGTGTACAAAATTGTAATTATACTTCTCAATTTTGTTAGTTTACCTTTTTATAGGATTACAATGATTATAATTTAAAATGTGATCATAAACGTATAAAATCAATAGAAACCACATACACAAATGAGTTTATCGAAACAAATATATGAAAATTTTTATTTTCCAACATTGTTCAATAAATATAAATATATATATATATATATATATATATATATATATTTATTTATTTATATTTATATGTCCACAAATAAGACAATTTAAATATATGTATATTTGTATTTGTATGTTTTAGTTATATTATTTATATTATAAAAATGGTGTGATTACAATTTTTTTTATTACTTGCATTATTTCTTTCATTTGTATTTTTACAATTTTAGTATCTCTTCTCCAGTATAATAATTATTTTTTTATTTGACTAAATGGATCCCACGTATAATTACTATTCTTATATTTCACCAACATTATTACCTACACTTCTATTGAAATGGATAAAAAATCCTACTTTAATGTCACCATATAATAAGAAATTAATATTTTACATTTGAAATAAAGGAAAGTCTAAAATATAAAACAAATATCTCTCAAACTTTGCAGTTGAAATTTAAAATATCGAGTGATCAAATAAATGTTTATTTTTTAAAATAATAATAATAATAATAATAATAATAATAAATAATTGGTTAGAAAGAACTAAAATAAAATAAACCGAGGACATATTCAATTAGGATATGATATATATTGTCACATAAGATTCAGTCAAAACACAAAAGTCACCATTTAACAATGAGATATAAAGTATAAATAATAAAGATAATTGTTATATATTTAATAATTTTACTCTATATTAGCATACATATAAATCATGTCCACCAATATTGATATAAAAATATTGTAAAATAATGAAACTTTTGCTGATATTCTACATAAAATATTCAGTGTCTAAAATACAAAAAATATTATAAATAATAAAAAATATTTTACCATAGGGTACCAAGTCTTGTATATTTTGATATCATTACAAATTATTTTTCAATGACAAGACAGACCAAAAAAAGCAAAGTACCAACATCTGTTAATGCCCGTGCAACCTAAACAGTCATTCCACCAATAAAACAAAATATATACTGTTTACTTTTAACATTTTACTATAAAAAAATATTTACAAAGACCCAGAATTCAATCCTAAAAAGGTAAAAGTTCATATAGATCTGCATTGACAGAATGTAAACAAGAAACAAAGGTATTGAACCAATTTTTTTATTATCATATTGTCAAGCATTAAAGAATAAACATTCTATATATATATGTAAAATTATATATATATATATATATATATATATATATATATATATATATATATATCTTTATATAATTATTCACAATAAGTAAATTACTATATTTTATGAAAATTAAATGTATCTAAACTTTGAAAAAATAAACGAAAATGAATTATATTATGATTATTATTTTTATGTGTTGAGTATAGGTAAAGAGTAATAATTCTTTAACATATTTAAATTTTTTATATTTATTTAATATTATTTTTTATATATTTTTAAAAAAATATGAAAATTTATATTTTTATGATTTTTTTTTGTGTTTTGTGTGTTAAATGAATGTAAAAGTATATCATAATATCGATATTTGTTAATGATGAAAGTGTTGTTATAATTAAAATGATAGTGTTATGATGATGATTAAGGGTGATGAAGAGAAGGAAGACAATAATATTAATTTAAGATGAGAAGTTTTTATTATATGGTATGCAAGTTGTATTAAAGTTAGGTGGTAAGGTGGAGATGAAATTAAATATAAGCAATTATTTATAGGGACGCCTCGTGCTTTTTTAGGGCAACGAAAGAAGATACATGTATCTCTGTTACCTGTCCCAATTATAAACACTTTTCTTTTTCACCATCATCATTGATTTAACATCTTCGTCTTTCTATTTCGTTCAAGACAAAAATCACTTGCTTAATTACATTGCAGGACTTCTTTTCAAAATTCAAAGTCAAGACGAAATAACATAGAGAACCCATTCTTGAATATCCCACAATGCTTTGACCATTAATCTATAACAAAATATACTTCAATCATATTATATTCATATATTTTAAAATGGATATCTGCAACCTCTCTTACTAAGTATATTAACAAACCAAAAATATATTTTTAAAATTTAATATCAATTAGAGATAAAACAATTTTATAGTAAATATATAGATATTTGAAATTGTCATAGTAATGTCGGTAAGTTTTCTTCTTTTTACTGAAAGTTACTCGAATTTTATTAGTTAAAGTCTAAATAGCTATTCTTAATTAATGTATGCAAATGTTAATTTTTTATTAATGTCAAAAGTAGTATTTGTTGGTAATTAAAATTTTCTACTTAAATAAGAAAATATAATTCAATAGTTTTGAATTATCTTATTTAAATAAAAATTAAAAAAAACATTTTTATATATCAATTTCAATTCATATATTTAGTTTTCTTAAAAACTTATAAATGTTTTTATCGAATAAAAAGGTTAGATTGAAAACAACTATAAAATGAAAAACAGACATGACATTAGATATCTTAAACTAAGTATGTTTTCAGCACATTTCGGTGGTTGTTACAAAAAACCAGTGTCTAATTTCTCCTTTTTCTAACTCTATTTTCACCAATATTAAAGGAGATTACTTGCCGTAGAAAGATTTTATTTTTTTTAATTAAGTATTTCACATTATAGAAAAATGTTTAGGTCACTGTTTATAATAAACTGTGTCCACTTACCGAGTGTTTTCCTATATTTATCATTTTAAGAAATACAACCCTTCTCATTCCTTGCATTTAATTACTTTGAAGTATTGTAAACCTAAATTTAATTATTTATTCTAGACTTTAATCTTTAGTTAGGTTAACATAAGATGGAGAAAAAAAAAAGGAAAAAAGAAGAAAATAAAGTTATTTGAATCAAGGATAAAGGAGTGAAAAATAGAAGAAAATGAGTGAAAAAATGTAATTAATTTGATTGATATGATATAAAAAAAAACAAAGTTGATTATATAATATTTTTTAATTTTTTTTATTTTAATAAAAGTGAATATAAATTAAAATCGAAAGATGATTAATTGTGAAGTTATTATTCTACAAAATTTAAAAATATTATAAAAATTATTATTTCAAGTTGAATATACACTAAAATATTTAATTTCAAATTATTCCGTATTTATTTAATTTTTTAATCATCTCTCCGTAATTATCAGAAAATAATATCCGTAAGATAACATCTGTAAGTAATATATCAATAAGTAACGAGAAATTTACTTACAAAAATTTTCTTGTAAATAATTTATAAATAAATCATAATTAATTATGAATTTGGAATATTTACTACATATTTTAGTTATAAGATAACATAATATTATATTAATTATTTTTTTATTGTAAAATAACATTTATTATATTAATGTTTAAAATAATTTTATTTTCTACAGTTATTTAAATTTTATTTTATAGTAAAAAAACTCACATATTATTTTAGATATGACTGCAAATTCATATAATTCTCATTTTGAAAATTATAATTTAAAATTTCATTAATTTAAGTAAACATTACAATATAATATATCTCATTAAAATAAAATCATAAATCAATCACGTATAGAAATTAATATTCATTTTGCATTTATAAAAATATTTACATTAAGTAAGATAAAAAGATTTAAAATAAAAAAGATGTTTGTTTAGCTTGAGGAAAATTGTGCTCCCTTGAGTGAGAATTAGACTAGAACAATGTTAAGTTACATAATTGTTTTCTTCACTTTATCCTTCCTTGAGAGAAAATAAAGTTAAAATCAAGGTTATCCTCAACTCTAATTTTACTTGAGCAAAAAAGCTTTCGATTGAGAAAAATAAGATAAATAATAAGGTTTAATTCTTTGTTCCATTTTTTGCTTGAGTGAAATTACCAGAGATATCAACTTCAACAACATAATCAAATCAGATTTCAGAAATAATCACAACAATATTTTAATAATACAACATCTAAATAATTCAAAGGATTAATTTAAATTTGATCAAGCGCCATTTTTTACTAATTTCAAACCAATCTTAGTCCTTTAATTCAAAGTATGCATGTACAAGCTCGTATCAATTTTATAAACTATCACAAGGAAATATATCGAATTTATTCTACTCATCTAAATCATATTCGAAAATCAATTCATAAAAATTCTATATTTCACATGCATAATCTAATTATAAGATCATATATCAATAAGGGTAAAAAAAACTTAAAATACAATAATTTATCAAACAAATTGAATATCAATCAAATTCATACATTTATATAAACTTTCAACTAATCACAATCCTTGCTTAAGGATCAAAATTTAGTGACAAAGTTACCTTCACAAAGAGGTAATTTATCTTAAGGTTCTATAAAAACATAATAATTTCCTTACCTGTAATCTTTCTCTAATTAAATATCTAGCTTAAATATGAACATACTCAAAATCTAGATATCTATAACAAGGTACCCAAATATAACCAAATTTTAGTGTGCGATAAAATAAGTTAAGAGAATCACTTTTCTCAATTGACTTCATTAATATTGATGAAAAAAATAATCAATAAAACAAATAGAAGTTTACTCTGTTTGAAACTCTCGTATGAATGTTTTCACTTAGGACAAAATGTGATAAGAGAAATCTTGAAAGGAAGAAAGAAATTTTTTAGAAAGAGGAAAAAAAAATGCAAAAGTAGGGATTCAGGTAGGTAGAGCTGTCAAAATGGGTCACAACCTGCGGGTCAACCCGGCCCACCACGGGGTTTGGACTGGGTTGAGCTTGAAAAAATTGTATTTTTTTTATGCAGGTCAGATTTCAACCCAGCTCATTTAAACATGGCTCATGCGGGTTGAACTCGTCGTGGGTCGGGATGGCCCACCAACCCACCAACCTACTTTTATTTTATTAAAATTTAATTTTAATGTTATAAAAAATATTTATTATTATTTTTTGCTTGAAAAAATTATTTAAGTTCCTTATTTTCAAAATTAATTATGCATCCGTTGGGAGTGAAATTTGGGAGTAAAATTTGTTTAGATTTGAATGTGATTTTTTTTATTTAAAAAAAATTGTAATTAAGTGGGTCTATGAGCAAACCCGTTTACCCACCAACCCGTGGTGGGTTGGGTCGGATTCGAATTTTTCTGGCTCACTAATAAATGAGTCTGGTTGGGTTGGTTTACTAAGTGACCAACCTGTGGTGGGCCGAACCAAATTATTTGTTTTGACAACTCTAGATTCAGGGGAGGACATGACAAGATTAAAACTAAAGTTCAAAATTAAAATCTTATTTAACTGTCATGACTTAATACATAATTTGGTATTCAACTATTGAACATCAACCACAAAAGCTTATTCCATCTAAAAACAATAGATTTACCAATGGATAAATATTTATCAATAATTATTAACATTTTTTTCTTTGTGAGTAGATATCACGATTTGGTTTTCTTTTTCTTCCTCTTCTTTTTTTCTTCCTTATTTTCTTCTTTTTTCATCTTCCTCTCCTTTCTCTTCTATCTTTTTTCTGTTGTCGTCGTTGTTGTCGTTGTCTTTCACCGTCAAATTTGATTTTTCCTCTTCCTCTTTCTCTTCTCATTTGTTGTTGTTGTTGTCTTGTCATGATTGACACCTCATCTTTTTCCTTTTTCTCTTTTCTTCTCCTTATTTTCACACTTCTCTATTTAATTTATAACATTAATTTCATCAAAGTAAAAGATTGAAACTTATTTTATTGAGAGATTTACCAACACAATTACGAAATAGATTTTAAAAAAAAATTATCAACAAATTTTAAAACTATCATTATTATAAATTTTACTACAATATGGTCATAAAAAAAGATAATTTTAACATCCATTTTAATAATAAAATTTATAAATACAAATGTTATTAGTAATAAAAGTTTTGCATTATCACCAAATTTTATTAACAAAATATTCAAAGATAACTCAAATTTTAAAATCTATTAATAAAATTTGTCAATAAATATTATACTTAACAAATTTCTTCTATCGATAAATTTTTATTAATAATATGATATTTTGTTATAGTATTTCATTTTGTGAGTATCATTTGATAAATATTATGATGTTATTTGATATAGTTAAAAAAGATTAAGTCTTCAAATCTTATTCGATATTGACAATTTATTTAAAACTGTTTTTTATGACACTAAAAATATATAATACTTAATTCATATTTAATAAAAAGTGTTAAATTTAAAAAAAAAATCTAAATTACTATAAGAATATTATCTAAATGCGTAAACTATTACATCATAAATATTGGTTGCAAATTGTACGGTAGTAGGTCACACAAATAACGGACTGTTATCATTCGGTTAATATCTCAACAGAGATATATCAGGTAAGTGGTTTATATTTCATTTGGTTAATATTTGAATTGGTCTGTTACATTGATTTTAGATGAATCCAAGGCCTATAAGTAAAAGAGAAAAGCTCCAGACGCGGTACACATAAGAAAACCCTAAAACACATTGATTTCCCACCTGCACTCTCAGATTTAACCAAATATCACACTCTCGCCGTTCCGAGCACCCATTTGCTTGGAACAGAGAGTTTCTAACACCGACGTCTAACTTGATCGTCGGAGTACCATTACAGGTACCACCCCCCGCCTGGGAGAAGGACGGACGGACGAAAGGATCAGCGGACGAAAGAACGGACGGCCGGAAAGACGAGTGGAGGAGAAGACCAAAGACATCGCACCAGAAGAAAGCGGCAGAACACCAACAAGGTCAGAGCTTTCGGTCCCAGTAATTCCATACCGAAACATTTTGGCGCCCACCGTGGGGCCGAAAGAGAAGATTCCCAATGGTGACTACGAGAAGCATGGACGGCATTGATCACACAGAGCTCTTGGCACGACTCCAGGCTCAACTTGAACAGCAAACTCAGATGATCCGCCAGCAGCAGGAAGCGTTTCGTCAGCAACAGGAAGTGCATCAGCAACTCGTTGCCGAGATAGCCCAACTTAAGGAGAAGCAACAGGGAGAAACGGAAGGCAATAGCCACGCCGGTAACAACGGCCGTCGTAACGGCCGAAACAATCATCCCCACGAGGATAGCGGTCCTCCACCGCCATCAGAATTGTTACCCTTCACCGAAGAGATCATGCAGACAGCAATGCCCGACCGGCCGCCCCCTCCAATAGAAAAATTTGACGGAACAACAGATCCAGAGAACCATCTCCGTAACTTTATCGACTCCATGGCGTTCTATTCGAACAGCGATCCAGTCAAGTGTAGAGCCTTCTCTTTGTCCCTCAAGGACGAAGCTCTTGAATGGTATTACACTTTACCTCCAAACTCGGTAGACAACTTCCATACTGTCACAACCCTCTTTAGAAGGCAATTCTCTGCCGGCCGGAAGGAAGGCGTATCCGCTGCCGAACTCGTCAACCTTAAGCAGGGGAGAGATGAACCCCTGAGAGCGTTCATGCGCAGGTACTCGGAGATGGCTAGGAGAGTCAAGGGCGTCTCACACGAGTTCATCATCGGCAACCTCCCTAATTGCCTTAAACCAGGGTTCATATCAGAAAGTTTGTATGCTGAATTACCGAACACTATGGAAGAACTACACGAAAAAATGGCCAAATTCATCAAAATGGAGGACCAAAGGTACTATCGGAAGAAAAATGACGCCCCAACCACAGACGACAGAAGCCGCAACCACAAGCCCCCTCGCGCAGAGCCGAAAGCCCTTCTCGGACCTCGATACGACCGCTACACTCAACTAACGGCTCCAAGGGACAAGATATTCGACAAGGCCCACCAATCTAACTTGATTGCCGTTCGGAAAAAGCGGACGCCCCGAAATGCAGACGCATCCAAGGTATGTCGATTCCATGATAACCAGGGACACTCGACCGAGGGCTGCCAGGGACTTAAAGATGAGATAGAAAGATTGGTCCGGGCAGGCTACCTGCAAGAATTTGTAAAGCTAGAAGCGGACCGACACGGACGTTCTCCCCAGCGCGGACGTTCCCCCCAGCGCGGACGGTCCCCACCACGCGGACGCTCCCCCCGGCGAGAACGTTCCCCCAGAAGATTCGGAAGAAGTCCTGAGCCAGTCCGACGGAGGACCGAGCGCACTCGTGAGCGTTCGAGAAGCAGGTCGCGGAAGCGAGATCCAACCCCAAAGGGCCGCATTGACACCATCTCGGGAGGGTTTGCCGGGGGAGGAGCTTCATCCTCGGCTCGCAAGAGACATCTGCGGAACTTGTATAGCGTCCACACAATAACTCGGAATCCTCTGACGTTGCCGGACATCACTTTTACCGACCGGGATTTCCACGCCCCTGATCCCGAGCAGGATGATCCTATGGTTATCACCGCCCGGATTGCTGAATATGACGTGAGCAAGGTTCTGATAGACCAGGGAAGCTCAGTCAATATCTTATATTGGACAACCTTCCAGCGGATGGCTTTATCTGAAGAAGCCTTAACACCTTTTCATGAACAAATTGTCGGTTTTGCAGGTGAACGCGTGGATACACGAGGATATATCGACTTAAAGACTCGCCTAGGTTCCGGTGATCAGTCAAGGGAAATTCGTGTGCGCTTCTTGTTGGTGGAAGCTCACACTTCGTATAATGCTCTTCTCGGCCGCCCGTGTCTGAATGCCTTCGGAGCAATCGTCTCAACCCCACACTTGGCGATGAAGTTCCCATCCAGAAAAGGAGAAATATGCACCGTCCGGGCAGATCAGAAAACCGCCCGGCAATGTTATACGGCTTCCTTAAAGGCCGCCACCTACAAGAGGCAGGGTAGATCAGAAACCATATCGGTTGACTTGGACCCGAGGACCAACACAGACGACCGGATTCAACCCCAAGGGGAGATCAAACCGATCACCCTCAGAAAGAATGAAGAACACACTACTAATATCGGCGCCGACTTGACGATTACGAATGAACGTGACCTCACAACCTTGTTGCGAGCTAACGATACCCTCTTCGCTTGGAGCGCCTCAGATATGCCGGGTATCCACCCCGAGGTCATCACTCACAAGCTATCCATATTCCGAGAAGCTCGACCAGTTGCTCAGAAGAAGAGAAGACTAGGTACCGAAAAACGGGCGGCAGTACAGGCAGAAGTAGATAAGTTAATGACGGCCGGGTTCATCCAGGAAATAACATACACCACGTGGTTAGCAAATGTGGTCATGGTCAAGAAACCGAACGGTCAGTGGCGAATGTGCGTGGACTTCACTGATCTAAACAAAGCCTGCCCTAAGGACAACTATCCTCTCCCCAGCATTGACCGACTGGTGGATGGCGCCTCCGGCCACGCGGTCCTCAGCTTTTTAGACGCGTATTCCGGGTACAACCAAATTCCGATGTATGCTCCAGACCGTAACCACACGGCCTTCATCACCGAACAAGCCAATTACTGTTATGAAGTCATGCCGTTCGGTTTAAAGAATGCAGGTGCCACGTATCAGCGGCTCATGGACAAAATCTTCCATAATCAAATCGGACGGTGCATGGAAGTGTACGTGGATGATATGGTAGTGCGAAGTTGTTCCCATCAACAACATCTACGGGATTTGACAGACGTCTTTGAACAACTCAAAAAATATGGGTTACGCCTCAACCCATCCAAGTGTACCTTCGGTGTTTCGGCCGGGAAATTTCTCGGATTCATGTTAACCAATCGAGGAATTGAAGCCAACCCGGACAAATGTCAAGCAATTTTAGAGATGAGAACCCCTACCAAGCTAAAAGAGGTCCAATGCCTAGTCGGACGTCTCACCGCGTTGTCTCGGTTTATACCAAGACTATCGGAACACATAAAGCCTATTCTGCGCAACATGAAGAGAGATGTCCCTCGACACTGGGACAATCAGTGTGAGGCGGCATTTTCCGCCATCAAAAACGTATTAACCAACCCGCCCGTCATGAGCCGTCCGGAAGAAGGGTTCGACATTCAGGTGTATCTTTCAGCAACTGGTCACTCGATAAGCGCCGCACTCATACAGGAGACACCCGTATTCAAGCTCATTTATTTTGTCAGCAGAACTTTACAAGGAGCCGAGGAACGATATTCACAAGTGGAGAAGGTGGCGCTCGCCTTAGTTCATGCCGCCCGGCGACTTCGCCCATACTTCCAAAGTCATCAAGTGGTCATCCGAACCGACCACCCTATCGCCAAGATCCTGAGAAAACCAGACCTGGCCGGACGGATGGTTGCCTGGTCCATTGAATTGTCCGAATTCGGCCTACGCTTCGAACCGCAAGGCTCCGTTAAAGGACAACATTTGGCAGATTTTGCAGCCGAATTACCGCCTACAGAAGAACCGCCCATCTGGCATTTGAATGTTGATGGATCTTCAGACAAGCGACGAGCAGGAGCCGGAGTAGTGCTGGAAGGACCGAACGGCGACATAGTCGAGCAAGCCATATCTTTTACGTTCCAACTCAGTAACAATCAGGCGGAGTATGAAGCCCTCATCAGCGGATTACTATTGGCAATAGAACTCAACGTCCGGCATGTAGAGTGTAGAATGGATTCTCAATTGGTCGTGGGGCACCTTAACGGAACATTCCAAGTAAAAGACAACCATCTCCTTCGGTATTATCATAAGGTCAGTGACCTCATAAAAGCGTTCGGCACTTTCCGAATTGTTCACATTCCCAGAGAGCAGAATTCCCGAGCGGATTTACTCTCCAAATTAACGCACCGTCAACGAAACACTCAGCTTACCTCGGTTATAAAAACCCGGTTAGAGCGGCCCCTCCTCGAGACGTGCGCCACCGATGTCTTACCCCCTGCAACCGACTGGCGACAGGAAGTAATACAGCTAATGGTCCAACAAGAACAGGGCGCTAAAGTCAGTAAGACCGACTCCAAACGAATCGCCCGCTTCACATTCGTGGGAGACGATCTCTATCGGCGTGGATACACCACACCGCTGTTGAAGTGCCTATCCGGCCAAGAGGCCAGGTATGTCATGGAAGAACTACATCACGGGATTTGCGGCTCTCACTCAGGACAAAGAACGCTCAAGGCCAAGATCTTACGAGCGGGTTTTTATTGGCCCACTATCGAACAAGATTGCAAAGATTTTGTTCAAAAATGCATCTCTTGTCAATCTCACGGTCAGGACGCTCGGATCCCTCCCTCCGAATTAAAGACCATCATTTCCCCATGGCCGTTCGCTCAGTGGGGGATGGACATAGCCGGACCCTTACCGCTCGGAAAGGGACAGTGCAAGTACCTCTTAGTGGCTGTCGACTACTTCACCAAATGGATCGAAGCGGACGCCTTGGCAACTATCACCGCCCGGAAGGTGCAAAGCTTCATCTGGCGTCTGATTTGCCGATTCGGCCTACCCCAGAAGATCGTTACCGACAACGGCCGGCAATTTATTGACCGAACACTGGAAGACTTCCTCCGAGGACTTGGTATTAAACACGTCACAAGTTCCGTTGAACATCCCCAAACCAACGGGCAGGCGGAGGCGGCGAACAAGGCTGTCATCTCGGAGTTGAAAAAGCGTCTAGGTCAAGCTAAAGGTTTATGGGTCGAGGAGCTACCGGAAGTACTTTGGGCTTACCGTTGCACACCGCACGGATCAACGGGAGAAACCCCGTTTAACCTCACGTACGGCACAGATGCCATGCTACCGGTCGAGGTAGGAGAACCATCCTTGCGGCGACGTATACAGGATATGCGTCTCAACGACGAACAACTTCGGATGAATCTGGATACATTGCCCGAACGGCGCGAGATCGCATTAATTAAAAATGAAGCGCAAAAACGATTGATAACTAGGCGGTACAATACCAAAGTCCGACCTCGACATTTCAACGAAGGCGATCTTGTTTGGCGAAAGCGGGGAGACGCACGGAGGAATAAATCGCACGGTAAACTGGCCGACAATTGGGAAGGGCCTTTCCGGGTCATCAAAGATTTGAAGAACGGCGCCTATCAACTAGAAAAACCGGACGGCAAGGCAGTTCCAAACACTTGGAATGCTACTCATCTCAAATTCTATTATAGTTAATGCTTTGCTCTTTTTTAGCTGTTGCAGACTCATTGTCTTTTATTCACCATTATTGCAATACAATCTTTCAGTCGCATCTTTTGCAGATTATTTGCATACAAACTATAACGTCCGCCAACCATATCGGTCCAACAAACACATCGAGACCTACGTGTCTCGGTCCCACACGGCCGGCAACGCCCGTGCCTTACATCGGGATTAAACTCGTCCCGGTCCAACAAATACATCGAGACCTACGCGTCTCGGTCCCACACGGCCTACAACGCCCGTGCCTTACATCGGGATTAAACTCGTCCCGGTCCAACGAATACATCGAGACCTACGTGTCTCGGTTCCACACGGCCTATAACGCCCGTGCCTTACATCGGGATTAAACTCGTCCCGGTCCAATGAATACATCGAGACCTACGTGTCTCGGTTCCACACGGCCTATAACGCCCGTGCCTTACATCGGGATTAAACTCGTCCCGGTCCAACAAATACATCGAGACCTACGCGTCTCGGTCCCACACGGCCTACAACGCCCGTGCCTTACATCGGGATTAAACTCGTCCCAGTCCAACGAATACATCGAGACCTACGTGTCTCGGTTCCACACGGCCTATAACGCCCGTGCCTTACATCGGGATTAAACTCGTCCCGGTCCAACGAATACATCGAGACCTACGTGTCTCGCTTCCACACGGCCTATAACGCCCGTGCCTTACATCGGGATTAAACTCGTCCCGGTCCAACGATCTGCACCGCCCGGCAATTACAGTGTTACCTGCTAAGTCCCGGTCGTTAATAATATTGTCAAAACTCGTTTCTTTCAGGAGCGACCATTAGAAGACAAAAGTTACCCAAGGCCGTTCGGTCATTATCATTTTAATATTCTTTAAGTCCTGCACTCACGCCGAGATAAAGCTTCATCCCTCCTTTGGACTTGGGGGGCATGATGTACGGTAGTAGGTCACACAAATAACGGACTGTTATCATTCGGTTAATATCTCAACAGAGATATATCAGGTAAGTGGTTTATATTTCATTTGGTTAATATTTGAATTGGTCTGTTACATTGATTTTAGATGAATCCAAGGCCTATAAGTAAAAGAGAAAAGCTCCAGACGCGGTACGCATAAGAAAACCCTAAAACACATTGATTTCCCACCTGCACTCTCAGATTTAACCAAATATCACACTCTCGCCGTTCCGAGCACCCATTTGCTTGGAACAGAGAGTTTCTAACACCGACGTCTAACTTGATCGTCGGAGTACCATTACAGGTACCACCCCCCGCCTGGGAGAAGGACGGACGGACGAAAGGATCAGCGGACGAAAGAACGGACGGCCGGAAAGACGAGTGGAGGAGAAGACCAAAGACATCGCACCAGAAGAAAGCGGCAGAACACCAACAAGGTCAGAGCTTTCGGTCCCAGTAATTCCATACCGAAACACAAATCTAAATAAATAAAAACAAAACTCATCAAATCAACTATCAAAAGCAAAGGGTAAATGCGTCCTGACGCAATTGCTGAATTCTTGATGGCTCGTGAGATTCTGTGAATGCCTCCATTTTGGAAGCTTTTGCAAGAGACAGAGTTTTAATAGGAATTATGAAATCTTGTTTGGAATAGTTGGAATTCAAATGATGGATATCATGTTTATGTATAATTAGGTATTAGTGAAAAAAATACAAGAATAAGTTTTAATCCTTGAATCCAAAATTGCATTTTGTGCATTTTTATACACCAAATTCATTTTAAAAAATATTTTCTATAATTTTGATGAAAAAAAAAATCAGAAGATAATAAATAACTGATTTAAAAATCTTAAAAAATTAACATAATTTCTCGAACTTAAATAATATCATTTATTTGTATATTTAAAATTTACTTCAAATTGATTTATATATTACTTATAGCTTTGAATATTAATTTTAGCTATTACTACCTAGACGGGGAGACAAATTAATTAAGTTTGAATAACATGGTGTTACTTGAAAATTATTTCCTAAATGATAATTAATTAAACTGGCAAATGAAGTAATTAAGTGGCGGCCATGATAAAGCCAAGTGGGTCAAGCCGAAAGCTGAGTGTGACTGACCATGATCGATGAAGCATTTATGAGCCGACAGGTGTAATTTATGTAACCGCGAATTTGGAAATCTTCTATGATGTACATAACATTTTTCTTTTAATTTCTACAAACAAAAAATATAACCAATTTTATTATTATTATTTTCGTTTACTATAAAGTGTTTGAGTTTTATTTTATTTTTTTATCGTACTTTTTCTTCTCTTTTATTCCATCTATTTAATTATGGTAAAAACAGTGAACAATATTATTCATATAAATAATTTATCTATAGCAAAATATAATAGAGTAAAACTGAAAATTACACAGTTTAGTTTTGTTAAAGCATGTTTAATTTAAATTACTTGAAAAACACTGTATTATGTTAGCGGTTTTTAGAGATTTATTTAAGAAGTGAATTTTTCTTTAATTTAAATAAGTATTATTACTAAACATTCAAAATAAGAATAAAATCAGAAAATAAAGGACACATATCATTAGTTTAGATGAATTAGCCATTTCATTTTGAAAAAAAAAAAAACTCTCTAACTTTCAGAATTTGGAAAAGAACAAACGCTCGCTGTTTTTCACAATTTCTATTCTTTTTTTATCATACCATTTGTCCTTAAAGTTTCCATAATTTGGAAAATATACTCCAACATTCAAATCAAATAAAAATCAAGTTATATAATAATACATATTAGAATAATCAAACTAATTCATTATCTAAACTATTTATTTATCCTTTTGTGTTGAACTTTATTTTTTATGATTTAATCACGATTCAAACATATCATAATCCTTTATTAATACTTAATATGTGTTTTATGTTGCTAAGTATACTTTACATGTGTTAAGTCCTGTACAATATAAAATATATATATATATATATATATATATATATATATATATATATATATATATATATATATATATATATATATATATATATATATATATATATATATTTCTTTCCTAACCTTTTTGAAACACTCTACCTACGTTAGAACGATGCAAACAACCATGATCCCTACAAGACACCATCAAATCAATCAAGGAGCAGCATGCCGGCATGTCTTGAACATAATGACAAACGTCGTGCCAAGATAAAATCCATGCACCTACTTCCACCAGTGCATTCTAATGAACCCCTTAAACTCAACCATATTTTATTTTAAATTCAGGTTTAGACTGTTTACATTATTAAAAAAATTATCATAATTAAATTAAAAAACTTATATTCATTTATTTTTTAAATTTAAAAATTAAAATATGTTAAAGAAATATAAACAAATTTACATTAAAGTTTAATTAAAGTTTAGAAGTATAAACATCTTCAATGTTAAAAGTTGTAAATTACTTTTTACTTTTCACAGAGGTAAAGATGAGTTAGTTTGGATTGCCCTATCAAGTTCATCTTTTTCTAAAGCTAAAGATGTAGGATTGTTTTGATTTTGTCACCATATATAGAAGTCTTATATGAATTACGTGTGTGATGTCTTGCCACATCCTCGAAGGGTAGGAAGAGTTGGGTTGGGCCATGGCCCAAGGCCCAAACCTTATATCCAAGATCGGATCATGGCGACGTGAGAGGGCATTATAGGATAATTAAGTTGGAGTGGCGCATGTACGTGCATCTCGATCGCATTCGTCATGCATGAACTTATCTTTTCTTATACGCTTATCATGAATGACATTCTTACTGAGGTCAATCTCAACCACAAACAAAAGTTTAGCTATAACTTAATGATGCAGTGTCTGTTTTGCCAACAACATAGATAAATATTTTCTAAAGTAGCTATAAATATTACTTTACAGTTCATTGGTCTAATGTGTCAAACACCACTTAATATTTAATTAATTAGAGAATTAAAAAAGCAGCTGAAGTTCAAACCGTCACTTACGACTTACATGCATGGTCAAGCTTTGCCACGAAGTCTCATGCATATAAATACCGCGTTTCTCTTTAATCACAAACCAATTACCACCTTGCAATCTCTGTTAAGATATCTTCACTGCTGTAAATCAAGAACGAAAATTTGAAGTTTGAATGGAGGGAGGGAGAGGAGTTGTGAATGGAAACGCTTCAAACGCAGAGGTGAGGTACAGAGGGATTCGTAGGAGGCCATGGGGAAAGTTTGCAGCAGAGATTCGTGACCCTACAAGAAAAGGTGCTCGAATATGGCTTGGAACATTTGACACTGCTGAACAAGCTGCACGTGCTTACGATGCTGCTGCTTTTCGTTTTCGTGGTCACAAGGCCATACTCAACTTCCCTAACGAGTATGGCCACACCACTCCTAATCCTAACATGTTTTCAACTTCACAGCCTCTTAATGCTTCTTTTTCTTTTCCTTCTTACTCTGGTGGCGAGGGTTCCTCACAACAACAGCGAAATGGTGCTGCAACTTTTGAATTGGAATACTTGGACAATAAGTTGTTGGAAGAACTCCTTGAGACGCCTGATGGAACTGGCAACGACTCCAATTAAATTAGAGTGGTCCTTCTTTAGGTGCATTGATTGACATGCAGGAAATAAAACTTGTGGCTTCTATCTCTCCTTTTTTTCCTTTTGGTTCTCTTTATGTTTCTCAAGTTAAAGCTACTAATAGACTTTATTAGGTCACAGAAATAAACAGAGAATTAAGTTGTCCTTGAATGTTCTCTTGAAAAGGGCGTCCTTCGATGATTTCTCATACTGATACGAGGGTATATATATAACTCTCATTTTCCTTCTTTTTCTCTCTTATGAAAAAAGCTTACTTAACCAAAATTTACTCAAAAAAAAAAATAAAATAAAATAAAGTGGAGCATTGCATTATGCTTGGGGGCGTTATAGAATATTTTTTTAGGAAGTTATTAGGGTTTAATTGATAGTTTACGAATAACTTTACATATATATAATATGGTTGAAGCCAATTGGGTTGTGAAACTTTATTGATATGAAATATGGTGAATATACAATTTTTTAATGAAGTGAGGATGATAAACTGGTTTGACTGATCCTAGAATCTGCCAAACTACTGAACTTCACGAACCCAATTAATTTAAATCTTCACATTGAAAATATTGTTTCTACTCATCTTATTTTATCAACTGACAAATTATCCTGTCAAACTTAAAATTTTTTTTTATCCCTATTTATGAAAAACAATTTGGTTATTTTTATTATATTACACACTTACCCCTCGTCGTAAGGTTAAGAAACATCAACTATATATTTTACATTTTATTTTTTAAGATAAACCATATTGTATACTTCGTTTTTAAGACAAATCATTTGTTAAGAAAAGTGAACTATGTATACTCTATATGGAATCGAACCTTATCAGTTTACTGAAATTTAAATATTATGTTTCTTTTTTCTTTAATTGTTTTATCTTAAGGAGAGATGTATGATTTTGTTCATCTTGCAGTCTTTTTTTTTTTTTTTCTCAATCTTGTGTGTCTAATGCAACTACTTTTTATTCCCTTGGTACTTTGAACATTTGAAAGACTCGTGGCTCTAACTTTTTTTTCAGAGTCCAACTTTTTTGGTACGTTCGTAGAAAGAAATAATATTTTATAAATATTTTTTAATTTTTTTTGTATATTTATATTAAAGTATGTTTTTTCATGTTTAATGTATTTTTTTTGGCATGTTTGATATATGCTGTATTGTTTGATTTTTTTTTATGACTCTTGATTATATATGTTTAAATTTTATTTAATTAAGATTTTTATTAAATTAACCTTAGTTTTTTGTTTGAGATTTAATATAAAATTTATTTATTTTCTTCAAATTTTATGGAAATTGTATATTTTAAAAATTAGCAAGGGGAGACAATATTGATTATATATTGAATCTTGAATTGTCTATTTAGACAGTTTAAGAAGATTAATTTTTTTTCATAATTTAATGTAAAACATCTAGTGGATGAGATATTATAAACATGTTATACTGTTGTATATAGATTTTGGCTTATTCCAATTATCATTTATATAATGTGCTGGTCGTGTCTAATTTTGATATTGTCTAGGTTTGACATGTACGTAGAAACAAAAATAAAAACGTTATTTAAAAAAATTGTCCACATTAGACTTTAGTTCTTACTTAAATCAAATCATAAAAGGGTTATTAAGTTTTGGTTATGGGAATAACCTGTGTCAAATAAAAATGCAATTGTAATCTTTTCGTTTTCTAATTGGTGTTTTTTTTCCATACACTATTTAAGATCCATAGCATAGGTACCCATCTCATACTTAGAACAATTGGAATATTATGAAGTAGGAGTTTACTAAGTTTTAAGGGATTTTATAGGGAGGTTTTACATTAGAATGCGTAACAAGAATAACTTAGTATTTGTAAAGGGATCTATGATCACCTAAATTTTTTGGTCTAGAGTGTTTTGGTTTTGCTGTGTAAGTGTAGTTTTCAATTTTTTTCAAAGAAGACTCACACTTATGGAAACCTCTCATGGATGCAACATCATTTATGTCCGACTCGTTAAGAAAATTGTTCTAGATATTTAATTAAGATGAAGAGTTCTCTATAAACATATATGCAAATGTAAATTTTGTGATATATGAGCCTATAATTGGAAGATTAGTGTTTTGTTCTAGTATCTTAATAGACCAAGGTGCTGTAAACTCTTCTTGATAGGCCATCTACTTATATTTATAATTTAACTTTTTATATGATAAAATAATCAAGTATCATTTTTTTTTTTATAAATCACTACTATACCTAAATAATTTTTAGATCCTCACAATGTTATATTAAAATATTCTTAGTAATCTTTTGTTTGATTAAAGTGTGAAGGGGACTTCTTATCCGAAAAGTAAAACAATACAACTATGCAATGTTGACTTATTCAATTGTTAGAAATGGTGTCTACATTGAAACATATTTATTGCAAGACACTTAAATAATTGACTATAATTTATTTGATAGAAACTGACTTTCCAGTATATATATGAAGCAAAATTAATTTTTGTTCGTCTTTTTACCAAGCTATTTTTGATGTAGACTTGTATTCCTGCTTTCTTAATGTCAATGAGGTGAATAAATTTGAGAATTGAAAAAGTAATGCATGTTAATTTTAATCTTAATTGTTCATACAAATCAAATTCAATATCATTATATTTTTTCTTGGTTTTACATAAAAAAAAAAAAAAACATTGAGAAAATTCAAATTGAAAGTGTAGTAGAAAAGTGTTTGTACTTTATGTTTTAGTAACATATGGAAGTACGGATTTTCAGGAAAATATCTACTACATATAATATTTATCTTCCTTCATCATATGCAACACAACGAGTGTTATGTGGTCCATTACATAATTCTTCAAACAAAACAATTATACAACATTTCTACCCATAGTTAAAGTTCATAAACTATTTGGAAAATTATATTAACCAAAATTAATACCATGTTTAAAAGTTACACTCATTAACTTATTTTTTTATTTCGTCACTTGAGATTTAAAGTGAGATTTATAATGCAACTATCTTATATAGGAAGCAATGTACCAAAGATAACAAATCAAGTGGTCCATGTTTTTAACTTTTCGTGCCTTTTCATGTGGTAGCTAAGATTTAATAACTATAATCAATTCAGTAAAGGACCAATTGGTGTATCATTGAATGTATATATATAATAATCAAATTCTAAGACCTATTAGATTGGAATTGTTATTGGGTTAAAGATATATATATCTTATTGAATTTTGTGAATTTCACTTTTTTTTTCTGCATGTTTTCATCAATTTCAATTTTTACTATATTAATTCTGTAAAAGAAGTAAAACTCTTTACATTGGATATTCTCCATTGATACAACTTGTGCCTGTTTAAAAATAACACACTTTTATGTTTTGTTTATTTTTAGAATTTATTTTAAGTCATTCTAATTCTATCAATTTGAAATGAACACTATCAACTTGGTTACAAAACATATTTTGCAATGATTTTAAGGGGTTGGTACACTAAAGAACCAGAATGATTCAAATTTAGAAGCTGAAAGAGTACAAAAAATTCAAATTTAGAAGGTTAAAGATGAAAAAAAAAATAATATATGAAGTTTTGGAATGCATAAATCCACGAAAATGCAAAATAGCCACAAAAAAAAAAAAAAACCTCTCTTAGCGACCTAGTGACAAGAAGAACAATTTTAGTCACTTCACAGACTGAATTCAGTGGCTGTTCCTATAAATTCAAATTTATGTAAACATATTATGTTAACGATTGGATTTTAAATTTAATTGCGACTGAATAAATATAATAGGCCATTAAAAGTATATTAAGAGTTAAAAATAGACAAATAATTATCAACGACTAAATATTGTGAAATGTTTGACATTGCCACCCAAGATAATTCATTAAAACGAGTAAATTTAATTTTAAAATATAATAAACTAATTCTTTTCTATATCCTTTTATACCAATTTACCCATTTCAGTTAATTTTAAAATAACTATAGAAGTAAGCATATTTGATCGTCTTATTATTATTATTATATTATCATTAATATTTGATTATTATTAAAATATTATTATTATTGTGATATATTAAATTACTTAATATTATGATATATTTATATATATATATATATATATATTTATATTTATATTTATATATATTAAATTACTTAAGTATTTGTATATATATTAATATTCATTAATTATTTTATAACCTAAAAAACCCTAACCCACCCTCCCAATTTTAAATCCCTAGCATTACCTATATACATTATGCCCCTATCTCAATCAACACCGTCATTTCCTCCCACCCACCCAAATCTTACAATCCAATTTCAACTATAACACTCTCAACTCAAATTTAAACAAAAAAGAATAAGTTCTGTTTAATAAAGCAAATTATTAATAAACTTTAATTGATTTATCTTGTTTAATATTATAATTTAAAAATATAATTTTTGTTTTAAATCGAATATCACTCCGATTCTTCCTTTTATATAATGAATTATATTAATTAGCATAACTAACATTTTAATTAGTCTAAAATTAGATAATTTTATTATCATGAACTTCAAAGATAATATACAACTAAAATGAATTTAAGTGTCTTTTAGTTATTTTCAAGGAAAATATATTTTATTATTTTACCGTTTAAAGTTTATCGTACATCCAAGAAGACCGACTTTGAACAAGAAAACCTATAATCAATTAATGAAGATTTTAATGTATGTTAAAACAAAGACTTAAATATGCTTATAGTCTTCCCGTTTGACATCATTATTTTTTTTATATTCTTTGAAAAAAATTGCATAAATTAATCTTAAAGATGTAGTCTTGAAAGATTACATTTATTTGCGGAAATGAAACGGATAAACTCGTCTGAATAAATTTTTTCCAATAAAAAAAGGATTTTCCTACTTTCTTATTCCCTTGAAAAATAGCACAATTTATAGAAAACAAACATCTTTTTTGTGTTAAAATTAGAGGTTTAATAAATTTTTTAAAAAGAATAAAAAACTTTCATGTTCAATTATAAACAACAATACGAATGGAATGGATGATGAAAGGAGATAGCAGAGATATTATACATTAATGAATATCATGAACAAACTTATGCAATAAATCAACACACTACTTTTACCTCAAAACCTAACAATAAAATTATGAGTTATATCTTATCCGTATTAATAATCTTTAATTACAATAAGACTTCTAATTTATTTTTTTTAATTCTAACAAACGCTAAACAATCCTTTAAATACTAATTTCTGTAAGTTATTTTTAAAGGTAAATTATGTTTTTTTAAGGATTATGTATGCAAATTTTGTTGAAGGACTAACAAAAAAATATTTTATGAAATTAAGGAACTAATAATGGATTTTTGTTTCGAGTATCAAATAATATTACTTTTTTATTAAATATTTGATAACATATTTAGTACATATATTAGTTTTACTGCAATGGTGTTTATTAAATTTAAACATGTCACCAAATATGAAATAATATGCATAAGTTTCTTTCTATTAGATGTATTGACATAACACATTGGTATTATGATAAAACATGAAGTTAAGAAAAGAAAAGAAAAACATATTTGTACTGTAGTGCAGCTTTCCTCGTTGTTTCCTAAGAGCTGACCATCTTATGTTGTCAAACGGTGTCATTTTTACAAACAGAGATGATGCAACACCATCCATGAATCTACCATCGCATTAATTAAATATTATAAAGAGATTGCACACGGGAGCATATATAGTCTTGATTTTTGACATACAAAATAAAATATAATATTCATCTATCATATAACAGTATTTAAGTAAGTTTGGTCCCCATATGAATAAGACCTGCACTTTTTTCGTATTTTAATGTTCCCTCATCGTAGTCTTCAATAGAGAAAGCAGATACATGAATCACTGTTTCTTATATTCGTCATCTTTCCCTTTGTTCCTTCTAATTTAAGGTTCAAGACAAGACAACAATACATGCCTCTAATGGCGGCTTTTAAATCTTAAGACATTTTTGCAATTATATATAATTCTAATGTTCCCAAATTCATTGCAATTTATTGTATTTATTTTACAAGTCAAGTAACTCACAATATGGTAATTAATATGGACCACGCATATGATTCTGCAGTAATTAACTGTTTAAATACTTTTCGTCATAGTTTTGTATTTCATATACAGATAAGTAGTTTTTAATATCAACTTTTCTAAGGTGGTTTAGTAGAGGAGATTATACGAATTTATCTTATGTTACTTTTAATAGAGTATGAATGTTAACATTGACTTTCCCTAATTAAAGTAGTGATTTATGGTGACTTTTGAATAGTTCTCTGTGCTTTAACTCTCTTCATATGAAAATATTCAGT
Source organism: Vigna mungo (assembly GCA_036885675.1). Classification (NCBI taxonomy): domain Eukaryota; kingdom Viridiplantae; phylum Streptophyta; class Magnoliopsida; order Fabales; family Fabaceae; genus Vigna; species Vigna mungo. Next base: position 23,829,373 of record CP144695.1, read on the forward strand.
TGAATCTTCGAGAGAATAGTAACTAGGTTATGTAGGAAAAAATAGACATATGATGGGTTGACTTTTTGATAGGAAGAGGTCAACTATGCTTATTTGCCAAAGATCTTCATTATATACTTCATCTTGGTCCATCATTCAACAAATCTATGGCCATAAATTTTTCATTGTACTTCTTAATAGATTTTTTTTCCTTCTTAAAATGGGTTATATTACCAACTATTTTAATGAAACCATCTCGCGGCAATTCAGACATTTTTATACGTAAGAAATTAATTAGATACTCTTCCAATAATTGGTGGGTTTTTATTAATAATATTATTACTAATATAAAAATATTGGTTAATTTTATGCATAATTAACTTCTCTCAAAAACTTTAATTAGTTTCCTTTTTCTTTCACAATATAGAGTGAGAAACAGCTTAATGATGTTAACAGGTTTGTCGGATTTAGGTTTTTCTTTTTGATGTTTGTAACAGTGAAATAACGTTTTTCTTTCATCTATGCATCAAACGAATTAAAATAACTTCAAGAAGAACATGAAAAAAAGAAGTTTCAGAAAGTATTTTTGGCCTCAAGGTAGAAGACACACAATAGGATAAGTCGCGGAGAACAACTTTATGGTATTTGGTCCATGGTATTCATGATTTTGCTTAACTAAATACATTTTAAAATTAATTCAAATTATATATATAAGCTTTTATGTTATAGTACTATTATAAAAATAATGGAATTACGGATTTATCTTTTCTTTCTTGCTTAACTCCTTCTTTCTTCTCACTAGTTTCCAATGTATTTTATTGATAGATTACAACAAAAATTAATTACTAACTATTTTTTTTTTGACAAATTTACCATCTATGAAAATATATTTTAATAATAAAACTCTTAAAATTTATCTTAATTATTAATAAATTTTACTGACAAATCTGTTACTAGTAGAAATATATGTTCATAATCTTGTTAATATTTTTCTTATCCAAAAACTACAAAAAAAGTTTGGAAAACATTGGTTGATAAAGTCAGATTATCGATAACAAAAAAATCCATAGAAAGAGAACGATTTTATAATAATAATTTAATAATTCAATAATTTCATATTTTCATAATTTTATAAATTTAATCTTGCATTAATACTAAAATATAGCATCTTATTTTTAGTATATCATATTTAATAAAAAAAAATACGTTATAAGATTAATAAAATAAATTAAATTTGTCTCAAATTATAAATATAGTATTAACATAATTATAAAAAAATATTAATTATATCTATAATTTAAGATAAATTTATATTATTTATCAAATAATTTATAATTTTATAACGTCTTATAAGAGGGTATATATATATATATATATATCGGCATAAATTAAAATTAATTTATGACTTTTATATCAGTTGTCTTTTTGCAATGGATTTACCTTTTACAATGTGTAAATTATACATTTGTGATAGAAAATATTCATCACAAATGAAAAGTACACGTGTTTTAATCAATCATCTATGTATTTTAAATGACGATGTTATGACAGTTTATAATATAATACATTTAAAAGAGGTGAAAATATTATGCTTTGTGATGGTACCCTTTCCGTCTATATCAGTGACAACAGGAACAAAATCGATCACAAAATTTGAAAAGGGTTAGATTAGTCAAAGATGATTATAAACTCAAATCATATTTTTACTTTTTCTGGACAAAAGAGTCAATGTCATACTTTTAGGAAAAGTGTAATACTATTTTTTATATTTATTTGATATTATTTATTATTATTATTTTTTTCTTTTACAAATACAAAAATTTAATTTTTTGTAATTATTTTATTCTTATAATATATATAAAAAAATGTTAATGTGACACCATATTTTTAATCTTAAGAAAAACTCAAATAATCATGTAATGTCTCTTTTTATAACAATAATTGTATATCTATAAAATTTATTATTAAATATTTGGTGACAAAATTATTATTTTTTGCGTTTTATTTGTACAAACTTTATTTACTTTTAGCTATGCTTAAATTGGTTTAAGTGTTTAGTTTTTAAAATAGTTGTTGATAAATCATTTCATGACATTCAAATCTTAAGGTTTTCACTGTAATTTTTCATCGGTTACTAACTTGTTATAGCATGTATTTTGAAAATAAGGATGTTTAAGCACTATTATATGTTTAAATTATCACAACTAATAATAATTAATATTATAGAGATGAATCATGACATAATATTTCAAGTTGAGATATTAAAGTGGATAAGGATGTTATTGTTTAAAATAAGCTTATTTGGAAAAAAAGTAAAATGAAAACATGAAAGAAGCTTCATCAGAAGGAAATCTCTGAAACAATAGGATAATTTAATTGGATAAATCTAAGAGGGAGAAGAAAATTTATAATCCTTAAAATGTTGAAGATAGCATGTTTTTATTTTATTATTTATATTTATTTTGGCGCAGGTAGAGAGGTTGCACTGTAATCTGATATGAAGTGTCTATTGAGCTCCAAAGTCCTGCAACAGCACAACTTTCGATCATTCCGATTCCAGCTAGGTTTTAGTTTCCTTAGCCTTTGACGATAATTTTCGTCGCATGTTGTGCCTCTTTTTTAGTTCCAATGCCGGAGAGCAGCCTTGGTTGCAACCAAAGTAATTGAGGTCATGCAAAGACTCTATAACCCTTTTGACAGGAAAATTCAGAAGTGCAGTTGATCCTCTCATGAGAAATGCAGCTTGATCATAAGCCAAAGCAGCTTCTTCTGCATTAGAAAAGGTTCCAAGCCAAACTCTGGTACCTTTCCTCGTTGCGTCTCTGATCTCCGCCGCAAACCTTCCCCACGGTCTTCTCCTTACCCCAATATAACACTTCTTATTACTATGCTCCACTTCCACAGCTTCAATCACTTCACTCGGTTCCTGTGGATCCCTTGAGTGCTCAATCATATCAAAGGTAAGAGAGTCATGGAAAGGGTCACAACAAATATCTTTGCTTGAAAATGGTTCAAACAAAATATCACAAGTCTCCTTCAACATGCCCCAATCTGAATGCTGAAACAAAGGGGAAGCCATGTTGGTTGCTCCCAAGAAATGGGATTCTTATACACACACACACATTGCACTTCTAGAAGCATTCCGACAACGTTTTTCTTAATTATTCAAATTTTTTCCGGTCCCTCGGTCTTTAGATATATAACGTTATTTTGTTGCTGATTTCATGGAACATGTTTTTTAATCCTGGTATGCAGGTTCCAGGAACTCACACCCTTTGAAAGAGTTGAACACGAGGAAGTTGAATTACAGATTGAGTAATGACGATGGAGTAAGTTTCGGAAAATGTTCATCTAACCAGGATCCATTCGGATATATATTCTTAACTATATGTTTATTTTTTTAGTTTTACGAAAGTGATTAAAAGTAGATCAACATAACTGGTTTGATATATATATATATATATATAGTATATGGTTAATAGTAATTTCTTTTAAGACGCACTTAATGATTACCACCTATTCAATAACTTCAAAATGGTAAGAAGTGGATAATCTTATGTAGTGTATGTATATCTTATTTATAATTCATACGTGATATTTAATATACCTTTCACACACACACACACACACATATATATATATATATATATATATATATATATATATATATATATATATATATATATATATATATATATATATATATATATATATATATATTTACCTTTCATGGATCAAGGAACCATTTTTTGTCTAATTGAAAGCTTAAAACAATTTATACGTACATATTGTTCAAAAGTTTAAAATTTAGTATTTTACAAAAAATATTATACAAAAATGTCATATATTTTAATCTCAACATTACTTAAAACAATTGAATTAATATTTTCCACGTTAATAACATTTGTAATTAAAAAAGTAAAAATTCCTAAAAAGTAAATTGTAGTTCATATTACTATGAAATTGATAACACTTATTTAAACGAGTCAAGCCATTTGTCTATAAGTCAGTGACATGATCAAACAGGTTAATTATGCCAAAAAAGAAAACTTTTATTTAAGTCATTTTTTTAATTAAAATGATATCGACCACCAAACTAACTTTACTAAAATGATAATAATGTAGAAAATATGAGATATTATTAATGTATAATGTACCTATGCTCATATATTATGAAGATTCAAAGTTTTTCTTTTTAATTTCTATTAGCAACATATTAATTATTGATTATAGAATGTTGATTGTGCAAAAGTAAACTATTATGGGTTGGTTCACTTCGATCAATCAAGAATTAAACTAACGTTTTAGGATAAGTTGAGAGGTGTAAATCTTTTTTATATATGTGAATCCACATATTTCTTTTTGAACTTTACCTCTAAATCAATATCATATTTCCATCTTTATTATTTTAATAAAGAAATATTTAAACTAAGTTTAATCCGGACAAAAATATAAGATTGACTTAATTTTTAAAAGTCCAACTTAGGTTGATATCTTTAATTACTTTCAAATTGGATGAATTTCATAATTATTTAGTTCACTTTCATTTTGAAGAAATAAAAAATAATAATTCTGTTGGAGGCTTATTCTAAGTGAGTTTTGCTTTATTTAATAATTTAAGTAGGTTAAATCTCATTTTCGTCTATTGATTCAACGGATTTTCGTAAAATATATATTTTCAATGAACTCCGTGTTCAACTTTAATTTTTTATTCTTCTTTTTTCTGACCGCGTATTTCTTAAAAATGTTAATAAAAACAGGAAAAAATGAAAAAAAAAACTATTTACTTTTTTTAAGAGATTGACATGTATACTAATTTTATAACCAAAATTATTATGTTTTTTTTTTCAATTTAAAATTCATTATAATTAGTGTATTAGTTCATGTAGAGATGACGAGTCAACATACATAATATTTATTCATTATTTATAATAAAAGTATTTATTTATGCTGAACTTTAAAAAATATTTACAAGATATTTTAAAACTTATAAATGTCTATAAATACATGTAAATATTTTTAAAAAATATATTTTATAAATTTTTAAAATAAATATATTATAAAAAATATAAAAAAAAATAAAATATAAATTAATTTTAAATTTTAAATTTTTAAAATACTTACTAAGATAATATAATATTCATATTCGACTTATTTATAAATAAATATTTAAATGTTTATTATCTATTTTTTATAAATAATATATATATATATATATATATATATATATATATGAAAATATAACTATACCTCACAAATTTCATCTATAAATATCCATATAGTTTTATTATATATATATATATATATATATATATATATATATATATATATATATTTTATCCAAATGAAAACAACCTCGCTGTAAGCAAGGTTATGATGCAACCGTCTTGTTATTTTAATCCTAATTTTTTTTGACTAACAATAAGCCGTCGAATTTGATCAAAATTTTAAAAAAATAAAGAAAATTGTATCACGAAACGTAATCCAACAGTCCTACAGCTAATACGCTAGATGTTGCAACATACAAATCGCTATAATTCTCCTTCTTGAGCTATATTTTGCTCAGATGAGATCTTACACAGTTCAAATATTGTTGAAAATACAGTATGAAAGTAAAAATTGCATTTGACCTTGTAAATCGATTGTTTAGATTTGAATTAAATCCATATTTTAAATTCTAAAATAAAGTTAGAATTTGTCTGAAAGCAAAAAAAAAAAAAAGTGTCCAGATTTTGTATCAACTAATAACATAATTAAAATAAAATATAATAAGGAAGGATACATTTTATTTTATATTCAAATACAAAGAACATATATAAATCAAAGTTATTATTTTCTCTCAAGTATTAATAAGGAATATTTGTTGTATTTAAATTTTTCGATTTTTTATTCTCAAATACTACATAAAATTTTAAAAAAACTTACAGAAAACTTTTTTTGTAAATTTTTATAAAAAAAATCTCATTAAATTTGAAAATTGCAATAATATAATAAACATAAATAAAAATTTATTTCAATAATGTATTATTTTTATCCATGTTATTATGATATGGATTATAAATCAATTTTAGAAGAAACAAAAATAGTATTATCCGTATCTTGAATATGTATCTCATTTTAAAAATTCAATAGCTTCATCATAATGTGCCACCTATTTCTATCTTTCTATTTTTCTTAATTTTTGTTTTATTTATTATTATATAACATCAATTATTACCTTTTTAATCATTGCAATCTATTTCCCTAATTTTGCATACTTTACTTGCTCTCCTCGAAAAGTACTTTTGCTAAATAATGGCATGTTTAATTGTGCTTAAAAAATATTGTTAAAATTTGTTCTAATTTTAGAACATTTTTATAAAAGTACAAAGCGATACGTATGTGAAAACAAGTATTATTTTTTTAATTAAAATTTATTTCTCTCTAATACCGTATTTATTTTTGTAAGAAAGAGTTTCAGTTTTTTTTTTTTTACTTTTATTTCTTAAAAGAAATTTACTGAACATATTTAAAGCCATAATAATTATTCTTTTATTAAAATGGTTTTTTAATTTTTCGAAAACATCCTTCTCAATATTCATAATTTAATTCTTCTTAAACATCAATTCTTATGTAATGAGATACGTTGATTCTGTCAGGATCAAGGGCTGAGTTTTGTAGTTGACTTTTATATTGCTTTTTATTTATCAACTTTAAAAAAAAAAAAACTAAAAAAATGCTAATGGTAACAATCCAAAAATTCTATATAACATTTAGTAATACTTAATTATTATACGGGTCTATGTAATATTAGTAAGATACTTTAAAATAAATTAATAATTACCGTTTATAATAGACAATATTCTTAAAAATACATTTAAAATGAATTTATGATTATTTCAAAATATATAAATTTAAAACTTAATATATTTTTTCAAAACTACAATCCATTATCATTATAATGTTTTTATCTTAATTCTTCATTTTCTCATTTGTCCTTCAGTGTCATTGTCACCCTTAGCTTCTAAATATGTTCACGTATATATAAAATATATAATTATTAAAAAAAAATAAAAGAACACACAAAATATTAATGTGAGCTAATTTTCACAAGAATAAAACTAAACTTTAAATACATATCCTCTTTTACAAAATTTCTATAAATAAATCATTGTGTTATATATTATATAAAAGTATTTAGCTAATTTTTAACATCGAACTACCGTAACATATCTAAACTTTTACTTCTAAAGAACAGATGTATTAAATGAAATCATGAAACTATGTCACACTTGCTTCCAAATCCTCCCAATAGTGTTTCAACTTAGGACCAATAATTTCCTTAATCATACCACATGATCAGGTTAATCTCACTAGCTCCCTATGTATGATATTCTTTCATATCATATTATCTTTAATATGAAACCTTCGTCAACTCAAAGCACCTATATCATACTATATATAAGTGAGATACTAGTTGAGTCATGATTATCTCTCATCCTAAAATGCTCTTCAATGCACTTTGACACCCTAAACACTAGTATTTTTACATGAAAATAGTTACTAGTGTTGAGATAAACTTAAATTTAGAGATTTATTATTTTGTTAGTTTTGAGCCTAGTAATATTTGGTTTGATTTTGATTAAAATAAAATAGGATGTGCAGTTATGATTTTGGTTTATCTAGGTAGAATATTATTTTGTGATAAGATAAGGAGATTTTATTTTTAGGTAAGTTGATATTTTATTGTCAGTTTTTATTATTTGTAATTGGCCCAAGGCCCTATTTGCACCTATTTAAAGGTTGCCAATGTTTAATAAAAATAACCCACCATGGATTAAAGGATAATATTATTTGTGTGGTCAAACCCACCATGGATTGAAGAGTAATATGGATTGAAGAGTAATATTATTTGTGTGGGTCAAACACACAATGAAATAAATTGGAGTGTAAAATTATTTGTATGGGTCACGTTATGGGTGTGTATAGTGAGATTTTCCCAACAGTGGTATCAGAGCCAACTGGAGGGGGAGTGAGTGAGAGAAAAAGAAAGAAAAAAGAAGGAGTGAGAGAGAAAAAAAGGAAAGAGGGGAGAGTTTAGAGAGAAAAAGGAGAAAAAAAAAGGGAGAGAGGAGAGAGTTTAGAGAAAAAAAAAAAGAAAAAAAAGAAGAGAGGGAATGGAAAATCAAATACCCAGAGAGAAAAGAGTCTGAGTGTCCGAAAAAGAGAATAGAAAGAAAAGAAGAAAGAGAGAGAAGTTCGGAACACTCAAGACATGAGGAGAAGATCAAGGAGAAAAAGGAAATAAGGAGAAGGTATGGGAGAAGAAGAGAATAAAGGAAGAATTTAAGTTTATGGGGGAGAATGTATGGGAGAAGAAGAGAATAAAGGAAGAACTTAAGTTTATGGGAGAGTTTGTTGGGATAAACTTAAATTTAGAGATTTATTATTTTGTTAGTTTTAGCCTAGTAATATTTGGTTTGATTTTGATTGAAATAAAATAGGATGGGTAGTTATGATTTTGGTTTATTTAGGTAAGTTGATATTTTATTGTGAGTTTTTATTATTTGTAATTAGCCCAAGGCCCTATTTGCACCTATTTAAAAGTTGCCAATGTTTAATAAAAATAACCCACCATGGATTGAAGAGTAATATTATTTGTGTGGGTCAAACCCACCATGGATTGAAGAGTAATATTATTTGTGTGGGTCAAACACACAATGGATTGGAGTGTAAAATTATTTGTGTGGGTCACATTATGAATTATGAGTGTGTATATTGAGATTTTCCCAACAACTAGAATACAACTGCACATTACTACTTCAAACGAGACTCTAAAAGCTTTGTAATTTCAAACCTCTAATAACATAAAAATATCAAAACATTCCATTCCATTAACTAGTAATATCAACTTAAATGCTTTCAAACACTAAATAATATTATCTACCAATCTTATAAAGTTTAGTGTATAGAATTCATTTTAAAGCTTTTTACCAATCTTACAATGATTCTCTCAAATCAATTCAAATATCACAAAGTAATCCATATACATCAATCTACTCAAAATCCAACCTTTATGAAGAAATAGATTCAACCATAACCCAACCCTCTCAATATCATTTCTATTTTTTACCATACATTAAATTCAAATAAGCACACTTAAACATTGTCCACCAATCTTACAAAAATCTCTTTTAGATGTACAACATTCTAGAGCAATTTAATCCAGCACAACACTATCATAAAAATTTCATAACAATTATTTCATATCCCACATAATAAGTTTCAACTTCCACCAACACAACAACACTACTATCAATTGTCTTAAATTTTTTTCTTTAAACAAATTGTAAATCACATTCATATAACAAAATGTCATAATAGACTTAAGAATCCCATAAACAGCTTAACACATCAGTTTTTATTACTTCTATTTCTCTCTTTCCATAAGAAAAATTCATATACATGTCGCTTATATTAGGAATTGTTTTCTTCAAAGACATGATATATCAAGATTTGAGTCAAAAGCCTAGACCATCTCAACACCATCACAATTATGAATTAACACAATTTCAATATTCATCGATATAATTTCCATTTAACACCATCTCATGCAATCTAACCAATAAGATATTTCATCATTCTATCGTTCATCAACAACCAAACAGATAATTTCCTAAACCATAAAAAATCTCATTAAATCAAACTTCACATAATCATTCAAATGTTCTACAACTATCAAATTTATTTCAAAACAATTTAAATGACCAGCTTACCTTACCTCGTAGACTTTGTCTAGCACTGGTCTTTTATCCTAAACGGATTTCACCTATAAAATCACTCTACCTACACAACAAAAGGCTCAAACAATGAATCAAGGTAAAATTTTAGGATCTCAACTATACGGAGTTTCATCAATAACCAAAAGAGACAACATGCAATTAAAAGGAAGCTTGCATGCGAGAGAAAACATATTGCTTTATAGAGAAAAGAGCATAAAATCGAACTCACCTAAAAGAGAAGTTGACTAGGGGCTTTGATAGAGTTCTTGCGTACATCACTCTAGTGATGTTGGATAAAGGAAGGCCTAGCCCGATAAAAGTCTGGCGATGAACAACGACTACGAAAGATGCTCGTCGAAGATGAGACAATACGGTGGCAATCACTGGATGACAACTCCAGTGGCAATGGATCAACAACAGATACAACTATAAGTACTTGATCGACCAAGCCTTGATTAAGTATATCATAACACGCATGTGCATGAATCTTTTAAGTTTTTAGAATCATGCACACTACCTGACCAATATGTTTTTAGAGTATAAAAAATAATCTCCGTTTCTCCCTTGCTTAAGCTACTAGTTTATTTATTGACAAAAAAATATATAAATAATATGACAGCTCGACGTACGTGTCCTAATCCATATACAAATATTTATATAGTTCTCTTATATATAATATTCTTTTGATTTCTAAAGGAACTTTATATATATCGGTAATATTTAATGAAAAAACAATGGGAGTATCTCTTAAAATGGAAAGAAGAAAATAAATGAATTAACAAAGGAGAGCACCTAAAGAATAAACAAGCTATGAATGAATGAGTTTAAATGAATAAGGTTTTGTTGTTTGAAACATCCAGAAATTCAGCACCAAGAACCAGGGGAAGTGAAGGTCAAAAGTTGCTCTAGGTATTCAGAACCCAAATCCTCCAAGACCAACACAGTTTCAGCAGTAGGATCCGGTTTCAATTTGCTGCAACCCCTTTTAACCTTTTTAACACCACTCCTGCTAGCCCTAGATTTCGTTCTCATCACGTGCATCCTTTTCAGTTCCAACAAGGGTGAGACACCATTTCTGAGTGCCTTGAAACCCATGTCTTTGAGGGACTCCACAACCACTTGTGCCGAAAAGTTAAGGGTAGCAAGAACACCCCTTGTCAAAAAAGCTGCTTGGTCATAAGCTAAAGCAGCTTCTTCAGCAGTGTCAAATGTTCCAATCCAAACTCGAACACCATTTCTTGTAGGGTCTCGTATTTCTGCTGCGAATTTTCCCCACGGCCTTCTTCTTACTCCTCTATAGGGTCTCCTCTCTTTCTTCGTTGGGGCTATAGTTAGAGGCTGTGGATTTGAACCATCGTCTGTGATATCAGAGGTGTGCTCTTGTAACGATAAGGACGATTCATTTGTTGCATTGTTGTTGAACGAAAACAACGCTTCCCAAGAGTTGAGATGGGATTCTAGACTTTGGTATGAAAACGAAGAATTAAAATCCATTTCTGAAGATGAAAAATATGAATTTACCTTCTTTGTTGGTCTTTATGGAAAAACTAAGAGGCTTGAAGTTTATATATCCGGTGAAAAGAGAAGGGATTTGTGAGGTGAATTAACAAATGGGTTATAAAATAAGGACGTTCAAATTGGGAGTGAATTAATTAAGAAAGATTGAGTTAGGAATAGTGGACAAGGAGGATGGCACTGCATTTTAAATTATGACAATATAGTTCAATTGAAATAAAGAAATGATAGGACCTAGTCCTCATTAAATTTTCCTAGATTTGGAGTACTACTACTTTGCACTTTGCGCACGTGAGTCAAATAACGCAATTTCAAAGGATTGAAGCAAAGGTTCAATGGCAGGGAAAGGTTGGACGAATATGAACCGCGCCGCCTCATCACACGTAGAATTTTCTGTCTAGTATGAAATGACTGCGATGAAATTTAAGATTTTTTATCACTTGTTTGCGTAATTAATTACTTAATTGGGTCGTTTGTTTACTATATAATGCCATACAAATATTAAATTTGTGTTTAAAATAAATTATACGCTATTAATTGAAAAATATTATACCTTCTATTATATATATATATATATATATATATATATATATGATAATGATATTTGAACAACATTTTTTTAACAACATTTAAACATCGTCTACGTGTCTTTCTATGATTGGTTCATCTTGGTGTTTATAATTATTATTATTGATTGTGGAGTAACATTACTCATAGGAAAACCATAACGTACTGTATTTCATAAAATCAGAAGAGACAACATTGTCATTTCAGAATACTTTTTATACACATCTTCAGTTTTCTTTGGACAATCATGTCCTATTCCTCAATTGCAGGACTAAATGTTACTCCATTGAATTATAGTATAGAACCTAGCAGAAGTCACAGCTTTAGCGGTTAACCATGTAACATATATACATCTTATATCTCTTCATATAGCATAGTGCATTACTATAATAAGATTATAATAATTTGAAAATTTTAAGTTTAAGTTTAAGTCCCACGGTATAAGAAAAGAAAATATAAATTATCTTAAGGTTTTAGGTTGAAGATAGTGTCAATTTTTTATACATAGGTTGAACTCATGTTTTATTAGTATTGTATCTTTTTAATAATCTTTTCTTAGAAGTGATTTCAGATATGGTTATGGTTCAAACATATTTTTGTATCAACCGTCTTTCTGATAAAGAATCAGGTATGTCCCATGATAATGATCGGCAATATAAATAAAGAGTTTTTTTTTTTTTTAATTCAAGGTAAAAGTTCAATTTTGAAGAGCCTCACTTGAAAGATTGTTGAAAAATCCGAGTTTAAATCACATATTAAGCAAAGATGAAAAAACTGAACACCGAGATGATATTAATTCCTTATACATAGCTTAACTTTATGTCTTATTAGTATTGTATATGTTCAATTGCTCTCTTGAAAAACCCATGCGTTCCTATATTTTCCACACACTCTTTTTTCCTTAGCAATGCCTATTTCCAACTTTAAAGAGTATGTGCGCAATACTTGTGTGTATACAATAAAAACATAAATTTATATTTAGGAATGAAAAGGTTATAAAAAAATATGTTTAATTTGACATAAGTGAAAGTATAAAAACAAAATAAGTAACAAAAATTCTAAATTTAATTTTTGACTAATGCTTTTATCCAAAAATGTGTATTAAAACTGGATAAAAATAACAATGAATTGGGATAACAGATAAACAGACAAAGATTAGTTTTGTTTAAATATGCTAAATGGAGTTGCTACAATTGATGGTTAAGAAAAAGATGTAAATGTAGTTCTTTTAGGTGAACTGGTAATAGGGCTGGTTATACGAGGTTTATGATGATTATGGATAGTGTGGTAACGTTACTACAAAAATGAATTTTGAGGTTTATTATTTTGATGTCTTTTAATGCACTTACAAACATCAAATGCTACATTCTTTAAATATTTTTTATATTTACAATTTACCAAAACTTGAAAAATTGAAAATATTCTAGCATTGTATTCAAGTCTTGACGTATTTGATTAAGACAACTAATACAAGTCCAAAAATATGTCTCGTTCATAGAGATTGTGTGTTCTCTAACATATAACAAGAACTCATAAACCTTCTTTTCATAATATTCATTAATGCGATGTTCATTTATCTAATTTTAATTCATATTATGTTTGTAGTAAACTACATCAATCTCAAACTCAAATCTCACAAGTTGATTACCTGTTAAAAAAAATATTTTTTATAACTTGCTACAATGTATACAAAGAAATCTAACATCATATATTTGATAAAATTTTGTCAATATTTCGCTTTGGTATCTGAGTTACACGAAATGAAAGTAATTACTCATGATCACAATCTAGTATGCATATAGAGAGCAACAAAAAATGGTCTCAACTAAAATATTATCAAATTTATGCATAAACTTACACATTATAGCAAATTATAAAAATTAATTTCTTTAAACGGTTACAATTCGAGATTTAAAATACAAACGATTAAAATTTTAATCATTTGTACTAAATTTCAAACGGAAACTAAAGTTCACTTAATATTTAACTAAAATTATTTAAACATACAACATCTAAGAAATCTAAAATTAATTAACTATCTAATATAAACTAAAAACACAATTTAATTATTCACCTAATAATTAATCAAACATAATCAATATTTTTTATCTAAATATTCATTTTGAGACTCAAATAAAACTAAATTTGATAGTAAAAATATCCTACAATTTAAATGAAACAAATATGTCAACAAAATCAAGAAAACAAACAATGAGAAAAACTTCTCTAAACAAAATTTGTCAAATCCTTAAAAAGACTTGGCTAAGATAAATAAAATAATGGGAAACATAATCAAAATCACATGCAAGTCAAGCTATATCCAAACTTGCTGACACATATACGAAATATTAATTCAATATTTAGTGTATGTATATAACAAACCTTAAACGAAGTTGGAGGTGGTGGAGGAGTTGTCACCAATGATAGAGAAAAAAGAATTCACGTCGCCACTTAAATGGGTTCAAAACACAATTCATGTATGAAAGCAATATGTGAAATGAAATAAAATCATTCACCAGGCATCCAAACGAACATGTATTTGTGTTAAATGAAAGAAAACTTACCTTTCATGGTGGTCGTACAAGTCACTACAACTAATGGAAGCTTGAGAAGAGAAAGCGTGAAAAAACACTGAAAGGGAAATGCTCTCTTGCATTGTTTTTTTTTTTTAAACATCAAATGACGTCAGAGCTTGTGGTGGCCAACATCAAAGACCTAATTGACGTTGGATCTGTAATGTGACTAACGTTAATTAACGATGCATATAGGGTAGGTTGATGTCTAAAGAGTGCGGGAAAATGGCCTTTGCGCTAGGGTATTTAATGTTTAAACACCCTTTGACGTCGATCTCCTAAATAAACAAACATATAACGGAATATGATGTCGGACTACTCTTGAATCCAACATCTAAAGGGTGTAGGAAAATGGCTTTCAAGCTGGATTTTTTAATGTTTTAGATACCATTTTTTTTATCCATTAAAGAATAGACGTCTAAAGAGATATGACGACAGCCCCCTTGAATCTAACATTTAAAAAGTGCATGAATGTGACTTTTCAGTTAGATATTTTAATGTTTTAAATACCATTTGAAGTCGATGCTCCAATAAACATACGTCTATTGATGATATAACATCGACCATGTGCATATGACATCAAACTTTTCATTTTATTTAAAAAAAAAAAGTCATTGGTCATTTTTTATGTTAATTTTTTTTTGGATTAACTTGAATGAAAGATATTATAATTATATATTAATGTATGCTTAATAACTTAGAACGCGTGCATGTTTATTAAATGGAACCACAAGTTGGTGTTTCTAGCAATTACAGGGTAGGCAAAATTAAATTGAAACTTTTGAAAGGTCTTAAGTTTTGCTCTGTTATTCATTGGCTGTTAAGTATGTAATTTTAGAATATTTTATACTTATTAATTATAAATACAAAACAATTACTTCTTAAACAATTTTTGGTTGTTACTACATATACATAATAACATAACGTGTAAACTTTTCGTATTTTCTCTTTGAAAAATTCCATCCTTAAACCTATTTTTCTTTCTTCCTCTTGCACTGTTATTATGAAGTAACTTCCTCCCTATTGTCCTAAAACAATCTTAAGGGCATAAGAAATAGCAAATAAATGCCATCAAATAAAATATGATTTTCCTTTTATTTTAGTAAAGCCGCCAGTATTGACGCTTTAGGCATTATGAACAAATAGTATAAAATAAATAAGAAGGCAAAAATAAAATGAAAAGCCTATTTTATTCAACTAAAAAACGTAACCATGATATTTATACACACCATTAAATAGTAGAATCTAGGATCTAGATGGTCGCCGCCATATTTTTTTTTTAAGTTATCCATATATTTTATTTAAAATGTAGCAGATTATACCGACACCACTAAGAAAAAAATAAATTAAATTAGATTTAAAAAAATATTTACGTACACAGTAGCCATAATTGGTTCATAGTTATATTATGCCTTTAACGTAATCCCACCAACTTTTTTATTTTAATTGTTGTCATAGTTAAGCGAATCTAGCGCATTTCATAGATAGGACATACACATACTCTAATGTTGGCCACGGCTGTAGCCATTTTTTTTTTTTTTTTATTTCTTGTGCCTTGTTTAAGAAGACAACGATGGAACTCTCAATTTGGGCACAACACTTATCTTGTTTTGTAGTTTTATTGAGATATTGAGTATTGATTTGTAAATAGGTGATAAAGTCGTAGGAGTGATTCCAATGTTTTTGAAAGTTAGAATTATAGATTTCTTATTATTCAAAGAAGAATAATCTTTTTGTGGATGCTTTAGTAAAAGAGTTTAAAATTTATGAATAAGTATGAGATATTGGCTAAGAATTTTGTGATTATTTATTAAAAAATATTAATTAGATTTACAAAATTTATATGGATCTTATATTCATATTATTATTAAAATAATATTTATTTCAAGTATATAAATAACATAATGATACATAATTATAATATTAAATTGTTGAGATTAATTATAATATGTGTATATTATTTCAATAGTTGTAGATTTCAACTATTTCAGAGTAAAAAGACTTAAAAAAAAAATTATTGAACCGTGTTATTATTTTATAAGGAGAGAAAACCCATTTATTTTGGATCAAAATTAAGTTGAAATCAAACAAACATTTCATATTCAAATTTAATAATCACGCCTTCTCAATGAGTAGGTCAAACAATGTATAGGAAAAATATTCTAAAAGATAGGTCGTGAGGTCACTAATAGGGTCATGAGTATTCTAATGAGTGTGTTTGTGTGTTTTATTTTGTTTTTTATGAAAGCATACTCATTGTGCCTCAAGTTCCATTATGGTTACTAACATTTGAATAAGTTTGGAATTTAATTTTGGTAATAAATAAATCAATAAAACATAATTAGAGAACAAAAATATCACCAGAAACCCAAAATAATTTTTCTGATTTATTATTAATTATCGATAAAACTGATAAATAATTGAAACCGATGTCACTTGCACAAAAAAAGAAGTTTCAATTCCCTTCCAACTTAACCGAACTCTACTTTATCCATTTCACATTAACGTGATGTGAAATGACTCAAATTTTATAGTCCCCACAAAAGCACTTTGCGCGATTGGTCGATTTAACTGAACAGGAGCACTGCACAGACAGCAATCTAGGATTAAAAATGTTGGAACATATATGTTCCTAGTTGGCAAAGTTCTGATTCATGTTTTTGTGATCACAATCAAGGAGTTCCTCCAACAATTTGTCATCGAGACACTCAAATACCACAACTTGTTTAGCATTTTCAGTTTTAGATGATGAAGTGAAAGGAGGATGTTCATGTGGGAAGTTGAGAATGGCCATAGCACCTCTCATTTCAAAGGCAGCTCGATCATAAGCTCTTGCTGCTTCCTCAGCAGTGTTAAAGGTCCCAAGCCACACGCGAGCTCCATTTCTAGCTGAATCTCTAATCTCTGCTGCATATTTTCCCCATGGCCTCCTTCTTACTCCTCTGTACTTTATTTTCTCTCTTTCCTTTTCCTTTAACTCCTCCATTCTCTCACACTTCTGCATCAATCTTTAACTTCCCTTCGCCTTTTTATATTCACCAAACAATGTATGTAGTCTTCACTATTTGGAAATTTACCACGAACTGATTACATTCAATGGATGAGAAAAAAAAATTGAAAATTATCAAAGTTTATGACACCCCATGATAGAGATTGGTTTTAGTGTTCAACGTATGTGGATCACATAGTGATCATAGTCACTGCTAAAGTCTGTAACCTTTGCAAATTTTTGTTTGGATTATTCATAAAGAAAGTCACCCTTTTGGTTTCCAAGTTCTAATACGACAGAAAGTGAGATCAGAAGGACCGTGCATTGTGAGTTTATGATCGAATCTTTATTAGCAATACATAATAGAAATCTTGTTGTAGAAAAATAACCATTTGCACTACCCTGTCCACTTGTTTCCCTAAACTAATGATCCCTCTGGCCCCAACATCAAAGTGGAAATTCTCTCAGTGTATTAATTTAAAGGGTGGGATTGAGACGTAAAATTACTGGATTAATTTCATCACGTGGTTAAAAGTATTGTAATTTAAGAGAAACATTGAACTTCATTACAATATCAAACAGCCATCATCTTACATCATGGTTTTAGGTTGAATTTTTGGAACTCAGCCTACTGACCTTCTGGATTTTCATTATTTGATGTGGATATCAACTCAAACATTTTCTCTCAGCACTTTTTTTCTGCTTAAAACTAACGTAATTATTTTCTTAATCATCGACTCAATCTTGTGGCTATTGTTAATTGCATGTTGATTCTGCAGTTGTAAAAGACATTTCATGCCTGCATAATCGTGCAACTGGGTTCGTGTGAAAGAAGAATAAAAGGGACAGCAGTTATGCATGGATTACTTGGGTTTTTTTCCATTGCTAATGATTTTCCAAAAATACGTGACATTAAAAACCCAAACCTAAAACAGAGGATGGGGAATCTTCCTCTGATCACTGATTGGCCAATTACATTAAGTAGGAACACAAATGAATTCAGTAGATTTGATTTTAAAATATAATGAAGCGAGAAGAATCAAGTTATTTGACTAAGATGTAGTATATAAACAGCAGAAGTATACCTGCAACGAGAAAGAGACCAATATTTATTAAGAATGAACAATATACAAAAATTTATTTTGATATTCTACATTAAAGATAGTATCACATTTATTACATAAATTTGTTCATACTTTATTGATATTAAATTTACACGGTAATAGAATCTTAATCTTGAAGTTAACTTCTTAATTAGTAATTAGTACAACAGAACATCTGAGAACAGAGATGTAGACCACAATTTCACTAGCAAGGATTTATGTTGGCATAGCATCACTTGCCGATATCAAGCAGCTGGTATTTTGGGACAAGATTACTGTCACTGATGATGTCATAGGTAGTCCAAACTGTCCCATCGTAAATGAACCTTTTCAGTAACATAAAGTTGGTCTGCTGTAATTAAAAAGAACGCATTTATACAACTTCTTGTACTCATTACCAATCTGGCAAGTGGAAAAAAATCCTGTTAAAAAATTAAGCAGCCGATTCATTAACTGTGTAACAAAAGTTAATTATTCTGAAGAGTAATTAAGAGCATAATCGTTCCTGTGCACCACTGAGACGAGATTTGATCACAGGAACGCTGTTGATGAAAATGATTTTGTGTTTCTGAATCTGATAGGATGGATTGTTGGATAGGACAGACATTGGACCGTTTGAAACGAGTTGCTCTCCTTTGGTGGCATTTTTGGATGAAGTTCTATGGACACGGACAGATTTTACAAGGGTTGTGGCAATCAACAAATGTTGGAAATCAAAAGAAAGAGAAACAAAAACTAAGATCGAAAACAGAAAAAGAAAACAAAAGAACCGATATAAGGGTGGTGCCATCATAAGAGGTAAACAACTTCCAAACATCATCCAATAAATTTGTAGTACACTTTATTTATTATTTGAACCCAAATAAACGTTTAATTTAATTAGAAATTATTTTAGAAAGATATTATTGTTTAGCACTTAGCTTAAGAATTTCGGAGTTATAAAATTTGTTTAGTGATAAAAGTTGAAAAGAAAAGAGTGAAAGAGGATATGGATTGAACTTCCGTTACATTTAGGAAATATAAAGTTGATTTGAAGAGTTTGAAAAAAAAAAGACTAATTAATAGAAATTGTAGGTCTAACTCTTCTTACTAACAATTAATATTTACAGATAAAAAAATATTCTTAATTAACCTTAAATTAACCTATAAAAAAGACCTAAAAATAGTTCAACTCTTAATTAAATACAATAAAAATAGTTTTAAGTTAGAAAAGTGAGACCCTTAAAAAAGATTAAAAAAAATTATGATATATATAGGTTTCTTGTTAAGAAAGTTAATATCCATAACATTATTTATCACTTAAAGAAACATTTTTCATAATTAGTCTACCATTGGAATCATCACGAAGAACTCTATAATTTTCTATCAAAATCATGAATAAAATAAGTTATCCTTCTTTTCCGTTTCTGGTGGAAAAATATGTGTTTTTTCATTTTTTAAGTATGATTGAGTTGCTTGTGGACAAATTATGTTCATATATACTTATTGCATAGGTTTTGGTTGCATGATCATATCTTTCCTAAGAATGAAAGGTATGGTAAGTTAGTTAATGTTATGCATTGACTAGGAACATCCTTTGTGAAGTCATTTTTATATTCTATTAGAATCACAAACTTATGTAGAAGATGGAGTTTAGGTGGTGAAGAGTAAAGGAGGTTCATATGCCTAATTCTAAGGTGGATGACCCTTTTTCTTTTAAGCTATAGAAAATTTACCCTCTCACAAGGAGGAGAAACTGGATACTATTACTGGTCTGTAAGAATTAAAGTTTTAAGGATTTCAATTTTATTTGATAACAAATGCATGGTTTCTAGAGTCAAAGTCAATGCATAAATCTGAATATCGAGTCTAGTATTATATTTTGCTTGTGTATGTGAATGATGTGATGATTAATTGAATCATTTAACTCTTAGTTGAGATATGAAGTTATAAACTAGTTATGTATGATCATGTAAACATTAGTTTACCATCTTTTGTTTGTAGTTGTGTGTTTTGTCTTCCTTTGCGATGATTGTCATTTTGGTATGAGTATGAAATGTCTGAAGACCTAGTGATGGTTGTCAGGGAGTGAATGCGCTTTAAAGATAATGCTTGTTTTCTTGATTTAATGGATGTAATAATATAAAATATTTAGTATAATTTATAATCTGATGACATTTTGCATAGAAATAAAGATGTTTATAGAAGTTTATAAGAAACTTAATTGTAAAAGACTATGACTGTTATGATTTTATAATTGTGTATGTCTGAATCATATTTTGATGGTTAAGTTTGTTCTATATTCCATTAGTAGTAGTGTATATTTTTTTTCGTGATGATACAAAAAGTACCTCCAAAAGTATATATTTCAAAAATTATTATATCTCTTCCATTTGTTCCAACATTACTATTTAAAAGACTACAAGGTTTTTGAAAATTCAAAATGTTGTTCCAATCAATGGACGTAGTTAAATATCCATGTCCTCTCAACATTACTATCACAAACCTCAACACAAAAAACTAACCTTAGCGTCAAACTATTTACCATTGCTGTCCATTTTCTATCCACTCCAACTTATACGGGCATACGGTCCAATAATATCTATTGTTAAATTTTGACAGCTAATTAAGTTTAATGATGGTGAAAAATAAGTCAGTGACGTTGAAGTGTTACGCTTCGTGGTTTATTATAAATTGATACATCTTATTTATTTATTAAGCATGAAAGATTAAACACAATTTTTATATCACCTAATAATCTTGGGTGAGATATTCATCCCACGCAAATCCAAAAGCTATCTTTTCATTGGGGGAGAAATAAACCTCACTATGTCAGTCAAACCATGACATCTGCCTCTTCGCATAACTTAGAACTAATCCAAACGCATTAATTTATGCCCATTTCACTTTCATCACGCTCTCTCTAAATTAAATATCATACATCACACCTTTCTTTCCAAAACAAGATCCTTGCATTGCATCACTAGCTAGGAAGAGTAGCAACTATCAAAAAATTTCAATTGTCTTCAATTCAAAGGTTTCTTTCTAATGGCACTCAACCCTAACCCCTCTTACAAGCTGCTTCCACCCATCAAAACTCATGCTAGCACAATCCTTCACAAACCAAAACCTCCTTCAAATTCTGCTTCTGCTTTACCCATACTTGCCATCATAGTTCCCACCATCTTTGTCACTGTTTTTATACTCATCACCTACCTAACTCTTGTCACCAAATGCTTCTCAAACTTGTACCTATTTCACCCCTTGAGATGGTTTTTCTCCCTACTTACCCCTCAACATGAAGATCAAGACCCCTTCATAGCACTCTCTCCCAGGATGTGGAGCCAAGGACTTGATGAATCTGCAATCAGAGAAATCCCAACACTTCAATTCACAAAAGGAGATGTTGAAAAGAATCATCAAAGTGTGTATGGCTGCGTGATTTGTTTGACTGAGTTTCAAGATCATGATATGCTGAAAGTTCTTCCCATTTGCAAACATGCCTTTCACTTTCACTGCATTGACATTTGGCTTCAAACCAGTTCCAATTGCCCTCTTTGTAGATCAAGCATTGTATCAGGCAACGCAAACTGTCCAACGGATCATATCATAGCTCCAAGCTCTTCTCCTCAGGATTCTCAATTGCTTTCTTACGTGGACAGTGATGAGGATTTTGTTGTCATTGAACTTGAGAGAGAACATGAGGAAGCACTGCCACAGATGATGCAACAAGAAAGAAGTGACTCAAGGGAAAGAGTTGTAGAGAGTAGAAGTCAGTCTATTATAAGGAAGTGTCACCATGTTTCCATCATGGGAGATGAGTGCATTGATGTTAGGAAGAAAGATGAGCAGTTTTCTATTCTGCCTATTCGAAGATCTTTCTCAATGGATTCAGCAAACGATAGGCAAGTTTACTTCCATTTTCAAACCATCACGCAACACAATAATAGGCATCTAAAATCAGGCTAGTGCCAGTGATTCGTTAATGTAACTTATAGGGTAGGTTCATTTAGCAGTGACAGAGACAATAGAGAAAAATGTGTAGTGATTTTTCCAACCATATAGAGTGAGTTTGGAACTTCTCACATTAGGAATGATGTAGCAAGAAAGAGGCATGTCAATGTCATTGGTTAAATCGTAGGAAATTCAACTGTCAATCTAAATTCTACATTAGGAAAATATGATATAAATATATATAAAAATGAAGACATATTAATGTTTTGTCTTAAGATTTTAAACTGAAACTAATGTCAATTTTTTATATAATTAAATTTCAGATCTCTTTAGTAAACTTCTTTTTCGATAATACTAAAATTAATTAACCAAAATACTAAAATTTACTAACAAATACTATATATATTCGTATCCTTTAAATGATTTAATAAAGCCAATTTTTAAAATACTAAAATTACCTAACAAAAAACAGGATAAAAAACTGTAAACAAGACAACAAAGCAACACAATTAAAGTACAATATTTAACTTGATTACAGATATTTATGAATCTCAATATCCTAATTATAAAATGAACTAATTTAACAAAATACAAATAAGAAAATAACTATATATTAAAATGTAATATTTGGCATTGAATTAATGAGAAATAAATTTTGAACAACCTACGGATCCTATGATTGTATTCCCCCCAAAATCTTACATTAACACTTTCGTATTAGTGTATAAATATAAATTTTATTTCAACTTACTGTATTAGATATCCTCAATTAGTACGAATAAACATACTCATTTTTTTGGGTTTATTTTTTGGGAGTTGCTCCTTCCACCTCCCTCAAATGGTCTGCATCTCTCTAGATTTTTTTTAATTATTAAACTACCCTTTTTAATTCAACTTTTTACTTTTTTTTATGCCACCCTAATCTCTACCTCTCATTTGTGCAGCCCCACACCCCCTCCCAAACTCTCACTTTCTCTTGCTCTCCTCTCCAAATCCGTTATTTCCAACTTATTCTTCACAACATCCATTTTCTTCTTCCCCAGTTCATTCTCTTCAATTCAATTTTTATCAATTTTTTCTTCTTTTACAAAAACTCAAAGCCCTAACAATGGCATTAGGCTTCTGAAGACTTTCTAGATTTTGGTGAACATTGTCAACACAACGATTGCCACCAACTCAATTTTCTTCCTTTCACATGCCAAGGTTGCCAAAAGGTTTTTTGTTTGGAGCACAAATCCTTCAAGTCTCATGCATGCAAGAATTCCGACCACAACAACAGAAAAGTGGTTGTCTGCGAAATGTGTTCCATGTCCATTGAGACCACCTGTTATGTGGAAGACAATCTTGGAGAAGCACCTAAAGTCTGGGAACTGTGATCCCACCAAGAAGAAGAAACTCATTTGCCCTGCCAAGTGTGTGTGCAGAAGAAAAAGACAATCGTCGAAGTCTCAACGGATGTGGCATATCCGTTCGGTCTTGAGCGGATGTCGACGTCCGTCTCGGAAGAGAACGCTATGAGTTTATTCAATCTCAAAGAAAGTTAGAGTGGGGTGGGAGGCTTGCCGAGTGAAAAGGAAAGTGAAAGAAAGAGGAAATTGAGATTATGGTTTTAAAAAATAAAAAATAAAATTGGTAAAAGTAAAAAGGGTAAATTTGAAATTTAAAAAGAGTTGGGAAGGTGTAGGGAGAATATGAGGAGGTGTAGGGAGCATCACTTTTTTTTTTTTTTCGAATAAATGCTCGTATCTAAAATCCATACGTATTTAATATATAATTCTCTTCCTTATTGTGTTTTTTAGGCATCCAAAATTATTTTCAACGCTTGTTTTTATCTTATTGACCAAATAATTACTACTGATTTGGTTTATAATCGGAAGATCTTTAATAAATAATTGAATTTTATAAAATATTGCGAAACTAATATCTAACGAGGCTAATTTCATTATTTTTTTAATTTTCTTGATTACTCTAAAAAAAGGACGTTACAAAAATTAAAGTTTATAATGGCTTGATAGGTTCTTAAGTGTTTGGGATATTCCCCATTTGTGAGTCAGTATGGATAAAAAATTGCAAACACTAAATTTTAAATTGAGTGAGACGTCGACGAAAAGTTTTCACACTTATGGCAAATGTGGTCTCTTCGAAAATAAATATTTTAGTATATATAAAATACTATATATATATATATATATATATATATATATATATATATATATATATATATATAATTTATAACTTTAATTTTTAATGTAATATTCATTTCATTTACACTATTTTTCTTTATAATTTTTTAGTGTTATATTGTGATTGACTCACTTAAAACTTTTTGCTTTGGGCCCATCAAATTATTAGCTCCACCTTCCCAGTTATGTGGACCACTTAAATTAAGATCAATCATTGTCTCTCAACCTTACGCTGAATTAATTGGAAAGATGTCACATTTCTAAGTTCACACTGGTTAATGTGATCATTGTAAAAGAAAAAATATACATAAAATAGACAAAAACAGAAGTAAAGGTAAGTTAGTAATACAAAAACACTTCATATAA
Source organism: Vigna mungo (assembly GCA_036885675.1). Classification (NCBI taxonomy): domain Eukaryota; kingdom Viridiplantae; phylum Streptophyta; class Magnoliopsida; order Fabales; family Fabaceae; genus Vigna; species Vigna mungo. The sequence goes on from CP144695.1 coordinate 23,854,342, forward strand.
TACATTAACATTACACGCATGAAACATAAATCACATATTATAATTCAACACATCCTAAACATGTCAAGACCTAGACTAGAGTATCCGGATTTAGTATGAATGTCGAGTTATGGCGGGTCGTGCACTTATGGTATCATCTACTGCTCTGTAGAGTCATTGCCAATGGGTCTCACTCTACCATACTCACAAGGTTAGTTTGTACCGCATTTTAGGCCATATTGGAAACACTTCGGCTAAGACCTCCTCCTACTCACTCCACATGTATCACTCATCTCTAATTGATAATGAATGATCATTAAAGTTTCAGGATGACCCTCCAAGACTGAACTTCTTGCATTCATATTAACAATACTTGAAACCAGCAACAAGAAGTTCCTCCTTGGAACTCATTTCCATAACTTTCCATTCAATATATATGTATTTAAACATACCATTTCATGTATCACCATAGAACTCATATAAAACCATTACTCATACATTAAAGGATCCAAGACAGTGCCTCAAAAAACATAGGACAATCAAAACTGGAAGAAAAACCCAAAAACTGGCACAAGGGCGCCCAATACATGAAAAGGGCACCCAGGCACCAAACTCACTGGATAGGGGTGCCTAGGGGGTGCTCGGGGGCGCCTAGACCAAAATTTCTTGGAAAAGGGGCGCCCAGGAGGCACTCAAGCCCAAAACTTGAGCAAAAAGGGTGCTTAGTGGGGGGGTCAAGGGGCGCTCAACGTCGCACCAGAACCTAAAATACCTCAAATATGACCTTTTCTACCTCTATACAAGTTTAACCGACTCCTAAGACCTTCTAGGCACTGAAAACGCGTCTCTAACTCCAATTAGCTACCTCAAACCCAACTTGACTACTTTAAACTTAATTAAACTCAATTCCAACATTTTTAATACCAATTTCAGAAATCAAAAGAGTCTAAACAAGTTCTAAATGACTCAAACACAGACCCCAAACTCTCTAATTTAATCTCAACCCTTTACATCAAAAATTCAATATTCAAACCTCGACTTTCACTTAAAATCACTCAAAACGTGAACAAAAGACTACCATTTATTCTTATATCAAATTATAGTTACCTCACCACTCTAACAAGTCTCAAATGTCATTATACCAGCCTTGAAAAACCAGATTTCTCAATCCAAACACTATCTCACAAACTTGTGTATCAAAACCTCCATTTTCACTACAAAACCCATAAATTTTCAATTCATTACTCCATAAACTTTGCAACCAATTACAACTCCACAACATACAATTCATAACAGCAATAGCATCAAAATTTGTATCACACTAGAAATTAATCATCCAATAGTCAAATGCACTAAATCAAATGAATTTACACTAACATAATTATTGAAATCAAATTAACATACATACAACTACCAAACATATACCACCAACTCAATTCAAAGTTAGACGACTAGTTTCTCTTATCTTACACTGAAACAACATAGCTCTATAAACAGTGAATCCTTGCTTAGAGCTCAAGTAACTCAAAAAACACCTACAAAACGCCCAATTTGAAACAAAATGAATCCTTAAGACCTCATATTACTAAAGAACTTTAGGAAGAAACAATAAAATGCACGCAATCAGATGTGAATTCAAATTAAAAAAGAAAGAGGAAAAAGAGTCTTATTTACTCTAAGACAAAATTTGATCGATAGAAGTTAAAGATTATTCGACTGTGATCTCTTAGAAACTTCCCGTCGAATAAAATAATATAAAGAAGTGAGAAAAAGTTAAGAGAAAGAATTTTAAAAAAATAGCTTGTATTTTAAGTAATAAAACGAATTTAAAAAATTATATTTATATTAGAAATTAACTTATCTTTAAAATAATCAATTTTATTATTTTAAAATACTTTCTAATACTCTGTTTTTTAAGTTTTCACACTTCGCATCACATTTAATTCAAATAAAAGGACCTAGGGAAAAGACACATTTATAAGCAATATTTTTAAAAAATATCAGTAGATTTAAAAATAATTACAAATATGGATAAAGTGCAATGTTTAATATTTTTTAAAAATTACCAAAGTGATAAATTTGAAAAAATTACAGATGGATAAATTGCAAAACATATTTTTAAGTTAAAATATTTTAATCAAAATCATGCATTTTAATCAAAAGTGTGAAAAGATAACACATTTTTAATTTGATATAATTTCAGTTTAAAATATTTCGAACTAAAATTGTCACTTACATAACTTCTATAAAAATACTTTAAATTTATAAATTTGATACAACTCTTTTACAGTAAAATCACCTTTGGTGTTTTTTTTTTCTGCCGCAGGAGGGTCTAGTTATTAAACTAAAGTGAATTAATGTAAAAATTCTCTTCCATTCAAGTCCCTCACATTTGGAGAGAGGGAGGCTAAATTTTGAAGTTCAACAATGGAGGTTGAGAAATTGTCCCTCCCTCCTCTCCGTGTCAATCTAACCAAAAGAAAACCAGAGTACTTTTGAAAAACGAGAATTGGGTCAAAGAATTATTAGGACATAGACATAATTAATGATTTTTTGATTTTTTGAACCCTACACCTAAGAAGGAAGGATCCCAGAACCCTTTTAGGTAATCTAGAGACCTTCCAAAACATTAACTGAGGCTCTTTTAACAGTCCAACCTCATTCCAATGAATCTATTTACAGCAAAGAATAGACTTGGAAATCCATGCATGCAAATGCTCGACAACGGCAAGAACCTCCTAAACAAATAACGAGGAACAGAGCTGTCACTCAAAAGCTTGCAGGTGGGGTTTCTGGAGGTTTGCTATAAATATCATCAAAATGAAGATTTAATTCCCCAGCCCCCAAGTCATCTGTGTATGTTCTAGATAATCTGTGACTATCTCTAGAGTACAAGCGGTGTTCACGATCTTCTTCCTCTGACCCTCTATCAGAAAACTTATCATAATAATTATATCTTTCCTGATTGAAATCTGGAGGCTCAAAAAAGCTTGTCTGATTCTGTCCACCCTGCTGCGCGTGTCTAGCCCACCAATGACTCCTGGTAGTATGGGTCAGTCCATTAGAACTTTGATCCTGAATAAAGCTTTCCCTGAAAATGGGTACGGATGTGGAAGTCACAAGATGAGATTGAGCCCAACCTCGACGATTCTCATTTGAGTATTCCTCATATTCACTTTCATTGTGTGTCATATTGGAGGGAATCCAATGCTCTCTAGAATGATGCTCTATTACTCCAAATGCTTCTGAAGGATCGTCTACTTGATTTACGTCAGAAGATCGAGATGTATAGTACCAGTCAAGGAGATAGGGATGATTGTGTTGATTGGCTTCAATCAACCACAGAGAACCCAAGTGATTGCCAGTTAAAAAAGTACTGTATGGCATTTCCCTGGACATAAACCTGTTTCTGTCTCCAATATTGCTACCCGTGTTGGAAATACCCCTCCACATTCTAGGAGGGGAAGCTGCATGTATGTTTCCTTGAACTGGTAACTTTTCCTCTCTGAATTTTCTAAGATTTATCAAAAACTGTTTACCCTGTGCGCTAGGTTCCCATGATGGATAACTACTCTGAAAGCTGTAATAGCAAGAGAAGTTCAACACAACAAAAATAATAATACTGCCACAGTTCACATCAGTAATCCAAAACAATAAAATTGTTTGCCCTAAGGTAAACGATTTCGAAAATAGTAAAGGTTTTCTACGCTAAGTTGTCTGAGGGGCATTGTTTACTATGGACTGAAATCAAACAAGAAACATAATCTTAGCCCTGTTCCAAAAAGAGCATAAATTTTCCTTTCTTTCTCCTTTTTCTGCTTGTTAAAATTATCATCTTTTTATATATTTCACGACTTGGACAAATCATTCACAACATAAGAAGGCGAATTACAACATGGAGAATTGAGGATTAGAAATAATGAAGCTATTTCAAGGTCATGTCGATAAAAAGCTTCAAACAATATAAATTAAGATTGGAACGCTGAGGAAGTTAGGTGTTGACTAGTAGGACAATCTCTGATTTTTTTAAAGCAGGATTAAGACACTCCATGCATCACTTTTACGGGAAAAAGGAAAAACACAGGGTTCCTGTCGTTACATGGAAACAACTTTTAAAGGATAAATTAGATACATGGATAGAAATTGTCTTCCTGTAGCTAAGGAACTTGGATAACACTTAACAGTTTTCCAATGAATTCATTCCTTTCCCCCGCCCCCTCCCCCTCCCCGAGCAAGAAAAAACATTCAACATTACTCCTTCAAACTTCCACCAAAGCTTGAAAGCAGGATAAAAGACAACAAGTAAAAGAGTAGTAGAACCCGAGTGATTTTTTGAAACAAAATTAATAAATAGACAATGTAGCCGAACTCTATTAGACCAGTGTCCTGTGATTATGACAGCTCAGCCAGAAGAACATACCTCAGCAATGATTTCTCCATCTTCCCTTGAGAACTCCTCCGGCTACGAGGTGCATTGCAAGGGGAACCATAATGACTGTTTCCATGTTCTTGAAAATCAAAGGTGCTAAAACTGAAAACAGCAGGGACATGATATAATTAATATGCTGACAGTCACACACGGAAACCACAACACTAATAAATGAATAAATAAATAAAATCATACAAGTCCAAAAGAATGGCCAGATATATGGGACATACATACACTTAAAGTATAAATATGAAAACATGCTAACCTGCAAACATGGCCAACACCTTCAACATTTACAGTGAAATCAGCAATGAATTGCAAGATATCATCAACCCGCTGCAAAAAGAAAACAGCAAATACTTAATTCACTATACTATTATATAAAGAAGGTTACCTCCAAGCAAAAATTACCTTTGGGACAATAAACAGAAGCAAGTATGGTGTGAGGAAAATTGAGGCCATCTCCTCAAGTAACATCATTCCAGTATACTGCACCACAAAAAAAAATAAAAAAAAATACAAGAGCATGCAGAGTAATATTCAAACCTATGTTATCATGCAAATAAAGAACAGATAAGTGTTTATCTATTATCATAATGAGAAAGCTTTAAACCAAGACCTTGTACCTGGAATAAAGTTGCAAACTCAGCACGGACCGATTCAGTACTTTCTTTGCCACGCCATCTCTTTGGCAGATAATGAGTATGTTGAACCACCATAGACATAGCTCCTTCAGCATCTAAAACCAGAAGCTCATTCGTGATTGCAGCCCGGCTAATGGCAGTTATAGTTCCAAAAACAGCAGCATACCAAAGCAAGTTCCGACCAAGTATCTGCAATATATTCCATTAAAAAGATCTTTAATGACTGTCATGAAATGATGTATAAATTATGAAAAATGAACAGAATTTATTACATGGCCCTCTAGTAGAGACTCCTCAAGAAAAGCAATGATGATCAGAACTGCAGCAAAGCCGCCCGATACAAAAGAGATGAATTTTGCAATGATAGATATGATTGGTGCAGGAAATTGCTTGAGATAATCAGATGCGTGCAATACACTGCTATTAATCCGGTGCTTGAAGAGATGGTCCACCTACACCAAATGTTTATCAATGAGGTCTAGCATAAAAGTAAAAAGATTCAAGTGCTTATGTTATAAAATGATAACTAGGTAGGCATCACTTTCAGCCTATCAAGAGATGATATTCAAACCAATTCCAAACAATAAATTCATTTATGACAAAGAGAACAAGAAAACTCATCCAACATCAATTCAAACACAGGTAACTTTCAAAACTTAGATTACTTCTACATAATAGGTTCTCTTTAAACAACACACGTTAAAAAGTCAATATAATTCAGTTAAAGAAACAGAAAAACTGTTTTTGCTAGTCCACAATTAATAGAGAATTAGACCTGATTCAAAAAATATACGAAGACAAGAAAGCTAATGACTATTGACTAGAATAATATCTATCATCGTTCCATGAATGTTAAAAAGAGGATTACAGTGAAAAGTATTTACAATTTGAGAAATAGGAATAATAAATCATTGGTGTGGCTACTCATAACCATTAATCATACCATCATTAACCAGTTAAATCAATTTGATTACTCCTTAACTAGAACTAACTTTATCAAGAATTCTTTTTTTTTGTAATTTCCCCTTATCTTGCAATAAGGATTTTCATAAACAGCTGTTTATAAGTTAATTTCTTTCTTCCATGATGAAATCATTTTCAGTTACTGAATGGAAATACATGCCCCAGCGTCTTTCAAAGGTTTCCAGGAAATAGCTTAAGCATTTAGGAGAATTGTTCTCCTTCATATAGCATCGAAGTGTTTGAGGTCCTTTCCAACACCATGAAAATAGCAAAAGTGCAGAAAATGAAATGGACATCAAGAATAAAAATACCTCATTGAATTCCCTAAAGATCCACCTAGACAGATTTGACCATCTTCGAGATGATGCAGTGCTAGGGTGATTGTAAAATTGCTCAGCATGTCTCAGAAAGAGATACACCAGCATGAATATGACAAGAAATGGAGAGAGTAAAAGCATTGCAAGCCCAACAACCATGAGCCTTCTTTGTAATGTCTTTGGATTTGACACAAAATCCCTTCTGACACAAAAGTTTCTACAGCAAGTTTGAGTTCAAAGGAGAACATTAATATTAGAAAGCGTATAGTATAATCACATTGTCATATGAACTGCCTAACTGATTACCATATAAGTAAATCTAAAGGCAATAATGTGATATACAAACACAAAAATGCAAAAAACAAAAATGAGAAAAACAACCAAATGGTAGCCCGCTATGAAGTTACAAGAACAATGCCATGAATAACACAAGTATTCCTTAAGAGACACCAAAATATCTACATATCAAAATCATAACCTTCTGCAAGGCATCTAAATGATCATTAAATCATTCCAACCAACAAATCATTTCCTGAAAATGGTCTACACAGAAAATTTGACGATTACACAATAGAAGATAAGAAAGTATACAAATTATGAACAGATTAGAGGATCAAATAGTAGAACTTTTATTAAGGCATGTGTATACTAGTTGACATACCGATCAAACATGCTCTGCAGGATGCACCAATTCAAAGTCCACTCGAGGGTCTTGGTTAGTATTAAGCGATTCTGAGTTCCACTAGAACCAGATGTCACTATAGGACCAGCACCTGGAAACCACTGTGAAATAGGGAAAGCTAGCACACCCTTGTTGAGCATTCCAATTAGGTAGTTTTCCTTCCGCATCAACCGCATGACAATGTCATGGGCAGAAAGATCTTTTACCACACAAAGTTGCTGAGACCTTTGTAGCAGAACAACTTTTTCAAGAATTGTAGCCCATGGCATGGTTTGAATCTCATTGTCAGTGACATGGAGACTGCAAGAAAATCATGGTAAGATACGGAAAAAACTAACAACCATTTGCTTTGATGCATTTTAACTGTTTATCATTCACACTCACCTATTGTAGTAAAATCGCCGGATTTCAAGAGTATCCTTTAGTTGTGCAAAGAATCTCAAGAAGCAAAAAATCCAATAGATAGAAAATAATCCCAAGTATCCAACAATAATAGCTTTGGTAATTGTTAGTGGGGTTAAGGGGTGTTGACGAAGAGCTTCTTTAGCAAGATCACAGGGCTTAATCCCAGATTCAACCGCATCCATCCCACACTTTGCATTACGGAGTCCATTCCAGTCAACATATAATAAAAAGAATCCTGAAAAACATATGGTGAACCCTAGACTTAGAAGCTCAACAATCCATTTTATAATGATGCACCATAGCCCTTTCTCACAGTAATAGCTGTAAAGCCTTTCAAAGAAGAGATCCAAATCAGAAATTGGTTCTACATTTAGGCTGTCACCATTAAGAAGCCCTGAAGGGCTCTCGCTGCCTGGACTAGGAATCTTTCCATAATCAGACAATTCAATCTCTAGCTGATCTTCCTGAAGTAAACCTGCTGTCAGAGATGATGCACCCGATTGTTTCCATTTGAATATACTAAATGCACTGGCACCCCTTGGCCTGCTAAACATTGTTTACTGACACTAATAGTGAGCATAAACAGCCAGTCCATGCCCAAATTACCAAAATGGTTATGACATCGACAATGTCCTACATGTGCAACAGAATAAATATAAGAATATTTCAAAGGTTAGCATAAAAGAGATCTTAGGATAAGCCATTCCCTTTCCATCCTATAGCCCACCTGCCTCAACAACAGAAAAATAGAAGAAGAAAAAGCATGAAGCACCGGTTAAATAAGGTCAACTAAAAAAGGTGAACCAACCACCTCAACAACAGAAAAATAAAAGAGAAGAAGTATGAAACTCCAGTCAAATACAGTCAAACAACAAGGCCTTACATCATATGTCAGACAGAGATGGCAACACAGAAAAAATTGTCAATGGTATCCAGTCAAAGACTCCTACCAATTAACAAAAACAGCATAGCTGTTCATTCATGATCAACCTGAGCATCAATATTTCCAAAATGATTTGAAGAGGGAGAAGCACCCAAATAATTATCCTAAGACATCAGCATCACGGAACTTTCCAAAATCATGTAAAAAGAGGTCATGAGAGAAAGCATGAGGTAATCCTCACACCTCAGTGTTTAATAAGAATCAAATTCAATTGCAGAAATGTTGGTGTTGGTTTAGAACAATCCAAAAGGCCAACAATCATAACTTAGGCAAGATTAATGAGCCAATTGAATGGCATGCCATACTCTCAACAATGTTTTCTTCTATAAAGTTTTCTTTCCTAGATTTCATATCAGCTACAACTACAATTACTAGAACCTTGTATTTATCTACCTAAAAGCACTAGCCAAACACTAATGGAAGATTATTTGTTGGCTGCAACTTGCAACAGTACAAACAGCAATTATTTGCAGCAAAAAACATTTCCTTTCACTAAAAGTACCTCTAGCTCTATGAGAATTCCCAATTGCAGTTAATAAACTGATATACAAACTGATTTCCATTTACACTAACCATCTGCAAACTATTTTCACTTTAGGCTGCAAAATGAAATTCATAAAATCACCATTGTACTTAGTATCCCAACCGCCACCTATTTCATTCTAGTCTACTCACCCCATCCCCCAAAAAAAAATTAGTTTTACCTCCCCTTTTACCTACTACACATCCAAACATGAAATTAACTTCAATTGTATACTCTTCATTACCACCAAACTGTATATATACAGCAAAACAAAACTCACACCATTGACAGCACTCACTCGTGACCGTGCCCATGCCAACCCCACCACAGTGACCATGAGCAACAAGCTCAATATCCATATAACATTAAAAAAAAAACGAGGAGGGGGGTTCCCTTTGTTACATTCTGAAAGACGCTAAAAAAGGCACGACCTTTCCTGTTTGTAAATAAAGCAAAAATCAAAAACAGGTAGCAACAGACCCTACAAAACTTCAACTGACCAATTGCATTAAAATACAACAGCATTGCAAGACACTCTGTGCGGAAAACAAGACCGATCACCATAGTATGATTGCTTAATCGACACTTGTAACCAAACAAGTCAAAAACCAACCTTTGCAGCATAAAAAAACCAGGAAACGGAAACTATATAAATTAATACAATTTGGAGCCGCAGAAACTCGTCGTTGGTTGGTCCTAACAAACACCGAAACCATCCATACCATATACACCGATTAAATGATAGAATAAAGCATGACTATTGAACAAAGCGATAAACCACAGAACAAAAAATAAAAATTGAAAAGAAACCGGCAAAGGGACGTACCTTGAACTGAGCAGAAAAGGTGGAACGAGTTGATAACGAAACGCTAAGGTAGGAATCGAGTGAAGCAATGGAATTTGGCGAAAATAAAGTAAGAGGTGAAGAATTTGAAGGAGACAGAACTTGGGAGAAGGAAAGAGGGTTTTTCCTTTTTTTTCTTTCGTCGTTGTAGTTGCGTGGAAGAAGATGAAATTACAGTGATGATAAAGAAAATAATTATATATATTAATATTAATAATTTTCTTTTATCAAGTTTATATTCGTGTCCTTCTGTTTTCTTTTCTCTCTCCAAAAAAGATTTTCTATTAGTAACGCCGTGTTTGGCTCTTCTCTTTGAATCAATTTTGATTCCTTCTCCCGTAAGTTAAATATTCAACAAATCTTCAATGTTGTTGGAATTCAAAATCACCACTCATATCTTTTATATCATTTATCTGTTGAGATTACTGAAACAAAAATTAAATGGAATAATTGGAAAGCCTTCAAAATTAATTTAAAACTGTTTAAATAAAATTAACTTTTTACAAAATAAAACTTTTCAATCTAAAAATTTATCTGTTATTTATCATAGACTTATTTCTTTTTAACAACATTATTTTGTTCTATTAAAAAACTAATGGAAAATCTTCTTAACAAAAAATTTATTTCGGAAAAGTTTCCAATCTTGCATTTAGTGACTTAACATTGTTATCAAAATAGAAGATTGCACTTAAATAAATAATTTGTTATATAAGTTAAAAATAGTATTTATATATTTGATTTTTAATATGATAAAAAATTATAATTTTAATAAAATAATTTTGTTAGTATTCACATAACAATAAATAAAGATTATATATATAAAAATAATTAATGGGATAAGTAGAAGAAGTAAAAAGATTAAAGTTAGTGTAGAGTGTGGTTTTTATTTTATTATAAATGGTAAAGTGATTGTTTACCCTAAATCAATTTATTAGTTTCCAATAATTTTGGATTAGGTGTGGCCCCTACCATGCCGCGAAGCTGCATGGTTACATTTATCTTTTCAGAACATATTTTAATATGTTCTTGGTGTGGTTTTTCCAACAGAATTTCTTAGTTTGTTTGTAGTAGGTCAGAACAGCATCTCATTTCTCTCCCTTTATATCTTTTCCGTTATTAGATTTCAGTTCTGACTTCTTTTTTATAAAAAAATAAATAATAAGATATTATATTCAATTAAAATGACTAAGATAATAAACTTATAAATTTATATATTATTTATTTTTATAAAACTTTTGTTTTATATTAAATTTGTACATTTTGACATGTTATTTTTTATGATGTTAAAATGCCGCTAACGACCGAAATCTAATTGTGTTGTGTATCTGTGAGACTAGGGAAGGAGTAAGTAGAAGGAAAATTCATGAGTCTTCACAAGCATTGGAATGTAGTTAAGTGATTGGATTTTGTAGCAATAATAAGACACTAAGTTTACTTTCTTAAACTTATATATCCTTCGGGTACACTACATTTCTTTGTCTTCATTCATGATTTTTTTATTTTTTTTATTTAGCAAAATATGTGTATTTTAATATTAAGTGAAAATAGAGGTATAAGTCATATCACTTCTAACACTAATAAAAACTTTTTCCATTCATTTACTTAAATTCTAAACTAATTATTAATTTATTTAACTAATTTATAGTTTAATTTTATCAAAGTGTATTATAAGTGTTTAAAATAATTTATTTTAATAGCTACTTTATAAATTCAAGTCGCTTTAGTTTGTTCTTTCCTTTAATTTATAACTTTTTTTTATATTGTAATACATTTATTTATTATTTTAAATATTTTACCCCATTGTAATTTTATGAAACTATTTTTAGCACTTTTTTTTCAGTTCAAAATAAACAGTTTCATTTAAATTTCATTTATCACGAAGTTTTGAGTAGTTGTGTCTCATTAGATGATTTCACTACTAAAAAAAAGATTCAAACTTGCACACTACGCCTTGGTTTCATCAAAACCGAAGTGTATCAAAACGCGGTGGCAATAATATAATTCTAACTACTCTATATGTCTCGATTTTCAAATACTTGTAGCCTAAAACCCATACTGCTTCGGTTTCTAGGGCTAACCAAAGCATATAACACCTCTTTCAGCTGTCATATTTTGAGAGACAAAGATACTAACTCGGTTATCACCAAAAACCGAGGCCTATAACTTAAGCTTTTCAACTGACACCTCTGTTATACCCTGCTGCCACTGTGAAATGACTAAAGAAGCTACTGCTTCGGTTCTTGTAGTCACTGAGGAATATATGCTTGCTAAAAACCTGCTCCCTCTTAGATACTACCTTTTAAATTAGTATAATACAATTAGATACGGCCTTGGTTGCTTGAAACCAAGGCATATAGGGTAAATTAAATTTCGAAAATGGCATTACTGAAGTGTTTAGGAACCGGTCAAGCTAAGAGTCAAGGTAGTAGGACTTTTATGGATCTCTTTAACCCTATGTAATCTTCTTTGTTTCCTCCCAAGAGCCATCAGAACTTTGGAAACCCTTGGCCTTCATGTTTCTTTTACTTCCCTAATTTTGGTTTCTTATTCTTCTTTTTGTGGACCACCCAATCTTGGGGGTTATCTCTAGCTCGTGCAATGGCCTCATGGTGATGAAGACAGCGTTGGGGAGATGACGCGACCAGACGGCGTTCGTTCGTGGTGACTCGCAGTGGCGCACTGACCGTTCTTCTTCCTTTCCCTTTTTCCGTTTTGAGTTCATCTTTGACAAGAGAGGAGAGGCTTTCTTCTTCCCTTCTTTCTTTTCCCGTTCATACGCGATTTTCACATGGAGCGAAGACTCTCTTTCCCTTCTTGTTGTTGGTTCGGTCTCACAAGGAGGGAGGTGATTTCGCGGCAAAGGTTTTTGATTTTGGGATTCTAGGTTTCTATTCTTCTCTGTAGATGGGTGGCCTAAAGTTGGGGTTTCTGTGCTTGCAAATTTTTATTGCAAATTGGGGGTTAGGGTTTGCAAATTTTGGGTTTCTTCTCTTATTTTGAAATTGGGTTGGGATTCTATTTCTTCTTTGCAGATTCGGGGCGCAGATTGGAGGCTTCTGATCTTGTTTTCTTGATTTTGCGATTTGAGATTTGCGAATTAGGTTTCCAATCGTTGCGTTTTTGGGTATTCTCAGTTGTATCTTCTTTGGAAGTTTGAGACCGGAGGGTTTGAACTTAGGACCAAACACACACCCCTCCCTTGCAGTAGAAGGGAACAAAGGGAACCGAGGCATAAAGTCCTGCGAAAAAAATTAAAATAATAAAAAACCCTACTGCTTCGGGTAACTTTGAACTGAGGCAATATCCTACCCTTTTATGCCTCAGTTCTGAACCGAGGCCAAAAGTCTACCACATTTTACCTCGCCTGGATATGCCTCGTTCAGGAACCGCTGCCTATAGGCAAAAATAATCGTTGTTGTTTCTCCTAACTGCACTGGTGTTTATAATTTGTTCAAAAAAATTGTAATTTTGTTTATAAAAAAAATTATGATAAGAATTTGCAATTTTGTTCATAAAAAGTATATAAAACAGAAAAAAAATGTTTTTACTAGAAAAATTGTATGAAGATTTATAGCTTTTGTCAAAAAAAATTGCATATTGAATAATAATACATGTTAAATTTATGTTGTAATTTTATTTTTGCTGGTGGACATGCTTAAGTTTAAAGATACTATTTTTCTATTGCATGACTCATGTGCTTAGGTTCTAATAAGGGAGAAAGATGAACAAGTTGGTATGTTAACCATAATCAAAGTTGTTTTGCACTTTTGAGAAAAAGGTTAGTCTTGATAACCTTTTTGTGTGTAATGACTTCGTTAATGTATGTATTGTTGAGTCTGACTTGATTGAGGTGGTGTTGATGATAGATTTCATTTTAAGTATTAGGATTGATGTAAGTGACAATGACGTGAAATTTATTGACAACAAATCTCATGTACAAGATGGTGAGAGTTGATAACAAGAAAAGATTATCACCATCAATGAATTCATGCAAATCACTAATAACAAAACTGATTCAAACAGTTGATAGTGTGCCAAATATATACATTTAAAAGCATGTGAGAATTCTAGTGAAAAGATGACATATTGGTTCTTAAAGGAGGGAGCAATAGACTAGTGCTATAAAAAAAAAAAAAAAATTAGAGTTGTTGTCTATAGGGGCTTAATAATTATGTGTTATGGGAAGCTTTACAATTTGTCTAAAAAAATGTATAAGAATGGTTTAAAATATCTTAAAAAAATATACCAAAAAGGTTTATAATTTTGTCATTTGTGGATGTAGACCTTGACACGTTAAGTTTATGTTGTAGTTTTATTTATGCTTTTATTTATAAGTATACCTCCATGATGAGAGATTATTTTTTGGTTGCATACTTTATCAATTAATTTATGATATAATTTTATCAAATAAGCTATTAATTTTTGGTTGCAATATTTATTTCTAAATGACGTTAAGGACATTGTCATGTGTTGAAAAATGTGTGTTTATGTTAACACGTAAACACATGTGATAATGTCGTTTGTCATGTTAGTAAATCTTTAAAGTTCATCAGTCAGAAAAACTACATTTATTCATCAATAAAGTTTAGGAATGAAAATAATTCAAGATTTAGGATAAGGATAAAATCTAATTTTGCATCAATAGAACTAAAAACATATTTAACATTTTCAAAATATTATAAACATTTTACTTTTTAATATACATAAAAATATAACATGCTTTATTCTTTTCAAAATAATTATCAAAATTTGCTTAAGTAAACTTAATTTAAGTTTTAAATATCTAAAATAATAGTTAAAGTTCAAATAAAATAATGAGTAAAATACATATTAGGCTTAAATACTAATTTAATCCATATTTTTTTTAGTTTGTTCAATGTAGTCTTAATATTATTTTTTTTTCAATCCATTTCTAATTTTCATTAATTTCTGTTAATTTAATTATTTTTTCTAATGTTTTTTAAATAGTTAACATCATTTGAACAGGATATACCATGTGATCCATTGTGTTTTTTTTTTATATTTTTTTACATTTAACTTTTTTTTCTTATTTTGAAAAAAAATTGTTCATATGTTAGTCATTATCGTGTCACGTAATACTAGCAATAACATGTGTAGTGATATGCTAGTATCTTTTATTTAATTCAATCTTATATTTGTTATTTTCATTCAATTCATTCTCAATCTTTTTATTAAATAATTTTCTTAAGACTAAATTTAATTTTTATATAAATTTTATAATAATATTTTTATTATAATAGAGAAATTTTATTTTTCTCTAAATTGAAACTAAATTTTATTTTTATTAAAAGATTATACCGATATTTTTTTAAAAAAATTCACTGTTATTATATTTATGTAATTCTTCATTTAAAAAAAATAAGGGTAGAGTTAGTTTAAAATTAGAATGGAAAATTTTCATTATTTTAAACCAACTCGAATCTTATTCAAAAAAATCTAATAATTATATTAGAATAATATAGTTAGAGCTGGTTTAAAAATAATTTTAGAAATATTTAATAAAAATGTTAATCTTGATAAAAATATCAATATAACAATTATATAAAAGTTAAATTTGGTTTTAATTTGAAGATGAACAAAACTTTTTATTTTAAAGAAAAATTGAATAAAAATAACAAATGTAGAGACTAAATTGAATATAAAATAATGACATGTGTTACTCATATATTATGATTGATACGTTTTGTCACGGACATGTAACATTATCACTCTCAGATAACATGATGCTGACTTATACATGAACAATTCACTTTTATTCAAACTAAAAGAAAAAAAATCATCAATTAATATGTGATACATCTTACTTACATGATATTAACTATTTAAACTACAATATCAAGAAAGATTAAACTAAAAAAAAATAGTAAAAATTAGAATTGATAGAATATATATATATATATATATATATATATATATATATATATATATATATATATTAAGACTATATTGAATAAATTAACTAAATGCATATTAATATGTAAAGTAATAAAAATTATTACAAAAATTAAATTTTAATTCAATAAAATAAAATAGAGTGATATTAAAAATTTATTTATATATATATATATATATTAATGATTATTTTTTAATATATTAGTACATTTTTTTGTTAATTATAAAATAATTTTTTATATTAATGTTATTATTTGGGTGAAGCGTTATTTGACCTATCTTTTGGTTAATTCGAAAACAAAGACGTATTAATAAAGATGTTAAAATAATGCACATTAAATTGATTTTCTTCTTTTCTTTTATCCTCTATCAAACTATAAATAATGTTAAAAAATTTAATTTATAGACATTTTTTTTTTATAGAAATAGTTCGTGAAAAATGTAATGATACTTCATACTTATATTGTAGTAAAAACATTTAAAGTGTATAAATATAAAGAAAAACGTAAAATAAGTTAACAAACATAAAAAATTACAAGAAAATATAATAAATTTTTGAATACTTACATCTTTAGTTTTATTTTACATTCTTATAAGAAATCAACTATTAGTTACCACTATCTTCAATTTATATTTTTATATTGCGTGTGTAACATATATTTAATGGGTAAATTGTTTTATTAATCAAGTCAAAATCATTTAATATTAATTAGAAAATATATACTTATTTTTAATTGTAAAAAATTAAATATATTTTTAGTGAAATGACTATTTTACAAAATTGGTTTTCGTTCTTATTAAAGTTTTGAATATTTTTATCCTTAAATTTTATTAATGAATTAATATAGTCACTAAAGGATTTAAGATCAGGGATGACAAAAATATTCATGTATGCGGGTATCTCCAGATAAAATCTGTGACAAATAGTTAATATTTGTAAATATTTATTACTTGCATATAACACATATTTTAGTATCCGCTTATAAACGAGTGACTATCGTACTATCTATATCCGTGGATATCTATTATGAGTAAAAAATTAAAATAAAGATTTAGTTTATATTTTATTAAATTTAATTTAATTAAAATTAAAATTAATATATATTTGAATAGGTTAAATTTAATTAAAATTAAATTTTAATTTATATTATATTGTATTATTTTTTTTAACTTTATTTAGATTTTATTTTAAAATTTTATAAAATATCTATTTTTAAATATCTACGGGTATCCATGAGTTTTAATTTTTTAAATGGGTATCCGACAAATAGCGGAAGAGGTAAAAATTGGATTTTTTGTTACTAGTAAGGTAAAAATTGGATTTTTTTGTTACTAGTAAGGTGTATACATACTATCTGTATCCGAATCTACCTGTTAGCATCTCATATTCAAAATAACTGAAGTAATTTACTTTGCAAGTTAAGTGATGTATTTATATACTTTTAATTACACAAAAGGTCTATAAGCAAGTTTAAATATATAAAGATTAGAGGGGGCAAAATATATATTATTTTCAAATATGTAACAAAATCAGGGAATGCACCTATATACTCGTATATATATGTCATAAATATCATTATTACTTTTAATGTTTTTATGCTATTCCATCTCTCTAATGAGGGAGAATTAAAATATGAGTCATACAAAAGTTATTATTATAAATTTTAAAACAAAAATTTATAAGTTATTTTACTTATTTATTAATTAACTATCATATTTTAACGTGACCAAAATGACGTATATGATAAATTTTATGGTTTTGATCTCAGCATCCTATATGCAAGTTTTACATACAAGTGAATCACTCTCTTGCATTCTACTGTATTCAAGTTTTACATAGGTTACTTTTTTTTATAATATATTTTATTCATAATTTAATTTTGGTTTGTATTAAATTTTGATTTTGATTATAAATTTAACTTCTTTTTAAAATTTTACAATTTTAATGTGTTATTAATACTATGAATTATTAATAAAAATATTAATACATTTATGAAAATATGATGTGTTATGAGTTTAGACTTATTCATTGTCAGGTTTCATCAATAATTTGAAGAAGTCAAAATAATGTATTTTGCCATTTTAAAAAGGTCACCTGTATCCAAAAGATTAATTTTAGTTCATCAGTTAACTTGTATATAATTAAATCAAAATTAAAATTTTTGCTATCCTTTAAGATAGATAACTATATTGTCTACAAAAATTTTATCGTAATTTTGTTTTGATAATTTTTATTATTTTCGTATTTTTGATAAAAATGATTATACAAAAACATATGAAATAAAATTCATATTTTAATATAAGGTAGGATAAAAGAGTTGCTTTTTATTAAAAATGAAATCGAACATATAAAAAATGAGAGTAAAAAAAGTAGGAATAATAAAGAATAAATCTGTAGATATTATCTGATTTGTTCTGTTTTGAAAACAAATTTCCACTTGAATATGAGTACGAATATAAATAATGTTTTTTTCCAACTCTCGTTCTGTTTAAATGGTTAAAATATTAACAGTTTATTTTATATAAGTATAAAATAATAGAACACCTCCGTAGATCATCATGTTATTCCTAGTAAATAGCGCATATAGTATTGAAATAATTAGGTTTAATGTATCAATAGCTCTCATGTGTTAATTGAGTCTTCATTTTTGTAAAATTGAATTAAATAGGACATTTTCGTCAAATTGAGATGACACCGTCGTTAAGAAGGATAGATTGATAATGTACTTTTTTATTACGTGGCATTAAAAACATAACTGAATTGTATTTTTTTAATTTTTGAATTAAAAAATGAAATATACAAGATCCTATTGAGACATCGAAAAAGAAATGAACGTGTTTAAAATTGTAAACGAAAATAAAAACCTATTGAGACATTAAACCAAGTAATTACTACAAGATATTTATTCGTCGGAAGAACAAGATTTTTTGGCCAGAAAGACCAATGATCCAAAATAGATTCTCTTTTTCATTGCCATCTCCACAATATTTTTACTTTTCTTTCGTTTTTTCCTAAATGACCGAAGATTTTGCAGACAGATTCTTTTTGCTTTTTAAGTGTGGTAGAAAATATGTTCTTTGGAGTCCTCCTAAGAAGAAAAAACAAAATATAATATATTTTTTATCAGTAGATAAATTTGTGAATAATGAAGGACTAAACACAATGTAAGAAATTTGTTGGTTTCACTAAGTTAGCATTTCATTGTATTTCTTTAAAACAAATACGCATTTACATGATCCAATTGTTAAAGTCGCCCTTTTGTCACCATACATAGTTAATAACATTTTCATTTGCGTACAATCCACGCAATATTAAAACTTTAGGACTTTCCACACTTGAGCTCTTATATATCGTAATTTAAAACATTAAAGGTAGCAAAAAAGACTAACCCCAGAGATTAAAAATAACTGAAAAAATACATCTACAAACTGATTATATAAAATTGATTTTAATATAAGATTGAAGGAAGTTGCGTTAGAGATTGTATTGCTGTGCATTGGCTAAGAACAACTCTTGTCTTGATCATCATGTTACTGATAAACATGATGTTATCGGAATTTACGAACAACCTTGAAGTTTTCAGCATGTGTATAAAATAAGAAGATAGGAGCATAGTGGTGGTAAGTGAAAAAGGATGAAGCTTGAGGAATTCAGAACACCACAGCATCCATCTTTGGGAAGAAATAACTGGGGTGGTGCATCTCCTTTGCTTGCAAGAGAGGTGCCAAAAGAATCTCTTGAACAAAAGTATTCAAGACTGAACACTGTTCGAACTCGAGATGAGATATTTCCAGCTGATTATATGATTGAGAAGTCGATCGATGAGAATGAGCTAAGTTGGAAGAGAAGGAACAAACGCATAAAAGTTCTGTTTCGGATGATATTTGTGAGGAAAGAGAAGAACATCATTAGGTTGGGTTCACGTTTGAAGAAGAGAATAAGGATTCCTAGACTTGATCCTAAAACTAGGTGGCCTCAAGGTTGGTGTTGATAGTTTCTTTTCAACTTTATGTTCTCCATTTTGTTTTTAAATTACCTACATTTTCATATACTAAAATATATTTTTAAAATATAATCAAAAAGGGTTTAATAGTATTTTTATTTTGTAACAATAATTTAATATTTAATGCAATTTCTTTCTTTAATTCTTCACGTTAATGTCGTATAAAAGATAATAAATTAACATTATATTTTCAAAACTTACTCTTTTTTATATGTATATTTATAAAGATAAAAATCAAATAAATGATATTGTTTTGGTTTATAGGATCGAGCTTAAGTCTTCTCACACAAATAATCTCCAAACTTCAAGTTTATATTAAAATTTTAGTTTTCAGTCTTTTTTCCATCATTCAGTTGAGGTGAGTGTTTGTCTGATGCTAAAGTCAGTGTTTATCTAAACACTGAACACTTTAATAATAAATTTGTAATAAAACCAACCAATTACTTGGATATTAAACTTATATTTATAAATTTTTGGATGGACTTCTCATCGGTACTAGTCTAATTACAACCTAATTTAATAATGACTTAAATTAAGATTAACATGATTATTTTTATTATTAATCTTATTTGTGGTTTTACCATCCAACCGACCAAATATTTCATAACAAATCAAGAAGTATTGACTACTCGACCGAACGACTATACTGTATAAATATTAACATTAATGTAACAGAAAATCACATTAAATCTTTATAAAAATTATAAATACTACATTGAATAAAAGATAAATAAAGAAAAAAATATTAAATCATTCTATTACTATAAACATAAGAAAGAAAAATCTTATTAAACCTAAATAAATAACACAAAAAATTTAATAGAGAATACTTTGTCACCATTTTAAAACTTGAAATTTTTTAACTTTTTTATTTTTCATTTTATCCCATGACAACATTCTAACTTTATTGTGCATGCACGGGCAATGTTTCTTGTTTTTTAGTTAAAGAAAAATTCTCCCTTCAAATGTTGATATTGTCTTGTGTTTTGAAGTGTGCTTGGTTCAATCTTATAAACTAAGTTTAATGTAAAATATTTTAAGCGATCGTAATTAAATAAGCTATAGTTATTTAAAGTTGCTTTTTATATTTTTTCTCTCTAACAACTTGTATTGTAATAAGTAAGCAATTTTGAGGTTTATAAGACGAGATGATGTATTAAATACATGTATTATTAACTTTAGAAGTTCGCTATTTCATTTTAAGAAGTTACAAAAGTCAATTATCAACATAAAGAACCAACTTATTAATTAATGGTCATGCTAAGAGTAGTTGAAAGAGAAAAATAACAATAAGAATTTACGAACTACGGATTGCATATATATTAATATCTCAAAAAGGCACAATATACAAGTAATTATAAAAATTAATTTTGATAAAATCATATATCCATAATCAAATGATGCATATATAATATACGAAGCTCAACATAACACGGTTTAAACTCTCAATTATTTAAAATATCTTAGACAAATCCTTTCCTTGAAGAAAACGTAAAGCTGCAAAGTTTACAAGTTCTCATATCTTAGAAAAGTTTTCTATCATTTTTAGTTAAATTTATATTTTATCAATAAATTATCATTTATTTATAAATTTATTATTGAATTTTTTTTTGTGTGAGGAAGAAAAATTATATCTTAGACAATTTAAGCAAATTTTATTGCTTATGTGCTGTAACCATCCATTTACAGATTGAAATTGTATTTGTCGGCCATTGTGAGAGAAATTGAAAATTGGTACATTCAGCTTGTGCTCTTAATGGGCCACAATATAAAAGGCCAGCCCATGCGTTGATGCGTATGATTGGGTAGCACTCTAATGGCAACTTTGGTTAAATTTAATCCTAAAAATTGATACCAATAAATGGCTATTCCTTTGAATTTATTAGTCTTAATAACATTATTTTCTTCTTTATATATCTTAGACGTATATATAGATATAGTATGCTATGAATTTTACAGAATTAAATAAAATGTTATTAGAATTTTTTATTCTATTTATTGTAAGAACTAAAGATGTTCATAGTTAATAAAGTTAAAAAATAAATGAATAAAATGTTAGGTGGTGGCACCAATAGCTGAATGGTATTGTTGAGGCAGGTTTATTATTTTTGTGTCATTTCGATGTCATGGTTAGTTTCAATCCTTCTTATAACACATTACTAAAAGTCCGGAAAGTGTTTGTTCATAACCACATACCAAATTTCAATTTACAACCACCATTTTGACTCCTTCAATTGGGAGATCTTTCTTATAATATATAAAATTGGAAGAAGTTAGTTGTTAGAGTAACCTTTGACTAAGATTTATTAACAATTGCTCAACTTTGTTGATATAAATATAATTCAAAATTACACATGTAGATACAATTACCGATGATATAATATATTTAAAATTTTCTAACTTATAAAATTAAATGCAATAATTATTTGGTGAAATATGTTTTTAGTTTTTCCATTTAAACATGAAATTGGAGTTAATTATTGTCCTAAACTTTAAATATTTTTATTTTTAAGTTTTAAAAATAAATAAATATAGTAATTTTAACTTGATGTCACTAATTTTTGTTTATATATTAAATTGTGTTTTTGTTTGATATTTAAGTTTGAACATGTTAAAATATAAATAATTTAAGTCTTTTGATAAATAATTTCTTTTAATTTAGTTGGATTAGAATATATTAATCATTTTTAAAGTTTAAAAACTAAAATAAATTAAAGTTTATAACAAAGACAAATTCTAATTTCAATGACATCTTTATAAGATTAGACAATCTATATAACAAAAAGATATAATATAATATGTTCATATTTTTTATTTCTAATTCTTGGATTGTATTTTTTTAAATATTATTAAAGGATTTTGTTACAATTAAAACAAGTCAGAATAAAATGTTTATCAACTTTGTCTTACGTTGTTTTTTAAACAACTTGAGTGTGGATGAGTATGAGAGGTGTTCTTATAAAAAAAATTTACACTAGAGATTCAATCACAAATAAGTTGTCAAACTTAAGATTTACGTAAAATCCTGAAGCCTTGTAAACTTAGATTGCAAATTTGAATTGTATACTTGTAAAAGTTTATTTTGAATAAAAAAAATTAAAATATTTATAAATAATATAAGAATTTATTATTATATGATATTATAAATAATTTCTTATATTTTATATTGAAATATTATTATTATTATTATTATCATAATTAGTTTATCATATTATATATTTTTAAATTTTTTTATATTTTCCTAAAATTATTATTCTTATAATAATATAAATTAATTATATGATATATCATCATTAGTGCAAAAATCACTTTTTATAATGATATTTTATATCGATTATAATCCACTAACTATAATAATTGACATATAGTAGAATTGCAAATAAGATAACATTTTTTATATCAATTGAAGTTATAATTAATAAAGAGTGGGCGTAGTGATATTTTTGTAATAAAAAAGAAAACCTTCTACATTAGTCTAGTTGTAACTAATATAGAAAGTGAATACAATGATATTTTTGTGATAAAGAAAACTTTCTACATTGATTATAGTCATAACCTGTTTATAAAGTAATTTTCAATTTTTCATTTATTTGTAAGCATATAGAGAATGATTTTTTTAGGGTTTTGAAAGCTTATACCATCTCACTTTCCCAGTACCATTCTCCACTCTCAATCTCCAGTCACCCTCAATTACCTTTAAAAGCAACATAAAATCTTATCGTTGTGCACCTTCTTTGGGCTAGAGTCGTCATCGGTGATTCCAGATCAAGCTATCGTCGGTGTGCCACACCATTGCCGTCGTGATCAAGGACATTGTCGCAAGGGATAACTTATCTTGGATCTTCTATGTTCACGTTCGAAGCACCTCCAATCATGGCCACACATTATTTTTATATTATTAGTGAATTTTTTAGTAAAGCAAATTTATTTTGAACTTTATATAATGAATTAGTATAAGATTTTTCTTTTAATATTGTATAATGGATAATTAATATAGATTTTTAGTTGGATATTTAGGTCAAGTATTATAGGGTTTTTAACTTAGAAATGATCTAGAGGTGAGACACATTGTGGTTGACTATGAAGTCAACATGACCTAAGAGAGAATGCTTGGTTTCCAAGGTTGAAGGCTTCTTAGTCTTTCAACATTTGAAGAGTAGTGTTCTGTATCATTTTTCTAATGGAAAAGATTTCACCTTATTACAAATTGTGTTTCATTAATATTTACAAATAAAAATGCAATTTTTTTATATATAAGTTAATACAATATTTTATATTGTTTATGTGAAAAAAATATTTGGAACGAATATTATGTCTTATTATATTACAATATATAACAATACAAAAATAATACAATTATTTTATATATAATTAGATTATAATATATTATTTTGCATTGTAACGTACGTAAATTATGTACAATGTATAACAATATTTTATATCGATCATCACAATACATTTATTTTAAAACGTTATCATATTATTTAATAACTTATTATTAAGTATGATAAATTTGTTGCTATTTAAAATAAAAAATTATAACTCATATTTAAAGTAAATTATTTATCTATAAGAATGTATAGAGTTGTAGATATGTGGTAGTTTTAGGGGGTAAAAGACAAAGGAAAAAACCAGAATGTGCTAAAAACCAATGCATGCACACCACCAAAGTAGTAGTGGTGGTGGTTGGATAGATCCAATTTAAGAAAGAATGCTTTTTATTTGCCTAGACAGAGTTTATCCAGACAATTAATTTTTCTCTTTTCTTTTTTGCTTCCCACTTTTTTGAAAATATAATAATGTTCCTCAATGTCTTGTTATGTCTTTAACAACTTCTCTTATCTTTGCAACTTCTGCTTCATCATTATCACAGAGCCAATTCATTTTGGTTTCTCTTCTCATCAAATTACAACGTATTTTTGTTTCAACTTGTCGTCTTATAAATCTCAATAATAAAGAGTAACGTCAAGATCATTAATCCGTGAAAACATAACCCAAAACAAATAATATTTTATCATTACGGATACAAAGAAATTCTAATAATGCAAAACCAAACTTGCATGATGGTAAACTCTCCAATTTAGGTTTTCGTATCCATGTTTTTATAGTGTATACCACTTGTCTAGGGTTCCTCCCAATGTTTATATTGTGATACAAGTAAAAGAGTAGATATCTTAAAATAATGAGTTGTGTAGGACAGTAGAGAACTGGTTTTTGAATTCAGCCCTCCATTGTTCTCTTTGGGTTGGTAATATGGTCAAATGTATTTCAATTTTACCATGATTAATGTATTAAAAAATAATAAAAATAATTACTGGTGAATCTCCATATATCCTAGCTTGGCGGCTAGTGCTTGGCAGCTGTATTGTGATGAGCATTTTCCCATTTACATGATTGCATACAGAGAATGTTGAACAGTCTGAGACAGAAGAATAGCTGAATTAATCCTCACTATGAGCAGTTCAGATCCACTGAAGTAACAAAGTGACAACTGACAAACATTGTGATTCAGAAAACTAAGCTGATAATATGTTTTCTGAGTTTGGTCCTACGCAAGGATGATTAATCCACCACCCAAATAAGGGAAGAAAAACGCTGCCAACCTATAACACCAATCACTTTAATTTCAACCTCTTGTTGTCTTGTCAAAATCAAAAACTCTGTCCCCACATTCAATTCTCACACACTACAAGAGGGTAAGAATGTAAAGAGCACTGCTTCTTACTGATTGAAATCCTAAGTGGGTTTATTGAATCACTTTGGCACAAAATGTACATGTTCTGCTATGAATATGCGTTTGTTTAGTGAAAGGCCTAATCATGAAAAAAAGTTATCTTCTTATCAGGGCATCAAAGAGTTACAACTAATGAAGCAATTGTTGATTATAAGTTTAAAAGTTACATTTTGTAAGTTTTTTAATGTTAAAATATGTTTGGCACAGAGTGAAATCAATAATGAAAAAAAGAAAAAGTTGACACATTCTACTTCAAAATGTAAAAAAAATAGTGACATTTTTTAAATAAAAATAATTTTTTACACACTATTTTAGAATCAACGTGAATTTTAAAATCTTTATCAGATTATGTTTTAGTCTGACTTAAATTTTGAAAATTTAATTTAGGCTGTATTTTATAAATTGTATGTGTCACTTTTTTTTTCTCACCTTCTTTGTAATTGTGTCGCGTTATTCTTTTATCTAATATATTGGCTATGACAAGCTTGTTTCTCCTTGCATTGATAACCTAAAGGGAATTCTTTTTTCGTTTGTGTTGAAAGTTTGTTCTATTGGATTGTTTTTTTAGTATTCTTCATTGAGATTAGTGATCTAAATCTCCATTTTATTTTTGAAATCGATATCATAACTGTTTAGGTTTACATAGAATAGTGGATAACATTTTCCTCTTATTTATATAGAGTTGTTGAAAGTATTCTATCAATTAGAGATAAAACCAATTTATAATATATATGTGGGTGCAAACCTCACACACTTCTTCAAATGGTATCACAGTCATGGTTTAGAGTCTATTATAACAAAATTTATTGTTTGTTATTAGACATATTGTTTCACTTGTTATCGGATCACTATCGAATTTATCTATTCATATCTAGTCTCTATATGAGGAAACATGTTTGAAGTTTCACATCAACTAGAGAAAGGACAAATTTAGAATATATAAGCGGATACAAATCACACTTTAGAAACTGATTTTGTGAAGTTGAATGAGGTTTAAAGTCAACCATTTAACAAGAGTATTTTTTTTTTTTGTGTAACTTAAATTTAAATTCGATTAAACTTCTTTGTTGAAATTGAAATAAATATTTTATTGAGATTTTTTTTCTAGTATTTGATCAGGTTTTAATTTAAGTCAAAATCAAATGATTTCTTTAAAAAAAAATAAACCTTCAAAATTTACTTCAAATCTAATTAGGTCTAACATCGGAATGTTACTTGACATAAAAAAAAAAAGATCAACATAAAAAGCCTACGTGATAATAAATTTAATATTATAAGTGAAAAGAATAAAATATCAATAATATAAGAAAAGTAATGTATTGTAAAAAAAATAAATAGATGAAGACTTTATATAATGACTCTCTTATCATGAAAATGACTTAAGAAAAATATT
The DNA here is from genome assembly GCA_036885675.1 of Vigna mungo. NCBI lineage: Eukaryota > Viridiplantae > Streptophyta > Magnoliopsida > Fabales > Fabaceae > Vigna > Vigna mungo. The sequence continues at coordinate 23,881,115 of CP144695.1, forward strand.
TATTATGTATTTTATAATACACTATTTCTTATAAGTTATATTTATATGATGACTGAAAATCATTACAATAAGTGATATACGTACATATAGTTTTGTAATTTAAATAAATTTCAATTGACAACCAAAAATAATGATAGAAAAAATGGGTTGCTAGAAATTCTCTAATTCATAGCACGTATTACTGCATTTAGCTATATATACATAGAGAGAGAGAGATGAGAGAGATATGTATATATATTTTGTTAATTAGTTTGTCTGTGCTAAGAGATGGCAAGTGTATCTTGATCTTGATCGAAAGGTGCTTCTTGGTGTCTTCAAATCTCATATATTTTTCCTTGTTTCGTTGAACAAAAAATAGTGCTATATTATGCACAAATGAAAGCCTGCCTTATTTTAGCAAGTATTGAACCTTAATCAGAAGCTCTAACGAATATTCACAATCTCTTAATGGCTACAGCCAGAAGATGGCCTTTGAATTCTCATAGTGGTTTGAAAGATAGACTGCATTCAATCAAAATCGTTCAAGGTGGCCAAAGCTTCATCATTCTATCGCGTGGAAAATTTACAAACTCATCACTCCTAACATAACATTTTCACGACAACATCTTCCTTTCAATAATCATTGGCATATTTAATATCAGTGGAGATTAAACGAGAGAGAAGGATATGGATACATGTACGAGAAGATTAACAAAAAAAGACAATATTCTTAAGAAGTCTCAGCTGTATTAAATGACAAACCCCACTACATATTGGATTAAGCACTTTTATCATGGTAAACTTCCTGCTGGTTACAAAAAGTATTATGTGTACCTTTCATGGTGGTAGGAGTGAGTTTCTTTAGCACAAAGTTTATCAATTTTAAAACACATAATGCTTCACTTTACTTGCAACAGTACCATTTCAAGATTACACACTGCTGGATATGGCCAACGTTTTTGCTTTGTGCAGATCCCAAGAGAAAAATAAATCAATGTCTCAAATGGGTCTTTACAGAAAGTGACAACATGGCCTTCTTCGACCATATTAACCGTTGTAGTTATCATGTAACATTATTAGTGATTGAAGATTGGACAACATTTTTACAAATATAATTATGATATTCCCTAACAAAGTAAGAAATTTAATATTCTATATACTCATTATCATCCACAAGCTGACAAGATTTTCTTTTTCTTTTCTCTATCTTTTATTACACTCAAGGACCCAAACATTATTGCTTCGGTAAAACATAAAAATAAAAATACACAAGAGTTTAAAAGAGTTTTTAGGTGTGATTATCATTGGATTCCTTAAGTTATGGTTGGCTTTGTGTGATCATTAATTGAAGGAGGGTAGTGGAAACAAAATCTCTAACCAAATGCCACTTTGAGATGTGTATCTTGGTAGATTTTGCAATCCAAAAGATACTTGAAACTCCACACATATCTATAGTTGGTTAAGTTGTAGGTTAAAAGATAGTTTATTCAGGTAGTGGCCTCCACTAGAGCAATTATTGAAGATATATTTGATTTTTTTTTTCTTAGGGTTTGATGTGGGGGCCATGGATATTGACTAAGAGATAGAGATATGAATAATGAATGAGATGGAACAATGTAGTGATGAAGGAATTAGATTACGTGTTAACAAAAAGCTGAGCTACAAGATCTATATGAGATGATTTTGGCTCCCAACCATGTTAAGAGAAAAAGGGAAAGCAACCAAAAGGAACTCGACCATCTAACATTATAAAAAGTGGCATTTGGAATCTATACACAGATTGAAAACCATATTTTTATAATATTTTAAGATCAACTTTCACACAGTCAAAAATATACTCATGTTTCTCACTGCTTAAAATTAAAATAAGTGTAATGTTAATTTTATTTTAAATTTATTATATGTGAAATAATGTGTGAGAGTATAGTAGTAACTATCTAAGTCTAATGAATAATTTTCCTCATGGGAATATATTTTGCAAGCAATTAACAAGTTGTCTCTCTAACTTGCAAATTTAACTTATTTAAAATTAACGATGATTACATTCTACCTTTGTGTTTAACTTTACACATTTCATCACTAACTAGGAGAGTGAAAATATTATATTGAAACGAAATCATAGTGTCATGGATAAAATTCACATGTCATGTTTGTGAATTAGATTTGTTACTATAAAAATTTCAATAATTATTACTTCAAATGTTAATGTTTTAGAATTTTAATTAGTTATAGATTTTATTAAATATATGTCTATTTTATACAATTTTCACAATCATATGCTTTTGTAATTGTTGATTGTGTTAAAGTTTAGTTTCTTACTTTAAAGAGTCAAATCCTTATGATGGCATGCACTAAGTGTTTCCAGAAATATTTATGTTCATATATATAGTAATATCATATTACTTGTTTATCAGTAAAATACTTTTTGTGTCACTATTGAATTCAGATTATTTAAAATTAGGTACAGTTATTTAAATATGAAATTATTGTTTAAGAGTGGCTTAGATTAAATTTGTATTCAATACAAGAAAAATAATATGTAATGTTGTTGGAAAGAGAAAATATTTTTGAGTTGAGTAACTTATTGATGAACATTCTAATTTGAATTAAAAATAAATTAGACTACTTGATAAATTTGAGAGAGTTTCTTAAAATTATTGAGAAAAATGTCTACATTTACTTAAAATAGAAGACAACTGAAAAACAAATCACACATTATTGTTATTGCTACAAAATTCACATGATATGTTTATTTGGAAAAAAAGTAAGAGAGGAAGTAATGGAAACTTTACAAGACAAAAAACAAATCTCAACTCATGCATTAATAGAATTTCTATCATCGGGAATAATGATTTTTTGATAATCATAAATTTTAGGTATGTTTATTTTGATAAATGACTAAAATTTAATTATAAATATAAAAATAAAAATTCACTTACTTTCGAAATAACTTATTTTCAATTTTAAACTATTTTATTTTATATTAACGAGAGTGAGTTAGAATCATAAACATCTGTTAAAATATGCATCTCATTAATACAATTCTCTCTCATTGATAAATATTTAATAAATATTTCAGCATAGGAAAAGACTAAAAAAATCTCTATTGAGATATCTATTCGTTAAAAAAGTTTATTTTTTCCAAAAAATATTACTTTATTTTAAAAAATATATACATTTTAATTATATTTAGTTAAGCAAGAATAATAAAAGTTTTATATAATGTTATAAGTTTACTAAAATTATTAATGTCTAATATTTATTTATATTCCAATTAATGTTTAATAATTAAAAATATTAATTAGTTTTTCATATATAATTGTATAGTAAATAATAAAAACATATGATTATACAATTTGTATGATCTCATTTGAATTTGAATTATAATCTAATGGTTAAATTCATTATATGGTGCGATTAGTATCCAAGAATATACCCCTGGATGATAACTTTTTTTTTGTTGGGATAAATATTTTTTTTAAAGAAGAAAAAGTATTACTTTTATATAAAGTAAATTATGTTAAACAATAGTATATTTTATATATATTTAAGGCATAATAATTTCTTTTTAAATATTAAACACTATTATAATATAATTTTCTATATTGAATATTTGATAATATTATATATATATATATATATATATTATATTTTTAATTTTTTTTAAAAATAATTAATTGATATTGAAACAATAATTAAAAAAATGGATGGACATGAGTATGAAGATATACTCCATGTGATGAAGGTGAAAACAAAAATCGTATATTTGTTAGGTATAAAGATAAATATAAGAATGAATTTTTATTTTAGAGATAATATAAAATAATTAAACTCATTTTTACCTTGTCACTCCTATAATATATATTACAAGAAACTTTGTCAAATATAATTTATTCATTTTAAAATAATTAATGTTATTTAATTTATTAGCTTAAATATAAAAAATTGACACAAAAATAAATAATACTTTTATTTATTAATGATTAATCTAAAATAAAATAAAAGAATTAAAATTAAGTCATTGCAATAGTGATTTCTTATACATATGTTTTTGTGAACCAAACATTGTTGTTTTTATAGAAATAACTTCATACACTAGTTTAAAACTATTATTTATTTATCCAAATTTATTTTATAATTAAAATATTTTTGTTTTTAAAATAATAAAACTCATGAAAATGTTTTTAAAATTTAATTTGACAAAGTTATTCCTTTGTCCTTCTTATATATGCACGAAAACAATACCGTAAAGGAATCAAAGTTAATAGATTCTCATAGTAATCAAATAAAAAAGTAAATTTATAATGATTATTATGTTAAAAAATAAATTTGAAGTTTAATTTAATCACAAAAAACTAATTTGTAATATAAATTTTCCACCTATTTATATATCGTAAATTTGTCTATCTTTAGTTGATTCAAACACATACCACATTTGTCATCTTCACAAAGCTATCTACAACATTAAACAGGAATCAAGGGCTTGGTATCATAAACTCAGTTGCACCTTAACTTAGATGGGTTTTCTTTCTACTACTAATGTTCCTCTATTTCTACTAAAACCAACAATAGTTCAATTTTACTCATACTCATTTATGTAGATGATATTTTGGTTATAGGAAAAAACCATGCTGCCATTCAAAATCTCATCTCCTCTCTTAATCAACATTTCTCTCTCAAAGACCTTAACTTGTACACTACTTTCTCAACATCGAAGCTCATTGGACGCCAAGCAATGATCTTCATCTCACACAAACCAAGCGTATATGACTTTCAATCCTCAACCCTTGCCAATGGTCTCTTCTTTAAAACTATGCTTCAATCGCTTTTCAAGATCCAACTCTCTATCATCAAGTAGTAGGAGTCCTCAAATATCTCACATTCACTCACTTTGGCATCACCTATGTCGTTAACAAAGTCTGTCAATTCATGCACAAACCACAACTTCATCATCGGTGCATCGTAAAACACATTCTGAAATATGTTGTTGGAACTCTTACCCATGACATTTGTTTCTCTCCCAACAAACATCCCTTCATTCAAGCCTTCAAAGATGTTGACTGGGAATCAGATCCAAATGATGCAAGTCAATAACCATGTTTTGCATTTATCTTTGCTCCAGTCTTGTTTCTTGGTGTTCAAATAAATAGAAAGTGATATCGAGTCGCTATTGAACTACCCTCTAATGTCTAGTTTCATGTTTAAGATGTATATGTTTCGACATGAGGATGTGCGTTGGAGGTTTTATATCAACTAGAAATAATACGAGTTTACAATGTATAAGTAGGTGCAAACCTCACTTTATAAGCCAATTTTTTAAGGTTAAATTAGGTTTAAAGTCTACTTTTTAACATGGTTAAGTTAGGAGTGAGAGTGTGTGTTAGAGATCTCATATCAACTAGATATAAGGTGAGTTTACAATATATAAGTGGTGTAAACCTCGTCTTACAATTTTGCAAAGTTGAGTTAAGTTTATCTTAACATGGTTTTAAAATTATGAGTTAGAATTTATCTTAATGAAATTTGTTGTTTGTTGAGTATATTGTTCAATCACTATCAGACAACCTGTTAATTCTTAATATGCACACCTCTATTTTATAGTTTATTTTTATTTTTATTTTTATCAGGTAGTGAAGAAAAAACATGTTAAAAAAAATACAAGAATGTTCAACCTGTAGAAAGAGAAAAACAAACATAACAAAAAAACTCAAAAAAAAGAAAAGAAACAAAGTTAGTGAATCCGATATTTATGTCTTAGATAACAAATATGAGAAAATCACCATATATTAATTCTTACGTATTGTTCCCTGCCATACCTAACTCCAAATTCCTTTAGTAATATTATACAATTACCAATTGCATATTTATCTCCAACAGCACTGGGACTGTTCTGCATCAACTCAAAGATAACATACTTGCAGGAGCCACCAGAATTGATGTCGGCAACAGCCAACTTTGACTCGCTATCTCATACTTGATATGCTACACCACACTTGCACATACCTTCAATCATATACTTATCTCTTGAGCCTTACTGTTGCATATACCTATCATGGTTATCTTAAGTACATTGGATAATTGCCTTTAGTTTTTTTTTTTTTTTTTAATTTGTATTTTGATCTTGGCTTCTAGATTTTTTACTAGTCAAATGAACCCTCAATTAAATGTTTATATATGAAATAAACATTTCTATATTGAACTAAGAACTTCTCATCCGAGTGATCAGTTAATTGTGTCTATCAGATCAGTCTTATTATAGGAAAAAAAAAACAAAGCATCCATCGATGGTTACTATTAGTAACTTCTAGTTTTAATATGAAGCCCTCAACTCGAAATCCTTTTAAGTTGGTATTTCTCTTCAAACTGAATTTCAAACCTTTATCAAAATGACTTTTAACATATATTTATTTGAGCTGGTCATCAACACCAACTTCATCCTTTGTCAAAAACGAACATAAATACATATTCAAATTTTCTAACAACAAACACCTTAAGAAAAACAAAATCTAAAGTTAAAAGGGAGACAGATAAATGATGTTTGGTCTGTGTCTACATTGATGATAATATTTCGGTCCTCCCTGCACTGTATCATTAGAATAACTGATTTAGCATATTCATGCATAGCATAGCCCAGTTGACTTTGTCTGATGACCATCACTTGTGCAAGCTTTTGATAACTCTATAATTAAATTTATTCCCATAAACAATAATGTTGAATGAGTTCTTATTTCTTCCATCACTGAGCATCTTTTCTTGTTTGCATTTATTCCTGCATTCATGACTGTTTTTAATATATAAGAAAATATTTTTCAATATTTTCCATAGACAGACGATTAAAAATGAAAAGTGGATAAATATGGTTGAAGAGGGTGAGCTATAAAGAAAGCATTTGACTAGTATAGGTAGCTAGGTAGAGATTGTTGTGGATGATGGATGATGGGTCATAGTGTATAATTATGATGGATGATCGATAATTGAGGAAACTTAGAGAGATATAATTGATTTCGTAGATGTAAACTCAACCAATTAGCAACAGAAACAAATATGAATGATTATGCCTCCATACTGCACCAAACCAGGTAAATTGCTGTTAACTACTTCCGACAAATTGAATCTCTACATCATCAAAAACAACGTTAATCATTAATAGTATATCGTTTTCTTTTTACTGTTTATTTAGTTAATTTTTATAGTATGTGATTTTGTTTGTATTTTGTTAACTTTTATAATAATTATATTACTTTTTTTAATTCTGAACGATAGATTTTATCAATGTAGTTTCATTATTTATTTTCATCTGTTTATCGTTCAAAAAGTGATAAAATATGTCCAACTTAGTGAATAAAGTGAAATAATTGTATTTTTGAAAAATCAGATTTTTAACATAATTGATTTAGGTACATTAATTGTGGTACTTTATCCTTTTCAATCTAAGTTGACATTATTAAGTGTTTTTCACAAAAAGAAGCAACTAATGAGTCAAACATTTTTTTTTTCTAAATTGTTCATATTATTTATTTTCTGTCCTGGCCTCATAAGGTTGATTTCGTCGTATTAATTATTTATTCGAGATAAAATTAAAATAAAACATGCTAAAAACCTAAACCATCACTTAGTATTACTTAAAGAATGTGTTAAAACGAGACCTTTTGAAGAATTGTATTGGAAGAATATATAAAAAAGTTTTTAGAATTTATTAACATTAAAAACTCAATCTTAAAAAAAATTAAACTTAAATATTTAATACTAATTTATTGTTTGTTTAATAGGAAATCTTTATTAAGTATTTTTCTTTTTATAAAAACATACAAGTAATAATTTCCAAACTAGTTAAATCAATGAACTAAACTACTAAAAAGGAAATATTTTCTACAAAAATTATTAGTTCCTATTCTAAAACTAAATCAAAACATTTAACAAGATATATTAAATATTTTCTTAACTAATCTTTATTGCATTTGTTGGTCAGGTTCGAATAAATTTTATATCAGATCAACTAAATTAATAGAAAAATATACTTTTTTTAAGTCCAAAACCAAATTTTATGATAGAATCTACAACGAAATCAACATGATGAATGATCAGAAACATGTTTTAGTTATCCAATAGAACATGTTCCTAGGTAATTGTGTGAGAGGCAAAAAAAAAAAAAGAACTTTGACTTTGTCCAAACTCCATTTCCATGCCTTTGAAAAGGGTAAAACAGAAAGAAGCTGTAAATCGGTGGAAAGCTATGATCATAAAGGGCAGCATGGTCAGCAGTGTGTGAAACAAAGGTTGGCACTCTAAAAGATTGAATTATAACGTGACAAAGTAGGAATTGTTTGAAGAAATGGGAGGTTGAAGGTGTCACAACTTTAGGGCAATAAGATCATTGTTGAAAAGGACCTTAAGAGGGGTAGCAGGGTACCTTCTGTAGGGTTTCAAAGAAAGGATTGAAAACTTGAGGGGAAAATAAGGAAGCATGTCCTCAATTTGGCATCATGCTGTTGGCCATCAATTGACACCACCATAAAGTGTACTCATACCCCAATTGGATTGTTCCCCATCATTCTTTTTCCTCCTTTTCCTTTGCCCTTTCGTGCTTCTTATCGTTAAATATAAACCTCTAATTAGCCCCTAACCCTTCGTAGAGTTACTTCCCTTGGGGCCTTTGCCCTCTGTCAACACACGCCATTTTTTTCATTTTATCTTCACAACAATGATATCATAATACTCATTTTTACTACTTTCTTAAGTATATATATGCATAATTGTGTTCAAAATACTATCAAAGACTAATTCTGTCATATTCTTAAACGTTGTAGTGTGTTTGCATAGCAGTTTGTGTGTTCAAGTCAGCTCAAGTTTTTATCTTCACTGTTTTTATAACTTTTCCATTTTGCACATTAGCATGCACAAATAAACAACCTTTTTCTTTACAAAAATGCATGGTGTGGTTAGTGATATGATAGGAGGGGATGGTGGATTGGATTACGCAATGGTTACCATGATTGCTTGAATCAACGGTGGAGATTCCCCGAGTGAAAAAGCTAGAAGGAACAGCGTGCCAACGTGACCCCAATATAGAACAAGAGCCTCACTTCTTTTCCACCATTGACATTCTTTCACTCTACCTTCTCCACTCTTTACTCAGCAATTTGGAACGTCTCAAAAACCTCTCTCGCTCACTCTAAAGGGTAAAGACTCTGTTCACAATTGCATTCCCAGAGAAACTGAACCTTCTTCCTCCACAAGCAAAAGCCTCACATGTCGTCGGATATAAGCTAGATTATTAGCCACCCTTTTTCTTTCCTTCTTTTAACTCAATCTTCTTCACACCCCTTTTGGACTCTAACAAGGTTGTTTGTTATTCAATGGCTAGTTGCGAGATTTGCTGCGTTGAGTCTGGTGTTTCAGTTTTAGCGTTAAGTGTGTTGGTGGGTTTGGTTGTGTTTTGACTGTAGTAAGGAACAGTTGGAAGCTTTGGTTGGTGGGGTGGTGGGAATTGGCGGGGTGAGTGATGGGTGCGGATCGTCTGATACTGCCAACAGTTGGACCGCCATTAAAACGGCGAGCGGGGTTGCGGAGGAAGCAGGCTGGAAGAGGTTCCTACAGGGGGAGCTAGGGGAAGGAGGGTGAGTGTGTGGTGTTGGAGGGGTTTTATTCTTTTTTGGAGGATTGGAATTCACGACCCTTTTTCTCGGGGGAGCCTTCGGGGTGTTAAAGTTTCTGACTTGTTAAAGGAGGGGACAACATGGGTAACAACTTGCACCAAGTACTCAGAAGCCTCTGTTTTAATACTCACTGGAACTACGCTATCTTTTGGAAGCTCAAACATCGTGCTCGAATGTACGATTCTACTATTTACCTTGTTATTGTTGGTTGTGCTGTGGTGTTATTTATTTTTTGTTAGTGTTCCTTGTGTGTTGCGTCTTTCCTTTGATTTGTCTTTGAACTTACCCTTGTTTTAGAGCAACTCCTAATATGCTAAATTGGGTGAAGTTGGGGTTCTTCATATTTGAATAGTTTGGTCTGAAATTTGACTTGGCCATTGACTTACCGGTTAATTTTATCGGTTGTGTACACTTTCGAGCTTTTGCCTGTTTAACTGATGTTATAATGGCCAATGGTTTTATCAACTGTTAGAGATCCCTCGTAGATTAATGATATGGTCAAAATAGTTCATGTAAGTGGGAGACAATTTTCATCTCACTGATTGGTTTTGGGGTTGAGTTAACCAAAAATTTAATATCAACTCTTACTGTGAAGGATTTTTGTAGATATTTATCCCTCTGTTTTGTCCTTTTTGCAAGTTTGGTGGTTCCCATGCTTGGTTAGAATTTAGAATTTTTGTACTTAGAAGGGCATGGCATGTGTTGTGTATCTACTCTCTTGAATCCATATCATTGAACTGTTTTGCGAGTGCTTTTGCTCTTTGATGGTTTCTATTTTTGTCATTTTGTTATAGGATTGTGATCCTTCTGTTATTTGAAATGTTTTATGTTGTTTTCATTGTAGTGCGATGGAAGTGGGATAAGTGTGGCATTTGTTGTTGTTTTATATAAAGTGTACTGGTAGTAAGTTCTTTACTGTTGAATGGTGTAATGTTGCTCGCAGTTCTGGTGATTCGTATTCTTTTGGCTACACATCAGTCTTGAACTTGAATTCCATAATGTTGTCTCCTAAAGTTTCTCGATGTGATACTTGCTTGCAGGATCTTGACATGGGAGGACGCATACTATAACAATCCTGATGATTATGACTCTTCAGAAAATAAGCACTGCCAGAATATCTTGGAACAGATTGGATATGGGAAATTTTCGCACAACGCATTAGGGTTAGCAGTGGCTAAGATGTCATATCATGCATATTCATTAGGAGAAGGGTATGATTAGTTAAATGTATAATGGATACCGTACAGAGTTTGATTTTCTTTGTTTACCTCGTCCTAAGATTCTTTCTTCACAGTATTGTTGGACAGGTTGCTGTTACAGGAAAGCATAGGTGGATCTGTGCAGATAATCAGGTTTCAGGTTCTGGCTTGTCTTTTGAGGTGAAGATTCTTGTTATTTAGTATCATCATTAAGGATCTTTCAACCTCGGATTATCATGTCAATATGTTCCAATAATTCTTATTCATTTCCCACTTTTTTGTTTAATTTTCAGTTTGCTGATGGGTGGCAGTCTCAGTTTTCTGCTGGAATCAGGGTATGCTAGCTGCTTCATTATTTTTCACAGCTTTGTAACACACGTGTTTTACTGAAATCTGGAAAAGTGAACTTTCTATTTTCACCCAGAAATTAGACCTTCCATACTTTACAAATGCTCAGGAGATGGACAATTTAATTTTAATAGTATATTTGGAAAACTGTGGTTGATATGGTAATAGACACAATTTGGGCCACTATGTGACCCTGTTCATTATTTTTATTCGCTACATACAACTGAACTGCACTGAAGCCGACTATGTTGCATTCTGGTCTAGTGTACTTTATGTTAGAAAGATAGTGATTATCATTTTGAAATTAGTTTCCTAATCTGCACCACTATAATTTTAGGTTCAATGAAGAATTTCGTTGATTAAGCTTTTATTTTGTCTTGTAGACTATTGCTGTTGTTGCTGTAGCCCCACTTGGTGTTGTTCAGCTTGGTTCTCTCAATAAAGTAAGACAATTTTTTCTTATTAATCTTGATTTGATTCTGTACCATAATAGGGGATAATATGGTTATATGGTTTAAGAAGGCATCCTTTCTATTCAGAATTTCAGATATTTTTTGCACTCAAGTCTAAAAGATTAGACTAGTGACAAGGGGCTTGGTAGTTTGTTGCGATCATAGGTTCAAAACTCACTGCCACTGATGTACCAAAAAGATAGATTTGCACCAATTTGTTTAAATGTTGTCAGCTTGCTTATACTTCTTTAATTCTTTTCCAACTAATTTTTGGTAATTTCTGGTTGTTGACTGAGATATTGGTTAAATACTTTTACAATTCTAATTGTATGTGCTAGGTACATTCACAGATAGAGAAAAATAAAGAGAAATGGAGGAAAAGTTAACAACTCACCCCTTGTTTTGTCATAATAGGCTTCAGGCATGATGTATTATGTTAGGCCGTAGGTATACTAATTTACAATTAGCTAACTACCTACCAATACTAGATAATTTGGCATGAAAACCATATTGATGATGCATTAGTACCATGGACAATTATGTCATGTATGACCACCCTGACCTTGGTTAATGAGGAGAAGCAGTTATATACTCTAATGGTGCAAGCTATGAAGCACCTACACTTGAATTTGTTCCAGGTATATGTATCTGAGTCATATCCAATACTGATACATTAGGATACTTCATCGACACATATCAATTAAATATTCAAACCTATGAAGTACCAATACTTTTATTTATTTAACGTATATGATACTGATTCTTTTGGATACTTCAACGATGCATGTTATGAAGTGTCTATGCTTTTAAAACATTTATATCCAATAAAACTACAAGAAACATATAAATGTGTAATGTATAGTTCTTTTTAAATTCTTCATAAACCAAAGAGGGAAATTGTTCTCTTCATAAATTCTTTCTAAAAAGTAATGAGATTGATAGTATTATTCTTTTTGTGTAAATAATAGAAAGTATTTATGATAGCAATGATTTATAATTTATGCACTGAGCACATGGGAAAATCCATGCCATGAGGGGTTGGGAAAATTCTTAGTTTTTTATTAGGGGTGTGTTGTACAATATAATTTCCTGTCGATAATATTAGAATTTTATTGCCTTGTCCTGGGCTAATGTATGATTTTGATGATTTGTGGAAGATTTCCAGGAAATGATTTTATATGGAAATAAATTTATTATTGATTTATTTTTAATAATTTCCTTCTCTTTTGACACCCCTGGTTGCAGGTGATTGAAGATATGGGGTTTGTAGCTCATATCAGAAATCTCTTTCAAAATTGCTCAATGGCCCAATGTCCTAGTCAAATACAGGGTAGTTTGAAGAGTTCTTTATCTCAGGTAAGCTTTTGTCTTCACTTCTCTCTAAGTTCACATGCCGTCATGGTGCATGAATGTGCAGTTTTGGGGTTTATATAACTGTTAACATGGCATTTTTAAACACACTATTAATATAGAGAAGTGAAATTGTGTCATAATTATCTTTTACCCTTAATGTGTTGAGAATTATCATGAGGTTTATATTTTTATTTTTTTTCAGTTGGATATATCGAAGGAAAATTTGTCTTCAGATGTTATGCCGACTGGCTTTTACAATCCACAGAAATCTATGAAGAGTGAAACAGCAGATGTTTTAATGTCCCTTCAATGTTCTGGGAGGAACTATGCACTTCATTCTGCTTGTCAGAAAATGTCTGATAACGTGGCCAAGCAGGAGGGGCCTGAATTGTACAGTGATGAAAGTTCCATTTTGCTTCAGTCAATATCCAATATGATGAATGTGGAGCATCATGATTTTGAAGAGATGAAACCTCTCTATGGGAGGAAGTGTGAAGAAGGAAGTAGTGGTTGCAAAGATGTGAGGTTTGAATCAGAAAACAATGTCTCGTCATTTTTAAGTGACTTTATTACAGATAATGATTTCATATGTCCATCAGAAAAAGTCAGAGTTGATTCTGCATGTTTTCCCTCAGCTTTTCTTGATACAGTTGTTTGTGAAACTGATAAGTTGCATTGTGTGGATAATAACCAAAAAGGGGTGTTGAATTTCACCCAACCTTCAGATGCAAACTCCCAACATGTTGAAAAGTCAAAGTTTCGTACTGAGCCTTCTTACAATGATATGTCAAATGTGTTGAATTTCCCTGCTGGCTGTGAGCTACATGAAGCACTTGGACCATCTTTTCTGAAAGGGAGTAAAAGTTTTGATTGGGCAGCACAGTTTAATCAAGATATGAAAACTGTTGAAATGTCAGATGAGATTAGCACTAGCCAATTGACTTCTGAATCTCGTCCAGAGCATCTTTTGGAAGCACTGGTGGCCAACATTTGCCATAGTAATAATGATGTTAATAGTGAATTATCGTTTTGTACATCAATGCAATCTGCAATGGCCTCGGGAAAAAACCATGAAGCTTCCACTCAGAATATGTATGCTATTAATTCAGAAGGTTATTCAATAGATCAGTTCTCTCTTGTCAAAGAGGACAAACACCATTCTTTGAGTTCATCATCAGGGATATGTGGTGTGATGTCCTCCAAAGGTGTTTCATCTACATTCCCTAGTTCAAGTAGTGGACAACTTGAAAGGTCGTCTGAACCATCTAAGAACAGCAAAAAGAGGGCAAGGCCTGGGGAAAGTTGTAGGCCTCGGCCAAGGGACAGGCAATTAATCCAAGATCGTATTAAGGAGTTGAGAGAGCTGGTGCCAAATGGAGCAAAGGTATCGTTCTGGAATGTGTTTCCTCTTTCTTTTGTTGGGTTTTGAGTAATGATGATCACAGATCTGGTTCATGTGGCTAAAATTTTCATTGTAACCTCAACAGTGCAGCATTGATTCTCTACTGGAGCGCGCCATAAAGCACATGCTCTTTCTTCAAAGCATAACTAAACATGCTGACAAGCTAACTGACTTTGGTGATACAAAGTCAAAGGTAAGGTTTAAGTGGGGTTTAGAAATTATGCTATATATGTTGATGGTCAAGTTGATTGAACATGAAGACGTGCATACATTGGGATTTTCTTTCTTTTTCTTAATTTAGTTCCAACATCTTCTGCATCTGAACTTTGCAGCTGCATCACATGGAAGCAGACATTGTTGGATCCTCTAATTATGAGCAGGGCTCAAGCTGGGCAATGGAGGTAGGGGGACATCTGAAAGTTCATTCAATATTAGTGGAGAATCTCAGCAAGAATGGACAGATGCTCGTTGAGGTACATATGAGTTGAAAGTCACAATTTGATTTTTTTTTTTTTCTATGTTACTACTGATTAATTGATAACCATAATACATGAGAAAGGGTGGTGGTTAGTGACATTTAATTTAAGGGTGTAAGATACTAAACTGTTGTTGATATAATAAGCTATCTGAGTATGTTCTCTATTCTAATTATACCTTTTGCTGTAGATGCTCTGCGAGGAGTGCAGCCATTTTCTTGAAATAGCAGAAGCCATAAGAAGTTTGGGTCTTACCATTTTGAAAGGTGGCACTAAAGTTCATGGTGAAAAGATATGGATATGCTTTGTTGTCGAGGTAATTTTAAAACTCAGAAGTTTGCTTTACTTTTTATGCTATTAAGCCTACTTACTCATTGATGTATAGTTTAAAAAGCAAATACATTACTCCATTGATTGTTGTGTTGACAGGGTCAAAACAACAGAAATGTACACAGATTGGATATCTTGTGGCCGCTTGTTCAAATACTGCAATCGAAGAGCACGTGTATTCACAATAACTGATCGGTTCTTGGAAACTTTGTTACCCCTCACTGTGTAACACATTCTTAATCTCTGAATCAAATGATTCTCACCTAGTGTGTTATAAGACATAGCTTGTGGTGGTGTGATCTTTTTTCATGATTGAAATGCGTGATTGTCTTTCTTTATGTTCGACTCTGAAAATAGCACAATACATTCAATATATATCACTCACTGAGTACATTAAATTGCTACCAGCAAGGCTCAACTTTCTATGTTGTTAATGATCACTCACAATCTGGTCAGAAATATTAATGGAAGTGAAAGTAATGTAATTATATCAAATGACTAAATTATATTAATTCTACATTTGATAATTTCATAACTTATATTTTTAGTACAGTAAGACTTTTTCATGACGGAACAATTAAATTTTCACCTCTTTCATATAAATACTTTATAAAAAAGACAACCAAAATATTTTTTGAAGAGACTATTTTCTAAATTGTTATTTTCGACTAAATACGAAAATTATAGATTTCCAACTCTCCCTAACGCTGTACTACGTTTGTAAGAGCTGAAATAAGCAAGAATGGATGAGAAGAGAAATACATTGACAATCGAAAACCCATTGTCTGAAACGACAAAAATTAGTGAATAAATTGTTAATATTATGGTGAGCTTCAATTCGGAAAATTTCATCAATGACGTGTTTATACTGCATTTCTTGCACTCTCTTTCTTCAAAAACTGGTTTACGCACATTGTTGCTTTCTTCATGTTTTTTTTCTTTCCAATCAAGCTATCTTAAAAAGTTAATTTCCCACTATTTCTTTTATATTATTATTCAGCCGACGCCTATTTTCACTTTATTTATGGCTTCCCATATCTTTCATCCCTACCAAACTCCGTCTAATGTGAAAGTCCAACTATTGAAGAAGGTGTGATAGTTTGACGTGCATAAGAATGCGACGCAAACAAGTTGGAATTTCATAAACTAATAGAGACTGTAGAAAGAAAAGTTGAAGATTTGTCTTCTGAGCTGTCAATAATATTCTCTTCCAAACGGATATATTTGGCACTTACTATATTTTATTTCCTATAACAATCCCAGTGAGAATATATCTTATTCGCAGAATCAAATTGATATAACGAACCAAAACGATACTTACTTTTGTTTAAATAAACTTCTCTAAATAATTCCTTGTTCAAGGTCATCTTTGTTGAGTTTTGAAAAACTTAAATAATTTTGTTATTAAAGTTTTAATGGATAGTTAATATATTAGTCATTGCATATAGTTAATGTATTAGTCGTTCAAGTCTTATGGATAATCAAATGTGTTATTCATTGTTTTTGTAAGGTTATACATATCTGAATTTATAAATTGTATTGTTGATTGTATGACTGGAACAACACAAGAAATGAATAAGATTTTTCACAAAAGCTTGATTTGCTAACAAATTGGTATCAAAAGCTAGATAACTTGAGTGTTTGAGTAAAAAGAGAGAGATAGAAAGCTTGAGTGTCTAAGTTTTCTTCGGAAAAAAAGAGAATAAGATGACAAGTCTTACAAACCGAGTGCTCATGCCTAAGATGAAAGCTCTTGCTACCAAAAGAAATTGAAAAATGGTAAAAAAGTGGTAATGTATAATCAGAAAATACCACAAATTAGTCGAATGCCCAAATGAATACATTGAAAGCAACATGTATGAAGGACATGACACCTTTGCACAATTTGTACCAAGTTGTGAACGAGTCTGACTTTGAAAAGATTACAAGTACAAAATCTTCAAAATAAAGCATTAGACATTCTAGACAAAGTATACAAGGGGGATGACCGAGTGAAACAAGTGCAACTTCAAACACTCAGGGAAGAATTAGAGAGCATGAGGATTGACAATGATTGATTTTACGTGTTTTTTGTAAGTATATTTTCATGGATAAATCAACTCCTTCATAACCTTTATCTTGTTATGTTCTCAAGTTTAGTGTGTTTTATGTTTTTTTGTGTTTTAGTTAGTATATGCTTGTTTTACCTCTAATCTCTATTTAAGTAGATGAAATAAAGAAATAGGAAAACAATTTTGGTGAAAGAAAACAAGTTGGAACTCAAGGAAGCATGGTTTGACAAGAAAGAATTATTTTTAGACAAATACCCACTTCAGTTGTTCTAGAATTACACCCAGGGTTGCAAACATGAAGACAAGACTCACATGTAGGGTTAAATGTCGTGGATGCCCGACTGACTCGTTGGGTGAGTTGGTTGCTCCCTAGGCAAGTTTGATAGCCTAAACCTACAATATTCGAGCTCGCTCAGCGAGTTACAAGTCATGGAGCTTTAGTTTTTAGGCCTCGCTGGACGAGAATGAAATCGCTAGGCGAGTCTGTCAGCCTTAATATGCGAAAATGAGTATTTAATCATGTTTTTGGGAGGGTTTTGGAGATTCCTCATTCTTACATTAATAGAATCACCTAGGATGCTTGAAGAAACTCTTGGAGGTTCTTTTGAGTGTTGAGAAACTCTCTCTCTACTCCTTGGGTTTCCTCTTTCATCCATGATGGTTTTTTCCCTTTTTGGATTGAAGATGAAGATAGGTCACGAATTAGAGGTATAGATGCAAAGGGAAGGCGCAATTGGAGCATGGAGTAGCTACCAAGAACCTTGAAAAAGGGAGTGCATCTCTTTGGTTTCCATTTCTTCCTTATCTCTTCAATTTGTAGAATCCTAAATTCTCCACCATGGAGGACTATTCTTATTTGTTGAGATTAAATGTAATAAACTGAGTTTTATGTACTTTGTGATGTTAATGCATATGTTTTTCCATTTCAAAGTTAGTATTTGATTTCAAAGTTTAATGCTTGTTGTGACTGGATCATCCATGACTTGATTTGTAGTTCTTGATGTATTGGGAAATATGACTTGAACCTAGAACTAAAATTGAATACCTAATAGAGCTTGTATCTAGGGATAAAACATGATTCATTAGTAATCTTAAGATTCTTGAACTTAAAGCATGGTTACTTATTGAGGATTCAAGGAATTGGAACTTGATGAGTTATCATAGACTCAAAGTTGTTAGGGATAAGATTTGAGTATGTTGGTGAGTTAATTTTAACTTGAATATGGAATTGAGATGTTTGTGAATACATGGGAACGAAGTAGATGAAATCTAATCTTGACAATTTTAAATACTTCATGTTACATTTCCTTGCACACTGACTATTTGATAAAATACCAAAAATAGTTTCTTCTATTTTGTGAACTTTGTGATCTAATTGAGTTAAAGTGCAAAAGTTGTTGAGTGTTGCACAAGTCCCTTAGAAGAGAAGAATATTTATAACTTGTTATGTTACGACAGATGCACTTGTCGTTGGTTTTATAGCTAAGAAGGATGAAGGAGAGAGATTAAAGGAGTACTCAAGTACATTACTCGGGTAGAAACCATGGTAAATCAGCTCAATATGAATGGAGAGACATTGCCCATTAATGGAGGTTGCAAAGAAGATCTTGAGGTCGTTGACATGTGACTGCGAGAATGTGGTGTGCGCGATTGAGGACTCCAAAGCCTTGTCATTGCTCACAGTTGAAGAATTTGTCAGGTCTCTTGAGACGCACAAGTAGTAGAAGAAGTGGGAGCCACTTGAGAAATTACTCCAAATGAAGGAAAAGGCTCAAAACACTTAAGGCAAAAGACTATACCAAGGAGGTATAAGAAGTGCCCCTAGTGGTAAAAGCTAAGGACAAGAAGAAGAGAAAGAACTATCTAATAAAAAAAGTTGGCACGAAAAAGGATGAGATCCATGGAAAGGAGGTTGATCAAGCAACTTAAACATTGAGTGCTTCAAGTGTGGCAAGGATAACGATTATGCAAAAGAGTATTACTTGGATAAGTGCTTGAATTGTGGTAATGTCAATCATTTTGTTAAAAATTGCCCATATAGTGGAAAAAAAGAGACAATCAAACATCAACCTTACGAAACAAGTTAAGAAGAAGCAATATTGTTGATGGTGGCATGTAACTCATAGGCTTAACACAAGTGAGTGAAGAACATGACAAGACAACTTAGTACATTGGAGAAATTGTCAAGACAACCAAGTAATGTAAAGAGGTCAGTAAGACAACCGAGTAAAGTGGGGAGGTTGAGTAGACTCGAGTAGGTTGGAGAGATCAATAAGATATACAGATAACCCAAACAACATGATAAAGCATGTGAAAAGCTCGAGTAGCTCGATAGAGCAAGTGGATAACTCAAACAGCTTGATGGGAACTTAGAATAGCTTAATAGGAAATCCGAATATCCCGTATAGCTCAATGAAGCAAGTGAACTTCTTAAAAAGCTCGATAGGAAACCTCGATAGCTCAATGAAGCATGTAAATAGCTTAGATAAGTTGGTGAAACAAATGGAGAGCTAGAGTGACCTGAAAAACTTAGTGATGCATCTATACAACTCAAATACCTCAAACATGTGTAGAGACACGTTTATTACTCAAAGGTAGAACATGCAAAATGTGATTTGCAACAAAGAATTGAAAAAGAGGTTAAAGACAATACAATTCTACAAGTAAGCTTAAAGAGAAAAAAACAAATTTTGCATAAGCAATATTTGAATATTAAACAAGATATTTCAAAATTACAAGAACAATTACAAGCCAAAAGAAATGGATGAAGAGATCAATACAAGTAAGCACAACAATACATCAACATAGTTCGATCTATTACCTATTGACAAGAATTCAACTAAGACCAAATTGACTATTGATCATGAAACAAGTCAACCATAGTGAAAGCGAAGAATAAAACAACTATCGATAGTGAAGATTTCAACTATTCATGAAAAGAGCAAGCATAATAAGAAAAAAAATTACTACACGTGAAAAATCAAGATAAAGAATAGAAAAACTTAAATGAAGAATAAAAAACCATCTAAGTTTATAAAAGTGTTTTGTTGAGTTTTGGATAAACTTAAATGATTTAACCATTGGAGTTTTATTAACCATTACAGTCTTACAAGTAGATAATGCATTAACAGTTTATAAATATTTTTGTCTGTTTTGAGTACAACATATACAAAGTTAAGTGAATAAGTTTTTTCACAAAAGCTTGATTTGCTAACAATCTACTATATGTTTAATCACATAGGGTGAAAAATTCAAATGAACTTTCATTTCCTTTGCCAAACCAAGAGAACCAAGAAATAAAAAATAAGAAACACAAATCCACGGGCCAAGGTGAAGAAATCAAGCTTAATTTAAAATAGCAACCGTCAGACTTTACCTTCGATCAAATCCGCTAGATAACGAAACTGGCACTCAAAGTCTGAATGAACAGGCTCTGATAATTTTTTCCCTTTTCGTATACAAGTTATCGAAAGATAGTTCCTAATGTCAAGCAAACCAAAAAATAACATACATATATAAATGATTATAAATTAAATATAATCCCTGATGGGTGGTACATTGAATACTCATTGGGGGTCATTTGTTCTGAAACAGACACCTAAATTGAATCCTGGAGAATTGGAAAAGGGGTGTAACGAGCAACCAGGAACAATCCAAGAACTCATTGCAACTAATAAGTTTTTGTTTTGGGAGCCTTCTTCTTGGGTTGCCTTCTAGGAATGGAGTTTTTCATCCCAACGAAAAACAACAAAGCCCCGAAGAGGGCCATATTCTGCACGGAGTACAATACTTGATAAATTGCAACAATACATGAAACATTACATCTCTAGTTTGAGCATTCCGTATGAATTTCTTTTTAAAAGAAGGAACACGCTCTTACCTGAGTAAATTTGATGAAAAGTTGAATAAATTCTTTGTCCTCGCTGTCATAATTGTAGAAATCATACAGTATAGGAGTAGTAATCAATTGATGCAAAAGCTACAAGGAGAAAATAACCAAGGCTTCAAAAACTGAGCATTTGAAAAGGTAACTTCAATGTCATGGGTTAAAGTCAAGCTACAAACCAAAAGGAGAGCTCCAAAAGAGCTGCCAAGTATGAAAAGAATCCCTCCAATGCCCTTGAGAGCAATAGCCCCAGCAACTAAAAACTTCATCTGTTAATGACACCAATCATATAAATACATCTGCTACATACAAAATACCATTATATGTATGCTAAAATGAGGACTTGATTGGATGAAGTAGGGAACATGTTCATACAAGGATGCACTAGATGCATGACAGCCATAACAATGCAAGAAAGTTCAATTATTTTCCACTACAATGTTTCATAACTTCCCCGTGACTACCATTTCTTTAGAACATTTATCCAAGTTTTCAAACTATTTTTCTGTTTAATCCCGTTGCCTGCTGAGAACCCAATTTTGGATATGTGCTGTAAGCAGTAATAGTATGTGCAAAGCCAGAGTGAGAAGCCCTAGACATGTTAATTCTTTGTTCACTGTAAATGGTGCTTTTATTTAAAAACATGTATTTACAAAATCAACACTATTAAATACCAATGTATATGTTTCATCAACCACTAAATAGACATTAAACCTATAATTAATAATAGATAAATGAACGCAAACACAAGCAGCGTTCAACTCCATGTCACACTTGAAATTTAATCACCTTGTCCTTTTTGTGTTCCTACCCAATAACTTGTTCATCTGTTTAGTTATTTTAATGCTTTCCTTAAATGATATACAATAAAAGAGACAGAAACTAACATGGATATCCGGAAGTTGAAATCCAACTCTAGAATGTACTTGATGGGCAAATGCATCAAACTTCGGTCTCAGTGCTTTTGCTGCGGGTCCGCCATCAACCCCATAAGCATTAAATCTGTAAAAAATAGAAAGTGAGGATAAATAAGAAAACAAAACAAAAAAATAAAAACAAGTACAGATTGATTGCTATGTGCTTCCAGAATAAAAAATGACAAATGGAAAGATTCGATAGTTTCTAATGTCTGATTAAATGTAAACAGTGAACACTAAAAAGAAACTCTATCAACTAGCCCAAGAATATATCAAATGAGCCTATAAATCAGATTCTTATATGAATGCAAACATCAAATCTGAATAAGAATTAAACATAGGAAAGTATAGAAAATAAAAGAGGAACATAATTCACATTATTAAACTTAAATTAGAAGGTAATAGTCCACTAGCAACGACAATCAGAAATTCAGTTAGTGTAATATTGTGTTATAAAGATTACAGATTTGCCACCCCCAATCCTTAACCCTAAAACAAAGACATGCAATCTCTGTTGGAACCTAACTTGATACAAGATAAATGTCATCATCACCTTGCCCTCAACAAGCAAGGAACAGGATACGACCATTTTTAATATACCCCCATCCCCGACAAATAGTCATTTTTAGCTCAACGACATAGGTCATGTTTCGATTAAATTTAACAAATACTTGTAGGCATCGAAAATAAGATGATGAAATAAATTAAGTTTATCTCATCAGTTGAAATAATCTTATGGAATGTTAAAATTAGCTTTTTGAAGAAGCTAAAAGGGAGTGACAAAATTTAAATTATGTATAAACATTTTTTACTTAAGAGAAAAGTTTCATCTTATACTAATTTTCTATGAGTGCTTAATGAGAATTTAATTTAAATACACACTAATAAAAATCAGGGATGAGTTCCTTCAACGAAAACTGAAAATTGATTAACCTTCACATAACATTAATAATGTAAGACTATTTCAAAATAACACATTACAAACGAAGAGAGAGAGAGAGAGACCACCACACCAATTATTTAATAACCAGCAAAAATTACCCTGCGCCCACACTACTTCTTAATTGCTAGCTGATAAGAACAGCTCACGGTCAAAACTCATTCGTAAACTACACAACCAAAGTTAGATTGACAAAACCCGAAACCGCTAATGTAATAAAACGATTCCAAAACCACACCAGAAATCATCAAAGCTGGCAACTACACTACAGTGTAGCAATTGCAGATCAACAAAAGCAATAGATGCGAGAAGATCCAACTACCATACCAAGAAAATGGACTAACGCATATAAGAAATCTGACACTGCAACGAACAAGTGAAATCCAAAAAAAGCAAAAAAAAAATCTAAAAGCGAAAAAATATCGGTTTTATGCACTTCAACTGTGTGAAACACAGATCTGCAGAATCGTTTTGACTAGTCAATTGAACCCAACGGATCCAAACAGAGAAACTACCACAACAAGCAACACAGCAGAAGTAGAAAAAAAGAAGTTAAACCAATAAATTACTGCAACAACAAAAATTAACCGACATGCATGATTCGAAGTGCGAGTAAAAGATGAGTGAGGAATATGAACTTACTCTTGGTAAGCAGAGAGGATGAAAACGGACGCAAAGAGGACTCTGCCGAGAAACGAAGAGAACGCCATTGAGAAATTTAGAGAGAGACGGAGAAAGAGAAAATCTAGGGTGGGCGAAGAAAACTGCTCTTTCTTTTCTTTTTCCCGGTCAGAGGGAGAACGATAGAGAAAAGAGCGTGCGAAGCGAAAATTGAAAATAAGGTCGATGAGGGGTGATATAGTCTTTTAGGGAAAAAGAGTGAAACGTCTAGTTAGGCAACTCTTTCGGCCGCCATGGGCTCAATTAATGACACACGTGGCCCAATGGGCCGCATTTATTCACTTTATAATCCACGTTCGAAGATGGTTTAGGCCAATCTAATAACATATTAGCACAATCTGTAGTCAATGATCTAACATATGACTTTAAAATTACACGTTTACATTTAGCTGTAATGTCTTTTAATATCATCATTAATTTTATTGATAACGTGTGCGAGATTATAGTTTCATATTTGAATTGGTTTTTACTTTTTATCATATCCTATCCTTAAACTGATTTTTATTATTATAAAGTGCATTTTATATGGCAATATTTTACTAAATGTGTATATGCATAATTGAAAAAAAAAACTTTTTTTCATTGTTTTATGAAATGATTTATCTGTCACAGCTAATTGTCTTTCAAATTCCTGAAGTGCACTATCTTTCTATAAGATATAACTTCCCACGTGGTCCAATTCTTCCATCTTTCTATAATATATAATTTCCCACGTGGTCCAATTCTTCCAAAAATAAAATATTCCCACTTGAAACTGTTCTTATTATTAATCAATTGGAACTGTTTCAAATGTGACTCTTAAAGTTTTTTTTTTTTTTACAAACATTAATATTTTTATCATATATAATAATCCATATAATTAAATGATAATTTATTGATCTTTACACTAATATTATTTCATTATCAAAATACTTTTGATTTGATCACAATAAATTATTTTATGGGTATAATTGATTTTGTTCTTTAAAGTATGGGCTCAAATGATAAGCATTTAACTCAAATGATAAGCATTTAATTTATTGTTTTTTAAATGTGATGAATTATTTCTGAAAACAGGTTTGTCTTAATCGATTATTATAATAAGAGTAACGTGTTTTCTTAATAGATTAAAACGTGTAATCGATTAATAATTAGTAAATAATTGATATTCTGTTCAGAAACCATGTTTTCTTACAAAGATCACATGTTATTCTTAAACCATAACAGATTATTCCAGCTTGTTCTTAACATTAAGCACTTATTTTTTTTTATTTACTGAAAAAAAAAACATTATTCTTTTAGTCTCTTAAATTTTAATGTGCTTTTTGGAATCTCTTTTAAAGTCAAATGAAGAAGCTAGAAAGACAATAAACATGAGACACATAAGGCTACAGATCATGAAAACCAAGACCACAAAAAAGAAGAAAAAGATGCAAAGTTTTCTTCAGACCACTAAAATTAACATAGATTCTCAGTTTCAAGTAATTTGCTGCATTGTTCTGTAATTGTTATCCAGACAGAAACAGTAATTACAGACACTGCATCTTAAATTTAACATAATGTTTACTTTTAGAATTAAATAAGAATTTCTCAAAAGTTATTGATAAAAAAAAAAAAAAAAAAAGCCATGTCGTTTTAAATTTAAGGAATATTACAAGTTTTGGGGAGAAACTTGTATGGTTTTGTTTCTGTTTGAAGAAAACTTTGTACAGAAGTCGAAAAACAGGACCCAATCAGCATTTCAGAATCACACGGTAAATCAAGCTGACATCATATTTTATCTCAAAAGGAACAAGCTTCATTATCATCATTGCACATAATAAAAAGAAAAGAAAACTTAAAAGTAAGATATTGACGGAAAACAAATATATATATATATATATATATATATATATATATATATATATATAATTAAACAATTTGTTAATTCATTAAACGTTAACAGATAATTATCAAAAGCGCAAACATACAACACAAAAAAAAAAGGAATTTATATAAAATTCTAACCATAATCATTATTGTATAAATAGTCAATAATTTACATAATTAAATTTGTACTTTTTCTGATAAAGTCACTATCAAATATATTTCTATGTTTCTAAGCTTTATTTAATTTTCATCATGGTTAAATTTAACGATTTCTCAACATAAGTATTAAGTACATCTATTAAATATTAAAATTTAACTTAAGATCAAAGGTACATATATTATTAAAACTTGAGATCAAAGTATATTCATATCTAGATTGATTCAATATGAGGAATGAATTGTGTTTCTCTCTTTATAAAAGGAAAGGAGAGGAAATGAGATTTCTTTTCTTTTAAGGTTCCATTAACAATCTTGGTTAACACTCTTATCTGTTTATTTTTAACTCTAATGTAAAAATCTATTTTAAACCAATTTCAATTCCGTATCAAAATCCCAACTAAACTGTTCGAATTTATATCATTTACACTCATCTTTTTAAGTGATACATCATAAATTAAATATTATATATATATATATATATATATATATATATATATATATATATATATATATTACTCTCACTTTCTTAATTAAAGTTCTTTATATTTCCTCTTCTCTAATTTTCTTATAATAGTTTATCTCTTATAACATATCTCTATTTTTATATTAAAGTATATTCTAATACAAATTATTTATCGTAAATTTCAAATATAATTAATATGTTTAAGGATATTTTATGATACATTTGAATTATAGTATTATTTTATATTAAATGACATTCATTATAAAAATTTTAATAATGTAAATATACTCCGTACAAACTAAAATATTGATTATATTATAATATCTGATGGATTGTTTGGTGTATGTTTTCTATCAAACAAAAATTGCAAGGGATGGGTGGGCTTTTACTTCTTGCACTCCACGACGTTTTCGTACACCCCCTCAAACTTTCAAAATGTCCGTTTTACCTTTCAGAAAAACGATTTATGGATTACATATTCTAACAACTTTTCAGAACATATTTTCCGAAACATTCGAAATAATATGTTCTGAAATGAAATTTTCAGAATATGATTTTTGGAATGTATGAAATTCGTTCCAGCAAAGATTTATTTTTCAGAATGGCATTTTCAAAAAACATTTAAAAAATTAGAACAAGTTTTTTTTTTCTCTCTTCTTTTGCAGTATTTCCTCTTCCTTCTTCTTCCCCTGCACCAATGATACAACGGCGGTGATGAGGAAAGCGGTGATATTAGTGATGTAGTGGATGAAGAAGGTTGAAGCCATTTTCAAATATTGTAGGGGTGATGTTAGTAATTGTTGGGTGAAGGAAGCAATTTCCAAAACTATGACCCTATAATCATAGCAGGACTTCCAATAGATTTGTTTGTTGAGGACTTGAACTTAATATTAGGGTTGGCTGCTTTGGATCGAGCCTGAACTTAAACACAAGTTTTATACATTTTATTCTCAAATTTAGGAGTGTAAAAGTTAGAAGTAAACATAAGCGTTTAGTTTCATGCTAGGTTGCATTCACTCTATCATTAATATGATGAAAACGGATGAAGAAACTTGTTTCTTTGTAAATATTATTTCTCATGCATTTCAAATAAAGCTTGAGAACAATATATTTAATTAAGTGTATCTGTTAAAATTATCAAGTTATTTGTTATATTACATATTTACCTTTTCATGTTCACCATTTTGGTAAAGGAAACATGAAGAAGTTCTGTTACTAAGCACTTGTAGAAAAATATTTTTTTTATATTGAGTTTAATTGGTATATTTATTAAAATAACATTTTAAAAATTAAATAAAAACATTTTATAAATTAGTCTATATGAATTGTTTTTATATATACGAACAGTTCTTAATTTTACAAAACATCAACTTTTATATGATTGTAAACTCATGATTGGTACTGTTCTCGATGTGGACTGTGGTTCAAAGGTTCCTCATTCAAAGAGGTTGAAAAAAAAAAACACATTAATTATCATCTACTGATATTTTTTCTTTGTTTCATAACCAATCAAAGACGTTTACTTACCTAATTTTAAATCTAGCCAATTTCTTAAGATTAATATAAATTAATAAAGCAAAAAATATAAACATATAATTATTAAAACAACACAAAAATATAATTAAAATAGATTATCTTTAATATATATTTTGTAATACTTTTTATTTGAAAAATTTACTAGTTAACTTGGATATGAGTTATTTTTTATAAATATATATAATTTTCTTGGCTAAAGTTAATGCACAGAAGTTTGTACATATAGTCTTAATTAACTTTATTTGAAGAGTAGTTTTATTGTAATTAGACTTTTTTGTGTGTAAGGTAGATACTAGGAAGGACAAATTTGTAGGACCAACCCTTATTCATTCACGTACGCAGTGCATATTATATACTGTCAATCATTTCAGTCACTTTTCCAACCAAATTAGGTTAACTTGAGCCTTGAAACTACATTTTTAAGAATTCCAGGTTGTCTCCACTCTCCACTAGGTGTTGAATGAGTTCCAGTCATAGAAATTTCTCACAACTTAACAAATTAACACAAAACAACAATCCCAACAAAGACAAATCCCATCTCTTTCATTCTAAAACCTTTTCAAATTCAAATGAAGCTATTTGCTCTCGCAATTTATGTGATCAGTACACTAAACCAGTCCCTATATCATGGCTTGGTTTTGAACAACTGCCCCCTGTTCAAACTACATTTTTAAATGATAAAGTCACTCCTCAATAAACTAGTGTTTCATTGTACTGAAAACTAGCTACATTGTATATCCTACATTTATATATTCTTTTCAAAATCAAGCTTTCTGCAGATGTGTCTCAATCATTAAGCAACATTGTGTTCTTTTCTAGTTGGTAGTATTCAGAAAGAGTTTGCTTTTGGGTTGCATCATTATGGATTGTTTTTAGCTATTGACTAGATAGTTGATAAGATAATTTAAAAGTTGCACTCAACATGTTGCATATTATTGTATGAATTTATATTTATGAAATAGCATTTAATTGATTATAGTGCCATTAACAACAGCAAATAATGCGTACCGTCACATTAAAAGAAAAGAAAAAGAGCATATATAATTCACGTGGAATTTTTCTAGTACTTTTTTTCTAGATTTGTGCAGAATAAGAGGATCACGCTAATTCCTTATACCTACATATTTGACTGGTCTTGCTAAACTTGTCATTTTGTTCATACACCATGCCCTTTTGATCTCCTTGGCTGGTAATTTTCTGCAGAGTACATAGCAGACAACAATTTCCATGACTTTTCTAAGAATGCTTCTATGATTGAATTAATGTATATCTAATCTCTGACCAGACAATGTTGTTTCTTTCTAGATGGACCTTGACTTATAGTTTCAGATCTGATATTTTTTAGAAATTCAAAATTCTAATTGTCACTTTGCATATACATAAACTTTGTTTTTAGTTAGCTAGGATTGAAACAGATAACAACACAGTTCTTTTATGATATCAAGTGAAGATTGCACAATAGTACTTATGTAATAATACTGATCTTATCTTTTGATCACAGAATCATGCTATGAGCATAACCCTTGAACGCAGTGGAAGTTAAACATTCATTATTTGAAAGCACACCTAAATTAGAGATTACAAAGCTCAGTTTTATTTTACTAAACTTCTTGCATTTGATTTATAAATGCATGACATAAAGGTTGGATGTTTCTTTTTCTGAACCTTCAGTTTCTGAATTCATCTTCTATTTCGTTGATTTGTGTTGAAAAATCCCAGCCTGAGTTTTGTTTTAACGTTTTGCGATTATTCTAATTTGATAGAATTTGTTTTATTTATCCACATGCGTGCACTTAAGTTTCTTTATCATAGAAAAACTATTCCCAAGCATGTATTTTCTTTCTTTTGTTTGTTTAAAGGTGCAAGAAACACTATTATATAAGATTGGAGGTGACGTGGACACTGGCTGGTGTGGACCCCACTAAAGAGATCAAAGGAAAGTAGTTGGTGTGCCATTTTGGATTATTAATGTAACGATACTAAAGTATTTTTAATGAGAATTTCTTGTAATTTTTTTTAGAAAAAAAATGTTATTTTAATACATATTACGAATATAATTTTTAAAATTAAATTTATTTTATTAAAAATTATGTTTTTTATTTTAAAGAATTTATGTTTACGAGATTCACCCTCCTCCTACATTTCTTCTCACAAAATAAAATGCAAATATTTTATTAAAGCAATACATTCATCAATATCGTGGAATTATTGTTACACGGATTCAATTATTAGTAAGAAATTGGGTGGAGTGTGTCCTGTTGTGCACGTGCACCGCATCCTATAGGAATGCTAACGGCTTTAGCTTACCTTTTGTTTTGTCCATGCTCCTTCTTGTCGTTTTGTTCCAAACAGAAATGGTTGAAAATTCATAAGATATGTATGGTATAATGAAAATATATAAAGAGAAAAGTAAACTATATGCATATCAATCAAAATAAATCAAAAACACAAGTTCAATTATAAATACCCAACTTACGGTTCAATCAAACAAGAAATTGTAAATATTATATCTCCAAGGTAGATTTTTTTTTAAATAACAATTTTATAGTTTTATCCTAATTCTTTTTAGAGAATTCCTCAACAAAAGAAAAAACTCCAAAAAGGTAGACAAATTATAATCTACTATTGGAAAGTAAATGAATATTCTTAAGTTATACTAATCAATATTATTCTTATATGACTAACACAGTTATAGAAAATTACTGAGTTGTACTTTCTTTTTTAAGCTCTTTCTTTCATATGATCGGTATGTTCTCAGTTAATCGTGATTTGTTATTTAGATTTTTTGATCTTTGGATCTAAAATAGGGATGAGATACATGCATAGAAAAAAGTGGAAATCATATGTAAGTCCAAAGGTTTAGGAATACAAGACTTGAGAAGATTCAATATTGGTCGTTTAGAAAAGTGGAGATGGAGGCTAAGAAACGAAGAACAGGGTCTATGAAGCAATATCTTATTTTCAAAATATGGGTCATCGAGCCTTAAATGATAAAAAGAACTAACATTTGGACTCGTGGTGGTGGAGGGATCTTAGGAAAGTATGTAAAAATGAAGAGTGGGGAGATTGGTTTGATAATAATATTACTTGGAAGAGTGGAGATGGAAATAAAATTTTGTTTTGGGACAATACATGGATAGGAGATTTGCCCTTGAGGGATAAATATCCTAGAATTTTTCAAACTCAAATAAAAAAGAAGCAAGACCAAATGAGGTTTAAAATTTGTATGAAAATCATTGGAAATGGAACGTATTGTGCAAAAGAGAGTGGTTTGAATAGGGGAAACCAATGGTAAAAGAAATATTCTAACATAGTCAAGGGTGCACATTGCATAAGGAAAATGAGGATGAATGGGTTTAGAGAATACACAGTTAAATATGCATATATGAAAATACAAAATGGGACTGTAGGGGATGAAGGAACTTTGTACGAAACATTCTGGAGCGTTAAAGCTTTACCCACAATTCACCTTTTTGCATATAGAGTACTACATAATAGAGTAGCAACATATGATAGTTTACCTAATAATGGAATCCTACTAGGTACAAATATAGATGTGTCATAAGTGAAACTTGTAATGAATCAATGTGTCATTTGTTTTTCACCTATAGGATGGTGATAACAAATTATTTTATGTGTTTACATGTCTATCCTTTCATGAATAAATCAAATCCTGTATAACTTTTACCTTCTTATGTCTCAACTTTAGTGTTTTTTTTATGTTTTCATGTGTTTTAGTTAATATATACTTGTTTTATCTCTGATCTCTCTTTGAGTATGTGAAATAAGAGAATAGATAGAAATTCTAGTAGAGAAAAACAAGTTAAAATTTAAGAAAACATGATTTGACAAGAGAGAATAAATTTTAGCAAATATCACTTTAGGGTTCTAGAATCACACTCAGGATTGGAAACATGAAGAAAAAACTCACCTATAAGATTATATTTCCATGGACCAACCCAAACAACCAGAAAATCACCATTGGACATCAGGCTGACTCGTTGGACAAGCTAGTTGCTTGCTAGGTGAGTTTGATATCATAAACCTATAGTATTCGAGTCGTCAAGCGCAAAAATAGCTTGCCCAGTGAATTACAAGTCAGGGAGCATCAATTTTTAGGTCTCGCTGGATGAAAATGAAGTTGTTGGACGACTCTGTCAGCTCTGATATACGAAATTGAGTATTTTTAATTATGTTTTCACGAGAATTTTTTTTATTTAATTTTACTTTTAATTATATTTTAAATTATAACATTTTGAATATCATAATAATATTATTAGTTTGCAACTATAAAGACAAAAAAAAAATAATCTCTCTCTATCGACTAAAGGAATTGCACACATTTATATTACTCTACAATTTATTTATGTTTTTTTTTTCTGTTTCATGTAAATTTGTAATCTATATTTCTTCTTTAATATCGTTTTCATTCACATTATTGAAAGTATACAAAATAATATAAGTAACTATATATAAATATATAAAACTGACGTAAATATATAGTTAACATAATAAAAAATGTAAGCAATCATGTCTCCACTAATATTATATAATGTTTAAAGTATTTAAAAATTTAAAACTTTATATGGATTAGTGATTGCAGCAAACATTAAATTTTAGAAATGTTTTAATAATATATATAGATGTATTTACCGATTTATTGTTCCATTTTTAAAGCTAGTCGTTATTCAATATTATATTAGAGTTAATGAAAAAAGAAGAATAATTAAAAACACTGAAATTGGTCCAGCTGTAGTTGTACATATGCAGAGAATATCAGATAACGAAACTTACAGCAAACAAAATAGGAAATTGTTAAATAGATGAGAGAATGAAGAACACGGACAGTGCACAGAAGAAAAGAATAAACAATATACATAAAAGGTGAATACCCTTTGTGCATGCACTCTTGGGTTATGCTGATCTGTGACAAGAAAGAAAAAAGAAGAAACTGTGATAGACAAAAGTAAAGAATAGAGAAGATTGTAAGAGGAATATTAGCGATTGCGTATAAACAATTACATCAGCTAATGGAGTGCGAAAGAATGGTTGGAGAACATCTTCTTCTGTAAAGTGTTTCCATTCTCTTCCTTTCCAGTTACTGCCACGAAAACTAAAACCTAATACAGCTTCCACATTTTTATATATACAAACTATGAAAAGATGACAGCAGCCGTACCATTTTGTAGAACATGCACTAGGTTTTGTCTGAAGAAAAATATGTGGTCCTGGTGGGGCATTATGTATTCAGCTAAAGACATATATTCACGTATGCAACTGCATCTCTATGGCAACTTCTCGATTCAGTCATGGCTTTTTCTTTTTTATTTTTAAATTTTTAATAAAATTAATTTTTTAGCTTAAACGGATCATCTTATATTTTTCTTTTTAGTTTTATTTACTTATTTTCAAGAAGTATAAATGATAGTTGAGGAATAAAGTGTCAACCTAGTTGAAATAGGTTTATCTTATACTGCTGTTATTCTAAGTGATGCCAAATAAAAAGAATTAAAACCTTTTTTCCTTTGATTTTTATCAAATTTCTTAATCCCATTCTCCATTAATTTCTTCAAGCTAAGGTGCTAGGTTTTGATAACATTTTTTAATCTCTTATACATTTATAAATTTTGTACACAGCTTCAATAATTTTTTTGTCTTTAGCTATTAATGATTTTTTAACTTTTAATTTGATATTTACGATTCATTGACATCTGTTAAGTGATAATTTGTTTGTTATGTTACACATAATCAACTAATAAAGACAGATACATTTTTTAATAAATTATAGAAAATCATATACTGATATATACATTGTTTTGTGCATGAGTTGATGGTAGAGAATTTGATACATTGTTACACTTCTCGAGATGTGTCACTTTTTAGCCCATGTCTGTATTTGACTTGACATGGTTCAGAAGCAATTTGTTCTTTAAGGGAAATTTCAATACGACTCTCTGGGTATCTTATCTTGTTAAGGAAAAAGGAAAACAAAGTTACAGGGACAAGCAGAAATATGCGAATTTGTAAACACAAGTGGTTAAATAAGGTAGGGTTCTAAGGCACTGAGACATTGAAGTAATAACAAAAAAACAAAAACAAGAAAAGATGTCACTACCTCCTAAATCTCAGAATTGTAAATCTCAGAAAAGTTTATCAGCACGCTGGTTTTTTCTCTTTTTCCATCTATTCGGTTTTTGTTTATGAATAAATTATCTCTTAATAATTGTCTCCACTGTCGCTAAATGCTCTAATAAATGAGTTTTGTAGTGATCCACTTTCGGATACCCGTGACCTGGAAAAAAAAATCTGTTGGAAAGTTTTATGTTGAATAAATCATTCAGAATTTGTGTGTCTTCAAATGGGAAGACCATAAAATCCAGAGCAAAGATCAAAAAGTTTAGGTATAATTAAAATACATAAAATGAAAAGCAATATATATATATATATATATATATAACCACTAATTTAAAAATATTGAATGTTAAAACTCGATACAGATGTCCAATGTTTAGGCAAATGATGCATTTATATATCTTTTAATACTAATTAAGTAATTAAATAAAATAAAATCCTTTCGTCTTCGTTGATGACTCTTAGGGGCGGATATTTTAATTTAACGATAAAACAGGGTTTGTGTTTACAAAAGCATGCTGTCTCCAACAGTATTAATTATTCGTTTGATGTAGGAATGGAAAACAATACAGCTATATATATATATATATATATATATATATATATATATATATATATATATATATATATATATATATATATATATATATATATATATATATATATATATATATATATATATATATATATATATATTCCTCTTTGTTTGAGAGTGATACTGGCTTTCATTTGAGGCAGATGTCAGGTTGATACTAAAAAGTTTTGTTGACGATACTACATACCTATACCTGTGTTTTCTAACTTCTTTTCAGGATAGCTCTTCCATTGAATTTACATATAGTCTTCTTCTTCCTTATGCATAGTAAATCCTTTTAAATGTAAGTGTTAGAAATAATTCGTCATTTATATAGATTTTTTTTCCACCAGAAAAAAACTTTTTCCACATATACGATATATTTTTTTCAATTGCTTTAAAATAATTCTATTTTACATTTATTAGAGATCTTATGTACTAAAGATAAAACTAAGTTAGTATATATATATATATATATATATATATATATATATATATATATATATATATATATATATATATAAAAGTAAAATTATTATTATTTTGTATACTAGTTTTAAAATTATATATAATGAGAATTAAGGTGATAAATATGAAGAAGAATTAAAGAATCAAGGACATAAGAGTAAAGTTTTACAAGAGTTATACATCAAGAATAAATCCAAATGACATGTTTATTTCGTTTCAACTAAGCGTGTTATAGAAAAGGGTGTAGATTAATATCTTATAAGATAGACATTAAAGTAAAAGGGATAAGAATTATTATAAAATAAAGTGGACTTTAGCATGTTATTAATTCTATGAAGAACTTCAAGAAGGTTTTAAAAAATATTAAGAAATGAAATTTAATTCAATCTTATAAAATTAGTATTAAGATGAAACTATTACATTTATTTATATATTAGAAATTGGTTATATATTTCAAACATGAAATTATACATAAGTAGTGATTCAATAATAACATAATAATTTATTACAATAAATTCAATGAATAATATTTTTCGTTAAAATAGATTTTAATTCATGATTATGATATTATATTAAAAAGTGAATTTTAATATTAATTCAACTTAAAAAATTGATTTATAAAAGGACATTTATATCAATTTATATATTAAATTAACCTTTTATTTCTAGTCAATATTTTTTAACAAGAGTTGGATCATCTTGATGTTGTCATCACGCCATTTCTAATTTTTTTCATAATATTTATTCGATAAATATTGGTGTAATGGTTAGATTTCATTGCAACAGTGGGATTAAAAAGTGTTAAATAATGAGAAAGCAAAGAATAATATGTGTATTATCTTTTTAATTTTGCATAATGCAGATGCAAATATTTATACATTAAGATTATAACAGAATTAGTTATAATTCTATCTAATCTATCAGCTATATACACAGAATAATAACAAACAGAAATAATAACAAACGAAATCTTAAAACCTAACAAGATATCAAATATTAAATCAAATATTAAATCCTAACAACCCCTCAAACTGGAGAATGAATGTCAATCATTCCCAGGTTGGAAACCAGCTTGGACAGCAACAGACCAAAGCGAACTAGCAAAACTTCAACTTGGACAGTAATGAACAAGGGTGATCTTAAAAAAAATGGATGGTGACTTGCAGCAGCAAACATCAACAAACTTCAAGAATAGATGAAGGGCCTGCAGTGGCGAATAACAACAAACTGCAGGGATTGGATTGCCATCAATAGTGGTGAACATCAACAAACCTTCAAGGGACTTAAGGCCCTAAACAGCAACAAAACTTCAAGGGACTTAACTGCCCTAAACAGCAACAAACTTCAAGGGACTTAACTGCCCTAAACAGCAACAAAACTTCAAGGGACTTAACTGCCCTAAACAGCAACAAAACTTCAAGGGACTTAACTGCCCTAAACAGCGACAAAAATTCAAGGGACTTAACTGCCCTAAACAGCGACAAAAATTCAAGGGACTTAACTGCCCTAAACAGCGACAAAAATTCAAGGGACTTAACTTCCCTAAACATCGACAAAACTTCAAGGGACTTAACTGCCCTGAACAACAACAAAACTTCAAGGGACTTAACGGCCCAAACTGCCCTGAACAACAACAAAACTTCAAGGGACTAAACTGCCCTGAACAGCAACAAAACTTCAAGGGACTAAACTGCCCTGAACACCAACAAAACTTCAAGGGACTTAACTGCCCTGAACAGCAACAAAACTTCAAGGGACTTAACTGCCCTGAACATCAACAAAACTACAAAACTTCAAAGGACTTAACTGCCCTAAACAATAACAAAACTTCAAGGGACTTAACTGCCCTAAACAATAACAAAACTTCAAGGGACTTAACTGCCCTAAACAGCAACCAAACTTCAAGGACTTAACTACCCTGAAAAAGTAAAAGAGCAACATTGATGATGCTCTGAATAGTTGCGTGGAGGAGATGAGACAATCCCACTCTAATGATACTCAAACAAACTCTAAATTTGATAATACTGGAAAGAAAAGGCCATAACTTGACTAGGGCAATTGGAGCCCATTAAAAACACAAGTTAGAAAAGAGATTTTTAGGGGGCTGCCAGCGGCCATGACGGCCGACCGCCAGCAGACAACAAAAACAGCAGAAGCGGATCACACAAGCTCTGATACCATGTTAAATAATGAGAAGCAAAGAATAATTTGTGTATTATCTTTTTAATTTTGCATAATGCAGATGCAAATATTTATACATTAAGATTATAACAGAATTAGTTATAATTCTATCTAATCTATCAGCTATATACACAAAATAATAACAAACAGAAATAATAACAAACGAAATCTTAAAACCTAACAAAATATCAAATATTAAATCCTAACAAAAAGTTTAACATTTTTTAGCTAATACATATTTTCTTCGCATTTGGGCTATCTTCATTTCATATGGAAATCCAACTTGATCAAACATTGTTTTAGAAGTTTAAATTATTGAGGGAAGACTGTGAAACAACGTTAATAATTTGGAAGAATACAATTTATTTGTTTGTGTCGTAATCGACCCCAAAGATTGGAGTTTGAGAAAATATTTTGATCTTTCACCAAGAGGCTAAACATCTTAATCAATTACAATAAAAGCTAAAAAGAGGAAGTGAAAACTAAGCACGAGAAAGTGGACACTCATTGAATCAACTTGAAGGGTGAGAAGAATATCTAAAGTGAGTGAAGTTCAATATAAAAACCTGATGAAATCAACATAATTTTTTTTTTTCAAAATTAAAGATAAGTATAATCCAATAAAGTTTGAGAAGATTTTGAATTTTCTTAGTGAATATATAACCTGAGAGAGTAAGCAATAATAATTTTGTTATGATGTAGATTTTATAGGAAATATAAGCACAAGTGGTATATTTCTTAACAGTTATTTAATTAATTTATTTAATTTTGCAACTTTTTGTTAGAATGTCATTATTAGGTAGTGTAGAAGGAGGGACCCATTGCACATTTGGGATGGTCCTACATGTTGGTGCCTATACTCGACAGAGGAGAGTGTTTAATTTCAGTTTTTGGAGAGAGTACACGTACTAATTTCATAATATAATAACTTAATATTCATTCATACGGTATATTGTTCGACAAACCATGACTTCCAACACTTAAACAAATTCAAGTCTGGAAAGGCCAAACAAATCACATCTTCTCGGCCCTCCCTTTGTCTTTATTAGCTTCTATGTATGTCACAACCCTTTTGTTTCATTCATTTTTAGAATCTCATTTCTATTTTTATTTTTATTTTTTCTGAACCCATTTTTACATTTTGATGATATTCCATTCATTTTTACATTATTCTTTTAACATGTTTAATACCAACTTGTCACCGGATTACTCAACTTTGACAGTGCGTGAGAGGAAAATTATTTGTTTAAACATTAATGGAATACATATAATCATAGGTTCTAGTTAATCCCAATACATTTTCTTCTTTATGTTAAATTTGTCAATGTAAGTACCGTGGTAATTTGTGCCGCCCTTACAAATTATTGAACTTCACTGTGTGTTTTGCGGTAAACATTAACAAAATGAATTTAATAAATTTATTTTAAAGAGTTTTCTCATGAAGATTCCTGTAAACTATCGCTAACTAGTTTAAATCCTTCTGGATGGGAGTTGGAATACGCGTTCAAATGGATCAGAGACACTGGCTCGTATCACAATGTAGATGTAGCAGTCCTCACAGTGCCATCCTTTTGTTCATTACTCCAATCATGCATATATATATATATATATATATATATATATATATATATATATATATATATATATATATATATATATATATATATATATATATATATATATATATATATATATATATATATATATATATATATGACATATACAAAAAATTGATTAATAAACGTGGCAAAGAAACGATAGATATGTGTGGGTAACAGTTGGGCATTCTTTTCTTTGTCGCAGATGGAGGATGATTCTTGCTTCCAAGTTTAAATCAAATGTATTTGGTCAAGAGAAATCATACCAGCCTCTACATGAATTGACTAATAATTTAGCAGCACCCATTTCCAAGGTTGTAAAAATTGCTTTCTTGGTGAGTAAAGAAGTATTAAATAACTCGTGGATTGGTCCATTTTGATATTAGCACTGTCAAGTTAATGTATATAAATAAGTAGTCCAATAAATAATGTACTTGCGGCTATTATTATCGCATACACAAGGTACCATACATTTCATTCAGAAAAGAAGGGACAAGAGCACACATACATCAAATCATCAAACAAAATGGGTTTGGTTACTGCTACCTCTTTTGTCGTATAAGGATGTTGAAATGGAATCTCATTTTCTGACAAATAAAAATTTCGGTAGAGGGGGATGAAAGTGTTTTATATGGGAAAAAAATATTGAACACTGTAGGCCATTAAGGGGACCTAGTGTAATTAAATATTCCTTCCCCTAATCCACCATTTCCTCTTGTTGTGGTGTATATAAAGATGGTGATAAATGATTATGATTTGCACAAGGTTGAAGAGACCCAGAAAACAACCAAAAATACTAAAAGACCACAAACCCCTCAACCAAAAGGCCAACATGACTGGTTCTCCTTGTGGAGCCTGCAAATTCTTGAGAAGGAAGTGTGTGAGAGGCTGTGTTTTTGCTCCTTACTTTTGCCATGAACAGGGTGCTACCCATTTTGCAGCCATTCATAAGGTCTTTGGCGCAAGCAATGTCTCAAAGCTCCTTGCTCACCTTCCTGTCAGTGACCGTTGTGAAGCTGCTGTCACCATCTCTTATGAAGCTCAAGCTAGACTTCAAGATCCAATTTATGGCTGTGTTGCTCATATTTTTGCACTCCAACAACAGGTTTTTTCTTTTTTTCCCTTTCATAAGCATAATCAGGCTTACTGTGTTGAAAACCCTAGCTGATTTGTGGTTAACTAACTTGTCCACTTTTTGGTTTGATCTTTGCAGGTGGTGAATTTACAAGCACAAGTAGCTCATCTCAGGGAACAGGCAGGTCAGATCTATCTCAATGCCTCTGCCACTGTAAACCCTAATGAGAAATACTTTGGAAAATCTACCAATTTTCCCCAGTATCTTCAGAGTTGGTTCCAGATGGAGAATTCCAACTCGGCTTCACAATTTCTTCCTAAATTGTCCACTGATACTTCAACACAGTACTATGGAAATACTAATACCTTCATGGACCCAAACCCTATTGGAAATGATGACAATTCCGTAACAGTAGAGGAAAGCATCTCCTTTTCTAGCTTTGAAGAGAGTTGTAACTCCATGGCCTGTGACATGCAAAGGCAGTGGACCTTTTATCAAGTGGATAACCTTCAGTAAGAGTGAGTTTTGGTGATTATGAAATTTACTTCATGAAAGATCAGAGTCGTCTGCATGAAAGAATTGGTGAAGTCAACTTTATCAATTTTGAATTTGTTGCACATGTGTGGCGAAGCATGCACTTTATTACCTGAGGAAGCCTAGAATGTGATATATAATTGTAATGGGAATCCACATTATAGTATTGTTTTGTTTAGCTTAGTGAAATATTGGTATTTATTAGAATAATAATAAAATCTTAATGATAAACTTTGGTTTTTGTATATGAACTAAATTATGTTTGTTTATGGACTTGATGAAGATCCTAAATTTGACCTAAAGGATAGATATGTTTGTACATTGAAAAATATTTGGAATATGTATGGAATAGGCTAGGGAATGGTAATCCCAAAGTAACTGATATATTAAACAAGTAACCTCTAGGTTTGAGGGAAAGGAACATACATGTAGATAGAGCATATTACTCAGAGTAATTAATGTCATTAAAGAACATGCTTCACCCACTCACACAATATATTCCTCTCAATGATTTTTTGATGGAAAAGCACTTTTGGTTGATAAAAGATGAAACTTGTGGAATTTCTTCAATTCCCCAGTTACCTTAGTTTCAGCAAATTAAACCAGATCAATAGGCTTATGTAATATTGAAGTACGTTATGAAACTACAAAATTATATTGTTCTTTTGGAGATAAGATGTTGAAGAAATACAGATAAATGCTTAGCAAGAACCAGAAATATGTCATTTGTTTGATATTTTTTTTTTTCCAATGCCTCTCGAACATGTTTGCCTATGAACGTGGTTGTTTGTGCAGACTTTTTAATTCCAAAAACACTATAAATGACAAATATTTGAACTTTATATCATTATATCCTATAAAAACAGAGAAATAATATGAAATGACGGATAATAAATGAGAGATATAAATAACATACTAAAGATTACAAATAGTTTGAATCACATTTCTTAATCTGTGTGTTCTATGAAACTTAAAACCTAAGATAAAAGAGAAGCAAATCAAAGTAGCATTTGTGATCAAATCGCTTTCATTAGGGTAAAGACTGGAATGTGTGAAGAAATATATCAATAGAAACAGCATAGGTACATCTTAAGTCTCAATGTTCCTCAATTTGAAAGATGAACATGAGGACTGCAAATTCAGAACCCCCATCATGTAGTGGCTGTAGTGGCTGTTAAATCTGAAATTTCTTGTCTCCCACGCCACAAGATATATTTTTACCTCAGACTGCAAACAAAGATCGATATTCAAGAAAGAAAAAAGAAAAACAAAGGATCCAATAACTACATTTGGAATGTTAAACTGGTTATATATATGATGAAATTTATGTGTGTTGCCAAAGGATCTTGTTTCTGATAATCAGTT
Organism: Vigna mungo; assembly: GCA_036885675.1. NCBI lineage: Eukaryota > Viridiplantae > Streptophyta > Magnoliopsida > Fabales > Fabaceae > Vigna > Vigna mungo. Next base: position 23,922,718 of record CP144695.1, read on the forward strand.
AAGTTCATGCACTTGCTCCCATATATTTGGCTATACCATGCATTCTATCAGGCTTGTACTCATTGAATTTCACTTTCTGCTGTGATAAAGGGTGGTGCAATGCATGTTTAACAAATAATACTGTCTTCTTTGTTATCATTGTGCTCCATTTTCAGTTGGATTTGTAGCTTACTTAATACATCTTGTATATCTTTGAAGTTTCTCTCTTACTGCACTTATCTACATGCTTTAATTTTTATTTCAACTCCATTTTCAGGATGGGTGATATAGAAAAACCCGTAAAAGGATTTTCTCTCTTTCTTTTTTTATATATAATATATCTGGGTAGATTCTTTTTTTTTTTTTTAAAAAGAAAGAAAATATAAGCAGATTTATATAGATTTTTTCAAGAGATAAAAAAAATTCTAACTTTATTTTGGGATTTTGTTAATAACTTAGCTAACAATTATAATTAGTAACTGTATTTTTAATTAGATTTGTGTTATTCCGTGTATATGGATATTTTATATGTTATTTAAAATAGAAAATTTTACAAAAACAAATTAAGTGTGGGCTTTTTTTTAGTATTGGGAGAGAGAAGGATTATTAAGCCATTCCCTGAAACACAGGGGCTCTTTAGCATAAAAAGTAAGTGAGAATAATTCTTTTTATTTACTTTAAGAAAATATTTGTAAGGAAATTTGAAAATTATCAAGTCTTCACATGTGAGGAGCTTGAATTAATACAAGCTTAATGTAATTACCAAAGAAAGATAATCAAATATTAAAATAGATTGAGAAAAAAATAAAATTTGAGATTTATAAAATTGTCATGTGAGATGCACTCTTTATTTTAAACACACGTGGTTTGAAAAAAAAAAGTGAATATAAAACAATTTATTACTTACAAGTCATTGTTAGAAAATATTTATTTTTGAAAAAAACTTTTAAATTGATGGAAAGGATAATATTAGAAATTTTAGGCACTTAAAGAAAATTCTTAATCAAATTGTTGTCAAGGGGGGCATATTGTGGATATAGTTGACTTAAATTCTAATTTAATTAGTTTAAGTAGTGGTTTTAAATAAACATGTTGTTGTAAAGAAGTAATAACCAGCGTAATCTTATCAATATATCCAGTGCCTACAACATGTAATAAACTAATTACCTATTTTATCAAATCATTATTTTCTTGTGCATTTTATATTTTGAATCAAGCCTAATACACACAATTATTGGAGCTAATACTTTTTATTTATAATCTAAACATAATTAAAAGAAAATAAAAAGGAAGAAAAATGGACTAAGTTTTGAACAACCTAATAGACAAAAAGATAGTTGGGCAGCCACTTCCTACAGACATAACAATCTCAATCTCCTATGACCCAATTTCAATATTAAAGAATTGAAACCTGAATGGACTCGAATTCAAATCATGATCCATATCAAGAGGCCGAAGCAATAAGAGAAATTGGCATTTTATAACTGAGAACGTGTTGCAATAAATTTTGAAAGTTAAACGTTATTAATTAGTTGAAAGTTTAAAGGTGAAAAACTAATTAAATTATAATGTTTAACAACAACCTATTTATCTATTTAAGAACAACAAAACAACAATACGGATGCAATCATAGCGTATTATAAATTAAAGAGATCACTAATATGTGACTAAATTAAACACAGAGAAAAGAAGAAAATCATTTTTTTGGATTGCTTTAATTATAAATGTTGTGTTTAGAATATAGTTTGAAAGGATTTTTTGCCAATTTCAATAACGATAACAATTAATTTAAAAGTAGAAGCAGTTTTGAATTTTTCAAACTTCAATTCAAATCGAAAAAAAAAGAACAAATTTCCTATATAATAAGTAAAAAAAAAAAACTTGACTTTATCAAATACCACCAACTTAATATATATTTATAATTTAAATTTGGTTTTAGTTAAATATAATTCCGTCTGTTTCTAATATATAAAAAATAATAATTAATTTTAAAGTTAATATTTTTTCTAACCATTTTAAAAAAAAGTTAAGATACTTATATTTATTATTTAATATTATCCTTATAATTATATTCTATAGTTCAAAATACTTTACTTTTATATCTTGTATCTTTATTAAAAATAACTATAATGAACTTATCCATTTATAATTGATTTTTTATTTGTTAAATTTGGTATTATAATTTTAAATGATTGCATAATAATTTATTTATTTTCCTATGAATATAAGTAGAGATTTTATTTTTAAATACAAAAATCATAAATTATGTTTTATATTGTTAAAATGACTAAATAAAAAATATAAAAATTTAATATTATTATTAAAAAAATGTATACTAAAATAAAATAAATTTATCCAATCATAATATATATTAATATTAATATGTTTTTCCATTGATTATTTTTTATTATACAAGCTTACTCTACAGTACACATACATGTTCCTCTCTCACCAAGACACCAATGAAACACAACATGGAAAAGTTATTTTCTATAAAAATAAAAATCTATATATTCTTAGGGTTATGATGCTAAGGTTAGGTTTTCATCAAATCATTATCCAATTTGATTAAAATAGTCTGGACAAAGTTGTATTGGATTTGTGTCATTTTTCTATCAAATCCAGATCAATTCATTTTGAGAGAAGATAGTAACTAATGATTTTATAATTCTAAATTAAGTTTTTGTAGTATGCATAACCAAATAATTAAAAGTAAAAGAATATGTTTAAGTTCTCGTCTTCAATTTTTTAATGACATAATCTTTAATACTATCATCATATATAAATATTTTTATCAATAATTTACACGTTTAATACAGAGAAAAATTATATTATTAAGAAAAGTCATTTATAGATGAATCACTTTGAACTTGTTTTATGATAAGACAATAAAGTGGGCAAAAATTATATTTGTGCAATCTAATTTATAATAATTAAAATATACGTTACTTCAAGTATATTTAAATGGATTTATTATAAATTTTTGGATTTTCACTTCAATCTATTTAGTTAGATTTGGCTTGATTCTAAAATAGGTATATAAAAAAAAAATTAAAGTTGTTTAAGTCAAATGAAGTGATTAAATTGACCATGTTAAACTAAGTTAGTTTAAATCCATTGAGTTAAATTGACTAAATCAAATACTAAGTTGAGTCAACATATGATGAACGTTGAGTTGAGTTGACTTTAGCTGAAGGATCAAATTGAGTCAATCTGAGATGAAGAATCAAGTCAAGTCAACTTGGAATGAAAGTTATGTTGAGTTGGCCAGGGCCAAAAGTTTAGGAAAGTCAGTTTAAGTTGAAGATTGAGCTGAGACTATCTGAACCGTAGGTCAAGGTAAGTCAGCCTGATCCAAAAAATAATGCAAGTCGATTTTAGTAAAAGGGTGTAGCCAAGTCATCATGCATCTAAGGTTGTGTCGAGTCAATTCAAATTGAAGAATCAAAGAGACTCGACCTAGATTAAAGAATCAAGTTAACTCGACTTAAGTTTAAGAATTGAGTTGAGTCGACCAAGATTAAAGGTCGAGACTTTCGCCTTATGCTGAATGTCGAGACAAATCAATTTGGGTTAAAGGTATGGGTTGCAAGTTGAACTGAGTTGGCCTAGACTAAAAGGAGAAGTTGAGTCTGCCCAACCCAAAAAATTAAACCGAATTAGCCAAAGAACTGAGTCGAGTCAAACTGATATAAAGATTTTGATGAGTCGACCTAGGCTAAAGAATTGAAGTGAGTTGGCCCAGGCCAAAGCTTGAGCTCAGTCACTATGATAGAAGTTGAGTCAAGTTATCCTAGGTCGTAGGTCGAAATAAGTTAACTTCGGTCAAAGGTCGAGACAAGTCAGTCCTAATAGGGGGTTAAGACGAGTTAGTCCTGATTACAAGTCATGAGAAATCGACTCTAATTGAAGATTGAGATATGTAGGCTTAGGTTGAAGGTTGGAACGAGTTAAGTTATCCCAGGCCAAAGATCAGTTGAGTCCTCTCGGACTCAAGGTCAAGCCAAATAATTTAATGCTCAAGTCGAACCAAGTCAACCAAAATCCAATTAGAGCATAATCAACATGGACCTAAGTTGAGTGAAATTGGTTCAAACCCTAATGAACTCAAATGAATATTTTCCAATGTTGTGGTATGACAAGTTGGCCCAATCTATATTTAATAAACTAAATAATCAAATATATGTGGTCTATCTTAATCTATTTAATTTACTTAATAAAGTTGATTCAATCTAAATTTAATCTAATTTAAATTAATTTTAAAAAAATCTATATTTAATTAAAATAATTTGAATTAGAGATCTAATAAGTCCTATTAGATTTAGTATGTAATTTTAATATTATTTAAAAAGAAGTAGAAATACTGTAAAATTAATTTGAATATTTAGATGGAATGATTTGATATATTAATTTAAAAAAACTATTTTATCATATACTTATAAGATATAAGTTGTAATTTGACTTGTAATTTCATCTTGACAAAGGACAACATTTTAAAAAAAAAAATAAAATTTAATTAAATCAAAATTTCAAATATAAAAATTACAAACATTAAAATACAGTAAAAGTAACACAACAAAAAAATAGTAAAAATAAAAATATTATTAAGTAACATGTGACATAACGTCAATATAAAAGAAATTATATAATTGAATTATTTTCAAAAACTAAAAAAACTTAATTACACTAAATAAAAGTTACGGGTTAAATTGAATTTTTTAAACAAATTAGAAAAGAAAAAAAAGTTTAAAATAAATCAGGATGTTGTTTATTTGTGTACATAAATTTAAAATTGAATAGATTCTTTTTTTCTCGTATTTGATAAAAAGAAGTTGGTCCGATTAACTAAATTTTATCAACTAGTATTTTCTTTCGTGTATTACAGAGCTTGATAATCAGCTTGAAGTTTTTATTATTGATTAATCTTATGATATATGTACTTATAACGTTAACTTGATTTTATCCAGCAGCAGCAGTTGAAAGAAGCTTTTAATAGTGAATTATATGAAAATGAAGTGCACAGTATTATGAAAAACAAAAAGTTAGATTATTGTTTGGTTATTTACACAATGAGGGATTTTTTATGGTGTTAATAATAAAAAACTTTATATTTACAGAAACTTGATATTTTGAATTTTTATCGCTGGGTTATACATTGTTATAAAAGTTTATAATATTTTTTAGTTATGAAAATATTATATACTAAAGAAGAACTAAACAGTCATCTAACTTAATATTATAATATTTCTTTGTGTCCACTAAAGAAAACTTTTGGATGGTATATAAATAAATAAACTTGTCAAATCAATAACAAATAAGAAAAAAAAAAGAAATATGTGAAAATAAGCATTCTTTTTTGGTAGATTCCAGAGTTGTGGGACCCCATGTATGATAAGGTCACTTAAATATTCCAAATGCTGATAAGCATTCTGCAAATTGTGAATAATTAAGATCTACCTTCTTCACTTTCAAAGGACAAATCAGTTCCTTAGTTTAATTTCCATTAAGTTGATGACAAAAAATGTTAATTCTAAGAATGAATAACTTCAATTAACAAACACGTCTAAGAAAATAATATTTGGAATAATACGAATTTCTAATCATAAGATTTAATGAATTTTGAATCTTGAAAATAAACGAGTACAAGTGCAACCTATTTGAATCCTTGAAGATATGTCATTCTCAAAACAAATAGTATTTAAACGCAAAGGTGGCTTGCAGAAAATTTCATTTCTTTTATTATTCTTGTGTGTTGAAAATTTGTAATCTCGTAATAAGAAAGAAGAAAGGCAGTTACTTGTGTTGTTGTGAAGACAAAGTCCTATGTCTAATACATGTCAGTGACATCCATGTTAAATCAAACATTTTAAGTTGCACGTGTGTCCCACTTTTGACCTAATATCATATATTAATACAAACCCAGTCCTTTCGCCAATCCCGGAGATCAAATATATGCATACATTATAATTCATCATTCACTCTACATCTTTAAAATATTTCTTCTTTCACAAAACACTAAATTTAATTCTATATATTAATCTAATTAATAAACTATAATATACATACACCACTCTTTACTCTTCTCATCTTCTTCTGCAATTTATTTCTTTATTTTATGACACAGCAACTCATCAAATTAAGTAAAGACCAATACCGATCTTATCTTCTCTGAGCTCAGGTTCCATTCTAGCTACTTTATTCTTGGAGAAACTTTTGCTCTCATGTTCAGCTAGCTAATCATAATCACTCGCCTTCAACTAAACTAATGGGTCTTGTCTTCCCAATTAATAATTACTTTTCCAGATGGCATAAAGTTTTTTCTTTTTTATTTAATCCTTCTTATCCCTGCTTTAGACAAACTGTGGAATTAACGGCCGTTTAATAGGACTGATTATGCATAAACATATATATTTTTTTTCATGAAATCAATCCTGACAAAGACTGAGGATGTTTATTTTATTGTTGGTATATGTAAGTTCGTGTTGATCCAAGGTTCTAAAGGTGGTCCATTAATACTTAAACAACAATTTTCGATGGCCTGCACACTTCATTCATTTTCTCAGTCCTATAAGCCTATAACCCTAGCAGATCTTTCAGCTACTTCTAGTTCTGTTTCCAGGATCTATACATATCATAATTTTCAACGATAGAAGCGTTTATTTTAAGGAATACTTAAATTAATTACTATAAAACTGGTTTGCAAAGGCACGTCAATGATTTGAAATTTGAGAGTGAGAGACAGACACATGCAGATTAAGTTTGGTGATAGGAGTGATTATTATTGCTGCAACTGGGTTACTTACTTGTGCTTCACTTGGAGCTTCTGCGTATGGTCCCCATAGTTGAATTGTGTAATGAAAGTGTTGAACAATATCCCTGTCCACTACTCTTGTCTCCCCTACTCAAGGTATCACCTATTATTGTGTGTGCACAACTCTCAGACCAAATTATATTTTCCTTCTATTTATAAATAATTTATAAGGCACACATTGCATGCTTCCTTTTTATTTTACCCATCAAATTGGTACGAACTCACCAATAATAATCGAGTCGCATGCAAGGAAATCATAAAATACTTTCACGATTAGCAACTTAAAAGTACACTTATGAACTCAGTTATAATCACAATAAGAACAGCACTTTGATGGGATCAAAAAACAAAAACAAAGAACAGCACTTTATAAGACCAAGTCGATTCGAAACATAGTACGGTTCTCTATTTCTGTCGGTTTATTACTACAACTCTTTCATTGTTTGATCATCACCCCACTAAATTTTATTCATCTTGATGCCTCTTACCAAGTCAAAGCAGTGCGAGGCTCTTCGTTTGATGTTATTATATGAAGAATGAGGTTAATTGGTTAAATAAAAATAGTGATATGCAGCCATGTATTGAATCGGGGAGACACTATGTCTACTTGTACGAATACAAAATCATTGGTGTATATATATATATATATATATATATATATATATATATATATATATATATATATATTGATATTGCAATAAGATTAGCATAGTAATGTTAGGTAAAACTACCTGTTAACCTAGTAGGGTCCATTGGATATACTAACCCTAGGGTTGTGCTTGGCTTTAACTATGATGGTAGCATCCAAGTGCCCTCTATAGCTCCCTGCCTTGCAAAAAGAAATCATAGAAAAATGTCTCATCAATGCACCCAAGGGAACATTGCATTTGGATCTAAACGTGTTCAACAAGATGGGGCATCACACTGGTTTTTATGCAACACATAAAAAATAGAGGGTGAAAAAGCTTTATGTTATTAATATGCAATGATTAAGACTCATGTATGAGCTCTTTTTGGTCCCTTTGTTGCTTCCTCCTGGAAAAATCGGAAAAATAAGAAATAAAAAGAAGGGTGTTTATAATTTATTTTTCAGTAAACTGGTAGAGGTTAGTGTGTAAAGTATTGTATTTCATGTTACTTTCTGTCGCCAAACACCTCAGAAACGTGAAAGAGATTATTCACTAAAGTAGACAGGTGAGGCCAGTATGTGTTTGTCTTTTAACAAATCGAAATTAACTTAGATGGGGATTCCCACCATAAATAAAACAAAAGAGTTGAACGTGTCAAGCATTGTGATCTAGAAAGTTCAATTAAGCGTGTGGTTTTGTTGGAAAAAAGATCCCCATTAAGCGAGGAGGGAGAGGGAGAAACCAAGGACAACTCATAATTCAAAGGTACACACCATAATTATTGAAGTTTGACAGGCAAAGAATGCATAATAATTTATGACAACCCCTATTTTATAGACTTCCCTTTTGCCATTTTTGCTTAAGACTGTCTATATGCTTCACTGTAGTAGTTCACATAACAAAGCCAAGTTATTTTCTAGACTCAATGTTAATCAACACTGCAAATTTGAGCAAAAGCATATATGTATATAGATGGAGAGTGAGTGAGAGAGAGAGAGAGAGAGAGACTGAGCTAGCTAGGCTGTAAAAAATTAATATCTTTTGGATTGAATCCACAAACAGAAAAAGCCTAATGCATAGTTTAAACTTTAGGCTTATCAGTTATGGCCAGTTTTCTTGATGAGACTCTCATTATATATACAACACTTGCAAAAGACCATGTCCCCTCAACATCAAGGAACATCCTTCTATGAAAATGAAAAGGCTAAACCTAGTCATAATCAGTTCCTCATCATTCTGAGCGCCAGTTCTTGCAGCTCACCCAACTCATTGTTCTTGTATGCTCTTTCCTCTCTGCTTTGTATATCTTGCATGCTCATTCCATCGTTCATGCTGCTGTGATCAATTGACTCAAGAGAGCTTTGAGGAGATATAGGGTTCATGTAAGTCGGACAAAATGGATGGTTCATTGCTTCTCCTGCAACACTTTGATTCCCTGCCCACTGATGATTATTATTCTCCATGTTCCTCGACTCCATCAGGTTCTGAGCCAGCTGAGCCTTCACCTGCATCAGCTGTGCTTGCAAGCATGCCACCTGCATTTCAACAAAAACAGCAAAATGTAACAAAATTACAAGACTCAGAATTTTTATTGCAGAACTGTTTCTTTCTGAATAAATTGACTGGTGTGTATTTTATATACAAGCCAATGGTAATAAATATTATTCTTTGAGCACTGGCCCTTGAGGCGTCATAGAAGCCAGACTTAGGTACCTAGACTTCAAGCAAGAGAAAACGACAGGAGTAGCTGGTTTTCTTCAATGACCCCATTTTTTCCAAATATCCAACATAAACTAAATAAACAAGAGGGGTTTCAGAAAGAAAATTAACATGATAAACAGAATTTGATTGACGAGAGACTAGTTGGGTTTATTTTTATGTCTACTTCTTGATAATAAAAAAAAAAACACATTTAAGAATAAAACTTAAACATACTTTTTAAAGTGTTTTCGGTATTATTTTCACTATCCGTCTTATATATTTTCCATTAATTCGAAGCTTAATAATTCAAATAACAGATGTTTACATGTAAGCTATTGACATAAACTTTTGATTTTGATCAGACAAAAAAATCTCTAAAACTGTATTCAAGTTTTGTCTAACACCAAATAGGAGCTAATGTGTTATTTATTCGATGTTTACGAGGAGATATAAAAACAAAAACTGGCATGATTAATGAGAAGATCTAGGTATTTTTTTTCCCAGAAAGTATGAAACTTTTGATGAGGTTGGAGAGAATATATATATAATAGTACCTGTTGTTGTAAGGCAAAAATGTGAGAGACACAGCCATAGACGGGGTCTCTGATACGAGCCTGAGCCTCATAAGCAATTGTGACAACAGCTTCACAACGATCATGAGCTGGTATATGCAAAAGCAGCTTGGAAACATTGCTGGCACCAAAGACTTTATGTATGGCAGCGAATCTAGCAGGGCCTTGTTCTGAGCAAAAGTAAGGTGCAAAGATGCAGTCAGCTGCACACTTTCGCCTGAGGAATTTGCATGCCCCGCAAGGAGAGCCAGAGCCATTAGAGGCAGCATTTCCACTTGCAGAAGCCATAGAATGAGTATAATAGTGATGATGAGCAGAAGAGAAAGAGGTGTATTTTATGTGAATAAAATTTGTAGGCACACGAACACACTAGGAAATGGTGCAAACTAAAATGTGAGTGAAGAGTATGGTATGGGAGAGGGAAGAGGTCAGGGGAAGTGGGACAGTGGGAATAAGAGGCATAAAGAGTCTTATAAGAAATGTTAATGGGGACATGTGACCCTCTTATGTAGGGTTCAGAGGGAACATTTCTTAATGGTGGAGGCATTGCATCACTGCTTTTTCTATTGCTTCCACACTCCTATTTTATCAATCTATTTTTACCAATATTACCATACTTATAATAACTAACAATTATCAGTACATTTATTTAATATTGTTGTTTTTCTTACATTATTAAAATAGTATTATTAAAAATAATTATGTATTATTTTATCTGAAACTGAAAAATGTTAATTAAGAAGTTGAAAGCTCTGATTTATGTGATAATAGGTATTTTTTGTATGGGGTTGGTATGGTTGTGGTTTAGTTTAATAAATAAATTGGTTGAATAGTTTTTGTTTTATAATTTTGCGCCGAACGCCGCACCTTGGAACTGCTGCAGTTTGTCGCTTCCTAACTCAAGTTAGTAGACTGGCACCTGCCGGTTATCTCTACCGACAACTTCCTACTTCTTACCTATCATAATATTAGTTTTAAATCAACCTTAAGATTATTACCACCTCGTTTTACAGAAATTTTTAATCAAATGTGTACAGTGAAAGTGTAATTATGTAGATTAAACAAAGATTAAGGGGTAAGCCTTATTAGAAAATGTATAAACAAATAAAAGTCCACCCAAGAGATAAGTATGAGTTGATTAATAACATTTCATATTTCCACTTATCATCTCAAATTTCTGATTTCAACATAGAAAATTGTTTTCTGCATCTATCCACACCTATTTCGGTTCTTAGAATTCTTAAAGGAGACCATTGCAATGGATGGATAACAATTAGAAGGGATCTAGAATTTAATTATATTATTTAAGTAGATAATTTTTATTTGATGTTTTTAATTTTAAATATTCTGATTTCTTTTATACCATTAATTTAATTATATGGAGAGAAAACAAAAATAGGTAGCATAAGAGGGGAAAAGTATAACGATAAATATAAATCTACGTTAAAATAAATTGAAAAAAGTATAATAGATAACTTATTCAAAATTATATTATAAATATGAAAAATTAATTGCTTCCTTGATTTTAGTAGAAGAACTTTAAAATAATATCGTAAAAGAACAAAGGAAGCATTTAATTAAATGTATGATTTGTTTCTTAACCGGCATTTTGTAAATACTTATTAGCACATTCCTCCATTAATTACTAGTATTTTTTGGGTAAATTTGATATAAGAAAGAATTAGTAAAACATATCAATTTGTTTTATTTCTTTTATATGTTTATTCTTCAATTTATCAGAAACAGGTGGGAAGAAGTTGACTCAATGATTAAGGGTAGATTGAAACAATTAACACATTTCATTTGGAAATGGATCAGTGAATCGACCTATCAAGAGAAAGAGAAGAAGAAAGTTTGAGTTCTTATTTAATAAAATAACTTAAATTGATAAATCTAAATGAATATCTTAAAATACATTTATAATTTAATTTAAAGTTGATTCGAGGATAAGTTTTCCATTACTATTGAAGAACTTGAGTTATAAGATAAATTATTTTTTATTTTTGAAATACACCAAAAACTGAAACCGATACAAATGAAAACTTAAACTTATATATCTAATAACATTTACAAACTTTTAAAAATAAATAAATAAATAGTGGTTGAAAGGACAACCTTCTCCAATTCGTCCATTATATATAAATTAACCCGATAGACTAGTTTAAATCAAACATACTTTGTCATTCTTTATATTCTATAAATAAATTTTGAATTTTTGTTAAAAAAATTCAAGGAAAATTAAAATATGATGTCCCAAATTTTGATATGTATTTTATACGTGAAATACATACAAAAATTCAAAAGAATTTCAGAAAAGAATTTATATGTATTTTATACTTAAGAAAAATGATAGGAGTATTCAAAGAGGAGATAAATTTGGTGAACCACGATGCAGAGAGGGAAAGAAAGAGTAAATTTCAGTGAGAAAAAAAATAAATGGTTACAGCTGTAGAAATTATAAGGGGTCCGAGTTAGTGTCAACAAATTTGCTGTTTTTTATTTATTAATGTATTCATTTATTACTGTTTTTTAAGAAACTTGAATTTCATTAAGAAGCTTGGCATTACAACATAGGGGGTAAATAACTAAACTAAAATAGAAAAGGTCATCTGGAAATTGATTCAACTTTTTATGAAATAATCTATTCATTCAACTATCAATTTGTATGGGTAGAAAAGCAATGCAAATAATCAAATAATTACTTTCAGTGACATTATATTTAGTCTATTAAGGAAAGAAAACAATAAACATTTACTGAAAAACAAATTATACATTAAATAAAAATATACAATTATTATACTATTTTTTACTCGAACTTTTAAAGCATCTATACTGTGATTTTTCTAAGCAATCATAAAAAATAAGTCTTAAAAAATCTACAATATAGTCTGTGTTTAAAACTGCAGAGAACAGACTGTTAATTAGTTGTTCTTTGGCAGTATCATGAAATTCTAATCTTGTCTATTAGACATAGGATATACTGATAGATTCATATAACATTAGATATCTCAAAGTCGTTATCAAAATCTTAAATCAAATCTACATTCTTCAGCAATCACTATACAAAGTCAACTATTGTACATCATCCCTTGCATCACTTTCTTGGTTAAGTCACGCTCAAAAGACGGGACTCCAACGGTTTAATATTATAAGTTGCAATTTTCAAAAATTGCACTATGTATCTGCCTAGTCCAAATACTTGGACAAGATTCAGATGAAAAGCCATCAGAAAACACCAAAACACGATAATTCAGCTAAATAACTAACAATGAAAAAACGCTGCTTACGTTAATTACCAAACTAAGAACCAGCTGTATTTTGTTGGAGGAACTGGTCAGTGAATCAAAATTTGCCAAAAATCAGTAAACACAACATATACAGAGGAACATACGACATATAGCAAACACAACCAAAAAAGATAGATATGAGGAGACAACACTTCGTCATATACTTAACAATGAGAAATGGCTGTTTGTATGAAGAAGAGTCAATGTCACGCATGGGCCTTACTAAGAGCCGCCTAAGTTTTAAGTACTCACAGTCAGTCACCACCATAGAGCTTTGCAAACTCCATTGATAGCCATTTGCAAGTAACTGCAAAAATTTATATATACCCATGGCATTATGTCATAATCAACATTTTGTTGGTGCATTGATTAATAGCATCACCTTCACACGACACATGCAGACGACGTAATGTCTTGCGTAACAAAAATCCCCACAGCCAAAACCGGGAATCCTGTGCTCATTGCCTATTTTCATTACCGCCAGTCTAGTCGTTTATCTGGCACCCGGTTCTAATTTCTGAGTAAGGTTAGAGAAAACAAAAAGTAACCTCAGACCAACGACCATTAACTAATTACTAGACTGGGTAAGATGGTGTTTAAAACGCAACACATACTAAATAAGATTAAAATGGCGATTCTATACAAACAACCGGATCACAAATTGCATTGGATAATTCAGCTACAAGTGACGGGTTTCAACTAGATAATCCCCGCACTTACATGCATGCGCCAAAAAAGGTAGAAAGATCTCCAGTCAACTCAAAATGAGACCTCACTAGACAATTCTAGGGAATCCCAGATGGACTACTACGTACAAGTCAGGTCAAAAAACTGCTTAGCCCCAAAACAGCAAACTCTCACAGTGCTCATCTCTTGTGATGAAACCTCACCTTCAACAAGAATTGCATCTTAACCTGTACAAAAGAACGCATCCAGTCATACACATGTTATTACCAAAAGAAGAAAAGGAAATATAACATCAGGCTTTATCTATGCCAAATCCAAAAATGCCCATACAGAGTATAATGCAAGTAGGTAATGAACCAAGTTTAACCAGACAATAGAAAAACACAAGCTTACTACTCAAGCTAATCAGCTATAGATCCTTGCTGACAGTTGTGTCCTATCTACCATAGGGATATAAGAATCTTAGCTTGTTGTTTATCTCAGAAACTGGAGTTTCAAATAATAAAATTTTTAGACATAATCTGTTGAGTTAATGACACCAAATTCTTGGGTCTGGCCTCAAAAGCTCGTGCTGCCATCAATTTGCTGAAGAAATAATTTTGATATTCTTTGGGGTCTGTGGTAGAGGTGGAGGCCTCGAGTTGATACACCGAGACCAAGGGTCACACCACTGATCCCTTTTTTTGGGGGGAAGAAGCCTTATGTTTTTGGGCTAAAGTTCAATATCCACTTACATAATAATGTTATAATAACCGCTCTCTTTATATCTCTATCATATCAATTTTTATTAGCGATTTGTTTCTCCTCTGCCAGTGGTTTTTCCTCATCAAGACATTTCCACATTAAATCTGGCTATTCATTCTTCTTTCTTTACCTCTTGCACACTATTTCTATCCCAATTAAAGTTAGCCATTAAACATACATAACTAAAAATCATCTACAAGAAACTTCAATATAAATTTATCTGCACAAAATTGAAACTTACAATTTAAGCAAGTAGTGCTTGCCTCGTTGGCATTATATGACAGAAATAAACCAAACTTGAAACTTACTTGGGCAGTATTATAAACAATATACTCATTGTACATGAGCTCAGAAGCCTTGACATTTGATGGCACTGGTTTGCCACAAGGAACAGTCACATCGCCTCTCCACTTTGCATATTCCGATTCTTGAGGCATTTTCTTGCCCAGTCCTTTAGTAGAGTGCTTTCCTTCGGGAGGTTTATCCATATACTGTTTCTCAGAAGACAGACAATCAGTATGAAACCAAAAGTTATTGAAAGCAACATTGTGGCTCATTTTGAATGCGTATGCACTAACAAATATTCAATCATATTTGATTGTTTGGATTAACTTATTTGGAGGAAATAGTAATTTTTTTAACTTTCTCGATTTTGTTTTTAAAATTATCACTTTATTTGAAGAAAAAGCTAAATTCACAAATTGGATTAAAGCAGACTAGCCTTAGCTTTCTTGAGCTCATAGATGTTTCCAAGTGCAACTTCACTCAATAGCATTAGACCAACAGGGTTTTTCTTATCAGTGAAGCAATACTGGGCACTTTTGCTGACCAGGTCCGCAAAGTACACCCCTTTCCCAAACTGCAATACAAAATATTCAGAGTTTAGTACTGCTTTGCAAAGTTAAATTAGGTATTGGTATCCAACAAAATAAAAACAAGAGTTAATAAGGGAGGAATAGATAGGACCATATAGCCAGTCGCGGGGGCTTCAGGAGGGGCTATTCTGAGTCCTTGGCTAAGAATGCCCACAAAGTTTGTCAACCTAGAACCTATATAGAGAACAATTTTGTTAGAGGTGCCAATCTAAAATTTGTACATATGTCATCTCTGGCTGAAAGTATGCACATTAAAAAGAAATAGTCATCGATGTGATTATAGTTCACAACTAAAAATGATCCAATCTGACAGTGATGAAAGAAAGTTTAGCATAAAAGTTTCAGCTTATGTACGTTCGAACTCCTTTGGTCACTGGTTTTGTATTATCTCGGCATTTCTAGAGTAGTCATTATGAGAATAATTCCTAGAGACATTTCGAGATTGGAAGCCTCATAGATTATCACCTTAAGAAATCTGTTTACATTACTTTCAAATTTTGCATTCTCATTGCCTCAGGAGAATATTTCACAACAAACATACAAGAAATTAACGTCACATATCCAAAGCCTACCATGCCATAGGAGCATTCTGTTTCCAAGTTTATCCCTGTAAGGAGCAAACTTATCAAATTCACCTTCCCTTTCAAGTGAAAAAACTTCTTCCAGCTCAAGACTCCAGTCCTGTATAAATGGATTACAAATATATTGGAAACATTTACATTGTGAGAAATGAAAGAGATCACAGCAGAGACATTAATACACCAAGCACCAACTTGTATACCAAATATAATCGTACCGTATGTGTAGGGGCATGAGTATTATGGAGAAACTTTTCAATTAAACAAAAATCTTCACTATCATGAGGAAGTGGAGATATATCGCAGTGGAGCTTCTTATAACTATCATCAATTGAGTCCTCATTGTTGGCATCAAATCCAACTAATCTAGAGGCTATTTCAATGTCTTGAAGGGCTTCTAACATTTTCACCTACAACAAAAAGAAAGACCAGATAGAATTTGATAACTTTTCTATCAATCATATATTTGATATTCCTTGAACATTATTGTAACAAAGAACAGACTAAACTTCACGTGTCCAGCATTATTGTAGGTCAAATTTCAAGACAACAAAACTTTTAAATCAGTAACTGTATAGTATAAAGTTCCCATTAGTGTATTCAAAATTCAAACATAAAATGATTTCATTTGGTTTTAAAACAGGGCCAAAATTAAATATATATATATATATATATATATATATATATATATATATATATTAACTTTCATGAGTGATGACTTCAAGTACATAACTAAAAAAATAAGATAAATCAATCTAATTTCATGCTTCATTACCAAACCCCAAACTGAAAAAAAGTACCACCTTGGACTTAAAGTCATCTTCATCCCTAATAATATGTGGATGAATAGAAGGGATCATGGTGAAGAACCGGTTGCTGGCATTAATAAGTAAGCTTTCCTTGATTGATGGATCAGGATCAGTAAGTTTTAACAGATTTTGTATCTCCGTCAATGCTTCAAACCCTAGGAAGAGAAAGAAACCAACATAAAATCAAACATTTATTACTCTGATAAAGACTATGGGATTGCTTGATGCAATCCAACAAAGGAAATAGGGAACTACCATAGCTCAGAAAAAGTAAAGTGACAACATACCGTTTTGGATATTGCTTTTGCTTAGTTTCCCAAGTGGCATTTCAGACATATTAATCTCAAACTCCATCATGGCAGATCTAGAAAACTATAGACTCAGTATTGCATCATACATATTCTAATAAAATGAAGAGGTATATTTGACTATAACCTATAAGTTTCCACGTTGAAGAGCATCTTAATCAATCCTATTAATGACGGGGGTAGTTTGCTGTCATTATCATTTCTTTTCTTGTTTGATACCTGTTTGTTAACACCATAATCCTGCAAGTTCAACATAACAAGATTGAGTTGAATATCCACCTGACCAGAGAAAGATGATTACATAACATCAAACAAATAATTTAAATGATAAAACATGTACAATATCCAATGGGAAAAATCTTCCAGGTTGCTTCTGAATGGTCTTTTGTTCCCATGCCTCCCAAGGGTTTCCAGTCTTCTCAAAGAATAATCGTTTGAAATAACAGATTGCATCAGATTTTGACATTTCACCCTCCAGTTTATTATCTCCAATCTTGTCATTTCCTACTCGACCCCATTTACGAAACAAAAAGCAATCTGACCCCTTATCTTCTTGGATTATCTGGAGAATGTAGTAACTTTACACGGGAAGAAAAAAAGTTAAGACAGTGATTGTGAAGACGGGTATAGGGAGATGCATAGTTGGGAGACAAAATATAAGCAAAACAAGTATCTTAAGAAAGGAAATAAGGCAGAGAATTCACGAAGTCAATACAAACAACTCAATATGAAAGAGTCTTAGTACATACCAAAAAGAAGGCTCCAAGTCAAACAAAAAATTATTTTCCAGGCTAATCCAAAAGAATAAAAGCTGGCATTGGAACGTAAATACTAGGCAGTTTTTTATTTAGGACAAAACCAGTGCTGAAGTATTTAAACAATAAATAGTTTGCAAAACACAAATTTATCAGCCAACGGATAACAACTGTGCACAATACATATTTCCAGACAGACTACATAGTATTCTACACGAATGAAAGTACAGTTGAACTATATTGAGTTGTGCCTTTTAAAAAGCTTCCGTGATGGAGGTGCTGTGAAAAGCTGCTGTTGAAACTGAGTTGGAACAGTGGGTGACAAAAGTTAGGTGTTCAAAATTGTAAAATAGAGACCATAAAATTTGAAAAACTTCCAATAAGTTGTTTCTAACTAGAAAGCTTGGCCTTTCAAAAGCACTGGAGCAATCACTACCAAAATACTTTCCATCAAACACACTTCCAATTGTTCCTGTTCAAAGGCGTCAAATGCTACAATATTACCAGACTGAGCCTATATAAGACAATTGATGACAAACAAACCCGATTTTCGTAGAAAACATTAAAATTCATTTTATGCCATGTTAATGTATTAGGTACTCTCAGTCAAACAAAACTAGGTTTATACTTCTACCATAGTAAGAAATCTTAAGAATAAGATTGTGATCAGCAGATTCCAGAGAGTTTTGAAATAAAATTATATTCTCAATCAATGTCCTAGCTGGGAATGTCAGTTACCTTCTGAGGAAGAACAAAATGACACATCAGCTCAACAATAGAGACACAGCTTGATGATTGATGTTTTGTACATATATAGTGTAGCAACATAAAATCTATAAGCATACTTTTAGGTTCAATTTTATTCATCAATGCATAGAAAACAAACTACTATTTCCTGGCTTGCCAACTAAACATGCTGAAGCTGAACAAGAAAGCTAAAACATACTGAAACCACCTGTTGATACCAGTAGACAAATCAGACATATTCAAAGTTGTGTTATATATGCTTTTTCCTTCCACAAGTATGTGGCCAGACTCTTGTAGGCCAGAGGCCTCATGAACAGCACTTTGTCCCTTCACTTTAATGGTGACCATGCTAGAAGCCTCACCAATCATTTCAACCTTGTACATATCAAATGGAAGTCTCTTCTTTTTCTGTATGCAGTCAATCAAGTAGTCCTCTCTGACTATTGGAATTTTCATCCTCCTATATATCAAAACTCTTCCAAGTCAGTGATATTATAATTAGTTAAATAAAAAATGGTTGATATTGACAACTCGAGTTCACTGTCAGCACCTTGCCTTCCGCATCTCAGCTTCATCATTGAGCACTCCACCAACCACCAAGCAGTTAGTATCTGCAAGTAGACAAGTTGCATGAAACATTACAAATATTGTACACGAGGCAGAAAATATTTTATGGAATTTTTTATTTTGGCAATTGTCTCTGCAGCAGATACCTTTCTTTACTTTTGCATGAAAGATTCCACCCATGGCATTAATTTTGCGTTTCCATTCCTCCTGTAAAATCACGTCATAAAAGATGAGTACTATATACTGGAAAAACCAAATCAAATAGGATTGTTTCTCAGAATGTTCAACGGGGAGACTTTATTTGTGGATGCTAAAAGTAGATGTTAAAGGGAAAATAGAAGGAAGAAATACAATGGCGTCATTAGCTAATCCACAGATAGCAACTTTGATATCTTGGAAATTTTCAGCCTTCAATGATTGATGCTGATTAGCCGTTGCAATTTGACTTTCAGCAGATTTTCTTGGTGATGGAAGAGGCAATATCCTAACTGGTTTCTTCCCTTTTTGAGATTTGAACCACTGTAAAGAGTAAGCAAAAACTTTAGTCGTACTTTATTGGTTTTTGTTTTTATTAAAACTTTTTTTCTTTACAAACCTTTTCAAGGTATTTATTATTTGTTTCTTCTGGGATTTTCCACTTCCCTTCAACACGTTTTGGTTCGCATGTAGAGTAAGAACATTTACTCCACTCTGAAACGTATCCAGTACAACGGTACATTCCTCCAGAGTAACGCAGAAAGCCAGAACATATTGAGCAAAGACCAAGTGCTCCAAACATCATTCCATCAGCACTTAAATTATAAAAATAGTAATAAATAGAGGTAGGAAGGTTAAACATATTTTAAAGGATAAGAAAAAACAATGAATTATCTCTCATCCAAACAATAATATATCTGCTAGACTTGCATTCATTTATCTTTTTCTCCTTTTGATGAATAAATTATGATTTAACCATCACAAATTATATAAGAGCTCAACACCAGCGAGCATGCATATTAGGGGACACCAAACAAACAAACCTAATCTTTTATCAGTAAAATCATGGACAATTATAACTTAAAAGAAAGATATATAGAACAAGGTAAACACTTCTTTAAACATTGAGGGTAACAATCTGCATGATATTAAATTACCAGCGGTCACGTAAATCAAGTTCTGATCCTGTTGAGTCTTGACCATTGGCTTGCAGCATTTCACGTAACTCTGTTGTTGTCACATTCTTTTTGAGATCATCTTTCAGAGCCCATATTTCTTTGCTCTGGATTTCCATTTTCTTCTCCAGATCACATGCTTCCCCTGTTTCATTATAATTCTTAACAGATGCTTCACTGCTCGCAGATACATCTCCCTTGGCCTTAGCAACTTTTGATTTTCGCTCATTATCAGCATCTTTCCCTCGTTTTGTACCACCTTTGGAAGTGCGTAGTTGCGTGGATTCTTTACCCTTTTCAGTCTCAATGTTTGTACTACTAACACCTGAACGGAATCCAGTCAGAAAGTAAATGAAATAAAGAGATTCAACCGTTATGGCAATAAAAACCAGACTTTGTTAAACATATCAATCTTCATACCCGCCTTGTCCATTGGATGACACTTCTTAGCGAAGTCACTGACAGCTGATTGATCAGAAGATGAGAGACTATCCCATCCAGATAACTTATCTACTTGAATTGATGGGGATAATTCCACAAGACATTTGGCATGGTGCCAAGCCAAACCTTTTGCACCTGGACCATCAGGCTTAGTGGATATACGAACCTGAATCAAAGAAGAAACAGTCAGCAAGGAGCAAATTCCATTACGATTGTGGTTTGAAAAAGATTAGAGAAAATTCTGAATTCTATTATACATCAGGATAAAAATGATCTTAAAAAGGCTGAGATGAAGTCTAGCTAGCATGAATAATTGTGTTGCTAATATGACTTGTGCAGATTTCATGCAATCCTAAATGAAATTATGATTTATGAAAGTGGTTTAATTTGAACACTCCCAGAACAACTTTTGTACTTTTTAAAACCTTTTAAGGACTTCAGAATTAAAGGAAATGCAGGAAAATTGGATAGATACATAATTATTCGTTCAACCCACAAAGCAGTGGCTAGAATTCTGGACATACTTAGATAGTAAGGCAAATCCATGCATACAAGAGGCCAGGTACCTAGTACGAGAGGAATATACTTCTTGAAACTGCATGTGCCTAGAACCAGAGAGTGAGCCTATATGCACTCCAGTCCATGA
Organism: Vigna mungo; assembly: GCA_036885675.1. NCBI lineage: Eukaryota > Viridiplantae > Streptophyta > Magnoliopsida > Fabales > Fabaceae > Vigna > Vigna mungo. Next base: position 23,944,005 of record CP144695.1, read on the forward strand.
CACCACATCACCAACCACAAAATGCAGCAAACAAGTCAGGTAGCCATTATGCTCCTCATTCTACCAAAACTTCAATATACAAATAATTACCCGAAATTTAAGAACTCTGTTGTTGTTCCTCATGCCATGAACAAGCTATCCCAAAAGCTTAGCTGTTAAAGACTCGTGAATGGTTTTACAATACAACTCTCTATGGACAGGTTAATCAACCTCATGCTGAAAGTTCAACTTTTTATTGGAAGAGTGATGACAACAAGGACTAAACTAGAGAATACTTGACCATAAAGGCTATCGTACCTTGTCATGAACCAACAACCTCAAAATCATTTTTATCATACAACAATATTCTCAAGAATCAAGATGGAGAATCCAATGATAAAGCAAAAAAATTCTAGTATCATGCACCAGGCTTTGTTCCAAGATTCAACACATTATGGAATAGTGACACACCACCTAGTAAACCAATACTAAAAGTTATAAGTTTAGCTACCAATGGAATAACGTTGGGAACCAAATTCAAACACAACATGCTAGACGTCGGAAGTAAAAATAAAAACTATACATCCTCGTAGTTTCATCCTTTAAATTAGAAACATAGTCCAGCTATTACTAAAACCCAGATATGTTGTTTCCCAAAAGCTAGTTTATGGTAAACATGATAAATTAAAATAAAAAATCATTATATTTTCCATCTTTAGATTATCAACATAGTTTTGCCTATAATCTACCTTCCAGATCACAAAATCAATCAGGTCCAATTAACACACTCCAATAAGTTCTAATAAGTTAGTTAGCCTTTGGAACATGACACAGAATGAAACAATAAAACCCAACCTCTCCTTTGATAATCTTTTGACTGCAACTCCTGCAAGTAGCGCGAGAAGTCTGTGAAACTTCAATACCACACTCAGTATCTTTGACAGCTTTTGAGCCTGTTTTTTTGGCAGCACTGCTGCTGCCGCCACTACCACTGCCACTCTCTATGTATTTTCGGATCTTCTGCTGATCTTCCCAACGAAGCGACTCTAAGTTTTCAACGTCGTCAACTCTACAGGTAAACAGTAGCACACAACAATATACTCTTGCAAATGTAAAACCATAAAAGAACACATATTTAGCGAAAAGAGTAGAAATTTCCATACAGTTTTATCTGATTAGCTTTCTTTAATATGCAAGCAGCATGGTTCCACATCTGATTGAAAATAAAATACAGATTAAAACACCACACTCATGCATTACAACTTTTTCTTGAAAAACCCTCGTGAAAGTACAATAAGGTCGAAGTGTTAACAACATTATAATAGAGTACATGGCATGTAGAGAAAGCTTAAAGAATAAAACCCTACGGTTGATCGTTACATGCAAGAAACATAAGAAATGCGTGAAATGAAATACAAAAGCATGCCTAACAACAGGTACATTAACATTGACGGAAGTGAGGTATATTGAAGGAGAAAGAAAAGGAAGAAGAAATTACAGGCATGAGGCCATCGAACTTGGTGGATTGGACCATCTTGCCGAGACGCAGCGTTTCACTGGCAATGGGACTCTTGCACGTCCGGCATGACGATCGCCCCGACTTCGCGTATTCCGCCTTCCATGGTTTCTGATTTTGAGGGTTCGACATTCTCACTCTCACTCACCCTTCCCACTCTTCCCTCCTTTTCTTTTCTTTTTTTTCTTATTTATACTAGTGAAAAGTATGTCCACCAGGCGCGTGCACCACTGCGGCGCGTGCGCAAGCGGCATTTTCTTTATCCTTTGTATTTATTATTATAAATATGATTTTATTTCTAAATATAATTCTTAATTTATGAGATACTCGATAATATATTGTCTACAGTGCTAATTAAAAGGAAACCTACGAAGTAACATTGATTCCTTTCCTTTCTAAGAGAAAAATGTTGTTGATGATGAGTGTCTTTTTTTTTTTCCTTTTGGGATCCCACGTGGTGTTTGTCTCAAATGTAGTAATGAACAAAGTTAGATTCAGGTCAACGTAAAGGATAACATCAAATTTATAATAAAAATATCTCGTGTATATAATTAAAAAAATATTTATTATGAAAAAAATCCATAATCTCTTTCAAGAAGATGATTCTATATTTTGAATCTATATATAAGAAGAAGAAAAAAACTATCGCTGATGGGCTACTCATCTTGTTTTGTGGACAAGAAGCATGCATAAAAATAAAAGGAAAGTCACCTGCACTCTCAAAACCATCAGGTGCAGAAGCTTCAAGAACTTATTACATTATTAGCCCTTGGTAACTTCCCATTGGCATACTGTTAAGAGCAATCATCTACTCATATTAAGAGAGGTAGATTAAACAGAAACTTCTGTTGCATTACACAATTTCAGGATGTTGAGTCCCGACAAAGTCTGAAGAATCCCAAAGTCTCCCCTGTTTTACAATGCACATGTAAAAGAATATGAAATTTGGTGTATTTATCTGCAATGACTAATCATAAAAAGACTTTTTCTCTCATTTCTCTACTGATAATTCCAAGTATGACTGATATCTGGGCTTGTGAATGCTAGTGTATCATTGGAAAAATACACATAACTTATTCCTGACCTCAATTGAACGCGGACAAAGCTTAAAAAAATTTCCCTTTTTTGGCACACTCATTGATTAAAGCACTGCATAGAACCACATCCATGTGATCATAAGCTTTTTCAAACAACCTAAATGCATAACGAGTAAAGCCACATTTCATATACATATCTATGACAGATGTCAGCAAGCAGACATTTACCAAAAGATTGTTCTTTATGCATACACCATGAGATGCTTTCCCTTCTCCCCCAGCCAAGACGTTTGCACAGGCTCGAACTAAGCCTTCCATTGTGAAATCATCCCATCGGAAATCAAAATAGTTAGTCCTATTAGAGAGTAGTTAAAAAACACGGGGTTCTTGGGAAGATTTCAAATACCCCTTTATCATAAAACCCCACGTTACGGAGCTTATGTAAGAATATCGTCAAACAACTTGTGAGCATCATTCAGAGAACCCAACTCAGCGTACATGTCCAAAAGAGCTGGCACAATAGACAGGTCTCCTTCCAACCCAGATTTGATGGCCAAACAATGAAGCAATCTCTCATTATGTAAAAACATCAACCTCTGTCTCGCTTTAATGGCAAACACCAAGTTGAAGCTATCAACTGCATTGCCGTCACTTCTCAAGTCTCGAAAAAGCTTCAAAACATAAACATAGAAACAGCATTTTGAGTAACCGGCGATGATGGTGTTCCAAGAGTGAAGATTCTTTGCAGTAATCTGATCAAAGGCTTCTGTGGCAAGTGGAAGAGAACCCGATTGGACATAAGCATTGGTGATGTTGGAACCATAGAAAACCTCCCTGTAGAGCCCGTTGATGATGATATGAGCGTGAAATTGCTGAGCCAAAGAGAGAAACTTGGCGCAAGAGAAAAGGGCATTGAAGGTATTGAAAAGGGTTTCTTGATAAGATGAGGGGTGCACTAATCATGATAATTTGGTAATAATAATGTAAGAATGATGCAGAACGACAGAGGCGTGGAGTCCTGTGCACTAACAGCTTCGGACGATAATAAAATCAAACCAATACCCGTAATCGCGTAACCATCAACCTTAAAGTGCACATTCATTGTTGTTTTATTTATCCAAACCTTTTGTTGTTAAAAAGCATTTGCATCAATTTGATGCTCGCCAGAGTAGGAAACATTATTTTCCAAATGGAGTGCCATATAACTATTAGACAGTAAATAATGTCGACAAGAATTATCCTGAGATCGTAGAGCCATAGTAGAAAGATATTATTTAGAACAACGGTTAAAGCTTCCACTTCAATAAAATATATTTTTTTTTCATAAATTAACAGAAACATAGTTAAACTCGTGTTTATATAAAACTAAGGTTTCTAATCTCAACAATTGTAAGTAAGAAATTCTACAATTTCTTTGTATATAACTGTTTTTGTCAGCGTCTCTTAGTCTATTCTCATCCATCCGCCCCTTCTATATATGTCTTGGCATTACCGCGAGAAAACATTTAATGCACAGTTGGAGTTGGCATGAACAGGAACTGCAACCAATAGAAAAAAGGTTGTGTCAACTAACATTGAAGCAAAAAAAATGCATATACTCAATAGTGTATACCTCGAATGATTTCCCTGATCGTTCAAATTCTAGCATGCTTAGAGCAACTTCGCAACTTTGTGAGACAAGAGGCTCTGGATCTGCCGTAAATTCCTCAAGAAGTGCTACACTTCGATCATCTAAGGCACATAACAAAACAACTATTTAAAAACAATTCACAATGTAAATAAAGATATTTCTGAAGTTCGCACAAGAACAATGTGGCACTAAATGGTTAAGTACCCACAATCTGTTACGTGACTCAGAACAATCACAACCAAATATTAAAGACTGGGACAAAGAAAAAGTTATCAAAAGAACTTTGTAAATGAACTGAAACTTGGCATATGTTATAGACATAATATTGGTACATAATATACTACCTGAATCATGGGAGTGAGAGCCAGAGGTATAGCTGATATTACAAGAGGTTTCTTCGCATTTGTATTTTATTTAAAATTATTAAATAGTCTTTCACTTGCTTACCTTGTTATGTTTTATAGTTTATGCTGATGATAAATTGTATATTCATACTTTCAGCAGGTTGCCACCACAAACTCAGAAATTAAAATCACAATTGACAAAAGAAAAATAGCCTATCATATATTAATCTTCAAAGATGAACAGAATGGTTGCGCGTGAAAAGATTTTAATTCTCAATCTGAAAGGCGAATAGTAGGATTATGGTCTGAATATTTGACACCTCAATCTGAAGGACAGATAGATGGCATATTGTGAGAAATGATAGAAGGGTTATGGTGAGAAATAATTTTACCTCTCATACAGAAAGAGTGATGTTACTTATGTAATAAAATTATTACACTCCTTCAAAAATAACTCCAACAAGCACTTTGCATAATATTTTAGTTAACAATGAGAAAATAATTTCCAAGACTCGTAGTGATATGTTAACTACCAGCATCTTTACACCATTTTCTTTATTTATTATGTGAATCAGGTGTTAATGAGCTACTTTTGAGCCGGATCAGTCACAACCAATCAAACCTACAAATAGTGACTAGAAAAACTAGATGCCACAACCCAAGTTGGTTTAGACAGCTAATTACCAATAAAGGAAAACTAGTTGAGATTTGACAACTACAATCTAGTTTTTCATTTTATGGATTTGTTTGGATAAATTATTTCACAATATTTATAGAAGATAATAATAAGGAAAAATAAAAGTAACTTTTCCACAAGTTAAAAGGAAAGTTTTTTCTTCTCCTCAATATGCTCCTTGGGCTCTTAGAGGTAGATGGAGGAAATGCATTAAAAGTTGAGGATATGAAGTTTATGATATCTGACATTTTTCGTGAAGACAACCGGACAGGCAAACTACCTTCGGGATTGACAATCAACTTTGTTTTAAGTGATTTAATGTTTTACCTCGTGACATTAGCTAGATTTTTTCAAAATAGGCATCAACTCTCTAATTACCATTATATTCAATCCTTTTGGAGGGAGTTTGCATTTGTATGCTTCCTAGTGTGGGTTTGGTTTGGTCGTCCAATGTGTTTGTATTTGTTTTTCTTTTTATATGTAGTTTTTCATGTGATGGCATATGATTGATGGACTTAGGTACAAGTCAAAAATCATCTTTGGGAGAAATTACGAGATAGGCTATATAAATTAATTTATGCATAAGATAATTTTAACTTATAGAGACATTTTCTTCAATTTTTCTTTCTCATTTTCTTTTTCTACTAGTGTTAGGGGATAAGTTCTTCTAAATAGATTTTAGTATTATGTTATGAATTCCATTTAATCTATGATATTATTGCAGTTCTTCTTTTACACATGGATCGCATCACACAGCACAACATTCCTTTAACAGCATTAATTTCAGAGTAAAAGGGATCTTGCCATTCAATTTTTTGCTGAAATACCTGCGATTGAACCAAGAGCTTCAGCAGCCTCATGTCTAACCATTGGGTGCTCCTTCACATCTTTAAGTATATTGGATAGAGCAGCAGAAGCAACTTTGTCTTGCAATTGACCCAAAACATATGCAACCTAACCATTACAGAAAGTACAAAAAATATGGGTGATTCAAACAGGCGTAGGAAAATAAAAATCACATACATACAATATCCACCTAATATTATTGAATAAAAAGTTTAAATAACATTATTATACTCAAGGATAACTGGCTACTTTCACCATGACAATTTAATGTTTATTCCATTCCAAAGAATAGTTCCACATTCTAAACTATTCATACAAAACAGGTAAAATAGATAAATCTTACAATAAGAAGTCTGAGTTTATCAAACCTCATGGCGCAGTAGAGCACTTTTCGAGCTCAAGGAATCAATAATAGCAGCAACAGCTTCATTTCCACCATCATTACGAAGTGCAAAAAGAGCTGCATAGCGTTCATGCATCCCTTTATCTTCATCAAGAAGTACTTCCCTGGTATTGGTCCATACGAGTTAGCAACCTGCTACTTCGTAAAAATAAGTTTCTTTCTAATAACAGTATGAACGAACCCAACAAACCTAAGTTGTTGAACAGAAGTACAAGAGGTCGCTGGCACGGCTGGATCCACAGACTTGAAAGGCGATATTTCAGTTGCAGCCAATTCATCGGTATTGCCAGCATCTTTCAAATGCTGAATTCGTTGAAGAGCCAACTCACATGTTTCTCGAACTTCCTCGGCCGGATCCGAATCCAAACTATTCTTCAGGAGAGGAACATTACCTTCTGAACCTATAGCACCCAATGCCTCAGCTGCCTGAGCAATTATAACAAAAGTCAATCGTCTCAAAAGTGATAAAAACAAGAAGCAAGAGCAGGGCAGCAAAAGAAAAAAAAAATCAAACACCCAAAATATAAAAAAAATAAAAAACATAAAAGGGTACCTCATGGCGAACAATGGGATGCAAAGAAAGATCATTCAGAACTGAAGCCAAAGCAGGAATGGCTTCCAATTCCTGCATTTGACCCAACGCAAATGCAGCTTCGTGCGCCAACAAATTCGATGAATCCCTTGTGGCTGCCATGGTAAAGAGAATGATAAAATTAAATGACAAAAAAAAAACAGTGTGTGAAGTTTATTACACTTGGACATACTAATGGAGCAAACAAAGCAGCAGAAATAAAATCATGTGACCTAAAACGAATTGAACGATATAATTTTTTGTTAAGAAAAATAGGAAAATCCCCTTGTGAATGTGGGAGGGACAAACCGAGAATAAGGGCATCGCGAGGGGCGGGGCCTTTGAGGTTGCGGAGAGAGAATAATGCCCTGAAGCGCTCAGAAATTGGCTGGGATGAATCCAGCAACAACTCGCACAGGAACTTCTCCATCTCAGAGGAAACCAAAGCGACGTCGTTTGACGAATCCATTCTCGTGAGACAGCTTCTCTACCTTCCGCAGCACACCAGCGAATCAGATACGGCTGTGCTTACAAAAGAACCGCTCCTAGTTTTCAGTAGCTTTGCTTCTTTTAGCTTTTTCGGCTCTTCAAAACCAATACTATAAAATAATCTGCTTTAGTTTATATATCTTTTTTGTTGGGAATCTTTCGTCTCTGCGAATAAATACATTTAAACCATTTCATTTAGTTTAAAATTTAGAGTCTTAACACCTGCCTATAAACATAGAACCATAGGGTGAGAATTAGGAAAATAAAAACAAAAAAGATGAACATCAAGTGCTGCCATGCATAAGAGATTTACACTCGTCGTCTATCTATTTGTTCTTAAAGATTATACCCATCGTTTGATTCTATATGCATCTAAGACTACAACCCATATAACGCGCCACGTCGCCGCCAATGTTTAAAAGCAGATGACAAATCAAACAACCAGAGTATTGGTTATCAGAAAACTAAACTTACCACACTGTTCGCAAAGGGTTTCACCTCCACCAACGAACCTTCAACTCGACCACCACACGAATCCTTCTCCAACTCTTCAAAACGAGGAACTCGACACCGATTTCGAAGACCTTCAACGCATCAACGCAGCTTAGGGCAGTGTTCACAAGGGTTTCTCAAACACTTACGATTTTGAACTAATCTACGAAATCACCGAGGGTTTTAGGAGATGGCTTACCAAACTTGTGATATTCTAACCTCACAGGACGTGGACGAATCAGAGCAGCTCTCTGGAAGCGGGATTTCTTCTCTCCAGGAGGGAAAACGTAATTGTTTTACTTTATTAATTGGGCCAGCTAAACCGATAGTAATATTTACTATTATTTATTTTAATCATTTACTTTATTATAAATTTAAGCGTCTAAACGTCTATTTTTTAATATCAAATAAATTTTGATATTCACTTTAGTATTCGATAACAGACTCTGCTTGCCTATTTTTATTTTTAAAATTTAATTAAATTGTGATATCGGTTTGATCCATGTTATTTAGTAATTTTTTAATAAAAAATTAGCTTTGTATTTACTATTTTTTCCTATCTTACCATTGATAAACAATACGTGAAAAATACATAAATTGATTTTAAAGTCATTGAAGTATGAGATAAATAAGTTAAGTAGGAGTACTTTATCGTTATGGAAACTAAGGATGAAGGCAAATTTGAGAAATAACAATCGTCCAATAGAAACTGGGAAAAACCCTTTAGAAATTACAGAACAAAAGTGGGAAGAAATCAATGAAAGTATTATTACGAATTTGCACACAAATGCAATTTTATCCTGTGTTGCAACGAATATTACAACAAAAGAGATTTTGGATACTCTCGTCAAATTGTACAATGTTAATTCACTTCACATAAGAATATTCTTGAAGAGAAAACTCTATACTCTTTGAATGAGTGAGTTTATATCACCGACGGACCACATCAATAATTTGAATAACAAATTTCAAAATAATTTTAAAATGAATATGTGGAGCTTTTACTGTGGAGTCTACGTGATTTATACGATCAACTTGTCATCAACATAACATTGATGAGCACCTACACTTTGAGGATGTTGTCAAAGCTATTCTTGAAGAAAAATACAGACAGAAGAACAAAGTATATATGGTAGAAAGTTCAAAGTAAGCAACGACATTAACGATGATGAGAGATAGATCAACAAAATGTGAATCTAGTTAGACTCGTGATAGATCGAAGTCGCAAAGTAAGAAGCATCTCAAATGCTACCATTGTGACAAGAGGGAGCGTGTCGAGAAAGATTGTTAGCATTGGATGAGTAGAGGAAAAAACTTTGAAGCATCAACCACACAAGGTTATGTTACAAGTACCTCAGAGGATGGAGATATTATGGTGAGTGAAGCAATAATTAGCTCTAATGGTGGAAGACAATTACATTATACGTGGATAATGGACTTAAGTGCAATTTGGCACATGACCTCAAACCAAAATGGGTTTTACACCTATAAACCTGTCTCATGTGGAGTCAAATTAGTGGGGAATGATCATGCCTTGGAGGTTATGAGAGTCGATACGATCAAAATAAAAATGTATGATAGTATCGTTTTCACAAGGCTACAACATGTGAAGGACTTGAAGAATAATTTATTGTATATTATTGGACAATTAAATGACCTCTGGTGTAAGATCCACACTGAGGATGAAATCTTAAAGATGGTGAGAGGGAATCTGATAGTGATGAAAACAAATGATAGTGATGAAAGCAGAAAAGATAATGGAGAATCTTTACATGCTTATAGGAGATATGTTACATAAAGTGATAACTTAACTTTTATACTCTCATATTGAAGCTTATTACATTCTCTTAGCATTTTTATTTCTTTTATCTTTCAATTTTAGCTTAGATTTGTAAATTTTATGAAGTTTAAGCTAAGCAGTTTCACCACTACCCAACACAATTCATTCGTGTCCAGCTCATTTTTGAACATTGTTCTTTGTCTCGATATTGCCCCGACACTATTCAATGGCGCTCAACACAGTTAAAAAGGGTGACTCCCTATTTTGTTAGCCCTTGGCACACAAAAGTAGCGTCTGGCGCAATCCAAAAACACAAAATTTTTAGCTCAGACTCTTGTTAACTGTTTTGCTCATAACTTTCTCTACAAGTGTCCAATTGAGTTGATTTTTTTTGCATTGGATTCTAGACTCCAATATCTTTAATTTGAATAACAGAAAAAATTATTTGAAGCTTTGTATGAGATTGGATGCTAGCATTGTTTTACTTTTTGTAGGGATGATTTTGTAATTTCTTAGGATATATTTTTCTTTCTCTCATACTTGTGGACTAAAAAGGAAAGAGCCCAAAAAGATACTAAATATTAGGTCACTTTGGTGCTTTAAAAAGAGAGGAAACAACCATAGTAGAGTATTTTTCACATTTTTTTTTCTCTATTTGTAGGTTTAGTGTTTTATAATAAGTGGAGCTCCATGGATACTCAACTTCAAGTTTTCATTGCAGGGACTGTGGTTAATCGTTCTCATTCATTTAATCTCTATGGATTTCCATTCTAAATTGAAGTAGACGGTATCATGGGTAACTTCATTCATGTCACTTTTTTTTGTTCTATCTCCATTGGGTTCTTATAATTTTAATCTTGTTTTACTTATTGAGCTACAATTTTTTTGAGTTCTACTATTTAATTGTTGTTTGAAACCATCATATATCCATTACAATGCTTCTAATTCTTTAGCTTAGCTCATTTCATCAATCTTCGTTGCTTTTGGACCGGGAAGACATGTATCACTTCAAGAGGAGTGATTTTAGAAATTTTCTTTATGTTCTCCAAGGAAACCATAAATGCTTCATACCGTTTTGACATCGTCACCAAAATTTTCTCAATAATTATGGAATTTATAAAGTCACTTCCCAATGATTTTATCTTGTTGGCAATATCCTATAATTTGTTTGAATACTCCTTGATTGTGTCATACTCTTTCATCCTTTTCATCCTTTGAAGTTAAAATTCTCTCATTAAGTTAAGCACTTGCATGTTTCAATTTTTTTTCATCTCCCATATATTCTATCTTTAGATAATTTGAAATTGCTTTTGCTGATTTGAGAGTCATCATCCTAGTAAATATGATTGCAGAGACGCTTAGATAAAGACATGACTTTGCTTTTGTTTTTCGAATTTTCTTCTTCTTATGATTTTTTATCTGGGCCATGGTAGGATTGTCTAGCAGCAGAAAAGATTTTATAATCTTCTTCTATGGCTTCCTAAATATTTAAAGCTTGTAGGTAAGCCTCCATTTTAACAGCCCAAAGATTATAGTTTTTTCCATTGAAAATTAGAAAAGTATCTTGGGAAAAGCTTGTTTCAGAATCCATTCTAAGGTCCAGTAAGAAAAGGGTTTTAGATGATAGTTGTTGATAATTTATAAGAAAGCAAAATTTTCTTAATAGGGAACATGAATGAACAAGAAGGAATATTGAAGGAGAATATTGAAAACTCACTTTATTAAATCAGAAAACATTACAATTTATAAAACTTGAAAAATAACCACTCACTAACAATGTAGTTCTAGAAATAAGCCACGGAATAAAAAGCATGAATCACATATAACAAACCTGACTAATTCCTTAAAACTAAGGAAACAATGACAACCAAAAATATAAAATAAAAACAGAATCAAAATATGGACATAAGCATTTTTCTAACAAGTTTAACCGTTAATAAAAGAAGAGAAAATAAATAGGTAATTCAAATATAAAGTAGTGGTGACAAATTGTGGTTATAGTTGAAAGACTTTGTAAATACTGCGAACTTGAGGAATGACAAATCCAATGATGATTGTTACAATTTGGATCACCACTTTTGTAGATTTTCTTTATCAATTCTTATTTTATCCTTGGTAATTTATTTTAGTGCAATTTACTTAGAGGAAATAGATATTTTGTTCTATTTGTGGATGATTTCGGTAGAAAGGTGTGGCTGTATTTGATCAAATCCAAGAGTGATGTGTTTGTTGTTTTCAAAGAATTTAAGACACTTGCAGAAAAACAATCAGGAATGTATATGAAAGTGTTGAGAACTAACGGTGGGGAGAGTATAAGTCAAATGATTTTGAAGGATTCTGTAAGGAGAACCGTTACGTCCCATTTAATGATCCACTTTAGTGGAGTACACGTGTCACACCCTCTGGATTTCCTAGGTTAGTGAGAGACAAGGTGTGCAACTGCATTTAATTCCCCGCCCTCGGAAACCGTGCAGCAGCAGAGGGAATGAGAGCTTCCAAAGAGGTGGAAGACAAGTGACAGGCAGGGAGTGAACCGAACATTCAGTTTGGTGGCCATATTTAAAGTTGATTTTTGAAAATTGGCACCACTTTTCTGCATACAAACCCTTCGTCTTCAACCTCGAGAAACTCCATTTTCTCCTCCTTCTCTCTAGAACCTCCAACTTCTCTCTAGATTTCTGACCACTTCCTCTCCTCCGATCATCAACCTTCTTTTAGATTAAATCTTCCCGGCGACGAGACCTTCCATTTGCACCTATCATATTTCCTTTTGGACAACTTTGGATTTTAAAGCCATAGTAGTAGTGTTGTCAAGGACTTAGAGCTAGCGGGATTTAGAGGTAAGGGAAGCTTATAAATTTAATTATGATTTCTACATTTTGAGTATGGTATGCTTGAATGATTTTACATGTATGAATTAGTTGATTTTGTGATACTGCATGTCTGTTGAACGTATGAATACCTGAAAAATAAATATAGAGTCAAGTTGATAACTTGGTAAAATTCTGAGACTGTGACCGAAGGTCATTAGGACCATTTGGTTTTCCCCTAAAACGATTGGTTTTGGCTGAACTCCCTCTATAGGAAGTCAATTGATACCGATCGGTCTTATAACCCTTATTCTAAAACTTCACTACTTTGCTTAGTAAGTCTTTCAAAATAAATCAAGAAAATGTTCCCTATTGGTTTTAGTATATGTGTATATCAAATCACCTATTTAAGAACGTTCGGTCTTACACTAGGCGTTCAGTCACTTAAAGTACTCAGTCATAGATTGAGTGCTCGATCTCGATAGGTATTCGGTCATAGACTAAGTACTTGGTGATTTCATTCAAAATACTCCTTAAAGAGTACTCGGCCTTGGAGTGCTCGGTCATAGTCTATCATTGGGTCATTTAAAGTGTTCGGTCTTAGACTAACACTTAGTCTTTAAAACACTCGGTTTTTCAATAATAATAATATTTATTTTGGAGAAGTGCTCGGTCTTATACTGACACTTGTTTTTCCCAAAGAGTGTTTGGTCTTGTACTGACACTCAGTTTATCGAAGAGAACTCCTTTTATTTTAAGGCATTTGGCCAAAGCTGTAAAGTATTCAGTTTTTCTTAAAATTAACTAGTTGTTGAACGTTCGGCCATCTTCATAAATCATCCATATAATAATTGCTCGGTCTTATATAGTATTTGTTTCTTTCAGAGTTAGACCGTTCAGTCACTTCTTAAAGTATCCTTCTTATATTAGTTTTCTTCTTGGTGTCTGACCGTTCGGTCAGTTTCTTACAGTATTTTCCATATAATAAAGCAATTGTTTTCTGAATAAGACTATGGGATTTGAATGATATGAATTTAGAAGAATGAGAAGTGTTGTAATCGTTAAGAGAATTCCAAGGAGGAATGTCTCATGAATTGAAGTTGAATTGGTAAAGTATGACCATGGTCAGACTCAGGCTTCGCTTTATCCTGATATTCCGTGATTATTCCTCATCATATAGAAGAGGGTAATTCATGCGTGAGAATGGCAGGAGGTCCTTTAGCCTCAGGGTATTTCTATACCGAGAGCTCCACTGGACTAACCTCGGGTGGCGGTCTGTTGAATGTATCCCACCCAGGTCCACCCGGGTACAAAGAGCGACGAGCTACATGGTTCATACCGTCTGGACAGTGTCTAAAGCGTTTGGTCTTTATGGTTTATACGTTCGGTTTATACTCTTACAGATGTAAGATGCTTGTGTGAGTGGAATGATTGTTTGTACCATTCGGTTTTCATGTTTATATGTATGCTGAAAATGATTAATTAAATTTATATAAGCTTACGCTTAATTTCTGTCTTTGTCTATGTTGTCGATCGGTCTTTACCGTCCGGTTGTTCTCTTCACTGCAATGATCATCCAATGGATGTGAGCAGAGGGTGACTTCGAAGATTCCTTGGAAGAAGCTCTACAACTCGTGCAACCTGAAGATAACGTAGGACCGTCTGGTCAGTAGGAATTGTAGATAACTTTATCTGCCTTTAGAACCGTTCGGTATATGTATATTCTTTTGTAATCCGTTCGGTATAAGTATATTTTGTATGACCGTTCGGTCTCGAACTGATTCCATGGCCGTTCGGTCTTAGCTTGTAAATGGTATCATACTCTTGTTTATTGTACAATTTTAATTCTATATGACATTTCATATTCTTTCCTCTTACTTGCTCCTTTTCAACTGTTCTTTATTATGGTTTATGTTAACTCCTAGAATAAATTATAGTTTCCATCTGTATATTTATTGGGATGTTACAAGAACGGTATTGTGCATGAGGTGATTGCTCCCTATACTCCTCAACACAATGGTATTGCAGAAAGGAGAAATTGAATCATTGTAAACCTGATAAGAAGTATGCTGAAACAAAAAAGTTTGCCCCACAAGTTTTGGGGAGAAGCTGCTATGACTGTTGCCTACGTGCTCAATAGGTGTCCTACCAATAGGCTTGATTTCAAAGATCTAGAAGAGGTGTGGACAGGGACAAAAGCCTCTATTAAACATGTAAATTTTTTTGGTTCTGTATGTTATAAATATGTTCAGACCAACAAAGGAAGAAATTGGATGGTAGGAGTGAGCCTATGATTTTTCTTGGCTATAATTGTACAAGCTCTTATAAGTTATGCAACCCACATCACAGGTGAGTTCCAGCAAGGATGTGTATTTTGATGAATCCAGTTCTTGGAAGGAATTTCAAGACTCAACAGTCCCATGTTTACAGATTCATTGGGAAGAAGATAATTCATCACAAAATAGAAAGGGTGTTGTATCATAGGTAACACGAGACAGATCAGTGAGAAATAGAGTTGCCGCTCCACAACTCTCAGATTATGAAACATACTCTAATGGTGTTATCATCGATGAGGGAAATCTGCTTCAATGTCTGACATTTATGGCTAACATAGAACCCATCAAGTTTGAAGAAACTATTTAAAACAAAGTATGGAAGACATCAATGGAAGAAGAAATTAGAAGTATTGAAAAGAACCAGACTTTGGAAATGGTTGATTTGCCACATCACAAGGTGCCTATTAGTCTTAAATGGATTTTCAAGACAACTCAAACCAGATGGTACAGTGGCCAAGCACAAGGCAGGCTTTGTGCAAAAGGAAGGCCTAGACTATTTTGTATCTGTGGCCAGATTAGAGAGAATAAAGTTAATAATAGCTTTGGCCAGTTTGAAGTGTTGGAAAATGTAGCAACTTGATGTGAAATCTGCCTTTCTTAATGGATGGTTAGATGAAGAAATATAAGTTACACAACCTCTTGGATGCTTGCAGAAAGGGAGTGAATGTGAATATAAAGTCTTAAAGATAAGAAAGGCTCTATGTGTCTCGAAACCGTTAGATTTACAAAGAAGATACAACATGAACGAGACTTAAGTCCAATTACATAAAAGATTTACATTACTCTTAGACCTAAAACTTTGAGATAATGAATTAAGAGTTCTTCATCTTTTATATAATGCTTTATTTTTTCATTTTTATTTCTATTTAATGTAGGATTTAGATTCATATTCAAAATTCTAACAAAATCCTAGAGCTTGGAATAAGAGAATATATGCACTTCTCAGTAGTATTGGTTTTCTGAAATGCCCCGTTGAGATGGAGTCTATGTAAAAAATGTGAAGGCAGATGAGAATCTTATCATTATTAGAAGCAATGCTGCAGATACTGAGGACATTAAACAAAATCTGAAGATGGAATTTGAGATGGCTGATTTGGGAATTTTGACATAATTTTTGGGATTGGAACTTTTCGTGTACTGAAAAGGGGATCATTATGCACCAAAGGAAGTATATTTCTGAAGTTCTGAACAAATTCAGCATGCAGGAGTGTAATGCAATCGAGACTCCTGCAGAAATAAATCTGAATCTTGGTTTAAGAGATGGGGAAATAGCTATTGATGGAACTCTGTTGAGACAAATCGTGGGTAGTCCAAGGTTTATTTGTCAAAGTAGACCTGAAATATCCCTGGATTAGTTAGTAGGTTTATGAGTAGTCCAACAAAAAAGCACATGCTAGCTGCAAAGAGGATTCTGAGATACCTGAAATGAGCTTTGGAGTTTGGAGTTCTGTTTTCAAATCAAAGAAAATGATGAAATAAGGCTGGTGACTTATTCTGATTCAGATTGGAGTGGTTATATAAGGGATAGGAAAAACACTATGAGTAAGATTTTCCTACTGGGTGGATCACCTATCTCCTCGAAGAAAACTGTGGTGGTTATATCAAGTAGTTGAATATATTGCAGCATGTTCAACAACATGTCAAGTCTTGTGGTTACTCTCCAACAAATCTACCATAAGATCTGGCAAAAAAAACCCACTATTTCACGGCAAGAGTAAAGGTGTGATTCAGATGAAGCATTGCAGAAGTAAAGTCCAATTAGCTGACATATTAATCAAGGCTTTGAAGATTGACAAATTCAAGAAGCTAAAAGATTCATTAAATGTTGTATGGTTTTCCTAGAAAGGATTTTTAATCAAGGAGGAGTGTTAGGAAGTAATTAAAAATCATGTACAGTAAGTTAGTTAACAAAACCACCGTCATGTACCTAAAATACCTCTGTTTGATTCATTAATGCATATATTCTACACTCATTATTACTGAGTACAATGTTTTATGTATCATTGCCTCTTTTTCTGTTAGTGTGTGTGACTCTCCCTTTTACTCCAACAAATAGTAGAATCATGAAAGATATAATTTAAAAGAAAAATGAATACATCATGGTAGGATTAAAATAAAAACCCATACTTAAATATAGCATTTGACTTTGTTTGAAATAAGGCGATGAATCATCGCATTTTTTGTATTTTATATTAATGTTTTATTTATAATTGTTTCAAACTTTTCTTTACAATATTGATGTCTTCGACAATTCGCGCATTGATCCAAACACAGGTTAACTAATCAAATCTAAATTCAGTTAATTCTACGCCGTTCTTGAAGTAAAGTAAACATTCCCGCAACACGGGATTGTATTAAAAATAATTATGCTTATAAATAAAAGTTACTCATACGAATAATTTTTTAAATATCCCCCATTTCGGTAATTTGAAAAAACAAAACAATTACAACTGTAAGGACTTCAATTTTTATTCTAATATAAATAGAAGTTAAAAAAAAAAAAACACAGATCCTAGTTTCATTTTATAAACTCCTCTCTCTCTAGAAACATATCCTTCAAATTCTCTACCTTTTCACTACACCATCTCAAGATTTAACCGTTCAATTGTTGATCAGGAAGTTCCTGATCCTTGAGCTGAGAGCTACATTCTAAATCGATCAATTTGCAATTTGGTGTAAGTAAGTCAATTTCCCTCTTTTCCATGAGTTATTGAATTGTGATCATGCAATTTTCTTCGTTGCATGTTATGAACGATCCTTTTCTTACATTCTCAGTCAAGATTCTTGCTTAAGAACTAATCTCTATCACCAATTGGTAGTTTGTAGGATCCTGTGAAATTTCCTTGTGAGGCAAGCTAGGCTCTAGGGTTCTTGTGAGTGGAATTGCTTCAATTCAAGGTAAGGGAAGCTGGAATTGTTTGTTTAGTATTGTAGAATTTACTGTAATTGTATTAATATTATGAAGAGTGATTTTTATTTGAATGCATGTATGAAAACCATGTATGTTGTTGTGTGATTGTTGCATGAAGCCGAAAATACTTAAGCTTAATGTGTGTTTATATTCTGTGAACCAAGTGATCTGAAGAATTATTAGTGTTGAAGGTTTGTGAATGTATATATGCTACGAATTCAATTGCTTAAGAGTAGTAATTCAGTTTCTGTAGATTGTGGGAAAGTGACTAAGTAAATTGCATTGTTTGAGTCAAATTATGGAACTTAAGTAGTGAGTTTTTGAGTTAGTGGTCTAGACTTAATTTGAACCTTTAAGGTAGCTCAAATAGGTTAGTTAAAACTTGTAGGCAGCACTAAAAGAGCTTAAGACATATTGCTGGACAAACATATAGACTATATTAGAATTTAGACCAAATTGATGGAACTTGGGTAGTGAAACTGAGAACTATAGGTTAGATACTGGTTTAGGATATAGGAAACACTTATATAGGTCAATTATGACTTATAAGAGGCATCAAAGCAGTCTGAAATGGTTTCTAAACAGTATGATCCAATTTGAGCCCCTAAGTGAATCTATATGGAGTTTTTGATCTTAAATCCTTGCATATCTATTAGAGTTTAGTGTTGAAATCATGTGTGAGACTTCAAACAAGTTAGATTCAACTTGTATTTCGAGTTAGGAGTGTCCAAAGTTCACCAAATGGCCTAAAATAGATTTTGAGTGGGTGAGTTCTCAAAATCTGCAGAAATTCTGCAGATTTCACGCCTGGGCGCCCCTAAAGGGTGCTGGGCGCCCTTCAACTCGACATTTTCCGGAATTCTGGCGCCCGGGCGCCCTTAAATGGCCCTAGGCGCAGTTTTCTGCTGTTGCTTTTGTTTGTGATAGTTTGGGGGGTTCCGGATGTCCGTTTTGGACGTTCTTTAGGTCGTTTTGGGGGTTTTAGACCCTTCCGGAGCCGTTGATGATGGTTTCGGAGCTGTTTGAATTATTTAAGTATTGATAATTAAAGTTCATAAAGAAATTGTTATTAATAGACGATGTTTCCGTGAAAATATGTAATGTATGAGTTATATATGTTTATTTTGCTGCTGAATGAGATTGTATGATTAATTGGATGAAGTTGGTGAAGTGAAACAAGATCAGTGGTATGAATCATGGGCTTTGAGAATCAAATCAAGATCTCTAGGTGAGATCATTGTTAATGTTGAAAATGGATATAGGAAGCTCAATCTTGGGTGTTTCCATTTTATATGGGCCAAGAATGAGTGACTCAAATTAAGTTATGAGAATGGATATAGGAAGCTCAATCTTGGGTGTCTCCATTTTATATGGGCCAAGATGAGTGATATCATGTTAAGTACTGAAATGAATATAGGTAGCTCAGTCTTGGGGGTTGCCCTTAAAGCTCTAATGACTATTCAATCTCACTTAGAGAAGATTAGTTCATGTGGTGAAGAGCAGTAGGGGGTCCTAGTCTTGGTTGTCTCCATTTTATATGGGCCAAGGTGAGTGATAACGGACCAACCTTGTGTGTGGTAGGGTGAAACCCATTGGCAATGGCTTTGCAAAGCAGTAGAGGCCACCACAAGTCATGACCCGGCATAGCTCGATATTCATTCCGGGTCCGGACGAATCTAAGTCTAACACTACCTAATAAAACAACAAATTATAACTTAAATAAACTGTTCTTCCTTGCTTGTTGTATTGTATGTCTCTTTTACTATGTTTAATTGTAATTGACTTGTTTTCATTAAATTCTAGTTTACCCTTGCTTTGTTTGCTGCTTGTTCTTGTTTGTGCATGTTTTCTTTTGCAATGATCATCCAAACTGGATGTGAGCAGATATTTCAGAGGCCCCTCTGGAACAGGTTTTAGACGTAGCTGATACGGCTGAAGTCCCTGACACTGCAGCTGAGTAGTCTAGGTGGTTAGTTTTATTTGTATAGTTTAATTCCTTTACTCTTTTCTTCTTTTGAAAGACTTTATGCTATATGTAGAGCTTATATCTCATTTTGGATGACTGTATTATATACATTTCATCTGACTTTCACTCTTAACTGCTTTACTTTATTACGCATGTTGCATTCCACTTGATATGAAATTATACACATATTTTTGGAATGTTACCAACAGTATAGAAAATTTTCCTAAAAAAGGTAATTATAAAGAAATGCTATAAATTTTTCAGGTAGGAATAATATTGGTTTGTCGTGACTCCACTGGTGAGTGAGCAGTGACCCCATCTTTGTTTTATCACTCCTTTTTGTACACTGACACTTCACTTTGTCCGTTTTCTTTGCCTTTTCAAAGTGTCACGTGGCGCCAGGTGTACATGTTTTAGAAGCAGATGATATTCCAACACTTCACAACTGTCGTCTTCATTTTAACCTACAATTTTCATATATATATATATATATATATATATATATATATATATATATATATATATATATATATATATATATATATATATATATATATATATATATATATATATATATATATATTCCATTATAATTTAAAAATAGTGTGTATTTTTATATTGACTGTTTGGAACCTAAAACTTTATTATAATTTTATTTTTAAAAAATATTTTAGAAAAAAAAAAATATTTAAACAGAATTTGACTTCAATTCCTAAACTAAGATTATTAATCATGATAAAATCAAATAAGAATTTCATATGTTTTTCATGTTTTTTTGCATGGACGGCAGAGACATACAGAGAGATTTGACCAGCAAAGTAGAAAGTCGAAGTGACAGACAGCTCTTGTTCATGTGTGTCCGTTCCGTAGAGTTTGGACTTGGTCATACAGATATTTTCTTGCCGATTCTAGGGATTTTTTTTCAGTCACCATCTTCTAAGAAACCTTACCAAAATGGGAGAAAATGTTTTTCCTTTTAACCCACAGAATGGAATCATAAAAGAAAAGAAGTCAAACGATAAACGATAAACCAAAATCAATTGCGGGGCACAACCCGTATCTCAGTGACAAAAACATGATATTAAGAGAAAAAGTAGCACAGTGCATTGAAGGCCAAGTCATGCAGAAGCTCCGTCCATGGCATGCTCAAATGTTCGAATATATGCAAACATCGTCCTCAATCATCATAACTCATACATGTTTTTTCAAATTTCTTTTTGCTCTTCTAATTTTCTTTTCTGTTTTGTTGTCTAGCATTTTTCGTGTTGTTCTAGATTTTAATTAATGAACACACAAACTAATCCTATCGATCAGGAATCTGGAACACTGAATAGTAAGGACTGTACAGACAGGTTACTTTACACATCATTTTCAACTGTTTGTATGTTGTTCCAATTAGTATTGTTGCATGCATTTCCCAGATATCACGCATCTCTTTTAAACTTTTTCTAACCACATGCAATTCAGATAATAAAGATTGTGCAGTAAGCTGCATATTCACATTGAAAATTATACCAAAGAATACATTACATACAGTAAAAGCGTATATATACTGTTGAGTTTTGGAATAAACGTATCTAAAAGTGAAAAAAAAAATGGCTGTATGAAAATAACACGTCTTGGATATATATAACTTCGATTACTGCTAATAAGTTCTTATTGGCAATCTGAAGGTCATGAATGTTTGAAGTTCGATGGTTCATATGTCTAACCTAAAATAATCATACAAGAGGCAGTTTAAATTTCATTATAAATAAATATGAAAAGAGATATATCTTCATCTCGTTACTAGAGAATTGAAATTTACCTTTTCTTGGAGTTATAATTAATTCGTTCATGATGACAAATATATTGCTTAAACATATTATTTACAAACAGAAATAAAGACATGTTATTATTATTATTATTATTCTTTGTTGGCAGTTGAATAAAGTCCACATTATGTGTAGTGACGTATAATTTACACTTGGTTGAAAAGAAATAAGTTACATCATTATGTAAATGTGTGCAAAATTGGCATCTGAGTAAAGTGTCATTGACATTATTTATGTACAATTTACATTCCTTTACATGCACTTAAATAGGAATATCAAATTAATAACTTACTTTTTCCTACTGCATAGTTTTTCTTTTATCTTTCAGTTTCACATTAATTTTTTGTATTTCTCTATTTTTTTGTCCGTACACTATATATATATATATATTGTGTAAATAGGTTAGACCCCAAGTACTCTAATATAAATGTAAAGATTATTTTCCAAAAGGAAATTTAACTCATGAAAAGTGTACATTTCACCTTTGAAATGAGAGCGAAAATTTTCAATTTCTCAAGAGAGTTTGCGAAAAGTTGAAAAAACAGTAATAGAGACATCTAACTCCAAGTGAACCAGATTAATTACGTGTGATCACATGTAGTAAAAGTACTTAGGATAGACAACTTTTTTGGATGAACTATCAAACATAGGAAAAAAAAACACTTATGTTTTCATATATATTATTTTAAATTAAAAGAATATACTAATCACGTAAATGTTTATTTTTTCTTTTTTTCCGAGGTTCATGTATGCTCTCTATAATTTTTTTTCAGTTAAAAAAATGGATAAGTAGAATCATGTGGGATGCTCTAATCGACATGTATAATCAGAATACGAAAAATAAAAAGTTTTGACACAGACAACATCAAACACTCTACATGTTACAAATCAAAAGATACAGATAAGAAAATGGATCGAGCCACACATATATGTTGGTGAGAAAGTCTTTTTACTGTATATTAAACTCTACTTCATTATCATTAATACTTGACGAGACTCATGCTGATATATAAGCAATTCTCTTAGGTATTCGGGAATTCCTATCTAGCTCTCTTTCACACACACTCAAATAATCATTCTTTTCACCCTTTATTATACTTTCTAAGTCCTAACAAATTCTGTAGTTGATAAACAAAGAAATAAAATTATGTCAAACAGAATATGCAAATCTAAAAAATGGAAAGAACTGAGACACACAATTAGATAAGAATGAGAAAAGTTTAATGAAATTAAGAATTTTTATGTTACATTTACTGGAATGATTATATTTATTTAACATATGCCAACATTTATTTTATAGACCAGACAAGCAGTTCTCCTTATAACCCCAAGAGAAAAAAAAAATCAAATTATTTTTCTCGATGTAAAAAATTGTTCCGTATGTTATTATTGTGATTTTTTATTGAACAAATAATTAGACTCAATTTTATATATTTTTTTTACTATTACTTTTGGGTCAGAACTATATATTTTATCTGGATAATATTCAGTAATAAAAGCATACATTAAATGTCAATATAAATTGCAGAAATGAATTTTTACTTCCGATTAGACAGTAACATAAAAAATATTACAGAATTGCAGCAAAGTTTAATTTTGTTTTCTTATTTACAAATCACCGACACTTTTTTCATGCTATAATTCACACTACAGGTAGACGAATCAAAATGAATCATAATTTTGTAATAATTTTTCTTGTTGCTTCAATACGAAGTAAAACAAAGAAATTTAATTTCAATGATGTATGTTTATATTTGAAATTTTAGTATCTAGGAATTTATAATAACATAACATAACCATTATGTTTTCTTCTGTATGGATTTAGTGACCTAATACTCATCCTGCCGGAGCAGTTACGTTATCTATCACCTGTCTTCTAACAATGCAAAGAAAAATGATTTGTATTTTTTATGAACACAGTTTTTTGGATTATATGTTCAGAGTTTCTTAATAAAGTACAATACATATATAATAGAACTCACCTAATTCATTTTTATTGTAAACAGCAAGGAATGTCGTGTACCAAAGCTAAAAGAAATTCAAAATGATCACCAAAAGGAACATTCACATAATTAGGAACATCATGAGTACTATTTCTGGTGTAGAACCCTGTAAGTGCAAGACATTATTTCAAGAGAAAATTTATTACAGTACCTTCCTCATAAGAATTCTGGGTACCTCCTCAATTTCTCACAAAGAAGAATCTCCAAGCTTTTACTTCATGCTGCTTCAAGCCATCTCTTCTTAATGTCCATAATATAGGGACCGAAAAGCATATACATACATATATATATATATATATATATATATATATATATATATATATATATATATATATAAATAAATTAGTTGCTCTCTTCCTCATAGTGATTACTACGTGCTCTCATCCGATACATATATCTTAATATCTATACATGCTTGATGGATGTATAGCATGATATGTATATGCATGCTATGGATGATGACCCAACCTGAGCTCCAAATCCAGGCCATTCTCTTCAGTGTCTTCAAACTTATTCTTAATTTCATGAAAACACAATGGATTAGAGTAGAAGTTGAAATTGGTGGTACTCCAATCCTGCAGAAAGACGTGACCCAGTTGGTCTTTTTCTGCACACGAAAGCTCAGCATGGGAAGGTGTAACAGTGAGTGAAGTGGGTGGAAAAGAAAGATGAGGGAAGGTATTAGCATGAGAAGGAGTAGATTGGGTTGGAACTTGAACGAGATCTGCATGGTTGTTGGTTGCATAAACTTTGTTAGAAGTTGAAGGAGGAGTAGGAGGAGTAGGAGGAGGAGAGAAAGTGGATTTGGTGTTGTTGTTGGCCCTTTGTTTTCTGTGTATGTTCATGTGTCCACCTAAGGCTTGTGCTGTTGTGAAGCCTCTCTTGCAAAAGATGCACTCGTAGGATCTGGAAGTTCCAATGTTGGAGTAGAAGTCTTCTGGGTAGTTTAAGTCCATGGTGAAGAGGGAGAAATGGACTTAACTAATTTGATATACAAGTTAATAATTGTATATGTGAGACATGGAAAGAGTCCTAAGAGAGGGTATTATTATAGAAAGGAGAGGTGGAGGTGGCTTCAGGAAGAGACAAAATGAGGACATAGACATTACCTACCTATAATTAATACTCATCTCACTCTGCTATCTCATATCTCTTGAAAAGTCTTTCATCTTTCCTAAGACAAACTATTCTAGCCGGCCTTTAAATCTCTCTATTTTTCTTACATATTTTATCTTTCATTAGTATTCTTTATTATGATGCTGATTTATTTATTTCTCAATCTGTTTGTGTTTATCTGCTTCTTAATTATAGGTTTAATATCTTAAATGTTTTTATCTTTTCAAATTAAAATGACATATGATCTTGTGTTCATGAATTTTTTCATCAATGAAAGTCTGATATATGAAATAGGTGTAAACTTAAATTGAATTGAAATAGCAACTTAAATTAAAATGAGGTATTCTTTAAAAAAAGATAATGATATATTAATAAAGATTTTTCGATAACATTTTCACATAACACAAATTTCATTTTTTTTATTAATTTAAAATATATCATTACAATAATAAATAAATAATAAATTAGTAAAACAATAACACGTATATTACGTCAAATATTATTAAAAAAATCTGTATCAAAATAAAATGTTTGTCAGAAGTTAATAATGTTCTCCCCCTTTGCTTATGAAAATCAATTCACTCAAGACAGTTTATTTCCCTAGCTAACTTAACATTATAAATATATATATATATATATATATATATATATATATATATATATATATATATATAGAGAGAGAGAGAGAGAGAGAGAGAGAGAGAGAGAGAGAGAGTTGTACAGCGAAATCAAATATTGATTTATTTCTTAATGTTTGCTCAAACACCAATTAACCATGAAAAAGGAGATATATAGTTTCCGTAACCCTAACCCTACATATATATGACTCTGTTCATCTCTATGAAGCTGTGATGACAGACATTCCAATATATTATTTAGAAACAGAAAAAATGGTATGTAAATGTTTGATGGAAGAATTTTACTAAGCATGAATTGAATATATAGTATTGGGAAGGAAAGATGGTGGAAGCTTCGTGGTGGAGGAAGGAGTAGAAGAGAACATTAGAAGGTGATGGTGGTATGCTATTTGTAGCTTGTACTTGTCCTTGAGTTCAAACTCCGCACCAAAAATTGGAAGTGACACTTCGTCATATCACTCTCAATATACACTGCCCTACCATCTTTTTGCCTTCACCTCAAATTCATTCTTTGGGATTTTCTTCTCTCATTTCAATTACAAGACACTAATCTGTCAATCACACCTAGATAATGCTCCTTTAATTAAGAGATACACGTTTGCTTGGCCTTTTTGCTGTCTAGATAAAATCCACCAATATGTTTTGTTTATTAATTTTCTTTTCATACACACCAAATTACAAGCATAATTAAGAATATTACAACAAGAAATTATTTATTGATGAAAATATGTCAATAAAATATAATTTATTGATGAATTTTATAAATAAAAATAAATTTGTTGGTAAAATTCGTAGAAAATTTTAAATTATTATTTTTATCGAATTTTTTTTGTTAGTAAAATTGTGTCTCATTTTTCACTTTGATCTTTGATATTTTTGTGAAAAAATCAATAGGTAAATTCGTCTTTAAACTAAAATTTTGATGATTAAAAAAAATTATTAATAAATCCTTAGATAATTTCGGCATCAAATTTTTCTCATGATCTAATGAAATATCTTTACAAGTTAATTAGAAATGTATGAAAAAAAATAAAAAAGAATAGAAGGAGCAAAAGGAAAAAAAGAAGAAGAAAGAAAGAGAAAGAACAATATTTATCGACCAAAAAAATTCATCGATAATTAATGATCAACCTTTTATATTGATAATTATCGATAAAAAATTACAAACAAATTTTTAAATGTCGTTAATTATTGATAAACTTTGTGATCTATTGGTAAAATATATCGATAAACATCTTTCTAATAATTTTTTACCGTTGGTAGGTTATTAACAATTTTAATTTACCAATAAATTTTAAGTGTTACCAATGAATTTTGATTATGGATAATATCAATTTTCTTGTAACATTAGTAAGTATGTAAAGAAAAATTTTCAAATATAAAACTAATCAAACCATTAAAAATTAATAAAAAAATTTAAGTAAAATAATTTTATTTTCAAATTAAACAAAAATCAAATATTAAAGATAATAAAGAAGGTATATTTTTTATATTACCTAACAAATGAAACATTTACGTTATTGAAAATTGAGAATAGAACATTCTCATGTGAACAAACTAAATAAATAAAAAAACCCAAAAACTATAAATAATCAAATATAAAACCTAAAAACTATTTGAATCACTAAAATTGATAATACACTTTTTTAAACATAACCACACAAAGAAGAAAATATGTCTAATTACAATTGTGATAAGAAGAAAAATACTTTAAATATGTGAGTGATAAGAATAAACTAAACAATTAAAAGAGAAGAGAATTGTGTATGAGAATTGAGATAAAAAAGAAAGAGGTATGAGTATTGAGACAAGAACGAGATAGATATATACATCTTCTTTCTCACATCCAATTAAGAGAATATGATATTATTCATATACATAAATGTATCTAGATAATGTATAAATTTTCATAAAAAAATTTCTAACTCACCTTTTATAACATCTGGTTCGCTGGCTTGCAGGTCAACTACACAAGGATGACTTATTTTTTTAATTTTGTTATTTTGAATTAACAAACATAATGTATAGTGCTCCAACAATAAAAAAAAAAGCGTAATTTACGCGTAATCAATAAAATATTTGTTCAAAATAAAACAACAATTATGGATTTTGAAATCAAAGACAATTTTGTACCTAAATTATTAGGTTCACGCATTATTAAACATAATGGTTATGTTCAAACATTTATCTGAAAGTGAGTTAAAAAACGCATATCACATACTACTTTTTGCAGACCCAAGTATAAACTTATAATCCCTAGGTATGGTTCCTGTCATGAAGATGTCCTAACTTCGTCTTCAACAGTAATCACTCTCTCTCATAAACTCCAAAAACCTCCAAATTACTGCATATAAAAAAAAAAGTTCTCATTCATTTTTTTTTTTAAATTTCTTCAAATCTATGGTTGTGGAAATGTCCTGTATTTTGTTGGGTAATGTTGTCATGAAATTTATCAAATATTTTAGTATTTTCCTCTTGTCTTGTAGGCTCTGGAGAAGAGAACAAAACATGATTTTGTAGATTTTTCTACCTCTAGACACATATTAATTATGATTGCGTGTTTATGAATTAATCCTTTTAGTAGTTGGTATTTTTCCCTAAGTAATTCTTTTATAAATCGAAAATTGAAGTATTGGAGTTTCATGTTTGTCACACTCTCATACTGTCTCCCTTACATAGTAGTACCTCAAATGTAGTAGCTACAGAACAGTTCTTAAAAAGAAAAAAATCAGTTGATTCTCAACCAATGGGTGAATCGGTTATTTTCAATAAAAACAATGTTTTTATGTAAAAAAGACATTTTTTTCTTAAATTTATTGATAGAAAGTTTATATTACAACTTTTATTGGTTGTCTCGTCAATAAATTATATCTTGCTTTTGATATACTTATTGTCGTGATGAAAGACCTATTCCAAAAATGATAGTTGTTGGACTCCAAAATGAAAGAAACAAGGAGAAAAATAGCATTCTCATTGGACGCAAATAGAGATATGATGGTGTTAAATTCTTAGTATTTATGATGAAAAAAGTGACTTTATTAGAATACAAACAAAATATATGTTTATCTATACTTTTTCATATAATTTTACATATATATCGTTTAATTTCTTGAAGAACGTCCTTCTTATTAAGAAATCCGTTAGTTTATGAGGGGATGATGAAAATATTTATTTATTACAGAAAAAAATGGGATATAAGACAATGACAAGTACAACGATAAGAAAACGAAAGACATTTTGGTGTGGTGGGTTTTTCTACCAAATTGCCCCGTCGTATTAACATTTTCTTCTTGGATGTTTGTCAACACAGTTTACTTTGCTTCTCCCTGTTACTTGTTTTGTAATGTATGATTAATTCATTAATTAAGAATTGCCACGATAAACTTCTCTATTTTGTTCTTTATTATATATACGTGTATTTGTACTGTACTTTTGACCTCACGTGTCTACATTTTAATGTCATTCAAGCAAACAAATACTATCTAACACACTTGTTTTCGTGTCTCTTCTTTACCAATGACAAGTGATGAAGTTTCATTAGCCATGAAAGCTGTCGAATCCAGTCAATTTAATTAATGTAAATCGCACAACTTAATATACTTTTAATAATCTACATATCACCCATGCTTTAATTAGTACGTGCTTATAAAATTATAATAGTATTTTGTTTACTCCAAGATGTTATGTATTAAACTCTTTATAAAGTTAATAGGTTTAGATTAATTTAAAATGTAACCTTGTTAGCATGCTTTCACACAGACTCGTCAAAAAAGTATATCAAATAAAAACGGTTTCTTATTGAGAGGAGAAAAGGTATATGATAGCCAACAATAAAAGAAAAAATAGTTGTTATTTTAAGTAGTTATTAATAATTTTTAACTTTAATCAATTCAAATTCTTTTAGATTGAATCAATTTAATTTCTTTCAGTTAACTAAATAGTAAAATGAAAAAAGAAATTAAACAGATTGAAACTCATCGACAAGTATTTCAGTTAACTAATAAAACATGAGTTCTTTTAAAAAATGATGTTGGGAATAACATTAGAGGAAGATGAGATATTAATGTTTATAATGGACAACATGCTTAAACTGTTTACCGTGTGTATTTAGTTTTTGTTTTCTCTAGCGACAACTATGTATATAAAAGTTCCTTGTTAGGTTAATGTTAAAGGAAGAAGAACAAAGCTTAAAAGGCTAAATTAGTATGCAGAATCTCTTAATTAATAAAAGCATTTGTTCTTGTTCATTTAATTTTAGAGCCTCTCCTGATATTTTAAACTGATATCACCATAAACAATGAGACTTTTATACAATTTATTTACTTATTATTTGAGAGTTAACAAACAAGAGAGATTCGCACTCAATTTTACAATATGTGTATTTTGGTTAATTCTAAATTTATTAAGAATTATGTTTAAAGTTTCAAGTTAACTAGATAATCAGACTATTTCTAATATATAAAAGTAAATATAAACCTCATCTTATAAATCGATCTTGGAAGGTTAAATTAAGTTTAATATTGATTTTTAACCTAATATCAGAATTATTATTAAAATAGATTATGAAAAAAATGGACGATGAATCGTAGAATGAAAGAAATAGTTTTTCATAGAAACATTTCTAAGCTTTGATGTAACAAAATGAAATAGCACATTAAGCAAATATGTTATATCGATTAAGAGGCTTAGGTGCTGATTAGTATGAGACATCACATGTACCCATTCCTGTGATGTTATAACCTCTTTTTATAGTCACCGTATTATCCTTAGAATTACCTTTGACATTGAGAATTATTGTACCTCGTGGTATGCAAAAAATTATCAGATAAATAAACAAAAGAAATCTCTCTAACTGAAAATGAAAGAAACAAAAACTGCGATCTTACAACATTAACAGAGGTGTAATAAAATTGATGAAAAGTGATAGTTTTGCATAGAAAAAGTAAAGAAATTAGAGTGTATAGCCGAAGAGGAGAAAAGAAAGGTTGATGGCAAAGGGAGAGGAAAAGTAAATGAGGTGAATGAATGAATGGAAGAAGAAAGTGACGTGCGCCGACTAGCTTACTTTAACCCATTCCTCATCTTTCACTAGAACTGCACTTTTGGCAGCTCCTATTGTACACCCAAATGTCCACTTTCATTATTCCTCATTCATACTTATGTGACATCATTGCATTGCACTACGTACACTTGGATCATTTCTTCATTCCTTTTCTTTTTTCAAACTTCCCCAAACAACCATTATCACTCTTTCCTACTCATTTTCACACCCCAACAGATATACAGAGAAAGAGAAAAGCATACCATTCCCTTTTTCGGATGCTACTGACAAAAACTCTGCGTTTGTTTTTAGGGAAACCTCATCATGGTTTCTAAGCCACACATCACATAGGGAACATGCAACATATCTCATGTTGGAAAACACACACACACCCACATACCAAATCTACCACTTTGAATAAATTACACCAATTGAGTTACCAAACCTACACAACATTATGCAGCAAAATTCATCTCTCTGCGCTCTATCTCCCACCTTCAGTTTGACAGTTTATCTGAAAAGGACATCAAATTCATAACAGGTTGAATGTCCCTCCTGAGTCTCCTGACATATTTTCTGCTTCTCCCTTTTCATTCTTCTCCTCTATTATTACGCTTACGTAATCTCATACATCTTTCTACTTTCTATTTTTTTTCTCTTCTGAATCATCGCATACCATTCACAACGCTTTCAAAACCACCCACACCATTAAATACCTGCTTATCATATTAAAGACTAATCTTTTTTTTATACCACATCCCTTTATTATTACATCTTTCTTTATACACACGCCTACGAATAAATACACAAGCTCTTTTTCTCCTTTTAATCGTAAAAGAAACGTATATAGGTCAGAGTATAGGAAAGTAATTAGTGTAGGATTACTATTATACCGAATATATAACTTATATATGTTCGTATATCTACACACAAGTATACACTAACGTATATACCCAATTAAAAATTATATTTTAAGACAAGATTATTGACTGCTTTTAAATAACTCATACTATATATATATATATATATATATATATATATTTATATATATATATATATATATATATATATATATATGTCAATATTTTAATTAATGAATGTTCAATAAACAAATCATTCGCTACGGTGTCCAAGAAAAAAAGGTGCGGTTGAATAACTGCATTACATATATATGTATGTATGTATAACCAAGATGTTGAGTTACTTTCTTGATTGTTTATTTTATATGTACATTATATATCAATATTATTGCGAATACTATAATAAAAACATGATGTTATTGAATGCTGTTTGACCATGGTTATATTAGGTGTTTCCAAGAAAGAACTCGACAGAAACCACCCTAAAGATACATCAAGACTATAGGTGCGTGTATCTAAAAGAATGAATGTATAATTTAAATAATATCTATCTGAATGATCACGTGTTCGTCATCTATCTTGAGAGACTGAGGAAATATAATTATAGTTCGTAGGAATTCATACTAAATAGTTATATTCAGTCAAACTAAACAAACCCTACTCATTGACTGTCAGATCAGACGATCAAGGTGAAGATTTTTTTTTAAAAGAGCAATGTCTTCCACTTGAGACATATACAACAGTGTGAAAATTAAGAATCTCTCCATGTTTGATCTTCTCTCTGATATGCAGTCGTGGCCTTCAATTTTTATCACTTGGCTTTAATCAAACTGATTTTTTCCCAACCTTGTTGGATCGATCACTCAAATGGGTACAAATTAGAAAGAAACACTCCTCTTCTCCGCCTCCCCCACAAAAGAAAACAAACAAAATAGAACCATTGCAACCTTAAAAAATGCAACCAAATTAGAAGATCTCAATTAAGAAATATAATATCCATGAGATGCAGAATAGAAGAAGAAAGCAGCTTATATGGGTTAAAAATATAACCAGTGCAGGAAGTTAAGCAAATTCGAAGTTACAGACTAGCAGATCTGCCAATATTTGAAAAATTGCACCGAGCTACATAGCTAGCAATCAGTGTCCCAATCGTAGTTCCAAATCTAACTTCTCTGGTTGTTTAAGAAACCCTATTCCCAACTCCAGCTTGATGCTACGCTCACTACTCTTACAAACATTGCATTCCTCTCCTATTTCACAACCCTGTACTTCCTCAACTCCCAAACCAATCTCTTTGTTCTTACAAATCTTAATTTCTTCACTTTCTTGAGGAACCGAAAGAGTAAGAAACTGGGAAGATGCGAGTGTTGGTTTCTTGTCTCCATTGAGAGAAACTGGCGGGGTCAGTGAAAACGACACAGTCAAAGAAGGGCTATAAAGTGGAGAACAATGAGCACAGTTGAAAAGGTTAGTGTTAGATAGAGAAGAGGATGGAGAGGAGGGTGAAAGATGAGTGGGGTTTGGCATAATGCTAGGGTTAGGTTTAGGAGACTCGGAAACCCATGATGATGAGGGTAAGGAAGATCTCAACCTTGCCCTATCCCTTCTGTGAACATTCATGTGGCCACCCAAGGCTTGAGCAGACTTGAACTCTCTCTTGCAAAAGCTACAAGCATAGTTTCTAGCAGGCCATGAACTTCCCCATGAATGCTCCTCAAAGCCAAACCTATCCCCTTTATCCGTGTTTCTGGTCAGATAGTTTCCTTCCATGGAATTCTTTGTAATTGTTCTGTCAAAAATGTGACCTGTAGAAAGAAAGAAAAATGAAACATAGTATTAAAAAAATGGACTTTGTTATATGGATCTAGCTAGTTCTTACTTGTTAGGACTTCAAAGGTGGTATGTTGATGTTGAAGCTGAGGTTCATATATACTCTGAGGCAGAAAGTGACGATCTCTCTCAGCAGGCGTACTTCATCTGGCACCGTCTGCAGGTACTGTATTTGGATATTTCTCTGCTAAGTATAATGGAGAAGCTGTGTGAAACTGGTATTCCCTTTTGCCTTAACCTGGAAAGCTCTCGCAAATAATGCTTATACTATATTACACTCTATCTACTACTGCCTTTCACCAGAATTTGACTTCTAAAAAACATATACTACTCAATGATCCTACACCATCTACCTACTTTTCTACTTTATTCTTTCCCCTTCATCTCTTAACAAAATTTTTAATTCCTGATAAAAGGGGAAAATCACTATTCAAGAATCTTTTTCTGGTTACTACCAATGGCTATGCCCACATACCATTATTTTAAGAATAATAAAATTCATTTATATTAAAAAATTACAATTTTTAAAAACATAATAAATATATAATTACTATTATATGAATACAAATTCAAAATCAAATGTATTAAACTTTAAAAAAAATATAAATTAATGTCATAAAAAATATATTATATTTTTATAGATTAGATAGTTAGATGGGAAGTATCAATAAAGTATGTGTCAAACACATATTAGAAATACAAACTGAAATATGCTTTCTTCATAGGGCAATGTAGTTATTCTGTGATATACTAAAGCCACATTTTGTCAAAGATATGTATCACAAATAGATCATCAATTAAAATTGGTGTTAACAAACACATGATAATGGCAAATTAAGAAGGTTCGTTTGCTTCACAAACATTAACTTCTAGGTTAAATATTTAATTAAGAGTCTTTTTTATTTTATTCGTAGGTCGCCGCATAGAAGCTTTGGAGAGAGATTTGGTCTATAGGGCTAAGACCTTTGAAATTTCTTTACGATTTTATTTTTGAAATATCTTTCAAAATATTAAAGAAAAATATATATATTACCCTTAACCTTAACTACAAAACTGTGTAAAATTGTTGAATAGTAAAAATAATAATAATAATCACATATAAAGATAATGACTAATATGTATATAGTTTTGTTTATAGTTGACCGATAGTTAACCCAAAATTAATATTGTATAAAATAGGATATATAGTAATCATATTATTTTAATATGGACACCCTTACTTTCTCAACTTACATTTATTTGATTACTTAATTAAAGTGTCAAATCACTATATTTCTAATCACACTAACCATGAAAGTTGATTTAACAAATATACTTCAAACAATGGGACAAAGACCCTTCCCTCGATTACTCACTCGCGATAACATAAAATATTAGGATTAAGTATAAATATAGTTTCAAATATATTTTTTTTCTTTATTCTTGAAAATCTCCTATTTTAATTTATATATATCATTTTAATTCTATACATTTTTTAATTTCTTCGTTTATGAAGATTAAACAGTATCAGATATTATAAAATTAAAAGAACAGGTTTGTTCAACTATAAAAGTCAATCAAAGTTTAAGATAATATAATTTTTAAATAAAGTTATGAAAGACATTATGAAATTTGACATTTAAATTATATTGATCATCAATCATTTCTAATCACCTTAACATATATAATACAGTTTAATATGGAATCAATCTTTACTTATATAACTTTTAAATAACAATATCATACATTATATTAACTGAGGATTATGTCAATATAGATCATTAATATACATAATCAATACACTTTTCTGTTATTGATTTTGGATAGCTGGGATTTTACAAGAAAGGTTATCAATATTAATAAGTAAGAGTTATGAAACATCAAGGTTATTTAATATATTAAATAACTCTTATCTATCAATATTGATAACCTTTTTTGTAAAATTTCAATTATCCTCAGTCAATAAGGAAAAAGTATGTATTGAATAATAAAATACGAAAAACTAATTATAGTAATTCTTTAATTATAGGTTACAACTTTCAAAAGTATATACGAAATAGAAATATAACTAATAAAATGAGTGAGAAAAAAACAAGTGCAACACAAATATTATTGAAAAAAAATATGTTTCTGGTGCACACTATATTAATTGAATAATTGGAAAATGGAGACAGAAAAAATAGACTAAAAACATTTTTTTTTGGAATTTTTTGTCTAAAAAAATCTGTCAAGCTTGATTGGTGATCATGTTTTCCAATTAATGTCCTATTGTCAGTTATTCAAATATAAAAAAATGCTAGAATAGGAACAAATCATGTTGGATGACTATTCTATATGTTGACGATAATATTGTATGTTAATTTAAGTATTTAATGATAACATATAAATTCAAGTGATGTAATGTTGCTGTGAAGTTTGTATCTAGTACACATAATTCATAAACACATGAAATATGGACAATCTTAATTTTATATGCTCGCGTCCAATATTTTCAATCTTTGGTATTATCAAAAGTAGTACAATGTTTGGTCCAAAAATAGTGGAGTGTGCAAGTTAAATAAGTAGAAGTTACAATAAATACGTTTTCCAACACTACCAACAAATACAATATTAAAGTAACAACTATAGTTCAAAAGCATGGATCATAGCGAATATGTGTTACTTGGTGTTGCTCTTATAAACATGAAGTAAGAAATTAACACTTTAACACAATAAATATTCATAAATTGAAATTTTGTCAATTTATTACATAATTTGTTCATGTCCACGATAAGTCTTTTTAGATAAATACTTTTTAGTATTAGGATTTGTTGAACTTGAGTAAAAGACGAACTATTTATAGGTATTTAGTCATCATTCTTCGTCAACATACAATAGATATAATTATTACCAAAGTAAAATTAATTAATTTCTAGTCTTAAAACACACTTATCTAACTACTATCAAAGTACAATTTAATGAACTCCATAATTATTATTAAGAAGTATTCATGTATTTTTCATTTTCTTAACTACCTTTAGAGTGTTATAGTTCACCTGGAACTAGCCAAATTTAGGAGAAAGCGAGTTCATGATAAACTATACTAGAAAAGACTCATTCATCTTCATTCCATTGACTTCAGCCTTGTTGCTATATTAGCCATTCCATTTACATGGTCATGAATGGGCTATGTCCAGTCAAACTTTTTGGTAGTCAGTTCAGTCATAAGAGCTCTCACAATAAACTTAGTCAGTTATGTTTGATTGTGAGTACTCCTGGATCATTTTCATGAATTCCTTTGCGTTTTCCATTTTAGGCATAAAAGGCTTTACATTCTCTACCACAAACATACACATCAAGTTTAGAGACAACCTATCAGACCTATGTCAAGCCTCACAAAGAGACTTCTTATCACTTGTACGTACTAGTCTTCGTAATGGCTACAAACCTTTCATCTATAATAGTCATATCCAAGTCTAATTGCAGATTTGGGCCCAAGCCCATTAATTAACCAAGGCCTAATTACTAGAAGAATGACAAGAAAGTTTCAAAAGGAGTTAGAAGGAGCTATTTCTCAATTGTTAGCTAATGGATCCAAATCAGCCAAACCCATGAAGGCAGCAAAGTATGTTCCAGCCCATGGAGGGAGCTAGCAAGGAATGTCAAAGCTAATCCGGTTGCGCCCAACGGAAGCTCTAATGTGCCCAACACCCATGGAAGATGTCCCTTTGACAAATCACTTGTTTCTTATGCTCTTGTAAATCCAACACATGAGTCACACCTTAGACACGTTGAATATGATCCACATTTCACGGTTGATAGCTTAGGAGATCAAATCCAGGTGCTGGGATGATTATAAATTCAGCACCCATCACTTGTAATTGGTACTTTGATGACATTGGTATTAAACCCTTGTTGAGAATACTCCAGGCCTTCAATCTTCTTCAGAGTCACAACTAGAGAGAGCTTCTAAGCTTCCTCTAGCCACCTTCCCTAGATATTCCTTTCTAGGCTTCAAACTGCACCAAATCACATTAATCATTCATCATGCATTTCATCGAACACCTTATGTGCACTCGTTAAGTCCACTGTCATCCATTCTTCTCATCTGTGCAACTCCAACGAGCAAGGATCAACCTCCAATCGTTCATGGAGGACGTCGTCATTAACACACCTAGTTGGACCAATAAGCATAATTTAACCCATTAAACTTGACCACATTATTTCTCAAACCTAATAAATTTATGGAAGCTGGAAACAATATAAAAGCTCATACATTAATACTTTGATATAATTAATGGATTCAAACAAAATAACTACACTAATAATGCATTTAAGTTCACCTTTTGAATGACACTTAAACTGATCAATAATCATATAAGTCATTCATTTAAGTTCACTTTTTGAATGATGCTAATCATACATCATACTTAAGTCTACATATGTGTTATCTTTTTTTATATACAAATATATTTACTGAACATGTGAAATATCCCACTATAATATCATTAATTATAAGGAATAATTCACCTTTAAGTAATCTATAAATATCTTATAATAATAAATTTCAATTAACATAAATCAATTATTCATAATTTATCAACCTTTATTTCAAATAAATAAATAAATACATTTTAATTGCTATTAAATTCATATAACAGTTTGTAATCACGATGCAAAAATTTTCAGTCCAAAACATTGGCTTGCAATTTTAACCATTAAGAGTTTAAATAATTTTAATTCACTTAAAGAAGGTTTGTGACTTTTCAGACCCAGGGTCTGTAACTATTCAAACCCCTTTAGTTTGCAATTACATTCTTTAAAAAAATTAAAAATAAAATATGCAATTCAATGTTATAAAATACAATAATTCAAGCAATTAAATTACCATAACAATAACAATGTTTTCCATTGCCGTTTCATGCTGTAACAGTAAAATTGTCTTTCAAATTATAATTCAATAAGTAAGCTCTTTATCCCAATTCAAGACTAAGATGCAAAAATGGGGTTTTTGCTTTTTCAATCAATGTCAAATGCAATTAATAGCATAACGTAACAAAATATAAATCAATCTAAGCAATAGAAATCTTAAAATCCTTAAATTTTATAATTACTTAGAGTTTCTATAATTAAGAAAAATATCATTAATGAAGAATCATAAAAATTCACAAATGTATACTACTTCTAAGCAATTTCTATAATTTCAATTGAATTAAAACATAAAAGATATCTTGAATTTAAATTCTCACAATTCTCATATATATGATTATGAAGGAAAAAAACTTACCTAGTAAAGTTCTCCCAATTAATTGTTTTCTCTCATCTTACTTCTCTTAGATGACTTATTAATGATATATAAATTAGGAGGAAGTCTCCTTTTGTCAAAATCATTATTTCTTTTCTCTTTTCTAGAATATAACTTGTTTTGCTCTAAATTTTTTTCTTAAACTTAAAGTATTAATAGAAGTAAAATCTACCCCTATTTATTATATTTTACAAATTTTATTAAAATACCAAAATATTCTTTTAAAGTTAGAAGAAAGATTAATTTTAATAATTCTAAAGTAATTTATAATTTTAATACATTTATATTATAATAA
The DNA here is from genome assembly GCA_036885675.1 of Vigna mungo. Classification (NCBI taxonomy): domain Eukaryota; kingdom Viridiplantae; phylum Streptophyta; class Magnoliopsida; order Fabales; family Fabaceae; genus Vigna; species Vigna mungo. The sequence continues at coordinate 23,982,651 of CP144695.1, forward strand.
TCATCACATTATAATTTTCACATCAAAATTATTCTTTAAATTACAATAACCAAATATTAAATCAATATAATTTAACAATAGTCACATTGGAAGAGAGGATAAGAAAGCTATCAATTGGGAATAATATGACTTAGAACATAAAGACAATTGTTAAGGTGACTTGGAGCAGAAAGTTGAGAGCTCTTAGAATCAAGACCACTAATCAACCTACACTAGTCAGTTGCATTTGAAAGTATGTGACCGGGATACCTACTACCTAGGTGCTAGGTTGTAGTTAAAACAATTGTAAGGGTAGTTGATCGGTTTTTAGAGCTTTCTTTGACTAGTTTTTATTGGTTTTTCAATTCCTTGGTCTATCTGAACAATAAATATCAACCTTATTTGTTAGAATAATATATTACTAATATGGATTAATATACTATCTTCTTTCAAATAGTAAAGGTTATAAATTAAAACATAAAAATATATTGTTGAAGTTATTGTCAATTTTCTTTGTCTGTCTCTTTCAATATTTAATATTGAAAAACATAAAAACACATGATACTTCGTAAAAAAAAATAATCTAACAACCAAAACTCTTGAACCATTCTAGTGTGGACGAAGACATACAAAACATTTATACACTGGATCACATAAAGTTTTTGTATAGTTTATTTTTCTCCCTTCTTTTATTATTGATATATTTACTAGTGTAACGTGGACATTAATATTGGAATTATTTTATTCTCTGTTCATATATGTGCATTTAGGTTTATATATTTTTATACTTATATTCCTTTTTTATATTGTTCTGAACAATTATATATATATATATATATATATATATATATATATATATATATATATCAATTGTACTCTCCCCTTATAATTCAATAAGAAATACAATATTTCATTCATTCTTTCTTCTCTTGTAACATGATATCACAAGAAAATTAATTCTTGATCACGTTCTTCCGCAACCAAATCTATTACTACCAAAATCTTCATCTTCTACCTCTCGTTCTTGGCTTTCCTACAATTTCTTCTCCTTCAATGGCTTCTGCAGTTGTTTCTTCTTCTAATAATTCTCAGGCACAGTCACATTCCTCAACTTTGGGACTTTCTCAAGAGCAAATTCAAGGTCTATTGACACTTCTTCCTCAATCTAATCCCACCTTCACACATTCTACTGGTCTAGTGAGTTCTCATAATATATCCACTTCTTCTCAGGATCAAGGTAATATCTCTTCCCAATGGATTCTAGACACAGGTGCTACTGATCATATATCCAGTTCTTTGTCTCATTTTATTTCTTATTATAAAATCTCACCAATTGCAATTTCTCTACCCAACAAGAACTCTTCATTTGCTTATTTTTCTGGCACAGTTTCTCTTAGCCCATACCTTACCTTACATAACGTCTTGTTTGTTCCTAACTTTTCAGTCAATCTTATTTCGGTCACAAAGTTAACTAAATTTCTATCTTGTAAAATTATCATTTTTGAATTTTCATGTGAAATACAGGACAAGTCAACCTTACATATGATTGGGAAAGTTGAAGAAAGAGATGACTTGTATGTCATGATAGTTCCTACATCCACACCCCTTGCTTCACCAACTGTTATTTCTCCTGAGAATTCTATTGCTTGTTCTACAATAAGACCCGACTCTACAAATATTTGGCACTCTAGACTAGGACATCCTTCTTCTTCTTGTTATACCAAATTACGCACAATGTATGCCACTTTACCTGATACAAAATCCACTTGATAACGATAATTCTTACCATTATCTATGGTACAATTTTCTTACCAAATCAACTCTCCTGAAGCTTGAAACACGCTTAATCCTCTCTCTAATATAACTTTGTGAATAAACTCAGCTTAGGTTACACACATTAGTTTTCATCACTAATTCCTCAAATTTTGTAGGAACTTTGTGTGCTTTGGAAGGACATTCAAGCTATCAAGAGTGGAGAACCAAGGAAGAGCTTAGAAGATGAAGTTTTGAAGATGTTTCCTTGCATAAGTGGCGCCTGGGCGCCCAGCGCCCTTCAACTCGCAGTTTTGCCCATTTGTCCACGCCCATGCGCCCCTAAAGGGCGTCCAACGCCCTTCAGTTCGCTGTTTTCCCCAATTGTTGGCGCCTGGGCGTCCCCAGAGGACGCTGGGCGCCCTTTGATTCGCTGTTGGTGCTTAATTGATGGCGCCAGGGCACCCCAGAAAAGGGTGCTGGGCGCGACTTTTTGCTGACTTGGCACCCTAGACCTATAAAAGGCACACAATTTTCGAGGGTTGCATCTTCTTGGCGGCTGAGACTTAGAAACTTCATTTTTGGACCTCTTGGAGCGGTTTTTGGACTGTGGGAGCTCTCCTTTCTTCCTCCTTGGGTCTCTATCTTCACCATTTTCTTCCATTGTAAGCTTAAGCTCTCCATGACTATGGAGAGCTAAGTTCTTTTTGTTGGGGAATGATGTAAACTATACAACCCATTTTTAAATGCACTTGTTTTAAATGAAAATATGCTTCTTTCATTACTTGCTAGTGTTTATTTCTTTGCTTAAAGCTTGTTATGACTTGATCAACCATGGCATGATGTTAGGGTTTGCTTAATATTGGGAAATGTTGTGTGAACCTTGAAATGAACTAAACACCTAAGGGAAATCGTGTCTAGGGATAGAATTAGGACCTTTGGTTGTCTCAAAATTCTTTTCTTATTGCGGGTGAACTTGTTAGGTTGCCAAGGGATTGAGATTTTAACAAGTGAACTTAGGCTTTCTCACTAAGGGATTGGGTTTAAGTAACTTAGCAAGTTTACAAGAGCAAGTTAATGAAAAAGAGTGGTCTAGTGCATTTGCATAGAATTATATTAGTTGAAATCATTCTCCAACATATCTATCCCATATAATCCTAAATCATTTCATTTTCTAGTGTTTTAACCATAAGAAGGTCACTTTACCATTTATGCAATATGTTTAATTTCATTGCACAAATTCACACTAAAAGGGAACCATTCTTTAGCTTAAATTAGTTATTTATTATACCATAGTAAAGTAGTAACCGAGTCTCTTGGGAAATGATATCCGGTCTTACCGGTTTTACTACTTGCACGACTTGGTAAGCTTGCCAAAGTCTTAACACCACTCCTTGTGATACTTGTCACTATTTTAAGCAAAGAAAATTGCCTTTTCAATTAAGTACCACTGTTTCAAAAGCTCCTTTTGATTTAATTCATGTTGATATTTGGGGGCCATATTATACTTCTTCTATTGATGGTTTCAAATATTTCTTAACTGTAGTGGATGATATGTCTAGATTCACATGGATTAAATTGATGCCAAGTAAGTCTGATACAAGATCACAGCTTATTGGCTTTGTTTCTTATATCAAACCTCAATTTGGCATTGATGTAAAAGTTATTAGATCAGATAATGGTAATGAGTTTGCAATGACATATTTTTATAGACAAAAAGGGATACAACATCAATTATCTTGTGTTGAAACACCTCAACAAAATGGAGTTGTTGAGAGAAAATATCAACACATTCTCAATGTTGTTAGATCTTTAATGTTTCAATCCCATTTGCCAATAGTTTTCTGGTCTTTTGCTGTTTGTTATGCTGTGAAACTTATTAATATTTTACCTTCCACAGTTTTGGCATATTTTTCTCCATCTCAGCTGTTACACAATGTTAAACCTGACATTACTTACTTGCGAGGTTTTGGCTCACTTTGCTATGCTTCAACTCTTCAAGCACATAGAACAAAATTTTATGAAAACATATTTCCTTTTCTTACTAATGACAAGCACTCACCTATTGATACACAAAATTTAAATTCATTGGATTTGGTCACCAAAATCAATTCATCTCCATCATCTCTTTTCTCAGAAGTTACTGATCACCCCTCTTTACCACCTACATCTCCTCCTTTTATTGTTCCAGACCCTGTTAGTTTTTCTTCTCAACATGTTTCTGTTGAACCTTCCACTGCTACTCCACAAAGGAAATCAACCAAGCCAACACATAAACCATCTTATTTGCACGACTATCATTGCAACATGTTATCTACTTCTTCCGCCACTCAGTCATCCACAGGTACCTTATATCCTATCTCTTCATATCTCTCATATGATGCATTATCATCTCTTCATAAATCATATGTCTTTAATCTTTCCCAAGTTAGTGAACCTAAAATCTATAACCAAGCCATCAAACATGAATGTTGGAGAAATGCCATGGATCAAGAAATTGCAGCTTTAAAAAATACCAAAACTTGGGTTTTGACTGATCTACCTTATGAAAAGCAACCTATCGGATGTAAATGAGTATACAAAATAAAGAGGCATACTGATGGGAGTACTGAACGATATAAGACAAGGATAGTAGCCAAAGGCTACACACAACAGGAAGGCTTAGATTACTTTGAAACTTTTTCACCTGTTGTCAAACTCACAACAATAAGATTGGTTCTGGCTTTAGCAGCTTCCAAAGATTGGTATTTACATCAACTAGATGTAAAAAATGCCTTTTTACATGGGGATCTAGATGAAGAGGTATACATGTTTGTTCCTCTTGGCTACAAAACAGAAAAACCAGGCCAAGTTTGTAAGTTGTTGAAGTCTTTATATGGACTCAAGCAGGCCTCTAGACAATGGAATCACAAGTTGACAACTACTTTACTTTCTTTGGGCTACATACAATCAAAATCAGATTATTCACTTTTTGTCAAAAGTGATTATGCTCATATCACCATCTTACTTGTTTATGTAGATGATATAGTTTTGACAGGTGATGACATCCAGGAAATCCAAACTGTGAAGGCTCTATTGAATGCAAAGTTCAAAATTAAAGACCTAGGCCAACTCAAGTATTTTCTGGGCTTAGAAATTGCAAGATCTCAACAGGGCATTAATTTGTCACAAAGGAAGTATGCTCTAGAGTTACTAGAAGATGCAGGATTGTTGGGATGTCAACCTGTTTCTACTCCTATACAGACAGGCATAAAATTCTCCAAGACAGAAAGGAAAACCCTATTCAGATGTGCAAGCCTATAGAAGACTTCTTGGCAGGTTATTATATCTAACCAACACAAGACCAGATTTATGTTTTGTTGTTAGTACTCTCAGTCAATTTCTTTTCAATCCTTTGAAAGATCACTATGCAGCAACAATAAGGATCCTGAGATATATCAAGAAAAATCCAGGACAAGGATTATTCTTTCCCTCCAACACAGAACATTCTCTCAAGGCTTTTAGTGATTCTGATTGGGCTGCTTGCCCTGATACTAGAAGGTCTGTGACTGGTTTTAATGTGTTCTATGGTGCATCCTTAATCAGCTGGAAATCAAAGAAGCAAGGTACTATATCTAGATCATCAACTGAAGCAGAATATAAAGCCTTAGCTTCCACAACATGTGAAATTCAATGGCTTTTGTATCTGCTCCATGATTTGAAACAGCCTCTACCACAACCAGTTCCTCTATTTTGTGACAATCAATCTGCTATACGAATTGCACAGAATTCAGCCATGCATGAGAGGACAAAACACATTGAAATTGATTGTCATCTTATAAGGGATAAAGTTCAAGCTGGTGTACTTAAGCTCCTGCCTATTTCTACTTCATCACAACTTGCAGACATTCATACTAAAGCTTTGCATCCAGCACAATTTCAATCTTTGTTGTCCAAGCTGAGCATTAAGGATATATATGTTGCAGCTTGAGGGGGATATTGGAATTATTTTATTCTATGTTCATATATGTGCATTTATGTTCATATATTTTTATACTTATATTCCTTTTTTACATTGCTCTGAACAATTATATATATCAATTGTATTATCTCTTTATCATTCAATAAGAAATACAATATTTTATTCTTTCTTCTTTTGTAACAATAAGCATACAATATTAAAAAATTTGTACACTGAACCACATAAAAAGAAACTTTCTTTTATCTTTTAACTATAGATAATGAAAGAACTTTTACTAATAACAAATGAAGATTTCTTGTTTCTTCCAATGCTAAATGATGATTTTGTGTTTCTTCAAAAAGAAGTTACTTATAAAGTCTGTGTTCATTTTTCAAATATATACAAGGAGATATCATGAAAGATTTTTACCTAAAAAGTTTTCGTTTTCATCATGATAACCGAATGTAAGAAGGAAAACCAAGTGTTTGGCTGAATAATTAATCAAAAAAATTGACATAGAAAGTTAGAAAATGTAGTAATTAAGTGATATAAAAGCTAAGAAGCTGGGAAAGAAATGGAAGTTAAAATTGTTTACAGATTCAACAATGCCTTGTAAAAGGATAATCCAACACTAAAATATGGATTCATTGTAATACCCTCTCTCCCATAGAAGATTAAGATCATGCTTATTCCAGAGTTTCCTCAAATCCTTAAAAACGACATTCTTATGTTTATTCTAAAGATTCTTGAAGTGTGTTTCAATGCAATAAGGAAGGTTTCGCGTATCAAAGTCCAAGAAAATGCAGAATAAGAAAAATAAAAATAAGGAACTAGTAAGTATGTTGAACTGTACAGAATGGTTGTGCCGAGCTGCCGAATTGAAGAGGTTATCCCAACCCACTTTTTATGGTCGGGTTGTTGGACTGTAGAGCTCTATCCTTTTTACCACCCTAACAAATAATGTCATGATTTCAGTAAAAGTCAAGATCACCTCATGACAATAATAAAATTTTGATCACAACAACCCTAGTCATTATATTAATCTTTATCTAATAAACGAGATAGAAAAAACAAAACATTCTTAAATATTATATTTTACAAGGTGAGGAATAAAATAAATATTATAATATCTAATTAATTAATCTCTTATCAAATTTATCAAACTATCTTTATAAACTTTTCTTTAATTCTTATTTATTTCTATTACATTCAATAATAATTTATTATTTAATATTTTAATTTATTTCTTTTTTACTTTTATTCTACTTATTTCGCTCTTCAAACCCAGTTAACAAATATTTTCATAAATTGTTCATGTTGAGACCTTTGCCGAGCTTTCCTTTATTCAGGTGATTCTACTTGTGCTTGTCAAATCAACTCATGCGTTTCTTTTCTGAGTACATCAATTCACTCATGAATTTCTTGAAGTTTATTTTAAAGAAAGAAAAAACATAAAAGATTTAAATTAAATCCACCAACCAAAAAATTACTTAAATCACCTTTTGTGCTTCAAACTTCGGGGAGCTTCTACTTTTTTTTTTGTCTTCCTCTTCATCATATGCCAACGTTCTAGGAGGTGGAGCAGACAAAGATTCCAAACCCTTTGTTTTTATTTCTTCTGCAAGTTTAAATGACTTGGAGGTGTCGACATGTACTGCTGTAGCCCGTCCATAATCTTGGGCATATGCATATGTTTTCACCTTCCACATGTAATTATGCACTTCTAAGATAAAACTTCAAGGCTAACTCCCGATAATTTTGAAGTCTGTCAAGGCACTCTTCAATGGATAAAAGAGATGATGAAATAGTAGTGGACACACAAGTAAAGATACCAATATCTATTGGCAACTATGAAGAATCAGTTTTATGTGATCTTGTTCCAATGGATGTGGGCATGTTATCCTCGGTAGGCCATGACAATTTAATCATAATTCCACTCATGATGGTTATACCAACAAAATAACTTTCTTCAATAAAGGAAATAAGATCACATTGATTCCTCTTACACCTGAACAAGTGAAAGAGGATGAGATAAAAATCAAAGAAAAAATTGAAAAAGAAAGAAAACGAGAAAGTAGGTTAGAAAAGCAACCTTCTCAAGAAAAGAAGGAGACAAAGGTATGCATGTTGTTAAATTTTTCATTAACAGGCAAATACCTTTACTCTTCTTCTCAAAAACATCACTTTGTTTCTTCATTTTATCATGGGGAATGTTAAAAAAAAGTGAAACCAAAAATATATTAAAGGCCAAGACTTCTTCTAATAAAAGTTTTGTTAAAAGGCCTTCATTTTATCTTCTTATCTTTGCATATATCTCCTTAATCATACTAATTACTATCTTTTGTAGATATATTTTTGATCCAGGAGGGAAACAAAAACCAAAGTTGTGCTTCTTTCTTTCTTTCCGATTTGAGGACAAATCGTTTTTAAAGGGGAAGGAAATGATGGCAACTCTTTTAAGGATTTCTCATCCAAAGAAGTATCAACTTACACTAAGACTAAGAAAGGGAAGTGAATAAAGACTTTCAACAAAAGTACTTTCCTTATCTAAGTCTTAGATAGATATACTTTGCTAAATAACATTTGTATTGTTTTGTAGGTCACCAATAAAGGTGGAAACCCATGCATATACATCTTAGAATGTTTGCCAAGCAAATGAGAGAAAAGGAAGCAAATAGGAGTGCATGTTGCAGCCAGTCGTGAATCACATTTTCATATTTCCCACGTGAAGCACAGCCAGCCTTGTAGCTTCTTCTCTTTGAAGCATGTTTTCAATATTTTCCACGTGAAACATGCATCCATCAACGTTTCCAATATGTTCCATGTGAAACATACAACTAGCCGAGTAACTTCTCTTGCACACCTCTCTTAGGAGCTTCATGCACGTCGTAAACATTATAGTATATTGCTAGGCATGCTTCTCTTCACCTATAAAGAGAGGAACATTCCTTTGTAAATTTAACTTGAGTTCAAATGATAGAAGCAGCTCCAATCTTCAAGAATCGGACGACTCCTTGGACAAAATGATGCAGCAGAATGAAAGGCATGGTTGAAGACGGTAGTGCAGATAAGGTGTTTGATAGAATGCTCGATGGTGTTTAGATGTGTGTGTGGTGAATTTTCTAACTCAGATGGCCTTCCAGCGAGGAAGGGAGTTAGAGGAAAAGGAAGCTAAAGCAGCTCTAAGTTTTGAACTCGAAGAAGTAGTGACTGGTTGCAATTCAACAACATAACATTATATCAATTCAAGTTCAAAACTTAGAGCTGCTTTAGCTTGCTTTTCCTCTAGTTCCCTTCCCCGTTGGAAGGCCATCTGAGTTAGAAAATTCACCAGACACACATCCAAACACCGTCGAGCATCCTATCAAACATCTTATATGCATTGTTGTCTTCAACTGTGCCTTCATTCCGCTGCATCATTCTGTTCAAGGAGCCGTCCAATTCTTGAAGATTGGAGCTGCTTCTATCATTTGGCATCCAGAGTCAGTCGTCCACGCTATGCTTCAAGAGCTAAGTTGCTCTTTCCTTCACTTTATGCTTGTCCGTATTGTGCTGTTCCATAGTTGTATTGTTTGACATTGCTTTTCTGCTACAATTCGTGTTTTATGTGAATGTTTGTTTCCATTCACTATCCCATAGCAATTATTCATCATTTTAATGGTGCAATTTGTTTCTTTGAAGTTCAATCCTAGTTTTCATAATCATTTCCAGTTTTGTCAAAGTCTTGTGCATTGTACTGCAATGTTTTTTCTTTACTGTCCCATTAGTTGAAATCTGTTCTAGCTTTTTTTTTTTCGATTTTCACAGTGTCCAATGCATTTGCTAGCTATATGTTGATTGTATAAGCAATGACATCATGTCCAGCTTTGATCATTGGATCTAAAAGCAATGCAAACATTGTTTTCTAGACAATGCTGGAATCTTTAATAAATTAAATTTTCGAAAACTGTACTAAAGAGATAAGTGACTTGTACTATATGTATTGTGAAAGACTAGAGTTAATAGTCTTACAATTTAATAAAAATTAATACAACATAGCTAAAAATGATTTCATATAAAAATCTAATAACCAAAACTCTTGAATAATTATAATGTGGATCTAGATGTACAATATTTAGACATTTGTACGCAGAACTATGTAAAAATAAGCTTTATTTTTATGTTGATAGTGAAAGAACTTTTATCAATATCAAATGCCAATTTCATGTTTCTTCTAATGCTAAATGACAATTTCGTGTTTCTTTAAACACTAAGTGCCATGAAGTTACTCATAAAGTGTGTGTTCATTACTCAAATACAATGTTTTCTGTGAATGTTTGTTTCCATTCACTATTCCATAACAATTATTCATCATTTTAATCGGTGCAATTTGTTTCTTTGAAGTTCAATTCTAGCTTTCATCATCATTTCCAGTTTTGTCAAAGTCTTGTGCATTGTACTGCAATGTTTTTTCTTTACTGTCCCATTCGATGAAATATGTTCTAGCTTTATTTTTTTTTTCGATTTTCACAGTGTGCAATGCATTTGTTAGCTATATGTTGATCATATAAGCAATGACATCATGTCCAGCTTTGATCATTGGAGCTAAAAGCAATGCAAACATTGTTTTCCAGACAATGCTGAAATCTTCAATAAAATAAATATCCGAAAACTGTACTAAAGAGATAAGTGAGTTGTACTACATGTATTGTGAAAGACTAGAGTTAATAGTCTTACAATTTAATAAAAATCAATACAACATAGCTAAAAATGATTTCATATAAAAACCTAACAACCAAAACTCTTGAATAATTATAGTGTGATCTAGACGTACAATATTTAGACATTTGTACAAAAAACTACGTAAAAATAAGCTTTATTTTATGTTGACAGTGAAAGAACTTTTATCAATATCAAATGCCAATTTCGTGTTTCTTCTAATGCTAAATGACAATTTCGAGTTTCTTTAAATATTAAGTGTCATGAAGTTACTCATAAAATGTGTGTTCATTACTCAAATACAATGTTTTATGTGAATGTTTGTTTCCATTCACTATTTCATAGCAATTATTCATCATTTTAATCGGTGTAATTTGTTTCTTTGAAGTTCAATTCTAGCTTTCATTATTTTTTCTAGTTTTGTCAAAGTCTTGTGCACCATTGGTTGAAATCTGTTCTAGCTTTATTTTTTTTTCGATTTTCATAGTGTCCAATGCATTTGCTAGCTTTATGTTGATCGTATAAGAATGACATCATGTCTAGCTTTGATCATTGGAGCTAAAAGCAATGCAAACATTGTTTTCCAGACAATGCTGGAATCTTCAATAAAATAAATATCCTAAAAGTGTACTAAGGAGATAATTGAGTTGTACTATATGTATTGTGAAAGACTAGAGTTAATAGTCTTACAATTTAATAAAAATTAATACAACATAGCTAAAAATGATTTCATATAAAAACCTAACAAGCAAAATTCTTAAATAATTATAGTGTGGATCTAGACGTACAATATTTATACATTTGTACGCAGAACTACGTAAAAATAAGCTTTATTTTATCACTACAAGAAATAATGGAATTACATACGGAAATTTATATACGGATTTAAATCCATATATAAATCAAATTTTATATACGAAAATTATGTACGGATCATAGAAAAGGAGTTATATACAGTTTTTATATACAGAATTTTATATACGGATCAATCCGTATATAATATCCGTGTACAACATTGGCGCGTGGTGGCAAGAAAATTACCCAAGGATGTATCCGTATATAGCTATATTATCCATATTTAGTTTGAACCAGGTTTTTAACTGCGGATATTATGTACGGGTGTGGAAAATAATTTATTTTAAAAAAAGTGTTTTTGATTAATTGGCTGCTGGAGCTGACTCGAAGCATTTTACCCTTTCTCTCGAACCCTAGGAAGTCTGTTTTCTCTCTCGCGCTCTCGATCTCGAACCCTCATCTCCAGAAACATTGTCACCTCTCTTCCCTCTCTCTGCGTATCAATCATTCATCAAACACTATCACCTTCAGTCAGTTGTCGTCTCGAAGCTTCAGTCACGTCTCCTCTCGAAGATCTCTTCTCTGCGACTGTCGATCGACTTCTCCGGTGGCGAGCCCTGTTAAGCAGTATGTCGAACCCCTCTTCTCTGCAGTTGTCGGTCTACTCCATCCCCCTTCTGTCGAACCGACTGTGCCCTAAATCATTGTTCTGTCGAGCCCTAAATCATTGTCCTATCGACCCCTAAATCTGGTAAGTGATTCATCTTTACCTTCATTTTTCTGGTAATCTGTAATGCCTTGAAATCGTTAAAATTGAACCCTAATCTGTGTTAATTTATTTTTTAATTGGCCCATTTATGGTTTGTCTGGCAAGACGTAGTTGGATTTTGACGAGGCATCGATTGAGGCTGTTGTGTTGTGGTTTAAGCTGAGACATAGAAGTTGGTGGTGCGAAGGTCGAAGGAACCAGAAAAAGGTGTTTTTAATTTCCTCTCTTGCTCGGTTTGGTATGCAATGAACTATATATAATGTTAATTTTTTAGTATTGTGGACTGTATTAAGTATGTAAAGTCGTGAATGTTATGATATATGTTAGTGTAATGCATGGACATGAATTTTTGGTTATTCTGCATTGCTAAAGTTGCCTGCTTCCTTGAATCTTAAGCAATGATTTTAATCGTTATCGAAATGGTTGATTATTACAATAGGTGAATATGATTTACATGTGTGGACCTGGTAGATTATTAGGGGAACAGAAACATTCACTACCATTTGGTGAAGTACACGTCTCCGTTTGTTGCATAGGCAGATGGTGCATTCCAATGGAAGGCTATCTATATAGGGGCATTACCATCTCTGTATCAACTTGTATCAACTTGTATATATATATATTGTTCGTTCATGAACCTTTGCTTCTTCACCTTGCCATTTCGTTCACTGCTAATGTTATTGGAAAACCTTCTTAAATTTGACATATTTAACTTTTTACTAAAGGAATATCTGGTCTTCCTGTTTTTAAGCTTTCATTCTTTGTATCTTAGTCTCTTGTGGGAGATACTTTGTCGTGTAGACTATGTGAGTTTTGGCTCCTTCAAACTTTGTCGTGTAGACTATGTGACTTGTTACTATATACTTAAAGCATTTTACCTTGCTATAGAACTCGTAATTTTTTTCAAGTGGCATTTTTTGTGTGTTTTAATATGTTCTTGATTGTGGTTGGTAGTTACTAATTGTAGAGAACACCAGGTATCTTGATAGTTAATCATACTGAAGGAACCAATCAAAATACCATGTAAAAGGAGATCTTCCAACTTAAGTTCAATGCTCCGTTGTTAGTGTGTAAGGATGTCCTAAGTTAGTTATTCAGCTATTGTTAGTTGATACTTTTTGGAAAACGCTTCAGGACTGAAACTTGTCTACATTCAGAATTTGTTATTTTTAGTTGTTATTGCTTTCCTAGTTTTTAAGGAGTCAATTTTAGTTAATTTGTTATCCCTATTTTCATGGTCTATTTCTACAACCATGTTGTTAGTGGGAAGTTATTCTTAAGTTTTATAATTTGTAATGTTTCAGTTTAAATAAGATTATCAGATCTTCATCTGCTCTTCGTTAAGCAAATTATGCTTTTCTTAAAATATTCCAACAAATACTTTTCTTGATTAGATAACTAATAGGAACAGTTAGAGCTTGATTAGATAACTAATAGGTGCAGTGATAACTAAGAGAAGCAGCACAATATATTCCATATTTAAATAGGTGATCCTGGCTCCCTTTGTAGAGAAAATTAAAAGTCAGACTGAACATTTCAGTCCTAATAATCCAAGGCCAGGACCAGGACCAGGGTATTCTATTTAAAACTTCCAGTATGAACATGCTAAATACAGAAACCCAAAGTTGTACTGTGCTTTAAACAATTGGAGATAATTATCTTAAGTAGCCATTTTATGAACTTCCTTTCAGTATGTTTCCTCGATAAATATAAGCCAAACCTGATGGAACATTCTTAAAATATCTTAACTACAGGACCAACAATCACCGGATCAGCCACCACCACCAGATGGAAATAGATATATGCATTATTAGGCATTTTTATAGAACTTATTTCCATTACCTACTGTTGAACTTATTTAGATACTAGAACCACTTTATCAACTTAAACTGATGTTTTAACTCATGTTTAATGTTGCTTATATTGATGTAAACAATATTATGAATGTCAAAAATTCATTGTATGTCCAAGTCTGATTGTGAATGTTGAGTATCCAGGTCTGATTTTGAAGGTTGAGTATTCAGGTCTGATTGTGAATGTTGAGTATCCAGGTCTGATTATGAATGTTGAATATCCAGGTGTGATTGTGAGTGTTGAATATCAAGGTGTGATTATCAATATTGAATATCCAGGGTCTGCATATATGAATTATGAATATTGAATATTCAGGTGTGCTTGCACGAACTAGCTGGGGAACTGTCTATGCATGACATACTTTAGCTAGTGTATATGGATCTTATATACGGACATATCCATATATAAGTTATATACGAATATTTCCGTATATAAACTTACCTACGAGGGTTTTATATACGGATTTCTGCCCGTATATAATCCGTATATAACCAACAATTATATACGGATTTTGGGCCTTATATACGGATTTGGGCTATAGATAATGACGTTTTTTCTTGTAGTGTATGTTGATAGTGAAAGAACTTTTATCAATATCAAATGCCAATTTTGTGTTTCTTCCAATGCTAAATGACAATTTCGTGTTTCTTTAAACACTAAGTGTCATGAAGTTACTCATAAAGTGTGTGTTCATTACTCAAATACAATATTTTCTCTAAATGTTTGTTTCCATTCACTATTCCATATCATTTATTCATCATTTTAATCGGTGCATTTTGTTTCTTTGAAGTTCAATTCTAGCTTTCATCATCATTTCCAGTTTTGTCAAAGCATGTGCATTGTACTGCAATGTTTTTTCTTTACTGTCCCATTGGTTGAAATATGTTCTAGTTTTATTTGTTTTTCGATTTTCATAGTATCCAATGCATTTGCTAGCTATATGTTGATCGTATAAGTTATGACATCATGTCTAGCTTTGATCATTGGAGCTAAAAGCAATGCAAACATTGTTTTCCAGACAATGCTGGAATCTTCAATAAAATAAATATCCTAAAAGTGTATTAAAGAGGTAAGTGAGTTGTACTATATGTACTGTGAAAGACTATAGTTAATAGTCTTACAATTTAATAAAACTTAATACAACATAGCTAAAAATGATTTCATATAAAAACCTAACAAGCAAAACTCTTAAATAATTATAGTGTGGATCTAGACGTACAATATTTATACATTTGTACACAAAACTACATAAAAATAAGCTTTATTTTATGTTGATAGTGAAAGAACTTTTATCAATATCAAATGCCAATTTCGTGTTTCTGCCAATGCTAAATGACAATTTCGTGTTTCTTTAAACACTAAGTGTCATGAAGTTACTCATAAAGTGTGTGTTCATTACTCAAATACAATGTTTTCTATAAATGTTTGTTTTCATTCACTATTCCATAGCATTTATTCATCCTTTTAATCGGTGCATTTTGTTTCTTTGAAGTTCAATTCTAGCTTTCATCATCATTTCCAGTTTTGTCAAAGTCTTGTGCATTGTACTGCAATATTTTTTCTTTACTATCCAATTGGTTGAAATCTGTTCTAGCTTTATTTTTTTCCGATTTTTCATAGTATCCAATGCATTTGCTAGCTATATGTTGATCGTATAAGCAATGACATCATGTCCAACTTTTATCATTGGAGCTAAAATCAATGCAAACATTGTTTTCCAGACAATGCTGGAATCTTCAATAAAATAAATATCTGAAAACTGTACTAAAGAGATAATTGAGTTGTACTATTTGTATTGTGAAAGACTAGAGTTAATAGTCTTACAATTTAATAAAAATTAATACAACATTACTAAAAATGATTTCATATAAAAACCTAACAACCAAAACTCTTGAATAATTATAGTGTGGATCTAGACGTACAATATTTAGACATTTGTATGCAGAACTACGTAAAAATAAGCTTTATTTTATGTTGATAGTGAAAGAACTTTTATCAATATCAAATGCCAATTTCGTGTTTCTTCTAATGCTAAATGACAATTTCGTATTTCTTTAAACACTAAGTGTCATGAAGTTACTCATAAAGTGTGTGTTCATTACTCAAATACAATGTTTTCTGTAAATGTTTGTTTCCATTCTCTATTCCATAGCATTTATTCATCATTTTAATCGGTGCATTTTGTTTCTTTGAAATTCAATTCTAGCTTTCATCATCATTTCCAGTTTTGTCAAAGCTTGTGCATTGTACTGCAATGTTTTTTCTTTACTGTTCCATTGGTTAAAATCGGTTCTAGCTTTATTTTTTTTTTCGATTTTCATAGTGTCCAATGCATTTGCTAGCTATATGTTGATCGTATAAGCTATGACATCATGTCTAGCTTTGATCATTAAAGCTAAAAGCAATGCAAACATGGTTTTCCAAACAATGTTGGAATCTTCAATAAAATAAATATCCGAAGAAGTGTACTAAAGAGATAAGTGAGTTGTACTATATGTATGGTGAAAGTCTGGAGTTAATAGTATTACAATTTAACAAAAAATTAATACAACATAGCTAAAAGTGATTTCATATAAAAACCTACCAACCAAAACTCTTGAATAATTATAGTGTGGATCTAGACGTACAATATTTAGACATTTATACGCAGAACTACGTAAAAATAAGTTTTATTTTATGTTGATAGTGAAAGAACTTTTATCAAATCAAATGCGAATTTCATGTTTCTTCTGATGCTAAATGTCGTGTTTCTTTAAACGTTAAGTGCTATGAAGTTACTTATAAAGTGTATGTTCATTACTTAGGTTTGCCTAATCAACTAGCACCTTTCTTTTTTTTTAATATCTTCTTTGAGATCCTGGCATATTTTATATTACTTTTATAATTAAAAGTATTTTTATAATCTTTAATGTCTATTAATTAAAATTTTTTTATCTATGAATTGGTTAAATCTTACATTAATTTTTTAAAATTTTATTTCTAAATTCGCTCTCACTTCAAAATTCATTAAAAACAACATTCAATTCATTTTCAAATTCATCAACTCATTCTCTTCCAGATCGATCCTTTAAAGCAAACACAAGCACCAAAATCTTAATATAGAGATAATAAACTACTTATTAACAAATTTAATAAAAATAAAATTGATTTGAAATCTAATAACTGTATTTTGGTTATGGAAAGAAATAATATTTTATTAACTTACCCCTCTCTCGGTCAAGAAATATGATGCAAAATAAATTTGAAATATCCATAATAACTTATGAAAACACAACTTATTAATGAATCACTATTACTAAAAACAAACACAATAAAACTGATTTTTTATGACTTCCTCTCAGAGAGTATCTAACCCATACTACTGAACAAAATTACACTGATTTAATTAAATACGTAGATAAAATATAAAATAAAATATTACAATAAATAAATTAATTAAAAAATTATTGATGTATCCATAACTATAAGTCTAATAAGAAATTTGATACACAGCGTGTAATTTATTAAATATAATTAATATATTTACATAGTGAATATTTTTAGTCAATAATATGTGTTCTATAAATATTAATATTTTTAATATCAAATACCCTTATTATATAAATAACAGCATACTTTCATCTAAAAAAACCTTAAACTAAATTATGGATTAAATTTTGGGGAAGTCATCCTTAGATCAGAGTCCCAAAGAGTATGTATTGCCCTTGTTCAAAAAGAAAAAAAAAAAAAAAAAAGTGTATTATCTTTTTGCCCCTCAACATAGTCAAGTGACGAAATAGTAGAAACAGAGAAACTAGCACGGCAATGCAAACACAGCAAGGGAGCGTTGACACACACCCAAAGATCGAATCCCGATGAGTTCCGTCTGTGATGGTGGCGCCACCGTAATCCCGGGTCTCCCGAACGACGTCGCGGCGTGGATCCTCTCCAAAGTGCCATACTCGCACCACGCGAGACTGAAAAGCACTTGCAAATCATGGAAACTGCTTTTGTCTTCGAGATCGTTCCTAAACTCTTTGAATAAGAGGAACCGTCTTCTCTGCATCTTCCCGCAGGACCCATCGATCGCGTCGCCGTTCCTCTTCGACCCAAACGCGCTCGCCTGGTGCCCTCTCCCTCCCATGCCCTGCAACCCCCACGTGTACGGCCTCTGCAACTTCGCCGCGGTGCCTCTTGGGCCCCACCTTTACGTCCTCGGGGGCTCCCTCTTCGACACTCGCTCCTTCCCAATCGATCGCCCCTCGCCCTCCTCGGCCACCTTCCGCTTCAACTTCCACGACTTCTCCTGGGAGCCACGCGCCCCCATGCTCACGCCTCGGGGAAGTTTCGCCTGCGCCGTCGTCCAGGGGCGTATTCTTGTCGCCGGCGGGGGGTCGCGGCATACGATGTTTGGGGCTGCTGGGACTAGGATTCGGTCGGTTGAGCGGTACGAGGTGGGGAGGGACCGGTGGGTGGCGATGGATCCACTGCCCGGGTTTCGGGCCGGGTGTGTGGGGTTTGTTGGCGGGGAGGGGAGGGAGTTCTGGGTGGTGGGAGGGTACGGCGCGTCGCGGACCATATCCGGGGTTTTTCCGGTGGATGAGTATTACAGGGATGCAGTGGTGATGACTGTTGAGGGTGGAGCGTGGCGGGAGGTTGGGGATGTGTGGGGGGATGGGGAGAGAGTGAGGGTTGGGAAGATTGTGGTGGTGGATGATGATGGATGTCCCACGCTTTTCATGCTTGATGGGAACGAGATTTTGAGGTACTTTTCAGCTTGTACTCATGAATTACATTTGAATTCCGTGGTTTTGGTTGTTTTTGGTTTCGTGTTTCATTGAATGTGAACTGACTTGGTAGTGATGTGGTGTTGGGAAATGGGATTATGCATGTTTTTTTTTTTTTTTTTTTAACTTTCGGGATCAGTGATGGAATGTTTGTGAATAGATTGTTCTGTTTGTTAGTATTGTTGAATGTTGGTCTGGTGTAAAGAAAGGCTGGTTGAGATACTATTGGCTGATCATTCTTTCTGCTATTTTGCATTTTGGTTTTTGCATTTTAGTATGTTAACTGTTTAGGCTGTACCTTTTATGATGGCGTTGGAAAAACTTTTTTCTAAGACAAAAAAGGTTTGACGAGGGGCGTAATCATCTTGGCTTGTGAGTTAAACTAGTTACTTATTCATATTTCAAGTTTTATTTAAGACTAATGATTTTACTATTTGCCGGACAAGTTTGTGCTTTGTGCTTGGAATTGGAGTCTTTTCTCTTTATTGTTAAGCTTGATCTGTCAATAATACGGTACTTGTTGATTTTCCTTTGAGAAATTGTTATGAGGCCCTTGTTTGGTGTCTGGTCGTCAAAATTACCCTCCAGGCTGTAGAATCGTACGTTTACATGATGTGTCATATTCTGTGATTCTGTTCCCTGGTGAGGACACAATTTTCTGGAATTGGAGATGAATCATGTTTTTACTTGTAATGTAATAGCTTACCGAATCTTCATTTCTTGCTATCCTCTATTTTCAACGAAAAGCATTTTCTGGGTTGGTCACAACAAAATATACCATTTTCAGCCCTCTAAAACTTACGCACCTAGACTTAAACCATTCCGTTCAGTGTACTTAAACCAGATATCACTTTTTCCTTTCAAAATATCATATCTCTGTGCTTGACTATACTATGTTGCCATGTTACTTCTGCTAGGCAATGTACTGTTATTGAGACAAGTGATGATACAACTTTGATTCAGACTTTTTGGGATGTGGGACTTCTACTAGGTTGAATTTCTTGGTTTTTTGCTTCTCCTGATTCTGGTTTGTGTGTTTTGTTGTACACATATTCTTTGTTGGGTTTCCTCGTTTGCGTGGCTTGGACTTAACTGAGTGTTGGTTTTCCTGGTTGTAGATTTGACCCTATGTCATTTCTTGTTGCCATTTTGGTTTGTCTTTACTAGTTAGAACCTAGTGGCATTTTTTTGATTGAAGGCTTGTCTCTGGTAGGTTATACTCTTAGAGGCCTTTTTTGCCCTATTTAATGCTCACACATCGCATGATCTTAAGATCTCTGCAAGCAAAATAATTGAATGACCCTTAGGAAAAGTCAAGTTTCAGATTTATTTGATTTGACGAAGAGCCCAAATCCAACTACTTGGGTACAATTGTACACTGTACTATAACTTTTTAGTTGCACTTGTTATCAATAATTGTACATTCAGGCTGTTTTTTTGCATTTCGAACATGCTAAAAAATATGTTTAGATAGTTGCATTATTGTCTCTTAAATCAGAATGTGTGTCTCTGCTTTTGTCTGGTTCAACTGGTGACTTACTAGAGACTAATTCCTCCACTGATTCAATAATCGGGTCTAGTTTAATGACGCTGATTCCTTATTTGTGTTATTTTATAAGTATAATTTAATTTAAAACTTTTTTACATAGACATCCAATAAGAATTCACCTTTTTGAGTCATGATATTAAAGAATAGGATGATGTGGCGGTAGGGTAAATTCCTTCCTATTAGATGTTTGTGTAAAACAATTTTTTCACTAATAGTGTGTGTTTATTAAATTCTGACCTTTTTAATGATGGTTAATACTGGTTTTACTTCAATATAATCATGATCACCCAGGTATGTTGAATATAGTTGTTTTACTTGATATATACCCTATTATACTGTGATTGGGCAGATGCAAATTTGGGTTTAAATAAATTCATGCATAACTAGTGATTTTGTATGAATATTTTATAATTGTGATTTGTTAAAAGATACATGTGTCCCTTTAACAATTGAAGTGTTTGAATGGTCATGACAGGGGTGTACTAGCATGATTATTAATTATGATCTTTTTCTTATATAAGTGTATGCTAATGATCTGAATATTGTATGTTAATATTCTAAATATTGTAAGTTTATGATTTGAATAATGTAATGTTGGTGATGTGATTATAGTATGCTCTGCATTCTTCAAAAGCTGGAGAAGTATAAATATATAAGGCTTACTCCTGGAGTTGGAGGAGTAAAATATACTAGACAGGGAATGCCTGTGAAATGATAATTATGAAGGGATGGGAATGGTATATAGGATAATAGAAATTTGTGGGTGATGAAAGATTGTTGATGGCTGAGGTTGTTTACATGTAAATGTGTTATTGACCGTTTCTGATGATGAATACACCTTGCAGATATGACATGTGTTGCAATCGTTGGGTATACGAGTGTCGTGTGCCAAGAAAAGCTCCTTACAATTCGTCATTTGGTTTTGTAGTATTAGCGGGGGAGCTGTATGTAGTGACACACTTATGTGTTGTTGATTTTTCAGAAACTCGAAGGTCCAGACAGCAAAAGAGAGCAGGAACAATGTTCATTCAAATCTATCACCCAAAAAATAAGACGTGGAGATCGCTAGTTTCCAAATCACCTTTCAATTATCCAATAGATATTAATAGTGCTGTATTCAGCTCAATTTCTCTATGAATTATCATGCATCCATCCTATTTGTATAGATAGTATAAGGATCACTCATCACATCATTTCATCCACCTTACTTGTATATGTCTGTATTTATCATATCTTCATCAAGGATATTGTTTTTATATTTAGTTTATATCATCTAAATTTCATTTAAATTGCTATTCTCATATAACTCACCTAAGTTACACAAAATAACTTAATTCAAACATCAGATAAGCTATTACAAGCTCCCAAATTAGGGTTAACCCAAACTAATTTATCAGAAAACTTACATTAAAATGATTCAATAAATGAAGCTACAATATTAACATAATAACAATTTGACCATATTTCATTGTACTATTTATTTTAACAATAACATTCAATGAGTTTAATACATACATCGTGTTAATGTAAGTTATTATATTATCCGTAAAGAAGAAATTATGTGTGGTTATTAAGATGATTAGTATAAAAATTAACAAATAACTGCATAAAACTTGATATCTATCGTTTTTTTTTTTAAATTAAGATCTATTATGGTGGATATACTTATTTCAAATATTTGTTAATGTGCAATATAAGTATGGTACAATATGGATACAGGAAGAAGAAAAAATCACCCATGTTATCTTAAAGACATGTGAAAATTGAATTTTAATAACTTTGCATATAAGTTAAACTTTAAAATTACATTATTATCATCTAATTTTCATATTACTATTAAAAGCGATGTGAAGTAATGATTTAAATATTAAAAGATGGTTTTACTTTTTATTAATATTATTAAAAATGTTGATCACGACAGCTATAATTATTGATGTTGTTAAAAGAGTTGAGTTCAGACCTCAAATATTTAATCTGTAAAAAGAAAGTCAAATTTTTAATTACTTTATCTCTAAAGTCTACTTTGAACATAAATGAAAGATATGGGAACATAAATCGCGTTGGATCAACGCTTTTTCCTAAGATTAAATTTGAAAATAAATAGTCTAATCCAAAAAGATTAATATCAAAGCATAATTAAATTTCTTCACATAGAAATAACTTGTAATAAGTTCTTCCCACTTCTCAAGAAAAGTTCATTCATGATACTTAACTAGCATCTTCACATTTAAGAAGATTAATTATGAGTTATAATACAAAATCTGTGTAGGGGAAAATAATTTTGAGGAGAGAGCATTTAATTTGTAATTATGAAAACAAAATAAATATGGAATATCTCAATAGAATTAAAAGATAAAATCTTTTATCTATGCAGGAAATTTGATTACGACCTTTTCTCAATCCTGTTACTCTATTATTGACTTTAATGGTAGATTATTCTGAAAATACCTCTGTTGCTACAGGGAAACAGAACATTTCAACAACAATTAAAAAACCTGTTGAATTATTGGAAGAGAATATCGTATTTAAAATTTAAATAAATTTTTTATTAGACTATCTGTCTACTTACTGGATTTTGATTTGTAAGTTTAGTAGAAAATCAGACAAAAGTATTTCATTACACTTTCTTTGTTATACATTTTATATATGATGCAAAGATTAATGAAAAAAATGAATCATATTCACTTATACATTATATATTTGTTTATCACGTAAACACAAATCGTAATTAAATATTTAAAATTATATTGCACTATATTATAATAAAATGAATATTTAAAATAATTAATAAAATGAACATTTTCTTGATATATATTTTATATCACAAAAAATAATTAAAACAATAAATAAAATAGAATTAGTTAATTTAAGTTTTGATTATTTATTTTAATATATTTATTTATTTTTGAAATACATTTTCTTGTCTATTAGAATTTTGTAGTAAGTTTTTATTTCAACTTAACAAAATATAACTAAATTTATATTTTGAAAATTTTATCTTTTCAAAATAAATAGTTTTTAACATTTATTTTATAAATTATTTTCTAAATATATTAATATGCAACTAAAATTATTATATTTTGTAATGAAATATACTTCAAATGTTCCTCTGAATTTAGTGGACACACATCACACCATCTCATTATATCCTTATACTCACATAATTTTTTTAGTTGCAATAAGTTAATTAGTTCGAAATCTCACATGATCAAATTTCTTTGAATATTTTTATTTTCTCACTTTTGTCTTCTACATCTTTTTTTTTATTTTTTTTATTTGCTTTTTCTCCTTACATTCAATTATGAGCAAAAGAACTTTAATTTGAGAGAAACGAAGATGTATAAGTTCAACTGCTGCATAGAAATTCAACTGGTCATGGTTTGTTCCTATTTCGAGCAACACAAAAAAGGAAAAAAAGAAGAAAACGATTTTTTTTTTGACATTATTAATGCCAGCTGAGAGATTAAAAAATAAAATGTATGTGAAAATTTATTGAGTTATCGAACAAAAATACAATCATGTGAAACATTCATAAGTAATATGCAAGTCTATTTATTATCTACAAATATGGTACAGTTCTAGTAGGAACTCTTTGACCATATTCTTTCATTGTGACCCTCGTGCCAGCAAGGAAAATTGACGCCTAAGAGTGAAACACACACACCAAACATGATAACTTATGATAAATATTGCGTTGGATTTTGACTTACTTTTTACATCTAAGTCTTACGTCTAATAAAAATATTAAATATATAATATAAAAGATATCCATAAAATTATTATTTTACAACTTTGAATTAAAAATCATGTAAATCTAGATCCCATTATCTCTTCAGAAACATATATATATATATATATATATATATATATATATATATATTGTTGGGTCTATCAAGGAGGAGGTTTACGGGGGAAATACAAACACCAATGAAATATGAGCCTAACCATATAAAGGATTGACACCACTCTCTACCCAAAACCTTAAGGCAATGAGTTAACAGGTCTTTCATCTTTATATAATGCTCTACTTTCTCATTTTTATCCAATGTGGGACTTGGACTCACACTTGCATTCCCAAAATATATATATATATATATATATATATATATATATATTATATTAACACATTCAAATGCCATTCATTGTAAATTTGGGATTTATAAACCAAAATTGTTTTGGGAAGTTTGAGAAATTTATGTATTAGTCTTAATTTATTAAATCCGTTCGAAGTTTCAGCTATCTTGAAATTTAAGTATTGAATGTATTTATAAAGTTGGAGATGAGTTTTTAATTAACATTATCTTAATCACGGTCTAATTAGTCTAATAATGAATAATTATACTTTATATCTAAATTTATCATCATTAAAGTTAATCATATATATTGATTCATAATCTACCAGTTAGTTTATAGATCTATCAATCTTACTAACTTAGGATGATCCAAGTTAAAGTTAACGTGTAACATATAACTATCTGAATGGTTTTACGATATAAAAGCTATAATAAAATTAAAATGATTAAAAATAGAGATAATTAAGTGAAAAAAAGAAGTAATATAGTAGAGTTTATATAATATTTAACCCATTTTAATTAGAGCAAGTTGATTGTTCTAAAAAGAGAGGCTCCGCGTGGAAAGTCATAATAAGTTTCCACGCTGAAACCGTTGACGTTCAACATGAAGCAAGTTTCAAACCATGTCATAAACAAACAAGAACGTGAATACGATCTATTTGAAAAATGTTTTGCATGGCAAGTTCCACCGCAACACTTCATTTATATATCTTGTGGTGCACAAACTCATTACCATTTTAGTTCTACCGAAGAACTGAACTCCTTCCACGTGCGAAAGAGCATCTTCGTTTTGTCTCTCATTTGGTACAAATGGCTGGTTTTTGTGACAGAAGGTGCCTTTTCAGAGTTCTGCAAATTCTGTTTATCATGATCACCATTTTCGTTGCTTCTCCCGATTCTGGAGTAGGTTGCAGTAGGCCCTTACTGTTACGTCCTCAGTGGTGGAGGGAAGAAGAAGGGCTTGTTTTGCAGTCGCTAAGAGGCCCTGCGCCACCATCAACTGGATCTCCCGTTCACTAATCTAGCTCGCAATGTTGTCATTTTCTATATATATTGTTTCAGTTTAGTCACAAATTTATCTTTGAATTCAAATATGAATTTTCTCTTTCGTGTTGGAGTAGTAAAATGCACATTTAACCTTCCACCATGACTTCATGACTTCTTCGTGAATGAGATCTTTTAAACTTTACAAGCTAGAGCTTTGGGAGTGTTTAATGTTCTGTTTCAGTTTTGCATAATTATTAACACAACATTTCTGATTGAAGTTACACCCATTTTTCCATCAGCAGCCATGGTTGGACACAGGCTGGTCATGTATGAAAAATTATTTTTTGGAACCCACTTTTTTATAACCTAAAGGTAAAATAGTCATTTAAAAATTAAAATTTTTATCTACAAGAAAAAAAGAGAAATTTTAAATTTTTGTATTTGTAAAATAAATAAATTAATTAAATGATAGTTTCAAATGAAATGTAAAAGATTTTTTAATGTCAAAATATAAAAAATCAGTCGTATATACATGCATGTATTTGTTCAAGATATCACTTAATAATTTATATTCAAATTAATTTTCAAAAAATATGTAAAATTATTTAGAGTTTGATTCAAGTAATGTGGCCTACCTTGCTGGCCTGGCTTTCACACAACCTTCATGATCATACCATTTAAATGTGGAGATGATAAGAAAAAAAAGTATTTAACAATTCAATATATTAATATTTTAATCATATTTTTCATTTTTAATTTAAAGTAGTAGCACTAAAAAATCTAACACTAACAATGACTCAACAAATAGTCTTTTAACAATTGAAATTGTGATCATTTAAGATGATAAATTGTGAAGGTGATGGAAAACACAAAAAATTAAAAATAAAAAGATAAAGAAAGAAAAAAACAAAGAGAGAAAAGAGAAGGTGAACCAAATAAGATTATTTTGGACAAATTATTTAATCAGTAATACATATTTCGTTTAACAAAAAATTTTATCAACAGAAAAGTTTGTAAGTAATCACAATATATAATATTAATAGATTTATTGACAATTTTTTTGTGTAATAATAAATATGATGATAAAATCTGTTAATAATTAAAATTTCAAAGTCTGTTAATAAAAAAATTCGTTTGAAAACTTTAAATTTAGTGATAAATTTTTTTTCATGAGTTTGGTAAAGAGAAAACTTAAGAAAAAAGAATAAAAAAAGAAAAAGTCTACATATGAGATTATGAAAATAAGGTCTTACAAATCATTATATAAATAAGGACATATTTTTTAGTAATTTCATTTAGTGTCATTTTTTATTGAAAAACTTTTAGTAAATAAAATAATTTATTTATTTAATAATATAAATAATTGAACAATGCTTATTTATTTTTAAAATAATTAAGTAACTTTTCTTTTTTTTAAATAACGCCAATATAATTTTTTAATATTATTTATTTTACAGAATTATATATACATCTATATTTTAAATTGTATAAACTTTTGTTTTTAATTAATTATTCATAAAAATAATAAAATTTTAAAAATTACAAAATTAAATAATTTAATCGACTAAAAGCGTAAATACAAAACTGTCTTTTCACTAATATTATTAAAATGATTATTAAATGTTTTTTTTTTAATTAGAGAGTATCGGTTTTTATTTAAATAGTACATAAGTATAGCAAATTTTTTTAAATAGATATCATTTATTAAAACAGTTTTATTTTTTAATAAAAAAAAAGTAACAATAAAATAAATATAGGATCAAATTTATAAAAATAAATGAGCATTAATTTTATACGAGTGATCTTAAATTAATTTATTTTCAAAACAGATGGGAAGTACTAACAACATAAACTAAATTTCTATTAGAAGTATTAAATTAAATAGACAATTTATTTTTAAAATAAATATAATATTATAAATATTATTAATAGTAGTATATTCATTGCTTTTATAGTTGTACAAACATTACCTTTATACATAAAATCGTTTATATTTGTCTCTATTCACACAATTTATATTCATTTTAATATGTATACTATTTTTAATATTTTTGTATAGTCCTTAGTTATTAGAATTATTTTTTTAATAATAATAAAAAATAAATAAATATAAGAACTAAAAGGTATTTAAACTTTATTCAACCTTAATAACGGAATAAATAATAAAAAATAATAATTTTTACAGTATATTATATTACTCAAAAGAAAATTCGCTTAATTTGACATGAATTATATCGCAAATGGGTG
Organism: Vigna mungo; assembly: GCA_036885675.1. Classification (NCBI taxonomy): domain Eukaryota; kingdom Viridiplantae; phylum Streptophyta; class Magnoliopsida; order Fabales; family Fabaceae; genus Vigna; species Vigna mungo. Next base: position 24,010,060 of record CP144695.1, read on the forward strand.
ATTAAATTAATTAAAATTGAGTGAAATATTAACAAACTGCTTTCATTATTCATTTTAGTTCAAAGTTTTTATAAATAAAATAAAAAATGATGATTTATATTTATTATAATTCGAAAAAAAAAAGTCTTTTAAATTTAAATTTATTTTAGGCAGTGCGAGGTTAATGCATGGATGTATATACTTTCAGAAATTCTTATTAGTTACTACAAAAAGAATTACAGTTTGTATTGGATACAAATAAAATAATAATAACAAAAGAGAGAATTTACATGTATATATGTATGTGTATATAATCCTGCACGGGAACTCGAAGAATTTGATGGTTCTGAGGGAGTTCCAAAAAGAATAGTTATGAAAATTGAGTGACAATATGTTTGTTTAATTAGCCATGCATGCACATTTGAAGGTTTGTCTATGGATGAATTGGATCTGGACTTGATGGCTTGAGAGGGCCCCGTGGAAGAGACTGCAACAACATTATTCCATTGTTTTCCCTCAGCCACTGATCTTCTGCTAACGCTCTACCTGCTGCTCCAACTTCAGGAAAACAAACTAAAATGGTGAAGATCATTACTACCATTATGAACAAGACCCTTCTCAAAGACAATGCCATCTCTTTCTGCTGAATTTTTATGTCAGATTGGAATGGAAGGTAAGTGTTAGGCTCATGCGCATTTATGTATATATAGCTATTTGAAATTTTGAATTGATGAGACTTGGTATGAAGATTAACGAGTAGCTAGCTAAAACAACGTTGACGATTAAGAGAAAAGTAAATCCGACGCTAAAACACCTCTTGTCGGAACCCAAACACCGTGTTGCCTACAAACCGCGATTAATTCATATATTCAACTTCTACCTTTTTTTCGATTTCTATTATCTGACTCAGTTTTTGTTTTACGACGCCACTGTTATACGACTTTCCAAATTCATATATATTGACCAAGTCACATTCATATATTTGAAAGACCATTTTCTAGTTATCCGTGGGTGATATATTTTTTTTATTCAAAGATGGTTCATAAATATATATATATATATATATATATATATATATATATATATATATATATATATATATATATATATATATATATATATATATATATATATATATATATATATATATATATATATATATATATATATTTATTCCAAAACATACCATACGAGAATTCATGTAAACTAATACTAAAAAAATAGATTGTAAAGAATTTTGATGATAAAAGAAAAAAAACTGAATGCAAGCATTTTTAGTGAGGACTGGTTGTCTAATACACCGACCAAAACCTTTGTTGGATATGTTATGTTTCAAGAAAATATTTTTAATATATTTTTTTTTAAAGATAGACAAGTTTTTAACCAACATAGATAGGAGTAATTACTATTTTTAATATACAACCTCAGCATTCAGAAGATATAAATTATATTTTAAAGCGTATATGATTTTATTTTAGAAAATGTTAAAATTATGTTTTAAAACACAACTTTAATTAACTTTTAAGTTGAAAGTGTATTTTAAAGTACGATTTTTTTAAATAAAAAATTTATTTTAAAATATGAACTATTACTTAAAATAGTAATTTAAAGTATGAATTCTTCAATATAATGCTATTTTAAAGTATAATTCATTTATTAGAAGTCGTATTCAAAAAATGCATACACCTATACGATTTTTTTTTAAAATCTATTTACTTTTGTAAATGTTTTTTTTTTCTGAATCAGGTTTACATAAATTATTGTTGAGGTTATGAACAGTAGAAAAAAATTATTGTTGAGGTTAATGGATTTATTGAATTTAAAACTTGAACTCACACTTAAATTTTCTACCAAATTATCAAATCAGGTAAAGAAAATCAACCAAATATATACAAATAGAAGTAAATAAAGTATTCAAAGTTTTCCAAATGTGCAATATCAATCACTAAGTTTCATGGTTTTTCCTTAATTACATATATATAACATTTAATTGATAAATGCATTTAGCTCATATTCCCTGATTTATCAATATGTCTGTAAATATATCTTTCGTCTGTTTAACTAATAAATGATTTGATTTTGAAACTGTCAAAAGAAGGCTGATAAAGAAAACAGATGTCAAATACTCTCCAACACTATGTTTTTGGCTGTTATTAATTTCTCCAACATAATATGAACAATAACGCAAAATAAACGGCCGTGTTGCATGCGAACATGTCAAATTATCAATTACTTATTTCCTCTATGTCACAAATGGCGTCTAATTCCATGGCGACAACTACTAATTAGGTTATTGAGTACTAAAGATGTAGTTTTTAGATTTTTCGAAGAAGCATAAAATATAATATTATTCTCAGTCTAAAATTTTAAAATAATAAATTAATGAGTTTTTATTCAGTGTTTTATTTTTTATTTTTATTTAATATAATATTTAAATTCATACTTATATTTCTAAATGAACCGATTTATGACAACACGCAGATTCAATGAATTGGAAAAACACACCTGAAAACAATAATTTTGCAAAGATATTTCAGGACCAGCCCTTATACATTGCTGTTAGTTTCAAGGACAAACATATCATTGTATATGCTAGCCGCCATCATCAACTAAATGAAATCTAAAGAATAAAAATAAGGTAGACATTGATCACCTTCAGGTATACATAGAATAATTAATAGTACATTCTATAACACTTTATTATCATATAAAATAATATGAAACACTACAACTAAATAGGCTAATAATGTTTTCTTTGTGGCTCGTGCTGTCTTGTCTGAAACATGGACAAGCTGTGTGGAACAATCAAGGTGTCAGCGGGAGCATCGTTCAATTGTTTCCCATGCTATTTTTAAAATTCTTGCGAGCACTCAACAACAAAATAGAAGATTATTTTTAAAAAAGTTAAAATATATATTTTTAGTCTCTTAAGTAAATATTAAAATTTATCTTTCTTAAAAATTTTAAACTAATTTAATCTTTAGACATACATAAATCAATTTAGTTATTTTAATAAAATTTTGTTATATACATTTAAAATTTTAAACGTATTTCTTAATTAATATTAAAATAAAAATATATTAAATAATGTAAATAATTCAAATATTATTATAAAATATTTTTAAAACACTATAAACTTAATATAATTTAATTAAAATAAATAAATTTACATATTTTTAAAGTAAAAAAACTAAATTTAATCAAAGTTAAAAGAAAAAAATTGTTTTTATTTTTATTTAAAGTTAATCAACAGAAACATATTTAATAATTTTATCAGTAATAAAAAATATAACAAATATAAAAATATTTTGGATACTGTAACTTTTTTTATAAACTTATATTATTAAAGAAAATATATGTAGCATCTATTACAAAAACTGCAAATACTTTCATAATAAAACATAGCATAAAGGCCTAGATACGACAATTTATAATTATGTACAATGCCTTGTATCTTTATGATTGATTGGTTGGTGTTTATTTCATCTATTTCATCCAACAATTTTTATAGAGAAACGAATATGCTTTTGTCACTGGTAATTATTTGTGCATTAATCGTTGTTGTGGTTGCCCTTGCAAATCTTTTGTATATATACTTGATTGTCATTCAAATGCTACATTTGCATTCTCACGATCAGGATGACAACACAAGGATTTCTCTTTATTTACTATACGCATCTATTTTGTTTAACTTGCTTTTTAATCTTCTCAAAAATTAATCATGAAATAAAGTTTAAGTAATAGTTCAATTCATATCTATATTTTTAGTTAGACTTTCACAAAAATATCTTCAAGATCTGGTTTTTCATTTTTAAAGATTATGTTATTTCTATGTTTTCATATATTTCACATTGTAGCAACTCACTTGTAACACCATAATAAAATTGTGTAAACATTATTATTGTTATCGTAAAAAGGTTACATTCATTATTCTTTTATCATCTGTGGAGGTTGAAATGTCGATCACACAGGTGCCTCTGTTTCAAATATATTATTATCCTGGGCGAGAATGAAATACAAACTGCTTAATTTGCACACAGATTGTTTTGTCAGCAAATGTTATTAGTATATGAATTAAAGAATTGTAGCAGATTAGAATTAAAGTAGTAAATTAAAAAGGTATAATACACTTTTGCATGGATATTCTGAGCCAGCACAATATGTTAAAGGGCTTCACAGGTTTGTTATGTATGAACTGGATCTGGACTTGATGGCTTAACAGGTCCCCGTGGAAGGACCTGCAACAAAATCCCGTTGGATTGCCTCAACCATTGATCTTCTTGTAATGTTCTGCATGCTGCTCCAGGTTGAGGAAAAGCAACAAAAATGGTGAAGAAGATGATTAGTAGAATTGCCAGGAGGATCATTCTCTTAGACAATGCCATAACCGATCAATGGATCAAAATTAAAGAGGTCGAACAAAATGAGTTTTTTGAGTATAGATGGTAGAACCCCCAATATTTATATATATAATATACGTAGGCAAGAAGCTATTTGATCAATTGACCGGTGCTTCTCGTGGTTGATCAGTTGTACTATTGACTGGGTATACATGGTTGAAGATTGACAATTAGTTAACTTCCTTAAATAACATCGACGATTAAAACAAAAGTAAATTACCCTTGTCGAACTCCAAAAACTGCTGCCTCCAATCCAGATATTCAACTTTTACCTATTAAATATATATACAATATTATATTATAATTAATGACTCTCTTGTTTAACGCTACTGTTAAGTGATTTTTAACGCTATTAATTGACCCAGTCTTGTTTATTAGAGTGCAGTTATCCCTTGGTGATTTTCTTTTTTTAATTCACATGGTTCAGGAGAAGAGAACATTATGTTCCTAAGATACAAACACTCTTTTCAATAAATTAAAGGCATGTGATTTACATAAAAGAAACTCTTTTTTTATTTCAATTTTGTTAAGAGAAGTAAACTAATTGGCCAATTAACATTTTCATGTCTAAGAAATCAGCCAACTCAATAGATTATCTTATGTTTTTTAGCTGATAATCAATCGCTATAAACTATGGTGACCATTCCCATGTCTCTTATATATATATATATATATATATATATATATATATATATATATATATATATATATATATATATATATATATATATATATATATTTGTCGATAAAAAATACTATGGTAACCATCCATTAATCATACTATTTATATAAACGATTTATTTTTAAATCTATTTAGTAATAAAATTATGCTTAATGGTATAATATTAAATTGCGAGTCTATTCTTTTGTTGCAACTTTTGAAATTCATTCATTATATGGAAACTAATATTAATATTATGAGGAAATCAAGAATGGTAAATAGAAAAGGTCAAAAGTCCGTGTATACCCTAAAAAAGTAAAGCGATGTCAATTCTCAAAGACTTAAAAGTACATATATAACACTGTTGTGTTTGGTCCTTATTTGAGCATAAAAAGAACATGAAAGAAGAATAAATGCTGCGTAGCATGCAAGCATGTTGAATTGTCAAACTCTTATGGTATTTCCCGTAGCCACATTTTTTTTATTGGCTATAAGATCTTTGATTACATCACTGAGTAAAAAAGGGTTACTCGAATTGAAAATAAGATTCTTGTAAGAAGACAATGGATATTGGAACATCAGGATTGAAAAGAAAAATAATATGCAGAAATCTTCGGAGAAGAGAGACTGTTTTGAACTAGTTTTGCACAGTAAAAGAGACCAATTACATAATAAGTGGATTTGACTGGAAGATGGATCTTGAAATTACACAACAAACTCTACCTACAAGTACAGTGCTTGTAAATAAAACAGGAAGACAAGACAAGTTGATTTAGTTTAGAGTTAAAAAAAAAAAAAAAAAAAAAAAAAAAAACTGGAATTGAAATAATAGGGAAGCTTTGTAATGGAGCATATATTGTTGTGACATTTTATTCCATCCATTTAAATAGAAATTGATACAAACTACTCATCCGAAAATAAAGATACTACATGAGTATTTAAAGGTTTTAAAGTAGGAACTATCAACAAATACTAAACCTATAACATGTTTCTTAGGAGACCAAAAAATCAGAGTATCACCAAAGTGTAACTAAACGACAATCATCTCGGTAGCTTGCTCATTCTGCATTAAAGACCATAAACATCAACAATAATTTCATCACCTAATTTCACTATAAAAAAGAAAGGTAATAGCGACAACCAAAATTAACTAAAAACGCAAAAAATTTGTTGGTTATAACTTTTTTTTTCTGATGAATTTTTCATAATCTGAAATCCATAGTAAAAGCGAAAATATCTAGTTCAAACAAAAATTATTTAGCTTAAGCGAAAATATCAACAAAACTTATGTTTTAATTTTCTGCAAATCTCGCTCAGACAAGACAAGAAAGTTTAGCCTAAGCGAAAATAATGTCGTTAACACCGTTAATTTGTATTTAACATAAATGACTTGATTGACACAAATTTTTTCTATATGTGGACAAAATCGACATTTTTTTAAAAGAAGGACGAATTTGACACACTTCAACCAAACTGGAAACAAAAAAAATAATTAAACCTATTTTTTTATCAACGAGTGTTTCTTTAAAGTCTTAGAAAAAAATAATGTCGATGCTTACATTTTTATAAATATTTGAACTTCAAAATTTATGATGTTTTTGTAAGAGAAATCATTATATCCATGAGTTAACTAATTTAACTTTGAGTCATAAATGATTTAATGTTTTACCTTAATGTATTTATTTAGATTTTTTTCTTAATAAGTATAATTTATTTGGTTTGTGAAATGTAATTTTAATTAAAAGTTTGATGCAGTCTTTTATATTTTGTATTCTTTTATTTTATTTTATTTTTTAATAAATTTTCATGATAAATAATTGATAAACTTTTGAGTATTAATATAATTGAGATATTAAAATTTATAATATGTTTAACATAAATTTATTTGAAAGAGTATCCATTAATTGATGATAGTTAATCTTAAAAAAAAAAAGCCTTAATTATAGTCTTAGAGTATTCCCCTCCTACCCACATTTAATTGTCTACCAAACCTTTAACACGAATTAATAACCAATGTAAAAGTGATGCGATAATATTTTCATAAATAAATATAGCTTTTCACCTTTAATTATAAATTCCACACTTTTTAAGTGCTTTTAAGTTTGATAAGACCAATTAGAAAAAGAGAAATAATTCTTGTGACACATTGTTCCAACACGAAGAGTAGATATAAGTTTATTCATAGTTCCCATCAAGACACATACTCAATAATAATTTTTTATATAAATTTATTGAATTATATATTGACTCGTGTCTTTTGTGTGATTCGTGTGTATATAATAACACCGCTATATTAATTTAAAATTTAGAATGATTTAACAAAAACTGCAACACTGTGTGATGGTCGAAAAACATGCAGTAATAGTTTCTCGGCCTTACCCACTGAGATCGATTACCATTTTTGTGTTTCCTCAAACGCATCCTTGCTGTGTGAATTGACTTTCTCAGTAGTCGTCATTTCAAAATCAAAAGGTTTGAATTTGAATTTGAATTTGAATTTTACTCACAAATTTAGAATAAATCAAATAAGTACGCAACTTGAACGCCAAACATCCGGTCATGTCAGTGTGATCATAGTATATTTGGATCAAATGCAAAAGTCCAATTGCGACAACACATAAATTAGACATCTTATTCAATTTCCATGCACTCGGTTTTCCAAATATAATAATAATAATAAAATTATTATTATTATTATGGTTGGTATGTTACATACACTTAATATGAAATATACGAGGTTATGTCTAATTTTTATTTTCAAAAATCATTTCCAATTTAAAAAATGCAAGTACACAATGTTGCTCAACTGATGCATAGTGTGAAATCAGAGAAAACATCTTTGCGCTATTTTAATTTAAAACAAACTTATTTAAGAAATCATTTTCAAACATTAATACATTGAATAAGAAACTATAATTGAGTAGTGTAGAATTATTATAGAAAATAATTATCAATATTAAAATATGAGAAGAAAATCTAACTCTTGACTAAACTTAACAATTTCTCTAAATTGAATAAGTCACAAGACCGCTGTTTGGAAAGAAAAAAAAATAGTGTAAAATTAAAAATATTAAAATCACTTTATTAATTGTAGTTAATTTTTCAACCTAGAAATGCGTTAAGCAAGAAAATTTGGTGACTGTGTAGATGAGATAGTTTAACATTTCATCTTACGTTGTAGGACAATATAAATGGATTGCAAGTCCATGGAGCACCCGATATTCTACGAGAATGTTTGAACAGATAAAAATGAACAAAACTAGTTAGAGGATAAATGACATTTCCTAATGTTTGTCTTAGGAAATATAACTTTTCAAGGGTGGAAATAAATTATGCGTGTCATTTGTCATAAATTCTTACTCATTTTTAAATATTAGAAAAAAAAAACACTAAAATTTTCTCAGTATTTTTTTTATCAGAAATATAAAATTTTCTCAAATATATATATAATTTATTAGAGATAAATATATAAAATTATCTCTGATAAACTTAAAAAGCATCGTTTAGAAATTTGGATTTGGTTTGAATTTGGACCTAGTTCTTTTATCATTCCATCGATAATGAGTATTGGATGAACGGAAGTAGCTAGGATTATTACGTCTTTGAAAATTTGGATTATTAGTTTTATTGTTTTTAAATCAAAGTCGTAATTATACACAAATATAAAAATATATTTAACCCATTTTTTTAACTATATACATTAATTTCATATAACTATTTAATTTTAGATATAAATTAATTACAATTATATATATGTTTCTCATTTGTCAATTAAAAAACTTAGAAGCTGTGTTTTCTTTTCATCAGAACTTACAACATGTGAATTAATCTTAGTCCTTTGGAATGATTAATATCTTTTCAGTTGGTGCATGTGATAAAAAAACACCATATGTTTTCTATTTAAATAGACGATGGAGCCTATCAAGATATGTAAAACCTGTCAAAATTTGATACGTCAAGTTACACAGCCGTTGGTCTGACTTATATCTGGTCCGTCGTGAGCAAGAAATAAGATGGGATTCGCTGACCGCAGTTTACTTATCTTTTAAATAAAATAAAAAATAATTTAAAAAATTCTATTTTTACTATATTACTTGAAGAATCTAAATATATAGTAATAATAATATAATTTAAATTAATAATACTTTCATAAATATGTGTCCAATTTTTTTAGATATTTATATTATGTCATAAATTCATAATATATATAAATTGATTAGGTTAATATATAAAAAATAATAATTAAGAGTATTAAAAAATACCTTAACATATATAATTATAATAAAGAAAAAAAATCAATTTTATATAAAACATTTCAAAATAACAATTATTTCTAAAATCAGTTAACAATTATATTTTTTAAAAATCAATTAAGAATTATATTATAAAAAGGTAAGATAGAAATAAAAATAATATAAAAAAAGAAATATTTATCTATATATAGATATAAATTTATAAATTAAATTTTAATTATTAATTATAATAAAATATTTTAACTTATAAAAATAATAATGATTTTAAATTATTTAATCGGAGATATTAATTAATGAATTACAACATTAAAAAATATTTATAATGTATCTTTAATATATAAAATATATGAAAAAAACAAATTTTGAATATGTAAAATTAAAAAAGACATATTTAATGGATAGGCTTTTGATCTTTTCATTTCAAGAATGAATGAAATGCTAGGTTCATTCTCAACTTTAGATGGATGTATGACACATTTGCCACGGATAAATCAAAGTATATCTCTCTATACATATATTATGGTTCCAAAGTATCTTTTATTTCACTAGTAAAATCTTGACTCGTTAAAAGTTTTCGTTGTTTCCCAAAGACATACACTGTCTTAAGGTTATGGTTTAATTAACCTCTGAGTTTCAATCAAGGCTACAGTAAAATAATTTATCAAAATATTAGTGATCCATTGAATCAGTAAAACTCATCTCAGCCTGTAGTTTTAGATTTTAAGAGATTTTTAGCGAAATTGTAGTGTGTTAAAGAGATATGCTCTTATACATTGGAATCGCCGACTGAACAAGTAAAAGATTCAATGGTCAATTTAAAAACATTAGATAGGCCAATATTAACTCATCTATATTCGTCATCTTTTCGTGGCAGTAATATCGGGAAAGGAACGTCTTAACTGCAAACTCTCTAAAACCCATCTTTGTTTTTGTTAGCTCCAAGAATAACACAATTAGTAATGGTCATAGTTAAACAAAATCTAATCGTTGTTAGTTCCAGCTTTCAGCAAAATTAGGTACAACCATTTCTTTTTTCAACTTTAAACGCACGCAGCCAAGGATGACATGGTGACCGCGCCAATCTCAACTTTTTAACAAAAAAATATTGAAATAAATTCCGGCCGTCCAAAAATATATTAAAACACTTGTTTTTTTTACATGTAAATATTTAATTTTTTCCTCAGTTATATTATTTTATTGTCGACATGCTTAACAGCCCCTGCTTCAGCCTGAGAACGGAAATAACACGTAATGCTTAAAGAGCTTAATCCATAATTTAAAATGGTTATCTTTTTAATGCTAAACCAAAGATTAGCATACAATAATGGCAACAAACCTAAAAGAATAAATTACACATGTTCCAGATAACTAATATATATATATATATATATATATATATATATATATATATATATATATTGTGTGAGAGTATCACAATTGATGGAATGTGAATACAAGAAGTAAATTTGAAAAAGCATTTACATGTGAAAACATGAAAAACGCTAAAAAAATAATAAAAATGGAAATAATCTACAACCACGTGAAACGTGTACACGGAGACTGCAATTGCTCCGGTGACATATATATCACGTAGGACAAATAGGGTTGATAGAGTCCTTAGATTCTTGTTTTTTCTTTAATCTAAAGGGACTAATCTGTGTAAAAGATTGAAGGTGATGGAATCAGGGATGTGTGGGATCTCCACCTGATGGTGGTGCTGGTGCGTTTGGAAGAGACTGAAAGAGAAGGCCGTATTCCCATGACCATTGATAATGTAAGAATAATGGTCTGCAAGCTACTCCAGATTCTGGAGAAGCAACGAAAATGATGAAGGTGACCAACAGAATCTGCAAAGCTGTGGAGAGGATCCTCCTGTGAGACAGAGCCATTGATGAGTGATTGGAGAAACAGTTACGTACCAGAGCTAGGTTTTGTGATATGAAAGTGGAAGGGGACAGAGATACTAGGTTTATATAGTGGTTGTGTTTGAATTTTTTTAGTGCTTTGATTTGACTATTAATGTTTGAAGGTTGAAAAATGGGAAGCACCATACCTTGGACTCCAAAACACCCATATACGCGCTACCCAGTATCGCGAGATGACCTCGTCAAAAACTATATAGAATATGTAAAGAACGTACATACGTATGTAACCATCTAATAAGCTTCTTTAATTATTGATTAACGTTTAATTATATTATATATACTGTGCTTATAAGTAGTTAACCAAATATTAACCTTTCATTAGGGCTTCTTATCACCTTTTTCTCTCCATTTCATTGCTCTGCTGCATGAAAGGAATTTTTCTACAACGAAGCATATTTTTCTTAACTTTTTACACGTGGCTTTAGGGGGAAAATCTAATCATACAAAGGAATATCGAGGGTAATTCAAATTCAAGTGACGGGAAAAACAACTTTTGATTAATTCAAAACATAGGAAGCAACATAGGAAAAGAGGGAATGTACTAATATATTTGAAGACGACCCGATCAAAAGCGAGCAAAGAAAAAGTAGTAAATTGGCACCATCGATCTTCGCCATCAGGAAGTCATACCTGACCAATTCATCGTCCATCTCTAGGTTTCGTAGTTTTTAAATCCTGTGTTTTATAAATGAAGTATAAATATTTATTTTAGTTTGTTTTTAAAAGGTTTATGTAAAACATAAAATAGTAAAATTCATTTTCGATATTAGTATATGATATAAAAATAAACAAAATGATAATTTTTATGATTTTTTGTGGACGTCAAAGATATTTCTCAACCTGGATGTATCTATCGTTGACGTAATCATTTTGTATCATATGTTTTACGTGTCATATCGCGTAATTAGAAGTTAATTAACTAAATTATTTATTAAATGTCGAAAATAAATTTAAAAAGTTTTGACTTTTCGTTGTGTGTATTCATATTGCCATGACGAAAATGAGTTTCCATCACATCACCAAATTGAATAAAAAACGGTAAGTGTCGAAAAAGAAGCATACGAAAACTCCGGAGAAGAAGCAACAACACGCGGTAGTTATAGTATTTTAATCGTTGTAAAAAATATTTGGAGAATGAAAAGTAAAAAAGAGTGCAAATAGTAACACTGTAATATTTGTAACTAGTGATGGAAATACTTGTTTTTCAATCAAGCTATTAGAATCTTGATCTCACCCGATTAGTGCGCATGTGAGGAAAGTACAGAGAAAAAATAGTATACAAATAACATTTACAAAGTCAAATATTATACCCAATGACTTTATTTGCTTATGTGTACAACGAATAATAATTTTTAGTAATATTTTTACAATAAAGTGGTACATTAAAAATAAAGCTCTAGTGAAAATATTTATTAAAAAAGGACTTACGTAAACATTAAGCAAACCCATACGCTATGGATAAAAATAGATAAATTAGATTAATTTGATATTATATATTAATTGCAATTAGTTCTTGTTGGAATACCAAATCTCACCAAACACTTTTGAACTACAACAATTGGTGGAACATCGATCACACGAACCCCAAAAATTGAGGTAAGGAAAACTATCAAGTGAATTAGCTATACTGTTCCAAAGGATAATGATATTTAGACAACATTTTTTTGACAACATATTTGAACATTGATTACATGTCAATCTGTAATTGGTCAAAAATTACTCCACAATAATGTTTATAATTATTATTATTGATTGTGGAGTAATTTTTGACCAATCACAAATTGACATATAATCCATGTTTAAATGTTGTAAAAAAAAATATTGTCTAAATATCATTATCCTTACAGAAAATATGCTGGAATTCAAAACTCCTTCCATTGACCCAATCACATATACACACACATATATTTGCATTTTATCGATGATCATGTACCTATACATAGATTTATTAGTTAATTAAATAGGGAAGTGTATACTTATTTTAAATAATGTCATTTTCTGCAAATTGGAAAAATAAAAATATTGTTTTAATGTCAAACTAAAAAAAGTTACAAGCAAAGAAATTAAATAAAAAACAGCGCCTAACTGAATTAAAAAAAAAATAAATTCCTCAAGCATTTTTTATTTGTTATCTAGTTATGGAATTAAATAAAATTCAACCTAATATATTTTATTAATTACGAAACATAATGTTTTGATATTATAATGATTGGTAAACAAATTTGTGGGCATTTTCACCTTGCATCTCCAATTATTTTATTATGCACTTTCAATTTTCGAAAATAATTTTATATTTTTTTATCAGATTTCGAAATTTGACGAAGAAAAACTCTTTCATTTGATGAAGTCCTGAAAATTTTTTCATCGAAACAAAATTCCTTCATTTATTCGATGAAGGAAAAATCTTTTTATCAAATTTTGAAATTCAATGAATAAAAAGCAAGATTAGGATTTTTTGAATCATGAAAGATAGTTTTGAAATTTAAAAAAAAAATTAAAGTATAATGAAATGATTAGAGATAGAGAATTAAACAACTATGAATCAATCTAGTCACAATTTTCAGAAATCTCATTAACTCATTTATATTTTTGTATAAATGTAATATCATTTTGTTTATTATTTCAATTGTAATACATTTATTTATAAAATATACAAATGAAAGGAACACAAATGATTGTTACATTTGTCACTTATAGAATTTTTAAAAAACTCAAAAGAAAAAGAAAACAAAACAAAACTAAAAGAGGGAAAAAAAAATTCCTGAGTCCATAGAATATTGACCTCTGACTACAAAGATGTTTGACGCGTGGCTGCATAAAGTTTTGACGCGTGGCTCCGCTCTAATACCAATCTTCACACCCATCCTCTCGCATTCTCTCTCTATATATATATATCTCTCTCCTTCTCTATGGGTTCGGCTTTTGCACTAAAACAACAAATGCTTCACACACATTGTTCAACCTTGAGCATTGCATGCGTTGCTAAATTTGTGCTACAAGGAGCTTCAAATGAAATTTGTCCATGGCACAGTTTAGGAATTAAAATTTTAAATTTGAAACCTATGATCTATGGCGCTAGTGTTTTAGGGTTTATATCTACTAAACACTCTCATGTCAGTACACCACTGTTGTAGAAGCCTCTTCACTCTAGTGGAAGATAGAATAGACATAATGGAAGATTAGGTCTGTATCATAGTTAATAATCACACATTAGCTCATACAAATGGTTATCAATTTTTTATAACATAATGATTTATTCGTCTCCTTTTTGAAACATGAAAATGCAAGGCTTAACTTTTTAACCTTTTTATTATTAGTTTTGAGTAAATTAAATAAGACTTATTACTATTTTGTTGTAGAGTTAGCAGCATACGGTGAGATGATTGAAATGGAGCTAGCTTAAAAGAATTTTTTATGGAATGTGAATACTGACTTAAAAACACAAAACACGTACAAAAATAATATCATGTAAGAATTCATAAGAAAATGTGTATATTTCCTCTCAAAAGTATAGAGAGCCTGCTACATGTTACAGCCATATGAATGAAAGAAAATGGAGGAGAATGCTTTAGCGAGCATATTTAAGAAGGTGGTGCTTCATGGCATTGCATGATGGGTTAGGTGTGAATGGGATCTCCACCAGAAGGTGGCGCAGGAGCATTTGGAAGCAACTGCCAAAGAAGCTCATTTTCGCCGGACCAGTGACGATGTAAAAGTAATGGTCGGCTGCAAGCCACTCCTGATTCCGGAGAAGCTACAAAAATGAAGAGGATGAAGAGTACAAGTTGCAGAACTGCGAAGATCATCTTCCTGGAAGAGAAAGACGTCATGTTATGTTGTTCTCTGGTCTGATCTCTCTGAGACTGGATGAAAAACAGAAAGAAGTGTAATGCTTAAGGATATGGAATGTTTTGACGAGAAAAATGGAGACACTAAACAACGTTTTTATAGAGATTTGATTTCGCTTCACTGTATCGTGCTTTGACTGCGAATGCTTTGAAGGTTGAATTTGGAAACAGAATACCTTGGACTCCAAACACCAAAGACGCGCAACCATGGCTTTGAAAAAAATAAGATGTTTAAATATTTCATCTGCATTTTATGCATCTTTCAAATTTGCTAATATTAATGTTAAAATTTATAAATAATTTACACCAATCCTTCATACATAAACTCTAACATTATTGATTTAGATGAACATCCTTTTATAGCTTTTATATTATATATACGAAAAACACACGTGTTCATTTTTTTCATGATAAAAAATAATAAAATTATTATTATAATAATAAAATAAAATAAAATATATATAAATATTTTTTACAATTTTATTATAGATAATTATTTTAATATAAAAAATTATTAAATTAAAAAAAAAGTCAATTAGAAGATATCAATTTTTAAAATGGGTAAAATAATTATTTTAACTTTACAAAATAGCTACGTTAAAGAGTAAAAAAAAACAAATATATATATATAATAAAATTTTCATATAATTACAGGGATATGAGCTCATTAGGAAATTTACAAATAATAATATTATTTACTTATAGGCTTTGTTATAATTTTAATATTTCAATTATTGTAATTTTTTAATGCAGTTATAATGATGATTTGATTTTAGTTTTACTTTTCAATGGTAACAATTAGTTGTTCAAAGATAACAATTTGATATCTTAGTATATGAATCAAGATAGATAAAATCGATATTTAAATCGTAAAATTAAAAACTTACGATTCTCCATAATATTTACCAGTTAGATCCTATATAAACATAACATGATGACAAAAACAAAAACATAAATTTAGTAAATATTTATTATTGTTCGCTGTACCATACTTCACCTTCTTATTATATGGATATATTAAGTTCAAATAAAATCTAAACCTAATTAATCTTTAATGTAATTAAACATTTATTATTTATTATTATGCGTATTGTCAACCACAGTACCTTCCAATTCAAAATAAATACAATTAAAAATTTACGAGAATTGTTAACTGCAACATCATCCAACATTTATCTTCTTGAATTAATTTTAATTAAATGTTTAACTTGACTTTATATTAAAAGAGGTTTTTTATTGATTACATCATTCACTGAATTTCAATTAATTGAAATATAACATTATTTTACGTTACATTCCTTAAAATTCTTATTATTATGATCGTAAGGAGTTCACATTAATTTTATAAACTTTAATTTTAATGAAATATTGATAGAAAAATTAATTTTATTTTAATAATTTTTTTATGATAAAAAGCATCTCACAATTTACGATTTTATAAACCTTACTATTCTAACCATAATCTCCATTTTTCAATCTCAATTGTAGTAAAGAATCCTGGTGTAACAATTAAGTGTTATTATTGTATCCAAGAATCAAAATCACATGATGTTTGAGACACAAATAAATAAATTGGGAGTTAAAATATGAACTTCTCATATTTGACAAACCAAGAAAGTCTCCGAACAAACCTTATACTCATTATTTAATTCATATTGTTTAATTGTTGGTGGACAATAAATAGTCCACCTTGTGGCAATGCATTTCCCAGCATTTACATGCATACATGTGCTAAAACCAACTCCTTCTATTTCAAAGTTTCTTTTAATTTTATCTTTTAAACTGATTAGTCATCAGTTTTCAACAAAATATATGATATTTTTTTAAAATTTCTTCTCAACTAAATTATATAAATACTTAAATTTTTCCGTCGATAAAATTAATTTAATAAAACTAGTTTAATAATTAAAATATCTATTGTTGATTTTGATCTTACAAAAATCCTGCTCATTTTTGGGATGGAAAGAATATATGTTTATTATATAACCATTTAATGTGACATTTAATATATTTTACTTTTTTTCTCTCGTATACTTGTTCTAAAAACTGATTCTTCCAAATTCAAAACCAACTATAAACATTGTTTCATTTCTATGGAAACATTTTCTTGTCAATTCGGATGCTTCCATCTCCATTTTCACACTTATAGTCCATAACTTTTTTTGTTTGTTTGTTTTACTTTATATTTGGCCGTTCATATCTTCAAGTGATTTACACAAGATTTTGTGAAATATATTTATAAAAAGAGTAAATATGTTAATTCGTAGATTAATTTTACTAAGTATTCCTCTTATTGTCAGTTCCCATAAGGAAATTATTTATTGATACGTATTTGTATTGCACAAATGAGATAACTATATTAAATGTTTGTTTTGTTAAGATTTCTGAACTAAAAATCTTTTGCAACGTTTTGTTGTACTTTTTCTGTAAATATATTATTATTAAGTATTTCAAGTAAACAGTACTTCTTTCTCTTAAGATATGTCAAATATTCTATTAAAGGATATTAGGCAATAAAATATTATGTTAGTTATATTTTAGATATTATTATTATTTGTGCACATTTGTGCATATGTTTTTCCTTTAATAGATGAAGGATTATAGGATCCTTGTATGTATATATATGGTACTCTATTCCTTGAAATAAAACATCAGAATTATTCTTTAAACTTTAATATGGTATCAGAGCCAAACACTGATATCCTCTACAATATAGGAATTAGTGTCTCTCTTTTTGAATATTTCTGATGGCTTCTTCCGAAAAAAATCATTCGGAGAAACATGATTTTGGAACTTCCGCTGCTACCCATATGCATGAATCGCTCACCCCTGAATGGCTTGATGGCACCAATTATGTTGAGTGGTCATTGAACGCACAAAACAAGATCAGGGGTAGAAAATGTTGGGGTTACATCTCTGGGACAAAGGCTGCTCCAGAGAACAAGAACTCTGATGAATATGAAGCATGGGAAGATGAAAACTGCCTAGTCAAGTCTTGGCTTCTGGACTCCATGACGAAAGAAATCAGATCCCTCTTTATTCGCTTAGCTACGGCAATGGTTGAGGAGATGGCGACTTTAAAAAAAAATAACACTTGGGATCTTGTGTCCTTACCAAGAGGGAAGAAAATTGTGGGCTGCAAATGGGTCTTTACAATTAAGCATAAAGCTGATGGAACTATTGAAAGGTATAAAGCACGACTTGTGGCTAAAGGTTACACTCAATCTTATGGTGTAGATTATCAAGAGACGTTCGCACTGGTAGCCAAGCTCAATACTGTGAGAATACTTTTATCGCTAGCTGCAAACCAAGATTGGCCTCTTCTACAATTTGATGTGAAAAATGCTTTCCTACATGGAGAAATTTCAGAAGAAATTTATATGGATTCTCCACCAGGCATGACAGATTCAAATGGAATGAAGGTTTGCAAATTAAAGAAGGCTCTATATGGATTAAAACAATCCCCAAGAGCATGGTTTGGAAGGTTTACCAAGTCTATGAAGGCTTTTGGCTATAGAGCAAGTAACTCTGATCACACATTATTTTTTAAGAGAAGACAAGGAAAGATTACAGCTTTGATTATATATGTAGATGACATGATTGTTACAGTAAATGACCAAGATGAGATTTCTAGTTTACAACAATACCTTGCATCTGAATTTGAGATGAAACAACTTGGAAACCTCAAATATTTTTTGGGTATTGAGGTAGCTAGATCAAAACATGGTATTTTTCTATGCCAAAGAAAATATACTATGGATTTATTATCAGAAACTGGGCTGCTTGGGAGTAAACCAGCTGATACACCAATTGAACAAAATCATAAACTCTTTCAATGCTCAAATTCAGCAAGCATAGACAGAGGAAGATACCAAAGGCTGGTAGGAAAGTTGATTTATTTGTGCCATACACGTCCATATATCACCTATGCAGTGAATGCTGTTAGTCAATTTATGCATGACCCACGAAAGCTTCATATGGATGTTGTTGAAAGAATTTTGAGATATTTGAAGTCTGCTCCTGGAAAAGGAATTTTGTTCTCAAATAATGGAAACTTAAAGGTAGAAGGGTACACTGATGCAGATTGGGCAGGTTCAAAAGATGATAGAAGATCTACCTCTGGATACTTTACTTTTGTAGGAGGGAATCTTGTAACTTGGAGGAGTAAAAAACAACCTGTAGTAGCAAGATCTAGTGTTGAAGCAGAATTTAGAGGCATGGCACTAGGTGTATGTGAACTTTTGTGGATTAAAAATGTGCTATCAGATTTGGGATTTAAACCAAATGAAGCCATGAGTTTGTACTGTGACAATACTTCGGCTATTGCAATTGCTCATAATCCTGTTCAACATGATAGAACAAAGCATGTGGAGATTGATAGACATTTCATCAAAGAGAAGATTGAAGCTCCTTTTGTAAGATCAGAGTTACAGTTGGCTGATGTTCTCACCAAAGGAGTGTCAAAAAGATTGTTTGATGAGTCTCTATTCAAGTTGGGAATGTGTGATATCCATGCACCAACTTGAGTGGGGGTGTTAAGATATGCCAAATATTCCTATTAAAGGATATTAGGCAATAAAATATTATGTTAGTTATATTTTAGATATTATTATTATTTGTGCAGATTTGTGCATATGTTTTTCCTTTAATAGATGAAGGATTATAGGATCCTTGTATGTATATATATGGTACTCTATTCCTTGAAATAAAACATCAGAATTATTCTTTAAACTTTAATACTTTCAATAGAAAAACAAAACTAAAGTAAAAGAAAAATTAATAAATTGAAATGGATTAATTTTTATGACCAAAAATCTTGAAGAAAATTCTTTTTGAATATTTTGTTTGAACACATATGGTAGTATTGACCAACCTAACACGATAAGGGAAGCGTAATACGTAATGCTAACAAACACTGTAACACACAGAAATATGCATAAAGTTTTTGTAAAACTTAGAAATTATGCTAAGTCATGTATTGTTTCAGGATTTAAGGGATTTATAACTTAGAATGTATCAAAGATACGTGATTCAAACGGCAAAATGGTCATTCAAAGGGGAGAATTTGACATGAAACAAGATAATCAATTCAAGACACAAGGAAGCAACCTAGGAAAACACCCAATTTATATATAACACGTTCTGACCCACCAGTTTACCATAACAGAAAAATAAGCAATCAATGCTACCATTCAATTTACAAAATCTTTGTTTAATATATGTTCAAAATTTATATATAAATTTAAGTCTCGTTTTAAAAAAGTAAAAAAAAAAATTGAGTACCATATAAAAAAGAAAATAATTAATTTTTTAAGTTTGAAATGATATAAATATTTTGTGTTTTAATATTTTGTTTTTTCGGTAAATGCCCGTCATAATAAAAATAACCATTAAACAGTGGCAGAGCTTTATCAAGGAACTTTGCTTCTCAATTTTCTTTTACACAAATAAAAATTAATATACAATTTTTTTTAATTTTATTTATTTAGTCCTCATAAATTTGTATTCATCTATAAAAAAATGACATCCCAAAAACATTTATTGAAGATTATATATACATTGTATACTAATAATGTTATAACATATATGTAAAATATCAAATATTAAGGAAATGGAACAATATATTATTAGTGTATCAATAAACAATAACTTAAAATAACAAAATTGCTAAAAAGAGAATCAATTACTATATTTCAATACATTTTGAATATTAATTGTAATGAACGAGAGAAATTATAGTTCATATTCTTCAACAGACGTTTATTTTCAACAAGAGTGTTTTTAAGGATTTCTGTTCTCACTTTTAGTTTCAACTTATAACTTTTCAATATCTTTATCTGAATTTTAATATTTGTTGATAAAATTATCAATAACTAAAAATAACATTATATCATAACATAAATTATTTATTATGAATCTAAATTATAATTTACACGTTATTATTAAATTTAATAACAGTGTAATTTATATATTTAAAATATTTTATTTATTATCTTGGTTTACATAAAGTAAATATTTATTTTGTATAATGTAGGTATTGTATTCTAGTAGATGTGTACGATTGTATTGAGTTTTAAACTTGTTAATCGATCGCTAATAGAATAGCTAACTATTGGAAAATGACAAATTGTAAGGGACATAGAAATCACTTTAAAGTTCTTCAGCGTGAAACTATCATAGTAGCAAAAGTCTTGAAACAAAAATATTAAAGAGGATACAATATATTTGGTGAACATTTTTTTTTCATCTAAATATACCCTAATGGAAACAATGTATCTTTCATAATACTCATTTATAGGAAGATAATTCTAAAAAGATCGATAAATATAAACATTTACTTTTGGTTGGTTCTTTATCTTATCAAATTTTTCTATTGAATAGACTAAAAAAATGAAACAAGATCATTAATTATACTCAGTCAATATTTGGGAAGCATAGACAATTACACAAATACCAAAAAAAAAAATGCATTTTTAATGATCATATTTTCGGTTGCTAAACATCTAAAGTTGGTCATTAATATATTTTACGATCGAATTAACGGCAATAAAAATTATTGTACTAAAATATTAACGACGGATTTTTAATTTTGTTAATAAATAACCATCGAAATTTCTGTCTTTATTTAATTCTTAACTATTTGGCCACTCTAGATCCAACAAAAAGACCAAAATAACATACTTTTATGCAACATTCTTTTTCTTCTTCTTCTTCCTCTTAACATTCTTCTTCTTCTTAACATTCTTCTCCTTCTTTACATTCTTCTTCTTAACATTGTTTCATGAGTTTCCGAAAACTTTTTTTTTTCTTCTTCTAGTTTTTTCCATAACGTGTTTCATGAGTTTTCGAAAACCTTTTTTGAAACACAATTCATATATGAATGTTTCAGAAATATCATTTCAGAAGACTTTTCATGAGTTTAATGGTATGCGCAAAGAAATTCAGGGGTGCATGAAGTAAAGAGTGTCTTTCTGAATTAAGAAACTTTTTGTTGAAATGTTTAATTTGGGCTCTTTCTTCTCCCACCCCGTGGTTTCTTCACACACTTCTACGAGGGGTTGGAAAATCTAAATTACCCATGAATTAAATTTTTATATTGCAGAGTTTGAAAACATATACCAAATTCTATTTTTTAAAATTTATTTATAGATGTGAAAATGTATTTTGAATTGTATAATGTAAAATTATGAAAACGTGTTTTAAATTGTATACTTCAAAAATATATTTTTGATTATATAATTCATAATTTCATATTTAAATTATGTATTTTGAAAATTTATTTCAAATTACCCCATTTAGAACATATTATAAATTACACCATTCAATAATGACATTTTAAAAAATATTATTGACGGTATTGTTTTTACTTGGGAGCTTAATTAAGCTGCTGAGATTTTACTTCAGCACATCAGAATTAGTAGAAGGAATTTTTTTTTCTCTCTTTTTAGAACAAATCAATAATTTGGATACTTAACGTAAACAAATAGGGCGTGTTTGATTAAAATTTGTTTGACGTCTACTTCAATAAAGGTAATAATATTAACATAGATCTTTCTTATTTCTACCACCATTCTTCTCTACATAAAATAAATATTTCTTATATCTACAAGCATGGTTAGAATTTATTTCTCATTAACAATTTGCTTTAATGTTAATAAAAAAGATTTACTAAAACAGTAATTTAATAGACCATTATGTAATCAAGTAGTGTGATATTATTTTAACTGATATAAGAGCTAATTAGCACAAATTAAAAGTTAATTCTTTATTTGTAAATGAATTGGTTACCAGAGGATGGGAATGCGTATCCAAAATGTACTCATGTAGGTTTTTGTGATTAAAATGAAAGTTGCAACAATAGAACAGAAAAGAAGGCGCACAACATAGTAATTATCACAATTTCAAATCACACCCCTTTTCCGTCAATGTTTACCATGCAATGATTCTCTTACTTTCTTTTGTTATTTGTTTTAATAAAAAAAGTTTTAATTTGAGACTTTTATACTTGTAGAAATTGAGTTATATATGTTGCTGGATAGATGCATGATTTAAATTAGGTTTAATAGGTTCGGAGGTTCCTTGGGGGTTTGTTTCAATTGGGTCCTCCAATTTTAGAAGTGATCAATTAGGTCCCTAATTTTGTCAATTTGAATTAATAAAAGCTTTTCAGTTAACGACGTGAAGTTTTTGAACATGTGGCACGCTAATGCTTCCAGGTAACACCATTTCAAGTGCATAGGTGGATTATAAAAGGGTGAAATCCCTAAATTAAAAGGGTGTATTTGAAGGTGAAATCCCTAAATTAAAAGGGATTTCACCCTTTTATAATCCACCTATGCATTTGAAACGGTGCCACTTGGAAGCGTCAGCGTGTCACATGTTCAAAAACTTCACGGCGTTTACTACATTTAACGGAAAAGCTTTTATTGATTCAAATTGACAAAATTAGAGACCTAATTGATCACTTCCAAAATTAGAGGACCCAATTAAAACAAACTCTCAAATATAGGGACATCCGAACCTATTAAACCTTTAAATTATATTGTCATGTCACTGTATAACTGTATAATCGCATATGTTATTTATAGAAGTCTAATATTATATTAATTAACATTTTCCATTTAGTTGAAAACGGAGAAACTACCAAGAAAAATTATTTGTTGAAACACATAAAAAAGATAATTCATATGTAAATGATGAAGCACGAACTATGACAGTAAGTTTTTATTATTGAAAAAAATATTATTTTTAAATATTATAATGATTACATGTTCTACGAACAAATTGAATTGGATTTTTTGTAAAAAAGAGGAAGATAATATTAGTATAAATATTTGTTCTAATGCATATATGAGCATTTTATTTTGTACAGCGGTTTTTATTATTCACTTGTATATTTTTTATTTTAATTCTAGTTACTTTCTTTTTTCACCCGAATTGAAGTGCTCGTAATACTCCCATAGAAAGAAGAGAACCATCCAAATCTAGCAACTCAGTTTCTTTTTCTATATTTATTTTTAGTGATAGTTATAGGTACAACATTACTTCTACTTTGTTTGAGAGAAAAAAACTTATTGAAAAAGGAGTCATCCAAATGACTAGTTTGTCTTTTATGATGTTAAATGATGTTTAAAATGTTTCTGGTATGATTAACAAATTAATAAACTATGTTTAAATGAATTTGTTGTTAAAATATGTGTTAAATACGTGAGGTTATTAACTGATTACTAATAATGTTAAAAAGAAGTTTATTTTTTGGTTTAATTGATTAAGTTATTTATCTAATTGATTAAAATTGTCTAGATTTCAAAATCTTATGAAAATGTAAATCAGAAAGTCAAGTTCTCTATTTCAATCGATTAAGTTATTTATCTAATTCATCAAAACTAATAGTATTGTGTCTTTGCTATATATGTGGTAGGTTTCTTTTCCAAGCACGATAAAATATTACAAGAGTATTCATTTGTTAAACAAGAACAACCTTCGAGCATTTTTGGAGTCAAAAACAATTGAGGAAAATCAAGGATACAAAACTTTCAAGAATGAGTAGAAAAAGCTAAGAAGCATCTAGTTTCAATTTTCTTTGTAATATATGCATTAGAGGTATATTAGGATTTATTTTTCTATATACTCTAAGAATTATTGTGAGTGCTTGTAGCCTCATTTTTAAGAGCTAATTCTTGTTTGGTTAAAGATTTAGATTACATAGGAGATCTTGTAAGTCTATAATCTTAAACATTCTTATATAGTGGATTTTCTTTCAGATTGTTGGAAGAAGATAAGATGTAAACTCTTTAAGAGTTGAATTAGTATAAAATCCCATGTGGTTTCCTTTATCTTCTTTACTTATCTTTTAAATCTTTAAAAGGTTGAGAAATTAATCTTTAACATATTTTATACACCAAAAAGATAAAAATAATTTTAAACTAATTCACTCCCATCTTAGTTTAGATATATTGATCCTACAAATCTAACAAAACTATGTTTGAATTTTATTATATATGTTTGAATAGTTCTATTATAATTTTTGAAAAATGTTTGAATTATGAATCTTTAATTGTATTATGTACTCTTTATTTCTTCATAATGAATATTATTTATCATGTATTTTATATAATTCATGCTAGAAAAAAAAAACCATTTGAATATATAAATTTAAATTGAAATTTAAATTTCATTTAAGTCTTGGTTGTCATCATTGGTGCTAAAATAGTTTGGGTATGAAGTTAGGGTCCAATGTGATTTGAAGTAATGATTTTGATCATTGGTGAATAGTAAAAAGTTAATGTCCACATTGATTTGAATTCATGATTATGATCATTGGTGCAATTAATTGTTCGACTAATGTGAATGAATATTCAAAACCTGCAACCTGACCATCCAGATATAAGAACTATACTCCTTAATGCATTCATGAAAAGCTTGAACTATAGGTTGTTCGAACAAAGGTAAGTGAAATTCACGGACATTGGGCCCAACTTAGGTCTTGGTAATCGATTATAAGGTCCTTGTAATCGATTACCAAAGACATATTGGTGGTTTATACAAAAAGTTAAATGTAACTCCTTAGTAGTTTTAAACCAATTCACTCCATATCTTGGCCGAGATATATTGATCTTACAAATCTAACAAAACCATGTTTGAATTTTATTATATACGTTTGAATAGTTCTATTATAATTTTTGAAAAATGTTTGAATTATGAATCTTTAATTGTATTATGTACTATTTATTTCTTCACAATGAATATTATTTATCATTTATTTTATATAATTCTTGCTAGAAAAAAAACCATTTGAATATATAAATTAAAATTAAAATTAAAAATTCATTTGAAGTCTTGGTTGTCATCATTGGTGCTAAAATAGTTTGAGTATGAAGTTAGGGTCCAATGTGATTTGAAGTAATGATTGTGATCATTGATGACTAAAATAGTTGGAGTAAAAAGTTAATGTCCAAAAAGTGATTTGAATTCATGATTGTTATCATTGGTGCAATAAATTGTTCAACTAATGTGACTGAATATTCAAAACCTGCAACCTGACCATTGAGATAGAAGAACTATACTCCTCAATGCATTCATGAAAAGCTTGAACTATAGGTGGTTTGAGAAAAGGTAAGTGAAATCCATGGACATTGGGCCCAACTTAGGCCCTAGTAATCGATTACAGGGTCCTTGTAATCGATTACCAGAGGCATATTGGTGGTTTGTATAAATAGTTGAATGTAGCTCTTTAATAGTTTTAAACCAACATCTCCACAATTGAGTGGGAAAAGGTGTTTTTTGATGCACCAACCGCCTCCAATGATGAGGAAACTCACACATCCATCCCAAAAAATGGAAAAAATCACCCAAAACCACCTTGAGCCACGTTCAACTTTTTGTAGAAACCACCAATATTTCTCGGGTAATCGATTATAAAGACCTTGTAATCCATTACCAGAGACATATTGGTGGTTTGTACAAAATGTTGAACGTAACTTCCCAATTGGCTTCCAGCTGGGGAGCTACGTTCAACTTTTTGTACAAACTACCAGTATGTCCCTGGTAATCGATTACATGGTCCTTGTAATCGAGTACTAGAGGCATAGTGGTGATTTGTACAAAAAGTTGAACGTAGCTCCTAGCTATAAGCCAACTAAAGAGCTATGTTCAACGTTTTTTACAAACCAACAATATGTCCTTGGTAATCGATTACTGGTAGCTTCTCAGTTGGCTCCCAACTGGGGAGCTACGTTCAAATTTTTCTACAAACCATCAATATGCCTCTGGTAATCAATTACAGAGTCCTTGTAATCGATTACCAAAGACATATTGGTGGTTTGTACAAAAAGTTGAACATGACTTCTCAGTTGGGAGAATTAGACTCCTCAAGGTTGCATGGACTGCGTCTTTTAGTTATTTGTCTTAAATGAGTGAGTGAAAACCATCAACCTCAATTATAATTAAGACGATGAATCAAACAAACTTTCTTTCATAATGATTTTCAAAATTAATTATGGTTGAAGTTGAATTAACTCATTACGTTATAATCCATTCATTCATAGTCAAAGAAAATAACATAATAGATAAGAAATCGAAAAATGTAATTCATTCATTGATAAAAAAAACATTACATTATTGAAAAAGCATTACAATAATAAAAAAAGTACTTCATTTAAAAACTAAGAAAGACTATACTATAAAATCTAAGAAGGTCTTCACTGATCAAAGCGACTGCTTGTATAATCCATTTATTCCTCTAGGTTTCCAACTTGAGTGTCGATGTTGTTAAATTTGTTCCCGATGTTATCAAATTTTTTCCCCATGTTATCAAATGAGTTCCCCACAAATGTGCAAACATCTTAGTTGTAACTTGAGTCAACATTGCAAAAGAACTCTCTTGCGGAGGGCGAGATGCTTGACGAACATCATGCTTTCCATGGTCATCCTCTCTTTTGTGAACCTAGTTTCCATCATATTTTTTGACAAAACCAAATGATTGAATAACTTCAGTTCAATCATAAATGACCGCTTAATTTGGATAAAAGACTAAGTGTCCCAATGTCAACAAAAATCTCCTAAAACAACATATATAAAAAAAATCATCACCAATAACCTTTACAAAGCAACACAAAAAAAAAGTAAAACAACAAGCACCTTAACATTGCAGTTCTACAACAATCCAATTTTCAATATAAAAAAGAGTCAAACAACAACTATAACATAAAGAGAAAGCATAGCCCATGATTTTATGGTTCTACGCACCTTAACATTAACAAAGACCCCTTCTTTCATCCAAAAACGCTCACATATTTGGGAAAGAAATCATCTTTACTCCTTGGTCGAGAGCGTGAGAGAGAGGGAATGTGAAATCGTTGGTCAAGCAACATTATTGTCACGGGTAATGAGAAGCGAACAAAAAATGGTGAGAGGAAGAGAGACAAAGATCAAAAGCTGTCAATAGGAAAGAGATAAAGGGCGAAACAAAGAAGAGAGAAAATCGGTAAAGGTTAACAATGGAGGTTGTCGAGAAAGAAGTACAAAGGACAAGAGAGAGCAACCAGATATAGAAAGAAAGACAACAACATGTACCCAAAGAGAAGACAAATAGTCTTGAAATTGATTTTGAAAAAACCGCAAAACGTTCTTTTCTTTTTAAATTGTTCTCCACCACCATTTCAATTTTTTAAAATTTATTTTGAAGTGCACCAATCAAATGCTAACGTTATTCCTTTTTAAAAAATTGTGGTTTGTTAAAGAAGTTCTCCTTTTCCCATTATAAACGAAAGAAATGTCCAACAGGACAAGTTCCATGCTTTTCCTCCCCAGCCTTCCTTTTTGACTGTCCAACGTATCATTATCGATATATACACAAATTTTCCTTCATGACCAACATATCCAACATATAACAAATTCCGATTCCTCAGTCGCTAAAACATAGGAAAATGATTGAAATTCTTAAGAATATTCAGCTGATAGCTCCTCTCTTCCTCTTCCTTTCCCTCGTCCTTCCCCTCGTCATCTTCTTCTTCTACTCCTCACGTTTCAACAACAAACAGGCTGCTCCAAATAAACAAACTGTTACTATCCCATCATACCCACTCATTGGCTCCTACTTAGCCCTAAAACGCAGCGGCAACCGCCGTCTTCAGTGGGAATCTGATATAGTCCAAATCTCACCCGCCAACACCTTCACCTTCCACCGCCCACTGGGCCACCTCCAAGTCTTCACTGGCAACCCTGCCAACGTCGAGCACATTCTCAAGACCCGCTTCTCCAACTACCAAAAAGGCTATACCGTCATTAGTACGCTCTCCGACTTCCTCGGCACGGGGATATTCAACTCCGATGGCCACACATGGAAGTTCCAAAGACAACTCGCAAGCCACGAATTCAATACAAAGTCTCTCCGCAAGTTCGTAGAGCAAGTGGTGGATGCCGAACTCACCCACCACCTCATGCCCATCATGGCTTCAGCGGCACAACAAGACCAGACCCTCGATTTCCAAGACATCCTCCAACGCTTCGCCTTCGATAACATCTGCAAAATCGCCTTTGGATTCGACGCCAACTACCTGACGCCGTCGGTTGAACGGAGCAAGTTCGCGGTGGCGTACGAAGAAGCCACAGAGATAATCATTAATCGGTTCCGTGAACTGTTTCCGTTAGGGTGGAAAGTGAAGAGGGCGCTTAACATAGGTTCGGAAAAGCGGTTGCGAATGGCAGTGAGGGAAGTGCACGAGTTCGCGAAGAACATAGTAAGAGAGAAGAAGAGGGAGTTGAAGGAGAAGGAATCCCTTGAATCGGTAGACATGCTTTCCCGTTTCTTGAGTTCGGGGCACTCTGATGAAGAGTTTGTGACCGACATAGTCATAAGCTTTATATTGGCGGGAAAGGATACCACGTCAGCAGGGTTAACGTGGTTTTTCTGGCTGCTATCGAAGAACCCTCGAGTGGAGAAGGAGATTGTGAATGAGATATTGGACAAATCGGAGGCTGCGGTTTACGATGAGGTGAAGCATATGGTTTACACGCATGCATCATTGTGCGAGAGCATGAGACTGTACCCGCCGGTGCCCACGGACACCAAGGAAGCGGTGGAGGACGACGTTTTGCCGGATGGGACGGTGGTGAAGAAGGGGTCGCTGGTGACTTATCACGTGTACGCCATGGGGAGGTTGGAGAGTATTTGGGGTGAGGATTGGGCAGAGTTTAAGCCAGAGAGGTGGTTAGAGAAGCTTGAATCCGGAAAGTGGAAGTTTGTGCCAAAAGATTCTTTCACATATCCTGTGTTTCAAGCTGGTCCCAGAATATGTTTGGGGAAAGATATGGCTTTTATGCAGATGCAAAGTGTGGTGGCTGGGATTCTTCGACGGTTCGCGGTTGTTCCCACGGTGGCTGAAGGGGTGGAGCCCAACTTCATTTCTTTCCTTTCCTCCCAGATGGAAGGTGGTTTTCCTGTCAAGATCATTGAGCGGGAAACCTCAAATTAATACCCAACTTCTTGCATTTCGACATTTTACTAGTATCATGTTTGGGATTTGGGCTTGAGTTTTATCTTTTAATCGTTTGTATATTTTTATTAGTATAACATTCGTAATCATTCTTATTTGAGAAAGGAAAATAATTTTGACATTCAGAGTTATTTGACAAGAAAAAAGAAAGATAAAAAGGATAAAATATTAAACATAAAATGAGTGTTTAATAATTTTAATGTTTTTAATTTAGTCATATTTAATTTAAAATTGAGTTGTGGTAACTTTTCTGTTCTGGATAAAAAATAACTTTGAGTGCAATTTATTTACAAGTGTGCAAAAACATGGAAACTTATAATCATTATAGTTTATAATTGGTTGAATGTTTGCGAGATTTTGAGATACGATATTTAGTAAATTAGTGGAGGTTGTGGTTGAATTATTATAAGATCATTATTAGTTTACCGTTTGGATCCTAAGTCATTGACACTTTTTATTCTTTTTAGTTATTTTTGTGTTAGTTTGTTTTAGGATTAAAATATTGTTTGCATAGAGTTTTGTAATTAGAACTAATTTAAGTTTAATATTTAATAAAAATAAATATTATCTATATAATCTTAAATTTATCATGTCAATTATTAGAACTATAAATGAAAAAATATATAATAATGATAAAATAGCATAGCAGTTAACATTTGATATTAACACACATAAAATCTTTGATAATTTACTACTCATAATGATGGGATGGGATGGAATGTTAGAAAGGAGATCAATACTTATTCTTGAAAAAAAAAAACTTTAATAATATATCTCACAAATAATGCAATACAAGAATATAAAAGTTAGGGATGGTGATTGTACAATGTGGGAGGTTACAGAAGCAATAAGCTAAATTTGACTCTTAAATACATGCATATTATTTTTGGCAGAGAAGTGCAGCAAAAAGCAGTCAGTCACTTTAAGCTAAAAATCACCAGGCTCATAAATAGGAAAGATGAATTGTAGGATAATATTTTTTTATATTTTTAAGAAAAACAAAAATATATATTTTTTACTCGTAAATTCTTTACATAAATATTATCTTTTTTATTTTTTACTTTTATTTTTAAAAGTATAAAAATTTACTTTTTTGTGATTATTTTAATTTTATAATAGTGAGTCAAATAAATATAAATATATATTTTTCAATCATTATTCTAAAACAAGAAAATAAAAAATAAAAAATTATATACAAATATAATTTATAAATAGTAGATAAAGTGGTAAGATTTGGGAACATGGGTAAAATAATGCCCCACAGATAAAAAGTGGGTTAAAAACTTCTCTTTTGCATAGGTGCAGTGAAAATAGATAATTTTATTTTAACAAAAAGTTCACGAAAAGCAATATAAACTTTAGCTCGTGTACATGACATTCTATATAATTCTACATTTGTTTTTATTATTTTTAATGAGGAGAATAAAGTTTTCAATTTCATTGGTCTATTAACTAGTTTTAATCCACCCGTAACTAAGTAGTCTTTTACGGGACTATGGGGACAAAAAATATTTTAATATCTAATCTTAAGATAAATTAGACTATGAGAGACTCAATTTAGATCGAAGGTTAAGATCGATCAGATATGATCAAAAGTTAAGACAGACTGATCTAGGCTGAAGATTAAGACAAACTAGTCCACACTAAAGGTTAAGGTTGGTCATCCCAAGCCAAAAGTCAAGATGACTTGGTCTGATCCGAAGGTCGTAATGGATCATCCTGGATCGAAGGTCGATGCTTGTCATCTTAGGTATTGAAATGTCGAAGGTCGTGACTTGTCGACTTGGGCATATGGTAAAAGATAAGTTAAGCATGGATGATTGTCGAGACATGTAGGTTTAAAAAATGTGAGACAGGTAAACCTAGGTCGAAAGTTGGTTCAAGTTGAAGTCTTGATTTTCCATAATAATTATTGTTTGTATGACCAATGATATATTTAAAGTAATTAATATTTTTTTTATGTTTGGAAAAAAATCCTTGATTTGGTCTTGATCTATAGGGTTTTTGTGGACATTTATAATTGAGGAAACTTTTTGACTATGTAAACTTTTTTTTTATCATAACCTATAAAAGTTAGAACTAAACCTTATTGAATGAGTCAAGTTGACAATTCTAATGAAAAAGAAGATAATAAAAGATCTTAATTGTTCTTCCATGAGCTTTTATGTTTAGTTTCAAAGGAGAAGAGATGAAATGCAATCTAACAATCTTACAAGAGCAATTAAAGATCACAAAGTATCAAGACAAATATAGATAAGAATCATAAAGAGAACATGAACGTCTTTGAAGTATCTCACTAAATAGTAAACCACAAATAATCTATAAATTATTTGTGATATACGAGGAGTATCTCATCCAATTTTGGTCAACACATAATCAAATATAAACATTCATTAAACGTTTGACATATTTATTTCTTTTGTGAAATATAAATAGAATGAGACGTGGGCGAGAATGATTTTTTTAAAGAAATATAGTTGAAAATGCTATCATTTAAAAAGGTTAAATTTATGGAAATGTTTACATAATTTTTTTTCTCTACTTGCTACTATATGTACATACGCCACTGATTTGTCTTTATAGTTCACATATTGTTAGTAAGATTTATGATTTATGTACATTTCCATATTTTATATAATATTTATATTTGGTGGTTGTCACATAAGAAGAAATTCAAAATTGATCCGTCATGAAAACAATTCTTAAATATTGAATTACGTTAAATATTCTCAAATTACATTGAATTACCATAAATAATTTAATTGCTTAACCATACATAAAGTTATAGAATGTGACTATAAAATAAATATAAATTTCTTGAAAATTTTAAATTCCATAATTTTTTAAACTTTCCTTATAAATAAAATATTAAAAATTGATAAAATAAAAATGGATCAAATAAATCATACTTCTAAACCTCATTTCATTAACAAAACAAAAATGGCATCGAAAAATAATTTTAAAAAATTACAAAGACAATTTCATTAAATAAAAAAGAAATTGAAGTTGTTAATCAAAGCATAACTAAAAATAATAATTAACAGAATTTTAGCACAATTTTATATTTTAAAATTATTTTAATAAGCCTAATTTACCCAATCTGATCAAATTAAATATTCTCAAATTACATTGAATTACCATCAATAATTTAATTGATTAATCTAAGTTGTAGAATATGTGACTATAAAATAAATATAAATATTTTGAAAAATTAAATTCCATAATTTTGTAAACTTTCCTTTTAAAAAGAAAAAAAAAATAAAACATTAAAAATTGATAAAATAAAAATGGAAAATATAAATCATACTTCAAAACATGATTTCATTAACAAAACAAAAATGGCATAAAAAAAAATTCAAACAAAATTACAAACACATTCCACTAAAAGAAAAAAGAAATTGAAGTTGTTAATCAAAGCCTAACTAAAAATAACAATTAACAGAATTTTAGCACAATTTTATATTTTAAAATTAAATTAATAAGCCTATTTTACCCAATCTGATAAAACTTTTAAAATGTATTCATTTGAAAAGAAAATTATCCCATACACTTATCATCTCAAAATGTTATCTTTTCTTCCTCACCCACGCTCTACTTATTGCTCTCCTTAAATAATTCCTTTCTACAAGTGTTTCATATTGCTTTTAGTCCTTCCACCATTTTGATTCACGTGAATGTTTTCTATGAGATACATGTTTACTATTTTTCTATTTCTTTTCATAGTTGTGATCGACCATGATTGGGGTGTGTCCAGTTTGATTGTTTATTGACGATTTTGTGTGAAAATATGGGTTATTATATGACTAAGTTGTATGTATAGTTGTATTATTGACTTGATTACGATTATGAGTTGAACTATGAAGATGAAATTGACCAAATGTTTATGATATGAATTTATATTGCATGATGAAAATGTTGATATGAATATGGTATGAGTTTGGCCATCGTGGAGAGATTCTGTATTTGTAACTAATTAATGTACGCGTTGATATTAGAGTCTTGATATTGGATGTTATCATGACACTCTAATAATCATCCAATCTCAAGTGGAGAATGATGAATTATGTGGTGAGAATGACCAAAATACTAGTAGATGGGTCGAATTTGGCCGTAGGTGTTGATGAGCTAACCTTGTGATGACATGGTGTATTGCATTGACAACGACTTAGTATGAGGAGTGGATACCACCACAAGTGCACGATCCCACTATATTTCGTGTCAATGTTTCATTCGGATGGTTGAGTCTAGTATGATCATTGCATGAGAATATGATTGTTGTTATAAATGAGGTATGTGTAGAATAACATTATTCTTGCTTTATAAATAATCGTTTGTATGTTATCTCACCCTTGTTTGTTTGTTTTTACGCGATGATCATACAACGTGTGTGTTATATGAGAGTAGAGAAAGATGTGATAACGGATCCCATACAACGAAGGAGATGTAGGGGTCTAATGATATCAAATATAGTCATTCATAAGTTTTAGTTAAAATAAAAATATGTACTTCTTTAAGAGTAAGATATTTGTACCTCATACAATTATATTTGAATAACTATGTTATATTCCCGAATGATATTTATCTTTTTAAATATTAATTATGTAATATTTTATGTGAGAATAACGTGATGTTATTAATCTTATCTTATCTCCACTCCTATTTATCTAATAATATCATATTAACTAATTTTAAGTCTTTAATATTTAAACCACCCTCTTATTTTTGTTTGCATACATTTTTCCATTTCACTCATGCTATTTTTCTATTTCCTTCTTTCATTCCCATAGGAAATTATTTTGAATTTTCCTAATTTTCTTCTTTACCATGTATGATGAGGTACACAAGAAGAATAAAAAATCGAAAAAAAGCTATTATTGATCAATTAATCATGAATGTACAAGGAGAATGAGAAAAAAAAATGCACATGAAAATAAGAAACGTATAAAATCAAAACTGTTAAAGTAATAATTATATCAATTTTTATTTTCTGTGGATGAGGTGCCCTTAAGATCATAGTAAAGATTAAACATGTCCAACTTGGAACACATGTTGTTGAACATAGAAGATGGAAGAGTCTCGGTGAGTACATTAGCCAAATATTGCATGTCAAAAGGAAAATTACGCCATTACTAATTTTCTATTTCTCTTTAAAATATTACAGTCTCTTTTAATGTGCTTTGTATGACATATTAGTTCTCACAATAAAACACAACTTAAGTTCGGAGAGCCAGTATATTAGTCATACCTTCCCAACCTCAAAAGATAATTTTCAAAACCTTCTGGCATTGGAAGGGAATCCTCAAACCTCTCAGTCCAAAAGATTATTATCCATCTTCACACAAAAACTCTTGCTAGCCACTACACCTCTTGGCAACTAACATAATGACAATAAATACTCCTTAAAGAGTCCTATGAAAACATGATTGGAAACAACCATTGAATAAGACCAAAAACATAAAGAATATCGTGAAAAAAGGAAAAGAAGAGCATGTTTTCGAGTGGAGACATAGAAATTTCAAGTTTTTTCATATTTATTTGTCCTTGTAAGAATTAGATTGAGTTATGCAGAATTCGTACTTGTCCAATTTAAAAGTGACCTTTGTAAATGCTTATTGTCGACGAAAGTGTCACCACCATTGCTTGCTCTCTTATTATGCTTTTGATTATTAAGTTAATTATTTTACTAATATATAACGTTGGTCACAAACAGGAAAATATACATTTTCTGTTAATAATTATGCTTAACTTTCACGTTTACTTGAGAAAGAAGGGATTGTGATAAACTGAATTATGGACTTTTTTATCCCTTTTATTAAGTTTAAGATATTAAAATTTAAATAAAATAAAATAAAATAACAAATATCATTAAAAAAGAACTATAGGTACATTGAAAATAATTCAATATTTATTATAAAACTTATTTTATTAATGTGTATGTAATGATTAGAGTAACTAACAAATTTTATATATATATATATATATATATATATATATATATATATATATATATATATATATATATATATATATATATATATATATATATATATATATATCTAGATGATACTTTTAAGTTAATTTTATAATATCCCGATATTCTTCCCTAATTTTATCTATAGTCCAACATCGTGATGTGATGTAATATAATATGGTAACTATCTGTAACTATATAAATAAAAATTTTCTTTTTATATTTACATTTATTTTCAATTTTATCTTTTAATTTTTTTTAATTAAAAGATTTGTTTTTTCAAATTGTTTATTTAAGCAACTATTTTTTAAAATTAAAATTTTTTAATTAAAAATTACCTATAAAATAAATAAAAACTATCTATAATAAATTTATAAAAAAAATTAATTTGGTAATATAAAAATAAGAATAATAATATTTTTATTATTTTTTATTTATCATAATGCGTTTTTTTTTTTCGTAACAGAGAAATATTTTTCTTAGGGTAATTTACGCCCCTGGTCAAACCCGAAAAAGTGAAATAGAAATGGAAGAAAAATTGTAATGAAACTTCGTTACATGCATCTCCAATCATTTATTCAAAGCCAAATGCAAATTGTGGACAATATAGTTTAAATTAGTTTGGCCTAAATAAGTTTCAATTTCTCAAATATAATCGATTTTTATTCAGTCTATAATATTTTTCTTTTAAATTAGCTATTTCATAAATTAATCCTTTAATATAAGTTTATGATATTATCTTTCTTAGTTCTACCATTCACATCTTTATTAAATTAAAATACGTTTCACACAATGTACAAGGAAAAGGAATGACATGTTTAATTCCTTCCATTAATTCTACTAACAATATACGTAAAACATATAAAAATTATCATAATAAAAAATAAATTTAAAGGAAAAAAGGAAATGTTAAAATATTTTAAATATCGATTAAAAGGATAAACATAATAAATAATTATGTTTTCGAGGATTCAAGTCAAACTTTCATAATTTAGAAGCAAAAGAGTTATTGGATACTGATACCTGAAGTTTTTGAGCAAAATAGTTAGTGCAACGAAAATATCTGAAAGCAGAAAAAATCCACCCCTCACCTAAATATGAAAAGCATTATAAACCCAAGAAGTGTCCACGAGGGCATGTTCAATGCATTTTATCCAAAAAAAAAATATTAGTTTTAACACAACTTTTTTTCAGAACATTTTAACACCACTTACATATTATTTTTTTAATAATAAATTCAATAAAAAAAATGACACCTATAAAAACACACATGTCTAAACATATCATTTTTCTTTTTTAATCTTTTTTATCATTTTTCATTAGTAATTTGACGCATATATACCTTTTCCATTAATCTTATATTATCACTTTTTATTTTTTATTTTCCTTTTATTAAAAAATAATACAAAAATTCATACTTTAATAACTGTTTTATATTGTAGTAGTTATTTATGTGAAATAAATATAAAAATGATATATATATATATATATATATATATATATATATATATATATATATATATATATATATATATATATATATGATTATGATATTTTGACACCCTTTTGTTGACACTATTTTAACAACACCACGTGTCGGTATGAGATTGGACGTTTTAATTTAAAAAAAAAAAGAAAATGTGACACCATTACAGAGGAGAAGATTTGAATTTTTGCATTCCAAGTTTGCCCTTCCTGGTTTGTTCTAAAATTAACATTCTCTTTCTTCCTTGTTTCATCAGATTTCAAATGCTCTTTCATCCAATTTCTCCTTTCCGATAGGTTTCGTCTTCGCTCCTCCGATAATTGCCTTTGTTTTCGCCATCTCACTTTCGTTCTTCCTTCTCGTTGCACTGTTGGCCTTCGTTGTCGGTGTGGGTGACAGTGTCATTGCATCTTTTGCTTCTTGGTGTGTTTGTTTTGCGAAATGGTGAGTTCTTCGAGCAGGGTAAGCGCGTTCATCCTTGGTGGGTTTTGGTGTTTAGTGTTTCTTATTTTGAGTTTGGGTTTGTGTGTTTATTTTCATTTAGGGTTTTTAAGTTTGATTTTTTGGATTTTGTATGCAGTTGACGGTTCACCACTCAGTTTCAACAAAGTACATATGTGGTTTGAACAAACGTTTGAGAAAGGAGAACCAGTCAGTGATTGCGGGCACTCCTTTTCAATGGTTTTTAGATTTGACTGATAATGTTAAAGTGGGTAGGTTAATCTTGAGTGAGTTAGTGTTTAAATGGGTGGATTCAAGTAGTGGTTTTTTAATTGGAGAGAAACTTGTGCCTATGAATGAGAAATAATTTTGTTTAGGTCTGGGGTTGAGTTTAGATAGGGAAGAGATTAATTTAAAGGGAGAAATGCAAAGAAGTAGATGTGTGAAATACATTGGCAATACCACAAGAGAATGTTGTAATTGATTTTGGTCTTGTGGCTTGCATTGAGTTATTGAGTAACAGTTAACATGATGAATTTTGTGTAGGTTTGATTTTGTGAGAATTTGATTCCTCCCAAAGGTGCAATACAAAAAAATCCAAGAATATTGCATTGGATGAATATAAATTTGGGAGACAACCTCGTGAAAGTAGCTTTGGAAACTGGTGTGGTATGTGGTTTGTTGTTAGAGTGATTTATGTTATTATATATGTGTTCCTAGTATGATTTCAATTGTTGAATTTCAGGTTAATGATGATGTTGATGTTGATGTTGGCACAATGAAGGATAAGAATGATCTTAAGGATGAACCAAGACAAAAAATGAAAGATGACAAGCCATCAACAAAGAAGCTACTCAAGAGAAAACGCAGAGAGAGTTTTATGCATACTTTACACCAGCAACAAAGTCTAGTTGCAGAACTTAAAAGGAGGGTTCTTGTGTTGGAGGAAGAGGTGGCATTTGAGAAAGTTAGACGAAGAAGACCAGAGGATGGTGGACAGAGTGTGCCTCGTGAAGAACCGTCCATCTCCCCGGGCGGCATCTCCCCGAGCGGCATCTCCTAAAAAGGCATGTCCACCGATCCTCCTCCAATGAAGACATATGTGAGGATGGGGTCACGAAGGCGTTAGAGGAGCAGAGCGCTTAGGACTCCTTACATAGGATTGCTTAGAATTAAAAATGAGTGATATTAGTATAGCTTTGTTAAGAGATTGTAATATGGAGATATTGTAACATGAACACATGTTATGTAATTTGGTTTGTATTCTGTTGAATGTTATAAAAATGGAAGTTGCCTTTATTAAGATATTGTTATTGTAAATGGGAAATCTGGTCTTGTTTGAATTGTTAATGAATAAAGTTTGCATTGAAATGTAGTATTAATGTATTTGAATGATGAATGAAACAATGATTGTTTGAGATAAGAAAGAATTTTGTATTTTGAACAAAATAACTTAGTTGAGGACCTGGAAAAAAATGTAGAGGAAAAAAATGCAGTAGAAAAATTCTGTATTTATTTCAAAACCACTGGATTCAGTCATAAACATTACAGAGAATGACCATGGTCCTCTGCGTTTGAAATTGAGGCTCTCTGTGTTCAGGTTTGTGTCCAAATCCTGGAATTGACTCTGGTAATCGTTTACCAACCTCTGGTAAACGATTACCACTCACTTGTCTGCTGCACAAGTGTTTGGACTTCACCCAAGTTGATGGAATCACAAACATGGATCATTTCCTCCCTCTTGGGGTGCCCAAACAACACCTCACACACTATAAACAAGGTTCCATAACAGTTTCAATTCAAAACCACTAGATTCAGTCATAAACATTACAGAGAATGACCATGGTCCTCTGCGTTTGAAATTGGGGCTCCCTGTGTTTAGGTTTGTGTCCAAATCCTGGAATTGACTCTGGTAATCGTTTACCAACCTCTGGTAAACGATTACCACTCACTTGTCTACTGCAAGTGTTTAGACTTCACCCAAGTTGATGGAATCACAAACATGGATCATTTCCTCCCTCTTGGGGTGTCCAAACAACACCTCACACACTATAAACAAGGTTCCATAACAGTTTCAATTCAAAACCATTGGATTCAGTCAAAAACATTACAGAGAATGACCTTGGTCCTCTGCGTTTGAAATTGAGGCTCCCTGTGTTTAGGTTTGTGTCCAAATCCTGGAATTGACTCTGGTAATCGTTTACCAACCTCTGGTAAACGATTACCACTCACTTGTCCGCTGCACAAGTGTTTGGACTTCACCCAAGTTGATGGAATCACAAACATGGATCATTTCCTCCCTCTTGGGGTGTCCAAACAGCACCTCACACACTATAAACAAGGTTCCATAACAGTTTCAATTCAAAACCACTAGATTCAGTCAAAAACATTACAGAGAATGACCTTGGTCCTCTGCAATTGAAATTGAGGCTCCCTGTGTTCAGATTTGTGTTCAAATCCTGGAATTGACTCTCGTAATCGTTTACCAACCTCTGGTAAACGATTGCCACTCACTTGTCTACTGCACAAGTGTTTGGACTTCACCCAAGTTGATGGAATCACAAACATTGATCATTTCCTCCCTCTTGGGGTGTCCAAACAACACCTCACACACTATAAACAAGGTTCCA
Organism: Vigna mungo; assembly: GCA_036885675.1. Lineage (NCBI taxonomy): Eukaryota > Viridiplantae > Streptophyta > Magnoliopsida > Fabales > Fabaceae > Vigna > Vigna mungo. The sequence continues at coordinate 24,050,650 of CP144695.1, forward strand.
TAACAGTTTCAATTCAAAACCACTGGATTCAGTCATAAACATTACAGAGAATGACCATGGTCCTCTGCGTTTGAAATTGAGGCTCCCTGTGTTCAGGTTTGTGTCCAAATCCTGGAATTGACTCTAGTAATCGTTTACCAACCTCTGGTAAACGATTACCACTCACTTGTCTGCTGCACAAGTGTTTGGACTTCACCCAAGTTGAAAAACTTTGCTTAAATTTAAACGAATTATTAATATCGCGCTTTCGTTTCCCATTAATACACACACAACGTAAATAAAAAGACATCGCAAATCACCTTATCATCAACAATTCAATCTTATATATGTATCACTGGAGATCAACAAATCATCAACAATGTGATCTTAAATATATATCATATGTACAGGGTACAATGTAATTTGAAATATATATAAAGATGTAACAAATCTTAACAATCCTGCAAAAAGCCATATTCATGTAGCGCTTCCATTCTTGCAATGTTGTCGTTGTCCAGGATCCAGTCCTTTACGTAGTTCTTTCTAATTTCGCGCAAGTCCTCCTGAAACAAAATCTTATTTACTTAAGATATAAACAACACCATCATCTCAACACCATCTATTGGAGATTAGGTTAGAGTAAGTCCATTGTTGCACTTACCCCAAAAATAACAATACACCATCAATGACAAAATATGCAATGGTACAGGGCAAGCTTCTTCATTGCACACCAAGGATGCCCGAGACACCCACAATTCAAACCGAGAACGCCTGAGAGAACGAGAGAACGAGAGCGAGAAAGCGAAAATGATGATGACAGAACGAGAGCATCGTCGGAGCAAGATTAAGAGCAAGATTGAGGAAACCGTGAAAATGAACAATGAAAGAGAGCACGAAAAGAAAATTCATTCTCTTTACTTTCCACTTTCGCCCCTGACTTCATTTAAAAACTGAATTCTTTTTTTAATTTCACGGCCAATCAACAAACGCCATCTAGCGTTGTCAAAACCGTGTTAAAAAACGGTGTTAACCTATCATTTTCCTTTTTGTATTTATAAGTAGAAAAAGATAAAACGGATAAAACAGTAAATATCAAATGAGTGTTTAACATTTTTAAAGCTTTTAATTTGCAATAATACTGAAAGAATTCAGCTTGTTTGTTTGTGATCATTTTGTTCTACCCAAATGAAAACAAAAGAAACCTCACGCTAGGAATATACTTTCTCATTACTACAGTGCCTTCTGAGAAAACCGTTGGGGCTTCTCCCTGTAAGGTCACTTCACCGAATTTTAAATTACCCCTCATTTCAACGAGAGGAAAATCATGTATGTTAATCAAACAACACCATACACAAAAACAAAACAACAGTGACCTCAATTTTAACACTATGAAATCAAAATTCACAAACAAATGATAATGCCTATCAATGCACACATTTAACACTATCGAAGAATAGGGGCATCAATAGCCTCCCTCAACAATGGTAGCGTTCGTAGATCCAACAGCGACACCAGACAACCCACGTCACGATAGTGTCAATGCAATAGGACTACAAGAAATGGAAGTTGGGGAAGTGATGCACAATGGAGATAGAGGAAGAGAAAAACGTGATTAAAGGACAATTGGGACAGCGTAGTGGAGTGAATAATAGGATTAAAAGTTCGTCAAAGTGAATTTGGAGGAGGGAAATGTCAAATTCTGACTTTATTTCATGGAAATACATACCCATGAATATATCCGTTGATAAGAATTCACTATCGATGAATACTTTCGTCAATAATTTTCTCGATAAACAACTTAACAATGAAACTTTTTTTTTATAATTAGTAAAGGTGTCAATTTAACCCATAGTCATAGGACCAGTCCCAACCCATTGAAAAAGTCCTATTTTAAGAAGCCCCTCAAGTAGAGAGTCAGAAAAAAGCCCCAACTCCCAAAACCTCCTCTCAAGTAAGTTAGGGTCAGGATTAAAGTGGTTTTAACTCCACTACACAACTTTAATTAAATTTTAAAAACAATATAATTTATATATACATTCTTTCTCTCCCTAAACGTTATTATTTATTTAATTATTTCTAAAACTTACTATTTTGATAAACTAAAATAATCATTTATAACAAAAAATTATTTATAAAATTAATAAAAATTATTTATGTTCATTTTTATAATTATGATGAATCAAAGTGGCACTGCTCTTTAAGAACTTGCAGAAGAAGCGAGGGCCATGATGAAAACCTAATATAAATTATTTTTCGAAAAATATATATATATTAAAAAAGAAAAGTCATTCTTAGTCATTACATGTCTGTTTTCCATGTACAAGCATAGACTCAGAGATTCCTCAGTGTTTAATTTAAAATCTACTGTGTTTTTATTAATATTTCCATTTATTTTATATAGTGAATATTTGTATTTTTATATGCTTTCATCACTTTAGGTACAATTATTTTAATTTTTTGTTTATTGTTCTCGTAAAAGTTTTTTAATTTACAGTATACGAAATACACAATTAATTTTACATATTTCATTTTAAATATCTTATTTTAGAAAGTCTCAAACTCTCTTGTGTGACGTGTTAACTACTGAAAAATAATTGCACCTGAGAAATAGTGCCCGAAATTGAATTGAAAGCTTTGTACACCCCGCTTCAAATGGGCATACATGTCTGAATCATGACTTTGTTCATCATAATAATTCCATATATATATATATATATATATATATATATATATATATATATATATATATATATATATTATGCAATTCTATCTCTTCAATTTATCAAACCATTTTTAACTCACCTTATTGTAATTTAAATAGTAGTGGTAGTAAGTACTGTAGTTTAAGTTAGGTTTAGATTTATTGTTATAGAATTGATTATTTTGTTTCTATTTTTATTAATATATTTTTTTTTTCATGGTAAAAAGAAAAGTTCATGGACTAACTCTAACCCATAGAGTTTTAGAGACTTTTCGTCCTGTGAATTTTTTTTAATAAAAATTGTTTTTTGTTTTGTGAATTTTTTAGTTTCAACCCACGTGAGTTAAGACCAAATCATATAAAATAGGGTTTTTTGATAAGTCTAATAATCACAACACTAATATTTATCAGAAATTTCGTTGATAATACTTTATGTCTGTTAGAAAACATTCGTTGATAAAACACTTTTTTTTCTAATGTCAATAATATTTGATAGCATTGTCTCGTGCATCTCAAGAATTATCATCTATTTGTACTTTAAATTCATTTTTAGTGTTTGCAATGATGATTTGCTTTCCTTGTTTTTAAGGTTATTTTTGTGTCATCAAAGAGTTCTTCTTATATCATACTTTCCTGTTTTTTCTCCTTAACTCGTGCTCAACTTGTTGAACTTATTGATTTCCTTATTTTTGTTGTTATCCTTTATTTGAAAGGAAGTCTTTTTTTTGTCTATCATTACATTGTGATATGTGTTTCTAGAACTTCTTATAGTTGTAACTCTCTCATATTAAGGAATGTGTATGATGTGAAAACAATTTTATAATTTCACATTAAATGTAAGAATATTAAAAGGTTTTTTAAGAATATTTCATTAGAACATTCAATGTGTTAATCTTACCTTTATTGATGCGTGTATTTTATTGTACTATGTTGACCTTGTTGACCAAGTAAGTGGATGTCACAATCTAACTAGTCCAGTTTAGCACAATTTCACGTCGTGATTATATATATATATATATATATATATATATATATATATATATATATATATATATATATATATATATATATATATATATATATAATGGTATACCTTTTAAGTAAATTCAAGAAAATAAAAATGTTTAATATGCATATAACTTATAGAGTTTCAACTATAATTTAACTGCAATCTACAATCGAATACAGTAAGATTTTGGTTACGGGATAAAATGCGTATTCTAGAACTAGGCCCCTCTGTTAAATTTTAGAATAGTAGAGAAAAATCACATGTTAAAATAAAGGTAAAAGGTGAGGACTTTTTTTTTTCGCAAGGAAATGTTTGTTTTACGTCTATGCATTCGTGTCAAAACATTAAAATTAGAGAAATACCGCACATTAAGAAAAAATCGTAAAAGAGGAATATTTTTCTTACGGCTAATTTACGCCCCTAGTCAAACCCGACAAAGTGAAACAGAAATGGAAGAAAAATTGTAATGAAACTTCGTGACATTCATCTCCAATCAATTATTCAAAGACATATGCAAATTGTGGACAATAGTTTAAATTAGTTTGGCCTAAACAACTTTCAATTTCTCAATACATAATCGATTTTTATTCAGTGTATAGTATTTGCTTTTAAATTAGCTACTTCATATATTAATCCTTTAATCTATGTTTATGATATTATCTTTATTAATTCTACCATTCGCTTCTTTATTAAATTAAAATACGTTTAACACTATGTACAAGGTAAAATGACACGTTTAATTCCTTCCATTAATTCTACTAACAATATACGTAAAACATATAAAAATTATCATAATAAAAAATAAATTTAAAGGAAAAAAAGGAAATGTTAAAATATTTTAATATCAATTAAAAGGATAAACACAATAAATAATTATGTTTTCGTGGATTCAAGTCCAAATTTTATAATTTAGTAGAAAAATTGTTATTTGATATTCACAACAAGAGTTAACCGAAAGACAAAGTCAACCTAATATCACAAGGCATTATAAAGAAAAGAACTAATAGGGTAACACATTTTTATATTTATTTTACACCTAATAGGTAAAATAATGAACTTTTGTATTTTTAAAAAAAGTAAAAAATTTATGTATATTCAAACTAAAGAAATGTCCACGACGACATGTTATCCAATGACTGTCCAACGTACCATTATCTATAAATACACAAATTTTCCTCCATGATCAACATATCCAACAAAGTACAACCTAAGATTCTACACATTTCAAAGTTAATACCAACTTCCCATTCTACAGTAGCAATCATACAAAAATGATCGAGATTCTTCAGAATATGCAGCTGATAGCTCCTGTCTTCCTCTTCCTCTCCCTCATCCTTCCCCTCATCATCTTCTTCTTCTATTCCTCACTTTTCAACAACAAAGAGGCTGCTCCAACTAAACAAACCGTTACTATCCCAAAATCTTACCCACTCATTGGCTCCTACTTAGCCCTTAAACGCACCGGAAACCGCCGTATCCAGTGGCTATCTGATATAGTTCAAATCTCACCCGCCAACACCTTCACCTTCCAACGCCCACTGGGCCACATCCAGGTCTTCACTGGCAACCCTTCCAACGTCGAGCACATTCTCAAGACCCGCTTCTCCAACTATCAAAAGGGCTATTCCGTCATTAGCACCCTCTCCGACTTCCTCGGCGCGGGCATATTCAACGCCGATGGCAACACATGGAAGTTTCAAAGACAAGTCGCAAGCCACGAATTCAATACAAAGTCTCTCCGCAAGTTCGTGGAGCAAGTGGTGGATGCCGAACTCTCCCACCACCTCATCCCCATCATGTCTTCAGCTGCACAACAAGACCAGACCCTCGATTTCCAAGACATCCTCCAACGCTTCGCCTTCGATAACATCTGCAAAATCGCTTTTGGATTCGACGCCAACTACCTGACGCCATCTGTTGAGCGGAGCAAGTTCGCGGTGGCGTACGAAGAAGCGTCAGAGATAATCAGCAAACGGTTACGCGAACTGTTTCCATTAGTGTGGAAAGTGAAGAGGGCGCTTAACATAGGTTCGGAAAAGCGGTTGCGAATGGCAGCGAGGGAAGTGCATGAGTTCGCCAAGAACATAGTGAGAGAGAAGACGAGAGAGCTGAAGGAGAAGGAATCCCTTGAATCGGCAGATATGCTTTCCCGTTTCTTGAGTTCGGGGCACTCTGATGAAGACTTTGTGACGGACATAGTCATAAGCTTCATATTGGCGGGGAAGGATACCACGTCAGCAGCGTTAACGTGGTTTTTCTGGCTGGTATCGAAGAACCCTCGAGTGGAGAAGGAGATTGTGAATGAGATATTGGACAAATCGGAGTCTCCGGTATACGATGAGGTGAAGCATATGGTTTACACGCATGCAGCGTTGTGCGAGAGCATGCGGCTGTACCCGCCGGTGCCCATGGACTCCAAGGAAGCGGTGGAGGACGACGTTTTACCGGATGGGACGGTGGTGAAGAAGGGGACGCTGGTGACTTATCACGTGTACGCCATGGGGAGGTTGGAGAGTATTTGGGGTGAGGATTGGGCAGAGTTTAAGCCAGAGAGGTGGTTAGAGAAGCTTGAATCCGGAAAGTGGAAGTTTGTGCCAAAAGATTCTTTCACATATCCTGTGTTTCAAGCTGGTCCCAGAATATGTTTGGGGAAAGATATGGCTTTTATGCAGATGCAAAGTGTGGTGGCTGGGATTCTTCGACGGTTCGCGGTTGTTCCCACGGTGGCTGAAGGGGTGGAGCCCAACTTCATTTCTTTCCTTTCCTCCCAGATGGAAGGTGGTTTTCCTGTCAAGATCATTGAGCGGGAAACCTCAAATTAATACCCAACTTCTTGCATTTCGACTACGTCATTCCTTCACTATTTTACTAGTATCATGTTTGGGATTTGAGTTTGAGGTTTATGTTTCAATTGTTTGTCTTTTTTTTTTTGTATTAATATTCATAATCATTATTATTTGAGAAGAAAAATAATTGTTTGACCCTTATAGAGGTATTTGACAACTTACTTTTCAAGAATAAAATAATCATTTAAAAAGGTAAATTTTTGTATTTGTAAGTATCGAAAAAGATAAAATGGATAAAATAGTAAATCTTTAAGATTTTTAATGTGTTTAATTTAGTCATATTTAACTTAAAATTGTGTGAATGTGGTAACTTTTTCTGAACATTATATTGGTTAGCGTAAAGTAAGACGTGACATTATTCATGTTGTATTTTCGTCTTAGTTAGATCTTGTTTCATTTTGGACATCCTTATCTAGACTGAAAAATAACTTACGTATAGTTCAATTTACTCACAAGTGTGCAAAAACATGGAAATTTATAGGTTACGATTGGCTGAATGTTTTTGTGATTTTTAGATACGATTTTAATAATTTAGTGGACATTGTGGTTAAATTATTATAGGATCATTTGTTCACCGTTTGGTTCGTAAGTCATTGACAAATTTTGATTCCTTAATTATTGTTGTGTTAGTTTGTTTGTGGGCTTTATATTTGGTTTAAAATATTGTTTATATAGAATTTTCTTATCAGAACTAATTTTTTAAGTTAAAGTGTTTGGTCAAAATAATTATTATCCACATAATCTTAAATTTATCGTTTTAATGATTAGAACTATAAATTATAAATTATAATATGTACAATAGTGATAAAATAATATTTAACATTTGATATTAATAAATAAAATCTTTTATAATTTATCATTACTATAAACTTACGAATAAACAGCACTCAATTATTTATTTAATTAAGCAATATAAATCAATATACGGAATCTTTGGAATTTGGATAACTCAAAATTGATGAAAATCAATTGTCAATCTGGAGTAATTTTTATATTGAGACTTGAGAATAGACTTATGTCTTGGATTACGTACTTGCATCAGTTTCTGAATACATAAACAAACTTGGAAGTGTTACTGCCACTAATGATCACTATCATATAACATATGAAAAGTTGGAATTATCCCTATTGGAGTTCAATTTTCATTTTTCAGAATGTTAATTCCATCATAAACATGATCAATCTTCAGAATTTTGGGTTTGGCTCCTATATAGTGCAAGATGTACCTTAGCTCTGGCATAGTCCAGAGTTGTAGCTGTTGGCTGGAAATCAATGATTGAGATTTTAACAACTTTATAATTTGTTGGACGTGTATTTTATAATAACCTTAACTAGGTTTTCAATCAAGTATTAATGTACCCCTGCAATTCACAGTAGCCCAATAACGATTTTCTTTCTTCCTTGGATGCTTTTTTTTTTTTTCATTGTTAAATGGGTAAAGTACATTTTGAAAAATGCTAATTGATTTGTTCATTGCATTGTCTTTTTCTTTAACTTCTTTTCTACTTTCATTGTAGATATTCTCTGAGAGAGGGGACAATGGAAAGCTGCAACACAATCCCAGAATTTCTACCAAATTCTCATAACTGGGAAACGTAGATAAGAAAAGCGTAAGATCTTCTTCACTTAAGTGGATTTGAGAGAGAGTAATTGAGTAAATTTAAGAGGATTTGAAAGTAATTTTTGTTGTTGTTTATTTGAGTAAATTTGGAAGTAAATGAGAATGGATTTGGAAGTGGATTTGAAAGTAAAGTTTGTGAGAATTAGTGTAGGATTTAATTTATGTGATAGATTAAAAAAATTTACTTCCAAATCCACTCTCGTTTATCTCCAAATTTACTCAAATAAACAACAACAAAAATTATCTTCAAATCAACTCAAGTGAACAAAGCCTTAAAGTTGATTAAAGTTGAGCAAAGTCTCTTTGTATGGGTTGTACATGGTGTATCCCTCATAGATGAATTTCCTTTCACTGTGTAGTGAGTTGTGGAGGTAATTGTAGTGAATTTTGATATGAGAGCTAGTAAGCCCAAGCCTTATTCATATAGCTGTTCTTAAGAAAGAGTTCTTCCTATACAGAGGTGTGGGATAATTAGTTGTTGGAATTTTATCTATTTAGCTTCTTATGTTTCCATAGTTTTTTTATATGAATCTTTTATCATGTTTCTTGTTACTTTTGTCTTTCCCTATTTATTTTTATTGTTTACTATGTATCCTTTGCATTTACTTTTATAATGATACGAAATTATGGATCTTGATTATATGTATAATTAATTTGTAATGGAATTTTAATTGATTAATTTTATACCATTTTTCTTTGTTCTAATACTAGTGAGTTCACCAATGAAATCATGATACGTATTGGACTCTGAATGGTTTAAACTACATTTTTTATGAAATTATACAATTTAGATAATTATGTCCGACTAGGTACCAACATGCTAAAAATAGAGATTTATTGGCAACATGTTAGAAAGCTATATATATATAGCTTTGTCATTTATTATTTTTTGTTTCTTTATGTTTTGTTTATTTTGACGTATTTTGGAATATTGTATTGATAATAATTTTTTATTAATATATTAAAGTAATGAGCCTTCTTTTTGTTATTACCTTTGTCTCTTTCATATTTTTTTTCCTAATATTTTATGTTTTTATGTAAATATTTGAGTCAATACAAAAGACTTGTTTGAAAAACGATGTTTATTAAATAAATTATTTAAAAAAAACTAGATTAATAAACAATGCTTGTTTGAAAAAGTATTATCTATTAAAAAAATTAAATAAATCATTTAAAAAAAAATTAGACTATCAAATAAGGTTTGTTTGAAAAAGAGCTGTGTATAAAAAAAACGTTATCTACTAACAGTTTTATAGTATATTAATCATAATAGTGGGATGTTAAAAAAATATCAATACTTATTTTCTTAAAAAAGAAACCTTTAATAATATCTTAATAATAATTCAATACCAGAATATAAAAGATAGAGATGGTGGTTGTCCAATATGATAGGGATATAATAATATCTTAAAAAAATGAAACCTTCAATAATATCTTACTAAAATTGCAAGCTTAAGTTTCCTTGCGATAATCAACAAAGTAATGGTAGAGATAACAATTAATTTTTACAAAAAATTTAATAATAATGTTTATGATGGAAATATTGTTATTACAAGACTGAGATGTACTCGTACTTCTGACATTCCTGTTGCCTTTTACATTTTCTACTACATAATCAATATGTCTTGTACGTTTTCCTTCCAAACTTGATTATAAAAGTCTCTAGTTGGAAAGCTTGTAAATAAAGTTGCTCTGACAGTCAAGTAAATTATACGTCACAAACAATGAATCTTATAATAATTGAGTTAGATCTCATACTAGTGTATATTTGCACTAGTGTATATTTGCACTAGTTCTACTAGTGTAAAAATGTTGTTTAACGTCATCTATTAAACGTTGATTTGCGTGTAATCCGACGTAAAGGAGCGGACGGTGGCATTATCGTAAATAGCTGGTACACGAGACGTCGGTTTTATTCGCAAGCTGACATCTATTAATTTCAAGACATCAGATCTGTAACTCTCTGACGTCTACTGAGCTGCATTTAATGCGTTTCACCTAATTCTCAGGCGCTTCGACGTCGGGTAGACCAAATCCGACATCTATTAGGCGGGAAATGGCAAAAATCTTCAATGTTAACGTTGGCTTTTCGGGGGTCCGACGTCTATTATACATGTAATAATTATTTTTACAAATCTTGAGGGCCGCAGACGTCGGTTATTAAGGGCCCCGACGTGTATGTTATTATATACCAACTGTCGTGAACATACCTGACAGGATATCAAACGTCAATCGGTTCAGTTCTATAGACGTCGGTTCCCCCTGACAGAAACCGACGTTTCATGGGAATTCAAAAAGTCAGTTTTAAGTGTTCACGTGGACGTCACATTAGTAGGGTAACCGACGTCTATAGACGTCGGCTACTTCAGAATAACTGGCGCCCAATTCCATTTTAAATACACCGCAACTCTTCGTAGTATTCAGTTTCTGATATCGATCGTCTTCCTCTTCTCATTTTTCTCTTGCCACACCTCTTCTTTTCCTCTCTTTTCGGCATTCTATTGTTGTTTCCCGTCTTCCTCCTCTCCTTCTCATCTCTTGCATCCCAGGTGCGTGGTTTTGTTTTATGCTCACCGTTTAAACTTTGTTTCGTCTTTCATAGATTATCTTGTCGTTCAATTGATGAAAATTTGCTTTCTTTGTGTTGTGTTTTAGTGCAGTTTTGATCCTCTCTTTGGGTAACATAGTACAACATTCTCCCTTTGCTAGTTTCCTCACAAGAAGAGTGGCGACTTTTTAGTTTTCTATGGCTTCTCGACCCAAAATGGAACTTGGGTCCTTGTCTAGTTCTCGTGTCACCATAATTACTTTCTTTTGCGGTTGAATAATGGGAAGTAGTCATAGACCCAGGTTCGGTTTTGGGTTGAAATGTCATAGGAGATTCAAAAGATGCAAGCTTCTTTTGTGGGGAAACTAACAAGAGGAGGATGTTGCACAATGCTACCGAAAGTCTGGATCAAAACTGCACTAAAACACAACGCCTTTGTTAGACGTCGGTTAGTGCCACGTCCGACGTCTATAAGGAACATAGATGTCGGTTAGTGTCATTTTAAACATCTATATATTCATGTAGTCGGTTTTTTACGTAGGTGGATGTCTATACAGAGAAATTAGATGTCGGTGTGGGTATAAGTAGACGTCTATACGGACGTCGGTGGATATCGTGAATTTACGTCGGTTGGGAGGATTTCCGACGTCCCATGGACGTCACCCTTATAGACGTCAATTGTTTAAGTGACGTTATAAGTCCGAATTAACCGACGTTAAACAACGTTTTTCCACTAGTGTTGTATAGGTTTCTTTACCTTTGATTGGTCATCTTAATCATTTATTATTTATCTAAAACCGTGTTTATTAGGGTAATGTCGTCCGTGGGTGTCCTATACAAGTATATTGACTAATGTTTTCTCCTTAACCTAAATTCATGATTTTGTTTTGAGTGATAATGAAAATGATTAATTTTTCTTAAAATTAATCTCACGTCCGCATGCTATCTCACAATTTCTAAACCATAATGATTTTCTAAAACTGGTATATATGATTTAGTAATTTCTAAATACACTCGAGTAAGCATAATTTTCAATACTCATGTTGACATAATTCAGAGTCCCAAGTATAATAGAGCAGTAATTTGTAAGAGAATACAATAACTATTTTAATTACGCCAGGTCAAAGAAATATGTGTTCATGTCCAAGCACTCATGTTAAGAGTGTTCCTCCCTGCACCTCCATGATTTCGTCTTGTACCTCCTAATTTTACTTTAATTCCCACTGTACCCCTAACCTCTATAAATGATTTTGCCGCAACTCACAGTTAAAAAACCCTACACCCCCTTTCTTCATTCTACCTTTACCCTTCTTGCTCTCCACCCCTCCACGATCAAGTTTTGAAAGTACAGCTATTACCTTGTTTGGTTTTGTTGTCGGCGTCCATGGTTATAATGAAAAATAACATAAGCACTCCTTAACCGCATTTCGAAATGCAGTTAAGGGGTGCCACACTTCGAAATGCGGTTAAGGGATGCCGCACTTCGAAATGTGGCACTCCTTAATCGCATTTCGAAATGCGGTTAAGGGGTGCCGCACTACGGTTATTTTTTTTTTCCATTTTCGCACTTCCAATTCGATTGCAGGCGCTGGTGTCTGCGTGGCTATATCAATAAAATGCAGGAAGGTTCACTGTTACAGTCTTTGCACTTGTTCTGAAAATTCGTAGCAATAGCAAAAATTATGGTGATGGAGGGAAGAAAAGTGAAGGAGATTGTTGTGCAGTGTTTCTGTGCCAAATCTCTGATGGAGGGAAGATACAAACCTTGCCGTAATGCCACCACCGTTTTCACCTTCATTGTATTGCTCCATGGTTCCACAACCATTCTACCTGCCCTCTCTGCAAAAACAATATCACTCTCCACAACAACCATCACAGCCACCCCCAACTTTTTAGAAACTTTCTCCTTCGTTTCTTATGCAATTTCTCTGATATATTCATTGTTCTTCTTTACATACTGCTTCCTCCTGTTACCAATGGTGAGTGTTTCTCCTTGCTTCCTCTTAGGATTTATACATACAAAAGTATAAATAAGTTGAGTTTATTTAGTGAAAGATAAAATGATAAAATTGGAAGTGCAGGAAGAAGGAGGTGAGGTTAAAGGTTAAAAAGAAAATCCAGTATCCAAATTGAGAAATATATACGTTAAAAAGAAAGATTAAAGGTGACAATTTTGCTTAGGCAAACAAATGTTTTAGGTACAGCCATCCTTCTCAAACTTAAAAATAGACAATATCTCATATTAAGAAAAAACAAAGGGTGACGATTTTGCTTACGTACCCCTCTGTCAAATCCAAAAAAGCTAAATAGAAAGGTAAGAAAATTCTAATAAAAGTTTATGATATTCATCCCCCTCAATTCTTCGAGGCAAACGTGGAAACTGTGGATAGTAGTTAGAATAGTTTAGCTTATGATATTTTTTAGCGTATAATATTTTCTTTTAAATTAGTTACTTCATAGATTAATTCTCTTATTTAACTTTATAATATTATATTTCTTAATTCCACTATTAAAAAATTTATTAAATTAAAATACGTTTACCGTGCTGAAAGTACAAAGACGACATATTTCATTCCTTCTATTAATTCTACAAACAATATTCGCCAAAATAATGTAAATTATGATAGTAAAAAATAAGTTAAAAAACTAAAAAGAAAAGCATGCTAAAATATTTTAAATATCAACTAAAACAGTAAACATAATAATGTAACTAGATATTTATTTCGAGGATAATCAAGTTCTAACTTTATAATAAAGTAGAATTAATTAGTGGATTATGAACCATAAGTTTTTAAGCCTAGTAGTTAGAGCAATTAAAATATCTCAAAAACAGACAAAATGCAGACATCAGCAGTGAGGATTGTTCGATACATTTTCCATTCACTATATATACACAAATCTTACTTCAATCATATCCAAAATATTACAACTCAACATCTATCAGTACACACTCAAAAAGTTCATACTAAATTCGGATACGACAATGATTGCGATTCCCCTGAATCTGGAGCTGATAGCTCCTGTCTTCCTCATTCTCTCCCTAATCCTTCCCCTCATCCTCTTCTTCTTCTACTCCTCACGTTTCAACAACAAAGAGGCTGCTCCAAACAAACAAACCGTTACTATCCCAAAATCATACCCACTCATTGGCTCCTACTTCGCCCTTAAACGCACCGGAAACCGCCGTATCCAGTGGCTATCTGATATAGTCCAAATCTCACCCGCCAACACATTCACCTTCCACCGCCCACTGGGCCGCCTCCAAGTCTTCACTGGCAACCCTGCCAACGTCGAGCACATTCTCAAGACCCGCTTCTCCAACTACCAAAAGGGTTATTCCGTCACTAGCACCCTCTCCGACTTCCTCGGCACGGGGATATTCAACACCGACGGCAACACGTGGAAGTTCCAAAGGCAAGTCGCCAGCCACGAATTCAACACAAAGTCTCTCCGCAAGTTCGTTGAACACGTGGTGGATGCCGAACTCTCCGACCGCCTCATCCCCATCATGGCTTCAGCGGCACAGCACAACCAGACCCTCGATTTCCAAGACATCCTCCAACGATTCGCCTTCGATAACATCTGCAAAATCGCCTTTGGCTTCGACGCGGAGTACCTGACGTCGTCAGCTGAACGGAGCAAGTTCGCGGTGGCGTACGAAGAAGCAATTGAGATAAGCAGCAAACGGTTCCGCGAACTGTCTCCGTTAGTGTGGAAAGTGAAGAGGGCACTGAACATAGGTTCCGAAAAGCGGTGTCGAATGGCTGTGAGGGAAGTGCACGAGTTCGCGAAGAACATAGTGAGAGAGAAGAAGAGGGAGTTGAAGGAGAAGGAATCCCTTGAATCTGTAGATATGCTTTCGCGGTTCTTGAGTTCGGGGCACTCTGATGAAGACTTTGTGACGGACATAGTCATAAGCTTCATATTGGCGGGGAAGGATACCACGTCAGCAGCGCTGACTTGGTTTTTCTGGCTGCTATCGAAGTACCCTCGAGTGGAGAAAGAGATTGTGAAGGAGATAATGGAGAAATCGGAGGCTCCGGTCTATGATGAAGTGAAGCATATGGTTTACACGCATGCAGCGTTATGCGAGAGCATGAGGCTGTACCCGCCTGTGCCCATGGACACCAAGGAAGCAGTGGAGGACGACGTCTTGCCGGACGGGACGGTGGTGAAGAAGGGGTCGCTGGTGACTTATCACGTCTACGCCATGGGGAGGTTGGAGAGTATTTGGGGTGAGGATTGGGCGGAGTTTAAGCCAGAGAGGTGGTTGCAGAAGGTTGAATCCGGAAAGTGGAAGTTTGTGCCAAAAGATTCTTTCACGTATCCTGTGTTTCAAGCTGGTCCCAGAATGTGTTTGGGGAAGGATATGGCTTTTATGCAGATGCAGAGTGTGGTGGCTGGGATTCTGCGGCGGTTCGCGGTTGTTCCCACGGTGGCTGAAGGGGTGGAGCTCAACTTCATTTCTTTCCTCTCCGCCCAGATGGGTGGTGGTTTTCCTGTGAAGATCATAGAGAAGGAAACCTCAAATTAATACCGAAGTTCTTGCATTTAGACCACGTCATTGGTGTTCTAGTACTATGTTTGGGATTTGAGTTTGAGCTTTGAGTTTTAGTTGTTTGTGTTTCTTTATAATATGAATATGAATAATCGTTTGGGGAAAGACGAGTGAAAGTGGAATTTGATTTTGATGCATTTAGACCACCTCATTCCTTCACTTTGTGTTAGACTTACCTTATGTATGTTTTGTATTAAAACCATTATATATATCTCTAGTAGGCACATCCTGATTAGTAACTTTATTCTTACACATAGTAAATTCAAAAGTTTTCCATCTCCCTTTGTCTCTCACAAATATACCTCGCATTGCAATTAAAAGGCCATGTTCCATCCCTGTGTTTCAATTTCTGGAGGAACCAGGTGCTTGATCCAGCCATCCAAGTGATGCACGCGTTAATAACATGAACCAAAACTCAATTGTCATTGGAAAATGGAGAATCTTCTCTCTGTCGTGTTTGGCTGTGCTCGAGTCCACCGCCTCAGCGGCTTAGATAATAAAGAACCCATAATTGTTTTCGACTCTGCCTCAATCTTCTTCTGCTCTAGATCTGGATAAACCCATCATTATTGAAATAGTCGTTTCATTAGGTAGCCCAGTAATGCGAGCACCACTACTACCATTCACATTTTTAACTTTAATACCTATGTAGAAACACTTAACGCAATCTGAAATCTTCCCACTAGTCCTCTTCTATCGAGCAACATCAACCATTTCTTCTCATCCCTGTCAGTGTTAAATTCCAAAAACATCTTTGCATAGCTTGCTTGGTATTGTTGGCAACCAATGCAGTGTATCTCACGGTCTTGAACATTTTCGTGCGCAAATAGTATGTGATCACTGCTGGGAGTGCACCAAACATCAAGATTATCCTCCAGACATAATAAGCTTGTGGCATTGTGGACAGAAGTGGGTTAACCTAAAATTCGGTTAATCTAGAATCATCGGACTTGGGAATCCAAATCTAAGTCCATGTCTTACGTTGAATACAAATGAAAAAGTAAAGTAATATATAATGGTGAAAAACACATTAATCTATTACGTTTTGAATAGATAATGGTGTCAATATCTTGTTTGATTGGATTTATATCTCATTAATATCGTGTGTCTTTGACGAATCTCTTCCTTGAAGCTTGACATTTGTGTGTTTTCTCAATAATTTCCATCCATATCTGATTCAGCACAACCATAACCTTTTGAAGATATTCACTCTCTTATGGACATCTGACTCTTCGTGAATCAGGTAACCAACAGATTCATAGAACGATTATGTTTGATGGGGTTCCAGATCTGCAAATGTATTTGGAAAATTAATAAAAAGTTCAGAAACAAATGGCCCGTTTTCTACAATTCTGGGTGATTACAAATTTACACTTGCACTTCTGAACTATTCTAAAACATGTACCGAAGGCCATATCCTGAATTCCTGTGTCTCAAGCATAATCTCAAACAACTTGTTCTCGACAATTATAAGAACTTTCAATGAACTACTGAAAATGTATAAACTTAAATTTAGGGTTAAAAAACAATAATATTTTAATGTTTTAAAAAAAGCAAAAGTGAAAAGGATAGCATGTTATATTTTGAATACTAATGATTATTATAGTACTTTTTTCTTTTAATAATTAAAGAAATTGTGATTTGAAAATGAAAATTTAAATGTTTGTCTTTGAAACGTGCATATGGCATGAAATACATAGACAAAGTAAATCAGTTTATACACAAAAGAGTGTTTTAGTTAAAAAAATTGATATCAAGAGTTACTTAGCTTAAGTGTTGCTTAAGAAAAAATCAGAGTTAGAGAGTTTGATTGAGATGGTGAACCTTGCAAACCATCTCTCCCAACTAACAAAGAAACTCAATTATAATAATTGGAGTATATATGTAGATTATGACTTTCTTTGATTTTCAAAAGTGAGATGTTGTTGAAAATTGGAAGTAGTTGAAAAGAGTATTGGACAAGAAAATCTTTATCTCTCATTGTTTCCCATACTATATTCCATTTTTATCTTCAATTAGGAGAACATTTTCTTCGTCATGCGACAGATCATAAACATTCTCAACTTTGACACAGGACCAACATAACCTTGCTGGCGCTAAAGAAGTTGTGAACCAATGTCGTCAACCATACGAGGCACTCAAAGTCCCATCATGCTTGTTGTTGCTGCAAGGTTCTTCAAATACAACTAGCATATTCCAGAAATCCAGACAAACCTTAAAAACCTCAATATCAACCACATACGAGAAATTGAAGAGATATTTAGTACCTAATCAAGAATCCTAATATGAACCTTGAAAATTGATGTGAAGAGCAGTGTCACATTTTGTATAAATGCTTGTTCCTCACTTGAATCGTGTGCGTATGCCTCAGGTATATATCAGAAGTGGACTGAAGTATGCTTGATTGAATACTTCGTCTAGGTATCATGGAAACAAGACAAAGAAGTATAGTGACAAGAGCTGGTGTTGATAATTCTACAATCCATCCGCATAAGGAAGTTTGTATTAGAGCTTCCAACAATATCAATTGACCCAGTCTCTTACACACAGATAAAAATGTATCAAGCGCCCAAACTAATACGATCGTTGCACACGTCGATGAACCTAATAATAATTGGAATGGAACGACAATCTCAGTCTACATTTGGGTGATAGGATAGCACATGGAGAATTCTTATGAATCGTAGGACGTGTTGTAAGTACTAAATTAGAAATAAATAAAAAAAATCTAAAAATAAGAAACCTAAATATTATAATCAAATATTATGTCTCGAACATATTTAGATAATCAAGGAATTTGCATGTAATAGAAATAATTTCACTAGATCTATGATGGACCCAAAATTATTCGATCAAAAGTTTTTCAGAATTCTTAATTAGAAGATTCAATGTGTTAGTTGTATCCTAGAAATTTTGATACTCTATCTCATTTTCTCCCTAATTCATTATTTATTTGTTATTATGTTGACGTATTCTAAATTTTGACACATGTATTATGTCAAAATGTTGTCAAAAAAATCTTTTAAAGTCCTAGAGATAATCTTATGTCATTTTAAAGATAGGAACAATTGTGATTTATCTTTCTTGTGTAAATATTTGTTATTCTACTTATTCACCAAAATAATAAATGTCACAATCTAAATAGTCTTATTTCGTATGGATTTATATAATGTTATTTTTTTTAGTAACTTGTAATAATGGTTAAAAATTCATACATACGATTTTGTACTTTTTAAGTATCCTCAACTAAACATAATTTCCAATACTAATATATTAACAATATGATAGACAACATTTTTTTATAACATTTGAACATTGATTACGTGTCAATCTGTTATGGGTCAAAATTATTCATAAATTTAAACATAGTAAGATACGATAAGTGATATGTGCATATTGAAAAATGTAAATAATTCTTAAAAACACCATACATATATGATTATTACGGTATAAATCTAAATTAAAATTATATGTACTAAAGTTGTCAACATAAAAAATTATAAATATTGTCATCATAAAAGTACTACTGCTTTATAGATTCACTACCAGAAATGCGCTAAATATCGAAGGCTAACTACCGAAGGCCTTTTGTCCTTCGGTAAATTTGATTTTCTGAAGGCCTTACCGAAGGCCACATGAAACGGTGATTACAGACGGCTTATGCCCTTCGGTAAATGGAAATGACTTTACTGAAGGCCTTTGCCCGTCGGTATAGGCCTTAATGAAATCAGATTTTGGATTTCCCTCTCTCATTCGGTCAAATTGTTTTCGCGAAGCATTCCCCCAATTCTTCCTCTCTCAGTTCATTACCCCCAATTTCTTCAATCACATCTTCCGTTATCGTTGAGAACCCCCATTTCTTCAATCGCTGCGAGGAGGGTGGTGGTTGACGGTGCACATTGTTGCGAGGGGGCTGTTCGAGGGTGTTCGTTGACGAGGTTGCTGTCGGGGCGTGACGACGATGTTGTGGCGACCTGACGATGGTGCTGTGACGGTGTGAGGACGGTGTCAGCGTGACTTCGGTGTTGTGGTGGTGCGTTGACGGTGATGTGGCGGCGTGACCGGTGCTTCCACTGTCACAGGATGAGGCCAGTGTAGTGGGTGTGTGACGAGGTAATTTCCTTTTGTGTTCTGTGTGAATGAAATGTATGCAAATGTATAATGAAAACCTCTAACTCACTTCCATTCCAAAAAACATAAGTTTAGGTTGAGAAGGAGGAGCTCGTACATAGCTGGTTTTTCTTTTGTAGGTGCCGAGTCTGGAAAATCTGGATGTGTATATATATTTGCATTTTCTGAACTATTTTGACATGTGATTACCTGAACTGGTGATGCTTTAAGTTGAATTGGTTTTGAATTATTGTTGCCATGGATGGATTTCTTTATCTTCTTCCAGAGAACTGATTTTCTCTCCAAGTTGTGTGCTTTGAGTGAGATTACCTATGACTTTAAGCAGCCAAAAGCCCTCGGTAATAGTTAGCGACAAGGTATATACCGAGGAACTTTCGGCCGTCGGCGGGCCCTCGGTAATGGGTCTTTACCGAGGGCTTTTGGCGCTTTCCGAGGGATTATGGCCTTCGGTAATGCCCTTCATTACTGTAGTGATTAGATATTTTATTTATAAGTATAGGTAAAGTATCCTAAAGTATCATACATGAATACATGACTCAAATTGAAGTATTGATACATCATAAGACTAAAGTAAGTTGTAAGAGAATACAATAACTATTTTAGTTATGCATCATAGACTAAAGTAATTTGTAAAAGAAGACTTCAAATTTCAACGTGTTCGGGAACAGTTTCGCAAAAATGTCTGAGTTTCTAAAACAATGTTTTGATTCTTTAAAGGGCTGTTGTTGATTTTAAAATATACTATTTAAGATGTTTCGGACAAAGATTCATCATAGGGAATTTCTATCACTGGGAGACAATGGAAGATAGGGACATCAAGATCCAAATCAACGAGTACCATAAACTACTTGAAGACATCAAAGCAGAAAACATAATGCTACCCGATGAGTTCGTTTCAGAACTTCTAATTAAAAAAACTATTGCCATCCTGGATTGACTACAAATAATAGCTAATGTAAGATCTGAGAAAAAATAACGTTTAAAAGAGAGTTTGTAACGTAGCCTATGTTTATTTATAAGAAAGGTTTCATGCTTCTCACAAGTGTTGTGTAGTTCAGTTAGTGAGAGCTCTTTGTTGGGTTAGTGGTCTGGTGTTCAAATCCTAATTGATGCATAAAGTGTTTTATATGTTTAATTATGCTTTTATTGACACATGTGGTACTTCTACGGGTATATCTTATGATAGATATTATAATCAAAACAAAACATCATAACTTGATGGTTGAGCTATGAGTTAGGATCAAAGAAAAAGGGGTTTGAACATGTGCTAAGAACCTAGGAGGGTTTAATTTTTCACAGGATGTTTTAGGGGGGTGGAGGTTACAAATAGCTTTTAAATGGATAAGTGAGGAAAGCCTAAGGGGGAGAAAAAGATCAAGCAATGAGTGTCGTGATAGGGTTTGTGGAGGAGGTTGTGTGTGAACTTCTTTGGAGCAAAAATGCAGGACTAGGAGGAGTTATGGTCTAGTGTAGTGAACTTACTCGTGAGAGGAAGATGAGCACGAATAACCTTTTTTTTCTTAATTTGATGAAAAGAGAAAATGCATTTCTATGATTGAGGTATTATCATGACAATTACCATGTTGTTTCTAAAATGTTGAAACTATAATGTTGTTTGTTTGGTTGCGTCAATTCCGTAGTGGTTGATGTGAAATTGGGGTGATTCTAAGATTAAATGGTTATCGTAGTTGTTCTAATCGATCGTAGCTTCCCACTAACCTTGTGTATTCATCACGCCACATAGTAAGTTCTTCAAGCACGTCATGTCGTATAATGGGTCATGCCTCTTCACCTAGGTCAAACAAAACAGTAATGCATTGATAACCACAATGACCATTGGCTACAATCTCAACAACATCGACAATGTAAGGATGAAAAATCAGATGGAATTGATCTAACATCAGTACTCGCTTTCATTGAACTGGTTTAGCCTTGGATTTGACTTGTGCTTTTGGTGATGAAGACTCTATCATCGAATGCAAGGTACCTACATACTCAAAATATGATGGGTTACACTTCGTAGACCTTTCATCTCGTTGAATTTTATTCTTTTGTACACCTTTGATTTTCACTTTATGTAAAGGAGGTACCATAGATGTCATTGTAGGACAAGCTATTTCAACAACTTTTGTTTTATGTTGACATTTTCTCCAATGTCAGCTGTTAACTCATTGGCAAGTGTACCAAATCGTTCAAGTAATAAAACTGGTAACCAGGTATCGTTTTCCCAAGAGACTCGTAATACTAGAAAAATGTGTGATTAACAACTTATTTAGAACAACATTCATTTACAAGCATGTGCAAGAAAGATAAATTTACACATAATTACAAGGTTGGACTTTGGTATTGAAGACACTTAGAAATGGAAAATACTAGAAATGGAATGAAATTCAATGTTAAGATTAGATTTCACCAATTTACTCGTGTATAACCAATTTCATCTCCTCTCTATCAATTTACTAAAGTCAATCCACTAAAACACTCTAGCCCTAATCCCTTAGGTGAAAGAGCCTAGGTTTTCCCTATCAAACTCCAATCCCTTGGAAAATCTAACAAGCAAACCCGCATTAAGAACTAGGATCTAAGACAACATGTGAATCATATCCCATCCCTGGCTCAATAAACCACAAGGACTCTTATTTCAGTTCAAGATTTCATCTTACGTCCCCATAATCAATGAAATCCCAAAATCAAGTCATGAATGTCCCCATTACATGCAAGCTTTAAGATCAGAAACAAGAGTACTAGTAAAAGATAGAAAAGGCATATACAAAT
This sequence comes from Vigna mungo, assembly GCA_036885675.1. Taxonomy (NCBI): domain Eukaryota; kingdom Viridiplantae; phylum Streptophyta; class Magnoliopsida; order Fabales; family Fabaceae; genus Vigna; species Vigna mungo. The sequence continues at coordinate 24,072,818 of CP144695.1, forward strand.
ACAAATCAATCATTCATTACACAAGAGTTCATGGGCTACATCTAACCCTAACAAGATGGATTTGGTTCTTCATTTCCATGGAGAACCCTAGAGCTTACAAACATGGAAGATGGAAGAAGAAGGAGACCCAAAGGAAGAGGAGGAGATGTTCCCACAATCTCCTTGCGCCCTCCATGAGCTACAGCCGTGAAATCGCGCCTCCAAAGAACCAAAGACCCATTTCCCTTTGCGTTTCAGGTATAAATAGACCAGATCTGCCACATCAGTGTCGTCACCGCTCAAGCGGCAGCCCAGCGGTATCCTTCCCGAGAGCAGAACGCTCAACTGCCGCTCAAGCGGTAGCCCAGCGCTAGAAATTCCAAAGACAGAGAGCCCAGTGGTGGCCCAGTGGTACCCCAGCGACAGCATTCTAGAGACATGGCACTCAAGCGGTAGCCCAGTGGCAGCATTCCAAAACTCTCCTCTTTTTGCTGTTTTACTTGCTTTTGTGGCTATTTAAGCTCTTTAAATTGATGGAAATTCTTCCAAGCACAAATTTAGCTACAAAATAATGGGATTAGTGATGAAGTTACATCAATGTAGTCTAAAACACACTTATTAAGAAAACAAGACAAAAGAAGAGGATTAAGCAAGTTACAAGCTAGAAAGGAGTTGATTTTGCTACTAAAATGATGCTTAGATAATGGTAAGAATTAGCATTATCATCAGCCTTCTTGAAACATTCGTGAACCATATTAAGTTCATGCTCAATGCATAACTCTAGATGTGATTCATTTGACACAATACTTAAAAAGCTCAATCTGATCCACATCACATGAATTTCATCTAGAGGAACGCATCGACAAGCACATGGTAGACCATAAGTTGATCTTAGAACGCATCGACAACGTCCTATATGTTTCACTCGTTCAAATTTGTCAATAATGAGTCCCAAAACATATATCGAAACGCACCCAACAAGTCTTTTATATCTTAATCCTTTATAAGTTTCACTCATGAGGTTAAAACCTTTTCTCAAATAATGTCTTTATCTTATTATGTTAGAGACAACGATGTTATGGATAGCATCCCAACACGAATATAGGTTTCTCATACTGGTCCCCAATATTCAAGTTCTAATGCATAGTATCAACCCATTTACTAATGAAACTAATAATATCATAACACAAATAGCATAAGTAAGTAAAAAAATGATAATAACAATTATTTGTTTGTTGTTGTGTTACCTAGATGCATAACTTTGTTCATTCATGCCTTAATAAAGTATGTCTTACACAGATTAATCCAAGTGTGATTAACTTATCAAAAAAATAAAGGTCATGCAGTAGAAGCATACTGAAGACGATCAAAATAAGCACTAAACATGGACTCTTCCTCACAATCCATCACATTTTTTCATGCTTCCATCAACACATCTCATGCCTTAACAAAATCCACTAACATTTTTTATTTGGATTTCACATTTTTCATGATGTGAAACTTACAAAGCATTTCATAAGTCTCATGATATACATTGTCATTCATATTTATCAGAGCAAGGTCTCTGTCAGTAACAATCACGTGTGAACCGCCCTCATATGTTATAAATAAACCCTTAATTCTTTCCAATGACCAAGTTAAATTATTTTGGTGTTCACTTGATAACAATGCAAAGTTAAATAAATCTCACTTAAAAATATTTACTAATGATATTTAACTTTGGCTTGGATGTCTGGTTCATATTTAGCTAGAGGTTAACCACGGTTAGAAAGAGGTGGAAGATTATATTGAACAGTAGTACACTCAGTTTTTGGTGTGCTAGTGGTCTCACGTAGGCAAGAATCAATTCCATGATCAATTTCATTTAAATTAGTATTATCAGATATATGATCAGAAGGTACCTCTGAAGAGTCAAGTTAAACCTGTGAAGAAGATTGAGCATATTGGTTATGATCAGAAGACATTGTATTATCCAGAAAAGAAGTGTCCATATTTAGGACTGGCTTCCTGCAAAATGATCCTCATACGATAATTTATCTTTACAATATAATTTTTCAAACATACTAACATCATGATTATACACTTCACTTTGATTGCCTCCCTGAAGTGGAGAATCAACATAAAAAGGTTCATGCTTATTAAATGTCACATCCATAAAGATATAAAATTTCTTTGATGGTAGATGGTCAGCACGATAACCTTTTTGAGTTTATCCATACCCAACAAAAACACATTTGATTTCTCATTCTTCAAGCTTTGTACATTGATATGGGTGTAAACATATATAACACATTCAAAAATATGATGTGGTAAAAAAACTATAAGAGGAAGGATACAATGATCAGACAACACATCGAAAGACCTTTGAAAGTTAAGCACACAAGTAGGGGTTCGATTAATTAAGTAAACGACAGAGCTCACAGTCGCACCCCATAAATGTGATGGGACATTACCATCTATCAAAAGTGATCTTGTCACCTCTAGTATATGTCTATTTTTCCTCTCAGCTACTCCATTTTGTTGTGGTGAATAAGGACATGTAGTTTGATTCAAGATGTTTGTAGAGTTCATGAACTCTACTAATTCAGTCTTAAAATATTTTCCTCCATTGTCTGATTGAGTGACCTTAATAGATGTGTTAAATTGTGTAACGATCATATGATAGAAGGAACGAACCACATCACATAAATCACTTTTATGTTTAAGAAAAAACACTCAAGTTACTCTAATACAATCATCAACAAAACTAATAAACCATTTTTTTCCATTATGTATAGGTTGTGGGGCAGGGTCCCAAACATCAGTGTGAATTAGTGAAAAAGGAAAATTAGTTTCTTTTATTTCTTAAAGGAAACACAACACGATTATTTTTTTCCGTAACACAAGTTTCACAAAAAAAAATTAGAAATATTGCATTTATGAAATAGTGATGGAAATAATTTTTTTAAATAACCAAAAGAGGGGTGTCACAACCGTCTATGCCAGAAAAAAATTTTCTTTTTGTTTTTATCTTGTATGCGATCACTCGCAAGACAAGTCAATCCTCTTTTATGGGTTTGTTGTGAGGCATTTTCAAGATAATACAAGTCCTTCACTCTCTACCACTGACAACCTTCTCTTTAGAATGAATTTTCTGAAAAAGACAATGGATTGGGTAAAACAAGGCAACACAAAAATGTGATTTGGTTAACTTGCTGACAAAGATAAGATTACAATTTAATGTAGGAACAAATAAAACATCAGGAATCGATATGGAAGGTGAGAGGGATATAGTACCTACACCTTCAATAGGATATGAGACTCCATTGGCATTAATAATAACAATTTTAGAACAAACAATTTTAGAACAATTAGAAGAAAAATTAGTAAATATACGAGGATCACAAGTCATATGATCTGTAGCACCTGAATCAATTATCCAATCACTACCTTTAGTAACAATAGAAAGATTAAGGGCAAAGTTAGGTATGTCTAACTTGGTCACAAATCTGACAACAGTAGAAATATAACTCTTGAAAATTGCAGGAGTTCCAAAATCATGTTTCTCCCATTGATTTTTATCGAAAGGAGTCATAAAAAATATTCAATGAAAAAAGGAAGCACGGACTCTTATATTGTAGAAGATATCAGTATTGTTTGATTTTGATAATATATTAAAAGATTAAAGAATAATTTTGATATATTATTTTAAAGAGAAGAATCTCATATATATATATATATATATATATATATATATAAATCTTATAAATTTTTATCTATTAAAATAATGACAAGTGTCCAAATTTACAAAAATTATAATAATATTTAAATTATAAATAATACTATTTAATAGTTTAATATCCAATTAATAGAGTATTCGCCTTATTTTACCCATATGCAATGGAACATCAAAATTCCACAAGGAATCGAGTATCTCAGAGATATCGTACGGTTAAAAGGAAATATAAAAGGTGACGATTTTGCTTACGCGAAGAAATGTTTGGTTTTTGGTGTAGCCATTCTTTTCAAACTTTGAAGACAGACAAATATCACATTAAGAAGAAACGTAAAAAGTGACGATTTTTCTTACGCCTAATGTCTCTGGTCAAACCCGAAAACGCAAGATAAGAAAAGTCTAATAAAATGACATCCATCCCCCTCATTCTTCAAAGCCAAATGTGCAACGTAGTTTAGGTAAACTTAAATAACTTTCAATATTCTAATATATTATCGATCATTATTTTGAGCGTATAATAATTTATTTTAAATTATTTACGTCATAAATTAATTCTTTTTTTTAAGTTTTATGATATTATGTTTCTTAATTATACCATACTAATATTTATTAAATTAAAATACGTTTCACACTGTGCAAAAGGTAAAGAAACAACATGTTTTATTCCTTTTATTAATTCTACAAACAAAATAGGCCAAAATTATATAGCAACATAATAAGTTAAAAAAAGAAACACATGCTAAAATATTCTAAATATCGATTAAAGAATAAACATAATAATGTACACAGATATTTTTGGAAAATGATACTTTGACATCTCTTTGGTGACAAATTTTTGACACCAATGACATGTCACGTTCTCATTGGTTGAAGTTTAAGAAAATAAAAAAAATAAAAAATGACGTGGATTATTGAATTAGTGGAGGGGTCTGTGTGAAAGGGGAAGGAAAGATTTCAAATTTCATTTTTAGATTCTGAAAGAAACCCTAGAGAGAGAAACTCTCCCTCTCAACAATAAATTTCCGTCGCGTTGCCACTGTGGTTCGCCGTTCAACGACCACCGGAGAACTACCCAGACTCTGTCGCCGTTCACAGAAGTCGCGTCTCTTCACACGGCCACCGGAGGACAGAAGCCTCTCTTCGACAGAAGCTTCCACCGTGACGCCCCGAGAACGCCGATTACTGGCGTTTCTTCCCACTCTCCGAGCACCGCCCTTGCTGTTGTGTCCTTCCGCCGACGTACGGTGAGTGTCATAATGTATACTACATATTCCCTTTTGACCATGTTGGTGCGTGTTGCTAGAGAAAATTATAAACTGAGTTAACCTCTGTACTTTGTGGTTTTTGGTGCGTGTTGCTAGAGAAAATTATAAATTGAGTTAACCTCTGTACTTTGTGGTTTTGGGCCGATTGAGTTTTGAATCTTTCACTACCATGTATGGTGAAGTGAAGTCAATATTTTCCCCCTTGCTTATTGTGAGTACCTGTTTGAATAAAATTATGATTTCTCCCCTTTTTTCGAATGGATTCTTTGCTTATGAAGCATAGATAGTTTTTAAACCCTTCTTTCTTAACCATTCCACTATAAAAGTTGCCTTTGTTTGGTCCCCTGTTCTGTCACACTTTCTAGGACGTGTTTATCCTTTGTTTTGCTCGCATTCTTTTATCTTCCTTTAAACTTCCTCCTTCACATTTTACTAATGTTTATCTGATTTGTTATGTTCTTCTACTTCATTATGAAGGCATTTGCTTGTGATAATTGTGACTTTATTTTTTGGAAATTGCTTTAATTTTCTTTCTTTTGGTTTTGCTAATTATATACAGTATAAGTTATTTTGTTCATATAATCATAGTTAAAATGGAAACCTTCTCACATGCTATGATGGTTTCAAAAGCTAGAGGTTGTGCATTGTTATCCAAGATTGATGACTATGATATATATTGGTTTATTCTATGAGTAAAGAGTATATAATGTTTACACAAACAATTTATAAGTTGACATGTATGGTAAGTTTGATAATTTTTATGATAATTAGGTTGAAAGCAATACCGCTCTCAAATTTAAAAAGTAGTTATTTTGAATTTTTTTATATATGAATATTTGGTATTATATTTTGTTTGCTCTTAATTCTCTTAGTTAGATTCTACCATTTGGTGATAGGTATATGAATATTGGTATAGATAATTTAAGAGGCCTTATTTATTGTTTATTTAAAATAATGTTGGAAAATGGATTTGCATTGACTTTGTTCTCTACCAAAAACACGACCATTGAAATGAACGTAAAGCTGAAATTTGGTTTAAGAATATTTTTGAATTGAATATTTTCTTACATATCAGAACAATCTATTTCTTGTACTGAAACTTGACACTGTAATGGTAAGTGCTGTAATTGATTTGTACTATCTATTCCTAAATCTTTTGATTGATTTTGAATTTAAACTTAAGTTTGTTGTTTTGCAGACCCATAATCTTGAAATATTTTTTGGACATTTGTTCAATCCTTATGAAACAAACAAACTGTCGTTATTTGTCCAACACGTGCATACTCCAATCCAACCAAATTCGTAAGTATTAAAGTTGTTGACTTTAATTATGATATCTGTTAGTTTGAAAGAATTACAGTATGAGGATTTCAAAACTGGACTTTGTTTAATGTAGATATGATTGTGGAGTATATGTTTTGAAATTCATGGACTTGTGGGACGGTGTGGAGAGATACGAAGGCAAAACAATGCCCAATTACACTAGTGTAAGTTACTTAAATTCGTAGTTCTTTATAACTTTTAATGAAGTATCATAATAATGTTTATTTATGTGTTACCAGGAGGAACTGCAAGAAATTAGTGAGAAGTATGTTTCTGATTGGATATTAGACCCTGACAATGTGTGGCGAAATGAAGTCTTGCATTTTTTACGGTTAATGTATTAGACTTTTTTAAAAAAATGTATTGTTAACATTTAGTACCAATGTAATTTCAACATAACAATGATTAGTGACTGACTTTTGGTAAGAACTTTGACATGGTTGAATTCAACAGTGAGCATTATTTTTCTACTATCTTTGTTGTGCAATGTCCAGGATTTGTATTTCATAATGTGTTTAAGGGGATATGTACAGGACATTATTTTTTGACGACAAATATGCATTTCAAAATGAAGTGCCAACTTGAAACATGACACCTTCGTGCAAGAAATTAGCCTAAACTACCCACTTATAATGTCTTTGCTACCATTTTCGTCCCTGCACCATAATTTTAAAGAAAAACGTTTCCTTGGGGATTCAATTCGATATAAATGTGTTATTTAGTGATACTTAATGAATTTTATTCAATATAATTACTTGATAGTAAAGTGTGTATTTTGAAAACAAATGGCAGATTCAAAGATGCCTTTTTCGTGCAAAAAGATAGCCTAAACTATCCACTTAAGTTGCCTTTGCTGCCACTCTTTTTCATGCACCTTCAATTTAAACAAAAACGTTTCCTTGGGGATTCAATTCGGTGTAAATGTGTTATTAAGTGATAATTAATGAATTTTATTCAATATAATTGCTTCACAATAAAGTATGGATTTTGAAAACAAATGGTAGATCAAAGATGCCCCTTTCGTGCAAAAAGATAGCCTAAACTACCCAATTAAGTTGCCTTGCTATCACTCTCTTTCATGCACCTTCACATTTAAACAAAAACGTTTCCTTGGGGATTCAATTAAGTGTAAATGTGTTATTTAGTGATAATTAATGAATTTTATTCAATATAATTGCTTCATAATAAAGTATGGATTTTGAAAACAAATGGCAGATTCAAAGATGCCCTTTTCGTGCAAAAAGATAGCCTAAACTACCCAATTAAGTTGCCTTTGCTACCACTATCTTTCATGCACCTTCACATTTAAATAGAAACGTTTCCTTGGGGATTCAATTTGGTGTAAATGTGTTATTAAGTGATAATTAATAAATTTTATTCAATATAATTGCTTCACAATAAAGTATGGATCTTGAAAACAAATGGCAGATTCAAAGATGCTCTTTTCGTGCAAAAACATAGCCTAAACTACCCAATTAAGTTGCCTTTGCTACCACTCGCTTTCCTGCAGCCTTTTTTTAACAATTATTTGAGTGACAGATAATAATAAATTATATTAAAGGAAGTCAAATTACATAAATATAATAATGGACTAATGCAAGGAGATTATAATAGGAGGTGTTTCACAATACTACATGAACAAAAGAAAACATTACTATCCTAAATAATATTTATTATTCCTTCCTTCCAGGTGAATTTGGAACAATGCATGTCTTATTGGGTATGGATGAGCACTTCTTCGCGTCTGTTGTTTCCTTGGTTTGGTAGTCTTTTGCAAATTCTTTGACGTCAATATCCTTCACAACAACTTTATCGGAAGGACGCACAAGTTTGTCAAGTATTTCCTGGATTTTTTTTGTTGTCTACCACTGGCAAATGTATGCAAACGTAATACACCACACATACCTTCTTCCTGCTATGAGAACATTCAGTCTTTTAACCAACTTCCTCCATTTCACTACACCAAAAAAAGGTGATCAAATACATTAACAACATAACGCCAAAAATTAAATTCCAGACAAGTTTAAACATATATATGTTACATGCATCATATAATGTTAACAACAACACAAGACAGCAGCATAATCAAGATGAAAGGAGTTGCCACCAAAATCACAACACCATTTGTAACTCCTTTTAGTTGTGAACATGGATTCTTTCATCTGTGTATAACACTTAAATGTAAGTCTTTAAGCTTAATCTTGTTTAATTTTAATCATATGCAATATATTATTTGGAGGGTATGTCATTACCAAATGTTGGGAAAGTTTGGAAATATATGAATTCATTTATTTCTAAGTAAAGAAAGGTATACTCAAAACAATTTTATTTTTTCTACAACGTATGACAGGACAATGAAAGAAGATTGTTCAAATCAGGACAACAACTAACAAATCGTATAATCAACAATTAAAAACTAACCAAACTAATTCCTAAAGTTTTGAACGCCCAACTAAGACTAGAACTAAAGCTAACTAGATATTAAGATTAAATATGTATAATTTATCTATAATACCATATTATAACTTAAAGAAAATTCACTGAGCTAGCAAAATTCAATTACAGAAACAAAACTACAATCAAGCTAGAGTAAACAAATTCATTTCATCAATATAAAACTGTACATAAACAAATCTATCGATTATATAAGAAGAAACAAAATATGGTATCTATACTAACTCATTCTATCAAAAACAGATACTAAAAAAGTAAAATTTAGATAAATAAGATAGAACTAGGGACGAAGTGTGGTTATGGTGAATTCTAATGTGAAATTGAAGCGTGATTGATCAGGATTGACAACATTAGTAACATAGAAGTCATCCAATAATAAGGAGAAATTAAGCCAACGATTAGTGATGTCGCTCCAAAGCTGCACCGTTGCATTAATGAACCAATTTGGCACCTGACATGAATCAAATGGAGGCCAGCAAACATCAACAACACTAAAATTTTAGGGGATCATTGATTTTTATTGTTTGATCCTCATCAAAACCAAATATTCATATATAAAAAATTCAAAATAACTACTTTTTAAATTTGAAAGCGGTATTGCTTTCAACCTAATTATCATAAAAATTATCAAACTTACCATACATGTCAACTTATAAATTGTTTGTGTAAACATTATATACTCTTTACTATTACCTTTTAAAAAGAGGGATTATTCAACACAAGTAATCATTCACAAACCTGCACTTACACAATCTTCTACAACTGAGAAAAATATTAACTATTGTACCTGGTTTCTTGTTAACCCAATTTGTCTAGCCAACAAGTTTTCTCTGAATCCTTTGGATAACTGCAACCAAATGAAAATTGGAAATGGGGGAATTATGCAAGGAGGAAGTGCTCAAAGAGCCATGCTTGAATTATTGAAAAAGAGGTTTCAGGAAATCCCCTTTGAAAACTTATCAAAAGATGAAACCACAATCTAATATAACTTAAATAATCTTAAAATATATTCAAACGGTATGTACTGATATATATCAAATGTATGTATATATATCAAATGTATGTAATGACACTATAAGAGAAATATTATTTAAACTTGAGAGTGTCCTATAAGTCCAATCTTAATGTTTTTAAACATTTGAGTACAAAGAGCCATAAGCATGAACACCCGTTGTTCCAACTTTCAAAAAAATTAATTACCTTGTCCACAGGATCTGACAAATGCTCTGATAAAATGGTGAGACAATATCTACATGAGATACAAACTGTTAGCTTAAGAAGAAAGACTATGATCTATGAATTACAAATAAATTTCTCACTCTAGTTCATTGTTATCAGATAGGTCAATTGTATTTGGCTCATACCTGTAAAGAGGGGAATTCAATACTTAATTAAAAAAAATGAAGGTAAATTATGATATCATATTTATAATCACTTTGCAAAAGCAATGAGTGAGGAAGCAAACAATAGTCAGTAACTACTTCACAAACATAAGTCATAGGAGTATTTTGTCATGACAGAGGACCAATTTTGACTTTTAAATCTTATGTGAAGGATAAAGTCTGACGATTATTTGAAAAAAAAAATGCTAATGAAGATTTACTCATAGAATAAACCAATATATATCATAGTCATCAATCTTTGATAACAATTCACAACCTCTAGCTTTTGAAACCATCATAGCATGTGAGAAGGTTTCCATTTTAACTATGATTATATGAACAAAATAATGTATACCATATATAATTAGCAAAACCAAAAGAAAGAAAATTAAAGCAATTTCCAAAAAATAAAGTCACAGTTATCACAAGCAAACGCCTTCATAATGAAGTAGAAGAACATAACAAATCAGATAAACATTAGTAAAATGTGAAGGAGGAAGTTTAAAGGAAGATAAAAGAATGCGAGCAAAACAAAGGATAAACACGTCCTAGAAAGTGTGACAGAACAGGGGACCAAACAAAGGCAACTTTTATAGTGGAATGGTCAAGAAAGAAGGGTTTAAAAACTATCTATGCTTCAGAAGCAAAGAATCCATTCGAAAAAAAGGGAGAAATCATAATTTTATTCAAACAGGTACTCACAATAAGCAAGGGGGAAAATATTGACTTCACTTCACCATACATGTTAGTGAAAGATTCAAAACTCAATAGGCCCAAAACCACAAAGTACAAAGGTTAACTCAGTTTATAATTTTCTCTAGCAACACACATCAACATGGTCAAAAGGGAATATGTAGTATACATTATGATACTCATAGTACGTCGGCGGAAGGACACAGCAGCAAGGGCGGTGCTCGGAGAGTGGGAAGAAATGCCAGTAATCGGCGTTCTCGGGGCGTCACGGTGGAAGCTTCTGTCGTAGAGAGGCTTCTGTCCTCCGGTGGCCGTGTGAAGAGACGCGACTTCTGTGAACGGCGACAGAGTCTGGGTAGTCCTCCGGTGGTCGTTGAACGGCGAACCACGGTGGCAACGTGACAGAACTTTGTCGTTGGGAGGGAGAGTTTCTCTCTCTCTAGGGTTTCTTTCTGAATCTGAAAATGAAATTTGAAATCTTTCCTTCCCCTTTCACACAGATCCCTCCACTAATTCAATAATCCACGTCATTTTTTTTTATTTTCTTAAACTTCAACCAACCAATGAGAACGTGACATGTCATTGGTGTCAAAAATTTGTCACCACAGAGATGTCAAAGTATCATTTTCCGATATTTTTTTCAAGGATTCCAAGTTAAAATTTGATAATTTAGTAGAAAACATGATTGGATACCGAAACAGAGGTTTTCAAGCCAAGCAGTTGGTGGGGCAATGAAATATCCGAAAGCAGGCAAAATGCTGACATCACGCATGAGGACATGTTCATTACATTTTCTCCACACCTTCCTCTTTCGTTGTTCAACGTATCATTCACTATATATACACAAGTCTTACTTCAAAACCAACATATCCAACAAATTACAACTCAAGATCTATCTCATACTCTAAAAAGTTCATACCAAATTCAAATTTCGCAGTCACAACACATACGAAAATGATTGAGAATCCTCTGAGTCTGGAACTCATAGCTCCTGTCTTCCTCTTCCTTCCCCTCATCTTCTTCTTCTTCTATTCCTCACTTTTCAACAACAAAGAGGCTGCTCCAACCAAACAAACCGTTACTATCCCAAAATCATACCCACTCATTGGCTCCTACCTTGCCCTCAAACGCATCGGCAACCGCCGTATTCAGTGGCTATCCGATGTAGTCCAAATCTCACCCGCCAACACATTCACCTTCCGTCGCCCACTGGGCCGCCTCCAAGTTTTCACTGGAAACCCCGCCACCGTGGAGCACATTCTCAAGACCCGCTTCTCCAACTACCAAAAGGGCTATTCCTTCATCAGCACCCTCTCCGATTTCCTCGGCACCGGAATCTTCAACGCCGACGGAAACACGTGGAAGTTCCAAAGGCAAGTCGCCAGCCACGAATTCAACACAAAGTCTCTCCGCAAGTTCGTTGAACACGTGGTGGATGCCGAACTCTCCGACCGCCTCGTCCCCATCATGGCTTCAGCGGCACAGCAAGACCAGACCCTCGATTTCCAAGACATCCTCCAACGCTTCGCCTTCGACAACATCTGCAAAATCGCCTTTGGCTTCGACGCGGAGTACCTGACGTCGTCAGCTGAACGGAGCAAGTTCGCGGTGGCGTACGAAGAAGCGACGGAGATAAGCAGCAAACGGTTCCGCGAACTGTCTCCGTTAGTGTGGAAAGTGAAGAGGGCACTGAACATAGGTTCCGAAAAGCGGTTGCGAATGGCTGTGAGGGAAGTGCACGAGTTCGCGAAGAACATAGTGAGAGAGAAGAAGAGGGAGTTGAAGGAGAAGGAATCCCTTGAATCTGTAGACATGCTTTCGCGGTTCTTGAGTTCGGGGCATTCTGACGAAGACTTTGTGACGGACATAGTCATAAGCTTCATATTGGCGGGGAAGGATACCACGTCAGCAGCGCTGACTTGGTTTTTCTGGCTGCTATCGAAGTACCCTCGAGTGGAGAAGGAGATTGTGAAGGAGATAATGGAGAAATCGGAGGCTCCGGTCTATGATGAAGTGAAGCATATGGTTTACACGCATGCAGCGTTATGCGAGAGCATGAGGCTGTACCCGCCGGTGCCCATGGACACCAAGGAAGCAGTGGAGGACGACGTCTTGCCGGACGGGACGGTGGTGAAGAAGGGGACGCTGGTGACTTATCACGTGTACGCCATGGGGAGGTTGGAGAGTATTTGGGGTGAGGATTGGGAGGAGTTTAAGCCAGAGAGGTGGTTGCAGAAGGTTGAATCCGGAAAGTGGAAGTTTGTGCCAAAAGATTCTTTCACGTATCCTGTGTTTCAAGCTGGTCCCAGAATGTGTTTGGGGAAGGATATGGCTTTTATGCAGATGCAGAGTGTGGTGGCTGGGATTCTGCGGCGGTTCGCGGTTGTTCCCACGGTGGCTGAAGGGGTGGAGCCCAACTTCATTTCCTTCCTGTCCTCCCAGATGGAAGGTGGTTTTCCAGTGAAGATCATTGAGAGGGAAAGCTCAAATTAATACCGAAGTTCTTGTATTTAGACCACGTTACTCATGTTACTAGTTTATGTTTAGGATTTGAGTTTTACTTATTTGTTTTCCTTCATAATATGAATATGAATAATGGTTTGGAGAAAGAGGAGTGAAGAAGTGGAAATTTTGATTTTGATGGGTGGAAAAGAGTGCGATAAAAATAGAGTATTTTATAGTTGAATTGGATAGGAAGGAACCTTGGTGAGATTTGTGCAGAGGATTTGGACGTTGATTCACGAAAAGAAATTCCCGTTCTTGACTCAGGACCGCTCTTTGTCAGTTTCTTTGAAAAAGATGAAGAACTAGTCTTCATAACCTCGTCAATCCTAGGAAGACAATACAAATTAAATGAAAAGATGGATAAATGTATAAAACATTTTAAAATTCCTTCTCCTTTCTTAAACACTTCAAACATCATGCTAGTTTTCAATTACAATACTTCTAAGATAAGATAAAATACAGCCAAATTATCCCAATTTTCTTTTCACAACTTGTGGCCAGGAATTGCTCATATCTCCACGTGTAGCTTTTAAGCTTGAAAGCGTGATGGATAACTGCTTATGACGCATCTGGTTTCGTTTAATCTTTGTTCACTGCTAATAACTAATTATTACTGATATATGACAAAAACACAGAGAAGTAGTACTTAGACAACAATTATCATTATATTTGACGTTTGTCGTTTAGACGTTAAAAATTTAAAATAACAAATATTAAAAGTCTTTTTTTTAGTACTTGTTGAATTTTTAATCGTGATAATCTATTTAAATATTTTTTGTAATTCATAAAAATTGAGAATTTTTGCTATATAAATGAGAAAATGACTATAAAAAAAAATAGAAAAAGGAGTAGCAATAATGGGGAAATAAGTCATTATGATATAAAGACTTCAACCATTGAAGCTTAGATGTAACATAGGTCAAGGCTCCATACTCAACCTAAAAAAAATCTAGAAACAAAATGGTGTTTCTTAGATTTCCAAGAATTAAAATTAAACCATTAAGGATGTGAAAACCAATAAAAACACATGTACTATTAGGACAAGAAGCCCAATAAAAAAACAAAAGAAGCTTGAATGTAATGTTCAATTTAAGAAGGATAAAAAAAAATCAAGTGTTAAAAGAATATTTATTTTAGAATGACATGACCGGTCTAAAAATGGATGACCATTAAGTACTCAACAAACTGGCTTAGTTGATGGACAATAAAACTAATATCAATTATAGTATTGGTTAGGTAAAAAAATGTGAACAATAGGAAAAAATAGGAAAACCTTTAGAAGCATGAAGCTTAAGAGAGACATCAATAGGAATGCTCATAGGTTTACAATAGGTTAATCCATGTTCAAAATAAAGATCCAAAAAACATTTTCTTTGATGAATAATAAGATTATATTAGAACCCAACGTTTTCAAGATCCAAAAGAAATTTGAGAGGATCGACTTCAATGTGAAATTGAGCATGCAAATGTGCTTTGATAACAAAAATTTCAACCATATCTTTGTAGATCATTATTACATCTTTGACATAAACCAAAAGAGTTGTAATAAAGGATTAAGAACTTTTAATAAAGAGATAGATGAGATAGCTTGAAAACCTGGTGGAGATAGAGAGATTTCTATATAAAAATACATTATCAACATTTAATTGGTGAACAAACCAATTATTAACATATTTTAAAAGGAATAGACACCAAACAATACTAAATTCGATCACGGAAAAAATATATCAAAATAATCTCTCATTTTCTTCTTGAATGAATCCTTTTGACACTAATACCGTCTTGTAATATTTTACAATGTCATCCGCCTTATATTTGACATTGTAAACTCATTTACAACCAAAAAGATATTTTTCCTTAAAAAGTCTAACAAGTGACCAAGTTCAATTCTAATATAGAGTTTGAAGTTCTACTTCCATGGTCATTCTCCCACACTCCTTTGAGTTGATTTCCTTAAAGGAGATAGACTTATGTTATACAAAAATTCATTTTGAAAATGATTTGTGTAGCTAAAGAAAGCAAGGTCATCTCTTCTATTAAAAGAAGAATAACAATAATGGTAAAAGAATTCTAGTTGGAGGGAAGAAGCAAGATTTGACAAAATAACATGATGATTAGCAATGAAGTCTAATTGGAATTTAAGGTAACCAAAGATTGAACTAAATATATGAAACAAGGTGAATATTTGAAAGGGAGTCTTTGGAAATTTAGCAACGTGATAGCAATCGTCTTAGCTAGGTTAAGACAAAGGTTTAAGAGATGTTATAACGAGGTGAAAGGGTAAAGATGGTGTGGAAGCTTGGTGAGTTTGGATGGTGATGCTCACGGTTTATTTTTGTGTTTATGTGAAGGCAGGATGTTGTTTGGTAGTGCTCTTAAAGAGGTTAGGCCAACTCTAGAGGAAGGTGACTAGAAAAGGCTACATGAAATGCTCTAGCCTTTGGTGATCTAAGATGAGTAATATGGCACAAAAATAGTAGTATAACATTACTCATTCAAAAGTGAATACAATATTATTTATAGACTAAGGGCGTCTCCAAAATATAAAAACAAAACCCTAAAAACAATACCTTAACCTATCTTGAAGACAAAGGAAGAAATCATCTCCAATAGGAGAAGGACATATGGCCACTACCTAGAGAAAATCATTTCCATTCCTAGAGTGACATGTGACAACTAACTATGGGAAATCATCTCCAATGAGAGCATAACACATGGTCATACTCAAATACGTGGTCCCACACTCATACCCACCAAGCTAGGTTAAAAAATTTGACCACTTCGTCAACATCCACTATGGACGCCCACTTGTGTCAACATTGAGCTTTGGTTTTTGTTAGCCTAAGTAGTCTAAAAACCCTACACTATTTGATCCAAAATATAGGATCCAAAATTATCCTACTATGTATGAGATTAATCTCCTTCCCTTATGTTGAATGTACATGTAGAATCTATTTATAATAATAAAAAAATATAGACTAAACTCAAAATACAAATAAAGAATAATAACAAATTAACTAAAAATAAGGATAAAATCAGAATTAATATATTTAACAAAATTCATATGAAAAATAATAATGGTTTGAGTAAAAAAATATATATTGTGAGAATTGGCTGCTATCAAGTTGAGTAAAGGTAAGGACAAATTTTGATCAAACGCCAAATATTAGAAACCGCAGAGTAGAAACCAACAAGGAGGAATCCAATTTCTATGGATTGATAAGGAAACTCAAGACCTTCCCTTTATACAACATCTTCTATGGAGAGTGATATAACGTGTGACAATCTACACAATAGATGGGTAGTAGAGTTCTTCATGTATCATGAATGACTCTACTGCAATATAAGAAAGCCACCCCTTCTTCATGTACTACGCAACATAAGGAAGTCAATTATCATTTCTATTACTTTGAAATAAGTTGTATCAGCCCAAGGACACCAAAATTTGGAGATGCACGGGGGTTGCTATTATTTACAACATATGGCTTCAAAGGAATAATATTTTTTAAGGGATCATAGGGTGGATGCAAAGGAGGTTTTTACCCTTGCACAAGTAAATGCATGGAATTAGATCACCCATTAGCAGAAAAAAGCAATTTTTTTCTTTTTTTTTTCATTTTGGTGTTTAAAACCAATTAAATTTACCTTTAATAACCAACTAACTTAGTTTTATATTAGAGATCATATTCTTAAGGATAATTTAGACAATTTTTTTTTACAACATTGAACATCATCTACGTGTCATTGTGTAGTTAGTCCATAGTGGTGTTTATGATTATTATTATTGATTGTGAAATAATTTTGGACCAATCATACAATGACACGTAAATGATGTTCAAATATTGTCAAAAAAATATTGTCAAATTATCATTGTCCTATTCTTAATACCTGCTTAAGGGGAAAAGGTAATTTACACCAAAAAAAGATCAAAGGTAGCACAAAAAACAATTATTACAAGAGAATTCATTATTACTTATTATAAAAATTTGTAGGTAAAACCTAGTTATTCTTTAATTTCATTTTTCCTCAATCCAAATTTTATTTTATTTAAAAAGATTCAATACGATTTCTTAACTAAATTTTATCTTTTAACTTTTTTTGTTTGCTTTCTCTTCTTCCTCCATCTTCAATACGATTCCTTAACCCTTTTGGCATTTTCCTCGTACCTTGCACAAGACTGAAGAGTGAACTACTCGTCGCACTCACCTCCATTGAAGATATAACGAGCTGGCCACAGCATTAGGTATGGTCATGCATTTGCTTCTTCAGATAGAGTTCCAGTCGTTCATGTCACATCCACCGCTATTTAGATAGTTTTCAAGGACACTAACCATCCCGCTCATGGAGGCAAGCAATCTCTTCAAGGACACTGGCCATCCCACCAACAAAATCGGGAAGAATCTCATCTTCCAAGTCCTTTTTCTGTTCATTCGCATCTACATTGGTTTTCTGCTTAATTGTTGTCTTATTCAAATTTTGAAGTACACGTGAAGAATGTGATGAGAAAACAAGACTACGTTCCAATTTAAAGAGAATCGAATTTAATTATGGATCGACTTGTGATTGGTGACCATCTGACCAAAGTGACTACAAAATGGAGACCAAAAATAACTAAAGGTTTAATAGGTTCGAAAGTCTCTATATTTGGAGGTTTGTTTCAATTGAGTCCTCCAATTTTGAAAGTTATCAATTAGATCCCTAATTTTGTCAATTTGAATCAATAAAAGTATTTTAACACCGTGAAGTT
The DNA here is from genome assembly GCA_036885675.1 of Vigna mungo. Classification (NCBI taxonomy): domain Eukaryota; kingdom Viridiplantae; phylum Streptophyta; class Magnoliopsida; order Fabales; family Fabaceae; genus Vigna; species Vigna mungo. The sequence continues at coordinate 24,090,881 of CP144695.1, forward strand.
TTTGAACCCTTTTATAATCCACCTATACACTTGAAACGGTGCCACTGGAAGCATCAGCATACCACATGTTCAAAAACTTCACGGTGTTAACTGCATGTAATGAAAAGGCTTTTATTAATTCAAATTAACAAAATTGGAGATCTAATTGATCACTTCCAAAATTGGAGGACCCAATTGAAACAAACCTCCAAATATAGAGACCTCCGAACCTATTAAACCATAACTAAAAGATGAAAGGTGAAGGCAGAAGAAACAAAAAATATCCATAAAAAATACACTAGAAAAAACAACCACGTGATCACCTTTCAACACTAATTTAACAGAATAACAACATTGAATCTTTTTAAATATAATAAAAACTGAATTAAAGATAATTAAAAAGTCTCATTGAATAGACTACGAATATTGAAAAAAAAAACTATTAAAGCAAAAATCTAATAAGATGGCCTACATATACTCCATAAACTTGGTGAGCATATGCTAGAAATATCAAATCATTTATAATAATAATCAATGTGAAATGCCCAAGAAAAACAAGAGGACTAACAGTATAATAACCATCTACCCAGAAAAAATGAGAAAAAAAGATCTAGTACAGCATAACCTATAAATGTAACTGGACTTAAAGTTTACAGTTTACAAATAGCTCTCCTCAAGCAAAATAAAAGAAACCATATCAATACCCATAATTGGTGCCATATACGGGCCCATAATCTGCAGAAGGCACGTGGCCTGTATGAGCACCAGTGCTAGACGGGGGAGATGCGTAAACCGGAGCATTAGTTGGATAGGCACTGTAACCTTGGCTAACTGATCCACCCAGAGGATCCTGTGTCGCATTTGCAGCTTCAGCCATGAAATTCTGCATCAGAAGATAGAATGTGACCATTTCAGATAAACTAAACCAACAAAAATAAACACCATTCCAGTAACTGTTACTTTTAATACCATATTCTGTAACTTCCTAGAATATGTTCTAATTAGTTTTATGTTCAATGTCAATACTATTATTAAAGTGCTGGGAAAATGTACTAAGGCTATAAAAATGAATAATAATCACAGATATTATACAAGGGATTGGTCAAATTAATGATTTCGGCAATTGAATTAAATAATAAGTTTTACAGAAAGAATTGTCCAATAAAGACAGGAGTCGTGACTCTTTATGAACGTGGATTCAGTATACAGATGACCCCATTAATCATCTCTTCCTTGCCCAAAATTTGTCAATCTATTGTTTTAGATTCAAAAAGCATCACAACTAAAAAGGAGTTTCACCTGTAGGACTTCGGACTGTAGCGGATAGTACGGCCGATAAATTGCCAATCGTGGACAAAATGGCAACAGCGAAGTGGGGCTACCAGTTCAAGGGTGTAATGTTTGACAATATTAAAATCATTTAATAACTCAAATTAGAATCAACAACAGCCCATGCCATCTGGTGCACCAACGCCCACATATCGAGGAGTGCCACGTAGAGTTTGAACATTTCGCCAATATAGGTAATAAGCAGAATATAAGATGTGAACAATACCTGAACCAGCTGTTGGGCTGCCTGTATTTGAGAAGAAGTCCCACTCATCTCGACAGTCATCTCCCCTGGAACACCCCTTGTTTCTTGAATTGTAATACTCGCTCCACTAGCACGACGAATATAGCTGATATTAGTGCCGGATGCTCCAATAACAGCATCTGCATATGAAAGAGGAATTTGCATGTGCTGCGTGACCTGCACAGTGTACAGAAAATTACATCATTTGTGATAAAAACAAAAGAGCTTCAAAAGTGAGTGATATTCTCTACAAGCATCCTCAAGTTTGACAAAAGACAACACCTTAGTTACAAGAGATTGTTGTGGTTGCGCACTTGATGAATGAATTCCGACAGAAGCATCCCTTGCATAGACAGGTGGTGGACCTTGATGAAGGTGCTTATCCATGGGAGGCAACTCAGTGGGCGGGTAATAACTATCATAGTGATGTGTAGGTGGCATATACTGTTGATTGGGTGCAAAAGCAGGTCCTCCACCACCACCACCAGCAGGAGCAGGAAACCCTTGCGGAGGAGGACCCCAATTTTGATGTGGTGGTCCATTCTGGTTAGCTCTGACATCTGATATTTGCATCTGAAGTTTGGAAGAAGGGAAAAATTTACCCAGAGAATGATATCCAAAGAAACTTATACAATAAAGAACATTATACCATTGCTGAAACACTCAACATTGATGAAATAAAGACAAGAGGCAGGAAAGAAACCTAAAAGCCACTTCTGAATTCATATCTTTAACTTCGAAGAAATAATTTAAAAACAGGGAGACTTGCCTGTGTCTCGAAAACTCCAACTATGCTGCGGTCAACCAAGAACTTGCGTAAATGTACTGCAATAAGTTCAATTGCCTTGTGAACACCAGTAGAATCCCCTTGTATTTCAACAATACTATCATCTCGCAGAGCAAATACTGGCAGGTGTTCTGTTTAAGCATAAATAATATATTAGTCCATAATAGAAATTCCCAATATTCAGGCACACAATAATAAGAGATTTAAAAGAACAGTCCAGTACTTTTAATTCAAAATAGACTAAATCATTTTTCTTGTGTAATTGCTCATCAAGAAAAAACTAACAAAAAATGTAGCATTTGACTGGAACAGAATCTTCAAACAAATAAGAACTGCCGATACAAAAACTAGTGCAAGTGTATGTAATGGGTAGATCTAGTGACAGCATATGCAATAACAAATATTGAATGTAAACTTGCTATAATGTGTCTAAAAAGACCCAAATGAAAGACATCGGACGAAAAGTAATTAAAAGCAATATTTATTAATAATTGGTTGCCAACACAAGCAAGAATACCCTAAAATAAGATACAACAACTGTGAGCAAACCTGAACCAAGAACTCGTATGGTGCAACCAGAACCATCTTGAATGGATTTTATGGTTGATCCCTGCTTCCCAATCAAGCTTCCTGCTTGAGTATCTGCCACTAGAAGCCTGGTAACAACTGATCGTCCAGCAGTCAAAGCGCTATCTGCAAGGTCACGGTCAACATTGATAACTTGCTTATGAACCCTTAACAAACCGTCAACAGCAGGTGGTATGGGCCGGTCTGGCTCTTCTTTTGCAGAAACCATTACCTATCAAAAACATCAAAGAAAGAAAATTCAGTATCACAAAATACAAGACTGAGATCTAAAAAATATGAAAGACGTTCAGTTTCATATTTTAAAGCAAACAATTAAATTGATCCATCTCAATGTTCAAAAAACATATTTGTCCATCAAAGTTGTAGTAATTAGCAACAAAAAACCATTGTGTTTTAGTTTCATTTTCAATTCCTTTCACACTGTGAATCTCTGTTTCAATGGATTAGCAACCAATTCCAGTTCTAGGCAGCTGTCACCCAACTAATTGATGGATGAATCAAGACAAAATTCAGATTTACAAATGTCAATGACATTATCTCCTGAGTCCTGACTTCATCTAATAGTTTCTGCTGTATTATCTTTTTATTGAGTTTAGGAGTTCTTCAAGGAAATAGTTTCACGGAGTGTGGCAAGACACCAATCGACCTGAGTTCTGAAGTTACCAGGTACAGTGAAAGCCTCTTGCCATCAAAGTCTGCACAAACTATTTCTGATTGTTAACACAGACACTTGTACATGCTCATTGTTGTTCCCTGCAACTTGAACTTTGGCACTTCGATTTGAAGCCACTTTGATCACTCATATTTGCTTGACAACCTGCACATATCCATTTGGTTACCGAGACAAAAGACATCTCCTTTTCTTGCGTATATTTAACCAGTTTGATTATTATTTATTGTATTTTGCTTCACTTGGATACTTTTTGTTTCACTCCGTTTGCAACTCTATTTTTTAAAAATAAAATTACTCCATTGTAAATATCTTACATGTTTTATTATGACACGTTATTAATTTTCAAATCAATTACATAATAAGTTTGTTTGACTATGTAAAAGTCTTCCCTACAAATCAATAGGTATTACATAATTCCTAATGTAAATATAGCCACAATAGTTCTAAGTAACCATGATGGCAGTCAAAATAGAGTTAATTGTTTCCAATGTACCAAGATGATCAGCAAAATAAACAAGTATGATATTCTTCAAACAGACATTCATACATGTGCAATGTTATCCTTCAATGCATAAAATAACCAGAAATTGAAACTTACTGCTCTTTCTGAGATTCCAGGCGGACCATCAAGAATTTTAATTCGCGCCTTAGTCTCTTCTGTGATCTTCTTTATAAACTCACCCTTTCGGCCAATAATACTGCCGACCTTTTGCACTGGAACCAACATCCTGAAGACATTCTCTCCAGGCCACCCCGGCCACTTTTTTATTTCAATCCCTTTCAAATCGGTCTCGGATCCCTCTATAGGCAAAGAATCAAAATTCTCAGACATTTCTCCAGCACCATGGTCTTCCTCAACATGCTCCTGCTGAGGAGAGTCCGTGTCCCCAGGCAAACCTTCAGCATCATGTTCATGTTCATCAAAATGATTTTGAGGAAAATCGGCATCTTCCACCAAATCGACTGCATCATGTTCATCAGGCAGCAGATGAGGAAATCCAGAGCCATCAATAACAGTCCCTACATCATGTTCATCGGAGTGATTATGAGGAAAATTAGGGTCCTCGGGCACATATCCTTCATCGTGACCATCAAAACCATGCTCGGCCATGAGATATGTTCTCTGAAAAAAAAAAACATCACTCAGTTTGACTAATGAACCCTCATCATCATTTTCAGCAGAAATTAAATTTCACGTAAAATAAACAGAAAATTGCCTTTCGGAATGAACACAAAAAGACAATGTTTAACAATTGAACAAATTCCAAAGTCTGAAAAATTAAAAACAAACTTCAAATCGGCGATATCGAGCATAATTATATAAAAGCCCTAGAAACTATAGTGAGAGAGAGATGAAACAGAGAGTAACATGAAAAAATTAGGGCTGTAAATTGTTAAGATTGCGGTTCAAATAAACTTACATGATTGGTGAGAGAAGAGAAGAGGCAGAGGATCACAAGGATAATGAGCCGCGGAGAATTTAGGTTTTGCAAGAATGTAACGAGAAGAATAAGATAAACAGCTGCTAAAGCCTAACGAAATAAGTTGGATTTATATACTAGATATTTTCTTTCCGAGTCACATGCTTATGGCTTTGGCTCTTTTTATATATATATATATATATATATATATATATATATATATATATATATATTCTCACTAGTGTGTGTGGACTCCATGATATTTTTGTGAAAGGTGAATGAGTTTCTTTTTAATTTAAATTAAGTCGTGTATAAATAAATGTATGTACTCAAATTAAATATATTTAGTATATGAATTCACTTAAAACCTTAAAATTTTCATGTAAATTAATTTAGTTTACTGGGTTTATAATGTATTTAGTTTAATATTTGATTTTGAGTATCAAAACCGCTAATCTACTTACATGTTTAGATTAATTAATTTTTTTGAAAATTTTTAATTTAATAGATTTAAATTGTAATTAAATGTTTTAACATATAAAAAAATGTTTTAGCCTAGTTTCCAAATTTAACTTTCAAATATTTTTCAATATTAATAATTTTTAGAATAATTAATTGATTTTAATTCAATCTAAACATAATTCAATATTACTTTTAAAAAAATCACTATTTTTTGGATTTATTAATAACTATGTTGTTAATTGAGAAGCAAGATATTCAACATGCGAGACAGTGTAAAGAAAATGAGTGGAGATTTTACTGACTGTGATTTACCTCATTTTTATCTCATTTGAATGATTTAATTATTATGAAGGAAAATGATACTTTATATTTTAAAATGAAAAAATAATGATAATTAAACTAAATAGTAGATTATTTATGTTATGATATGTTACTGTACTATTTGAGTAATTTTGAGAATTTAAATAAGATTTTGAGAAAGACTTGATAGTAATAGTTATAAAGGTAAAATAAATTATATGATTTCTTAGAAAAATATAAATATTTGATTACTTTCAAGTTGCACATATGTTAATAAAAGTTTAATACCACTAAAAGAATAATAACTATTAATATTTGTTGACAAAAATTTATATAAAAAAAAACTCATACAATAATCAAAATTATTTCAATTTTTATTGTACCACTTTAAATTTAATTAATGTATGATATAATATTTAAAAATATGAAAACATTTATTATTAGATAATATATCTAAAAATAAATAAATTATGTGAGACATAACATACATAAGAACCAGTAAGGTAATAAATATTATGACATTCAGTGCTTTAATAAATTAAATTTGCATTTTATAAAAGTTTATTGAGATGTAATTTAGCAAATACCTTATCTATGCAAATGGATCATGTCCTAATTATTTGTATTCAAATGGACTGTGTGGGTAAACATATTCTTAAAGTTTAAGATAATTATTTAATTTTGTTGTGCAAAAAAAGTTCATCTTTATTTGAATTAAATTAAATAAGACATTTTAATTTGAAAATTAATATAATAAATTTATGAATAATAAGTTTATGTATTTTTTATTATATGTTATTTTTTTTTAATATTTAACTAAAATTATGTCAACTATTTATTTATTTATTTTTAATAATATATATATATATATATAATATTTAGTAATTATAAAAAATATTAGTGTGAATTTTATTAGAATTCATTTAATATTATCATATTTTGGTTACATTTCATCCTTTTTTATCATGTTTGAAATTTTATCGAAAGGTACTGCTTATTGCTTTATTAAATGTTATAAATTTTCTTCTCTAAAAGTTGATAAATTTAATAAATAGATGATGGTTAATAACTATATTAAACTATATATTATATATTTTACTTAATAACATAATAATAAGTATCATATAAAAATATTAATTTAAATATAATAAAATTACAACATATTTAGACTATTTAATAAAATATATAATTATATATGTATATAAAGGATATTGTTTATTATAATCAATTAAAGTCTTGTAATAGAATTAAACTCATCGTAACCTTTATCCTAACTCACTTGAAAGAGAATTTTTAGATTTGCACTTTTTTTTTACTACGGTTAAAACATGTTGCTTAAGTTATTTTAATAATTGAACCAATATCTACTATATGGTCTTAGTTTTATTAAGAATCGATGTTAACTTTGATAAATAGTTAAAATAAAAGTTTTGAAATCAATTCTAACTTTTGACTCACACATTTGACTTTGGTTATATGTAAAATCGAAGAAAAAAAAAGTCTATATTGCACAAATTCTTTGAACAATGGAAATCATAAAACCTTCATAATCTAAATTATTTGAAAGTTTCTTTTTGTTGGGTATAAAGTCAATAACTTATGACAATAGTTCTGCAAAGAACCAAGGTCATAAACATATTTAGAATCTGAAAAGTCTAACATAATCTCTCTGTAGGGGAATGTCAAGACTCTATGACATTGGTTCTGTGAATAACTGAGATCATAGATTCTAATCAATCTCTATATTAAAGTGAGAAATTTAAATTTATACAAATATAACTCACTTTTATGCTTTGTTTTTATCAAAATCGAAATTTATTAAGCGCATTAATAATACATTTTTGAACTAATATGTTTTCAGTGATTTTTAATAACAAACATAATGATTTTTTTTTGGCCAAGCAATACCAAATAAAGTGGTTCTATCTCATCTAAGTGGCCAAACATTTCAGTCATTGCTATAAAATTGCATTACTAAATTCGGAAACTATTTAACTTTTGTTTTTTTACATAAATGTTTTCTCAAATTGATTACATTAAGTATATTGGTTTGTTTGTTATTTAAAAAAAGTGCTTTAAAAGTATTTTCTCAGATTATTTATGTTAAATATATTAATTTATTTATTCGTTTTAATTTTTGTCTGTTGGTGTATATATTTGCATGTGCGTATTTTCTTTTAAATTATATACTCAAATAGATAAGCACAAATGAAAAAACAAACAGAGAGAATCCATTAAACCTAAACATTTAGAACTAATTTTTGTATCAGAATAAAAAAATCGATTTTTTTTAAATAGTAAAATAACTTGGCATTATTTGTAAGGAATTATAAATTGTTTAAAATTAGAAGTTTAACTATAAAAGTTAGAAATAAATAAAATTAATATTCAAACTTTATTCCACAAAAACCGTTATCTTCAAAATACCTTTCTCTGTATATTTTTGATCTATTCATCATTTTACCAACTTTAGATATTTCGACAGAGAATATAACATTTATGCCATATCAGAAATTGTTTTTGAGTAGGATTATTTTTGTCACTATTTTAGTTGGTTTTATGAAATGGCCGGGTTGCATGCCTATTGTCTATGTTGTTTTTTAGACAATCATAAATATACATTAGATTACGAGAATATGTTCAAATAATTAATCAGAGTCTTTTGTATACAAGCTTAACTTTGGGAGTAGTGAAGTGGAAGATTAAGCTAAAATAAATAAGTCTTAACAAGTATGAGAATCTAGTTAAATTTATTTTTTATATAATACGTTAGGATGAATGATTTCCATTGAGTAAAATTGGTTGAAGTTTTTGTTATTTTGGAATAAAATATTTCATGTTAGATGTAATAAATGAAGAAGAATCTTAGTTGAAATTAATTGAACCTTACGTATTTTGTAGAATCTTTAGGTGAGCAAAACTCACTCTAAATGAAATTAAATCAATTGAAAATCCGAGAGTTTTGGTCAATGAGGCTCTTGCTCAACGAGTTATTTCTATAAAATCTTCAATTGGTTTAGTCGTTGGACGAATACTTTGATTGCTAGGTACGCAAAGTTTTCATTGGCTGACTAAAATTCGTTAGTCATAATAACGCCTTTGGCTAGGTGAGTATAATGGTGTTGGACAAATTGTAACATGTGGTTAACTAGTTGGACGAGTCAAGTGTTGGTTAAGTAAATATTTTTTAAATTTTGAAAAGAAAAACAAGTTTTTAAACATTCTAAATACTAAAATTTGTTTATCATCAACTTTATTGTTATATATTTGATAAATATATTGTATTTGAATATTATTATAATCTAATAATAATCTGTTGCAACTTATTAGCATTTAAATTGAGTTAGGTGTATATTTATGAATGAAAATTTATGATGATATGGTTGTGATATGTATATGCCTGGTGAACATAATTATTCTTTTAGAAGGAATCCTATATTGAGATGTTTAGATTTTGGGTTGCATTTAAGATTTTCAAAGAGATGATTATGATTCTGCTCATATTAGATTCATATTGAAAAAAATATTAGGTAATGACAGTTAAAGAAAATTTTTATAACTTAATTTGTAGTGTGGAAAAGAAACGTGTATAATAAAGATTTACTATTACGTAGTTTTGTTGTGGTGACAACTTACTGAATATAGTATGACATATGTAATTCTCTAAGTCTAATTTAATGTATGAGCCCTTTAAGAGAATAAGTGTTTCAGTGTATAATATTAGTATAGATCATAACATCATATGTTGTTTTTTGGTTAAAAAGTACACACTTGATTTCTAATATATATTTAATGAATATATTGAAATTATATGTATTAGAATATATGAATGAGATGTAATTGTAACATATATGTATATGATTTATATGTACAAAAGTTTTAAAACTTTAGTGTTTCTTGGTTGTATTATTTATCAATTATGTAATTGTATTACATAAGGGCAAATGATATTGTAAGACTATCTTCTCAACAAAGACGAATTGATGATAGAAAAAATTAAATATATTTTATAGTTATTATATTTTCTTTTGTTAAATTATATATATATAATATTAACCAACAAATCATGCATTTGTAAGAAAAATGATAACTTTCTATATTTCCACCAAGGAGGAAACGTTTTTCTTTTACATACGCATGACCCATAGACAAATGCGCATTCACGTGTCATTTTTTATGATCTATATTAATTCCAAACAACCATGAACAGAATAATAATAATAATACATTTTTTAAAATATTTTGGTTATGAATTAATATTTATTAAAATTAAGAACAACATTTATTATTTTAAAAGATTATTTTGGATAATTTGATGAGGTTTTTTTTTATAATTTTAAATTAATAAAATTATATTTAAAGACGTGTGTCGAAAAAATATGATGAAGAACTTCATCAAACAACTACAGAATCAAATCTTCAAAAAACAAGACAGTGTCAAAAGACACAAAATTCTCCTTCATTGCAGCTCCTGTGTCCTCTGGGTCTTTGATTTATGGGAGATATGCAGAATGGTAAGCTCAGAAAATAAAACAAAGGAAAACTCAAGTCTCATGCGCATCTTGTAGTTAATTTGTTAATTTTTTTTACATACTTTTATCTCTATTTATTCATCAAAATAATCCCTCATGCAATGTGAATTAAATTACGATGGTTTTCTCCCCTCACTCACCTAAAACTTGTCCAGATTACGATGTCAAACCCAGTTTTACACAGATCACCGTAGCCATTTCTGTGGGGTTGTTGTTTATCGTGGTCTTTCATTTTCGTCTGAAACAATCTAGAGATCGAAAGATCATCCCACGTATAAGATTATCACGAGCAAGCCACGTCCCAAAGCTTGAAAGATTCTCCCATTACGTAGGTAATAATGTTTGTTTTTCCATTTCTTTTCGATTATATGCATGGATCCACAAGCATGTATCGTTTTGAAAATATGTTGCAAATATTATGTTGTTTTTTGAATCAACAACAACAATAATTGGCTTGAATAAAATATGCTTTATTATTCAGCATTTTCCTTATTCAAAGTTCTCTGATTTGCTGCAGCTAGGCAAATGGGGTTCAAAGACAGAAGATTTTGTCCCCATCTATGTAGATTAGCTTCTGAATACATAAGGAAATACGAGGGACTTGAAGATGATATATACGCCTTTTTTGAGAATGAACCCGATGCCGATTCACTTTATGTGAAGCTGGTAGAGGAGTTTGAGAGATGCATTCTTAGTTACTTAGCATTTCATTGGAACTACGGTGACATAATTATGAGTCAGGTATTCTGATGCTTACTCATTTAATAATTAATCTAAAATGACTTGTGTGTACAATACTCGCTAAAACCGTGTTTCTTTCTGATTAATATGCAGGTGTTGAGCTCGGAAAATGAGCCTAAAAAGAGGCTCAAGAACATAGTCATGGCAGCAACTAGGTGTGTATTATTGGTATTGTTTTCTAGGAACACTCAATAAACCACTTGAATATGAGACTGGAATCGTCTGTTTTTGAACAGGAACAGGATATAATCATAGAATTTACTTGTCCTTAACTTTCCATTTTCTTGTGACCTCACTTTTATCATGAATTCATGATCATGAATTCAGAAGTTATGATACAAATTTCTACAGGGTTCACGAAAACAAAATCTTAAAAACCAGTCAACTAGCAACTCCGTATAAACAAAAAAAAAAAGTTCTAAAGTTATTAGAAACAATATAGAAAGATAAGTAACAGGATCAGTGTAGGTAGAGTTATCTCTAAACCTCTGAAACTGCTATAGGCAAGTTCTAAAACTTCTCCACATCACCCACCTTTTTCAGAGTTATTTTCTCCTAATCATATTTATTACATTGTTACACACTCCATTAAACTTATCTCTTAAGCTCACCATGGTTTTCTATAATTACTTCAGTTGGTTCTTTATCAAAAACACTACTAACATCAATAGCTTCCTTATGGATACCTTTATTCCTCATTCTTTTCTTAACAAAAAGATTTTACCCTAGAAAAGCTTTAATAAGTTAGAACATAATCTAAATTTTACTGATTATGTGTTCCTTTTAGTGTTCTGGTGCATGACTGAATAGATAAACAGCTTTAGGTTCAGGGGAATAAATAGTTTTTGCTTCTCATCACTTGAAAGGAAATATCCAAACCTCTGTTCAGATGCATTTGTTCAAGTCAATTTAGTGGGATGAAATTCTACAAGTTAACGAAACAAGACTTTATTCTCTATGGTTCCAAAAAAGCTGGATATTTGTAATTAAATGATTTACAATTATCATTGTCTTAGATACAATTATATTCAAAAGGGTTGCTTTTTGCTTAAATTTTTTTCTGAGGCAAATAATTTTCAATTATACAGGGAACAAAGGTTCGAGAGACTTGCCAAGAATCTGAAGGTGGCTAGAGTTTTTAATACCTTAGTGGAAGAAATGAAAGCGATGGGAATTGCTACAACCGATGATTCTCAATGTACCGAGGTGATGGCTCCAGTAGCTCATAGCGATAGGAGTCCAGTGCTCCTTTTAATGGGTGGAGGCATGGGAGCTGGCAAGAGCACCGTGCTCAAGGATATTCTCAAAGAGTAAGTGTAAGAATTAGTTTGTTCAGTGTTTTCAAAAACAGTTTTTTATTTAGTGTTTGTATACTCAGCACATTTCTGCTATTAAAAAATTTGTTCATGAACAAAGTACTCTAAGAAAACATCTTTGTTTGTGTTAATTATGAATAAACGACAATGAGCTAATGATGTTTCTTTGTAAATGAATTTTGAACAGACCTTTTTGGGCAGGAGCATCCGGGAATGCCGTAGTCATTGAGGCAGATGCGTTCAAAGAATCAGATATGATCTACAAGGCCCTCAGCTCAAGAGGTCACCAAGACATGATTAAAACAGCAGAACTGGTTGAGACTCTTTAATTCTCTGCTCTAGCTATTGCAATAAGTAGAAATTGGTAGATGTCAGTGTAGCATTTTTCAATTCCAAATCTTTTGAAATGGTGACTATTGTAAGTCCAAAGTGGTTGAATCTAGCACCACATCACATTTCTATTGGATTTTTTGATTTTGTTTTTCCCAAACAGGTACACCAATCATCCACAGATGCAGCCTCATCACTCTTAGTTACAGCATTGAATGAAGGACGAGATGTTATCATGGATGGCACACTGTCCTGGGTGCCGTTTGTTGTGCAGACAATTACAATGGCTAGGAATGTTCACCGTCGACGTTACCGCATGGGAGCTGGCTATAGGGTGAAGGATGATGGAACTGTAATTGAAAACTATTGGGAGAGAATTCAAGGCCAAGAGCCTGAACAAGTTGAAGGCAAAAAGCGAAAACCATATAGGATAGAGCTTGTTGGTGTAGTATGTGATGCTTATCTTGCAGTCGTTAGAGGCATAAGGTCATATTGAAATTCTTACCAATCACAGTATATTCTTCAATTGTAATGAACATTGATTAGTTTCAGTTATCAGATTAACAGCTTAATTTGAATGTAAACAGGAGAGCTATCATATGCAGAAGAGCAGTGAGAGTAAACTCACAGTTGAAATCACACAAGAGATTTGCTCAGGCATTTATGACTTACTGTCAACTAGTAGATAATGCACGACTATACTTCACAAATGCATTGGAAGGTCCACCCAAGGTACGTACACATTTCTCTTTTTTTGTGCCGATAAAGTCAAAACTTGTATTTATTTGGTATACACAAATTATTGATGCAACACTGGTGCGTATAAGGAGAGAGATAGAGGAATAAAAGTGTATTTTTTAATCATTTCAGTAATATTTCTATGGATGGTAATATTAATTTAGCGTGTCTTCAACATCTATTATAGTATTACTGACCTCATAATTGTTGTAAAGTTGATAGGATGGAAAGATAGGGACAAGACACTGCTGGTTGATCCAGATGAATTCGACTGTTTGAAGAGGCTTGCCAGGTTGAACGAAAATGCGAACTCCATTTATGAACTTTACAAGCACCCCAACCCAGCTTGTGAAGCTGGATCAGTATGGAAAGACATCGTATTATCTCCTTCAAGGTTGAACATCCAACAGGAGCTCAAGTACTCAATCCAAAGAATTGAAAGCGTCAAATATAACTTCACCCTTGAGTCTAGTAACAGATGAAATTCTTCAACCTTTGCCTCTATATATGATGAGGATCAGGAGATCAACCAAAATAGGCAACAAAAGCACGTTTCTAAAATCTGTCACTGCAGACATTTCATGTTCTACCCACCTTGATTACTTTACATGTATAAACAAATAGCATTTAGTGTTAATCTTACAGGATATTAATTTAATTGTCTAAGATGCAAATTAATGTTCAGATACAACTTAATGATCAAAAGGATAATTCAAACACCCTTCTGGCAAATTCTTTTTTAGTTGAGAGTGGATCTATATATTGTGCTTTTAGACCCTTTTATTTTACAGAATTTGGAAATATTTAGAAAATCAAGGACGTGTTTTTTTCATATTGATATGAAAATCATTATGTTATGGCTCATTCACTAAAACTTTTCTTTTTCTGGAAAATATGAAATTACATATGAAACATGTTCGTCTGAGCTCATGGCAACAATAATTAGCGATAAAGTCAATTTGTGAAAAGAAAATTGTTACTTTCTAAATTCTTTTAATTTATGTTGAAATTAATTTTAATTTATGATAATTCTCTTTGTCAGGAGTTCTTATAAACTTAGAAAACTGAAATTTATTATTAATAGTTAGCAAAGGAAAAAATATAGCAGACTTGCTACAGACGAAAAATGTAGTTGCATTCAAAAGCAAAGGAAAAAGTGGTTCAAATTCACATTGCAATTTTATTCAAGGAAATTTCTTTTTCACACCGATTATCTTCAACACGTTAAGTTCTCTTTTTTGCCTTAGACTTTCCAGTCAATAAAATCAATTACTTTGAATAATAACGAAAAAGTAATCTACAAAACCAATTAAAAAGCCATGTGTTACCACGTATCATGCGAGTCAATGATCATTTTACAGTTACTAATGGAGTGATTAGCAGGCAAACATAATTAATGAAAATAATTAATAATTCAAATGCATAAAAATTTTAGGAGCTAATTAGCCCGCACACCAATCTTTCAAGGACTATAATTTGGAAAATTATTCGTTAATGTTACCTTATAATATTAATAAAAAAAACTTTTAAGAAGAAAATAAATATTTGTTTTTTATTTGAAACTATCATGTTAATTAACATGTTATTTGTTACACGTTTTAATCCAACACTAAATACTCTAAAACACTGGTTGAATGGATATGTGATATAATTAAATTGTTTAGATGAATGATGATTTGAGAAGGGACTCATCAATTCTAACAATAAGATCGAACTTTATGATAAAATTAAAACATTGATCACGGTACATTAGTAGAGGAAAAAATATGTTTTCAAGTCATTCAGGATAATTACTTAAATGATCGGACTTTGATGTTTATACCAGTTAATGAAGAGCTCTAAAGGATGAAAGAAAATATTGTATAATTTCTCTAATAATTTTTTAAAATAAAATCCATGTTTCGTAGATAATGAAGGAATATTGTTAAATGTCTACCTTGATTAATATGTTAATTTGATTAATATACTGTTAGCTTGGTTTCGAACCTGTATAAAGTTACATACAATAAACCTGTGTAAAATTTCACACAAGTGAGTGTTCTAGTATCAGTTAAATAAATTAAATTATAAATACTTTCATATTATTTTTATTTTTTTCTCTTTATTTCATCGGAAAAAAAATTAAGAGAAAATCTAGATGCTTTACATAAAGAAGATCAAAGTTCATCAATTCAGTAGTTCATTAATTGTTCATGATTCATAAATATAAGAATAAGAATATCGTGACTGTTTTTGCTTGCAAACGGATAAAGCAACAATTGCAAACAAAAGATAATTTAACTAAGAAAAACACTGTATTCATCCTTGTTGACATATAATGTCTTTGTCATATCAACAATGTGAAAAATCCTGTCCACGTTTTCTTTTTGTGTTTTCTTTCAGAGTCTCTATTATAGTTGGAGAGTCAAGTACAACACTGTCACCCTATTTTTGAGAAAAATGTTACCAAGACTTAATTGATTATTCCTAATTATACTGTTTATTTTAGAACCAACAAGAATAATGTTATCGTCGAATATTTGGTGCCAAAATTATCTTCAGATAATAATCTTATTTATCTACAAAACTAAAAAGTCTTACGTTTTTCTCTCTTGATGGATTTTCCAATCTCGTGTATCTAGAACTTCGTAGTTTTTCTTTTCTGTTCATATTTATTAATGGGTTCAGATAACCTTACAGTATGTATTTATATAGAATGCTGCCTTTGTTAGAGAGATAGAGGAACTACCATAGAGGATCCATGTCCTAAAAGCTCCACAGATTAAATATTACATCTTTATACATACGATTTATAATAAGTTTCCTAGCTTCATTCCCATATCAATAATTAGAATATAAAAATTAAATATGGTCTTACGTTTGCTGTGATATTTTTTAAAAAAATAATATACTTTAACATATATAAATTTTTTACATTTATTTAATGTTATTTTATTTACTTTTAATTTTTTTCTAAAAACATAAATTTTTTTTAATTATTTTACTTTTATAATATATATCAAATAAAAATAAAAATATATCACTCCATTGTTATTTTTTGTTTGTGATAGCCAGACATGATGTCCGAGTGTTATTAGAATCTAAAACCCCAAAGCGTGGAGGAGTTTTCAACGTCAGAGTCAGTAGTGTGGCCCACAAAAGCCCAAAGTCCTAAACCAAAGAACCAAAACAGGTTCAAAGTTTGGGCACAGCCGCCGGATATTCAAATTCACGTCACAAACCACACTTTTGCAGTTTTCTTACGTTTTCCACGTGCTTCCCCTCTCAGTCTCCCATGCCTAGCTTAGCCACACACTACACTTTCCATGCACTTCATGTTATCTGCTTTTTCTTTTTTTTTTTTTGTTACTCTGTTAAGCTTTCAATTACATATCAACAATATTCTTTTAATATATTTAAAAATATTAAAATCAGTGTATATTTGAAGAATAAAATTGAAGAAAAAAAAAACTCATTAAATTATTATGTCATTTATTTTTTTTACAACGTTAAAAAATTCACATCAGAAAATCAATTTTCTTTAAAAAAAAAAAAAACACACACACACACACACACACATATATATATATATATATATATATATATATATATATATATATATATATATATATATATATATATATATATATATATAAATTTTATTCTACAAATAATTTTTATACAATTAAATTTAAAATTTATTTCTTAAAATAATATCACGGTAATAAATTAAAACTTGATAAAATTTATATTTATTAAATATATCGAAATCATTTATAAATATCTAATTTTATTAACAATAAATATATATATATATATATAAATACATATATATATATATATATATATATATATATATATATAAATATATATACATTTACATACATATACATATATACATATACATATACATATACATGTATATATATATATATATATATATATATATATATATATATATATATATATATATATATATATATATATAACATATATACATATACATATATATATATATATATATATATTTATTGTTAATAAAATTAGATATTAATAAATGTTTGAATAAATTTAATAAATATTAATTTTATAAAATTGAATTAAACTTAATTTTATAAATTAATATCGTTGATACTATAATTTTATAAATTAATATCGTTGATACTAAAAGACATAAGGTTTTCATCACGTGTCTTGTTGATTAATGAGGTTGATATGTATGGGTATGTGTTGACCCTTGAGTCTTGAATTGGGTGGTTAGTAACAGTGGTGAGAATGCAACCAAATGTGTTGTTTGGGAGATGAACCTTTTAAGGGTCCTAATCTGTATTCTTTGCTTCCACATTAATGGGTCATCTGCAAAGTTGGAATTCGACGTAGTCAAAAACATTAAGTTGGAATTCGACTTAATTCGGTTCCTCAGGAGTGTGGTTCCAACTGGAATATGTATTTTTTCTTTTCTAATGATCTAGAATTTTAGATTTCATTAGTGCAAAAACGTTGTTTAACGTCACTCCTTAAATGTCGGTTTCGTGAAATCCCGACGTCTATTTTTGCACGGTGGCATTACCGTAAATATATTGGAAAACTAGACGTCGGTTTCGATGTCAGGCGACGTCTCTGACATCTTAGACGTCGCACCTTCCGCAAACCGACGTCCAATTGCCTGAGGTATGTGATAAGACAGTCAATTGACATCAGTGTTCACAGCGACCGACGTCTAATAGGCTGCAATTAATCCTGCTCATCAAATTCCCAGGAGCTAAGACGTCGGTTGGAAAGGGCACCGACGTTCAAGTCACTGACAGGAAATCAAACGTCAAACCGGTTCAGCTTTAAACTTCGCATAGACGTCGGATCCCGTGAAAAATCGACGTCGACTTGGTTACAATTAATGTTGTTCACCTAATTCCCAAGCGCTTAGACGTCACATAGTCAAACGTCGACGTCTAAGGCCTGTTTGGAAGGCGGGAAGACAAAAATTCTTCAATTTAGACGTCGATTCTGCACCTAAGCGACGTCTATTTTCACCAAATTCGAGGGTTTTTAGACATCGGCTAGGAGGGACACCGACGTGAACTACCCTGGTAGAAATCCAAACGTCAATCTTTTCAGCTTAATAGACGTCGGTTTCAGGAACAACCGACGCCCCATTTCATTTTAAATAGAACGCGTCTTCATTCAGTTTCTGATCGCGTCTTCATCTCTTCTCATTTTTCTCTGCTTCTCCTCTTCTTTTACTCGCTTGCGAACCTCTATTTTTTTATCTCTTGCGACATTGCATTGTCGTTTCTCAATATGTCATTGTCTTTATCCTCTCATTTTTCTCTCTTGCATCCCAGGTGCGTGTTTTTTTTAATGCTTACCGTTTAAACTTTCTTTAGTTTTCTATCGATTGTCTTGTGGTTCAACTGATTAAAATTTGTTTTCTTTGTGTTGTGTTTTAGTGCAGTTTTGATCCTCTCTTTTGGTAACATAGTGTAACATTCTCCCTTTGCTTGTTTCCTCACAAATAGAGTGGCGATCTTTTGAGTTTGCTATGGCTTCCGACCCAAAATGGAACTCGGGTCCTTGTCTAATTCTCGTGTTACCGTAATATTTTTATTTTGCAGTTGAATAATGGGAAGTAGTCATGGACCCAGGTTCGGTTTTGGGTTGAATGTCATAGAAGTCTCAAAAAACGCAAGCTTTTTTTGTGGGAAACTAGCGAGAGGAGAGTGTTACACAATGTTACCGAAAGTCTGGATCAAAACTGCACTAAAACACAACGCCCTTGTTAGACGTCGGTTAGTGCATGGTCCGACGTCTATAAGGGCATAGACGTCGGGATATAACCTCTATATATTCATGTTGACGTCGATTTAAGCATAGGTGGACGTCTATATAGAGTAAATAGACGTCGGTGTGAGTATAAGCAGACGTCTATATAGACGTCGGTGAATATCGTTAACTGACGTGTATATGGACGTCGGTTGAAGGAATTCCGACATCTCATAGACGTCACCCTTTTAGACGTCGGTTGAGAAAGTGACATTAAAAGCCCAAATTAACTGACGTTAAATAGCGTTTCTGCACTAGTGTTTAGCCAATTACTTCTACAGTTTAATTTATTAAACCTAGCAATTCACCCAAAATCATAAGTCATATAATTATAAAGATAATTTTAAATTAAAATTATTATTTTTAATTTATTATGTATTATATAAATTTTAAATTATTAAAAAAACAATATTAAAATGTAAATAAAGTTTATGAATTTGAAGATTAAATTGGTGTATATTAAATCTTTAATTTTTAATTATTGAGTATTCATTTTCATAAATTATATTCTTTTAAACATATAAAAGAAATCAATATATTATTATTTCTTAATTTGAAAAATTATTTTTAAATGGAAATAGATTAACCTAACTATTTAATTCATCAACCTTTTATGCGTTCGATTGATCAAATATCTTGGTTGTACAACATGCTAAGTAAGTTGACTTGAATCAACGTATTTATAAAATCGATATGAAGAAGATAGATTCAAATAATTCCAACAATTCTACTAAAATTTATAATAAAAGATTTTATATTCTTCTGGAAAAAAATAAAAGGAACTTAAAATGATTTTTTTTAAATATTCTATTTATTTAAAAATGTTTTGTATTATTTAGGTTAGGTCCCGAATGTTGTTTAACTAGTTTATAACTTTTTTTATTGTTTGATTTTACATGTTTGTTTTAGTAATTTGAAACGCTTAACATGGCTTTCTTTCTTTCTTTTTCTTTTTACAATTTTAGTTATAACAGGTACATTTTTTTATATTTTTCTTACATATTTATGAAGTTTTAATTTTAATCTTATAAGGCAAGATTCACGACTTTATTATTTTTAAAAAGTAGATAATTTCTTTTTTTTTAACCAATAAGATATTTTCAATGACCTAAAATAAGTTTATTTTTATCATTATTTGGATACATTTAGATTATTTTTTGACTTTAATAATTATATTAGATGTTAAAATAATATACCTAAATTAACATTAAGGAAGCATTAATTTTCAATCTTTATTCAAAATTATTAGGGTCTATTCTTTCCACGTTGCAAGTAACCTAGAAGTTCGACTTTCCCTACGCATGCTCTTACATATGTGAAAAAAATATATGGAACAATTACAATTTGTTAATCACCAACAACACTAATCTTGAATATATTCTTATAGAGAAAATGATTGATCCATATCCACGTGATGGGAACCAAAGCCACCCCCTCTAGTGAAGTTTCGCCACGATTTATAATGATGAATTTTCTATTTCAAACTTATAATTCCATATACTGATATTGATAATTATATAGAGTTGTTTTTATTTTTTAAAAAATATTATTGTGTTAAATCATTTATTTTAATCTGACATTTTTATTATTATCTTAAGGGTTATATTTTAGGATATTTTAATTCTTACATTATGTTTTTACAACCTGACAAAATACGTGGTAGAAACCTAAATGTTTTTTCTATATAGGTTGGTCCGAAAAAAAAATATTTACTAACGTTTAAATAAATAAGATTTTTTGTTGGAATTTGTTTAATATGAATGAAAGTAAGAAAGATAATTCAGGGTGATACTTCCTTGTTCAAACTCCTTATATAACCTTGGGAGAACATGATTGTTTGTCCCTTGAACATCTTGGCACTAATGATAGATAATTATCTCATAAAATGTGAGTGCAACATCCATATGCAATGTCTATTAATTAATTAAAATTGTTGACTTTGAAATGTGGTCTTTAATCCCCCTTTTCTTGGACTCCAGCCGAGTATTTACACAATAATTACCATAATGAATATATTATATCATATGTTATATTTGATTTTGTTAAATATTTTTAATTATTAGATATCTTTTATATATATATATATATATATATATATATATATATATATATATATATATATATATATATATATATATATATATATATATATATATATATATATGGGGTTTGTTAATACGCGTACGCCTGTTTTTCAGTTGGTACGTTTTACCAATGTGTACTGGATTATAGTAGACAAAAATAACCTCATTTATCATGGATTCTAAGTTTTAAGGTCAAGGATATTTAAATAATTTCATTCTCAAAACTAAAAACAAAAAAAGAAGAAACCCTCAAACCCTTACTCACCTCCCTCATTGCTCTCAACTCTTTCTCTTTCATCTCTCTCACTCCAATATTTTCTCTATCATCCCTACTGTTGCCCCAATTGAAAAAAATCAGAAATATTGTCTTGAGAATGGAAATTAAAGAAATAGGTATAGAAGAGCTCCCTAGGAGTACAGTTCTTTCAATTCTAGGTTGTAATTTTACATCATGTATACCATACCATAAGAGAAAGGAAAAAGAAACACTTTGTGTAAAGGAAAAAGGACAATAGAGGGAAATATCTTGTTCTTTAAAAATATAATGAAATATGGTGTATATGTGTAAATGATGTATGAAAATTTAATTGATTTATGAAGGTTTTATTTACATGATTTAATTTAAAAATGAAATTTAATAATAATAAGAAGGGAAAATATATAACACATCCTCCAAATGAACAAACAGAGCAAGAACAACAAATTACGATGTCGCGGGTTGTTGTGTGTGGCTGAGGGAGAGTATGGAGACGAGAGAGAAACAAATGGGATAAGTGAGGAAGGTGGATTAGGGTTAGGCAAGGGTTTTTTATTTTTTTTTTCAATTGGGGCAACAGTAAGGATGACAGAGAATGTTGGAGTGAGAGAGATGAAAGAGAAAGGGTTGAGAGCAATGAGGAAGGTGAGTAAGGGTTTGGGGGTTTCTTTTTTTTTTAGTTTTGAGAATGAAAATTATTTAAATATCTTTGACCTTAAAACTTAGAATCTTATGATAAATGAGGGTAATTTTGTCTACTATAATCCGGTACACATTGTTAAAACGTACTGAAAAACAAGCGTACGCGTGTTAACAAACCCATATATATATATATATATATATATATATATATATATATATATATATATATATATATATATATATTCTTATACATAATTTTTCACTATATTTAATATACTATTTGGAACTTACGGTTCTTTTTACTAGATTCAATATTTTGAATTTTAAAAAAAAATATTGCAAGATATATATAATATGAGACTAATGATAAATATCCAACATATAGGCCTCATTTATCTAGTAAAACAGGCATAAACAACCTTTGGCATCGGTTCCCCTAAAACTGAGGCAATATCAGTTGACATTAAATGATTTTGGAATGTTCAGTTTTCGTTTTTACCAGAAAACTGAAGCAGTATCAGTTGACAAAGGAAATTTGGAATGTTCATATTCAGAGGTTGCAGGTCTGGTAGGACCTACCGTCTCAGTTCTATAAATAACTCAAGCAATAGGCCCTTTTTAAAAAAGGTACCAGACGAAAAGTCTGACTTGCAAAAGAGGCAGGTGCTTTGGGCAGGGTTATAAGCATCGATTGCTAATAGAACCGAGGCAATAGCCCCTTTACGCTTCAGTTCTGTAAATAACCAAGGCAATAGGCCCTTTCTGAATAAGGTGTCATATGAAAAGTTTGACTTGTAGAAGAGGTAGAAGCTTTGGGTAGGGTTATAAGCATCGGTTTCTAATTGAACCGAGGCAATAGTCCGCTTCCGCTTCAGTTCCCACTTAACAGAGATATATAACTTTACATTAATTACGAAAATGTCATTGCGTTTTCATACGTTTCAGTTTTTACGAAACCGAAGCGTATGTAGTACATTGATAAATGTATTATTTTACTAATGATTATTACTGTCTAACACACTTGGCTAACTTGAGAGAATAAGTACTAGATAGGAGTGTTAAGGTTAGTAGTCTTTACTTTGTATGAATAATAATAATAGACACTACAAAAACAAAAATATTATCTACATACAAATTGAAAAAAATTAACTTACCATTCATATTAAAAGTATTTGCAACACAATAATGCTGGAAACTTTTACAAGTTATTTGATGGTTATTCTAGAACATTTATACTTTCAATATACGGTCACGAAAACTAAACACGCAATTAAGTTTAATGTGTAATTTATTTTCTTTATTTAAAATTATCATTCACTTTTCAATACTTATTATTGAATGTTAATATTTATTAAATAAATTCGATGTAGTTTCTTCTATTAAATTGACTGTCAAAATCATAGTCATTCTCTACTTTAAAAAATGTCAAAAAATAAGAAAGATTTCAAAATAAAAAAACGACTTACATTCTAACATGTGACATCTTATAAACAATATTAATACCAGTTTAATTAAAGATGTTAAATTACATATTTTTCTTAAAAAAAATAAAAACCAATTAAATCAAAATTAAATATAAAAATAGAATTGAAAAACTAAATTACTATTTTTCACAATGTCAATGTATTACAATAGTGAATCTATAAAATGTTGTGAACAACTGCAGAAAGTTGTTTACAAAATAATTAATGATGTTCGGATACTTACATTAATAGGTGAATGGAAAAATAAGAGTATTATCTAAAGGAATTTGTAAAAAAGAAAAGTATGAGTTGTAGTAAATATTTTTATTATTAAGATGTTATATAAATCTTCAGTCTTATATCTTATACTAATGATATGATTATATTAAATTTTGTGATAGTGTTATCATTTAATATGATATTAAAAATTACTAAAGATTATTATGAACTTGTTATAATTTAATTTTATAATACATTACTTATAAAAGTTCTGAATTATATTTGTAATATGACAAAATACGGATAATTGGGATACTCTAAAAACTGGAAGGTTTATCTATTATCTTTTACATCTATCGACTACCAAAACGAGTATTTACTTGTATAAAAATGACGGACGTAAGTACTCTTGCTCTGGCACATACAAGAATTTTCTATAACCCATCAATGTGATGTTACAGACAAGCTAAACAAACAGGCTGTCTATCCCTAATTATCAGAATCCCCATTATCAATGTCACTGTTTAACCAAAAAAAAATCTGGTTTACAGTAATTAAAAATACTTTTAAGTTTTATCTGTTACTTTTTTAAGAAAGAAAAGAATATTTTGTTTGAGTAATTATGAGAGAAAATACTCCATGAAAATAATAAAAGGAGGGAGACATTACCTTACCTAGCAGTCAAAATGTAATTAAAGATGGGTTGATTTTGTTGGTCTGTGATCTGATCTGAGTACTTTTGATGTTAATTAATGCATTTGATCCTTAGGAATAGGGTTTTTAGGTAGTGTTTGCGTTGCAGCAGCAGCACGGATGGTGGTGGGGCCAAAAATTTGGAGTTTTGACGCCATAGAGGGGAAGCACACATACATAGCAGTAGGCGTAGGTAGTAGCAGCAGCAGCTACCCTTTGGGTTACATATTCTGGTTTCTTCAGTCAGGTGAGTGAGTGAGTTACTCAATGCGACCTTGCATTTAAGAGGTGTCTTCTTTTGGTACCCTAATAAAAGACTCGCTGCCAGCTCTCAGTCTCCTTCCCACCTTCGTAAACAAATTTCATATAATAAATAATATACAAATTGTAATACCCGCACACTTGCGAGAGGGGCCGTGAGTGATCGTGGGTGTAAGAGACGTAAACAAGAAATGGTTCCTGACAGGTTTCTAATGGAAGAGGTATATGGACGAATCGAATATACATCGAAATGAAAGGAATCTAGAGATTGTATAAGCATAAAATTATGGTTGAAAGATAGTTTAAAGGAATTAATTTAACTACTTATATCAATAAATGCATTTGTTTTTCAATAACCTAACCCATAAGAACTAGATAGTTAAAAGTATTCAGCCTTAGAGTAACATAATATTATATATTAATTATATCTAAATTTTATCTAACAAACTGATTTTAAAACTAAATAAAATTTAAAATTTCATTTCTTAACTATTATCGTATCAAATCAACTGTCTCTCTCCTTCTTCTACATAATCATGTCCAAGTAAGACTTTTTTTACCCCCTCCTTTCACACTCGTGCACACCAAGGAACTATACGTTATCCTATTCATTACACAAGTACCTTCAAATATTACTTGTAAGACAGTTTCGCAGATATGAACTTTGGTCGAAGTAAAAAGTAATAATACAGTAGCTTACTATTTAAATGTGAAAAGCATGGGATCTTTCGTCTGTTTTTTCTCAATCTAAAAGTCCAAAAAGTTACAAAAGTCATAATTTAGGTAAAGGGGAGAGATATAGATTTCTGTGGAAGATTCGGCGTAACAACAACGGAATTACTCCTCCACTTCCCCATTTCATCCTACAAAAATGTCTCTAAAATGAAAAAAAAAAAAAAAACTTCCCTATATTGCTTCCGCCTATCATTATTTTCTACCGTACCTTTTTTCTTTTTTACTTTAATTATAGTCTTCGGCTATACGATATAATTTCGTGGTATTCTTTTTGGATCAAGTATAGGAATAATTGTGATGAAAGACTTGGTGATGTTTTAAATTTTATGTACTAAGATAATCGAATTAATAGTATAAAATTTAATTATGCTTATGCATTAATAGGATGAAGATAAAATAATAAATTAGAAAATGGGGCAAAGAAAAAAAATGAAAGGAGGTTCCAAAATTAGGAAACGGAAGCTGTCGGCGAAACCCCAGACTGTCCCCACTCCTATTTATATACAAAACCCTTTTCATTCTCATACCATCCTCACCCACTCACTCATCTCCAATGCCTGCCCACGCGCCTGCAATCAACAAACACTCTCCGCCGCCGCCCAAAGAGGCCCATTTCAGAGGCGTCCGCAAGCGTCCCTGGGGCCGCTTCGCCGCCGAGATCCGCGATCCCTGGAAAAAGACCCGAAAGTGGCTCGGAACCTTCGACACCGCCGAGGAAGCCGCCAGGGCCTACGACACCGCAGCAAGAACGCTCCGAGGGCCCAAGGCCAAAACCAACTTCACCTACGTCGTTGCTCCTGCGGTTTTCCCTGCCCCTGAATCTCAGGCCCCGGCCCATGACCCACTCGCTAGACCGGTCGAGTTCTTCGGCCTTCCCTTGTTCTTCACCACGGATGCAGATTCCGGGGCGCCGGTGAGGTCGGAGTACAAGGGTTACAAGTTGGAGAACATTGCCGGTTTTGTGGTTACCAAGGAGGAGAAGAAGAAGCCGTTTTTGTTCGACCTTAATCAGCCGGCGCCGCTCTTCTGAAGCGGCCGGCAGAAAACGTCGGCGGCGATGGTCTAGTGTTTTTCTTTTATATATATTTTCTTTGAATTTGTTTATATGACTTATTTTGGGTGCTACATGGCCATTGTTGTGATGTTGTACAGTTCAGGTTATAGGTTTTGAGCAACATTTTGATTATTGCTGTAGAAACCAGCTGGGGATATGTTTAAAGTTGATTTCGCTATCTGTTTGTCGTTTGTTGCATCCTTGGATTATCGCTGAACCTATGTTAGTACGTACAGTTGCATTGTGTCCAGGTTTTATATATGTATACATTATATACGGTCTATCGAACTTCAAAGTGTAAAGCTTTTTGGGTTTTTTTCAGCACCGTATAAACTTGAAATTAATCAACTCTAATTTATGCAATCAGTTGTTTTGCAGTCGCATGGCTTTGGTTTATTCTGTGTGAGCAACAGTAAATTAAGTAAAAGTTGCTTCTTCTTTTGTTTTCAAAATCAAGTAAAGGTAATACCTTACAAACATGGGCAGGCAGAACTGCAGAATCGATTCAAGTTTCAGAAAAATGATTAAAAAGAAAAGGAAGTAAAGGGGCGAAGGTTTAACGTAGATTTTGCACGAGACTCAACGTGCCATTGCCGCTGTTCTGCCTTTTGACCGCTGCCGTTACGAGTACGAACATTTGCATTTTATCTTGTTTCTCTATTTTCTGTACGAACTAAGATGTTTTAATGCACTTTTTTTGTTCGGAGGCTTCACAATGTTTATTTCTTCGTATGTAATTTTACTTTTGAAATAATGTTTTCACAAATTAGAATCATCTCACGTCATAATGTGTTCAGTATTCCAATAAATTATGGTCGTCACGAAATATTATATCTACCAAAATGATATTGTATGCTTCAAATGTTATTATAAGGTTTAAATACGAAATTCTATAACTTTTAGAAAATTAAAATTGCATTCTCATGTTTATAAAACATCTGTATATTTTAACTGAATTATAATTCTACTCTATACCAACTGAATAATAACTGTTAATTACAAAATTTTGAGTTAAATCAAGTATAATACTCTCAGCCGTATTAATTAGAAAACAAGTCTTAAAAAAATCCTATTAACAGTGATTACAATTTGATTTCAATATAAAGGAGAAATTTTGAACTTCCTTTGCTTAAGTTGTAATCAATTGGCAGAAAACAATTCAAATTAATTAAATTAAAAGTAATATTTGTTAAATGATTAAATATGATATCAAAATTAAAAAATTACAAATAATATTAATAATAAAAATAATTATGTTTAACTTTAATATAAAAGAACTCATTCTTACATTATTACTTAAAAAAGATATATAGATAATTAGTGCAGACTTACATCAAGAAATTGTTCAGTCATCAAGCTTACCGGTAAAGCATACTTATTAAGTATTGGACTGTGATTACAACTATATTAATCTTAAGTCCATTTCAAAACTTATAAATACGAATTTGAGATAAGGACATAAGTGATTGTATTTATTGCGAATTTAAGATTTAATTGTATTAACTAAACTATCGTAGTACTCACTTGAACGTTGGAGTACTTTTAGCATATACCACCTTGCATAACTGGGTGATGAAGCCTTAAGGACTTGAAAGAAGTGTTTAATTGAAACTGAAAACAACATTAAGAAACTTAGAAAAAAGTGTGAAGAAATATTTTGATTGTGATCCCTAATCCCACATCCTGAAACAATTACAATAAAATTCAAATAGTGAATTGAAATTGTATGGATACATAATCCAATTCAAATTTATATTTAATATTTACAACTTTATAAATATATTTTAAATTTTTATTTCATTTTTTTTATGAGTAAAGAATATTTTTATTTTCTATGAAGCATTATTACATTTATATACAATTTTTGTTTCCTTATAGAGATGGACCAAAATCAAACCATAGACATATAAAAACTATCCAAAAACCTTGCTACCTATCCCGAATGGCGTATTTCAGCTTTACCCAACTATCAATTACCATTATATATTTGTCTTAGATTACTAAAAGGAAGAAATTAGAATGTGCACAAGGTATTTCCGTTCTTATGTGCATTGCATTTATTGTACATGTGCTGAGTTCCTTTCCAAACTTATATATTTCTTATGTTGCATTCCTTTTTCCTTCATCTCCTTGGTGCTTCAGATTAACTTCAAGGATCTCCAATTCATGTCTTCCTTATTTGCTTCTTCACATCATGCTTTGTCCATTCAAACTCATCACACCTACAAATCACTAAATACACCTACACATGCTATCCGGAATAATTTACAATTATCACTACAATCACTAAGAGTCATAAAGAGACTAATATATATTTAAATGGAATGAATTCTAGATTAAGATAAAGCCCTATAATTTTTATCTGTTGTTCACAATAATTTTAACCATAGCATTGAACATTAGTACCGGTTCGAATATGAGAAAGTTAGATTGGATAGCTTGAGTTTCGTTCCTATATAATATTTTTATTTTAAAATTTAAAATTAAATTATATATGTTATAATAATTAGTATTGAAATTATGCATGTAATTTCTTTAGTTAAAAATTCA
Source organism: Vigna mungo (assembly GCA_036885675.1). NCBI lineage: Eukaryota > Viridiplantae > Streptophyta > Magnoliopsida > Fabales > Fabaceae > Vigna > Vigna mungo. The sequence continues at coordinate 24,120,077 of CP144695.1, forward strand.
ATAAATTTATTTTATTTATTCAAAACAAAATTATTTTTTATATAAAAAATTAACTTAATATAAACATGAAATTTGAATAATCCGACCAAATTAACTCGGAATCTATATTCAACACTAATCAATCAATTAAATAATTAAATATAAATTTTAAAATATTAAATGTAAATTATATTAGATTGATCAGGTTGACTTCGAAATCGATCCAATCCAATTTATGATCAGATCTACCTATTGCTGTATTTTAAATGATGATATTTTAATAAAATTAAGTGGAAAAGTTCTCAATTATAGTGAAATAAAAGAAATAACAAAAGCTATAAGTTTTTAAAGTAGGAAATATGTAAAATTTAAAATTCTTATGTTTGAAAATTTTCATACATTTTTTCTCGCCTCAATTAAATTATTTTTTATAAATGTTCATAAATTTTAAATTTTCAAATTTAGTTATCTGAACAATATATTATATCGTAAAAATTAAATTATCGTGTAGGTATTCTCCTTCGAAAAGTAAGGATAAGTTATATTATTCTTTTTTTTTTTTAAAAAAAAAAACACTAGTTTGTATCATCTTATTTCATTATTTTGGTATTAATATATTTTAATCATAGATATGGGAAGTAGAACCACCTTAACGACGTTTTTTTGAAGGCATCGTTCTCCCCCGAACCCACCCACCAGAGAAAGTCGAAGAGCACGGGCAAAATATCTTCAAAGAGATGACAGTGATAATGGGAATAAAAAAATGGGAAAAGAATGAGCAGATAACTCCGAACCTAGTCAAGATTGAATACTAGGTTTTTTTTTTTTTTTTTTTTTTTTTTTTTTTTTTTTAATGAATGATCGATTTTTCTTTTAAATTATTGAAATGAATAAATTTTTAAAATTGCTCACATAAACAAATTGTACTTTAATTAAGCTTATAATTTTTTTTCAAGTTTAGATATTAGTTAAAAGATCGTGTGTCATACAACATTTATTTTTTGAGGATGAAGATCAAATCATAACTTTTATTATATACACAGAAATCTTCGTTACTTAAGTTTAAAAAAAATTAAGAATTTAACTGTGTTCAAAATTTGAAAAAAAAAATATTATTTTTTATAAGATTTAAAAAATTTCAATACATTGAACCTTATGGAAAGTGGTCAACATTGATTAATAATGACATGAGCTTCTTTCATTCTGACTAGAACTAATATAATGAAAAAGATATTGGAGTTTTATATTTAAGTACTTCTTGAATTTTTATCTATAAAATCAATAAGTTTTGACTTCATTAATATAAAATGATACTAGACTATTTCATGACTTATATAAGAAAAATTTAAGGGGGAGATTTTGTAATTTAAAGAATATGAAATGAAAATCACAACTTGGAAGTATAATTGAAGAATAGTTTTTAGAAAAATTAGTTTATGTTGTTCTGGATTTAAGTTTTTGATTAGAAATTAGTTTATGTTTTTTTGGTTTTGGTATTTGTTTTAAAAATTAGTTTATGTTTTATGTTTTTAATCATATATTGAATTTAAGTTTATTAAAGAGGAGATTCTCATTGTTTTTGAATTAAGTGATTATGTTCTTATCAAAGATTGATATTTTGGTAGCGAATTTGACATATCAATCTTATTGATTAGATTGTGACGTCTTTCGATTCCTATCAAATAATGATATCTTTATGGTGAATTTTTTTTTACTTATCAATTTTACGTCAATGGTTCATGTCTACTTATATATATTTTTATCTTGTTTTATTGTTTAACTTTCAAAAGGAATTAAAAATAAAAAATAATCATAATCTTTTTTAGATAGAATGGCATCATTTTGGTGTTTACAAGAATGTTCTAGTATTTCTTATTCTTTCTTATCTTTTAATTATATAGAAAAAACTTTAAAAATCTTGAATATTTGACCTTATCTCGTTTTATTGTTATATGAAAAAAATTTCTAAAATTATTGAATATTTGATCTTATTTCATCTTATATTTTATTTTCTCGTCATATAGAACAAATTCTAAAATTCATCAATGTTTGATTTTACCTTATTTTATATCTTATTTTTCTATCATACGAAGAAAATCCAAATTTTTTGAATATTTTGTTTTAAATTCTTATCTTGAAATTGTTGAATAACATTTTAATATATTATTTTTTCATTTTAAATTAAGAATTTTTGCATTTAAATGTTTTTCTATAGTACTTTTATTCATTTTAGCTTTATTGTTTTGTGTCTTTAAACTTTCTTAAAAGTTTCGTCTGAGTTTTGTTTTTTGTTTTTTTTTTAAACTTTTGACCTCTTAACTAAAGTTTAGATTACATAACATCTAATCCGAATGCAACAATGATTTGGTGTTACAACAACTATAACATATATTAAATATTATTGGTGATGTTTCTTATAAAGAAACTTTTTACATTAAAAATATTTAATCATTTATTTTTGTTATTTTGTAGATGGATAATATGGTACAAATAAACGAAAACTTGAAAGTTGAAAATATCGGTTAATATTTTATTGATTCTATGTAAGGATGCACTGAAAGATTCATCACTGATAAGTTATGAGAAAATTCGTATAAAACATCAATACACCATTTATAATTCAAAATTTTAAAAGAATGAACTTACGGATCCCTCTATTTTATATCTTAGTTTTATCCAACATGAAACTTTCAAGTCATTTTAAATTTCCAATACTTTTAATATCATAAATATAAAATTATATATATATATATATATTATTTTTAATAAATATATATAAATTTAATATTCAATTATAAAAAACATATTTTTAATAAATAAATACTATATGTTAAATGAAACTGGGGTATAAATATATTATATAATTAAAAGCCATTTTTAATATGTTAAATAATTATTTAATGAGTTTAATAATAACTAGTACACTAAATAGGATGTTTGACATCAAAATCTAACATGTTTTGCTGGTTTTTTTCACTATTGAGTATAAAACCTTACAATAACACTACGACTTTTTGAGCTTTCTTATAATGCTATATAGGGAAAAATCATTGTTTAAGATTATATAAACATTGTTCTCTTGGATATACCGACAAGTACAATTTGTATATAGTGCTGCCTGTATGATAAAACCGTTCTTAAAACTAAGCGTAACCTCTTGGATTATTAAACATTTTTTTTTATAGCAAATAACATTTTATACGGTAATAATAGAATTAAAATATTGTAATGTTTCTAAAGAAAATAATGTAAAATATTATAATTTTCTTATTCATGAAAAAGCTCTAAATGAGCATGAAGTGAAATATGTGGAGAAGTTTTACAATGACACAAAAGAACCAAACTTCCAACTTTAAGATAAGAAAGTACTTAATATGGAAAATGAGGGAGGAGAAAAAGAAGAAGAAGAAAGGAATAGAAATAGACCGAATAGTAAAATTATTTAGACGAAGAAAAAGAGGGTACAAAGGAAAGAGGAATAAATAAAAAAAGATTTTTTTTTGATTTCTAATTAATATGATAACGTAATTCTTTTTAAGAAAAATACTAAAATGTCTTATACAATGAAATTTAATTAAATATTAAAAATGTTTAAGTGCTTAATCAAATATTAAAAATATTTAAATGTTTATACGTAACTTGAGTTGTAATCTTTCATAAATATAACTATTAATTATTTAATACTTGTTAATGTCCGTAGTTTTATTAGAATAGTTTTATTTTTAAAATGTAAATTACAGTTAAAATAAATTATACATTTATATAAAAATTATTATGTAATTTTGATTGATATTAGATATTAAATAATATTCAAATATTAATTCTATATTAATCATATTAAAAATTAAGAATTATATTAATATGATTAATCGATTATATTGCTTAGAGAGTTTTTCTTTATGTTGATTATAAGGTTATTTTTTACTTAATATCCTTTTTAATTCCAATATATAGTAATCATTATATATTTATTTTATCAAGTAAATGTTTTTTTAAAGAGGTGATAAAATGAGTTAATCTGACATGTTTAAGTCTGGCTTGATATTGGTTTGATATTTAAGTTTGACATGTTTAAAGAAGATTTATTGAATGTATGATCAAGTGGCATTGGATATTATAGACCAGAAAAATAGTTAAAAGAGAATACCTCATTAAAAATAGTTATAAAAGTTTTCAAACAGATACTCTGTACCGATAATATAGTTATAAAAAATACCTGAAAAATAATTTTTCATAAAGTTCATTTCTTTAATAATTTTTTCCAGATATTAAAATTTGATTAGTTTATCAGATAAGTCAAAAATTCTGATTCGGTAGTTTAAGTCTGAAATTTTTACCAGAATTGAAAACTGTATGATTTTTCATTAAATAAATTTATTCAACGTGTAATATAAGTTTTAAAAATATAAGTAAATGTCAGCTATAAGATTTTATGTCTATGTATGTAGTCTTCTAATAATAATCCAGGCTGTGTTAAATGTGTATTTTGAAAGTATTATTGAGAAAGAAAATGTTTTAAATTTTCCATATTAAAAAATATCTCCAATCCTTTGTTTCTAGTGTAGGCCTTTGATGTTGGGATTTTTTTATGCACCGCCTTTTATCTTTTTAAACCTAATTTTAATGAAAGGTTTTGTGAGGGTACAGAGAAACAAAAAAGGAGGTGCATGAAGAATTGGGCTCAACAAACGTATAGGAATATTTTTGGCAGCACAAGGGTTTCCTCCTCAAGCCCGAAGTTACGTAAAAGACAAAATTAACTTTAGACATTCAATTTTCCGTGATCCGGGGATTCCTTAGATTGTAGAATCTAGTAATGTTTTTTTGGACTGTTAAATTCAACTTCTGACTTTAAAAAGTCAACTATTTTTTGAAAAAGTATCTTTTAGGTTGAGTAACTCCACATACATTTTCAAAATAAATTTTTAATTATGTGGTCTAAACTAGATTTCCAGTTCTGAATGTTATTTTTAAATTGCACGATATATAAGTTTAAATTTTATTGTATAATGTATAAATTTTCTTTTTTGCAAATTGCATTGTTCGAAAGTTTCTCTAAACAATTAAATAAACTGTACAATTTAAACTGAATTTTTAAATTCAGACTTTAAAATTACATAATCTAAAAGTCATAAAAAATAATTTCTAAATTGTTTTCAGACTACGCAAATCTTCATATTACAAAACAAAAATAAGAATTTTAACATTTATGAAGATACATTACAAACATATGGAAATGTAAAAAGATATGACCTACATATAGAATATAAGATTATAAAAAGATAGGTTAAAATATGTTTTTTCGTTTCTATTTATATAAAAAAATAAAATAAAAATTATTTTATTGTTATGTGTCTCAGTTTAATTTTTATTTTAAAAATTTTGATGCAATCAATCCTTTTTTATTAAAATTGTATTAATAAAGTTAAATATGTGTTACATGTGTGTTTCTTTATTTAAAAAAAAGAAAAAAAATTGCAAACTTATCTGTAACAGATGTTTAATATTATTAGTGCAATATTAATGGGAAGAGCCTGAATATATCAAATTCATCAAAATAAAGACCAGATATATATATATATATATATATATATAAAAGATATCTAATAATTAAAAATATTTAACAAAATCAAATATAACATATGATATAATATATTCATTATGGTAATTATTGTGTAAATACTCGGCTGGAGTCCAAGAAAAGGGGGATTAAAGACCACATTTCAAAGTCAACAATTTTAATTAATTAATAGACATTGCATATGGATGTTGCACTCACATTTTATGAGATAATTATCTATCATTGGTGCCAAGATGTTCAAGGGACAAACAATCATGTTCTCCCAAGGTTATATAAGGAGTTTGAACAAGGAAGTATCACCCTGAATTATCTTTGACAATTTCCTATAACAAAATTTACATAATTTAACCCAAAAATAGGCCATTCTAACGCAACAGGCAGTTATCGTAACCAGTGGCATTTCACCATTGGATTTAAATACTATTTTCTTATACCTTGAATATTAATTTTTATAATAATTAGGAATACTAAGAATTCATTGCTGGTCTAAGTGTGTTTCAATTATTGTTACTGTGTTTTTTAATCTTAATTTCAATGAATACTCGTGCAGTGGATACTTGTATACAAACGAGACAAGTTTTTATCCTACGAGTCAAGTAGCAATGATCATCATTATTTGTCTGTAGTTTCTTCCATTGGAATCTCCGACTTATATAAGTTTCTGTTAGTAATTACGACTAAACTTTTTACTATTAAAAACAACTTTCCCATGCTTTCTTCTTAATATATTTTTAGTTGTGATAATCACCTTCAATTCTTTTTCTTGTTTTAACGAGAAAAATAGCTATTTATTTATATATTTTATAAAAAAACTGACACAACATATAGATAAAGCTTTTTAACTTTTCAATTATGTTTTATTTTTATTTAACTTTAAAATATTCTTATATTTAAAATATAATTATATCGTATTACTGTCTCGTCTGCTCTGCTCTTACTTAGATGGTCATAGGAAACATTATAATTAGAGAACATTAAAATATCTTAGTATTAGAAAACAACTTTGACAGGGAGAGAAATAGAAGAGATGAAAACGTGATATAAACTGAATATGTCTCGTACGTATTAACCAGAGAGTGTGTAAATTTATACACCAGAGTTATGGAAAACTGATACATGAAAAAAGAGACTAACAGACCTAACAGACTTAACTGTCAACATGACAGTTTACACTAACTACAATTGAAAGAGTCATAACGCAAATGAGGGCTACTGAATTAACTTTCCAATACACCCCCTTAATTCAGAGTCTTCAAAGACAACACTCCAATACTTGATCTGAGAAACTTGAACCTTTCCTGATTGAGAGATTTCGTAAAAATGTCTGCAAGTTGGAGCTCGGTCCGGCAATGTTTCAAAACAATCTTTCCTTTAGTTACCATATCGCGCAAGAAATGATACTTGATGTCTATGTGTTTGCTGCGACCATGACTGACCGAATTTTTCGCAAGGTTGATTGCTGATGTGTTATCCAGGTTTAGTTCGACACAGTCCATAGTCTCTATTTTCAAATGCCTAAGTATTTCACTCAGCCATACAGTTTGACACACAACATGACATCCAACTACATATTCAGACTCACAACTGGACAATGCTATGACATTCTGCTTTTTGGAACTCCATGAGATTGGAGCACCATGGATGAAGAATATGCTTCCAGATGTGCTTTTCCTGTCATCTTCATCACCACCAAAGTCTGCATCTGAATAGCCCACAAGCCTCAGTTCTTCACGTTTCTGACCTTGCTGAAATAGAATGCCAAAATCCTCAGTTCCTTTAATGTATCTCATCATTCGTTTTGCAGTAGTCATGTGCTTTTTCTTAGGATTACTCATGAATCGACTCAATAATCCCACTCCAAACATGATATCTGGACGACTGTTGCATAGGAATCTCAACGATCCAACCAGTTGTTTATACCTGGTTCCATCTACACCTTCTTCTTCTGCATTGATCCGTAGCTTCTTGCCAACCTCGAGTGGGGTTTCGGCTTCATTGCATTTGTCCATCATGAACCTGCTTAGTATGTCTTTTACATACTTTCTCTGGTGCATCAACAGCCCTGCAGAGGTCTTAGAAAATTCCATTCCCAAGAAATATCTTAGCTCTCCCAAATCAGTCATGTCAAAGTCAGTCTGCATTAGTTGTTTGAATTCTTCCAATTCTTCCAATTCTTCCAAGCTTGAACCAGTCAGTAACAAATCATCAACATAAAGACATACGATTAGGACATTGTTGTTTTTGTTTGTCTTCACATACAGGTCGTGCTCCACTGAACATCTATCAAAACCTTTGTTGTCAAAGAATGCATTGATTCTCTTATTCCACGCACGAGGAGCTTATCTCAATCCGTAGAGTGCTTTATCAAGTTTATAAACTTGATTCTCTCTGCCTTTCTTGATGAAGCCCAGAGGCTGTTTGATGTACACCTCTTCCTCGAGAAATCCATGCAAAAAAGCAGATTTCACATCAAGAGCAAATAGATTCCATTCTCTAAAGCATGCTATAGCAACAACTATTCGAATTTTTCTAACCTTGCAACAGGTGCGAATACTTCAGTGAAATCTATGCCCTCCTTTTGTAGAAATCCCTTGGCCACAAGCCTAGCTTTGTGCTTCAACACAAAACCATCTGGGTTTATTTTCGTCTTGAAGATCCACTTCACGTCTATACTCTGCTTGCCTTGTGGTAAATCCATCAACTTCCAAGTCTTGTTCTTCTCGATAGATTGTAATTCTTCAGTCATTGCAGCTTTCCAAATTGGTTGAGAAAGAGCTTCGTTGACGTCCATGGGTTCACTCCCGGCAATCAAAGCTAGATGTATTATATCTCCCTCTTCATCGACTCCAGCGTCTGAATATATTTCGTAATCATTTAGTCTTGAGGGTTGTACCACAGATCTTCTAGGTCTTGTTTCGTTGTTCATTGTCCCAGTGGCTCCTATATTATGTGTTGTCTGACTAGAGTTGTCTACTGCCTGAATAGATCCATCTATTTCGACATTTCTGTCTTCTTTGTCTGACAATGGTATGCTCATAGAAGTGGTTGACTTCTTCATGCTAGTTTGGTTGTATTTCCAGTTCCAACTTTCATCTTCAAGCACAACCACATCTCGGCTAATGGTTATTTTCCTTCTGATCGGGTCGAACAACCTATAAGCTCCTGTGGAGTGATATCCCAAAAACACCATGGCTTCTCCCTTGTCGTCAAGTTTTACTCTTCTCTGATCTGGTACATGACAAAAGGCTAATGATCCAAAAATTTTAAAGTGTTTCACAAAAGTTTTCTTACCTGTCCAGGCTGCATGCGACACATGGTTTGGAAGGCGTTTGGTTGGACACCTGTTTAATACGTGAACAACTGTCGCCACTGCTTCTCCCCACAACTCACGAACCACACCCTTCTCCTTAAGCATACACCTGACCATGTTCATAATGGTTCTGTTGCGTCTCTCAGCTAACCCATTGTGTTCTGGTGTGTAGGCTGCTATCACTTCGTGGATTACTCCATTTTCTTGGCAGAATGCTTCAAATTCTCGCGAAGTGTATTCTCCCCCACCATTTGTCCTGATCAGTTTAATCCTTCTTTCAACTTCTCCTTCTGCTTGCTTCTTGAATTGTTTGAATATTCTCAGCACTTCATTCTTCTGTCTCATGAAAAACACCCATATCATACGACTGAATTCATCAACGAATGTTACAAAGTATCTATTCCCTACTACTGTTGGAGGTTCAATTGGCCCACACACGTCTGAGTGTAACACTTCTAGTCGTTCCTTAGATCTTGATTCGAGTTGTTTCCTGAACGGCCTCCTGGCTTGCTTTCCAATTATGCAAGTTTCACATTCTTTACGTGGTTGAGTAATGCTTGGTAACTCATATACCATTTCTTTGTTGTTCAGTTGCTGCATATCTTTGAAATTTAGGTGTCCGAACCTAAAATGCCATTTCCAGCTCTCGTCTTCTTTCACAGAAGATAAACACTACAAATTCTCAACTGCATCCAGACGAATCTGAAAAGTACGATTCCCTGATCTTGCACATTTCAGAATCAGATTTTTACCTTTGTCATGTACCTCCATTTGTGCATCACCTCCCATGATGACAGTGTAACCCTTCTCTGTCAGTTGTCCCACACTCAGGAGGTTGCACTTCATCTCTGGTATGAAAAGAACATTTTCAAGCGTTGCATGCAGCCCGTTCTTTCTTTTGATCTTTATCGTTCCAATCCCTTCTACTCTCAACGTACTGTTGTCGGCAACTCTGACTTTACTTTTCTTGGATTCATCTAGATTCATCAACCAGTTTTTGTTGTATGTCATATGATTAGAACAACTGGAATCCACATACCAGATGTTCTGTACTGTCTCAGTGTCCTCTGTGTTGGTGGCAACCATCAGTACTAGTTTTTCTGAGTCGGATTCTTCTTCTTCTACCACATGAGCTTCTTTGTTTTGAACCTTTTTGTTCCGGGCATTCTTATTAAACCAACACTCATAAGATAAATGTCCTTTCTTACGGCAGACAAAACATTCCATATTCTTTTTCTCTTCTTTTGAATATTGTTTCCTCAGGGTGTTCTTTTTATCTGTAGAACTGCTTTTCTCTTCTTGATCATTTGTGCCTTTCTTCCATTTCTTCGTATCTTTGCCCTTGCCTTTCCACTTGTTTGATTTCTTCTTTTCATCACCAGAAATATGTTGAATCTTCAAGGCTTGGTCATCGCGTTTCTTTATGCCATTTCTTCGCATTTCATGAGCTTCAAACATGCTTTGCAATTCTTCAATCCTAAGCTTCTCGGAATCTTTGGTTTCTTCAATGGTTATGACAGGATGATCAAATGCAACAGGCATAGATCTCAGAATCTTTTCAATTATCATTGCATCTGTAATTTTGTCCCCGCAGGCTCTCATCTGGTTTGCCACTGTTATCACGCGGCTGAAAAACTCGTTTACTTTATCATTGTCTTCCATCTCCATGTGTTCGTATTGTCTTTTTAGGGCTTGCAACCTAACCTTCTTGACCTTTTCTCCTCCAGAATGGCGACGGACAAGGATGTTCCAAGCCTCCCTCGCTGTCACAGCATGCTGGATCTTTTCAAAGTTTGCATCGTCCACGCATTGGTGTATTATTAGCAGTGCTTTGTCGTCCTTTTCCTTCCAGTCTTTCTTCTGCTCTTCTTTTCCAGAGGCATCAACCATTGGATCTCCTTCGACCACATTGCTGACCTTCTGTACGCGGAAAACCACCCGCATCTGAGTACTCCAACGGCTCCAGTTATTATCTGTGAGTATTGGATAATGCAGCGTTGATAATTCCGCCATTATCGCAAGCTTCTTCAAGGCTCAAGATCGTCTGAAACTACTCTTTCTTGGATAGACACAAAGCAACCCTCCGTTCCTGGTTTTTCGTCACCTATGCTCTATGATACCACTATTAGAAACAACTTTGATAGGGAGAGAAATAGAAGAGATGAAAACGTGATGTAAACTGAATATGCCTCGTACGTATTAACCAGAGAGTGTGTAAATTTATACACCAGAGTTATGGAAAACTGATACATGAAAAAAAAGACTGACAGACCTAACAGACTTAACTGTCAACATGACAGTTTACACTAACTACAATTGAAAGAGTCATAACGCAAATGAGGGCTACTGAATTAACTTTCCAATACTTAGTTCTACTACTCCAACAATTGATAAGTTAGTCAAATGATAATCTAATTGTTTAATCATTTATAATAATCAAGTTTATAAGTAAAGTGTGCTTACAAGTTATTGGATCATGATTAAACTTACACTAATTATAAGCTTATCTCCCAACTTATAAATAAGAGTATCAGAAAATGAGGTAAATGATTATATTTATTGCAAATTTGAAATTTTACTATGTTAATTAAATGATCATATTACTTACTTGAATGTGAAGTACCTTTCACAGATATCCTACACGATTTGAAGAATAAACATTAAGAACTTAAGAAAACTTTAACTAAAACCGTTAAAATGGTGTTAAGAAATTTAAGAAAAGATGTGAGGTGTTTTTTTATTGTGAAGGGTTAAATATGTTTTTGGTCCCTTAACTTTTAGTGAAAATTGGAATTAGTCTATCTTCAAAATTTTGGCCTAATTTAGTCCCCCAACTTTATAAATGTATGAATTTAGTCCTTTTAACAAAATTTTGTTAGATTTATTTGATGTTTGAAGAAAGTTTCATGATAGCATTTAGGTTGTTTACACTGTTTGACACAATTTTACTTCAGTGTTAACTGAGAAACATATTTGATACAACAAATAAAATTAACAAAATTTGGTTAAAAGGACTAAATTCATAGATTTCTAAAATTGAGAGACTAAATTATGCCAAAGTTTTGAAGAATGACTAATTCCAATTTTCACTTAAAATTAAGAGACCAAAAACATATTTAACCTACTATGAATCTAGACTCCTCAAAACAATAATCTATAACATAAATTTCGTCATCGACATAAAAGTAAATCAAATAAAAAATCATTATATCTATCTATTTACTAGAGATGAAAAAACGGAAATATTACTTAAATTATATAAACATTAGTGTTTTTTTTTGTACGGTAATAATAAGATGATACTCTTATAATAAAATAATGAAAAAATAATATATGAAAATGTGTGGAGAAAGGGAGACAAAAGTGATGGTGAATAATTTTGTGGTTGTTGGAACCGTTGAAGAGGTTGGGCCACGCAGACAAAATGTAGCCGTTGGTAATAAGATGGGCCAATGAATTATCGCCAAGTGTGAAATATGTACCTAAAGTTCCTTGACTACTGCCTGGTTTTTAGGCTATTTCCGAAGAAAAAAAAGACCGGTGCATGTGGTTCACATTAAGTTACATCCATGGTTAGGTTCAGTTTTTCTTTTCTTTCAATGAAAAAAACTATAAAAATAAGAAAATGTTTTCTTACAAACTAATCAACAAAATGATACTTCTAATATATTTCCTTTTATTTTGTTATCTTCTAATACCATAAGTTGTAATAAAACACTTGAACAATATAGTAAATAAAAAAAAAAAACTTTTGCTTTATGATTTACAGGCTGGTACCAAATTCCACTTATTCTTCATCAGGATTTTTGCAAGATTTTATTCATTATTATTATTTATGAGGGTGATCATGAAAAAAAAAATCAATTTAGGGACAGAAAATTACAGTAACAAAATAATAAAAACTGGTCTGGAAAAGACCAATTCATTAAGTTATTTCTTATCCAAAAATATTGAAGATTTTTTGTTTTTCTATACTAATTTATATATTGTTTCAATTAATTTTACTGTTTCTATTACTTTTATAATTCTTCTTTTGCTTTTTATATTCCTTCTTTAGTTATTGAAAATAATTTTTTATTAAATATCTTAATCCTGATGAAGTGTATGCGTTATTTTAATGGTCTTAATGTTTTTAGTAATTAGATGGTTTTGATGAATATTTTTATCACATTTTTTCGGATATTTTTTATGTTGATGTTTGTAAAGATGTTCCATATTTTTTTTATGGATTGAATCTCTCTAGTATAGTTTTGAATATTGTTTTTTTTATTCCTAAAGTTAACGAGATAAAATATATAACTAATTTTTTAGCTAATTAAAATGATTTCATTAAATGGAGAACGGTTAAAGAATGTATTCATATTACTTATGAAGCTCTTAATCTTTTATCTAAAAAGGTTAAGGTGGTATTGTAAACATCAAAATTTTTATTACTTTTGATACCATCAATTAATATTTCTTAATTCAAGTGTTGCACTCTTTAGATTTTCATGAAGGCTTTTTTGCTTGGATTCTTTATATTTTGCAATCTACCAATCTTTATTTTTGGATTAACGGTGGTTTGACTGATTAATTCATTTGTGATAGAAATGCTAGATTGGGGATCCTCTCTCTCCTTAATTATTTTTAGTCAGTTTGAAATTTTCATCACATGTTTTTTATTTTTAAAATATAAAAACGTGGATACTAGTGTTTGGGTTATTTGCTTTTTCTCTCTCAGATGAAGATTTGCAAGTAGTTTACATAGCTGATTTTTTAATTTTTACCCTTCCATATTTGTGGTTCCATGATAATTATTTTATAACATAAGATTATGTTAGACATCATCTTAAAATTTATTAATTATTTGTCATTATATAAAAATTTATTAAAAAATGAAATAAAAAAAAATAGGGTTAAATATGTTTTTCGTCTCTTAAGTATCACACGATTTTAGATTTAGTCTTTACTTGAAACTTTGATTGCTTTTAGGTTTTGAAACTCTTACTATTAGTCCTTAAAAATGGACGGCGTTAACTTTTGTTTGACGTGGCAAACGGCGAGCCTACGTCTGATGCCAACTTCCCTTTTCACTCTCTGCCATGTTGCCATGGAGGACTTCTGTTGCACGTCTGCGGCTTCCACTACTTCAGCTTCCCCTCCAAGGTTGGCTATTATCTACTGCATTTCACTTGTTGCAGATTGGTGATTATTGCATCATAGATCATGAGAGAAGGGATTGCTTTCGAAGTACAAAAGATGTTGACTTTGGTAGGAGTGACAGTGCTAAATTACTTGTTGATTCTGGAAAATGTATCTAGAGCCTTTCATTTATTTATGATGAGAACCTTTCTGATCATCTATCAGAATATACATCTCCAAAAGATTATTTATCTCCTTCGGTTGATGGAGTTTCATCTAATCGTCAAAAACTTCTGTCGTGGCCAATAATGAACCTTCCGGTGTCAGTCCTGATGTTTGCTTATATCTCCCCATCAGTCTTGCAGATGTCTTTGAGGATAATGTTATGGAATTGGAAGATAGTCGAAGCTTGCAGTCTGTAATATCATAATATAATGCTAACCTTTCTTTAGGTACTGGGACTTCAGAGGATATACCTAAATCTTGTTTTGGAACTCACATCAAACAGCCTGAGGGCAATTTGATGTCTCTTGAGGGATATGTGATTGAAATTCATAAAACCTGCTCTAGTTTCTTTAGTTCATGCTCAAACAGCCAGTTGTATTTTTTTTTTCTTATTTTTTATTAATTTCTCCGAAGAGATGCGGAAGGGAAGAGGTGGGACGGCGTCAGTGGTCACGGGACGGCTGCGGCGGCCAACGGATCCCTTTTAAAGGAGCCTCAGTATCGGGGTGTGAGAAAGAGACCATGGGGAAAGTTCACGGCGGAGATTAGAGACCCGTTGAAGAAAGCTAGGGTTTGATTGGGAACCTTTGATTTTGTTGAGGAAGCTGCTTGAGCCTATGATGTTGCCACACGGACTCTCCGGGGTCCCAAGGCCAAAACAAATTTCCCTCTTTCACACCCTTTCTGTCATTCGACGATGTTGCTGCCGATGACAATCTCCGCTCCATCGCGCTCTGTCTCTGAACGTGCTGTGATGGTTTTAAATTTCTGATTTTTTTAGAATGTGAGAGGGAGAAACGAGATAGAAGAATGCAAAGGTACTCGGTGATGGAGACAGAGTGTTGTCTGGCCGGAGTGGATTTCTTCCATTGACAGGAGGCTGCTTTAGACAATAACGATGTGGAGAGAAGAAGGAAGGGTTTGGAAAATACGTGGCAAATGTTTCAGAAGAAAAAAAAAATAAGGTGGCACATACCTACCTCACCGTTAGCCACCTCATACAAAACTTTAACGCCGTCCGATTTTAAGGACTAATAGTAAGAGTTTCAAAACTATGAGGACTAAAAGCCATCAAAGTTTCGAGTAGGAACTAAATCCAAAATCGTGTGATACTTAAGGGACGAAAAACATATTTAATCCAAAAAATTATAATAAAATTTAGACTTTATGATACATAAATAAACTATATATGTTATGAAAAAAATTAAATAAATACATAAAAACAAAATATTGAATTACGTATATATTATTTTTTATAAATAAAAACTAAATTAATTAATTTATCAGTATAAAAAAAACTAAGAAACTCTAAAATGTATATCTCTAAATAACCATTTATTTTTAAGAATCACTTCTCAATAAAAGAAAATTTCCCCTCCAAGCATTTATGGAAAAGAAGGTTCCATGATAATTTGAGTTGTTCTGGAAAGTCATCTCATCGCAAACTTATCTCTCTCTCCTTTCATCTGAAACAATAGACAACATCTTCATATTATGCGTTGTAGCTTCTAACCTATTGTCGCATCCAGTACTACCACGTAGTCAAAACGCCAAACAAATCGTCCTTTTCTTACTTGACCCATTCATAGTTTTAGAACAAAAATACTATAATAATCACAATTATGCATAAACACCCAATGTTTAGTTGTCAACATGTCATGTTTCTGACGCGTGGGACCCACATCGCTCGAGTGCCCCACGGGATTTCATGGACTCGCTGGCATCGCTGATCATGAAGTAAACGACAGCCAAACACTGCCTTTCCTTTTTATTATTATAGCGCTAACACAACACCTAAACGACACCGTTCATGCCCAACTCAACACAGGCACATGTAAAACTTTCCCCTGAATCTTCTTCTTCTTCATTGTGGATCTATAATTTCATCTCATCATCCGATTAACGTTAATCTTTCAAACTTTCCGATTTTAATTACTTTAGATGCGATGTCATCTACGTCTTCCTCTACGCCACATTACAGTTCTTTCCCCTCGCCCTCATCATCATCCACCGCCACTCGTCCTTACTTTATCACAATCGCCGCCACATCCGCACGCGCCGCTTTTGCCACGCGCAGACCATGGGAAGAGGTATTCGCGCTCTACTCTTTCACGCGTCCCCACTCCATCAACGAAGCCACCATGCGCGTGAAACGCAACCTCAACCACTTCCGCGTGAACTACTTCATGATGGTGCTCTTTGTTCTCTTTCTCAGCCTCCTCTGGCACCCGCTCTCGATAATCGTGTTTTTGGTGGCGCTGGTCGCTTGGTTCTTTCTCTACTTCTTCCGGGACGAGCCGGTGGTGGTGTTCGGCTCCTCGGTGGATGATAGGACGGTGGCGGCTGTCCTTGCGGCAGCGACCGTGTTGGCCTTGGTGTTCACCGGCGTGTGGGTGAACGTGGTGGCTTCGATTGTCGTCGGGATTGCGCTGGTGGTATTGCACGCTGCTTTTAGGAGCAGTGAAGATTTATACATGGATGAACACGAGGGTTACGACGGTGGGTTACTTTCGGTGGTTGGGGGTACCCCTACAAAACGAACGGGAGGGTACACTTAGTAGTATCTAGGTCACTCTTACGTACATTTATTTTATGGAAACATCATTACCTTAAATACTATACCATGTTTTTTGTTTTGACTTTTGAGCATTTGGGTACAGTGAAATGAATGTTCACGCATTTTTTAACCGAGCCAGTAGTAGGTAAAGTTTATGTTATGGATTCTTTCTGGCTCTTCGTCTATACAACTTTTCTCTTCTTTTGCTTAATTGGTTTAATGTATATTTTACTTGGACGGGTTTGTAAAGTTTAGTCAAGGTTATTTTGTTGTATGATTTTGATATGCTCTTGCATTGTATTAGGCCATTCATGTTGTTGGGTAAAAATTCTTTTTGTAAGTTGAAAATGTACATGCATCTCACTTTGTAATTATTTTCTCATTCTTTATATATTCAGTTTACATCCGAATTTAATTTTGTCAATTCAGTCTTCCAAATGTTACAATCTTACATATTATCCTTTTCCAACATCTGGGTGTCTAGTTTTTTGAGTAAAACAGTAAGAGGTATTGCTAGACCCATCAATAATGGTATGCCTAGAACATGTTGCTCATGATACTTGGGTTGTTTCTGTAAGAAAGATTGCTCATTTTGCAAGTACTTGAAATGGTAGCAGGAGTGGAGGCTTTTTTGCTTTGGAAAAAGCGATTCGTACCCACAAACATGTCCTTAATAATAATGTTGCAAATGGATAGAGAAAGTTATAGGGAATTTAAATTGTTGAACGAAGCTAATAATAGATGTTTGGAGATGTGATTTGTGTATTATGAGTGGCATGTGTTGTTATACACCTGGTAAGCGTTGTCTTTCAAAGAACCACGGAACGCCTATGCTTTCGAGATTTTGGAATCTGTTACTCTTGATATCTCTATCTTGCTTATTTAGGATATTTAGATAGAAAAAACGAATCTTGTCATGTTTGTCAAAAATGAATCAGATCCTTACAAATCAACCACAGCCATATATATAAAGCTTTTTTAGTTGTATGATTGATAAGAGAGTTTGGCAATCATTTTCAATCTGTTATCACATCATAAGCTCTCAGCTGTTAGTAACATACTCTGTTTGAAACACTACTAATTTAAATTTTATAAAATTATGTATATCTAATCTCATGTGAAATTGTTTCATGCGAATGATATTTGTATAAATAAATGAAAAGTCCTACAAAATCCAATCAATGAAATAGTTTATTAAAATTTATATCATTTGAATATATACACTTTTTAATCTTTTAAAATCTTCAAATTTAATATTATAAAAATCTTTTAAAATGTTTAAAATATTTAATTTAATATCATATTCTTTTATGAAGAAATATATTTTTTGTAAATACTACTTCCAAAATCAATTGTATGAACTTAGTCTAAAATCGGTCAAGACTCATAACATCTTTTTTACTTTTGCACA
Source organism: Vigna mungo (assembly GCA_036885675.1). Lineage (NCBI taxonomy): Eukaryota > Viridiplantae > Streptophyta > Magnoliopsida > Fabales > Fabaceae > Vigna > Vigna mungo. Next base: position 24,138,261 of record CP144695.1, read on the forward strand.
TAAAGTTTAGATTGCACCAGTCCAAACTTTTGATCATAAAGTTTCTATTGCACTAGTCCAAGTCACGTTCAATTAATATAATTAGTTATCATTATCTTTATCTTGTTGTTATTATCTTATTATTTTATATCTAGTTCTATTGAATCATATATATATATATATATTGTTTTGAACTTATCTCTAATGGATGTGATACATTATATATTTGATCCTCATTTTCGTATTAAAATCTCAATTGGTCCCTTTATTTCTTTTGTCTCAGTTATGTCTCTATTTTCTAAAGTGTGATATAATTTAGTCATTTTCTATACTAATAACGTTAAATATGTGTCATGTGTCAGTTTTTACTTTTTTTTTTTAATTTTTTTTTACAAAAGATATATTTGTCACAGTTATACTGATAATTTTATTAAATATTTTTTAACAAGACGAAGTTTATTTAAATTTATATTTTACGTTCAAATTTATTTAAATTTTTTAAAATTTTAAATTTATTTGTATTGATATTTTATTATATCATACTTTAATATTATTTTTTATTTGAATTTATATTTCAAATAATTGTATACTTTTAAAAAGTATAAAATTCAATCATTTCTATACAAATGTTAGAGTTGATTTAAAATTAGTAATTTTATAAATTCAAATGTAAAATTTTAGAACAATTTATAAACAATATAAAACAAATAATTTTAAATAAATTTCAATGTAAAATATAAATTTAAATAAACTTACTCATTTTAAAAATATTAGTAACAATATAAATTTTAATAAAAATACCAATATAATATTTAAATACAAAGAAAATTTTGTTCCATTTTTGGAGAAGGGTGAAATTGTGCAATTTAAAAAGAAAAAGGGATTTGATTGAATCAAAGTAATAAATACAACATTAAATTAAGATTAATACAATGATACTTGTTGATAATGACACATGACACATTGTCTTTGTCACATGACGTGACGTTAACTTGACACGTGATGTACCGTATGGGCCGGACGACCCTACATAATATTTCACACCAACCAAACCAAACGAATTTGGAGATGAAGACAGCTGAAGCAGCGAGGAAATGGTTGAACTAACAAGCAGGACCGAACGACTACCGTGAGGGACGTCCGACTTCATTCAATAAACAAGTTTTCCTTATAAGGATTAAGGTAAATGGTAATTAGGAGTATTATTGAGCCAAGATTAAAATTTCACTAATCTCAAACCCGTATAAAAAACTATAAATACAGGTCAAGGTAAAAAGTAGGTGATCGCATTTACTGTGCATTTAATACCCTTGCATTGAACTTCCATAGGTGATCGCATTTACTGTGCATTTAATACCCTTGCATTGAACTTCCGTGTGGACGATTCCTTGACTTTGACATCGGAGAACCTTTGGCAGGTACACCTCCGGACGGTGGAGCAAACACGAAGACTAGATTGCACAATTACCGGACGACTCTAAAGGAGAACTTGTGTAGGTGTTGAAAGTGACTCGACCTCATACCCGAAACACGTGACCATTTAAAAAAATATATAAAAAAACAAAAAAAAAAACATGACTTGACACATGATAATCTATAATATTGTTAGTATAATACTAACATAAATGACCAAATTATATCATATTTTCACAAATAGAAATCTAATTGATACAAAAAAGTTACATAAATAAATGTAAAAACATAACTAAATCAAATAATATCACTTAAACATACTTATATTTTTTATCGTCAACTTAAACATACTTTAAAATTTTGAAATTGTTTTAGATGACTACTATTTTTACCTAACTTTAAAAGTATAAGGTTTGCTTGAACTTAGAAAGTGAAAAGGTATGGTAAAAAGCAAATCCTTCATTTATTTATTATTAGGATATCATAGGTTCAAAACCCTCTTATAATTACTTTAATTTATATTTTAATCACATGCATTAATTTAATATTTTTTTATTAAATAGATTGTTTAATCGATTAAAACTTTGTTTTCATTAGAAAAATGAAAGGGAGTGAAAAATTATGTATTTGAAAAGAGAGGTGAAAGCGAAAATATTTAGATTAAGAAAAAGATAGTGAAAAATATAATAAAACAAAAGAATTTGTTTTAGTGATTTAATTAATGTGAATGATAAAAAAAATGTTTTAATAGACAAAGTTATAAGATTAAAATTTTATTCTTATAGTTAAAATTAAATATGATAAATTTATATTAATTAAAAATAATATACAAGTCATTATTTAAAATAAAAATGATAAAATTAATTTATGATAAACATGATTGATTAAAATTAAATTAAAATAATATGTGATTGATTAATTTAAATAAGAAGGTACTTTGTTTGATGAAATTATTTTAAATTAATTTTATTTAATTAATAAAAATAATTTTATTGTTAATATTAGTAATAATAATATTTGTACTTTTAATCGTAAGTATCCAATGATAGTGATGATTTTTATGAAATAAAATACTATAATATTTTAATAATAAAATATTTAAATTATAAATGAATTTCTTATAATTAAAGTTTTTTTTATAAAGCCTGAATCTCTCTCACACTTTTCTATAAGTTTTCTCTTTATCATCTCTCTATGTTCTTAATTTCTACTTTTGTCCTTTTGAAGACAAAGGAGCGTATAATCTATAAGGAATTTTATGTCTTTATCCGATAGTGAAATCGAGTAATGTTGTTTTTTTTTTTCCTTTTGAGATATTTTTGTTCCTTGATTTGCATGTGGGCTTTAGGCTATGCATGTGGCTCAAATGAGCTATTGAAAAATCTCTATTGCTTTATGATCTAGATAATATACTTAAATATTTAATTTGAGTATTTGTTAAGTTAGGTTTTTGTGTGTGAATTAGAGTTTTAGAAAACATTCTCCTTGCGAAGGTTGTTTAACCAAGGTAATGAATGACGACTTAATTTTAATTCATTGTGCTTGGAACTATGTGTGTGTTGATAAAAGAAGATGTTGTAGGAGTTTATGCTTCAAGAAAGTTGATTTTGATGATGATACCAAATTAAAAGCCAAAGATAAATGAG